>BSBN01000620.1:5046000-6307500 GCA_027924645.1 Cunninghamia lanceolata
TGACCGGATACATCCGCACGTCCTTTACTTGCTGGAATCTCTTGTCTTCCTCATCCGAAACTTCAAGAACACCGTCTGTCGCCACTGTAGAAGGTACTTCCGGACCTTCAAATCATACATTATCAATGCGGACCAACAACACAACCTCAACATGATCCAAGAACCTTTACAAGCCTGCCTGAATGACCAGGTACGTCCGCATTTCCTTTACTTACTGAAATCTCTTATCCTCCTTATCCGGAACTTCAAGAACACAGTCTGTCGCCACTGTCATAATGCAAGAAGTACTTCCGGACCTCCAAATCATACACAGCTCAAGATGGCACATCACAAGGACATCCCAAACACTCTTTCCAATCCGCAGATTAGGATTGTACAATTCCGGACCTCACCGGACCTTTCTGTGATCCTCTGTCACCTCTAAGCACTTGCTGGAACCGGTTCCACACAGACAGCCATAACTTCTTCAGGTCTTCATGCGGACCTCTGAAAACTTGACTGAAGCATTTCAAGACTCATATCTGCAAACCCTTTAATCCGTATCCTCCGGTTCTCAACCTATCTAATATATTTGCCTTCTTCTCATCACTGTTCTTCACTGTTCCTGACTGAGGCTAATTTTCTCAATATCCTCAACACACAGCTCATCCAATCCTTTTTGTCAATGTAATATGAGTATGTTGACATCAATGACAACACTGGTTCACCTCATACTTGCAACAATCTCCCCCTTTGTCATTGATGGCAACATATGATGTGAAAAACCATCAAGACAAGAACTTCTCCTTTCTGTCACAGCTCCCCCTATCAACAACAACTTTTCACATGTCTTCTCTTCCTTTACTGCTCCCCCTTTGATCATTAACCACTTGTTTTTCACATGTCTTCTCTCCCCCTTTGACATCAATGGCAAAGGGCTCATACTTGCAATTCTAATACATCAGAATCATACCAGCTGCTCCCCCTTAGTAGCAGCTCCCCATCATCAATCCGGATCACAAGATATGACTGTGATATCCACCGGACTGATGCACATCAGTGCATCCTAGTTCATCACCGGAGGGGCCATGACCCCTAACTTCTCCCGGAGATATTCAAAAGAGTCCTTGGGAAGAGGTTTTGTAAAGATATCTGCAATCTGATCCTTGGAGGGAACATACTCCAATCTGACTTCTTCCTTGTTTACTTGTTCTCTCAAAAAGTGAAACTTGATAGATATGTGCTTAGTCTTAGAATGCAATACCGGATTCTTAGAAATATTAATTGCACTTGAATTATCACAGAAAATTGTGATAGGCTCCTCATATTCAACTTTAATGTCTCTTAGCATCTGCTTCATCCATAAAATTTGAGTGCAACTACCTGCTGCTGCAATGTATTCTGCTTCAGTTGTAGACAGAGATATTGCATCTTGTTTCTTGCTTAACCAAGAAACCAATCTCTTCCCCAAAAAGAATGCTCCACCACTAGTGCTCTTCCGGTCATCCACATCTCCTGCCCAATCTGCATCTGTGTAAGCATGAAGAGAGAAATCCGGATCTCTAGGGTACCATAGACCATACTCAACTGTTCCTTTCAAGTACCTAAAAATAATTTTGATTGCCATAACATGAGATTCTCTAGGATCAGCCTAGAATCTTGCCACAAGACCAACAGCCTGCATTATATCTGGTCTAGTTTGAGTGAGATACAACAATCCACCAATCATTGATCTATACTTTGTTTGATCTGCCTTTGGAGAATCATCATCTTTGCTTAACTTACATCTGATTGCCATAGGAGTGTTCATAGGCTTTGAGTCTTCCATACCAAATTTCCTTAACAATTCTTTCACATATTTGGTCTGAGAAATGAAGATCCCTTCTTTCGTTTGAGTAATTTGCAGACCCAAGAAGAAATTCATTTCACCAAGCATAGACATTTCAAACTCACTTTTCATCTGATTTGCAAAAGTTTTGCACATACTATCTCTTCCTCCAAAAATGATATCATCCACAAACACTTCAACAATCAAAATGTTTTCATGATCAATTTTGAAATATAAGTTACTGTCAGCAGTACCTTTGTTGAATCCAATCTGCACAAGATGCTTATCCAACCTTTCATACCAAGCTCTTGGGGCTTGCTTCAATCCATACAAAGCTTTCTTCAACTTGCAGACCATATCATCATTATCAGACAATTGAAATCCATCCAGTTGTTCAATGTAGACTTCTTCTTCCAGATCACCATTTAGGAAGGCAGACTTGACATCCATCTGATATACCTTGAAGTCTTTGAAGGCAGCAAATGCAAGAAGTAATCTGACTGCTTCAATTCTTGCCACCGGAGCAAAAGTCTCTTCAAAATCAATTCCTTCTATTTGAGAGTAGCCTTTGCAGACCAGTCTAGCTTTGTTTCTGATTACTTCACCAGCTTCATTTAGTTTGTTCCGAAAGACCCACTTGGTTCCAATTACATTCCTGTCTCTAGGTCTGGGAACAAGATCCCAAGTATGATTTTTCTCAATTTGCATCAATTCATCTTCCATTGCTTTGGTCCAGTTCTCATCATTGCAGGCTTCATTTATTGTTTTAGGTTCAATCTTTGAAATCAGACAACATTCATCCTGATTTTGAGCAACATTCCTTCTAGTTTGTACACCTTTGCTTCTGTCACCTATGATCTGATCTTCAGAGTGGTTCAGTCTTACATACCTTGGAATTTTGGGAGTATCCAGCATTGCTGCTTCTTGATCAGGCTCATTCAAACCTATCTCTTCTTCCTGATTTACCGGATCAGGCTGACTCTGTCTCACCGGAGATGATTGAGTTCCTTGAACACTGTCTTGGTCATCTTCATCAAACTCATAAAATCTTGAAGGTTTCTCAATTCCTTCATCAACTTTCACATTGGTGCTTTCTATCATTTTCCTCAATCTCTTATTGTAACACCGGTATGCTTTGCTTTGAGTGGAGTAACCCAAGAAAATTCCCTCATCACTTCTAGCATCAAACTTTCCTAGATCTTCATCTCTTTTAATATAACACTTGCTACCAAATACTCTGAAATATTTCACAGTAGGAGTGATGCCAAACCAGAGTTCATAGGGGGTCTTACCGGTGTTGTTTCTGATTTGAACTCGATTTAGAGTGTAGACTGCAGTGCTGATAGCTTCTTTCCAAAACATTTGAGGAACATTTGCTTCCAACATCATTGTCCTAGCAGCTTCCTGGATGGTCCGGTTCTTTCTCTCAACTACTCCATTCTGCTGTGGAGTCTTAGGAGCAGACAACTGTCTCCTTATACCCTGTTTCTCACAAAAGTCAATGAACTCACCAGATGTAAATTCACCACCTCTATCAGACCTTAGACACTTTAGTTTCAATCTAGTTTGATTCTCTACCATAGCTTTGAAGATTTTGAACTTCTCAAATGCTTCTGATTTTTCTTTTAGAAAGGTAACCCACATCATCCGGGAATGATCATCAATTAACAACATGAAATATCTATCACCTTGCAGACTCTTGATTCTTGTCGGACCACAAAGATCAGTATGTACTAATTCCAACAATCCGGTAGAAGACTGATCTTTGCTTTTGAAAGAGACTCTGCTTTGTTTACCTAGCTGACATTCTTTGCACAAACTATTTGTAGGTTTCATCAATTTTGGAAGATCTCTTATAGCCTGAGTATTGCTTATCTTGATGATGTTATCAAAATTTACATGACACATTCTTCTATGCCATAACCAACTCTGATCAATTTGAACAAACAAACAACTTTTATTTGGACCAACCAGATGAAAGATATTACCTTTTGTCTGAGTACCGGATGCAATTTCAGTTCCGGAGCTTGTAAAGATTCTGCATTTTCCATTCTTGAACCGGAGATCATAGCCTTTGTCCACTAACTGACCAACACTGAGAAGATTGTGCTTCAATCCTTCAACATATAGTACGTTACCTGTTTTGCTCTTTCCATCAAAGGAAATAGTTCCCCTGCCTCTGATTCTGCCAGCAGAATTGTCACCAAACTTTACCATTCCTCCTTCATACCTTTTCAAATTCAAGAACTTATTCTTGTCACCAGTCATATGATGAGAACATCCACTGTCAATAACCCAATCATCCTTTTCTTCCACTTGAGCAGCCAAATCTTTTTCAACAACTTTGTGATTTACAGATTCAGAGAGTATTGAATCTTCTTCCTTGATGGCAATAAACACCCACTCATTTCTGGATTTGCTTCCTAGTTCTGATTCATCATCTGTTACTCCTTCATTGTCATCTTCTTCATGAACATAATAGCAATTCTTTTGAAACCTTTGTCTGTTAGTATTAGACCTTGCAGATCTTTCCGGACATCTTGAAGCAAAATGACCAATCTTACTGCAGTTGAAACACTTAAAGGGTAGTTTTCCTTCATACTTACCGGATCCTCTTGGCAGTCTCTTTGCAATGAGGGCTTCAAGTTGAGCTGTTTCTGCTTCTTCTTCTTCCATGTCTCTTCTTGCTTGATCATACCATGACATTTTTCTTGATGAGTTTTCTCCCGGATCAAATCTCTGTTTGCCTTTCACATAGGCACTGGCTTTGAAAGTAGATTCAGTCTTGGGAGGATCATCTCCAAACTCGGTCATTTCAAATGCAGCTAGTTTGCCAGCCAGTTGTTCTCTTGTGACAGTTGTGTGGGCTCTGAATTCATCAATGGCAGCAACCTTGATTTTGTAGGCAGCAGGAAGGGATCTTAGGATTTTGCAGACAATCTCATTTTCATCTAGAGTTCCACCAGCATTTCTGATTCCACATACCAGCTCATTCACTCTTGGCATAAAGGTAGTGATGTTTTCATCATCTCTCATCTTCAATCTTTCAAATTTCCCTTTCAGACTTTGCAACCTTGCACTTTTGACAAACTCATCTCCTTCATACAGAAGTTCCAGTTTAGTCAGGATCTCATATGCAGTTGGTAGGTCAATAACATTTGAGAGATCTGAGTCATTCAATGCGCTTAGAAGAGCTTCCTTGGTCCGCAGATTGTTTTCTGCTTCTGTGATTTCATTCAGAGTTGTCGGGCCACCTTGTGGAGGTACATATGGTTTCGAGACCATAGCCAAGTATGCTTTTCCCATACATTCCAAGTGACACTTCATGCGACCTTTCCAGAGAGTGAAGTTGGTTCCATCGAACTTCGGACTATCCTTCTTGTATGACGACATCCTGGATCTCCTCAAGCGGTTAAACTCCTTTCAGAGGAACTTAGCTCTGATACCAATTGTTGGATTTAAGGCATACAACTAAGAGGGGGGGGTGAATCACTTGTATAAAACTTCTTGTTCTTTCAAACACTTGATTCTTCGTTGTTAGTTAACAGCATATCAATTAATCATCCATGAAAGCATAATATATAAACACAAGAGCAGATAAACATCAACACATTGAACACCAAGATTTTGACATGGAAAACCCGGTTAAGGGAAAAACCACGGGGTGATTAACCCAAGGATTATTCTCTGTTAGAAGAATAAGAAAAAGAATGGCACTTGCCAATTAGGGCTCACTGCCTGAGCACACTGCTCACAAGAGGCCCACTGCCTACTAAGAGACACACTGTCTACAAAGTGATAAGAATCACAATCTTGAACAGGAGAATGACATCTTTACTATGTCCGGATCAGTTCCTTTTAAGCCCAAAAACTTCTGCTCTGCCTTTCACACTTCTCTTCGCTATGCCACACTCATCCACACAATCCACACTTTGAAATGAACTCACAAACCATTATTTATACAAGACATCGACTTAGGAACAAGCATCTAAGTCGGCAAACAACCATAAGAGTATCCGCAAGATGAACAACACATCCGGTCGGCCACCACAAGAACATTCGCAGGATGAAAACTCATCCGGTCGGCTAAACAGAGCAAGAACTTCATCCGGAAGAATAACTTCAATTCCGGGCTCTACTATCAATGCGGATCAACAACACAACCTCAACACGATCTAGAAAACTTCACAAGCCTGCCTGAATGACCGGATACATCCGCACGTCCTTTACTTGCTGGAATCTCTTGTCTTCCTCATCCGGAACTTCAAGAACACCGTCTGTCGCCACTGTAGAAGGTACTTCCGGACCTTCAAATCATACATTATCAATGCGGACCAACAACACAACCTCAACATGATCCAAGAACCTTTACAAGCCTGCCTGAATGACCAGGTACGTCTGCATTTCCTTTACTTACTGAAATCTCTTATCCTCCTTATCCGGAACTTCAAGAACACAGTCTGTCGCCACTGTCATAATGCAAGAGGTACTTCCGGACCTCCAAATCATACACAGCTCGAGATGGCACATCACAAGGACATCCCAAACACTCTTTCCAATTCGCAGATTAGGATTGTACAATTCCGGACCTCACCGGACCTTTCTGTGATCCTCTGTCACCTCTAAGCACTTGCCAGAACCGGTTCCACACAGACAGCCATAACTTCTTCAGGTCTTCATGCGGACCTCTGAAAACTTGACTGAAGCATCTCAAGACTCATATCTGCAAACCCTTTAATCCACATCCTCCGGTTCTCAACCTATCCAATATATTTGCCTTCTTCTCATCACTGTTCTTCACTGTTCCTGACTGAGGCTAATTTTCTCAATATCCTCAACACACAGCTCATCCAATCCTTCTTGTCAATGTAATATGAGTATGTTGACATCAATGACAACACTGGTTCACCTCATACTTGCAACATAAAATAGTTGCTATCCTAGTCAGTGTCACCTCACGATGGAAGAGAGACTCATGACCAATATCAAGCCGCCTATGCAAGGAAAACTACTTTTATTCATTCTTTTGTTTGAAATGAGCTCCCAACTACTACAACTCATGTGAATCAATTTGTAGCCATGAAGACATGCATGGGTTGATTCCATGTGTAGTATGATATCATTTTGAACCACTATCAAGTCACCTATAGTGAATGCCCAAACATACTCTTATTGTCCTATCGTTTTCACTTCTGCAACATTGCTAAAAGCAATATGAATTACCCTCATTAATGATTCCAGTAGAAGACAATGCTCCCAATTGCTCTCCTTAACAATCTCATGCTAATTGGAAGTCATATGAACACCTACAATAAACCGTTGTTTGCTTGTAGTAGCTATTAACACTTGCAACAAGCTATATACTTGTAATAGCTAATTGACTCTTGTAGTAGCTTTGTAATCCCTTGTAGCATTGCTATAGGCAACCTAAACCTTATTGCAAGAGTATTTGCAACCTCGTAAAAAAGTGTCCAATTGAAAAACTACAAAATCCAAACTTCTCCATCAATTTTTTAAATCATCATCCCTTAAAGATTTTGAACTTTTATTTATCCTTTTTAAATTACTTCTATTAGCTTAGGGCCATGCAAAATCTTTATTATCATTGGAAAGCATGTTCTATATTGTACTTTTTATTTGATGCATTGTATCGTACATGAGATACCATTCTATTTATTTTGTAAAGTAAATCTACTATTTAATATATTAACAACTTTAAACTAAAAATAACTTTATTATAATGTTATAATCTAATATATAAAAAGCTAAATGTTTCCATACAAAAACAACTTTTCTCTTTTGAGTAATATATCAATAATAATAATAATAACAACTTTAATTAAAAAATATTAATATGAAAAATACTTTGTAATATCCTTTTAATGGAAGTGGTCAATGGAAAAACATATATAGACTACAAATCATGATAATGTAATTTACGTTTAAATCAAGAAGTCATTAGAGCCGTATGAATCTGCATATGCGTGATGAACAAAACAATTTCTGTTTCTCCTCACACTCTAGAGCATATTTTTATAATTATCAATTACTGTCATGGCCAACTGTCAGCGTCTGGTTTATTGAACACCGGATAGAATTAGGCTTTTCACAAAAATACTAAAAATACCTAAACAGAAGACAAATACAGAGTTAAATATTGCATAGAATGAGAATCCCTTCCGTGGGAGAAAGGTCGTTGAAAAAAAAAGAGGAGACCGCGATGAAGGAAGATTCCCATGGACCTTCCTCTAAATTACAGACTTGCGCGCCAAGCAATGGCTACAGATCCAGTTGACCGGATCGTCGCCTACAAAAAGGTAAACTTGGGTCCCACATGACTAAGAATCGAATCTGTCGAGCACTGATTGGCTCCTGAAACCTGCCCCAATCTACAGCCTTATGAATTCCAGAACGGAAGACGGCCGACAACCGGATAACCCAGGGAGAAAGCTCTAGAGCGCAGTCGTTTTACCGGCGATTCCGGTTGGTGAAACCATAGCCGTTTGATATCGATCGACGGCGGAAGTGGCTCTGAAATGAGATTGGGAAAGGTATATTTGCAGGTGGATGTGCATCTCTGTAATTCTTAGACTTTATCTGAGGAGATCTATCAATCCTCGCAAGGACGATGCGCGCCCAAAGAAAAGAAACACATCAACAATGAATCGATTTGGTCAGGGAAAAGGTATGCCATGTAATTCTCTACCTAGTTTTGTTTGTGGGGAAATATGATGCTTTCAGTCACAGCAAGTCTATTTGCTTGGTAGAGGATGAGAAGTCATTATTTAGAGGAAGACGAGGGGGCATTAGAAATAATCAAAGCCATTAGGAGTTTCGATCACTTGACCAAGTATATTCCAAACCCTATCATGGCGGAAACACGAGGGGGGAAGGGTTTGAGCTTGAGTAATAGTTATAGTAATAGTAATAGCAACAGCAACAGTAATAATAGCAATAGCAGTATTAGTATTGGTAACGGTCCTGCCAGCACAGTGGTGCAGAGGCCATGGGTGCCTCAGCAGCGTGGTGTGGTGCCATTTCAGGAGGGCTCGTCGTCCTCATCATGTTCGTCTGATAAGGCAACGCCCACCACCACTGATGGTGAATCGGAGGACTCTGAGCTGTTCTCTGACATAGTTTTGAAGTATATCAATGATATGCTTATGAATGAAGATATGGAGGACAGGAAGTGCATGTACCAGGAGTGCAGTGCTCTGCAAGCTACCGTCAAGCCCTTTTATGATATTCTAGGTGAGAATTACCCTCCCTGCTCCTCAGAGCCTCCTTTTGTACAGAGCCAACTTTATAACGAGGGAATAGGTGTTGATGACATTAGGAGCCATAGGATTGAAGACAAGGGCTGGATTGGGGACCTTTTTGATATTTCCAGGGGTTTGGAGTCTCCCCTGTCTGGGAATTTTTCAACTGATTACTCTTCTCAGCTGTCCTTTAGTTCCTCTGGTAGCAGTACTGTTCTGGACGGCCTTCCTGATTCTCCAATTTATGAGATGAGTCTTCCCGAACTATTTTCAGAGACCGAACAGGGCTTTGGCAGTGTCAGTAGGGAGTTTGACGAGGCTCTTCATTCTTATCAGTTGGCCAGGGAAAATAATGTCGACAGGGAGTTCAATGAGGCTTCTTATATTAACCAGGTGATGGTCAGGGAAAATAATTTGGGAGTTCGGTTTGGGAAGGAGAGGTTTTGGCGAGTACCGAAGCAGGAGAGTGACTTTGAGTTCAAACTGGAGAAGATAGAAGAAGGTGAGGGTGTGGGTGTAGATGTGGGTGTGGGTGTGGCTGTTACTGCCCAACAGAATATGGGTGTGCACAGTGATGAAGAGAATGGATCAAAGCAGCAGCGGCATAAGAATCCTCACCGTGAGGATTTAGACCTAGAAGATAGGCAAAGCAACAAGCATTCCGCTGTGTTTCAGGAGAATGTGATTAGGACTGAGAAGTTTGATGAAGTGTTGCTCTGCCAGGGAAAGAATGGTAGAAATTTCTCTGTTATACAGAAGGAAGTGTTGCAGAATGGAGTGCAGAAGAGCCTTCAGAATGGGTCTGCAAAAGGGGGTACACAGAGTGGCAAGTCTCGTGGGAAGAAGCAAGGGAAGAAGGAAGTGGTGGATCTGAGAACACTTCTTGTTCATTGTGCACAGGCAGTGGCAACAGATGACCATCGAGGGGCCAATGAGATCTTGAAGCAGATCAGGCAACACGCATCTCCTCACGGAGATGGGTCACAGCGCTTGGCCCATTACTTTGCAGAGAGCTTGGTGGCACGGTTAAATGGAACTGGTGGGCGTTTGTATACCATTGTTTCAAGCAACAGGCCATCGGCAGCAGAGATTTTGAAGGCATACCATCTCTACTTAGCTGCCACTCCTTTCAAAAAAATGTCTCATTTTCTTTCAAATCAGAGTGTTCTGCAAATTGCAGAGCATGCAACAAGGTTGCACATTGTGGATTTTGGAGTTTTCTATGGCTTCCAGTGGCCTTGTCTAATACAAAGTTTGGCAAACCGTCCTGGTGGGCCTCCCAAGCTCCGTATAACTGGAATTGATTTTCCTCAACCTGGATTTAGGCCAGCAGAGAGAATTGAAGAGACAGGGCGGCGTCTGGCTGATTATGCAAAATCTTTTGGTGTGCCCTTTGAATACCAGGCCATTGCAGCCAAGTGGGAGAACTTGGATATAGCAGATCTTCACTTGAGCAGTGATGAGGTGCTAGTAGTAAACTGCATGTACAGGCTACGGAATTTGATGGATGAAACTGTGGTTGTGGAGAGCCCCAGGAATATTGTTTTGAACAAGATTAGGAGCATGAATCCTAGTGTCTTTATACAAGGTGTGGTCAATGGGGCGTACAGTGCTCCTTTTTTTATCACAAGGTTCCGAGAGGCACTTTTTCATTATTCTGCTATATTTGATGCTTTTGAAACCACCATGCCCCGCGACCATCCTGAGAGGATTTGTTTAGAGAAAGAACTTTTTGGCCGGGAAATATTGAATGTTGTTGCTTGTGAGGGATTGGAGAGAGTAGAAAGACCAGAAACATACAAACAGTGGCAGGTCAGGACTAAGAGAGCAGGATTTGTTCAGCTTCCGCTGAACCGTAACATCTTTTCCAAAGCCAGGGATAAAGTGAAATCCTTTTACCATAAGGACTTTGGAGTGGATGAAGATGGTAATTGGATGCTGTTGGGCTGGAAGGGACGGATTATTATGGCCCTTTCTACATGGAGACCTTAATCATGAAGATTCTTTGTTGATGGATGGTTCTTTTCTCTCTGCAATCATTACATCTTGAGAGACCTTTTTGGTTTTCCGAAGAAAAGCATCACATATTCAAGTTGAATAAGTGCTTAGAGAATTGCTAGGAAAACTTTGAAGGTATTTTAGAAGAAATGATCATTTTGTCCAAATCAGAGCTTTAGAAAGATGATTGCCAACTAGTTGAGAGTAGATATGATTTAACTTACAAGATGATTATTTTTGGCATCATTCAAACATGAGGAAGGATATTTGCTTGCAGCTGGGATTCTTCTTAAGCACACAAACTGGATCTTTTGCAGCCAGGACAGGAATCCAATCAACATTAACTTTGTTGGTAGCCTTCATTCCAGTACTCAGATACGTACTTTTATGTAAGATAAGGTTTGCAGGACCTACTATCTAATTCTGCACCACCTTTTGTTGCCCCATCAAATTGTCATTCAGCTTGCTCGAATGCTTTGAATGTCAAGGGAAGCTTGCAGCTTCTATGGAAGGTGTCTAAGAGTTGTAACGTGGCACTTCTGCTCGTCTTATGAGATCAATTTATTATGTTTTTAATTGCAGTGTATTTATTCCCCTTCTTTGTTTAATAAAAACATGTCCCAAAGTCGAAGGTAAAATAACAATCAATGGAAAGTCACTTGTGTGTCACATTTTTACACATCTCTGACTTGTGAAAGAGGAGTGAAAAAAATCTCAGATTTTCCTCTACCAACTTCCCTTTGCAACAAAATTATACAATTAGTCTGAAGCATTTGGGGTTGCAAAGCTGCTCACCCTATCCTTAAAATAAATTTCTTAGCTAAAAAAGGTCATTGTTATCTTGTATCTGATTTCTCATCTTCCGAGCACAAGACGTGTAGTTTTGGAACTTCACTGATCCATCCCCTTTCACTCGTATTGTATATTACTTTGTTTTTGGTCTGTTTTGTTCACTTGCAAGAGGTGTGAACTTGGACTGTTTGATACCTTCATTGCTTATATTATGTTAGGATGTATTGAACTTATAAAATTGTTGACGAAGGTGCAAGTTTTGTGACTTTCTTACTTTCAATGACAAATATGTTGAGCCAAACAGAGAAGAGGGACAACACATTTTCTTTCCTTCACCATAACTATATTTGTAAATGCCTTACACTTTTGGATGACATTTTTTTGGGGAATTCTTTTTATTGTTGATGTGCACAATTTACACCTATGATGTAGTAACCTTTTCTATCTTCATAACAGTGCAAGTTTTCCTTGTGGTGTATTGCAATTCTTCATTCTGGTTGTGCATTTCCACATTCCTCCTTTCAAATCTTGAAGCCTTATTGTGAATGATTTACTTTCCAAAGCCTGGGCCCTCTACCAGTTTCTGTTGATTAATCTAGATTTTATCCTGCAGATTTTGCCCCATTCCTATACTTGGTAGCCACATGGGGTTGAACAACTGACTCATACAGGCTACACCTATCACAGGTCATGATCCTTAGAAATAATATGCATGTTTAACAAATTAACTTTGACTTAAACCGCAGCTCTTGTTGGGATTTGTACTTGTAGAGAATTTTCTTTATCTGCCTCCCAAAAAATCCTCACCTTTTCTTCTATACTCTGTTGTTTGTTGCTTTCATTGTCAACTGATCAGATTTTGTCCAGCTCAAACAGTCCATCCCTAGACCTTAGAGCCATGCCAGCGCATAGTATTTGCCACTACCCAGACACCTTCAAAGGAAAAGTGGTATGGGGGTCCTCAGAGATGAGAATATTTTCAGTCAATTGCTAAAACTTCAATGCAAACACAACGTATGCCTAATTATTGTTTCTGTTTGTACTGTTACCTTTATGGGCTATGATATGAAAATTTACCTTTTTGGGCTATGACATGAAAATTTTCCCCCACAATAAAACCTGTAAACTTTTTATGAAAAAAGAGAAAATTTCATTTCTATTAGAATATTTCTTTTATTCTTTTAGCTTTTATCAACTGCATATTGTCACTTTAGGAAAACCCAATGTGATTTATGTGTAAGAAATTCCTAAATTATCCAGGTTAATTGAATGAGTACAATTAGTAAGCAAACAATTAACCTACATAAAAGAGCTGGGTCTGATAATTGCAATAATATACGAAAAGTAAATGTTAGGGGTACTTAGCTCTAGAATTGATGATTTAAGAATGATGCTGCTGATGTGCTGAATTGTTTCATCACTGTCTAGAAACTAACGCACTTGATGTGATCACTGGCTCATAATCTGTGCTGCTTAATAAATCCTCGTGGTTTAGATACAAGCACTGCGGGATCAATCCCAAGCAACACAGACTTGATTTGATGCACAGAACTTAACTTTGATACAAGGGATCTATCTGTTAGAACTTAGAATGTGCACCTAAAACTCTGTTTGCCTTTGTCTTCCCTGTAGTTGAACTTGTTAAGGTGGTGTCTTTAAATACACCTTTTAGGAGTTTGCTGACTTAATAGGCAAATGGGTTCTCCTAGGTTAACCCTTTGGTGGGTTGGATTAATGGTGATGAGCAATATCGAAAACAACATTCACCAACATGCAGATAGCCTATATGCAGAAGCTAATTTGATTCTTTGTTCCTTTAGAAATATAAGTGTGCTCTATTTCTTCTCCCCACATATCAAATTAAGTACACATTGAATGTCTTTAAATACAATAACATAGCAACATGCCGCACAAACGTGTGTTAAGTTGGCTCACAACTGCTAGTAGAAGGGGGTGGGAAAGTTGAATTTTGAATTTGATAATTTGAATTTTGGGGTCATTTCTATGCACCTTGGGACTGAACCAGGTAAATCCTGAGTAATACTGAAATGAACTGTGCGGATAAAATGATAAATCTTGAGTTCAGGAGTGAATGTATTGAAGTGCAAATGGGGGGGTGAAATCAGAATGGACAGAGGGCAAATGTGTGGAAATCGGGGCAAAAGAGGATGAAATAGATATGGATAGGAATTAGGCCATGAGCCAAATCAAGCACAAGAGTATGCCATTTGTTGATATGCCTTTTTTTAGATTAATTAATGGGGGTTTCTATTGGGGCCCTTGCATTGGTATAAGGATATATACAACATAACATACATACGAAAAAATGACCAGAACAGCTGGTAGTTAAAAGCATAAATAAAAACCAGCTAAACTCATAAACCAATGCTGAAACCAACCACCGGCCTTGCAAAAAACAACTAACAAGGTATATACAAGAACAAAGCACCACCCTGCAGCCTAAACAGAAATGCCCAGAACTAACAAAAGGTGCCCAGAAACTTAGTAGACATCCCACCTACCAAGACCTTCATCATCAGCCACACCCCAACCAGCAAGATCATCCATTGCCACTGCATTCAGATGTTGACCTGTAGAAGAAGATGAACCAGATACTGTCACATTGAAAGACGGAAACTTGAAACTATGGAAAATCTATTTCCTCCTTTGCGCTTTGAACAACTTGCCAGCACTAAAGGTAGGAACTGTATAGGTGCTTGAAACTTCTAGGTGCCCTTTTATTGTGGGTTACCATAAGGCTATCCATCACTTTTCCTAGGCCTGTATAGTAAGCCTTGAGCATGAGCAATTCATTGCATACTGGCAGCAATTCACTGTCTTCGACAGTTCTCTTGCCATAGCTTCTTCTGTCATTGGCACTTCTCGACCAACATTTGGCACCTCCATATCCCCAAAAATCAGCCGGTAACAGGAGTCATTAAAGCCATAGACGCTGCACTGTGTTAGGGACACAACCTCGGCCAATTTAGAGATGGAATCCTCCCATATGGTGGCTTTGGACTGTTGGGGCCTGAAACTTTTAACCCGTTCACTCCAAGCACTGATTTAACAAACTGTAGAGTGACCATTTCTTGACAGTCGAAGATTGCACTCAAATGTTTATCAAAAACTTTGCGACCCCAGTAAGGATCTTTAGCTTTATTTGAATGCCTTGAACATGTCATACTGAAACTCAACAGGCACCCAGCCAACACCCAATGCACACACCAAGCAGCCTAGAGCCCATCTCATGGTATCTAGTGCTCCAACATGGTATATAAGAGATACCACTAAAGCATTACTAATATCTGCTGCTCCCACTTGTTAGCCCTCGTTATAGAGGCACTAGCCACAAACCACATGAATATAAATTTAAAACACTCCTTCGCCACCTTAGATAATCATGCCCATATTTATTAGCACATGCTGGTTTATTAAAAAGAAGGGAAAACATTTAAGGGGGCTTAAAATTTAAATAAATTTCAAGCCCCTTAAAGATGAGGGAAGACCACCAAAAAGCTTTGTTAGGGGCTCTTGGTCCACCCCACAATTTGCCAGAAAATTGGACAAGAACTTTTTCTCAATGCATTAATCACCACAAGGGAGTCCACTACAACTTCTTGTTGCACACCCAAAGAGGATGCTGATGCAATTTTCGCAACCGCACCTTCTCACTTTGCTTCATTGTTAATGCGATGTGCTAGGGAGAGAGAGCCACCCTAGATTAAATTTGCATCTTCCTTGCGAAGAATGACACCTGCACCAATGCTTCTTGGGTTATTGTGTGAAGCCCCATTAAAATTAAGTTTGACAAACCTAGGTTGGGGAAGACACCAAGCCTTCTTCACATTTTCATCTTGCTTCTTGTTACCTAAAGGACAAGAAGAATTTTTGTTTCTTTCTGATTGAGAACCTCTTAACCCATTCATGGGGAATCACTTGTTGATATGTTATTGCATTTAGATGTTCCACCTAGGTGGGCACAAATGGGAAATGGTATGGGTAATGCTAATTTCACCATTACAATATGATATATTTGAGGAACTTTTTAATGGGTATTGCTAATTTTCGACATAGGAGACGAGCACCAAGGTTCAAACTTCAAGCTATAGCTGATTTGGTAACTATGCATTTTAATGATATACATGTAAAGCAACAAGTCTATTTTGAGAGAGCAATTTGAACAAGGAATTAGAAGATTGCTCTTGTGAATATGGCAATTATTACCATAAGCTTGAGACATAAGCAATTATTGCCATAAGATTTATAAGTGATTTTCTACAAAACCTAGAGATGTAAGCATTGTCAAGTCAACGCTTAAGCCAAAGATAAATGTAGCTATATATCCTTTGTTGGTGTATTTTATAGGAGGCAGATTAAACTTTAAGTACCATAAGTATCAAAGCTCTTAAAAGATATTTGAGAGCCGACTTGAAAATATACTAAATAGTCAAATTCTAGAATGTTATAACATTTTATGCCTTTTTATTTATCAACATTCTTCATGGTTTTACACTTTTAGCTGCTTAAAGCTTCATCTTTAAACTTTAACCATGTATATTTGATTGAATGTATACTTTTTTTCTTTTCTTTTTTGGCTAAAGGTATTTGTGTTACTCTAGATCCACTAACCACTACTGTGTATGATCCACTAACCACTACTGTGTATGAGTTGGAAATGGGGCGACACATGCGTTGCTCACATGTAGACATACCACTCTTGCTCACATGGTAGAAGCCATTGGAATGAGGGAGTGTCTAGAGGACTGCCCTTTTGGCAAGGAAGGAGTGTCCTAAAGGTGGCAATGATGTTCATATGTGGGGGAGTTGTGGTGTCGACTTGATTACTCTCTTCACGAGGAAGAAGCATTTGGTGATGGATGGTAGTGTTGATTCTTGATGTGGTGGTGACATTATGGGGATTTGCTTTAGCAAACCCTTGAAAAGGTGTTGTGATGGTAATCCTTGTGTGATTGTGTTGTTTGCACGAATTACGTTGAACTTCTGTTGAGTGTTGATGGGGAAAGCACCCATTTGACGATTTTCTATTTCAATTAACTTTTGGAGAAGGGCTAACTCTTTTGCTCATCGCCTATTGTTCTCTTCCTATATTTGTTGCAAGATGAAGCTTGCTCTTGGATTTGCTCTTGGTCAATTGCTTCTTGGTTCAGTTGAGTTGTTTTGAGCTCATTTAAGATGGACTCTACCCAATCCTCTCCAACCTTAGGACACATGAACTTGATAGTGGGAGAGAGAAGAGATGGGTATGACACATTTAAATGTGCTACTTTGAGCTTTGTGTTTGACTTGTCTTATTTGATTGGTTGTGATTTGCTTGATTGCTTTGTTTGCTTGTTGCCTTGTCTTGTTTGCAAGGGTTTGTGAGTTGAGTTGATGTTTTTGTTCCGAGTTTTGAATAAGTTTAAACTAAAGAAATGAATAATTATGATTAAACTAAATGCTATAAAGAACAACTAATTTGTATTTTTGTGTTTTCCCATATAGACAATGTGAGCTATTTCGCTGTCAAATCAAGTAATTAACTAAATACCAATGTTACAAGACTCAGACTCAACTCAGACTTGGCAAGCTGATTTTTAATCCAGACCCAGACTTGGACTTGGTGTTCAAATCTAGCCAAGACTTGCAAAGACTCGACAAATCGAAAAAAACATGAAATATAAAGATTTAAAACTTGTTTCATGCACCCTTTAATAAATAAACTTTAAAGACAATAAACTAATCAAATTGAAGCTACTTTGATCACATAAACAAGTTTACATCGATCACATTTTTAAATATATAAATATATTGTCAAATGTATACAAAACTCATGGATTATGAAATCCATGGCATCAAAACAAATATCAAAACTAAAACTATAAGTCTATGGCCTAGAGGAGCTTGCATCACTCATCCCAACATAGCGACAAGTCTTGCGTGGGTGTCTAAAATAGTTCCTTGATGATCATGTAGCCATGATATCCGCCTATGTATTAGTCACACCAACATCCAAGGGGTCTGCTTGTGCTCTATCCTCCTTTGCCATGACTACTACCTGTTGTGCCTTGCACATGCCCCATTTTGCCAAATGGAGACCCCCTCTTTTGCTTTGGCTTGGAGTCTCAACCTTTTTGCCTTATGATGATGAGAAAGTGAATTTGTGTTTAGAGTGCAGGATTTGTTCTAGATTTGAGTATTTTGTATGTTTGGAGACATTTGATGTTATGCATGATTGATTTGGAAGTGTCTTGAGTGGTTTTGTGCTTAAAAGATTGCCATTTGTTACTTTCTGCACTGAAATTGGGTGTTACTGTATTTTGCTCCAAAATCCCATGGCACTGGATATTGCCCTTGAGATTGTTTTTGCAGCATGTGTCATGTTGAAATTTTTAGTTTCCAGATTTTACAGTTGCAAAATTGTGTCAAATTCCATTAGATTTCACTAAGGGGTTAATGTACTTTCATTCTGTCACAGGGTCCTGAAGCCCTGATTTGGCTAAGTCTGAAATCTTGAAAATCCTGAAAAATGGCTAAGTCTAAAATCCGGTGGAACCTCAAAATTTAGAATCTGCATATGAAATCCTCCGGATCTGGAACCTATCTCAAATATCCTGAAAGTATATTTAAAAATATTTAAAGTAAAAGAAATTCCATATCTAAACTTATACTTAAATATATTTTTAAATATACTTTCACCTTGAACATTTCCAAAACTAGCGCTAAAAACATATATTGCAAGAAGCGCTAAAAATTGCCTTCTACCGACCTTAGCGCTAAATTTGCCTCCCATCGACCTCCCTCCAAGCTACCGCTAAGTCAGTCGGAACAAAAATCCCCGCCGAGACAATTTTGAAGAAAAGCGTTTAAATTGCCCTCTATCGACTTGCGTTGAAATGGTCTTCCACCGACTTAAGTCACGCAGGTCGGTCGGTGCTAAAACTCGTGCAAGTTGGTTGCATTGAAAATCCTTGCCAATGAAGTTAGCGCTAAAAATAGACCTCACGGACCTGCGCTGAAAACTGCCTTCACTGAGTTTAGTCGGTTGGACCTAAAATCCGTGCTAAGGTTGGTTGGACCCCAAATCAACGCCAAAACCATTTTGCGCTAGAATTGCACCTCACGGACCTATGCTAAATTTGACCTCCACCGACTTTTAGTCTGTGACACCCAGAACCCGCGCTTTTTGGTATTTTGGGCCAAAAATTGAGTTTTTCAAGGAGCAAATTGGATTTTCTTGATGGATTTGAATTGCATATCTATTTGTCACATCATGATGAACATTTTACCAAGTTTGTGTGGATTTTTGGCACGTTTTACGACAATTAAAGCCACTGTACATGAAAAGTCCGTGACCCCCAAAAATCCCACTTTTTGCAGAAAATGTTAGAAAAATATGAAATAAAAGTCTGCAAATGGATTCTATTGACCTAAAAAACTTTCCTAATCATCATATTGGCCAAATGAGTAATTTGAAAATGGTAAAAAATGCAGAAATTATGCAAAAATCACTAGATTTAAGAGGTTGTTTATAAGAAAGTGACATTGACAATGAACTGTTTTTGATTGATCCGTCACTGCAAATGGACATGTTATGATCAAAATTGATGGAAAATGACTTGTATATGATGAAATTGATGCTTGGTTTTGTTTATTGTAAGTCTAAGAGCACAAAGGAGCCAACTGGAGTCGTCTTGGAAGGATGTACACAGATATGCAGTGCTGATCTAGAGATGTAGAATCGACATTCTATCAACCAAATTGTTGCTGCACAAGCAAAATGAAGTCAGTATAATGTCCAAGATGATAAAGATGAGTCTTATGAGCTAAAAGACATAGAAGATCATGCCAAATCACTGTTGTTCCTGCAGATCCAGTCCAATGTCTAAGTGATCCAGTCCGAGGGTCATAACTCCTAGCTATTCTATCAGAATTTAAACTTCTTGGACTCTTTGGAAAGATAAACTGATTATCTAGTTTGAGCTACCCGGCTGCTAAGGCTTAATGCCAAGCAATCGAGAAGTTTCGAGCCCCCTTCCGCTCTGAAGGCCTCTGAAAATGCAATTTACTACGATGTAGAAAATACCAAAACTTATATTTTCGATATTTTCCCAAAAATACCACTCAAATGACCTTGGATTGGATCACCAAGACATGCATACAACTGTTCCAGCAGTCTAGTCATTGAGAATTAGTCCAGTAAGCATCCAGTTGGATATATCTTCACTAATAATGTGCCACACTCCTCTTGGTCCATTCAACACTTGGAATCCCGTGGATTCACATTAGCTCAAGTTTTCAAGTGTCATGTGACTCTATTTTGGTTTTATTAGGCATTGAAAATTGACTTTTTATCATGTACAACCAAATGGGTATCCGTTTTGTCCAGATTCAATGTATTTGCAAGCTGTATTTTGTCTTTTTTCCTATAAGACAGGCAAATCCGAAAATGTAACAAACTGATGTATCTCATTAAATGCCATGTAATCTGGACCGTTGATGCCGAGTTAATCTCCACTGTCCATTGAAAAACTCGGTATGGTGCCTTGTCTATAAAAGGGCCATCCTTTTCTCCCATTTGTAAGTAAGATTAGATACTGAATTGCTAAGACTTTGCCAAAATACAGTCAATACAAAACAAGTTTTGTAGGTTGCTGGGAATTTGTGATTATGTGTTGTCTTATTTTGGTTTTCATGGTTCATGTCAATATGAAATTAGTTGATATTCAGTTGCACTTGTGATTAACTATCAGATGTTTGATGGATTTCATGTCCATACCATCAATGGCTTGCTGATTGTATGTCATTGTGCATGGTTAGTCTGGGCATAGTTTATGAGATAAGTTCGATTGTATGATTTCACTGAGTTGCACTAAGGATTGGGTGTTTGATGAACCCTCTACAATTTGAAAATCATTACATCTCCTTAGAGGATTGCACATTTTCTGTGGCATTGTGGGCTACCTGGTTAAGCAAAGATTTGTTTATTGTTGGGAATCTGTCTATTTGGTTATTAATCATTTCTACAATTGTCTATAGGATCTCCTATCCCTTCTCCCTCTCCTTTTCCTTTTGCATTTTATTTACATAAAGTTTGGTAGATTTAGGATTTGAGCAGCATTACATTGATCATCTGCTGAAATTTTAGATTTCACAGTTTGAACCACCTAGGGTTTCTGCACTTATATTGCTGCCATTTTTCATAAACCCTGCATTTCATGTAAGACCCCTTAGGATACTTTTCAAAAGAGGTGTGAAACCAACAATCACACCTGCGTTGTTGTGTGCTAAAACCACCATCAACACTACCTCTGCCTCTAGATCTGCTTGATCAACCCATGCAAAGTCCTCATTGTTGAAGATGGGATCCTCAACCTCGATGATCCAATTTGATTGTGGATCAACGTCCTTTAGAGTGATGGGAGATGAATTAGTGCCCAAGATTTGTTTGTGACCAAGGTGAAGGTTGTAATGAACATAAACAAGATCATTCAACCTTTGCACTAATAACTTTATTGTGCTTCTTGGAGTGTATGTGCTCAAATATACTCCAATTGCACTCACATTTTGAAGCACCGCATGGTTGGCTCAGGGCACGAATTGCAATCTTTTGAAGATTTGGCACCTAAGCACCAAATCTTTCCCACCATGCATCTGAAAGAGAAGAAGAAATCAATCTCATTGTCCAACTTTGAGTCAATATTAACGTTAAAAAAGGGAAAAGTTTTAGATTTTAAATTGAAATTATGCCCTTAATAGATTTTTACCTAGTTATAATGACGTCTGAGTTGCCTTGCATATCTCGTGCAAATAGGTCTCTTTGTGCAAGTTTATAGATCTCAATCTTAGAGATTATTTGCACTCCAAGTTGAGGATTAGGTGCCATCCGCTCTATCACTGTGTAGAGCCTGCTTAAAACCTCCTCATCGGCATTGAAATTTGGACAGAATTGGAATGCTAGATTGGGGAAATAGGCAACTGCATGTAAGGGTTTGTGAAGCTAAAAGTGCCATTGTTGATTAATGATCTCCCATATGGGACGATACTTATTCTCAACCCCAAGATAAATGGATCTAATGGCTTCCTTGGCCATATCCACGCCCTCATGTATATAGCCCATTGCACGCTTCTCCCCATCAACAACTCGAAGGAGAACAACTAAAAGCTCTGTTAATTGCAATTATTATTAAACAGTAACATAAATAAGTGTGAACAAGAATAAGCAAATAGAATAGAAATACGAAAAATATGAACAAAAATATAATGAAAATTTACCTCTACGATCTTCTTTGCCGGAAGCTAGAAGTTGTGGCCATTGAAAACCGAATCAACCATGTTAAACCTTGCATTGGTCTTAGCATATAATGATGTCGACCACTCCACACTAACAAACATGTGCCTCAAACCAGCCTTTGACTGAAGCAAAGACTGCAACGCGATAAAGTTAGTTGCGAAGCGGGTTATTTTGGGATGAGCTAACTCCTTGTTTGTGAATTTCCTCATTAGGTTGAGGACCCAAGTATGGTTTTATATATATTTGCAAATATTTTTAGCATGCTCCACACATGCTTTGATACATGGAATTTTGCCAAGATCTTCCAATATTAGGTCAAGGCAATGAGCAACACAAGGAGTCCAGAATAAGGATGGGTGCCTATCCATGAGAAGTTCACTTGCAACAACATAATTTGTTGCATTATCTGTAACTATTTGCACAACATTCTCTTCACCCACCTTGGCCAAGACTCCCTCCATAGCTTCACAAAGGAATTCAACATTTTTTGTGTTTCTTGAAGCATCACTAGACTTAAAGAAAACAATGCCACCTGAGAAAGAAACAAAATCATTGATTAAGTAAAGTAGAAATTAGAAATCTTAATCACTAAATCAATGGATTTCAGGAAGTACAATCACCCGAGGCAGAAACAAGGAAATTCAACAATCTTCTAGTCCTATCTATCCAACCATTAGTTATGATGATGCAACCCTTCTTCCATATCTCACGTTGCTCGTTAATTGTGGCTTTCATATCGGCCACCTTTTGAGACAAAATGGAGCCGTTTATCTCCTCATCATTAGGGGCTTTGAACCCCACTCTACAAACAGTAATGGCATTTACCATATTTAGCCAATAAGTAAACAAAATAAGTATTCCAATTTGAGAGTTTAACTTTAAATTCTACATGCCCCTAAATTCAAAAATTCAAGAGACAAAGAAATCAAACTATATATTTTAGACAAAAAAAATTAATTACCTGGCTGTGTGAAATGGAATGGTACAATAGAACCAAAAGTCTCCAATTGCACTTCTTGTTGCATCATGCTTATCCTTGTTCCAACCCATGCTTTCAAGTGATGGTTGGTAACCAGGAGTAGTGCGTGGTAGAATATGTGCATCTAAATTAGATCCATGAACTCTAAGCCCAATGCTAACATTAACACTACCATTGCCACTACTCAAAGATCCAAGAAATGGAGGAATGGAAGAAGAAGATTCTCCACCAATGGCTGATATCTTTTCTCTTTGCCTTTTTTTTAGTTCCATCTGTTCCTCAAAGGTCTCTAATTGGCTTTGTACTTGACATATAACTGTAGGAGGCATTTTTGGGCATAGTTTAGCATCTCGACATGGTATTTGTGCAAGGTGATAGATAGTTCAATCGTTTAATGCCTTCCCCAAGCATTTTTGTCTTCAATGGAAACAAGTTATCTCCCCTTTCTGTGACCCAGAGATCACATGTTGCCAACAAGGGTCCTTTCTAATTGGGTCAACATTGGAACAATTTATAAATGTAAAGTATGCTGCAATAAGGATAAATGAAAAATAAATTAACATTTACGGTTTCTAATTAAATTAAAATAAAAAAATCAGAAAAAAAACTAAAAACAGTTAGGGTTTGTTCGTAAAACAAGATTAAAGATAGTTGGGTTTGTTCTTTGTTCTATTAACATAAAATGAAAAAAACAAACAAATGTATAAGACAAATGAAATTAAAAAAAAAAAAATCAAAATACAAAATTACCTCTTCAAACTTGCTTCAAATTGATGGTGGGCTGCTCCAAATCAATGGCGGCTCTTCCAAATCCTTTGTAGGCTCCTTTAGATGCACCAAGGGCTGCTACAAACTTGCCCAAGTGGTATTCAATCATTGTTTCTTGCTCAACCTGTGTGCTGTTTTTTTTCTTCAACGGCATGTAATTTTGGCTCCAATACTCTATTTTTCTTCCTCCTTGTACTTGCAAATGAAATGAGTGTGTTTTTAGAGTGTAAGAGTTTATTTTAAGTGCTTTAGTTGTAAGTTCTTTGTTTTTTTTTCTTTTATTTATTTATTTTTTACCTATCCCTGCCATGGCTGAGTCTTTCCCTCGGGACTTGTCGGGGACCTGGGTCACGAGTCCCTAGGATCTATTTAGTGCCACCCACCTCAAGGCTCGCCGAGTCTTGTAACACTGCTAAATACAAGGAGGCTTCCAATTTACTAAATGAATGCACAAATGAGCAAGCTAATGTTTTGTTTTCTTAGTTTCCTGTATAATTTGCAAATGGGTGTTCTATGTGTGTTTTGACTTGACTTGTGTTTGTTTGTTTGAAGATGATTTTGGTGATTGCATGATTGATACTATTGATGGTGTTTGTTTTTAGAAAGAATGTATTGTTGAAATGAAACCAAGATTTTGAAAGGAAATTTGCAGCCATAATAAATTATTTCCACATAACACCAAAAGAGAAAATATACAAATAAGTATTCAGAATCCACAACGCAAAAAAATAGACAAACATACCATCAAGATGACACCGGATGTACCCTGGGAAAACCCTCATGAGGGAAAAATTTAGCTTCCAAAAGCACCTACAAAACTCAATGTATTATATCCATGAAAAACAATTACTATACACTTGCAGAGTCTCCGTGCAAGGCTTCTGAAGCATCAAGCACTCTAGTTGCACTACATGTGAACAAGCAAATGAGAATCATGTAACCACACATCCTGATCCACGCTCTCTCTCCTCACATATGCAACCTATAAGGGATGCTCAATCCAACCAACAAGCCAAAGGTTATGCAAGCCAACCTCAACAGCTATCCATGCGCTTGTTTTTATAGAAACAAGCTTGCACAAAACCACTAAGTGGTTATTATATAAACCATGTGCCTTAAAACCATGAGCTTACAAAACCATGTCCCTCTCATTTACTTTTTGGTACTAAGTTTTCCAATTGGTATTAAGTTTTCCCAATATTAAATATTTTCCCAATGTGACACCAACATTAAATATTTATTCCAATGTCGCGTACAACGTGCAAGTGGCCCCAAGAATTTCTAACCCAAGTCACACGCACATCCTAATATTTCTTAGATGCACCACAATTAATTATTAATTTTTACATTATTAGCATTATGCAAGGTGTACAACACACCTTTCCCAACAAATTTATAATTTAATCTACACTAATCTAATACAATAAAATAAAGAAATCCTAAGTAATGCTAAATTCGAGATATAGTGACGAAATGTCATAGATTTGGGCAAGATGGAAGATAGATTAATCTATTCTACTTGCTATTCTATTCTAATCTTTTGAAAGCACACTGCTTTAACAACTTGTAATCAACTGAAGTGAGATGGCAGCGATACTATCTAGTTATTGGGAAAACAAGAACATCCTTCAAACATAAGGTGATGGGATGGCTAGTAATACACCAAGGTTTAGCTATCAAAGCAAGGTTGAGTAAGACTGGATTTAGAGATGCATTTTACATTATATGTGGGAAAGAAGAAACAGTTGATTATATCTTCTGGAAATGTATAATAGCTAGAGGCATTTGGGGATGGCTGCAAGATGAATTCACTTTCCTTTTTATTGCTCCTCTCTCTTGGAAAGGGCCTCTTTTAGGGGATTTTTGGATGGTCTAGGACAGCTGCAAGGGTTTATGATATACAACTCGATTGGCAACATTTAGTTTTCTTTGAGGTCAAGATGCCATGCCATCTTTCAAGAGGATACCTCACCTCTTAGTATGGGGAAGTTGAGGCTTTTTAGACAAGAGTTGGCTTTGATTGTACAAGCTAAGTTTGAGTTGTTTTGAACAGATGTGAACTCTTTGCCAATTAGGTGCTTTCTTTCTTTGCCTATATAGGGAGAGAATCCTCTTGTTAAGCATTACGCTTAGATGATGTAACTATTTAATGATGTAACTTTCTATTCCTTGGAAGTTTTATATAAACCACTTTTTTTCAATAAAAATAAATAAATTGGAACTTCACACTTGGGAGACTGACAACTCGAGATGTTGATGAAATGCTCGTGGCATATGTGTCCTGGGTGATTTACCTTCTGCAATTTTCTTTCCTCTCTAGCTTGGGGTAATCTACTTGATGGAAGAAGCAAGAGAGATGAAAAACTGAACTAAGAGGGAAATGGTAGGGAGTGCTATAGCTATTGTTTTAGGAAGCTTTGGAGTTTCAAATTGACTATTGAGAGCCTAGAGGCCATGTAGAGCATGGATGCTATAAGAAAGGCTTGGACTTTTGCTTGGAGATCACTAGAATCGATTTTCTAACTTGCTCAAATGGCTATTACAAAAAGGCAAAAATTTAGAATTCTTGCAAGAGGCAACTAAGAAGCAACAAAATACCCTTTGTGAATCCATTTGAGGGAGTATAAATAGGTTTAGATTCACAATTAGGGGGAGGGAATTGAAGGATTGACAGAGTTAGGTGCAATCAGGATTGAGGTAGACTCAAGATCAAGGCCAAAATTGGGTTCCAAACGGCTAGAACTTGAAGTTTCATGTGCCAATAAAAAATGCTGAAGTTGTCCCTTTTGCCGAGGCAGGTTGCCTAGGCCAATAAAAAATGCTGAAGTTGTCCCTTTTGCCAAGGCAGGTTGCCTAGGTGACCTCGGAAAGGCTTGGGCGACTTAAGGCCAAAACACATGACCCTGCCATTTAAAGGGTAAGCATGTATTTTAGGGGAGCAAGAAGGTATGCGAGCAAGGCAAAAGGCTAGGGACGATGCGACAAGAGCAAGGGAGGGTCCTAGAGGCTGAGCAGACACTTCCATCAAGGTCAGAAAGGCTGAGAGGGAGTCTTATTCACGCCATGTGGGTCGTGAGCTGAACCATCGGATCATCATCGGATTGCCATGTATAAGAGTTTAGGCACTTATAGTACCTAGTGTTAAGGGATTGCATATGTGCTTCAATTTATTGGTATCATTTTTTCTTGTATGCACATACTCACACTCTACTTTATCTATTCCTATGTCTAAGTTGTGTAGTCTTTGCATTCAATGTAGCCCATGCTGTATTCTTTTACCTTTCACTTTAATCCTTTGTTTTCAATATTCACCATTTCTTCTTGTCACAGGTTTTCTTGTGTACATAATTGCTTGCCTTGCATGATATTACGAAAGACTTATCCGTTATCCTTTGTTTCCAACCTTGTACAGTTCTCGTCTAACTCTCTGCAGGTATTCTTATATGTTTTTGCTCACCTTGCATGATATTATGAAAGACTCATCCATTGCTTGAATTTTGGATTGCTTTTGTTGGTATATTTCCCTCTACACATCCTTCACTCAAAAGATTTCTAGTAATTCTAAACTTGTATCCAACTCTTAGTTCATTTTCATTACTCTGTAATTGTTGGTATGGCAACCCATATCCGGGGCATGAGCTTGTATACACCTTACCATTCATCATTATTGGCCTTGAAACCTTTCTAAATTCCGAGTCACTCTCTATAATGCATTCTCCTCATGTGAAGATTATGTTGACTCCTTAGTTCTTCACTTCAAGCAAATTATATTTACAAAGCCTTCTCAATAATCACAATGATTTTTCTTGCAATCATATTCTTTTCCTTGTCATCTTCTCAGTCATTGTCTCAATTGTAAGATAATTTCTTAAGGTTTTCATTTACTCAAAGATAAAACTAAAAAAACTAAATAAATTTCTTGAAAAACAAAATGCACATTCCAATTTGGGAGGCCATGGGATCAAGTATCCACTGCTTCCATCAACAAGTCCAGTTGATAAACATAGAGTGCACTGCTGGCTTATGGCTGCAACTGCAACTTCATTTTTTTCTTAAAATGACAATGAGGGCACATATTACCATCATACCTAAAGTATTGTATACTGCTGATATATAGATCAGCAATGGCTGCTAAACTACCTCTACAACTATTAGTTATGTACATCTTAATGTCACCAGAATTGCTACTGTTTATGCTGGAAATAGAACTCAGAAAAGTGAGACACCAGGTAGAAAGAAAGACTTGCAAAAGCATCTGAATTCCTTCAATTTTCTGGGTTCTCCTTTCTGCTTTCATCTCTGTAGAGTCTGCCAAGAAAAGTGATAATTGGCACACAGGTTCTTCCCATTAACTGCAATGTCTTCCATACCTAACTTACAAATGTGATATTGCAGCTAAACCAACACAGGATCCAAAATTTCCTTGATAAAGAGTATTCTGCTTGATAGGATCCATGATAAATCATGGGGACTTTTGAAAATCATTTCCAGATTTAAATGTCCTTTTTATAAGTTCATTGTTTTCCAGTGTCAGAGCTATAAGAGTGTCAAGAGATAGCTTGGTAACAAGGAAGAGAGAAAGAAAGAAAGAACGAACTAACTTATAATAATGTCTACGGATGACCAAAAGTAGGTCAATGGGACTCGGGAACAGCAGTATACAAAGAGAGTCCTAGGAAGAGGAACCTAGAAAGGTCCCACCAAGGGGAAGAACAAAGGTAAAAAAATATACAAAACAACAGGGCACCACCAGAACAAGTGGTCAGAGTCTAAAAAACCCTTGTGATATAACTTACGACTCCATGGCAATGCCTTTTGACATCACTGAATGATACCACTTCAAAGGTAATCTTACCCTTTTTATGACATAACATATAGTTATCAGGGCCCCATTTTCCCACTGCAATATCCTTATGAGTGGTTAGGTATCATTAGAGGATCATGGATTCTTTCTCAACTATATCTCTCCAGAGTGTGTGGTTCCCCAATTGCTCCTTTTCACAAGTTGCCTGGAAAATATGCCTAATTTTTCAAGTTGGATCTGCCACCACAGGAAAGCAGGGGAAAGGCCCCAAGCCATATTTGGCACTCCAGAGCAAAAGGAGAAATAATTTCACTGGTCCCAAAAAGTTGCAACCAAGACGACTTTAAGACAGCGTATTTCAAAGTAGGCAGGACAGCATCCCCAAATAATCCTCACAAAGGGGTAAGAAAGCATTTCATGTGAGGTGGTTTCTGCATCAGAAAGATAGAGGACACAATGAGAGGGACCATGAATGCTTCTTTACAGGGTTCACAAAAGTAAGACATTCATTTAGAGTTGACAGCCAGAGAAGAGTATTAATCTTGGGTCATTCTCTTGGGTTGTGCGTATTTCTCCATACAATACTTTGATTTGAGTTTGTGGCCTGCCTCAACAAAGCCTTTTAATCAACTTGCACAGTTTAATGGCTAGATTCTTACCAAATCCATCTCAATTGATCCTGAAATGTATAATGTTCCTAACCTTTTCTTTTAGGTACTGGCAGAGGATGGGGGTCTATGAATCTGTTGTTTATGTAGATTTCCATTAATGCAGCTGCAGAACAAGAAATCAATAGTTCACCCATGACAATCAAAAACTGGTTAAATTTCCAACAGATTATGATATTCTCCCGCCAGGGAAGGATTCCGGTTCCATGAATCTTTCCAGAACAAGGCAATTTGATCATTATGGACTATCCAGAAAAGAGCAGACTTTGTGAGATCCTATTGCAGTTTGATATGTTTCCAAATGGAGAACTGAGGCCTTCCATGAGCCTTCTAGGCTCATCCTTATTTTTAACTGCCATAGAATGTTTGGCAATGAGCTATAAATCTCCACGATTGGCACCACTGCCAACAGATTTTTGTAGCTAAAGCGTTATTATTTTGATACTTTTTCTCAGATTTAGACCAGCTTGGGATTTAGATCTCATCCCACTAGATGCCATATCTGAATATTCCCCTTTCCAGACTTTTGGGAATCTGCATCTAGTTCTTGGAGAACAGATTTGGGATATGCAAATGCATCAAAGCTATGTATGGAAATAGCTTACAGGACAGTTTCAACATGTGTAAGCCAACTGGCCAATATCAGCCACCTGTGAGTTTACTCACCTTGCTTGAAACTTGCTCACTGGGCCCTTCCAATTAGCTTACTTCAGATTTGTGATGGAAGTACCCTTAAGTACCTGATGGGAAACAAAGCTATATAAAATTTAATCATTAGTATTCCAGCAATAATGAGATAAATTCTATTTTTTTTGTGTTGAAAAAGAAAACTTGAGATTTAGTCATTAGTCTCTTGTTCTCAAGCCTGATGGTATGCATACATGTAGTCTTTATGTGCCAAGGCTTCTGCAAAATTGTGTGTTATCCACCTTTTGATGGCCGAGTATGAGATTTGCACTTAACAAGATTGATATACCAATCTGACTGAGGCTTGTAAAAAAAAATTATCCAAAACTCAACAAAAGACTGTACTGCTCCAAATAAGGTCTTTGACTTGCATTTTGGATGGCCAAGTCTTGTGCTTGGAGGTGCCTTGCTGAAACTCAGGGAGTCGTGCCAAAACTCAGAGAAGTGATACATTTTGAATCTTAATTTGTTTCTGGTTACTTGCCTTCCAAGTTCAGAGTTTTATGATTGACTTAAGACGGTTACAAGTACATCTATGAGTTCAAATAATTCATCCATCTCTAATATCAAGAAGGGATGGAGAGAAAAGCAGCAGTGCTGGCTGGGGCAGATTGAGAATTGATGTTTGAAAGGGATTGATTAATGAGAACAAAAACATAGGCAATGAATTTACAAATGCTACTCATTAAACATAATCCATACTGAAACAAGGGGAGCACATTGTTTTTTTAAAGAAAATTCTAATTCACTTGCCATGTCAACCTTGATGAACATATTCTTTAGCATTAAAATGTGCATTGAGTTGATGGACCATTTAGCAGTGGTTGCTTCATCTAATCTATGACAGATTTCTATAGAACCTCCTTTCTCCAGGATTATAATAGTATCTAGGTGCTGGTGCTATTGAGGTTCAAATTAACAACTGCTAACTGCCAAGTGTACAGACACAATATGTAAGCCGATACACACCGACTAGTAACAAGCTGAAAGAAAACATACTCAAGAGTTGTGTCATTACCAGAAGAAACTCTCAATGATGGAAAAGGAAATAGGTTCACTTTTTGAATGTTACAATTGTTTGTCCTTTTGAGTTTTGGGGCTCGTTGCATACCTAAATTTGTAATTAGTTATGAAGGGTTTCATCCTTGGTTGTCACGAGCCCCTTGATTCATAATCCTAGAATCTTCCTTGTATTTACTCACCTCACTCACATTTCCCCACTTGTAAAATATATTTCTTATTTACATATATTTCTGTATGTATACATTCTTTCTATAACATGATTCTTAATGGTGCCAGAGCAAGTTCTACCTTCCCTGACAAAATATTTCATCACTTCACAGGCAATTGCTTGCCTTTATTTTTAGGTTAAATAAAAATGTAAGAAAGATTGGAAAACAGTTTAGAAGTTTAACTCCGAAATTTAAAAACTTGAACTTCTAAACCTAAGACGTTGAAAGTTCAAAATTAAAGAAGAATACCAAATTTTATAAGGGGAAGAAACCTAGAACAGGGAAGCCAGAATTCTCCTAAAGGAAAAAGGAGCTACTCTTTTCCTCTTAAAAGGAGTCGTAATGCTTTTGGCCTTTGTATATCTCAATTGGAAAAATCTATTGCAAAGAACTTAAATTTTGATTGAAGTTCTTATAAGGACTCAATTTTGGGAAAGCAAACTAAAACATGATCAAAACTTAAAGTCAGTAAATATTGTAGTTTATGTATACAAATAAGTGTAAACAAAAATAAAGGATTAATATATTCAAATTAAAACCCTGTTCTACACTTAATGCAACCTCAGTTAGAGCGAAGAAATAAAAAAAAACGTGAACGAAATAAACTAGGAAATCTCATCCACACACGATTCTTGTTGTGTTGAAGGTGATTGTGCTCGAATGATTTACTGTTGATTGAAGGATTGTGGTTGCTCACAGCAGCAACATGATGTTGCATTGTGGTTGATTCTTGAAAAATTGCTCCTAAAGGGTCCATTATAAATTTTGAGATTGGACAATCGACGGTTAGGATTGATTGAGAGTTGGTTGAGGGATTAACAGTGAGGATTGAGTTGGTTGGGTGGTTGGAAGATGGATCGTGGAGGATTAAACGTAATTTTCATAATTCTTTATTGATTTTTAGGTGTAAATCATTAACTAATGATTAATTAGGATCTTTTAGGGATTTAAAAAGGAAAAGGGGGATTTAATAATAAAAATTATTAAATCATGTGAAATGGGAGTGGGGATTAAATAAATAAATAAGAATTTATTTATTTAGGACTTGACTCTAGGGAAAAATGGGTAAATTAAATAAATAAATTAGTTTAATTTATTTAATTAATGGAAAAACGAATACTTGGTAGGTGATGCTAGGATGTGGGCGATTTTTAGGTGTCTACAATTTATAATATCACTCTCTTGTAAATTCCATTGTTCCACAAATGCCAAATATACTAATATTGTTAATGATTCAATGGGGCACCAAATGTTTCCAAAGATTGTAGGAAACGAGTAATTTGAAGATGATTGATGGCCAACATGTAATCCTTGCACAAATGATATTTTTGATCGATAAAAAATGAAGGTACTCAAAGATTTCACACAAAAACACTTATTATAAGATATATGAGTTACTTTCCCTAGGACATTAGGTCGTGGTAATGGGGAATTGGGCACATAAAGGTGGAGGAGAGTTGTTTGGACTGCAATGGCGATAGAGTTGTAACATAAATGGGTTTTGAAGTCCAAGAAGCTCCTTTAAGTTAGATACAACAAGGCTAAGATTTTTGTGTAGGATCCCTAAAATCTCATGCATTGATCTCCAATGCAACTTTATTTAGACATTGGCTTGCTGGGACTTAAATCTCAAAAAACTTGTAATTCAATGACTTAGACATGATTATTTTTGAAGCTCCGACATATACAAAGAGTATTTCTTTGGAGTTTTTCACATTTAGTTACTATGACTCACAAAATATAAGACTTTGGTTTATTCAAGGCCTAAGGTAAATGTTGCCTTTATAATATACACTTCTTGCGTGAAATGCATGTGCCAAAAGGTTGTTGGAGGAATCGCTGTGATATTGATCCATAAATGGGTCTAGTTCATTGCTAAAATCAATTGTTTGAGTTCAGTGATTGTTTTGTAGTGGATGGACATGGTTTTGGCTTCATAAATGCGAGTGTCTTGTAGGGTCAAAAAAAATACTTTGAAGGCACCAAAGTTGAATATTTTTATATATTCAACTTCCTCTTGAAAAGTAATGTATCTTCAAAAAACAACACTTGGTTTCAATTCTGTTTCCAAAAGCTATATCTTCTGGAAGATTGAATGAAAGGAAGCAAGGTACGCGAAACACACTTCCTACACCAACCTAATGAGGGGAATAGTATGCAAATTCTTTTAAATCCTTACAATTGCAGCAATGTTAATCATATAACATAAAGATTACAACAGCAACACAACACATAAAAAGAGAGATTGACACAAGATATATCGTGGGAAAAACGACACAAGATATATCGTGGGAAAAACCTTTTCAGGTAAAAAACCCCACACTCTAAAACCTGCACAATGTATTATCAAAACAATAACAGTTTACAATACACTTGCAATGCAAGTTCTTTTAAGAGTCTTCAACTGTCATTTTTGGAGTGATTCTGGCAGCATAATAGTACTTGTACATCTACTATGCAACTACAACTCCAAAACTATGCAATATATAGAGATACAAGGCAATATTGAGAAGCCTCTAGAGATAGGCGTCCATCTTGGCCACATGGCCATTTTCCCGCATCAAAGGACACTTGTCCAAGCTACAAATATCTCTCTTACATCTATCATAACATGGTAGATTTGACTTCCCAAGGATAGAGCGCTCCATGCTAAAAATAGGCAATGACAGATGCTCTTACGCATCTTACAGCTGTCATAAAAATCTGCAACATGACAACACTTAATGTTGTAAGAGAATCCGTTATACATGACTAAAAATAGCATATCCTTCTTACAACATGTCATAGCCCAACTTCGGCGCCCAAAGATGCCTTTCTCTCATGCAAAGATACTGTCCGACACTTGTCCCCACTTGTCATAGGAATCTCTATACTTGGCTCTTTCGCGTCATAGATTCTGTCATATAGAATATCCTCTTCCACATACCACAAGATGCCGACACATGGCATATTAATGCCACCTCAAATGGGACGCCCACATCCATGTGAGTTTGACTTGACCATTTAAGTCACATTCCAAGTAGGATGACATGTCACAATGCCACCTCAACTAAGTGACCAAACTGAATGTGCAATTAAATGCAAAATTAGGCAATAAATAAATACACAATTAAATAAACAATGGTAGGAATTTGCAAAGGTTGAGACACCTTAATTCCCAACATTGAAGACAAGATCAATGCTGAAAGGGCAATTTTGTAACAATCATGTGGTGGTTAGGAAACCGTTGGTTGCATTAAGGGTGGTTTCATCCACATTGAACTTGCAAAAAGAGGAAGCAACAAGAAAGTGTTTCTCCTCAAATTCTCATCGTTTGGGCTTCTAATTCAAGACTAGAACACGTTTACAGGTCCATGTTTCCCTCCTGCAAAGGGGGAAGGGAGAGAACAATCTAATCTATTGGATGCAAAGCATAATACACAACAGAGTAACCTATAAAAGGATTGGTTTCACTTATGGCGTGTGGTTGAAAGAGGTTTCAGAACAAGGGCAAACACTTCGATGTTGGAGAATGTGTAGGATGGTATGGGACATCTATGTGTAGGCTTTGATGGAAGAGGAAAGAGGGTTTTCTGAGTAGTTTTTCCTTTGGACGAAATTGTTGAGTTGTAGCAGCTGGTGGTCTCATAATTGCCAAGGTGTTCTCAAAACTGTTTGGGTGGTTTTGTTTTGCTAATAAGCAATGGTATTGCCTGTGCTTCCATGGTGTTCCAATTGCCTCTATTATTTTAACTTCTTTCTATGTTGTAAGGTGGAGAAGAGAGTTGATGATTATGCAAATTGGGGACATGTAGTTGGGAGTTAGAGTAGCAGCTTTATTCATTTTTTGAGTTCCTAATTGATTGTGTTGAGCAAGAGTGGGGTTTTGAGAGCACTGTGAGGGGTCATAAGAGTTGAGTCAAATTGTGATTCATGCTTGTACAAAGCTTGGGAGGCCTAGACTTGTGTAAATTGCTATTGAAGTGAGTTTTAAGTGAGTGGTTGCTCACATTTGTTGGAGTTTTCTCCCACACTTGGTTTTCTTTTGTTAGAGCAGCCAAGATCAGCAAGCACAAAGAGAATAACCTTCCACAAGTGAAAAATGGAGCACAAGAGCATACTATCATATACAATGAGGGTGTAAAATACAAAGAGAAGTCTTGCATAAATAGGCAAGGAGGAGGTAGGAAGGTAAGACTAAACTATTGACTACCCCTACAAGCATGCAACACTTGTCTAACTCACATGACGTGTGAGGGCAAGTGGCAAGCCAAAAGGAAAGAGGTGTCTCACATGTGTGAGTACACATGTTGAAATGAGACAAACTCCTAAAAGACTAAGTAAACTTAAGCCTATGTGTGAATAGATCAAAACTTTAAGGAGATGATATCTAAACTAGTTAGATAATGACACTATTTACACTAATACCCCCCTTAACTGCAACTAAGGGAGAATACAAAGATGGGTCCCGACTACTAGGCCATGTTAGGTACCCATGTACAAAGAAATCTCTCATAAAGCGGAGAAAGAAAGAAAACCTTGTGGGAAAAAAACTTTCCTCCAAAAGAGAAATAATGCATGAATGAATTGTACAAGTGAAGAAGAAAGGAGGACTATACATGACCCCCCAAGGACTACTTCTAACACTAATATATAATAGATTTCCCCCCCATAGGAGAGAGATGAGAAGGTCGATGTGACCTCCCCTAAAAATGTGAAGGAATGAACTGCATGCGAAGAGATGAATCCTCCCAAAACTGAGATGAGAAGACTAACTATGCAACCTCCCCTCAAATTTCCTTGTGTAGTGCTGGTAGATGCTTGAGACTGGATGTTGAAGACGATCCACAAACGTTGAACAACACTTCTTCCCTTAGGAAGAAATTGAACCATAGAGGTGTGCAAAGAATCTTCCCATTCCGGAAAGGAATATATAGGAAGAAGTATGAAGGTCTCTAAATTCTGCACATGATCCAAAGACACAAATGATGCCAATGATGTCTTCGAAGGATGCTCAAGGATCTCCAAGCCAATGTTGATGTGTGACAAATGTTGAGATCTAGGTACAGGGACCATAGATGTATGATGATAACTGGACCCAGAAGAATCTGATACTATTGCAAAGGATGTCAAAATACATGATGACAGAGTTGAATATGTGGACTCATAAATATCTGCAGAATTTGTCACTATAGAAGCTAATGTAGGCGAGGTAAGAGCAATCATAACTGAAGAATGATGCAACTTCATTGAAGTTGTCATCGAAAAGAAGACTGATGTCCTCAATGGTGTCACCCAAATCTGTGATGCGGGACTCTACGAAAAGACACGAAATGTCGGGTAGATATGCATCCCAATGTGGCAGATTTGGAAAGACGATATCCATATCCTGGTGCAGAGAATCGTTGGAAGCCATGGAGATATCAACTCTAGATTCAGATGTTGCAACATGTGATGATGTTGTAGATGGGATCTCAATGTAAGTCATCTGACTACCATGTACATACCCAACTGATGGTGTTGTCTCACAAGTTGGCTTAGTGAGATGAGATTTTTCTGCAAGTGCTTTATTAAGATCAATAGAAAGTTGATATGCATGAAGAATTTGTTGTCGTATTTCATCGATTTTGCGATGATGACATTCTTCTGTTGTATGTCGTTTTAGCCCACAATATCCACATTTGATCTTCCATTTATTATGAGGTTTATTGAGAATGCTCGATGGAAGGGGTTGTGTGGGAGAGACATGATCAAATTTTAAGCACTATCAAAGCAGAAATGAACGTTTTGCGCACCCCCCCCCCCCCCCCCCCCCCCCCAAAAAAAAAAAAAAGGATTATGACTAATTTAGAAGCCCCCCTAGAAAGATATGCAAGAGAAAAAGTACAATTGGTGAAATTTTGGAAGCCAAATCATCCATTTATAACACACAGAGAATTTTACAAATGTTTGAAAAAATGGTTATCCAAAACTGATTTATAGCTGTAGTAAATGCTCCTGGTTTTAACTGTGTTTGAGGAAAAAGAATCATACACAGTTAAATCCAGAAGCATTTACTACAACATTCATGGACTGTGGAAAATTAATGACTACTATGATTTATAGCTGTACTAATGAATTCCTTGCAAAATTTTGAGCAATTTAGAAAAAATCGCTAATTTTCAATATCATGGGCAAAAGTTAGCCCTGTCGAAAATTGCGAGTACAATGGGGTTTGGGGATTAAAAACTCGTCAAAAAGGCAATTTTTTTTATTTTGACTTCACCAAAGCGAAGTACACAGAGACACCTTTCCGTTGACTATAATTTTGCAAAAAATTGACTCTGTAGGAGAAAGTTTGAGCAAAATAAAAAAATGCCTATTTGAGGCACTTTCGAAGGAACCTAGCTATCTCCATTTGGCGTGAAAGTCAAGGTTTGGTAGTTTGGCATTAGGTTACATTGGATGTCAGTGTTACAAAAAGAGCTAACATAAATGTTAGCGGTTAGCTTAAGAGTGACACGAAATGTAATATTACAAAAGATGCTAAAAGAAGCATACAATGTTACAGGTAAAACTTTAATGTTACCATGCAATAACCATTAGGTCAGAAAAGACTTCGACCTAAAAAAGTTAACCACAACTTATTCGATGAGTTAGAGACCTAAAAAAATGGACTAAGAGTCCAAAAAGCGAGTCCAAGACTTGAACTGGTGGGGCGGGATCCAAGGGCCTATGAAGAGGCTGATAGTTATCGATAGGGGCCGCAGAGGCCGCTTTGGTGGCATACTGGCCGATAGGGCCGAATCTCGATCCAAAAGCACGAACTCAAGCTAAAGAGCTCGGTGACGCCAGAGTCGGGACTGAAAAACGCCCACAGAGAGCACCAAGTCCCGAATGTAGGGTTTCATTCGTTGAAGGCGGCCTGCAAACCAGGCGGCCCGTGGGCTGTTGAAGCTAACCAGAGGGAGACCTCAAGTAGAAGGCGTCGATCAAAATCCAAGGCTTATAATCTGTGCGGTGGCACACACACACCAGCCCAACGCTCCAAAATTCCTCTGTTTATATGGCTGCCTTTGGGAGTCAAACATGTGACGGGGAGCATACAAGTTTGAAGGGATGAGCCTTCTCCAAAAAAAACTGTAGGAAGAGTGTCGAACGCCCAATAGGACCTGCAAAGAGCACTGTAGTGCTAAAAAAGAGCCGATAGACAGGAAATGAATCTGAGCTCGGGCTCAAATAGGATCTGAATACAAAGATTGCCCAATAAATGAGCCTGTGAAGAGATTGCAGAGGCCGAGAGGCCACAAAATTTGCAAAAACGACTTTACACAACAAAATCAATCCAGAATACAGAAAATTGCAGGGGGCAATATTGCCCTTTGCAAATTTTTTTTGCAATTTTTTACAAAATCCATACAAAACGGATTGGATGGTCGAGCAGGTGAGATACCTTCTTATAAAACCTGCAAGACGAAATAGCAGGGGGCAATATGGCCTTCTGCTAATTTTTTTGTTGCTTTTTTTAAACCAAAAATCGTACTATTCAAGTACGAGGGCAATTTTTTTTGCAAGGAATTGACTTTACTGAAAAATGCCATTCGAAGGGTCACCTTCACTATCTTGGGCCTTCTGAACTCAATGAGGCAGTCTGTTTGGCTTCACGACGCTCCGATGATAGGGCTATGTGCTGGAGTCACCGATTCGGGAAGGAATGTGCAAGCATGGCTCTGATACCATGTTGGAGCAGCCGAGATCAGCAAGCACAAAGAATGAAACCTTCCACAAGTGAAAAATGGAGCACAAGAGCATATTTATCATATACAATGAGAGTGTGTAAAATACAAAGAGAAGCTTTGCATAAATAGGTAAGGAGAAGGAGGTAGGAAGGTAGGACTGAACTACTGACTACCCCTACAAGCATGCAACACTTGTCTAACTCACATGACATGTGTGAGGGCAAGTGGCAAGCCAAAAGGAAACATGTGTCTCACATGTGTGAGTACACATGTCAAAATGAGACAAACTCCTAAAAGACTAAGTAAACTTAAGCCTATGTGTGAATAGGTGAAACCTTCAAGGAGGTGATATCTAAACTAGTTAGATAATGACACTATTTACACTTACATCTTTAGGGTAAATTTGTGTTCAATTCTTATGGTGATGCTTCTTCTTTCATTGACTACTAATTCTTGTTACAATTGTGCATAGTTGATTTTAGTCTTTGTTGTTCTCATGAGAAATCTGTAAGTGATGAATTATCAAATGGAATATCTATCATAGTTTATGGATCAAGTGGTATCGGTTCTTTCCTTTATGGAAGTCATTGTGAGCATTTTGTAGGTTCATGCCCCCAACAAGGTCAAGTGGAGGAGATATTTTACCTTATTAGAGAGACATCAAATGCCATAGGTGGAGAAGATAGTTGAGAAGCATGGTAGATGGAGAAGAGTATTTAGATGTTGAAGCAAGGTTCTCTAAGATGGAAGCTAACATAGAAAGCCTTAATCAATGGAGACCATGAAAGCCTAATGGAATCACTCATGGAGAAGTTTGCTCTATGGAAGATAACAAGGGCAAAGGCAAAGCCAACTCCAAGGAGGAAGAGGAGTCTTCCAAGCAAACCTTTAGTGAAAGTGGAGGCTAAGATTGAGATTTTGTCGTTCAAAGGTATGGATGTAGAGAAGCATTATCATTGGTTGATGCAATTGGAGGTATACTTTAGCATGCATTCTCTTACGTTGGAATAGAAGATATCCTTTGCTAGGTTTAGCAAAGCATGCTTTGACTTGGTTTGAGAGTCTTTTGTAATCTATGGCTTCGAGGAAACAAGATTCTATTAGTTTTAAGAAATGGTTTTATCCTATTTGTCATAGAGGAGAAATGCATGGAATGGCATTTTTTGAAACAAAAGAAGGGACAAAACATTCAAGAATATGCTAATGAGTTTTGTAGAAGGCTGTCCAAATGGAGATAGATGTGTAGGATGAGGTCTTGATGAAGCATAATGGAGGCCTTCAGAGCATCTTCGTAGGCTTGTGTTGCTTTCCAAACTGGTGGAAATGGATGAGGCATGTGTTAATGCTCGCTAGCTTGAAGTAGATAGTCCTCCACCCTCTCTTAGGATAAGTGGAACTAAAGCCAAGACAAAGAAGGTAAATTCCACAAGGTCAAAGAAAATCTGCATATTGTGATCATTGTGGGAAAGATGGTCATTTGGAATCCTTTTGTTGGAAGTTGCATCTAGAGAAAAACCCTCATAAACAAGGTACGAAGGGTAAGAAAAATCCAATGTTACATCCTCTTTTGTTTGAACAATGAAATATTAATTATGTTGTTAGTTGAGTACAACTACTTTCATATGAATGTGAAATTATTCGTTGGAAAATGTATATGATGACTTTTCTTTAATTGCGTATATTTTCTTACTTATATGTGAAAATGGGCTGATGAAAATGATATTAATTATTATCTGTATCATGAAAATGATTTAACCTTCCTTAATTGTCTAAGTGGTTGCAGGACAAAACAGGTGGCTAAGAAAAAGGGTTATCAACAAGGAGAGGGTGATTATAAGAATCGAAAAACAATAATTAAGCCAAAATTCTGAAGTTACCGTAGCCTTGGCCAAGGCACATGAGTATATATATATATATATATATATTCTAGTGGTAAAAAAGATTTATCTCTTATGTTTTTTTTTTATATAATAAATTATTGGAGTCTTACCTTGTGAAGCGTTTGAAGTGTTGAGTTGGAATCTTGTTTGTAACTCCTCTTTCTTCTCCACTTCGTTGGAGTGCAAGAGGGAACCGCTCCTCCTTGCACTCAAACGTAGTGGAGGAGCGGTTTCTTTCTGGGACGTTCGTTCTTTCTTGGCATGCATTCATTTCATTATATTAGAATAGAGAGAACTTCCGTGGATATCCATCAAGCATTTTTCTTTCTTAGGAAGGCGGAGAAAGATAGAGAAAAGAGAAGAGATTGAGCTGTAGTATTTGGGACTGAGTATTACCTTTTTAGTGTGCATACTGTTGGTGCATTTTTCTGTGAACTCTTGTCAATACTTTTCGTGCATTTGTTAAGCGGCCACTGTCATTAATCTTAATTGTTAGAGCAGTCGCGGCTAGCTTAACCGACTTCACAAATCTTGTCAGGCAAGATCTTGAATCTTCTTTAATAGTTCGTTCTATTTTAATGTTTGATGATCAAAACAACTCGTATTATACTATCTTTCTCTTTTCATGATTCTGAGTTTCCGAATTAGTCTTCTGAAATTTGTAAATGTTTTTCATTATTCAAGCTTCTGAGTCTGTCGAAGCCGAGAACCTCTTGATATTTGATTTGTGTTTGATTTATATATATATATATATATGTATTTATAATCTTTTCTATTACTACAGCTTGGGTGTTATATGTGCACTAGAAATAACGAAACTGCTGTACTTTAATGAGCAATTTCTGTCTATATGTTTCTGTTCTGCTTTTACTACGAACGGAAATTGGCTAAGTCATGTATGATACTATGCAAAAACCTGCAAACATAAACGAAAGAAGAAAATACTAAGTTAATAACAATGTTGAGCAAGGGTGAAGGCTGACGACACAGTAGTGTTAGATTTATATATACTAGAAAATCCTTGGCCAAGGTTACGATGCAGATTAGGCATTTGTCAACGATCAAGTATCAGATATACCACCGGTCAGAGTGATCTTTCCAGTTAGGAGGTACCTATAGGGAAAGATCGATCAAGAGGTATAGGTCTTGACACCAGGCTCAGAGGCACATTGTTGTTAATTGATTCGTGTCATCACTCTCGTGAAGGGTCGGGTTTCTTCAGTTGAAGAAGCACGGGAGACCAGATGGTTTTGGTTGGGTGGTTAAAACCCTTGTTGATATTTCTTTTTCCAAAATCCAGTGGAGGATCTACATACAAAATCAGCAGGAAGCTATTCAAGTCGTACTTCTCTTAATCTCTTTTATTAATTAAATTTTGTTGAAGAAGGTTAGTTAAATTATTTTGATTGTATATAAACAGTTAGAAAATCTTACTTTGGCTGAAAATGAAAGTTAGTTGTAAACGCGAAATTTTATTGCATAGAAAGTTAGTTAATCAAGTTTATCTTTCTGCTGAAATTCTGTTAATAGTTAATTTTATATTCTGTTAAATTAGAGTGTGTGTAACATCCAATCTCTCCCTTGAAAACGATAAAGAGGTTAAGGAGATAGAGTGTATTTCTAAGTTGGATTTTAAGATTACTTGCACTACTGATAAAGTTGGCTTGTTGGCTCAAGAAGGATTGTATAATGTCAAGATTCATGTTAAGGGTGTTAAGGTTGATGCACCTTTTGATTCTTGGTCTCAAGATAACTTAATTTCCCAAGATTTGGTTGATAAAATTGGCCTAGAAACTTAGTAACACCCCAAGCCTTATGCCTTGGGTTAGATAAAAAAGTGTGCTAATTTCCCTGTTAGTAGACAATGTAGAATAAAGTTTACAATTGGTTCCAAGTTTGTTGATGAAGTGGTTGTAGATGTTGATCCTTTGGATGTATATGGGGTTATGATTGGCAACCCCTTCATGTATGACCAAAAAGCGGTGTACTATTAGAGAGCAAACAAGTATCGTCTCATCAAAGGCAGAAAGAGCTTCATGTTGTTTGCTTGCAGAGATGAGGAATCTTGAGAAATTTGGAATTGTTATGGGAAGATGTTGAGCAAAAACTTGAAGCTTATTCCCTTGGAGAAAACTAATGTTGATTAAGTTCCTCCATGTTCAAGCACTTTACTATCACATCATACAGACAATTGGAGACAATGGTGTTCCAAGTTTTGGTTAATCTTTCTTTTATAGTGCAAGGCAAGGTGGGAATTAGGTGGTTGAGGGGCACATCCTCCTCTTGTTGAGTCTCCATAGATTTTGGGGACCAAAAGGCTCTCTATTAGGAGATCTGAAAAAAGGATTAGTTTAACTTCATGGCAAGAGTTTGGAAGAGGTTTAGGAATGGAGGCAAGACACTTGAATGATGTATAATGTGTAGGGTGGTATGGGACATCTATGTGCAGGTTTTGGCAAAAGAGAAAACAAGATTTTTTGGGTTGTTTTGGCCTTTGGACAAATTCGCTGATTTTTAGCAGCCAGTGGTTTTGTAACTATCAAGGCAATCTCAAAACTGCTTGGGTGGTTTCGTTAGAAGTGACGGTTTTGTTTTGTTAATAAGTTGCAGTTTCACTTGTGCTCAAGAAAACACCCTGCAATGTTCCAATTTCCCATCTCTCCAGTTTTCTTTGTTTTTCGAACTTCTATGCGATAAGGTTATAACAAGCCGTTGTAATTCGAATTGGGGATGATTATGCAAATTGCAAACATGTAATAGGGAGTTAGAGTAATAGTGTTATGCATTTTTTGAGTTCCTAAGTGACTATGATGAGCAAATAGTAGGGTAGTGGGGTTGGGAGAACACTGTGAGGGGTCATAGGATCTAAGCCAGATTGTGATTCATGCTTGTACACAGTTTGAGCGGATTAGATCTGCGTGAATTACCGTTGGAGTGAGATTTAAGTGAGTGGTTGCTCACGTTTGCTAGAATTTTTTCCCACTTGGGTTTCTGTAGGCTAAATTTATATTCAATTCTTAAGGTGATGCTTGTTCTCTCTTTCTTTCATTTATTGCTAATTCTTGTTACAACTGTGCTTAGTCAATTTTATTTGTTATTTAACCTAGGAATTTTTAGCTTGGCCTGAGCCAGGGAGGTCACATGCGAGGTACCTCTTCCAATGGCATTATCACTGTCAACCTGCAAGCTCAATGACCCAGTAGGGGCACTAGTGGGGGTTTGAATCTTGGTTGCAACAACGACATTATCATTGACTAACTATTGCACCATGCCTTTATCAGCATGTTTAGTTAATTTTAATCTTTCTCATCCTCATGAGAAATTTATAAGTGATGAACTATTGAATGAAATATCCATCATAGTTTATTGATCAATAAGAGGAAGAAGAAGCAACAAGAAAGCATTTTGTCTTCAAATTCTCATCGTTTGGACCTTCAATTCAAGCCTAGATCATGTTTAAAGGTGCATCTTGTTTCCCATTACGGGAGGAAGGGAGAGAATAATCTTATCTTTTGGATGCAAAGCAAAATACACAAGAGAGTTAGAGTGCATCACAAAGGAGGGAGTTCTAGGTAGAGTATATGTAGGGATACACAAGAAGCCATCATGAAGCTGCAAACTTCAGGGATCAAACTAGGGAATAGACCACCACCAGAGAATGCTTGAGCAAGAGTTTGCAAAAAGAGAGAGATAAAAAAAGATTGAAGAAGATGCTTCAATTTCTATGAAATTGATATATTACAAATGTACAATAGCCTTGCTTATATAGGCAAGTGCGGGAGAAGGTAGGTAAAGCTACCCGAACAAAAAAACTAAAACTACCTAAACTATTAAATAATAATTATTGGTTGCCTAAGTAAACTCAAGCAAACATAAATAGGTAAAACCCTATTTACTCCAACAGTATATAACTTGTGTGGTTGGAAGTACTCGAAGCCAGAGAGCACTAGGAAGATAGGAAACACATGGAGGAGTTTTTCATGCTTGTAATTGTTTCTTATGTTCCAAAGAAATCTCAAAAGATGTGTATTTGCCACTTCCAACTAGTCTTCCTTGCCTTCAGGTTTTCAATATGAATTTGTCTCTCTATTGCGTGATTTACTTCTATTCATGCTTGTTTATGAAGTATAAATCATCCTACCACACTTTGATTGCACACTCTAACTCGAACTCAAAGGAATTCTACTATCATTTGGATGAAAATTCAAGAGGCATAGCATGAGTGAAAGTTAATTTTGACTGTTGATTTCTGCAAGCATAATCTTGTAGAAAATCATTATTACTAGTATTTGAGCAACTTTTTGCTAGGTTAGGTGTGCTATTCATCTTGCATATCCTAAGGGCTAATGCAAATCAATTGCTCGTAGATGATTAACTATGTATGTATCTCTAAAGTTCATGGAATGGGCAAATGGAATGCCCATGTGAGGGTGGGAACACATGGAATTATTTTATTATTTTCCAGGGACTTGGAAATATTGTTTGTAATGAGGCATTGAATAGGGGGTTACATAGTGGACTTGTAAGAGCATAGATTATTATTAGTTGGGCATGGGACGTGATTAGTGCTTCATGAGGGAGTGCTTGGGAGTTACATATTCCAACTTGCATAATGGAAGTCAAAGATGTTTGTGTGGGGAGTTACATTCTATTTTGGAGGACACTCTCTTGAGTGGCTTGTGTGAATTCTTACCATGGTATTTTGGAACCTTGTTTGGGCCCATAGTATTACTTTTTGGTGGGTTTTTTGGGCCTCCATGAGTCTATATATTAAGGGCTTGATATGGAGGCATAATGGATTGTTTTTTGGAGGGTTATGTTGCCATTTCTCCTCTAGGATTGAAGAGTGTTGATCTCCATGGAAGGCATGAAACTTGATATTGTATTGTAACCATGTTGTTGTTGGGAATACATTGGATTCATTGTTTTGGAGGCTGGATTTTTTTTGAAAGAGTTTTGTTAGGGTATATTTGTGTAACTCTTGTTTTGTGGTTTCTATTCTTTTTCTCACATTCTTCCTCTTTTTAAAGAGTTGTTTTATATGACGAAATATTTTTGAAATTTTTGTAGATCGGTTATTGTGATATTCCCACTAAGGCCGATCATGCCTAATTATCAATCATTTCCAAGACTAAAGTAATGGAGTCACAAATCGAGTAGCACTCAATGTTTTATGTTATGCACCTACATTATGTGAATAATATATATCATTGAGACGTCAATCCTACGAAGACAAAATAAATATAAACACAAACTAATGAGTTCGTTAGCAAAGTTGACGTCTTTTACATGGGACACAATTATGAAAGGACGCGACTCTGACTAGCGCCATATAGAGTATAAAAGGAGGATCGAAAGAAGTTTGAAAGGCATCATCAGGAGTCATAGAACAAACACCAAGGATTCCCTAACATCATAAATTCTGATCGTCCAGCATCAGCGAAGGGCATTGTATATCAAACATAAATAGTAGCATCTGAGCAGATCAATCCACATTTGTTTCCAGCCGTCTCTTGTTAAAGCCGCAGATATTAAGTATCAGGTATACACATCAAAAGAGCACCCTTCAGTGATCAATAGAGACTTAAATCACCACATATTCAGATTGGAATATTCAAGCAGTATAGCAGCATATTAAATTGTCAATCGATTACAAGCTATCAGATTACAAGGTATAAGTTATATCTCTCGATTACTATCATGATATGAATAATGAAATATCAAGCAAAAATTGTTAAGGCATTGAAGACAGTAATATTTCTAATCAGCTTACTGATATTGAATTGGCAAAATGAAATGGATACCTTTCATTATGATTAGGAAGTTTAGAAGAAAATAACATTAGAAGATACAAATAGATTATATCTTAAATGAGAAATATGAATAATAGTATGAAACTTATTGGATTACATAGTCGTGGTTATGTTCATAAGTAAGATCAAATCTGAACATAGAGTAAACATCTGTATATTATACTAGAACATGCATGGTTGAAATTATATGATTACAAAAGATAAATAGAAGAATTCTAAGGCATAAGGATGGGTGTATAGGATGATGGCCCATCATGAGTGCTTGGTAGAAGGCCTTAGGCTAACTACCTAAGGATATGGCCTTAGGCTAATCACCTAAGGAGAAGGCCTTAGGCTGATCACCTAAGGAGAAGGCCTTAGGGTAACACCTAAAGATTACTAATGGCCTTAGGCTAATAACCTAAGGAGAAGGCTTTAGGGTAAAACCTAAAGATTAATATGGCCTTAGGGTAAAACCTAAGGATTATATATGAAGGCCTTAGGGTAAAACCTAAGGATGACTTATGAAGGCTTTGGGGTCACACCCAAAGATACACGAAGGCCTTTGCCTAAGACGTGGATTGTTCCCACTTAAGACAAAGGAATACCAAGCCCATGATAGTCACTCATACCTATCTCACCATCCTTATGAAGAGGAAGAAATGATTATTATGATGAATGTGATAGGAATATGCAAAGATACATGATTCTAACTTTAATGAATAATAGAAGAATATGAATTTATGAGATGACTAAGATATAGAAATGAATTATGTCCTAATGTTCTCTTTGTGCAAGTTGAATTTGTGTGCAAGGTACGAAAAAAGTTGAACTGCATAGAAGGGGACATTACAAGTGGTATCAGAGCATCATCTTGCCATCCTGTAGGTAGATGCAACATTACACAAGATCTTCCGCAAGAAACAACGACATGGAAATGATCAATAAAATGAGAGCCTTTATGGAAACAACCACTAAGGCAATGATGGAACAAACTCAAGCTATCACACAACAAACAAAACTCATGATGGACCAAAGTGCTAAGTCAAACCAAATCCTTCAAAACACCATACAAAATATGGAAACCGTGATAAACAACCTCAAGGGTCAAGCATCAAATGAAAGAGAAGTGACTTCCAATCAAGCGGAAAATGGAAACTCATCAACAAGCACAAGGATCCCAATACCACTGTTCCTACCAAGCGAAGAAAATCCAAGAATGGAAAACAATACCCCTCAAAACATAAGCACGAAAGACATGATGAGGGTTTATGCCACCTTAGATCCCGAACTAAGAAGAGCGGTATCCTTCACTGAATATAGCAATTCAAAGAGGAACAAGATAACAAGGAGAGAGAAAAGGCCCGCAAATAAGGATTTGAAGCAAAAGGCCAATAAGGTAAATTTGCCACATTATGATGGAACCCATAAGATATCCCTGCATGCATGGTTGCAAAAGCTAAATGACTATTTTCTTCTAAACCCCATGACGGAGAAAGATGCCCTTCAATTCGCCATCCTACATCTAGAAGGCTTAGCCTACAATTGGTGGCATCACGAGAAGCACACACTGGGTCATGAAAGCATTACATCTTATGAGGAATTTTCTAAGAGGTTCCTTAAAAAATTTGATAGGAGACATCCCCAACAAGACTTCAAGGACCTAACTTTAACAAGACAAAAGGGTACGGTGGATGAGTATGTTAATGAATTTGAGAAAATAGCCCTCCGAGTCCTTGGAATGGAGAACGAAAGACTCACATTCCTATTTGTACAAGGGTTAGATGAGAGACTAAGAGGATTAGTAGGAGCACTTAGACCTTCTACACTTGATGATGCCATAGAAATGGCAACACGATTAGAACAAAATAAGCCCTCTCATCCCTTCACTAAACCTTTCCACAAGAAAGAAAAGTTTGATAAAACATACCACCGTAGGGAAGGGAAAAGAGATAAAAACCCATGTTGCGAATGTGGGGAACCTTGGAAACTAGGACATACCTGTCAAAAACTCCCAAGACCTAAAAAGCAAGGGGCTATGTTTCAAATGCAAAGACAAATGGGGACCGGGACATAAATGTGGACTAGTGCACATCATAGAAGCCTTATCCGAGGAAGAAAATGAAGAAAACCCCTCCAAACGAAGAAAATTTGATTCCGAGGAGAAGGTTACCCTAGCAGCAATATCAAAAGTATCAAAACATCACCCATTTAGACTTACAGGTCAACTTAAGGGTAACAAAATAACTGCCTTAGTGGATAGTAGGGCTACTCATAACTTTATAGATGAGTCCTTAGTTAAAAGACTAAAACTAAGCCCACAAGACTTTGAAGGGTTTATGGTAGCCTTAGCTGATGGTTCCACAAAGAATTGTTCTAGAATACTACCCCAATTAAACTTAACTGTAGGAAAACACCCTATTCAAGATGATTTCTATGTGGTTAATATGGGGGACAATGATATGATCCTTGGCACTCCGTGGTTACATTCCTTAGGAAGAGTCACTCTAGATTGGCCCAAATTAGAAATATCCTTTGTTGACCAAGGACAACGTATCACCTTACATGGCCTCTCCGATGGATCACCACGTGTGGTCTCTTCAAAAAGGATGGAAAGAATATTTAGGCACAGCCAAGTTGAATGGGCAGCCCAATGTCTAATACTTGACAAATCAACTCCAATGGGAAAAAACATCCACATTGACATCCAACCTATCCTTAGAAAACACAAAAAGGTGTTTGATGACATACCCCATGGATTACCTCCTAAAAGAGGATTTGAACACATGATTGAAATGGAGAAAGATTCCAAACCGGTTATCACCACACCTTATAGACATCCCCAAAGGTTCAAAGAAGAAATAGAGAAGACTATCAATGAACTTCTAGAAATGGGACACATTCAACCCAGCTCCAGCCCATTTGCATCCTCCGTGGTATTGGTAAAGAAAAAGGACGGGACCATGAGAATGTGTGTGGACTATTGGGCATTAAATAAACAAACTATCAAGAATAGATACCCTATCCCAAGAGTGGATGAGCTCATTGATGAATTGCATGGGGCAAAGTATTTTTCCAAGATTGATCTACGATCAGGATGTCATCAAATCCGAATGAGAGAAGAAGACATTCCTAAAACAGCCTTTAGATGCCGCTATGGTCACTTTGAATTCTTGGTTCTACCTTTTGGATTAAGAAACGCCCCGGCCACTTTCCAATCATGCATGAATCATACATTTAGGAAGCAATTGAGAAAGTTCTTGCTAATATTTTTTGATGACATACTAATATATAGCAAGACATGGGAAGAACATCTCAAGCACATTAACGAAGTCCTTTCAATCCTATAACAAGAATCCTTATATGCGATGGCTTCCAAATGCGAATTTGGGATGGAAGAAATACTATACCTTGGACATAAGATCAGTGCTCAAGGAGTCCAAGTCGATGAGAAGAAAATCAAAGCCATCAAAGAGTGGCCTAAACCAAGAACCCTGACTCACCGCCGAAGATTTGTTAAACATTTCTCCAAGATTGCAGCCCCACTCACAAATCTCACTAAGAAAGGATCTTTTGTGTGGAGTGAAGAAGCACAAATAGCATTTGAGAAATTAAAGGAAGCCATGAGTACTTGTCCCGTACTCGCCATTCCAGATTTTTACTTCCCTTCGAACTTGAGTGCGATGCTTCCAGTGAAGGCATTGGGGCAGTCTTGATGCAAAATAAACACCCTATCGCTTTCGAGAGTCAGAAGTTAACTCCACCGGAAAGATTATATTCCACATACGATAAAGAGATGTTAGCAATCATGCACGCCTTGGACAAGTTTAGACAATACTTGGTTTGCGGGAAATTTGCAGTCAAAACCGATCATAACAGCCTCCAGTTCTTTTTAAAACAAAGAGATTTGAATGACCGGCAACAAAAAGTGGGTTAGTAAATTGCAAGCTTACAATTTTGATATTGCATATGTAAAAGGGAGAAATAATGTAGTAGCGGATGCACTATCAAGAAGACCATCCCTTTGTGCCATGTCAAGCATCTCACCAGAATAGAAGAATACTCTCATAGCGGAATATGCAAAAGATCCCCTCACCATGAGTATACTTGATGGGAATATGCCAAATGATGAGTTCAAGGTAAAAGATGAAATCATTCTATACAAAAACCGAGTTTATGTGGCCACCGAATCCAAGTTGAAGGAGGCAATCCTTAAAGAATTTCATGACAAACCTTTAGCTGGACACCAAGGTTATTTCAAGACATATAAGCAAATTAGAGAAAAATTTGTGTGGAAAGGACTAAAGGGTGATATACTCAAGCATGTGAGGGAATGCGACACGTGCCAACAAAACAAGATAGAGCAAGGTCACCCCGCGGGACTTCTCCAACCTTTATCCATTCCGGAACAAAAGTGGGATAGTATCTCCATGGATTTCATAACCGGTCTTCTAAAATCACAAGGGAAGGATTGCATATATGTGGTAGTGGACAGACTCACAAAGTATGCACACTTCATGGCTATCACTTCCGAGCATAAGGCACCACAAGTGGCAGAAATTTTCTTCCAAGAGATATTCCGATTACATGGACTTCCAAAGTACATAGTCAGTGATCGAGATAGTCGGTTCATGAGCTTGTTTTGGCAAGAGCTATTCCAGTTAGCAGGGACCGAATTAACACCCAGTACAAGCTACCATCCTCAAACAGATGGGCAAACAGAAATTGTGAACAAATGGATTGAGGGTTATCTTAGAAATTATGTCACAGGACATCAAAAAGCATGGATCAAATGGCTACATCTTGGAGAGTATTGTTACAATACAACACATCATATATCCATCGGAATGAGCCCCTTTAAGGCTCTATATGGGTATGATCCCCTTTCATTCGGGAATTTGATATTACAAGGAAGTCGGTGTCCCAAGCCAAAAGACTTCGTCCAACAACATGAGGATATCATGAGGATTCTTAAAGACAACTTACACCACGCTCAGAATCAGCAAAAGATATATGCTGACCGGAATTGTGTGGAGAGAACCTTTGAAGTCGGAGACATGGTATTCTTGAGATTGCAACCCTATAAGCAATCATCTTTAAAGTCTAATGGTGCCGAGAAATTGAAACCCCGATTTTATGGTCCCTACAAGGTGTTAAGGAAGATAGGAGAAGTTGCATATGAACTCAACTTGCTCGGAGATAGCAAGATCCACAATGTGTTCCACGTCTCCAGACTCAAGAAGGTACTTGGTCAAAAGGTTACTCCCTGTGAAGATCTTCCACCTCTAGATGATGGACAATTAATCCTAGAACTAGAGAGTATACTAAGCACCCGAGAGAGGAAATTGAGAAATAGAGTTATCACAGAATATCTTATCAAGTGGAAGAATCTTCCAGATGATGAGGCTACATGGGAAAGAGAGGAAGTTCTTAAACATCCAAAATTGAGTATTGCTTGAGGACAAGCAATCTTTGAGTGGGGAGGACTGTGATATTCCCACTAAGGCCGATCATGCCTAATTATCAATCATTTCGAAGACTAAAGTAAGAGAGTCACAAATCGAGTAGCACTCAATGTTTTTATTTATGCACCTACATTATGTGAATAATATATATATCATTGAGACGTCGATCCTACGAAGACAAAATAAATATAAACACAAACTAATGAGTTTGTTAGCAAAGTTGACGTCCTTTACATGGGACGCAATTATGAAAGGACGCAACTCTGACTAGCGCCATATAGAGTATAAAAGGAGGATCGAAAGAAGTTTGAAAGGCATCATTAGGAATCATAGAACAAACACCAAGCATTCCCTAACATCATAAATTCTGATCGTCCAGCATCAGTGAAGGGCATTGTATATCAAACATAAATAGAAGCATCTGAGCAGATCGATCCACATTTGTTTCCAGCCGTCTCTTGTTAAAGCCGCAGATATTAAGTATTAGGTATACGCATCAAAAGAGCACCCTTCAGCGATCAATAGAGACTTAAATCACCACATATTCAGATCGGAATATTCAAGCAATATAGCAGCATATTAAATTGTCAATCGATTACAAGCTATCAGATTACAAGGTATAAGTTATATCTCTCGATTACCATCATGATATGAATAATGAAATATCAAGCAAAAATTGTTAAGGCATTGAAGACAATAATATTTCTAATCAGCTTACTGATATTGAATTGGCAAAATGAAATGGATACCTTTCATTATGATTAGGAAGTTTAGAAGAAAATAACATTAGAAGATACAAATAGATTATATCTTAAATGAGAAATATGAATAATAGTATGAAACTTATTGGATTACATAGTCGTGGTTATGTTCATAAGTAAGATCAAGTCTGAATATAGAGTAAACATCTGTATATTATACTATAATATGCATGGTTGAAATTATATGATTACAAAAGATAAATAGAAGAATTCTAAGGCATAAGGATGGGTGTATAGGATGATGGCCCATCATAAGTGCTTGGTAGAAGGCCTTAGGCTAACTACCTAAGGATATGGCCTTAGGCTAATCACCTAAGGAGAAGGCTTTAGGGTAAAACCTAAAGATTAATATGGCCTTAGGGTAAAACCTAAGGATTATATATGAAGGCCTTAGGGTAAAACCTAAGGATGACTTATGAAGGCTTTGGGGTCACACCCAAAGATACACGAAGGCCTTTGCCTAAGATGTGGATTGTTCCCACTTAAGACAAAGGAATACCAAGCCCATGATAGTCACTCATACCTATCTCACCATCCTTATGAAGATGAAGAAATGATTATTATGATGAATGTGATAGGAATATGCAAAGATATATGATTCTAACTTTAATGAATAATAGAAGAATATGAATTTATGAGATGACTAAGATATAGAAATGAATTATGTCCTAATGTTCTCTTTGTGCAAGTTGAATTTGTGTGCAAGGTACAAAAAGAGTTGAACTGCATAGAAGGGGACATTACAATTCTTCTCATAGGATTAATGTGGAGATAGCTGCATGTTTAGATGTTAAGCTTTGTTTTAAGTTTAATTGCTAAGGGATTTGCAAGCACTTGACACTTTTCTTGTGCATGAGTGTTCGCTAACACAATATTGTGTGAAGTTGCTTCCATTATTGATTGACAAATTGCATGTTTTGTGGTTGCAAGAGCACAACTATCGAAAAGCCTTGAAGAGGGACTTCAAAGGGTTAATCAACTATTCCAAATGGAAAATAAAGGACTGAGGAATTTGCTGAAATCTTTGTAAGAAGAGAATGAAGAATTGCATGTTCCTTTGACAAGCCATGGAGACTTCCTCATAGGCATCATAGAAGAGTTGTAATTCAAAAAAGAAATGTTGGAAAAGTTCCAAGATAATGGTGTAGGAATGAAGAGGAAAGAAGAATCCTAATTAAAAATGCACAAACTCAAATTGAGGTATGCACAATGGTCACCTCACCATTTTCTTTTTCTTCTCATCAAGAATCTCTTGGTAGTTTTGAAAAACACACTAAAGAATTTGGTTTCAAGATGTTAACCAAGATGGCTTATGATGGAAGACGGATTGGAAAGAATGGCCAAGGTACTTGTTGATGATGTTTTCTTGACAACAACAACATTAGAATAAAACACCAAGTGCTCTATCCTCTCTTGAACAAAGCGTCTTGAATGCTAAATTACGTGATCAAACAAGAACGCTCCAAGGTTCCTTGTACGTGATTTGCAACGGATAGCCTTGGTGGTGTGATGTGATTTGCTGGTAATCACAAAGGGACTTATGCTGAATATGCTCCTTACTTCATTCAACTATGTACTCTTTCCTTGTGAAATGGTACTTCTATCAACTATGATAAGAAAAGGCAAAAGGCAAGAGTTTAAGAAGGCTAATCTAAAGACAATGACATGATGAACGATGCTATGATAGACAAATTCCCTTAGAAAACCAAATTTCACTTCACCATGACGAGCAACAACTACATGAAATAGGTGCGATCTCCAAAGGATAAACCAAGGATTTTCATATTGTTGACACACTCCAAAGTACCCACAGTTGGCGCAACTCGAAGGAGCATCAACAATCGAACTATTTGCAAGATGTGGTTCAGGCTAACTTTACGTGATGACTTACCATCGACAAGCCATCAAAAGTATGAACCAACGGGAATTCATCAAATATCATTGCATATATCCATTACATCAATGAACTCTATCTACTTTATCATCTAAACTACTTGGAAACACATCTCCGTCATATTCAAGAACTTGAAACCTTGCTAACATTTCAAAGCCACAAGATCACCATGCAAAACAACAACGATCTTGTATTACTTTTGAAGTGTGTCATTACAACAATCTCATGTCTCTCTTCATGACTTTGAAGAGCTCCCTCTCTACTCTACTCCTACTTGATCTCTACTTCTAATCTCTAGTCTCCTATGTATTGTCCCTTTACAAATGAGAGAAGTGAGCCTTATATCGAACTCAAGAATTACATTGAATGGCTCAGATTGATTTAACAATCAACGGCCAAGATTGAGACAACAAGGCAGTTTGTTACAAAATTTGCTATTTTTAGAACATGAAAGAGGCAATGAAGGCACGTTTTCCAATGTGATAAGCATCTTTGGAGTGGGCACTCTTGAATAAATGACATGGCAGAATTCGATTGCCCTGATGATGTGTACGTGCCACCTCAGCATCTTCAAATGAACTAGTGTGATTCACTTCATGTTCACTTCACTTAGAATATTTTCTTCTTGTTGTCTTGATGTAACTCATGGATCGCTTTGATGATCATGCTCATCTCTCATCTTGTGATGTTGTGCTTGTGCAGGATCATGCCTCTGGACAGTTGCATGGGCTCATGGAGTAGACTAGTGCCTGATGAGAGTTCTTCTTGTAGTAGACTTGCATATGATGGGTGTACATGAAGTAGACAACTCTGGATGATGACTCCTCATGCGTGGCGTTGATGTCTACGAAGTCTTCAAAGTAAGATGAACTTGATGCAGGAGCTGTCCTCCATGTGGTGATGATGACAAACTTGAGCAACTTTCCTCCACCTTCCAAACTTCTCATGTATGAGCTCTCGCTATTCACCTCCTTGGATCCTCCATCACCTACAAGAAGAAACACATCAAATTAAGACTTGATATGAAGGAATTTCAATAACAAATTACATTCAACTTATGCATGTGGGATTAAAAAATGACATTTCAAAACATATCCTTTCGCATGAAATCCATGCCTAAGTGCCTAGGCGGGTTTAGAGGGACAGTATGGATTATTTGATGTGAATTCCATGTCAAGGTGTGAAATCCGCCCAAGCTGGGCGGGTTTAGGGGTGTCATCCGAAGAGTGTCTTGTGAGTGACATGACATTGTCTAGGCAAAGTGCTCAAGACCGCCTAGCATGAGCGGGATTGGAAGAGGTGTAAGGAATTTTCATCACTTAAGCATTTTTAGCTTGGTTTTGACAACTTAAGAGCTCTTCACTTGTTTCATTGAGAGTTTATCCTCCTTTGAATGCTATGTAATTCTTGAAGCATGGGCGGATTTAGAGTGAGTGCATGGAGTGAATGGTGTGGAAGACATGCATGATGGTGGGAGTCACTTGACAAGGCGGGTTTGGAGGGTGTGTATGGAGAGTATGTTGTGGAAGAGGCGACATCATCTAGATGAAGGGCTCAAGGCTGCCTAGCATGGGCGGGATTGGGAGGCTAGTAAGGATTTTCACCTCATTTGAGATTCATTCCCTTCATTTGATAAGGCTTTTCTATCAACTCCAACACTTAGTGAAATCTTGAGATGCTCATGAAGTTGAAAGACACAACTTGGATGTTGGGTGATGATGTCCACTTGTCATGGTGAAAACCGCCTAGGAAGGGCGGGATTAGAGGTGACCTTTGGACTTTACCTTAAAATACCTTCCAACTTATAAACTTTCATCAAATCTTCATGATTTCTTTGTACTTCAACTCAAAACATTGCAAACTTATAGGTCTTCTACTTGAGCGGGTTTAAGGTTGATGTCTGGAGAGTGTGTTGTGCAAGAGGTGAAGTTGTCCAAGCATAGAGGTCAAGGCCGCCCAGGAAGGGCGGGCTAGGAGGTGGTGAGTGGATTTTATGACTTAGGCACTTTCTAACTTGGTTTTGACAATTTCAAGACATCTTCACTTGCTTCCTTGATGGTTTAGAATCCTTGCATGAGATTTGCATATTAGATGAGTGGAATTTGAAAGTGATGTTTGGAGTAGTTCATGTGAAGATCAAGAGAATCCAAGCTCTCATGCTTAGGCCGCCCAAGTAGGGCAGATTTGGAAGTGAGGCTTGGATTTTTGCTTATTATCCTTCATGTATGTTCCAAACTTGCATGTGTTTGTTCAAAACTCAGTGTCAGCCATTGCCTTCCTTGCAAATTTTTATGTCATTTCTCCTGGGCGGATTTGAGGTTGGTGCATGGAGGATGTCATGTGAAGACATGAAATTGTCCATATGGAGGGTCTAAAGCCGCCTAGGAAGGGCGGGTTTGAAGGGTAGGCTTGGATTTTTCATGACTTGGTGATTTTTGCTTAGTTTTGATAGTCTAAAACCTTTTACACTTGTTTCATTGATAACTTGACCTCTTTGAATGCAATGGAAAGCCATGAGAGGATGGGCGGATTTCAAGGGTCTAGGCGGAGTATTTCATGTGAAGGAGATGACTCTATCCAAGTGAAGGTCCTAAAGCCGCCTAGGAAGGGCGAGTTTCAAGGGTATGCTTGGATTCTTCAACTCTAACCTTCATTTGATGCTTGTTTCCTCCTCATGATTTCTCCTTGTTCTTATCTCCTTGCAAGGTTTCATTTCTATACATTCTTAGGCGAGGTTAGAAGGCAGATCTGAAATGTTTGATGGACTTATCCTTATGTCATGGTGGAGTCCGCCTAAGCTAAGGAGCCTTGAAAATGTTGTATGGAGTGTATGATGTGAAAGAGGTGAATGAAAGTGAGAGTTTCTTAACAAGATAGTCTTGAGAGTGTGTATGGATTGATTCGCTTAGCTCATTCATCTCCTCATGAAGACCTTCTCTCCAACACCCTTAAGACTCAAATGATGCATCATGGATACTAAGTGATGATGTTATCCACCCATCATGATGAAAACCACCTAGGAAGGGCGGGTTTGGATAGGTGGTAAGGATTTTACTATGTGCACACATCTTTACCTTAACCTTGACACTCCTCTTCCACCTCCATGACTTAGTGACTTTCAAACCTCCTTCCTCTTAGAATGACCTTAATTATCTCATCTCCTGAGTGTGATCTTGATCATCCATCAAACAAACTTGCAACTTATGTCATTCTTCACCCTGAGCGGTTTTGAGAGTGTTGTGTGGAGAGTTTCATGTGGGAGGAGACAGAGTCCATCATTCCCTCATGAGGCCGCCCAGGTAGGGCGGGTTGAGAGGTGATGCATGGATTCTTCTTTGAAATGCACTTGATTCTATCTAACTTGCAAACTTCCATTGGAATTTCATCATATCCTAGTGTCTTGTGCAAGAAAACCTTGAAAACTTGACCACTTTCCTTCCTGGGCGGATTTAGAGGGCATGTGTGGAGGATTTCATGTGACAGGCAACATTGTCCAAGACCCCCTCCTGAGGCCGCCCAGGTAGGGCGGGTTTGGACATGACCCTTGGATTTTCATCTTAAAACTCACTTAATCATTCTAAAACCTTCAAGTTTCCATCAATCTTTATCACCTTCTGATGTTTTGTGTTGAAACACTTTGAATTTTGCATAATCTCTCCTAGGGCAGGATTTGAGGGACTGTCTGGAGTGAATGATGTGAAAGGAGATGAAATCATCCAGGCATAAAGCTCAAGGCCGCCCAGCATGGGCGGGTTTGAAGATGTAGTGTGGATTTTCAACATTTAAGAACTTCTCACCCTTGAACTTGACTCTAGCCTCTCCTTGGCATCATCTTGATCAAACAAACTCAGTCGTTTATGTTATCCCTCATCCTGAGCGGCTTTGGAGAGGGTGCTTGGAGATCTTCATGTGTTAGGTGGTTCAGTCCACAAGGACCTCTTGAGGCCGCCCAGGTAGGGGGGGTTTAGAAGGTGTGCTTGGAATGCAAGTCTTGTCGCCATATCGGAAATGTCCTGAATGGAAGTATATTGAAAATATGTATAAGTATAAGTCAGATATTGTATCTGACTTATACTTTAAATATTTATCAATATACTTCCAGGATGTTTGAGATGGGTCTAGGATCCATAGGATTTAACATGCAAATTCTAGATTTTGGAGGATCCACCAGATTTCAGACTTAGCCAATTTTCAGGATTTCAGGACATCAGGCTTAGTGATTTTTTATCATTCTTTCCAATTATTTCATCCTTGTTGTGAGGAGTTTAAGTAATGCTTGGTTTGGAGATGATGCATGGAATGTTGCTTGTAAACTACTTAACTTCCCTCCAACTTGCAAACCTTGCTTGAAATTCATCATTTCTCAGTGCCTTGTGCTTAAAAACCTTCTAAACTTAACCATTTTCTCCTAGGGCGGATTTGATGGTTCTGTTTGGACAAATGCATGTGCAGGAGGCTGAGTCCATGACCTCATGCCAAGGCCGCCCAGTCTGGGTGGGTTTGGAGGTGAGGCATGGAAGTTTCATCAAAATCTTAGTTTTAGACTCCATCATCACTCCCTAACTTCCTTCAGTCAGCAAAAACTCGTGAAAACATCCTAACTTTCCCTGGGCGGGTTTGAAGTATAAGTCAGATATTGAGTTTCTTATACTTTTAATATTTATCAATATACTTCCAGGATGTTTGAGATAGGTCCTGGATCCATAGGATTTAGCATGCAGATTCTAGATTTCTGAGGATCCACCAGATTTCAGACTTAGTCATTTTTTCAGGATTTTCAGGATATCAGACTTAGTCATTTTCAGGGTCTTAGTGACATGCATCAGGATGAAGGCATATAGACCTCTTGGCAAGAAACTGTTGAGACTTGCATACACAACACTATCAAAATCATACAAGCTCAGAGGAAAACTAAACCTAGAGCAAAACGAAGCGAGAAAGCAAAAAAAAAAGGGGGTCCCCATTTGCCATGGGGTGATGTGTGATTACATCACAACAGTACTGTCAATCCCAAGTGTACAAGAGGTTGGAGAATGTTCCAAAACAGAAGGGGTAAAAACAGCTCACACAAGGTAATGGTGTCATTCTTTTTGCTGAAGTAGGGGGAAATTTGAAGCCTCAAATTGTTGAGCAGGTTGGTAAAAAAGAGAAGGTAGCCTAGCAGAACCTCAAGAGGGCAAAGAGGAGCCTTCAAAGACAATGAAATGACACCTTTAGATAAGAGAGAAGAAAAAAGGAGATTTTCCAATAGATGCAAAGTAGAAATGAGGAGATTACATTGCACCTACTTCACCACTAGTCGGGCCTAGGAATTGTTGTGACCTAATCACACATCGCCCCATTGCAAATGGGGACCCACCTTTTTTTGCAATCTTGAGCTTGTAGGATCCTTAGGAAGTGTTGTCAGACCTAGTCTCTTCCATGAAATGAAGAATGAGCCTCTTCGGAGCAACGTGGAATGAATCAAGTGAGTTTAACAAGGTGCAATTGAGAATACTTAAGCATGTCCCTGAGATACTGAAAATTGACTAAGTCTAATGTCCTGAAATCCTGAAAACTAAGTCTGAAATCTGGTGGATCCTCAAAACTCTAGAATATGCATGTTAAATCTCATGGATCCGAGAACTATCTCAAACATCCTGAAAGTATATTTCAAAATATTTTAAGTATAGGAAATTATACTTAAATATATTTTGAAATATACTTGATTTCGGGCACTAAAAATGGCTAAGTATGGGAAATTTCTTTTCCATCAGTGGAATCCGCCCTTGCTCAAGAAATTTCTTTACCCTCCATGGAATGCGCCCAACACTGGGAAATTTCTTGTCTATTAGAGGAATGCGCTCTACCTAAGGAAAATTTCTCAAACCCTTGTCATATGTGCTCCATCTTGGAAATTTCTTTAACATCCATGAAGTGCGCTCACCCTTGAGAAACTGCTCTGACATGAACTTCAAAATACACTCATCATGGAGAGAACTTCTTCATCATCTGGCATATGTGCCCAACACTGGGAAATTTCTTCTCCATTAGAGGAATGCGCTCCAACTTAGGAAATTTCCTTAACTTTCATGATATGCGCCCCTCAAGAAACTTTCTCTTACCTTGGCTAGATGCGCCCTGCCTCAGGAAACTTTCTCCTACCTTGGCTTGATGCGCCCTACCTCAAGAAATTTCTCCTTACATTGTCCAGTGCGCTCATCATGAGGGGACTTCTTTATCATTTGGGAAATGCACTCACTAAGGAATTGCAAAAGCCAAGTGTAGATGCGCTCGAAGGGTGAATCCTGAACAAGTCTAAGTGAAAAGTGCCAAGGATTGAATGAGAACAAGGGAATGGCAGCTAAGATATTGTAAATTGCAACATTGAAATTTTGCCTTGAGACCCTTAAAGACACTAGTGAGAGCTCGCCCAAGACATTATTGCAAGCCAAGCATGAAAGTGCGCCCTAGCAATTGGGAGGCAAAACTAAGGAATTCCTACCAAACATGAAATCCCGCTCAAACAAGTTATGCACTTTAACTATGAATGGCCCGCCAAATTGAGAATGGAGAAGGGAGAAATGCGCTCAAACATTGTGAAAGGCATAGTAGGAAATGCGCCTAAGATTTACATTGCAAGAACCCATGCAAAATGTGCCATTCTTGAGAATTTCTCCATCCTTCACCATATGCGCCAACCTTGGTGAATTTTTCCTTAACATCCTTCATATGCGCTCAGCCAAGAGGAGACTTCTTTAACACTTGTCATATGCGCCCTAGCTTGAGAAATTTCTTCATCACATGGGAAATGCGCTCTAACATAAGAAATTGCTTCAAGCCTCATAGAAAATTTCTTCACTCTACCTCACATGCACCCACCTTGAGAAATTTCCTTACCCTCCACCAAATGCACTCAGGCATGATTCAGGTTGGCCCAGATTGAAGAAGAAAATTTCAAAATAAAAACAAAAAAAAGGACTCCTAGGGGAGGCCGACCTGCATGAAGGAGGCGCTTGGAGGTGGTATAAAAGCCAAGCCAAGGATCGCTTCAAGGCATTACTTCAAAATAAATATCCAAAGGCGAATTGCAGCAGAAATAAAGTGAATTACAGCAGAAAATAAGTTTGCATCAAAATTCTTCGAGATTGGAAGTGAATTTTCATGACATATTGCTGCAGAGTGGTGTTCTTAATTGTCCTCTCTTTCATTTTTGAGTGTTATTTGAAGGATTAATTCTTGCGAATCAAGGTGAAAGATAGAATGCATGAGTGCATTGTTCCTTTTACTAATTTCCCGGATGCACTAGGCTATAGGGGGCTATCATGATATGTGTCTTTTATTTAAAAAAAAAATTATTATTTGATTGTCTAACTTGAGGTGTTTTCACTTGCTAGGTAAATGTCAACGGAGAAGGCGAAAGCTAAAGGTAGTGGCAGCACAAGGAGAGCTCAAATGAAGAGGGAATTCAAGGGATTGCTGCCTGAAACGAAGATCACTTCAAAGCGGAGGAATCCAACACCAAGGTCATCATCTGAGGAGGTCCATTGCACGACGCTACTTCATCATCCAGAAGCTCATGTCCAGGAATCCAAGAGTCTAGTTTCACATTCAAGCTCCGGAGCCATCCACTCCAATCATGAAGTCTACTCCAACAATTCACACCCAAGGTCTACATCCTGCACCATTCAGATATATAATCTTGCACAAGAACAAGCACAAGAACATGATGAGAAGAGAAATGAGTCAATCATCAAGCAATCCATCAATTACATGAACTTCTAAGTTTCCCAAGTTTTCAAGTTCGAAAGATGCCAAGTTCCATAGGTGAAAATCCAGCAATTTGGAAAAATATTCCAAACAGTATGAACGTGTTGAAAATCAAATCAGTTTGCTCGAAGATGCTGAGGTGGCATGGGCACATCATCAAGCCAATCACAGTCTGCCATATCACCTGTCCAAGTTCAATGTACCTACAAGAAGACAAGAGGTCAAAGAGGACGCCCAAGTGGAGGATGCTTCAAAGATTCCATTTCATTCTTATCACATTGGAAAGCGTGCCTTCATTGCCTCTCTTTGGGGCGGTTATGCATTGTTGTCACCATTTGGGCCATTGATTCTCAAAAACAATCCTGGCCGTTCATGTAATTTTGGAGCCTATATAAGGCCCATTTCTCTCATTTATAAAGGTTAAGACCTCTAGAGTAGGAGCTGTTAGCTCACTCAAGAGTAGGAGTAGAATAGGAGTAGAGTAGAGGAGACTCTTCGAAGTCATTGAAGAGACATGTGAAATTGTTGTAATCATACACTTCAATATTAATACAAGCTCATTGTTGGTTTGCATGGTGATTGTAATGTCCCCTTCCAGTAAGCCAAAATTTTTCACAAAATTGCACACAATTTAAATCTACAAGAGAACATTAGTATTCAATTCTTCTTAAACATATTACAATATCCAGAAGAATATCAAATTCATATATTTTTTTTACGTCTCCCTTCTAGGGTTAGAGCCTTATAAACACAATCAATATGCATTTCACATTTTTTCCTCATATCCATTATTTATGGGCCTTAACGTTAATCCAACCATTCATTCCATATGAGATGATATGTTAGGATTCAATAGACCAATTTATCGCCATCGATCCAATGTTTCTCTCCTTTGACTCGACGGGTGAATAACTCACCAACTTTAGTCAAAGGCCTGTTATTTCTCTCCTTTGGCTCGAGGGGTGAATAGTTCACCAACTTTAGCCAAAGGCTTATTATTTCTCTCCTTTGGCTCGAGGGGTGAATAGTTCACCAACTTTAGCCAAAGGCTTATCCACTTGTCTCGAAGGGGTGACGTTGTACCAGCTTGAAACAAGGGCCTATTCATTAAGCTCATCTTGAGCATTACCCATGGTTAGGCCAATCACTCATCCTAATTATCAATTCCTTTATATGGAGTTGGTGGACTACCTATAGGTTCCTTATCTTATGTCATAGATATTATCCTTACTATCTTGTTAATGGCCACTTACTTGGCCTCATATTTCCATATTCCAATTTATTCTTTCATGATCATTCATGTCATAATATATCCTTATTAGTATTTCATGATAGTTCATATATGTTCCTTTATCATATCCATGATAGCATCTAATTCTATTCATGATTATCTATTATGATATTCATTAACTTTATACTATTCAATTCATGTATGTTTATACTTGTTTATAACTAACATAATCACGTGCTATCATGCAACTATTCTAAATCATACTAACTTCCTTTGAGTAAGGATATGCATTTTACATAATCAAATCAAACATTATATGTATTTATACCTTGTAACGGCTGGACCAATCCTTGTATTGACATCACATACTCTTACTGTAATAGATTAGTTTAAGACAAGATGACGTACCTTGCTGATCAGATGAAGGGATGAGTTGATTTCTTGATTAGATGAATGAAGGTTTGCTACTATGATTTTCTGGGAATGTAATGATGCAGATGGCTCTTGTAATATTCAGAATGATTAGATAATATTTCTTCGATTCCTTGTTTTGAACATTCCTTATTTCTTTGATATGAGTTGGCTGTCCAAATCTATGTTTAATATCAGGTTTATTAATATTCCTTGGACTGTATATATGATCTGATTTGTAATTGGGATGATTGATTATTGCTGATTGATTCCTATTCGAATGCTTGCTTGATTAGACTCTTATTTCCATCTGCTTTTAGAATGAGAAGATGATTTTCTCCATATGCCATTCGATGATATTATTCCATGATTCCTTCTTCCCCCATTTGCTGATGAGATCTTCCTATTAATATATTTTTGAAAAGGTGCCTTTCCTCATTCGTTACCCCCCCTTCAAGGAGACGTGACTTCCTTTGGTTTTGTTTGCTGTTTTTAACAGGATTACCTCTTATTTAATTGATACCAAAACTATTGTTATTCGCTGCATTTTCTTTCAAGTGCTTTAATTAATTCACTTCTAGTCATTTGTTTGAATCGCTGACTCATGGTTGACCGCACCTTTTGGTTTACTATACTTATGGTCTTCTTACATCGTTGCCTCATATTCTACGATGTCTTTTATTCAACCCTTGCTGACTACGATTGTCTTTAGTTTGTTTACCTTATATTCATATAAGGTATATGCTAATAGTATATTTTATAAGGTATACCTTATATTTTTATGAAGGTATATGCATATTATTTTATATGTTATATATAGTATATACTAAATATATAAAATATATATTATTTAATCAATTAATTCACATTAATAATATATATATATTATAATAATATTTATATCTATTAATATCTTATGAGTATAATAATATAATAATATTTGATATTTATATTCATGTAATAATATATTATTTAACTTATTAATATTTAATTATTAATATTTAAATAATATTTATGTGTAATTAAATATATTGTTTAAATCTTCAATTTAAACAATGCTCTAGTATGGGGACATGACAGTGATCTTGTGGTTTTGGAATGTTAGCATGGTTTCTAATTTCTTGGATGTGATGGAGAGATGTTTCCAAGTAGAGTAGAATTAGATTAGAAAGTTCATTGATGTAATGAGTTTATGCAAAGATATTTGATGAATTCCTTAATGGTTCATACTTTTTGTGGATTGTCGAAGGCAGCTCACTTTGCAAAGTTAGCCTGAACCTCCATTTTCTTTAGTTCGATTGTCGATACTTGTTCAAGTTGCGCCAGCTGTGGGTGTTTGGATGTGTGTTTGCAATATGAAAATCATTGGGTTACCTTGGAAGATTGCGCCTGCTTCGTGTAGTTGTTGGTTCTCACGGCGAAGCAGAGTCAGGTTTTGTGAGGAGTTTGTCTATCCTAGCATGTTTCATTATACCATTGTCCTTAGATTAGACTCTCTTAATTCTTTCTCTGTTGCCTTTTCTTTTCATAGCCGGTTAGAGTAAGTTCCACTTCACAAGAGAGAGTAACATATTTGAGTGGAGTAAGGAGTCAATTCAGCGTAAGTCCCTTTATGATTACCAGCATTATCACATCAACTACTAAGTCTATCCATTTGTAATATCCCTGATGGATATTCTCTTAAACACAGATCAACACTTGTAATTTGATTTACAAACTTTGTTTTCTAATTCACAAACCATTGAACTGAAATATGATAATCCTGATTTCTGAGTATACTTATACAATTTCAATCTCATACATTTGCATAATTCAGATTAATATAGATCAACAAGTTCAAATTAAAGATTTGAACTAACTCAACAACTGTAGTTACAAAGATTGATTGACAGTATTGTTTGAACTTGTACTGTTTAATGATCTGTATGAAGAAATCTGTATGTCAGAAATTACATAAACAAACATACCAATTGTAACACTTTCCTGATCAATACCTGGTAAGACTCTTTCAAATTCTCCTCAGTCAATACATAGATGAAATTGCTGTCCCTGAACTACTGCTTGCTGATTGGTAAACTCTGAATATGTTTTCAGTCCTGTAACAACCTAGCTGAAATACAATTCAGACCCCTAACATTCTTTAGCATATGTTGATGGATAATATGCCGGTCAAAGTTAGGCATCTAACTCGGACATCAAAACAAAATATATATTCTGCTGATAACAGAGATTACTTATGACTGCCTTCTTCACATTTGTTTCGCCATATAAACTATGAAGGATGATCGATGTCTTCAATGCTGAGGATATGCAATACTCCAGCTACTGCCTTGTGACAGAATATATAGATATAGGCAACTTAGATTTGCAAATTACAGTAATGGCACTACTCAGGTTTCAGCTGTCACAAATCAGTTTTGCAAATCTTTCAATGAAATCCTAGGTCTGAAATATGATTTCTACTTGCACATAGCCATACCAAACATAGAATTGACAATATAATTTGACAATGGAACCAATAAATAACAGCAGCCTTCAGTGGAGTTGCAAATGACGATGGAATAAGATTGTTTCAGATTTTCTCTCTTACAATCCAGAGTTACAGTTTCTTCAATTACATCAAAGAATATGACATATGTCAGCCAATAACATAGGAAATGACTGCTGTGACAAATTCAGAAATAAAAACAGACCAACACACCATTCAGTGATCAAATGCAACACAGATGAAGAGAACCTTCACAACTCAGACCTGTCAAATGATAATTTATGATGCCAAAGACTGTGTTCCCTCTATTCTTCAAAGGCAACATATTGATAGCATCAAATATACCACAAAATGCCTCCAAACTAAACACAAAATGGTACGGATAACTGTAATGATGGCACGGATCACTGTAGCAGCGGTACGGATCACTGTAGCAATTTTCAAATAATCATTTTATCTCTAAAATCTTCAATTCCAGCCAATCAAGCATTCAAACCTTTCTTCAGAGATGCCAATTTAACCTTCAAAACCCTAGCTGGAATAATGTAGAAAATGTCTCCAATAAGCTCTATGATGAATACTGATTGCATCCACCTCTCAAAACGGGAATGGGACCATCACCAAACCCTAGTTATCAAGGGATCATCACTTTGATTGGACTGAAATTTGTCTTCAGCCAAGAGATAAACTCAATATGCAAAAAACCAAGTCAAAAAACATCCTTTCAAATGACTCTCAGGCTTCCTTTTAAAGCCATTATATCAATTAGGCCCAGCCTAATTTTATTAAATGAGAGTTTACATATACACATCAGACCAAAGTATTTTAAATGCTTTTACATGAACTTTATTAAATGCTTGCATTTGTACTTTTTAAATGTTTGTTCACAACACTTTTTTAATAAAGTGTAGTACTACTAACTTAGTAACTTAAATAAAATATTAATTTTATAAAGTAAATAAAATACTTTACAAAATTAATTTATAATTAAAACAATTTTAAGTTACTCCAAAATTGGGGACATGACACCATTGCAAGTCAAGACCTGACATATCATGAACCTTGAAGTTGTCTCATTGGATCACATTGTTTAGCCTTTGAGAGACTTTGTTCAAGAGGATAGAATACTTAGTATTTTATTCTGAGTTTGCATGTGCATAAAAAACACATCAACAGGAAGGAGGCAAGCCAACATGTGAGGAATCAAGGAAGGTATACCAAAGTTGAGCAATCCATCTTCTATTTCAATTACAAGAAGGAATGACATGTTGCACAGGAATGCAGGTATCTCGTTCCTTGTACTAGTTACAAGAGAAGTAACCATAGCAAGATAATGTGCAAGACAAATGCAACCAAGGAGCCTATGTTTCATAGCAAGGATAAGAAGAGAAGAAGCCACTCTCCAAGATAGAAAGAGAGAATGTAATATCTCTAATGGATATTGCTCTGAAATTCTCCGAGTTTTTTGAGTTGAATATTTGTTTTGTGATTTTGTTCATAAAGAAATCCTCAAAGAACAATAAAACAAGCCTTTTCACATCAGCAGAAGTAGATAGAATATATGTATTCAAATTAAAGATTGGAATGTGTTATTCACTGTTTAATCAACTCTTGATTCTCACAATTATAACCAATGCTTACATCACTGAAACCTATTTCTGTATGTGGTAACTTGTGATCAGAATGCAATTGGAAAAGAGAAATTGATCACCAAAGCTGATGTACCTGTGATGTACTGCTATTTATTTCTATCTAGAATGCATCTATAGACACTATATTATAAACGCTGTGATTGAATGAGATACTACGAACATTTTCAAAGCTTCTCCTTCAGATGATGCTTCCACGATGTGACTCCGTCACCTATGCTTCAATGATAATTGGCAATCTTATCTATCTGATACCTCTGTTGACGACCGACATGTAGATGATTGCTGCTTATGATCCTCCGTTGTTCAAGTCTTCAAATAATGTGAAGCAACTTCTTCTTCAAACCCAGCGGTGTCTCTCCACAGTGGCACTCAAACTAATGCTGATTTCCTTTACCAAGATATGCGCTTGGATATGGATGTCTTCAATCTATCACCTTTCAATATGTAAACATGCTATCCTCCTGAAGCACCGCTATGAGTAGAGTTATTCGTTAGCCTGCAATCTGAATGGGAGCAATCTGCATATGTCAGACTTCCAACTGGACGATTTATGATTGCATCCTTAGCATATCAACTTCTGCGATTTCCTTTTGAATCTTCTTCAGATTCCACAGTTATCATGAATGACACTCTATAATCTCTGACTGATATTTAGTAGCTCCATTGACTTCTTCAGGCAAAGCCCGATGCTCTTGGCGCGATCTCTCCTTTGGATTCCATGATTTTCCTTATATGGTGCATCTTCAGATATGAAGTGATGAAGGGAGCGGACTTCCTTATTCTTCCCACGATGATTGAAATAAATTTATATATTATGCCGATCTTGGTATTTGACCCACGATTCCTTGTTGACTGCGATTTTCTTTGGCATGTGATTTAGCTTCTATAGGAACTACGATACCTTGGAAGTGAACATTGAAATACAAGCACCTCCTTATAATGATCGGGCCACTGATTATTCAGAACTCCATAAATTCTGACTACTCCTATGCAGCGACTATTATCTCCTACCTGATAGAAACGACGACTTCTTCAATGGACCCATGATGCCAGTCTTCACTCAGCGGCAGATGACACTTGGGACGCTGCAACTCTTGCTACGAATTCCTTTATCTTTAGATTTTAAACACAAGCTCAAATGATGTTAAATCCTTCAAATATTTACCTTTAATCGAATCCTTTTCCTAGAGGCGGATGGCTATAAGGATTGTAGATTCAACCGTGGGGACCACTCTCCACTATCAAACAGTGACTGTATTTGTGTCCCTTTGAACAACAACTTAAAATAACAAATAAACCCCACAAATGCAAAGTACTTCAATGTTTAACTGGAAATTACTGCAAATACTGAAACAAACGCCAGAGATATAAATATATATAAATATCGATCTAATGCAAATTTATATTTATTCATAAATCAATAAATTTGCAACAAACCCTTTGCCTGATCTTTATTCTCAAATCTACATACAATGTTTTCAATGAAACTTGACAAAATATCGATAAAATGGTCTCCGACCAATTATTGAGTTATTCAAAAAAATACCGTGAAATTTGAGTGATTTCACCTCTACAAATCACCAAGGGAACATCTCCTCGGCTCAGCAAATGCAAGGGAACATCACCTTGTCAATCAGTTGAATACAATTTGTCAAAAGACACAAACCCAAAACCAAAACATTCAGATATCCAGACATACTTCTACCAACACTCAGCTCTCCTTTTAAACCATTACATCAATTAGGCCCAGCCTAATTTTATTAAGTGCAAGTTTATGTGTACACAGTCACACTTAACAATATTAAATGCTTGCACTTGCACTTTTTAAATGTGTGTGTACAATAACACTTTAATTTATAAAGTGTTTTAAAACCGACTTAAGTTAAAATAAAATATTAATTTTATAAAGCAAAAATAAAATACTTTATAAAATTAATTTACAATTAAATCATTTTTAAGTTACTTCAAAAATGGGGACATGACAGCCCTCCCTTCCCGACATTGCTTGTCCCCAAGTAATGGGAAGAAAAACTAAACTCAATTAATCCCTGGAGCCCAAATCCAGCAAGCTCCTCAAGCATGCTCAACCGCATCTCCTCAAGGTTATTGACAAAGAAGATCCTGGTGTTGTGATGTAATCACACATCGCCCCATTGCAAATGGGGACCCCCTTTTTTTTTTGCTTTCTCGCTTTGTTTTGCTTTAAAGTTTAGTTTTGCTCTAAGCTTGTAGGATTTTGATAGTGTTGTGTATTCAAGTCCCAACAGTTTCTTGCCAAGAGGTCTATATGCCTTCATCCTGATGCATGTCACTAAGACCCTGGAAATGACTAAGTCTGATATCCTGAAAATCCTGAAAAAAATGACTAAGTCTGAAATCTGGTGGATCCTCAGAAATCTAGAATCTGCATGCTAAGTCCTATGGATCCAGGACCTATCTCAAACATCCTGGAAGTATATTGATAAATATTTAAAGTATAAGAAAATATTTTCAATATATTTCCATTCAAGAAAATCCAAAATTTGACTAAGGCAAGAAATTCCTCACTCCATGTCCTAACCCGCTCTATCTGGGCGGCCTCACAAGGTCCTCTTGGACAGTGTCTTCACCATCAGGAGAGCTTGTCCAGACAACACCCTCAAACCCGCCCAAGGAAAGTTAGGATGTTTTCACGATGTTTTTGCCGATTGAAGGGAGTTAGGAAGTGATGATGGAGTCAAAAACTGAGATTTTGATGAAAATTCCATGCCTCACCTCCAAACTCGCACAGCATGGGTGGCCTTGGCACAAGGTCATGGATTGAACGTCATGCACATGCACTTGTCCAGATAGACCCCTCAAATCCGCCCAAGGGAAAAGTTGTCAAATTTACAAGGTTTTGAGGACACAGATGATAAAATTCAAAGAAATTTCATAAGTTTGAGTGATTCTAAGGCTTCACATGACACTATCCAAGCACTCCTTCCTAGCCCACCTAGCCTAGGCGGCCTCAAGGTGCTCTCATGGACTTTGTCTTGTTCTAGGTGACATTGTCCAGTCAACACTTACAAATCCGCCCTAAGAGAAAAATAGTTAAGTTTTGAGGTTTTCAAGCACAAGGCACTGAGAAATGATGAATTTCGAGCAATGTTTGCAAGTTGGAGGGAAGTCAAGTAGATTACAAGCAACATTCCATGCATCATCTCCAAACCAAGCATTACTTAAACTACTCCCAACAAGGATGAATTAATTGGAAAGAATGATAAAAGATCACTAAGCCTGATGTCCTGATGTCCTGAAATCCTGAAAATTGGCTAAGTTTGAAATCTGGTGGATTCTCCAAAATCTAGAATTTGCATGTTAAATCCTATGGATCCTAGACCCATCTCAAACATCCTAGAAGTATATTGATAAATATTTAAAGTATAAGAAATAATTTCTTATACTTAAACATATTTTCAATATACTTCCATTCAGGACATTTTCGATATGGCAACGAGACTTACATTCCAAGCACACCTTCTAAACCCACCCTACCTGGGCGGCCTTGGCATGGGGTCTTGGATTCAAGGTTGTGATCACGCACTTTTTCCATACACTGCCTCCAAATCCGCCTTAGGGAGAGAATTTAGAAGAGATTTTGAGTGAGTTCAAGACGAAATCCAAGGGTGGTATCCCAACCCGCCCAGCTTGGGCGGCTTCACAGGGTGTTTATGGATGATGTCTCCACCAGGTGACACTCTCTAGACAACAATTCCAAACCCGCCCAATGAGAAAAGTGGCTAAGTTTATAAAGTTTTTTAGCATAAAGCATAAGAAGATGATGAAATTCCAATGAAAGTTTGTAAGTTTGAAGGAGTTAAATGCATTTTAAGTCAAATTCCATGGGTCACTCTCAAACCCGCCTAGCCTAGGCGGCCTCAAGAGGTACTCATGGACTGTGTCTCCTCCCACATGAAACTGTCCACACACTGCTCTCAAAACCGCCCTACAAGGAAAATGTTTAAGTGTTGAAGTTTTTGCATGCACAAAGCACTAGAAGGTGGTGAAATTCTAAGAGAAACATGAAAGTTTGAAAGGATTAAATGAGTTTCAAGATGAAATCCACATCACACTCCTAAAACCGCCCTACCTGGGCGGCCTCAAGAGGCCTTTGTGGATGATGTTGCCTAACACATGAAACACTCCAGACAGTACTTCCAAACCTGCCCTAGGAGAGATTGTGCAAATTTTGAAGTGTTTCAACACAAAACATAAAAGATGATGAAGTTTGAATGGAAAACTTGAAGGCATCAAGTGAGTTTGGAGCTGAAATCCAAGGGGTACCCTCAAACCCACCCTACTTGGGCGGCCTTAAGAGGTCCTTGTGGACTATTTCACCTCCCACATTGAACACTCCAAACAGAACCTTCCAAGCCGCCTAGGGTGAAGAACAATGCAATTTGAAGGTTGTGTGTTAAGTATAGTCAAGATGGCCTCACAAGGAAAGGATATAGTCAAGATCAAGGGATGAGAAGTGTCTAAATGCCAAAATCCAAGACCTACTCTCAAACCCGCCCTACTTGGGCGGCCTAGAGAGGTCAGCTTAGAGTTTTGATGTCAAAGCAATGCAAATACTCTATCTTGACTCCCTAACTTATCATGATGCTTCACATGTTTGAGAGGATCATCCTAGAGAGGTAAGCTTGGAGATATGGTGTCTAAACATTGCAACTTGCCTCACATCCTAGAGAGAGTCATTCGAGAAGAGAGAAGCTTGAAAAATCAATAAGTCATGAAGATGGAGGAATGAACAATCAAGTGAAGTTGAAAATCCTTATACCTCTTCCAAACCCTCCCATGCTAGGCGGGCTTGAGACCCATGCTTGGACGACTCCACCTCCGGCACATGACACTCTCCAGACAGCACCCTCAAACCCGCCCAAACTAGGCGGTCTTCAACATCATGCTTGGAATGTGTCTCCTCCATAACTCTTTATCCATACACATTGCCTTCAGGACTGCCTTGACAAGAGACTCCCACCATCATGTATCTTCTCCACATGAAGCACTCCATATACTCTCTCTAAGTCTGCCCATGCTTCAAGGATTCTACATGTCATTCAAGGAGGTTAAACCATCAATAACACAAGTGAGGAGCCTTGATGTTGTCAAAACCAAGTCTAAAAAATGCTTTAAGTGATGAAAATTCCTTACTCCTCCAATCCCGCCCATGCCAGGCGGTCTTGGACCATTCACTTGGATAATATCATGTCATTCACATGACATCCTCCACCTATCACCTCCAAACCCGCCTTGTCAAGTGACTTCCACTATCGTGCATGTTCACATCATTCACTCCGTGCACCCTATTCAAGTCCGCCCTTCTTCCCAAGGTTGTCTATCTCATGCAAGGAGGTTAAATTATCAAGGAAGCAAGCGAAGGAGCTCTTAAATTATCAAAACCAAGCCAAAATTGTCTAAGTCATGAAAAATCCTCACACCTCCCTCAAACCTGCCCATGCTAGGCGGCCTTGGGCCCTTCATCTGGACAATATCATGTCATTCACATGACATCCTTCAGATAACACCTCCAAACCCGCCCTACATGGGCGGCCTAGAGAGGAGGTCTTGGATTCAATCCATATCCACGCAAAACTCTCCACACAGAGCATTCCAAACCGCCCAAGGAGATGAGTGTTATAAAAACTTGCAAGTAAATGTCAAGAGAGGTGATTACAATGAAAATTTTCAAGGTTGAATTGTAAGTTGAAGCAAAGCAAGAGCATTTTTGAGTAAAATCCACATGACATCCTCCAAACCGCCCTACGTGGGCGGCCTAGGGAGGTGAGCATGGTGTTTGAGCACTCATGCCACTCATCATTTGCCTACCAACTCCACCCATCTGCTTCCACACACATGCAAGTCCAATAAGGAGGTGAAAATCATTGAAAATCATAAGTATTGGAGTCAAATCCACACATCACCTTCAAGGCTGCTCATCATAGGTGGTCTCCACCATTACCCATGGAGAATACCTCAAATACCATTCTGATCACTTCTTGACTTCACTCAAATGAAGGTAATTTACATGAAGAACATGAAGAGAACACTAAGTCATGCTAAAGAGTCAAATGAAGTCTAAGTGATGAAATCCACTCACCATCTCCTAGTCCCCCTTCCTAGGCGGCCTTGACCACCTTGCATGGATTCCATGTCCTCCACAACACACACTCCGCACACACCCTCCGAACCCGCCCAACATAGGCATTTCAGAGACTTAGGCATGGATTTCACGCGAAAGGGTATGTTTTGAAATGTCATTTTTTTGATCCCACGTGCATAAGATGAATGTAATTTGTTATTGAAAATCCTTTATATCAAGTCTTAATTTGATGTGTTTCTTCTTGTAGGTGATGGAGGGTCCAAGGAGGTGAATGGCGAGAGCTCATACATAAGAAGTTTGGAAGGCGGAGGAAAGTTGCTCAAATTTCTCATCGTCATCACATGGAGGACAGCACCTGCATCAAGTTCATCTTATTTCGAAGACTTCATATGTCTGCATGAGAAAGACATCAACGCCATGCGAAGGGGAGTTTGTCTAAGATGATCAAGGTTATAAGTGTAGTTCATCATCAAGAGCATCATCTGTTCGAGGCGAGGATCAATGGAAGGTTGTCACTTCACCATGCACATCTTGAAGGAGGTCATCATCCAGAAGCTCATGTATCATGTGCCAGACAACAAGAACTCTCATCAGACACTAGTCTACTCCATGAGTCCATGCAACTATCCAGAGGCATAATCCTGCACAAGCACAACAACATCACAAGATGAGAGATGAGCATGATCATCAAAGCGATCCATGAGTTACATCAAGACAACAAGAAGAAAATATTCTAAGTGAACATGAAGTGAATCACACTGGTTCATTCAAAGATGCTGAGGTGGCATGTACACATCATCAAGCCAATCGAATTCTGCCATGTCATTTATTCAAGAGGGCCCACCATAGAGATGCGCCAAAAATGCTTCACATTGGGAAACGTGCTTTCATTGCCTCTTTCATGTTCTAAAAATAGTAAATTTTGTAACAAACTGCCTTGTTGTCTCAATCTCGGCCGTTGATTGCTAAATCAATCTGAGCCATTCATTGTAATTCTTGAGTTCAATATAAGGCTCACTTCTCTCATTTGTGAAGGAGAGAGGGAAGACATAGAAGGACATTAGCATTAGAGTTTTGTAGGAGTAGAGTAGAGGAGACTTCTTAAAGTCATTAAAGAGACTTTGAAATTGTTGTCAAAATACTTCCAAGATCAATACAAGCTCATTGTTGGTTGTTGCATGGTGATTTTGTGTGGTTGCGGAATGTTAACATGGTTTCTAATTTCTTGGATGTGATGGAGAGATGTTTCCAAGTAGAGTTAGATTAGAAGTTCATTGATGTGATGCCAATATGTTTAGATATTTGATGAATTCCTTAATGGTTCATACTTTTTGTGGATTGTCGATGGCAACTCACTTTGCAAAGTTAGCATGAACCTTTGCATGCTTTAGTTCGGTTGTGAAGATTGTTCAAGCTGTGCTAGCTGTGGGTGTTTGGATGAATGCTTCGCAATTTGAAAATCTTTGAGTTACCTTAGAAGATTGCTCCGAACTTTGTGTAGTTGTTGGTCCTCATGGCAAAGCGGAGTTGGGTTATATGAGGAATTTGTCTATCTTGACATCATCCATCACTTCATTGTCCTTAGATTAGTTTTCTCAACCCTTGTCTTTTGCATTTTCTTTTCATAGCCAGTTAGAAGAAGTTCCATTTCATAAGGAGGAAGTAACTTGTTTGAATGGAGTAAGGAGCACATTCAGCGTAAGTCCCTTTGTGACACAACAAATCACATCACACCACTGAGGCTATCCGTTGCAAACCACGTACAAGGAACCTTGGAGCGTTCTTGTTTGATTACATAGTTCAGCATTCAAGACGCTTTGTTCAAGAGAGGATAGAGCATTTGGTGTTTTATTCTAATGTTGTTGTTGTCAAGAAAACATCATCAACACTTGGGACCGCTTCCGCTGTCGCACAATGTAGCAATCACAAATGTATCCAAGCTTGATACCTTGCTGTCATAAATCAAATCAGCATTATGCAAACTGAAAATGTCATTCAAAATGACATACAAAGTATTATCTTCAATGCATGAAGATAGGGAATCATCATGAAACCATTTGCCAACAAGAAAATATGGATTCCCATTACGATAAACTCTTCCATATGCCGCTGTTTCAAAACTGAAACCACATGCTCCAATGTCTAGCAATGAAGAAAAACTATCAAACCATGGAGAATAAATTAACAAACCATTCACATACTCCAATAAGAAGGCATCAGCAAAATCATGAGTGGGCTGGTTTAGTTCACCAAATGGAACTATTGCATTAAACAAAATTGAATCTTCTTCTACTCCATTATCATGTTCATACATATCATCACTAGCTGCCTCAAAATCAACATGTAGAGCCTATGCTCCCCCAAGTTTCGAGGACGGGGACAGGCGGGGAAGGGGGGACGAGTTTCGGGGACGACATTTTTTTGGCCATTTTTTAGGGGACGGCTACTAAAAAATAAGATTTTTTTTAAAATATAGGGAAATTTCAAATATTTATATGATAACATTGATAAGGCATTCATTATAGACATTATAGAACCGTAAAAAATGAATACATAACAATAACATTACACTTGAACTTAGTTTTCAACTTGTCACATGAGAATTGTCAAACAAATAAACAAAATTTAATTGTTTTCAATGACAATCTGCATACATATTATATCAAAATTACATCAAAATGCCCAAAGGCTCCAAGTTTCAACAACAAAATGACAAAAACATAGAGAATATATGGCTGTCCCCAATCAGCCTCTCTTAAAACTGTTGTTAACCTCTTCAAACTGTTGTTGCTTCTCTTTCTCCTTTCAAACTGCTATTAACCAATGCAAAATGTGAAAATGAGTTATGTTTTTTCTTTTCTTTTTGGTTGATATGATCTCTATTTTAGGTTTAGGGTATGTTTAAAGGGATGTGGGGGTCCTTGTGGGCCCCCCCATCCCTTTTTTTAATTTAAAAAAATGTGTTTTTTTAAAATTTGTTGGAAAAGTATTCGGGGACGCAGGGGACGGCTAGTCGTCTCCGGGATGGTCAGGGGATGTCTTGGCCATCCCGAGGACGGCTAGCTGTCCCCTGCGTCCCCGAATTTTTAGGGGACGTCCCTGGGGAAGGGGGGATGGGTAGGGGACGTTTCCTACCCATCCCTGTGTCCCCGAAACGTCCCTAGTACAGGTACGGGGGTTCTGCGGCAGGGGATGACGTCTTGGCCATCCCGAGGACGGCTAGCTGTCCCCTGCGTCCCTGAATTTTTAGGGGACGTCCCTGGGGAAGGGGGGACGGGTAGGGGACGTTTCCTACCCATCCCTGTGTCCCCGAAACGTCCCTAGTACGGGTACGGGGGTTCTGCGGCAGGGGATGCGTCCTCATGGAGCATAGTGTAGAGCTGCTTGCAAAGAACTAGTACTGCTGCCTTCAAACAAATCAAGGATTATATCATGCCATTCAATCACATGTCCTCCATCAAAGGTTGGTTCAACACAAGGAACTTCATATGCATCACCTATGTCTTCTTCATGTGAATCACATTCTTCATGGATGATCTTTGTAACAAAGACTATGTCTTCTCCTTGCATGTATGACTGAACACCAATGTTATGCCCTTCATGATTGATCATGATCTCAGGTTCACTCTCAAATGTACGATCATTTTCCACCTCTTCAACAACATTTGTCTCCATGTACTCTTCTTCGGACTCGACCTTATGTGGCTAGGGTGAAACAGTGTCAATCTCTCCTCTAGGGCTGCTAGTTGATAGCTGGGTGTCCTCACTATCCAATGAGTCTTCATCATACCACGAACACTTGAACTTCATGTAGTCTTTAAAGCTGATTCTGTTCTGCACATACTTAGGAAGAGCATCATACTTGTTTATCAAGGCTGTCAAGGCTTCTATAGATTTGTCAATTGTAGGTGTATAAGGTCTTCTTGTATTCATGGCTCTGACTCACAGGCTGGCAGGTCGAAGGCTCTGATACCACTGTAATATCTCTAATGGATATTGCTCTGAAATTCTCTGAGTTTTCTGAGTTGAATATTTGTTTTGTGATTTTGTTCATAAAGAAATCTTCAAAGAACAATAAAACAAGCCTTTTCACATCAGCAGAAGTAGATAGAATATATGTATTCAAATTAAAGATTTGAATGTGTTATTCACTGTTTAATCAACTCTTGATTCTCACAATTATAATCAATGCTTACATCACTGAAACCTATTTCTGTATGTGGTAACTTGTAATCAGAATGCAATTGGAAAAGAGAAATTGATCACCAAAGCTGATGTACCTGTGATGTATTGCTATTTATTTCTATCTGGAATGCATCTATAGACACTATATTATAAAGGTTGTGATTGAATGAGATACTGCGAATATTTTCAAAGCTTCTCCTTCAGATGATGCTTCCACGATGTGACTCTGTCACCTATGCTTCAATGATAATCGGCAATCTTATCTATTTGATACCTTTGCTGACAACCAACATGTAGATGATTGCTGCTTATGATCCTCCATTGTTCAAGTCTTCAAATGATGGGGAGTGCACAGCGGAAACCGCAGACCGGGCCCCTATTTCCTCACAGTCGGCAAGACTTAAACAAACAGTCGCCGATATATCTCTATCGGCCAGACAGCCATTGTCGGAAAGACTTTCTTAAGTCTCTCCGTGACCAAACTCACTCCGATAGCTCAACTCCACTTTATCTTTGGGAAGACTACTTCTATCGGCAGGATATTTTACTCTTCTTCCGATGTGTCGATGGGCTCCAACCGTTGGTGTTTCCTTCGTCGGCGAACTCTTGTAATCTTTGGCCGATGCCCGATGATAGTTAAGTTCTGCCTTGTCTCAACCGTGACGACTTCCACATCGGTTGGTTGTGACCTTATCGGCGAGATCCTTCCCGTCGGCGAAACTCTCAACTGCTCTCCCAATGCGCTGATGGCATTATCTTCGGGGAGACTCTTCTCATCGGTGAATGCTTACAAACTCTGGCCGATGCGTCGATGGACCAACACCCTCGGCGAGACTTGCTCCGTCGGTGGGACTTACTCCAGAGCTGCCGATACACCGATCACTCCGATGTCACCTTTGACCTTCTCTCGTCGGCATGACAAATACTATCGGCCACACTAGGGTTTACTTTGCCGATACGCCTTTGCATAGTCTACCTTCTCCGAACCCTAGCACATGGAGATGCTAGGTCAACCTACTGTGCACCTCGCATTGTCTGGATCCTTTGCACCGCCGAACAATGAAACAAAACAGGAAACAAACGAATATTGTACAACGAAGCCATTCCATTGATTTCGATAGAAATCTCACCAGTGGAATGCTTCACATCGACATTTTGCAACAACGAAAAGCACAGAAAGAATGGAATTCTACAACTAACAATTTGCAGTTACAGGAAACGAAAATGAAATTGACGGAACAAAATAGTTCGATTTCTCCTTAACACAATGCACAATTACATTCAATCTCCGGTCTTTGATCTGATTACCAATGCCCATTTGGTTCATTCCTCTGGGTTTATAAACTCGCCCTGAGGAAAACCAACTGATTCCAAATGGCTAGGAGAAAGACCAACCGATTCCAAGCGGCTGGGAGACCAACCGTCTTAAGACTAACAATTAGACAAAAGTGACCTAAGTCACTTGGGACTTACAAACAGAAATCAAAATGCATTGGTCAAATAGACCTTATTACAACACAAAACATGATTTCAAAACAAAACATGAACTTAAATGCCTCACGGAGGCCACCTTGTGTTAGGTGCTCTTTCACCATACACCCCACCTAGAAAAGAACTCATGCCACATGAGTTGAGTCTTTGTCTGGCTCCACCATTATCCTTTGTTGCCTCATGTCTTCTCCATGATCTCTGGACTGCAACCTTCTTCCATGGAATTAAAAACTCATGCCTAGCATTGTAGGCCCTATTCACACCTTGCCATGGGTGAGCGCTTGCAACCAAACTTGGATGTTGCATGCCATGATTGCTTACTGTCATATCTGCCTGGACACCTCCATTCAAAACCTTGGTTGATGCTTCTTGTACTACTGTTATGGTAGAATGTAATGGTCTTTCAACTCTTGTTGGCTCTAGAGGACAAATAATGGTCCCTACTATGATAGCATCTCTTTCTTTCCAACCACCTTGTGGCTGCTTGTAAACTTGCTCTTTGACCTCCTTCTGATCCATCTTAGACATCACCATTTGATCTCCATCATTCAAAACTGAAATCACCTTCAAACTGTGATCTTTGGCAACCCCACTCCTTGAGGTATCCTCAACTTTCCTTCTCTTCTTCATTGCTGTTTACAAACTCTTTCTTACCCACCAAAATGATCTTGGCTACCTTCTTTGCTTCAGCATCCTCCTGCAATGGTGTCATCAAAAAAGTCCGCCCATCCTTCTTGATGGTGTATGTGTTAGCATATCCATCATATAATGCTTGCCTATCAAATTGCCATGGCTTACCTAAAAGTAGGTGACAGCATTCCATGGGCAAAATGTCACATAAAATTCTATCCTTATATTCTCCAATCTGAAAATCAACATATGCTTGTTCGTCTACCAAAAGTGATTGACTATCGCTTACCCAAGATGCTTTATAAGGAGTTTGATGAGGAATCCTTTCTAGGCTCAATTTATCCACCATTTCCCTAGACACCATATTATCTGTTGAACCAGAATCTATCACTACCTTGCATATTTTACCTGTGCTTTTGCAATTGATCCTGAAAAGTGATCTCCTTTGTGACGGTTCAGTCTGCACTGGTTCTTTGAGCAGCGTCCTCTTGATCATCAGATTTTCTCTCATCTTTGATGTCAAAGTCACTTCAGGCAATGTCACACTCCCTGCATCCTCTTGAGTCAATGTGGTTCTTCTCTCAGTACCATGAGAAGTTGAGGCCTTCTCTGGACACTTACAGGCCGGGTGCCCTATCTGATTGCAATTATAACATCTCATGTTGGAGAACTTGGATCCTCTACTTGATCCATTTGTCCCATCTCTTCCATTAGGCCTTCTTCCTCGGTAGCCTCCTCTGCTACTTGAGTCCCCAACTTGCTCTTCTTGGTTAGACTCACCACTAGGCCTCTGATTAGGATTTCTTCCTCCAAAACTGCCTCTGCCTCCAAAATTTCTGGCACCACTTCCTCTACCTTGCTGCTCACCTTTCCTCTGCAACTTCTCTTCAGCTCTTAATGCTACTTGAAAGCATTTTTCCACGGTTTCAGGGGTAAACAAACTTATCTCATCTTGAATATTGAACCTCAGACCATTTAGATACCTTGCTACCTTGGCTTTTTCATCTTCCATGTACCCACAATGAAGAGTGTATTTGTGAAACTCCTCTGTGTAAGTAGCCACATCCATATCTTTTTGCTTGAGGTTCTGCATTTTCCTATAAATTTGCACCTCGTAGTCAGATGGAAGGAACTGGGACTTGATCTTCTCCAGCATTCTGTTCCACGAAGATATCATACTCTTCCCATTCTTTACCTTTTCTCCTTGGGTGTAATTCCACCATATAAGGGCAACACCTTTGAGTTTAGTTTTTGCAAACTTAACTCTCTTACTTTCAGGAACTTCTTTGTATTCGAAATAGTTGTTTAGAGCCTCAATCCATTCCATGATTTCCTCAGCATTCATCTTCCCACTGAACATGGGGATATCTATCCGAGCCTCCGAAGAGTCCTTGCCAATAGCCTTAATGGCTTCCAGGAAATGCTTTTGATCTGCAGGTATCTCTGCCTCTTCTTGTTCCTCTTCTTCTTCCACGTTCTCTTCTTCTCCATCTGAACCTTCCTCTATCCTTTTTCCTATCTTCATTGCCTTCAATTTTGCTTGGAGTGCTTCCTTGACTCCAGTTTTGATCATCTCTTCCATCTATTTAAATTTCTTGACCACTTCGGTGGTCATCCCCTTTGGAGGCATATTGCTAGCCTCTCCTTCGCTCTCGTCTGTTGACATATACCAGATCAACCACAGAACCTTTTATGGCTCTGATACCAATATGATGGGGAGCGCACAGCGGAAACCGCAGATCGGGCCCCTATTTCCTCACAGTCGGCAAGACTTAAACAAACAGTCGCCGATATATCTCCATCGGCCAGACAACCATCGTCGGAAATACTTTCTTAAGTCTCTCTGTGACCAAACTCACTCCGATAGCTCAACTCCACTTTATCTTCGGCGAGACTACTTCTATCGGCGGGATCTTTTACTCTTCTTCCGATGCGTTGATGGGCTCCAACCGTCGGTGTGACTTCCTACGTCGGTGAACTCCTGCAATCTTTGGCCGATGCCCGATGACGATTAAGTTTTGCCTCGTCTCAATCGTGACGGCTTCCACACCGGTTGGTTGTGACCTTATCAGCGAGACCCTTCCCGTCGGCGAAACTCTCAACTACTCTCCCGATGTGTCGATGGCATTATCTTCGGGGAGACTCTTCTCATCGGTGAATGCTTACAAACTCTGGCCGATGCGTTGATGGACCAACACCCTCGATGAGACTTGCTCCATCGGTGGGACTTACTCCGGAGCTGCCGATACACCGATCACTCCGATGTCACCTTTGACCTTCTTGTCGGCATGACAAATACTATCGGCCACACTAGGGTTTACTTCGCCGATACGCCGTTGCATAGTCTACCTTCTCCGAACCCTAGCACATGGAGATGCTAGGTCAACCTACTGTGCACCTCGCATTGTCTGGATCCTCTGCATCGCCGAACAATGAAACAAAACAGGAAACAAATAAATATTGTACAACGAAGCCATTCCACTGATTTCGATAGAAATCTCACCAGTGGAATGCTTCACATCAACAATTTGCAACAACGAAAAGCACACAAAGAATGGAAATCTACAGCTAACAATTTGCAGTTACAGGAAACGGAAATGAAATTGATGGAACAGAATAGTTCGATTTCTCCTTAACACAATGCACACTTACATTCAATCTCCGCTCTTCGATCTGATTACCAATGCCCATTTGGTTCATTCCTCTGGGTTTATAAACTCGCCCTGAGGAAAACCAACTGATTCCAAACGGTTGGGAGAAAAACCAACCAATTCCAAGTGGCTGGGAGACCAACTGTCTTAAGACTAACAATTAGACAAAAGTGACCTAAGTCACTTGGGACTTACAAATAGAAATGAAAATGCATTGGTCAAATAGACCTTATTACAACACAAAACATGATTTCAAAACAAAACATGAACTTAAATGCCTCACGGAGGCCACCTTGTGTTAGGTGCTCTTGCACCATCAAATAATGTGAAACAACTTCTTCTTCAAACCCAGCGGTGTCTCTCCACAATTGCGCTCAAACTAATGCCAATTTCCTTTACCAAGATATACGCTTGGATATGGATGTCTTCAATCTATCACCTTTCAATATGTAAACATGCTATCCTCCTCAAGCACCGCTATGAGTAGAGATATTCGTTAGCCTGCAATCTGAATGGGAGCAATCTGCATATGTCAGACTTCCAACTGGACGATTTATGATTGCATCCTTAGCATATCAACTTCTGCGTTTCCCTTTTGAATCTTCTTCAGATTCCACAGTTATCATGAATGACACTCTATAATCTCTGACTGATATTTAGTAGCTCCGTCGACTTCTTTAGGCAAAGCCTGATGCTCTTGGCGCAATCTCTCCTTTGGATTCCATGATTTTCCTTATATGGTGCACTTCAGATATGAAGTGATGAAGGGAGCGGGCTTCCTTATTCTTCCCACGATGATTGAAATAAATTTATATACTATGCCGATCTTGGTATTTGACCCACGATTCCTTGTTGACTGCGATTTTCTTTGGCATGTGATTTAGCTTCTATAGGAACTACGATACCTTGGAAGTGAACATTGAAATACAAACACCTCCTTATAATGATCGGGCCACTGATTATTCAGAACTCCATATATTCTGACTACTCCTATGCAGCGCCTATTATCTCCTACCTGATAGAAACCACGACTTCTCCTTCAACGGACCTGTTGTGATGTAATCACACATCGCCCCATTGCAAATGGGGACCCCCTTTTTTTTTGCTTTCTCACTTCGTTTTGCTTTAAAGTTTAGTTTTGCTCTGAGCTTGTAGGATTTTTGATAGTGTTGTGTATCCAAGTTTCAATAGTTTCTTGCTAAAGGTCTATATGCCTTCATCTTGATGCATGTCACCGAGACCCTGAAAATGACTAAGTCTGATATCCTGAAAATCCTGAAAAAATTACTAAGTCTGAAATCTGGTGGATCCTCAGAAATCTAGAATCTGCATGCTAAATCCTATGGATCCAGGACCTATCTCAAACATCTTGGAAGTATATTGATAAATATTTAAAGTATAAGAAACTCAATATCTGACTTATACTTAAACATATTTTCAATATACTTCCATTCAGGAGATCCAAAATTTGACGAAGGCAACAAATTCCTCACTCCATGTCCAAACCCGCCCTACCTAGGTGGCCTTGGCAGGGGGTCTTGGACTTTTTCTCCTGCCACATGAATTTCTCCACATGACACCTCCAGGACCGCTTAAGGGGTATAGATGACATGATTTTCAAAGTTTTCTTGAGGAAAAATGAAGAAGATAACATTCGGGAGGTGGAATGACCTAGTTTGGTATGAATGAAATGTTTTAAGTATGAAAATCCAAGGGGCATGTCCAAACCCGCCCTTCCTGGGCGGTTTCACAGGGTGTTGGACAATGTCTCTTGTACATCAATCTCTCCACACACTGCTCTCAAAACCGTCCTACAGGAAAAAATGGTTAAGTGTTGAAGTTTTGCATGCATGGAGTACTGAGATGTGAAGGTTTGAGAGGATTAAGTGAGTTTTGAATGAAAATCCAAAGGTCACCCTTAAACCCGCCCTACTTGGGCAGCCTCAAGAGGTTCCTGTGGACAACTTTACCTCTTCCACATCAAATACTCCAGACAGCATCTCTAATCCCGCCCTAGGAGAGATTATGCAAAATTCAAAGTGTTTCAACACAAAACATCAGAAGGTGATAAAGATTGATGGAAACTTGAAGGTTTTAGAATGATTAAGTGAGTTTTAAGATGAAAATCCAAGGGTCATGTCCAAACCCGCCCTACCTGGGCGGCCTCAGGAGGGGATCTTGGACAATGTTGCCTGTCACATGAAATCCTCCACACATACCCTCTAAATCCGCCCAAGAAGGAAAGTGGTCAAGTTTTCAAGGTTTTCTTGCACAAGACACTAGGATATGATGAAATTCCAATGGAAGTTTGCAAGTTAGATAGAATCAAGTGCATTTCAAAGAAGAATCCATGCATCACCTCTCAACCCGCCCTACCTAGGCGGCCTCATGAGGGAGTGATGGACAATGTCTCCTCCCACATCAAACTCTCCATGCACTGCTTCCAGAACCACCCAGGGATGAAGGTGGCATAAGTTGCAAGTTTACTTGATGAGAATGATGAAGATGACACTAAGCATTACTTAAACTCCTCCCAACAAGGATGAATCAATTGGAAAGAATGATAAAAGATCACTAAGCTTGATATCCTGAAATCTTGTAAATTGGCTAAGTCTGAAATCTGGTGGATCCTCCAAAATCTAGAATCTGCATGTTAAATCATATGGATCCAAGACCCATCTCAAACATCCTGGAAGTATATTGATAAATATTTAAAGTATAAGTCAGATCTTATACTTAAACATATTTTCAATATACTTCCATTCAGGACATTTCCGATATGGCGACTAGACTTGCATTCCAAGCACCACCTTCAAACCCGCCCTACCTGGGCGGCCTCAAGGGGTGCTCATGGACTATGTCATGTCCCACATGAAATTTTCCATACACTATCCTCAAAGCCGCCCAGGACGAGGGATAACATAAATTTCTAAGTTTGTTTGATCAAGATGGTACAAAGGAGAGGAGATAGTCAAGTTCAAAGGTAAGAAGTTCCTAAATGTTGAAAATCCACTCACCACCTCCTAGCCCGCTCTTCCTGGGCGGCCTTGACCTCTATGCTTGGACAACTTCACCTCTTGCACAACACACTCTCCAGACATCAACCTTAAACCCGCTCAAGGAGAATACCTATCAAGTTTGCAATGTTTTGAGTTGAAGTACAATGAAATCATGAAGATTTGAAGAAAGTGCATAAGATTGAATGCTTTTTGAGTCATTTTGAAGGATAATCCAAGGGGTACCCTCAAACCCGTCCTACTTGGCCAGCCTCAAGGGGTGTCTGTGGATAATGCCTTCTTTCACATGAAATAGTCCATGCACTGCCCCCTAAGCCGCCTAGAGTGAAGACACTGCAATTGGTAAGAAGGGATTAATGAATTGATAAGTTTGGAAGGGTTTAAGATGCTCTAAGTGAAGTAATCCTTATACCTTCTTCAAACCTGCCCTTGCTAGGTGGTCTTTATCTCCCTGCTTGGACTACAGGATCACCACAACAATAGCATCCAACTATCACCTCTAAATCCGCTCAAGAAGTATGTTATAAGAGTTTGTAAGGTAAGCTTGGAATTGGATGTTAATCACTCCACCCATGCCCCCTCCATTCATTCATCCACTAGAGGTAAGTTGCAAGGTTGAATCAATGATAAGTGGAAATTCTTAAGGGAAGACAAGGCAAGTTTAAAGGGGTTATATTAGTCACTCAACACAACATCCTCAAGACCACTTAGCCTAGGCAGATTTCACCTTGACATGTGGATAAAGTTCATTAAACATTCCAAACTTGTCTTCCGACTTCAATCAATCATTCACCAACACTAAGTTTTGCAAAGACAAGTTTGGGAGATCATCAAGGTTAGAGGAATCAACTTTAAGACAAAGAATCCACACCATGCTCCCAAACCCGCCCTTCCTGGGCGGCCTTAAGAAGGGGTCCTGGATTCTCCCATGTCCTCACATGCATCTCTCCACACAACACTCTCAAAACCGCCCAGGGTGAAGAATGACATAAGTTGCAAGTTTGTTTGATGGATAATCAAGATCACACTCAGGAGATGAGATAATTAAGGTCATTCTAAGAGGAAGGAAGTTTGAAAGTCACTAAGTCATGGAGGTTGAAGAGGAGTGTCAAGGTTAAGGTAAAGATGTGTGCACATAGTAAAATCCTTACTACCTATCCAAACCCGCCCTTCCTAGGCAGTTTTCATCATGATAGGTGGATAACATCATCACTTAGTATCCATGATACATCATTTGAGTCTTAAGGGTGTTGGAGAGAAGGTCTTCATGAGGAGATGAATGAGCTAAGGGAAGCAATCCATACACACTCTCAAGACTATTTTGTTAAGAAACTCTCACTTTCATTCACCTCTTTCACATCATGCACTCCATACAACATCTTCAAGGCTGCTTAGCTTAGGCAGACTCCACCATGACATAAGGATAAGTCCATCAAACATTTCAGATCTGCCTTCTAACCTCGCCTAAGAATGTATAGAAATGAAACCTTACAAGGAGATAAGAACAAGGAGAAATCATGAGGAGGAAACAAGCATCAAATGAAGGTTAGAGTTGAAGAATCCAAGCCTACCCTTGAAACCTGCCCTTCCTAGGCGGCTTTAGGACCTTCACTTGGATAGAGTCATCTCCTTCACATGAAATACTCCGCCTAGACCCTTGAAATCCACCCATCCTCTCATGGCTTTCCATTGCATTCAAAGAGGTCAAGTTATCAATGAAACAAGTGTAAAAGGTTTTAGACTATCAAAACTAAGCAAAAATCACTAAGTCATGAAAAATCCAAGCCTACCCTTGAAACCCGCCCTTCCTAGGCGGCTTTAGACCCTCCATTCGGATAATCTCATGTCTTCACATGACATCCTCCATGCATTAACCTCAAACCCACCCAGGAGAAATGACATGAAAATTTACAAGTTTTGAAAGCAAAATTCCACACATCATCTACAATCCCGCCCAACATGAGCGGCCTTCACCTCTGCACTTGGAGAAGTTGTTAAAAGCTATGCAAGTCACTCCAGGACATTACTCAAATGAAGGTGATCAACAAAACTTTGAAGAGAAAGGTCTAAGGCATGCTAATGAGGGTCAAGTGATTATAAAATGAAGTTCACATCATACATTCCATACACACCCTTCAGGACTGCCTTGCCAAAGTGCCTTCCACCATCATGCATGTTCTTCACATCACACACTCCATACCCTATCTTCAAATCCGCCCATCCTTCTAAGGATTTCCATCTCATTCAAGGAGGTCAGGTCATCAATAACACAAGTGAAGGGTTTTTTTATGTTGTCAAAATCAAGTTAAAAATCACTAAGTTATGAAAATCCTTACTAGCCCTCCAATCCTGCCCTTCCTAGGCGGTCTTGCATTTAAGCATGGAATTTCACGTTCTATAGTCCAGACATGCCTTTCAAACCCACTTAGGCTGATCGGCCAAGAAGAGAGGTGAATTGTCAAGTGAATTCAAAGTGTAGCTTTCCAAATTTGATTTTGACAAGTGATGGATGCTTTGGAATGTCATTATTTAATCCCACATACATAAGTTGAATGCAATTTGTTGTTGAAAATCTTTTATATCGAGTTTTAATTTGATGTGTTTCTTCTTGTAGGTGATGGAGGATCCAAGGAGGTGAATGGTGAGAGCTCATACATGAGAAGTTTGGAAGGCGGAGGAAGATTGCTCAAGTTCATCATCACCATATGGAGGAGAGCTCCAACATCAAGTTTATCTTACTTCGAAGACTTCGTATGTCTGCATGAGGAAGACATCAATGCCATGCGAAAAGGAGCTAGTCTAAGATGATCAAGGTTACAAGTGTAGTTCATCATCAAGAGCATCATCCATTTGAGGTGAGGATCAGTGGAAGGTTGTCACTTCACCACACACATCTTGAAGGAGGTCATCATCTAGAAGCCCACATATCATGTGCCAGACAAGAAGAACTCTCATCAGGCACTAGTCTACTCCACGAGTCCATGCAACTGTTCAGAGGCATGATCCTGCAACAACATCACAAGGTGAGAGATGAGCATGATCATCAAAGCGATCCATGAGTTACATCAAGACAACAAGAAGAAAATATTCTAAGTAAAGTGAACATGAAGTGAATCACACTAGTTCATTCCAAGAGGTTGAGGTGGCACGTACACATCATCAAGCCAATCGCATTCTGCCATGTAAGAGGGCCCACAATAAAGATACTCCAAAGATGCTTATCACATTGGAAATTGTGCCTTCATTGCCTCTTTCATGTTCTTAAAATAGTAAATTTTGTAACAAACTGCCTTGTTGTCTCAATCTCGGCTGCTGATTGCTAAATCAATCTGAGCCATTCATTGTAATTCTTGAGCTCTATATAAGGCTCACTACTCTCATTTGTAAGGGGGACATAAGAAGAATTAGAAGATCATAGGAGGAGATTAGGAGTAGAGTTGCTATAGGAGAGTAGAATAGCAAGTAGAGTAGAGGAAACTCTTCGATGTCATTGAAGAGATATTGTGAAATTGTTGTAAAAACACTTCCTGGATCAATACAAGCTCATTGTTGATTTTTCATGGTGATTTGTGTGATTGTGGGATGTTGGCATGGTTTCAAATTCTCGCGGATGATTGAGGAATGTTTCCAAGTAGAGTTAGATTAGAAGTTCATTGATGTGATGCCAATATGTTAAGATATTTGATGAATTCCTTAATGGTTCATACTTTTTGTGGATTGTCGATGGTAACTTGCAAAGTTAGCCTGAACCTTTATATGCTTTAGTTCGGTTGTGAAGATTGTTCAAGCTGCGCCAGCTGTGGGTGTTTGGATGAATGCTTCGCAATTTGAAAATCCTTGAGTTACCTTAGAAGATTGCACCGAACTTTGTGTAGTTGTTGGTCCTCATGGCGAAGCGGAGTTGGGTTATATGAGGAATTTGTCTATCTTGACATCATCCATCACTTCATTGTCCTTAGATTAAGCTTTCTCAACCCTTGCTTTTTTTGTATTTTCTTTCATAGACAGTTAGAAGAAGTTCCATTTCACAAGGAAAGAGTACATGTTTGAGTGGAGTAAGGAGCATATTCAGTGTAAGTCCCTTTGTGATACAGCAACTCACATCACACCACCGAGACTATCCGTTGCAAATCACATACAAGGAACCTTGGAGCGTTCTTGTTTGATCACGTAGTTTAGCATTCGAGACGCTTTGTTCAAGAGAGGATAGAGCACTTGGTGTTTTATTCTAATGTTGTTGTCAAGAAAACATCATCAACAGGATCCACGATGCCAGTCTTCACTCAACGGTAGATGACACTTGGGACGCTGCAACTCTTGCTACGAATTCCTTCTTTAGATTTTAAACACAAGCTCAAATGATGTTAAATCTTTCAAATATTTACCTTTAATCGAATCCTTTTCCTAGAGGCGGATGGCTATAAGGATTGTAGATTCAACCGTGGGGACCACTCTCCACTATCAAACAGGGATTGTATTTGTCAGAATTTGTCTCCCTTTGAATAGCAACTTAAAATAACAAATAAACCCCACAAATGCAAAGTACTTCAATGTTTACTGCAAATACTGAAACAAACGCCAGAGATATAAATATATATAAATATCGATCTAATGCAAATTTATATTTATTCATAAATCAATAAATTTGCAACAAACCCTTTGCTTGATCTTTATTCTCAAATCTGCATACAATGTTTTCAATGAAACTTGACAAAATATCAATAAAATGGTCTCTGACCTAATATCGACTTATTCAGCAAAATACCAAACTCAAGACATTTTGAAGCCCAACCGTGAAATCTCAGTGATTTCACCTCTACAAATCACCAAGGGAACATCTCCTCGGCTCAACAAATGCAAGGAAACATCACCTTGTCAATCAGTTGAATACAATTTGTCAAAAGACACAAACCCAAAACCAAAACATTTAGATATCCAAACATGCTTCTACCAACACTCAGCTCTCCTTTTAAACCATTACATCAATTAGGCCCAGCGTAATTTTATTAAATGCAAGTTTATGTGTACACAGTCACACTTAACAATATTAAATGCTTGCACTTGCACTTTTTAAATGTGTACAATAACACTTTAATTTATAAAGTGTTTTAAAACCGACTTAAGTAACTTAAAATAAAATATTAATTTTATAAAGCAAAAATAAAATACTTTATAAAATTAATTTACAATTAAATCATTTTTAAGTTACTTCAAAAATGGGGACATGACAGAGAAAGGTCAGGGCACACTCAAAGGAGGTAAGAAGCCAATTGATATGAGTATGTGCAAATTTCACAAATATTATTCTCATTGCAAGATTGAAGGGTAGTGGGATGGTGAGTGTTGGAGACTTCATCTAGAGCTTCACCCAAAACATGGCAAAGACAAGAATGCGCAGCCACAAGGAAAAGGGGAGGATAAGCTTACCAAAACACGAAGTTAAAGGAGAGAACAACTCTCACCGACATTGAATGGTAAGGGGTTGTCATTTGCTTCTTGGATAGAACATTTACTTGATTTACAAAGGAGAAAAGGGCAAGTTGCTTTCATTTTAATGGGCATGTGAGTCGCACACCAAGCATTTCTTGTGAATCTAGATATGTTCAAGATGTTAACTCCACTTGTAGAGCAAGCAAGGAGGATTGTTCACTCACCATGAGTAAGCATAAAAAGCATGCCCACTTGGAGGCCAAGGAGGGACAAAAAAAGAAAAATGTGTGAGGTAATGGGTTAATTTCAGCTTTCATATTTCTTTCATTGATGATTGGTACTTATGTCCACTTGTTGTATGGTATTGCAAGGAAGGGTAAGTGGGATTTCTTGGTTGCATTAGGTTACAAAGCTTCTAGCAAAACTAACACTCCAGTAGTATGAACATTCTCCAGTGTTCTAAGCATGCATATCTTTCCATGGCAATGTTGTCATTGTAACATGTAATTTGTTCCACTTCTTGGTTGAAAAGGGAACTGACTCTATTTGCATGAGAAGCCATGGAGTAATTTCACTCTTAGAGAGGGAGCATGGAGGAGCTATAAGATCAATTGAGAAGTAGAATTATGAGCAGCCCATTGAATCAAAGAGGAGGTATTGTTGTGACCAAATCACACATCACCCCATCGGACTGGGGACCCCCTTCTTTGAGCTCAGATGCTTGTCTTGATGAGTTGTTATGTGTCGTTGGCCAAGGTATTCCGGAGCAGTAAAGACGTTAGGAAGGGGTTGATTGTTCGGATAGTTTTTGAAGGCTTTATCTCTCCTTGTTCAAACTAGGTGCCCATTGAGAGTTGGAGTAGCCTTAAGACTCTGAAAAGATGACACTGGTCAGTATGAGCGCCTTGGACAAGTGTTCAAGTGTCTTGAAGGAAGTTTGGCGCCTTGATCCAGTAAGATCTTTGGGCCTTGAATAGCCTCTTCCAGAGTAGAGCGCCTTGAGTTATCTTTGGATTCCTGCATATGGAAGAAAGCGCCCTGTGGAAATTTGAATTAAGACTTGAATACCCTGATGATTGAAATTGAGCACCTTTGAGGGGAACATTCTTTGTGTATTGTGAGATCACTTGGAGCGCCTTGATGGAGATATGCGCCTTGGGGGGGCCAAGTTATAGGAGAAATCACTCAGGCTTTGAAGTTGTGAATTCATGATCACGATGTGGTATGATCATCATACTCTAGATTCACTCAAGTGTCTTGGAGTTTTGCGCCTTTCACTGGAATGAGGGAAGATCTTGATGAAGTTGGCACCTAGTAGAGGTGTTGAAGGCCAATGCTTTGGGCACCCATATAGACTTCAAGCCCTTTCTAGCGCCCTAGAATCTTGGAAGCATCAAAATGCGCCTATTGTTGGGTGTGTCAGATGTGCGCCTAGGTCCCCTTTTGCGCCCAAGGTCATGAATTGCACCTAGGTAATCACTAATGCACCTTGAGTGAAAGCAATGTGGGAGCGCCCTTGATGTGCGCCTTTGAAGAGGGTTCCTGGAGGATTGAAGTAAGAAAGCACCTAGGTTTGAGGCGCCTAGTCTAGAGTTGGAAAGGATACCTTCTGGCGCCTATGAGAGGGAACTATCTAAATGCACCTTAGAGGAGTAAGGATTTTGATGAATGAGCGCCTTCACTGAGGGAGAAAATGGGAAGTTTTGAAGCATCTTGAGGATTCAAGTCTCATATGTGAGCGTCTTAGGAGCACCTTAAGATGAGCGCCTTGGATAGGAAGTATTCCAAAGCAAGTAAATTTGAGCGCCTTGAGCCTTAGAGTGAATAGGCATTGGATGAAAAGTAAGGCGAGACTCTCAGATGATCTGCGCCTAAGAAAGGAAATAGAAGAGTAAAGCGCCTTGAGTTGCTTGAATGGAGTCAGTTAGTATCATCTGGATCAGGAAGGGGAGAGTGCCCAAGATGTAATGTGCACTTGCAAATGAGCGCCTAGATTGAGATGATGTTTCTGGCGCCTAGTGAGGATAAATGGGATTGGGCGCCTTGTGGTGAGGTCAAGAGATTCTGGCGCCTAGGGGAAAGGTCTAATTAGAGTGCCTTCAAACTTTGACGATGAAGTGCCTTAAGGAGTTGGATGATGTCATGAGCGCCTAGAGTGCATTAGTGCGCCTTGGAAAGAAGGATGATGGAGTGCCTACCATCTAGCGCCTTTAACCTTGTAGTCAACACCAAAGGTGAGAATGCACCTAGGGTTATGCCTTGAACAAGTCAATTGCGCCTTGAGTGATGATAAGGAGCTTTCAAACTTGAAAACTTGCCCAGATATGTTTGAGCGCCTATGACGGAGAGTGCTTTGATGATATCAGTCAAGCCATGAACATGAGCGCCTAGGCATGAAAGAATGAAGTGTATAACTAAGGTTTCAATGCCTTGATGTTGGAGTCAGTGTCCAAGGGAGGTGTTGATCTTTGAGCTTAAAGATGAAGAGGTTTGGAGACCAGCTCTGGCGCCTAGGAGGATGAGTCCCCAAAATGCGCCTTGAGTGAAACATCATGGTTTTTTGGCGCTTAAAGAATGAAGTGAAGAGGCTTTAGTGCCTATAGTTGAAGGAAGGATAATTAAGCGCCTATAGCTGAAGGAGTCATCATCATCAAGTTGCATCCTTGAGAGAAGGAGTGTTGGTAAAATTGAAAGAATTGTTAGAGCGAGTACCTAATTCAATCTTTAAGTCCTAAAGAGATCTTTACCTCATGCCATCGTCATCAGTGGAGTTAGGCGCTTATAGGTATCTAAGCTTCCTCTTTTTAGCGCCCATCTATGCTTAAGCTTTCTCTTTTTGGCGCCCAAAGTTGTGTTTTGAAATTTTCAAAATTTACAATATTTAATATTAAATTAGGCCGACTTGTCTCTAGTTGCCTTCATTTAATAAAGGATATCTCTATTTAAGAAGAGCGCTCTCCTCTTTCACCTCATTCTATTCTAAAGGAGCAGCGAATTATCTAAAGGAGCAGCGAAATTTACCTTAGGAGCAGCAAATTGCAAGTAAGAAGGCAGCAAATTACCTTTGGAGCAGCAGATCTTGTAAGAAGAACATTGAATTTGCGAGGGAAAAGTACAATTTTCGGAGCAGACCTGCTTTTAGAAGACTGCTCCTACATTTTATTCCTGATTTTTTGACATTTGTTAACTGATTTGCATCATTTAATCCAGAAAATTACATTTTCTAAGGCAGAAAATTGAACACGAGGTATGTATGATCACTTCTACTTCCTTGTACTTGTTTAAGTTATATTCAGAAATTAGATAATGCTGCAATGAAAAATGACTTGGCATTCATAAAACCTCTTTGTACTTAGAAAATTGAATTAAGACGTGATAACATGATAAAAGTGATGTAGAAGACTCATAAATCTACTGTTTCAATCCACTTATTCGAGTCTAGTCTTGCAGATCGATGGGAATGACGGCCAAAGAAAGACAAGTACTTATCAAGATGGATGCCAAGTCCAACATACCGGAGTCCAAGCTAGAAACGCAGTGGAAAGATGTCGGCGACACCAACATGGGACACGTCAACTTGGAAGAAGTGAAAGACTTCTTGCTTGCGATCACCAGGAATGAAGATATCAAAGCCATCGCGAAGAGCGGGATTGTACAAGCGGCTTGCTTTCCACCTGCCTTGCCAAGCGCCGAGCTAGTGTTGGAGTGTGTCCAGCATTATGATAAAGAGAAAAGACAGATCATAGCAAAGGATGGAACTGTTATTGCCTACCTGCAGAGGGAAGCTATTCAAGAGATCTTCAATATCCCGAAGGCGAAAGGAGTCTTCATATGCCCGACAACAGCTCACATGACGTTCGAAGGCAACTCAAAGGTCTACATGCAAGAAATCAGGAAAAAGTGGATGAATGATTCGTCGATAAAGATATACAATTCAGAAGACCCCAAGTATCACAAGGCTGACTTCAAGCAGGAGATAAGTTATTTGATCATGTTCCTGAATCGAGTAACAGGTAGGCCACAATCATCTACTTTTGAAGGATGGATGTATACTTATTTTGATCATATGTTTACAAAGAACAAGATGATTGACTAGGCTGGCCTTATAAGCCACTGCCTAGATGAACAGTTGGAAAACTTTGATGAAACAAAGTCTTTCTTCATGACTTCATACCTTGTGTATATCTTGGCGAGAAATGTAGTTTACAAAGGACTAACAGCTAAAGGGCAAGTAGGTACAAAGCCGGGACAGATTCTCTCTCATCAGTGTTATCCTCAGCTCCACCTGAAAAACATCAATCACTATAAGAGATTCAATGATGCCTTCGCCATGTTCATAGTGAGGAAGTTGAGAGGTGAATTGCATCGGAGATTAACAGGTGCTGCCAGGAACTTCATCAAGCAGTATGGAAGGTACTACATTTAGTATGATAAGTTCACTTATATCAGGATTCAAGGATTTACATCATTCCCATATGTCAGACTGCCTAGATATCCTTCAAATAGGATGGTGTTGCTAGAGGTTTCCAGACAACTGTTAGAGTTTCATAAGATGCAGAAAGCAAGGAAGAAAGCAGGAGTTCAGTTTCCTCTTCAACTGGGTAGATACTATTCTTGTCCATCCTTACAGGCAGCCGAGCATTCAGAAGTTGAGCTTCAGGCTTATCATTTGCATCCACATGATTCGAGGAGAGAAAACTTTGATCCACATGGAGCCATCAAGCAATCTTACTCTTCTTACAGGCATAAAGAACAACTAGAGGATCACTGGGCTAATGCTATAGATGATGATGACATTAGGACGCAAAAGTGTTCAAGATTGAAATGGGACTTGATAAGAGCTACAAAGGTACTAAGAATTCCTGATCAGTTAGAAGGTGATAGAGCTCTTCTTGGTGATGAATATGATAAAATCCGCAATTTCCCTTATGAAGTCAACTGGTCAGATAGAGAAAAGGTCGATGATGAAGGATTGATAAGGCCAGTTATTGCTATCACTGAAGAGCAAATAGACAAACAAGTACAAGCTTTGCTTGATGAAGGTAAGAAACTCACCTATACCAAGATGGGAGAAGTGGATCAACAAGAACAACATAAAGCACCTAGTAAGGATTCACGAAGTAAAGGAAGTGAGAAAGATTCAAGACAGGGAAAGAAAAGGAAACAACTTGAGATTGTTCAAGGAGAATCCAGTAGAAAGAAGAAAATGATAAGTATTGAGACTGCTTCTTCTAGACAGCTAGGTGACATCCCACTGAATCAAGACGTAGTGATTCCTACTGAGAATGTAGTTCCAGAAGCTCCAATGGAAGAAGTACCTTCTAGCCCACATGATACTGAGATCATCGATGAAGCTAATACCGAGGATAAGGATGATGCTGAAGAGGAGTAATTACCTGTACAAGGAAGACAATTACAACAGCAACAGGACCTTTCATCACTGCCAGAATGGTTACAGGAAAGAATCAGAGAGAATTGTGAACTTGAGAGCTGTCCTCCCCTTCCAGTTGATGAGTTACTATTGGATATGTCGAAGGAGAAACCGAAGAAGGCAAATATCCTTTCCAAGATCACTAAAGATGAAACAGGAGTAAGGAAAGTACATATAGCAGTTCCTAGGCTTGAAAAGAATATAGAGGATGTAACACCTGATGATTATGACATCAATACAATCAATCTGGGTCCTTTGACTGGAATGCAAGTTGAAGAGCTTCAGGATTCGATTGATAATGCTCGAGCTATCATAAGACAAGAGACAGAAGGTAGAATCAAGGCTGAGCAAATATGTCGTGCCTTAGAGCAATACATTCAGCACTTAGTGCATCCTATTCATCAACAGGAAAGAGTAACTATACCTCCATCTCTCCTTCCTCCTGAAACAGTTGAACACCTAGTAGAGTTGAAGTCTTCATCTCACAGAATGAAGGATTGGATGAAAAGATCAAAGGAGTCTACATTCAGACATTTGAAAGATATTATGCAAGTAAATGATAAGATTACTAGCCTTAAGGAGAGGGTACTTGCACTAATGACAGCTTGTGTTGAATTCAAAGACCTCAAGGATCAATATTTGCCACACCTAAAGAGCTTGATGGAAACATCAGTGGATGATTTGTTACATGCTGAAGTCATTGAAGAAGGTAGAACATACAACTTTTCCTCTTGGTATTTTAGTCTTCGCATCAAAGGACAGTTGCTGGAAAAGATAGAAATAGACATGTCGAGAATTAGAAGTGTGCTTCAAAGGATTCAAGATGGAATATATGCCTCTTTGATGAAGATCTGTAATCCTTTTGGGGAGACGACCCCTGAGAATCTGAAAGAACAAGTTCAAGTTTTCTATTTTCAGGAAAATGATGTTACAGATGAAAGACTTGATAGTATATTCTCACTTGCTGTCCACCTTGGCAACAACAAAGCAAGAATGACTGATTGGAAAAGGACACTTGGCCTTTATTCAATTGATGTACTTGAAGCCGAAGGAACCATTCAGAATGCGCCAAGTGTACCTGTGGGGGAAATCAAACAAATAGTGTCCAAGTTCATTGAATGCCAAGCTTCTAGTGATGGATATTCACATGGGGATTCTTTATAGGATAATGATATATCATTCTTATCTTCCTGTGAGGCGTGCCTTTGTTCCTTTCTTTATGGCCCCAGTTATTTAATAAAGATAGCGTCTTTCCATTTAATAAAGATAGCCTCCTTCATTTAATAAAGTTGATCTCTTTCATTTAATAAAGAGAGGTTTGTTACAACTACTTGTGATGTGGCTTGATCTGGTCCGCTGACTTGGCCGATCGATCTTGACCCTTCGTTTCTTTTGACGTCTATAAAAGGGCTCTTGTTGCTCTCATTTGTACGGTTGAAAACTCTGAAATTGTTGCAAGAGCTCTCTGAGATAATAAAAGATTCATTGCTTCGGTGATTCTATTTGCGTTTCTGAGTGTTGCATGGTTTAGATTTTCAAGCGAATATTAAGTTATAAGTTTTCCTTAAGTTTATGTTAGTTAATGGAAGGTTTCTTTATTGCTTTGTGGTGAAATCTATAAGTTCATACCATTTGTAGTTTGTGGCATGCAAATTGCAGTGCATGGTTAGCCTGAACAAAATTGGACATCAATTTGATCTTTATGTTGAAACTTTCATGAGCATAAGTGATTTAAACATCTTGTACACCCTAGAAGATTGCACCTATCTTGTGTAGTTGTTTATCTTGGCAAAGCAAGATCTGGTTGGTTTCACCTTGAGCAGTAAACATCCTTACATCTAGGATTAGATTAATGTTTCTAAACCTTACACCTTTTGTCCTTTTTTACCATTTAGTTAGAATTAGAACCAAGAACATCAATTGCTAAATCATACGCCATCAGCTGTAGTACTTAGATTCTTCAGTATCCACTTCCGTAATCATTGAAACAACAAGTTTACTTGAACAATTGTGTAAGTCCCTTTGTGTGTTAACAGCAAAATCATACTTAGTCGCTGAGTTGTCTCTAACCAAAATCTTCAGAAGGAACCTTGGAGTCATCTTGTTTGATCACCTAGTTCAGCATTCGAGAGGCTTTGCTCAAGAGGGAGTCAGATACTCTGTATTTCACTCTAATTGTTGACTTGTCTAAAAACAATCATCAACAGGTATAATTTTTAGCAACCTCACATGTTCATGTTGATCATGCATGTTTTCCTTAGCCACTTGTTCAAGCATACGGCTAGAAAGGTCGAAGAATTCCAAGTTGAGAGAGTAATCTGATATGAAAAGGATTACAAGCAAAAATTAAGTACAAGGCATTAAAAAAAAGGGTGACAACAAGTTCGTTTCACATTTTCCATGCAAGTTTACATTTAAAATTGCACCAATGGTAGCATGTTCCGTGTGCATATGGGCATTGTAGCATGGAGGTATATGCTTTATTTCAGAATTTCAGAAGTTGTATCATGCCTAGGATTCTTTTAGTGCACATAATAAGTTGTGGAAGCTGTAGCAAGTATGTTTGGGTTGTTGTATGCACTCCAGAAAAGTTGCAGCAGGTTTTCCAAGGCTGATTTTTGTATGACAGCAGTGATAAAAACATATTAGTGGGCATCTTGAAGCATGCTCATGGTCCCAAGTGCCAAGAGTTCTTCCATGCTGATAAAACAAGTTGTACATCATTTGGGTCATTGAAATAGATGAGAAGAGCACTCATAGTGAGTGGAACTCCACAAGAATATTGCTGTGTATACATGTTGAGTAGCCTACATGTTGAGTTGGGTATATTTGATGCATCCATGATGCAAAATTTAAGGAAATATTGTTGCCATGACATGTTAATCTAACCCTCTTTTCATTACATTATGTAGTTAGTGTTTATTTGTAATCATTGAAGTGCAAGATCTGAGATGGAACAGCCATGCAGAGGGTAATTTATCTTGTATTTGTTGTTGATGCAAGCTTGAAAATGTAAGGCCTAGGAAGGGCGGCAATGTTTGTGAAAGTGGGAGTTTGTTCTCAATATGTCCCCTAAAAGACTCCTTTGAAAATTGAGAAATTTGCTATAAATGATCCATAGTCAGGGTGGGTATTGCACACCTTGATTCACTGGTGCAAATTGAATGCTTCTCTGATGCAACTTGATTAATGAGTTGCTGTTCCTAATGCAGAAATAAGAAAGAACCAGACCCTGCACTTGATCTTAGAGCATAGAGAAAGGTAATGAAGTATGTAAAACAATAATAAGATAGAAAATCAGCAATTTGACACGGAGAAGCCCAAACTGAGAAAGAGTCCAAAAGGGTGAGGTGCTGTTCTTCATCAAGCTGCTCTCCCAAGAGCTACTACAATGGTTTTTTTGCCTAATTCAAGGCTTACAAGGACTTTCTCTTGCCTGCAACAACAATGTCCTACACCTTACAACTCTCTAATGCTCTCACACACTCCCTGAACCTTTACTACACTCAAAGACTCTGCCAGCAGCAGTCCTTTACTACAAGTTTCTGGAAACAACACTAAGGAATTGAATTCTATACAATGATCTCTCTTGGAGGTGTTATAATAAGAAGAGTCATAAACTATGTTGCACTGAGTTTTTGGGATAGGGATGACAAAGGATAGGGGGAAGCATTTCTAGGATGGAGTTTTTGGGAGGCCATTCTTCAGGGGACGGTAGGGGATGACTATTAACAAAATAGGGAAAACTAAAAAATACAGGAGGTTTTAAATATTCATATGATAACATTGATAAGGCATTCATCATATACATTATAAAACCTTAGTATATAGCATTAGAGTTAAATTGAGGTTTCACATGAGAGTGGAGAAACAAACAAACAAAATTTAATTGCTTTCATTGTCAATGTGCATATATATTATTATTATATAAAAATTACAACAAAATGCCTAAAGGCTGCAGATTTCAACTACAAAATGACAAAAAGATAGAAAATCTGCTGTTGCCTCCAATCAACATTTCCTAACACTACATCAAAATTGGAGTATGAATTTCAGCCACTACCACTAGGAGGGGCTGCTTCATCCAATGGAACCCCAACCAACCCCTCTTGTGCCTCCTCATCAACTTGTGTGGCATCTTTAGGATCAACATCTCAATGTGTAGTTGGAGTCTAACAATACTCAAAGCTTGCTGATTTTGAAGCGTTAAGACATTGTACACACCCATCAACTTCCTTGCTTGTCGAGAGGTAAGCCTATTCCTCTTGGTTGACTAGATGAAACTACATGTGGATCAATTCCTCTCTGCAGTAGAGGAATTGACAACTTGTGAAAGGAGTGGCAAGTATCCTTAACTTTGGTGCATCCTTGCCATGCCACATCCACCATCCGATAGGGTCAGTTTGCGCTAATGTAGCTCTATCTTTCCTCGCTTTTGGTTTGCCAATTGTTGGACCATGGAGATTGACAAATGCTAGCCATGTGTTCGAAGTAAAATAGATTCCTCATTAGTATACATTTTTTGAAGAGCCTATTCCTCTTGGTTGGCTGGATGAAACTACATGTGGATCAATTCCTCTCTGCAGTAGAGGAATTGACAACTTGTGAAAGGAGTGGCAAGTATCCTTAACTTTGGTGCATCCTTGCCATGCCACATCCACCATCCGATAGGGTCAGTTTGCGCTAATGTAGCTCTATCTTTCCTCGCTTTTGGTTTGCCAATTGTTGGACCATGGAGATTGACAAATGGTAGCCATGTGTTCGAAGTAAAATAGACTCCTCATTAGTATACATTTTTTGAAGAGACTATTCCTCTTGGTTGGCTGGATGAAACTACATGTGGATCAATTCCTCTCTGCAGTAGAGGAATTGACAACTTGTGAAAGGAGTGGCAAGTATCCTTAACTTTGGTGCATCCTTGCCATGCCACATCCACCATCTGATAGGGTCAGTTTGCGCTAATGTAGCTCTATCTTTCCTCACTTTTGGTTTGCCAATTGTTGGACCATGGAGATTGACAAATGCTAGCCATGTGTTCGAAGTAAAATAGACTCCTCATTAGTATACATTTTTTGAAGAGCCTTCATGAGCCCTTCTTTCACATCTTCACCATGAGATGGAGGCACTCTCCTAGGCCTTGCTGTGTACCATTTGAGATTTAGAGCATAGGCTGCCATATGAAGCGGGGTGTTCATAGTATTCTACTGTTGCGCCATAATGGGCTTAATATGCTCCTCATAAAATCCTAAATTAGGATCCCTGTTATGAATGACTTGCTTCATTTGTCCAAGCATGTGGTGAAATGTCTCATAAATCTCTTCAAGAATAGGAGATTTGTATCAATATATCTTATGACCTAGGTGGATGAAGGAGCAAACATATTTGAAAACAAGTTAAAAAAATTAAAATTTCATAAAAGATTAAGATTCAAATGGCAAAGAGTGAATGCTATTACAAATAATGAAAATTATTTACAAGTTAGAAACATTATAAATTAACAATTTAATAATAAAATCAACAATTTCTTACCTCACTGTGGACCACCAATCATTGTCAAGGATCTTGTTTGACACTTTTTCCATCAGTCGTGCTTGCCTCTAGCCATCTACCCCAATTTGGATTAATCATAATTAATTGTAGAGGCTCTTGCACCTCAAGCATCCTCTTTAACAAATAAAGTAGCTAGCATATCTAGTATCTATAGGCTTGAGGAATTCCTTCCTCGAAAAAGTCTTGAACAAAGCAAGTGAGATGTGATGGTTACAAATGGACATCTATATGTCTCTAGCTTCTACCACGATTGCCTTCACCCAATCTATCTTCCCAATGTCTTTCAATGTGTTGTTCAATGCATAAACACATGGGGTCTAGAAAATGTGCTTGTAAGCACCTTCTACCATCAAGCCAACTAACTTACATACACAGGCTGAATCGGTTGTCACTTGTTCAACATTAGAGGGCCCAACCTCTCCAATGGTGTTCTTCAAAATATGAAATTGGAATGTTAGCCCTAAGAAAAAAAGAGCCAACTAAACATGTGACAATGATATATATATATATATATATATATATCATCTTTGAACATTTATTTGAAATAGGGAGAATGTGCCACATGAAATGGTTTGACATGGGCCAAGACAAATTTGGAAATAGAAGACTCAACCACCTCTCGTGATTGCATATTAAATATCCTTGCAACACCAGTAGCCCTTTTCTTTCCCTTGGTAGAACCCTCTCCCCTTTGACTCACAACATCCATGGTTTGGGTAGGCAATGACATACTAAGTTGCATAGTCTCCATTGGCATTCCCTTATTTCTTGCCTCACCCTCCATGTACAATCTAGTCACTTCACCCTTCTTAGCTAGAGTTATTTTTTCACAACCTTTTACCCCCATCCACTTATGTACAAAATGATGGAGATTGATTGTCATTGAGTCAAAAAGGTGTGCAGAGACATAAAAGATTTGCAAAGGATGTAATCAAAATGCTTCATGTCATGATTAAGGAATTTGTGTATTGTTCGGTCCTCATATGCTTCAACATTTTTTCATTGGTGCCTCAAGAGATGAAGAAGAAGAATCAGGATCTTCTTTCAACTCATGATGCAGTTTATCCACTTCATGGACTAGGATATTGTATGCAGAAAGATGCATGTCATGTGGTGTGGTGTCTTCAAGGGTTGAAAGAATGCTCTGATCATTAGAATGTATCAGTTTCTTGTCTTTTTGATTATTTCTTCACATAATGGTCATCAGGAGTTGCAGATGACAAAAGTGTTGTATTTCAAGTCTTCATGTTTAATATGGTTGATGATGATCTTGTTTTGAAATCAGTCCAAAGTGAATCATGCTTTATCAAGATTGCAATTGAGTTAGGTATCTTTCATGGCAGAAGTCAGAGTTGAGGTATGAAGAACCTTTGTTTTGTCAAAGGAAGTTAAGGAATTTCATTGTATATGGGTTTCAGGATTTGTGTTTGGCAACTCAGTTTTTATCTTGATCATTAGTTGAACAAGAAGATAAAGGTCAGATTGTCTAAGCATATCCAAAAATGTCCTCATAGATATACCAAGGTTTGCATTAGTAGTATATGGATCAAGTGTTGTTGAAGGTTGTGTCTCCAATCCTCTGATGATTTGATTCATGTTAAAACTATGAATTGTAGTAATTGTTTTGGTTAACATGAAGAACATTAGTCATGTTGTTGTGGCTTTGTTGTATACATCAAGATTGTCAAGAGCTTACATTGTTGTTTGTCATGATCATCTTATTTCATTCTTGATTCAGTATGATAAGCTTGAGGTCTAGCATTCACTCAAAGAACTGCAAATTGATCTGCAGGTTGGAGATGCTTATTGCAAAGTCAAAGATTGAAAATACGAAGGATTGTTTTATTTTGTTAGGGTTTAAGGAGTTAAAACCCTAAAATATTTGTTTGAGGACACTTATAGCTCGTATGCACTTTTTTGTCTATTAAGAAGTTGACTTGCTATCACAGCTTGGGTCACTTAAAGTGACCTAGTAGAGGGCACTTATGTCATGAGTATAACCGGCCCTTCACCTAATCTTCCAAACACCGCTGGTCTGTATAATATGCATTTGGGCGGCAAATGCAAATCAATGGTTTTAGTTAAAAGAATGTTGAGCGCCAAAAGAAAAAATCAAAGGCCGATATTCAAAATGGAGCCCTCTCTTATGAGCATCAGTTTTGACGGTCTCTAGGATGTCATAAGTGTGAAGACTGCAGTGTTGTCTATTATTAGATAGATTTTGTGAGTTTTAAAAGCCTTGTTTTTGGGAGATTTATTTTCTATTTTTTAATCTTCTATAATGGATTTCCCTCGTGATATGAAAGATCAAAAAGAAGTTTTTAAAAAGGAAGTTTTTGTAAAGGAGAGATATTTTTATTAGCTTTCTAAATTCTTATTATGAGAAGTTTAAAAGATTTTTTGGAGAATCCTTTTATTTTCTTTCGCAGATGGAGCTATTCATGAAAGAGATTTTTTGCAAATGGATTTTTTATGAAAGAGATATGGAAGGAATTTTTTTGAGGAAGTTGATTTTTGGAGAGAAGATGAAAATATTTATCTTTGCAGATTGGAGAAGATGAACGGTTTTTTGAAGTATATTGAAGATTTTTTTTCATGGATGGAGAGAAGATATTTATATTTTTATATGCAGGATTCAATGAAGGAGAATGAATTCTTGAAGGGATTAATGATATATTTTATTCTTGAAGATAGAAGAATATCAAGGGTTTTTGTAGAAGAGATAAAAATATGCAAAGTAGAGGAATTTGATATTATTCTTCATGAATGGAAATGGTCATACAGAAAAGAGAAATGATCTTAATTTTGCAGGTGTATTGAAAGGGGAAAGAAGAAGAATGTAAAAAGTCATGAAAGGACATTCAGTTTTTTTTTTATATAATGAATTTGCAGGAGCATTGATGGATGGATTTTGTATATGGATCAAAATGCAGTAATGAAGACATATTTGTAAAAATTCTTTTGAAAAGAAAATACAGATGAATCATGGTATTTTATATGTGATTTGAGAGATGTATGAGATCATGTTTTTGCAGGAATGAATCAAACAAGGATGAAGACATTATGCAGAGAACTTACAGATTGAACCATGTCAAGGTTGAAGACAATATGCAATTGATTATGCATCAGGTGAATTGAGTGTGCAGAGGTAAAATCAGGTGAATTGATTGTGTAGAGGTAAAATCAGGTGAATTGATTGTGCAGAGGTAATGAGACTAATATGCAGATTGAATTGGATGTGATTGCAAAGACATGAAAATTCAGGGGTTTATATTGAAACAGAGAAACCTTCTGTATTACTTGTATTGTTTTGAGATTGTATTCTGTTGCCAGTGAGGCTTGTATGGTCAGTAAGACCTCCTTGTAGCCAGTAAGGCTTGTATGATTAGTGAGACCTCCTTGTCGCCAGTGAGGCTTGTATGGTCAGTGAGACCTGTTTGTAACCAGTGAGGTTCTTGATTAAGCTAGTGAAGCATTTCAGAGTGGTTTTTCTTTCCCTAGAGGGTTTTCCACTCATCAAAACTTGTGTCATGTCTTTTTCTTGTGGTTGATTATGTTGCACCTATTTGATCATCTTTATTTAAGTTTTGCATATCATGATGATTATGTTCTTGAGTGAACTCCTTTGCATAACCTTTTTGAATCAAGTTTTGAAATGTTAAAAATTATGCAACACTGATTCACCCCCCCTCTCAGCGTTGTATTGTACTCCAACACAAAAGATGAGAGTAAACCCTTGTGTAGCTGCCCCTATTGGCCTTGTTGCACAAATGACATACTCTATTCCTCCCCTGATTTTTTCTTTTTCTTGTATTTGTCTATAGCTGCTGCAAATTGTAAAAGGGACTTTTTAGGATTAAATGGGCCCTTTGCATAAGTTTTGAAGAGTTTAGGACATTCAAATGGGTATTTGAACTCACAGTCCCTCCAACACTCTCACTCCCAAAAGAACCCTCAATAGTACTTCTACAGCCTCTTTGTTGACTTTGAACTTCTTCACCCTCATTACACTCATTGTTGCTTTTTTTTTGTTGAAAATTCAAAACACAGCTGCAAGTGCAAACATAAAACAAAAAAAAAAGCAAAAAATCCTCCCTAAGTGTTTGAAAAATTAAAAAAACAAAACAAAAAAAAATACAAAAGAATTTGTGCTAATAAACAATGGATGGTAAACTTGCCTTAAATGACGCTCTCTTGCCTTCTTCTCACTGCTGTTCTCCTCTCTTCTCTTAGCTGTTCTCGTTCTTTGTCTTCTTCCCAATATGGAAAATGGCAAAATGAGTTTTTCTTGTTGTTGTTAGTGTGACTATTTTAAGTTTAGGGTTGGTGTAAAGGGGTGTTGGGGTCCTTGTGAATCCCCCATCCCATTTTTTTCTTTTAAATTTTTTTGTTTTTAAAAAAATTGTTTTCTATGTTGGCTGCCGTAGGGATTGCAGATGTATCCCAACCATTCCGCTAGCTGGCCCTTGCCATTTCTTGAGAAAATTGTCATTTTGGAAATGTTTCCGAGTTTTTCTGAGAATTAAGTACTGCTGGGGGACATTTCCAAGATGTTTTCTATAGGGTATGCGTCATAAAATGTAGGGAATCCGTCCATAGGGTACATAGGTTATAAATGAGTTGAAGATGATGTGTTTGACCATGGTTGAATTTGCTTTGCTTGTCCAATCTTTGATAGTAACAGTTTCATTTGACGTTGAGCTAGTTAGATGTATTTGACTGCGGTTGAATTTGTTAAATCCTTCAATTGCTTCTTCCTCGTTTTTTGATCATCAACTTCTGCAATTTGACTCGTGTCATTTTCTCAAGAATGAGCCTTCAAGGTGTGTTGGGCATAAGGATTAGCTTTAATGAGATCATACATGAATAAGCTAGCCTGCTTGACTAACTTGACTGATTAATTTGAGATCATACCTTCCCGATTAAAAGGATTTTGCCCCCGCCCCCCCCCCCCCCCCCCAAAAAAAAAAGTTGGGAACCCACTAGATGACATACAACTCTCTTCTTGGTTCTTGGATACCACTAGGTTCTTCCTGGCCCAGCGTCTTCAGACCAACCTGTAATTTTTTCCACAATGCCTTTGTTTGCTCTGGTTTTTGATTAGCAGCCAAACCAGAATTACATTCAACAGTGTGTATTTTCCAATAGGAGAAGGGAAGAAATCTAGCCACTCACATTGATCAACCTTCCTCCTCATTATGCACTTATCAATAAGATTTTGGAGCTGCCGCCATAAGCATGAAGGAAGAAGTCCCTGCCATATTTCACAAGTTTGTTTTTGTTGCCCCTTCTATATTAAATTGCATCTCTAAGATACATATATAGGCTACAAACACCACCCCATATATATTAAGAGAATTGTCATCTATGATTTCATCAAGAAAATGCTCAGCCTTATTGTAATATCCCACCTCTGATAGGATATTATACTAATATTTTTTGTTTTCCGCTGCGTTTTAGTTTAGGGTTTATAATGTTTTTGCATGTTTGATTTTTGGCAATGAAAACACAGAATATGGGGTATATAACCAAAACCCAGAAAAATGAAGATAGATACAAGTAAAATAACAGAGACCCAGTTTATATTATGGCAACTTATGAATTACAATGACATACCCAGATGGAGATCTTCAACTTCGTTTTTGTGCTGATGGAGGACCAGCAATGTGAGCTAAAGAAATATGCTCCAAACTCCTAGGAATGAAGTGATGTTGATTTGCAATTAGAATCAGCTCAGCATTAAACCCCAGGCACCCACAAATGCTGAATAAATGTGACTCATAGACGAGTATTTGCTGATCATAAGTGCCCACAACCACCTCCTAGCTGTACGACCTACCAAAGTTCTCCACGTGGCTGTGAGAAGGTGTGCAAACAGAAATTAAAGTTATCACAGCAGATATAGGTTTGTTCACAAATGAAATTCTTCACAAACCCTTGAATTCCCTTGAGGTAATCTCTTCTAATCTGCACAATATGAACCCCACGTGCCAATGAAAGAAGGCACATCCAACAATGATGACGTTCAATAGCATTGATCTTCAATAACTTCTGAACTGCAAACAATAATTCCTTGAAACCCCCTGATTTATTCTCCAATGAAGCACAAGTTGACTCCCGTAATGAAGCCACCACACAAGCAATGATTCAGCTGATCTTTCACAGCCTCAAGATTGCAAATACATTGAAGAGATCTCGTTCTCCAATGGTTGAAGATGACTGAAACCCTTGGTCTCAAGCTCAAATCCCAAGAACACCAAATAGCAAAGACAAATGATCATTCAATAATGAGTTTGATTTGCTTTTTGAAACCTTTTATATCCTCTCAACTCTTAAGTGCCTTTAATCCCCTTTTGAAATCCACTTTTAGGTTTTTCATAAAACTTTATAATGTCTTCAAACTTGGGCTCTCATATTCATGAATAATAAATGCACTTTAATATCATTCAAAATAATATAACTTGTGTGCACATTAGCTTTATGAAATACTTTAATATTTTGGCCTCTAAAATATAATCCATTAACTGCACTTTAAGTCACTTAAATGAAGGGTCATGGCCCCATTGAATATAAAGTGACTTTTTAACTTTATAACATGTGCATTTAAATACATTAATTATTATTAAAGTCAACTTTAATAATAATTAAAAATGCATAACTTCATTATTAATCATCATTTTGCCAATCCGTCTGAACCTGGGAGTTAACCATTATACCCTCTGTGCATCCAACTGCCTTACTAAAAATAGCAGGGGTCCCTCTCTATCAACCATTGATTCACTATAAATAGTAAATCCCTCATTATCTGATCAAACCAATTGAGTAAGGGATCAACACTGCAATCAAGACATGTCCAGGTGCCTTGCTATATATAGAAACACTGATTCTCCTAAAATGGTGACTTACTATAAATAGTAAGCGTGTATAACTGAGTCTAGAAACATCAAACGAAGGCCCAACCTGAACCAAACTGAGCTCCGAAGAAGGAAACACCCTAATAACTGCCAAATGAGACCCTTTGAACACCCCTATTAGCCTACGAGGGTCAAATGATAGGCTAATCCTCCAAACTCTGATGCTCGCAAAAATGGGGACATTACACTCATTCACACCAAATTTCAACTTGCATTGTTTGATGATAGGTGATTCTACTCATTTACTTACCCAACCCAAATTAAATGGATTAGGATGTTGATATGTTTCCAATCCAAGTTTCTCTACTAACTCTTTGTATACAAAATTAGCTTGAAAACAAGTATTTAAGAGAGTGTCCACCTTTGTCTTCTTCACTTGATTCTTGATTTGAAAAAGTTTGATGTGCTCAACTTTTTCTTGCTCTTCTTTGCCATCCAAGCAAACCTTTTTGTTGGCTTGCAAAAGTAGTCTTAACCTTTGTTTTATTCTTCATAGGCTTGTTCTTCCTTGGGTGCAACTCTGGGTGCAGCTTCTAATGTCTCATTTATGACCATCCATGTGAAAATGAACACAATGTTTGTTAGAATTAGTATTAGTAACAGCCCCAAGCTTACTTTCCCCCTTGCCTTGGCCTTTGAGCCACCTTACCGTCCATGTGTCTTTGAAGAAGAGGATGGACTGTTTTCTTTGACCATTTCAATATAATGAGCATGAGAACATGCTTCATCTTATGTCCATGGGCCTTGAAAGCAACATGGGCCTGCTTGGATGGCTATGAAGACCACCTATTTATTTCATTAGGACATCATCTTCTTGCACATCTTTATCCATTGGGATAGCCCTCCCAAAAAAGTCATGTGTACTATTGTAATATTGCCACTCAATGGAACCTCCTCCTTGATGATAAGTGGAATAGAATTGCTTTTTGATTAGCTTCTTAAATTCATTCCAAGAACATATGGGTGCTAATTTTTTTAAAGCCAAAGAATGAGAATAGCTTTCAAAGTAAGAGCATGCTTTAATTTAGCAAAGTAAGAATAGTTCTTCACTAATGTGATACGTGCTAAAATATACCTCAAGTTGGGCCATATGATGGTCAAGCTTTTCTGCATCTACCTCTCCTTCATATGGAGGTATCTTATCTTTTACTCAGCTTTGAAAAGAGGGGTTGCAGGAAAACTTTGTTCACCAATGGACTACACCTTCTCATGAGAAAACAGTTGCTTTTTAGCTCTAGATTCCTCAAGGATTGCCTCTATTTTCTCCATGAGTGTGACCATGGTTCTTTCTAGCTTCTGCATAGACCTTGAAATACTTGCCACATCTTCTAGGTAGAGAAATCTTTTCTCTATCTAGAAGAGGTGTTGCATTATCACATGCCATACCTCTCGTTCTTCTTATCTAATTTCTGGGTTCTATATCTTGTTGCAAATGATGTAAATACAAGTTCCCACTTGAACTGTTTGCTCTAGTAAGGGGCATAAACCAGTAAATTGATCACACAAGAAACAACCACACAAAATCTCAGAAAATCTTGCTCTGATACCAATCTGATCTGTAATCAGGATGTATATTGTACACCTGAATTCGCTAGCACAAATCCTATTCTTTGCTAATATAACTTGATTGCATGGGTTTCTGTTCCTAATGTGGAAAAAGGAAAAACCAATCGCTACACCTGATCTCAGAGCATAGAACAAAGTAATGAAGTATGTAAACGTAAAACTACAAACAGAGTGTAAAACTGCAATAAGACAGAAAACCAGCAATTTGACCTGTAAAAACTCAAATTGGGAAAAACTCCAAAAGAGTGAGGCATGGTTCCTCCTTAAGCCACTATTTCAAGAGCTGACACAATGGTTTTTTTGTCTAAATCAAGGCTCACATTGACTTCCATCTTGCTGACAACAACAATTTCTTACAACATACAAATCTTTAGTGCTTTCACACACAACTTAAACCTTTGCTATACTCTCAAAGACTTATGGGCTGCCAGCAACAGTTCTTTACAACCAGTTTCTTAAACATTAAAGGAATTGAATTCCATACAACAACCTCTGTTGGAGGTTTATAATGATAAGAATTATAAATGAGTTCAAAACGAAAGTTAAATTGTCATTTCAACTGAAAGAATCTTTTGAACATGCTTTGGAGCTCTCAGATCTTGCCTCTGTCATATTTACAACGTATCTGATCTCGTTCGAATGTGTGTTGCTCATGTAGTTTTTAATAGGGATAGTTTTGATTGCTCTCGAATTTAATTAGATGTGTTCACGTGGTTGATCTTGTCAGATCTGCATTTCCCTTCTGTCAGGCCCTGTTCCCGTGTGTTCAGGCCCTTTAGTTCTTCCTTTGTGTTTTCCAATCATCAGCTTCTGCGACTTGACTTATGTGCTATTTTCTCAAGAACGAGCCTTCAAGCTGTGTTGGGCATAGGGGTTAGCTTCAACGAGAACAGGAATGATTAAGCTAGCCTCTTTGACTAACTTGATTGATCCAATTTTGGATAAATAAATTACATTGGTTTTTTCTTGAGTGCCGGCATTTGGTTGACAAGAACTAAAAGAACTAAAGGAATAGACTAGTAATTTTCTATTTTATTTGCATAAAAAATTGTGTTATTTTGTAGTAGAAAATTTTCTTATTAAAGCCCAAAGAAGTACAAATATGAAGAGAAACAATAAGGCTCAAGATGCCTACATGCATTGAAGTTTTATCATTTGATTGAAAATATAGCCATCGTGTTTTAAAAATAATGGTATTCTTGTCTTGCTTCCCGTTTCCCTTTTCTTGGTGGTTATGGTTTAAAATTTGATTGCTTATGTCATGATGATGATTATCACATATCAATATAATTAATTTTTGCTTTCTTTGACATCTATTTTTGTATTTTAAAATGTTAGTTTTTAAACTTTTAGGCATTTTACGTTCTTTAAGCTTGCATAGGCCTTGTATAAATATTTTTACTAAATTTAAACTGTATTTATTTCAATGTTTTTCTATATCTGATGACCTGGTGATGCAAGGAGCTACAATTTGAATTACATAGAGATTTAAAAAAAAATGTCTTCTGATTGCAGATTGAATACAAGTGATTGAATAATACCTCATTTAGACTATATGTGGAAAAGACTGTTTTAAGTAGAGAATATAATTGTCAATAAACGTTGCTTGTTTCTTGGGAGTATTTTTTTCAACATATATTATCCAGACTTTCATGTTTATACCTTGAGTGATAGACTAGTTCTCAATTTGTTGGTTTGTGGTGAGAAACAGAAGGTTTGCACCACACGTGGAGTATTACAAAGATTTGATTTTTTGATCTTATGACCTGGTGATGCAAGGAGCTACAATATGAATTACATCTATATTTTGAAAAACATGTCTTCTGATTGCAGATTGAATACAAAGTGGTCGAATAATATGGATACCTCATTCAGACAAAGCTGTGGAAAAGACAAGGCGTCAAAGAAGAGAATATAATTGTCAATAAATGTTGCTTGTTTCATGGGAGTTTTTTTTTGTTTTTGTTGGAGGGTTTTATATCAAGCCCACAAAATCATTTAGCTACCCGATACGGGAGCATGAGCCTTAGGCTGAAACCTCTTCAGCTAAGAGCCAAGGATTGAGGGGTCCATTCCGCCAAAGTTGTCCAGGGCACAATTCTGGCCTCATCCCTTATGGTGTTAGGGCCTTGCACTCAGCAAGGCTTGATCCCTGGTGGGCCCATTCAGAACCATTCAACTTCACCAGTAGATCAAGGGCCCATTGACATGGGAGTATTTTTTTTTCAATATAAATTGTTAAAAATTTTGTGCGCTTGTCTTGAGTGGTAGTCTAGTTGGTTTGTGATGAGAAACAAAGTTGTGCACCACCTGTGGAGTATTACGAATAATTGATTTTTTGATCTTATGACCTGGTGATGCAAGGAGCTAAAATATGAATTACATCTAGGTTTAGAAAAAATGTCTTCTGAACTAGAGAACAAGAGAACATTGAGCTATAATCTGTTTATTGAAAATTTGAAGCAATGAACTAGAGAACAAATATGGTTACCTGTCATGTCCCTGTTGTGATGTAATCACACATCACCCCATTGCAAATGGGGACCCCCTCTTTTTTCTTGCTTTCTGTCCTTGTTTTGCTTTAGGTTTAGTTTTCCTATGAGCTGGTAGGATTTTGATAGTGTTGTGTATCCAAGTCTCAAAAGTTTCTTGCCAAGAGGTCTATATGCCTTCATCCTGATGCATGTCACTGAGACCCTGAAAATGACTAAGTCTGATATCCTGAAAATCCTGAAAAAATGACCAAGTCTGAAATCTGGTGGATCCTCAGAAATCTAGAATTTGCATGCTAAATCCTATGGATCCAGGACCTATCTCAAACATCCTGGAAGTATATTGATAAATATTTAAAGTATAAGACTTAAACATATTTTCAATATACTTCCATTCAGGAAATCCAAAATTTGACTAAGGCAAGAAATTCCATGCCTTACCTCCAAACCCGCCCACACTGGGCGGCCTTGGCACAAGGTCATGGATTCAACGTCATGCACATGCACTTGTCCAGACAGAACCCTCAAATCCGCCCAAGCAAAAAATGGTTTAAGTTTTCAAGGTTTTCTTGCACAAGACACTAGGATATGATGAAATTCCAATGGAAGTTTGCAAGTTAGATAGAGTCAAGTGCATTTCAAAGAAGAATCCATGCCTCACTTGTAAACCCGCCCAACTTGGGCGGCTTCAAGCTGCATTCATGGACTTTGCCTTGTTCCAGATGACATTGTCTAGACAGTACCTCCAAATCCGCCCTAGGAATAAATTGTCAAGTGTTTTGAGCTCCAAGTGCTTGGATGATGATCAAATTATAAGGAGAGTCCATTTGGAAGAGTTTGAATGTAGTTTCAAGTGCAAATCCATGCATCACTCAACCCGCCCTATCTGGGCAGCTTTAGCATGTTCATATGGACAGCTTCATCTCCTTCCACACCATTCAGTCCAGACAGTCCCTCCAATCCCGCCCTAGGTGAGATTGTGCAAAATTCAAAGTGTTTCAATACAAAACATCAGAAGGTGATAAAGATTGATGGAAATTTGAAGGTTTTAGAATGCTTTAGGTGTGAAAATCCAAGGGACATGTCTAAACCCGCCTTTCCTGGGCGGTTTTACAAGGTGGTCTTGGACACTATCTCCTGCACATCAATCTCTCCACACACTGCATCCAATCCCGCCCTAGGTGAAAGAGATCAAATTTATTAAATGTTTCAAAAGCCAAGCATTAGAAGGTGATGGTATATCAATGCAAACTTGAAGGTATGAAGAGAACCAAATGAGTTTCAAGTTAAAATCCAAGGGTGGTGTCCTAGGCCCCCCACTCTAGGCGGTTTCATAGGTTGTCCATGGATTGTGTCTTGTCTCAGGAGATTCTGTCCAAACCTAGCCTCCAAAGCCGCCCTAGAAAAAAAATGGTTAAGTGTAGAGGCTTTCATGTATAAAACACTAGAAGGTGATGGAATTCACGAGAAATATGAAGGTTTAGGAGGATTAAGTAGGTTTCAAGGTAAAATCCAAGGGGTACCCTCAAACCCGCCCTACCTGGGAGGCCTCAAGAGGGTCCTATGGACAACTTTACCTCCTCTACATGAAACTCTCCAGACAGTGTCCCCAAACCCGCCCTAGGAGAAAGTATTAAGTTTTGAAGTATTTCAAACACAAAGCATTGGAATATCATGAAGTTTGAATGGAAAACATGAAGGTTCAAATGAATTTCAAGACAAAATCCAAAGGTCACCCTTAAACCCGCCCTTCCTGGGCGGCCTCAAGGGGTCTTTGTGGACTGCATCACCAAACACATGAAATCCTCCAAGCACTCTCTCCAGAGCCGCTCAGGATGAAGGGTAACACACACTGTTAAGTTTGTTTGATCAAGGTATGCCAAGGAGAGGTAAGATAGTCAAGATCAAGGGTGAAAAGTTCCTAAGTGATAAAAATCCACACTACACCCTTAAACCCGCCCTACCTGGGCGACCTCAAGAGCACCCTGTGGACTATGTCACTTGACAGATGATACACTCCAACCACTCACTCAAAACCCGCCTAAGATGAAGAACAATGTAAAGTGCAAAGTTGTTTGATGAGGATGATCAAAATGATATCACAAGGGAAGGAAATAGTCAAGAGCAAGAAATGAGAAGTGGCTAAGTGCCAAAATCCACACATACCTCTCAAACCCGCTCTATCTGGGCGGCCTAGAGAGGTCAGCTTGGAATGTTGATGTCAAAACAAGGCAAATATTCTATCTTGGTTCCTTAACACATCATGATGCCTCACATGTTTGAGAGGATCATCCCAGAAAGCTAAGCCTAAAGGTATGGTGTCTAAACATTGCAACTTACCTCACATACTAAAGAGAGTCATTTTGAGAAGTTCACTAAATCTTAAGAAGCAAGACATCTTCATGAGGAGGAGACTTTAAGTGACAAAATCCAGACATCTTCTTCAATCCCGCCCTACATGAGCGGCCTTGAGCTCCATGTTGGACAAACATCATCTCCTACATATCACACTCTCCAGGCAACACAGTTAAATCCGCTCAAGGAGGAGACTTATCAATTTTGAAATATTTTGAGTTGAAGTACAAAGGAGATCATGTAGACTAGATGAAAATGCATAAGATTGAATGTTTTTAAGGAAAATCCAAGGGGTATCTCCAAAGCCGCTCTATTTGGGCGGCCTCAAGGGATGCCAGTGGATAATGTCATCTTTCACATGCATTTGTCCATGCACTACCTTCAAATCCGCCTAGGGGAGAAGACAATCAAAATTGCAAGATTGAATTAATGATAAGTGAAAATTCTTAAAGGTGGATAAGGCAGGTTTAAAGGGGTTGAATTGGCCACTCAACATGACATCTTCCATACTCCTTAGCCTAGACGGATTTCACCTTGACATGTGGATAAGGTTCATCAAACTTGTTTTCTGACTTCTATTAATCATTCATCAACACTAAGTTATACAAGGACAAGTTTGGGAGATCATCAAGGTTAGATGAATCAACTTTAAGATAGAGAATCCACACCATGCTCTCAAACCCGCCCTTCTTGGGCGGCCTCAAGAAGGGGTCTTGGATTCTCCCATGTCTTCACATGCATCTCTCCACTCAACATGCTCAAAACCGCCCAGGGTGAAGAATGACATAAGTTGCAAGTTTGTTTGATGCGTGATCAAGATCACACTCAGGAGATGAGATAATTAAGGTCATTCTAAGAGGAAGGAAGTTTGAAAGTCACCAAGTCATGGAGGTGGAAGAGGAGTGTCAAGGTTAAGGTAAAGATGTGTGCACATAGCAAAATCCTTACTACCTATCTAAACGCGCCCTTCCTAGCCGGTTTTCATCATGATAGGTGGATAACATCATCACTTAGTAACCATGAAGCATCATTTGAGTCTTAAGGGTGTTGGAGAGAAGGTCTTCATGTGGAGATGAATGAGCTAAGGGAAGCAATCCATACACACTCTCAAGACTATTTTGTTAAGAAACTCTCGCTTTCATTCACCTCTTTCACATCATGCACTCCATACAACATCTTCAAGGCAGCTTAGCTTAGGCAGACTCCACCATGACATAAGGATAAGTCCATCAAACATTTCAGATCTGCCTTCTAACCTCGCCTAAGAATGTATAGAAATGAAACCTTACAAGGAGATAAGAACAAGGAGAAGTTCTTTAGACCCTCCATTCGGACAATCTCATGTCTTCACATGACATCCTCCATGCACTAACCTCAAACCCTCCTAGGAGAGAAGAAGGCACAAACACATGGATAACTTGCAAATTCAGATCACACATGAAGGATTTTAAGTAAAAGTCCAAGTGAGAGTTGTCAAAACAAGGACATTCCGCACCTACCTCTCCAACCCGCCTTGCATAGGCGGTCTCAAGAAGAAGTCATGGACTGTATCTTGTTCCACAGCAAACATTCCATATAATGCTCCTAAAACCGCTCAGAGTAAAAACCATAGAATTTGCAAAGTGAAATCAATGAATGGATGAAAATGAGGCATTTCACGAATGAAGCAATCAAGTCTAGAAAAGTGTAAAGTGCTGCAAGCTATAAACTCCATGCATGCACTTTCGGGACCACCTTGTTAAGAGACTTCCACTATCATACATCTCTTTTCACATGAAATTCTCCATACACCTTCTCTAGATCCGCCCAAGCTTCTATAGCATTCATAGGAAGCTAAATTATCATGGAAGTAAGTGAGGAGCCTTGAAGTTGCTAAAACTAAGCTAGAAAATGCTTAAGTTCTGAAAATCCTTACTAGCCTCCTAGTCCCGCCCTTCCTGGGCGGCTTTAGCCCTTTCATGTGGACAACATCATCTCCACATGACACTATACAGCTACGCCCTCCAAACCCGCCCAAGCTGGACGCTATTGACATGTGAGCATGGAAAATGTTCAAAGGCCGACCTGCTTTGAGTAAAGGGCAGTATTTGGTATAAAGGAAGGTTTAAATCTGCATCAAAACAAATACAATCCTAATCCTGATCTGCAGCAAGGAGTAGCAGCTTTCAAAGGAAAAAAAAAAAGGTTAAAATTCAAGTATCTTTCAAGATCAAATTTTCCAAAATTCTGATTTTTGCTTAAAATTCATTGTTTTAATCCCATATACATAAGGTGAATGTAATTTGTTTTAATTTGCTGTGTTTCTTCTTGTAGGTGATGAAGGATCCAAGGAGGTGAATGGCACGAGCTCATACATAAGAAGCTTTGAAGGTGGAGGAACGTTGCTCAAACTTGTCATCATCACCACATGGAGGAGAGCTCCAACATCAAGTTTATCTTACTTCGAAGACTTCATATGTCTGGATGAGGAAGACATCGACGCCATGTGGAGGGGAGCTAGTCTTAAGATGATCAAGGTTACAAGTGTAGTTCATCATCAAGAGCATCATCCATTCAAGGTGAGGATCAGTGGAAGGTTGTCACTTCACCACGCACATCTTGAAGGAGGTAATCATCCAGAAGCTCATATATCATGTGCCAGACAAGAAGAACTCTCATCAGGCACTAGTCTACTCCGTGAGTCCATGCAACTGTCCAGAGGCATGATCCTGCACAAGCACAACAACATCACAAGATGAGAGATGAGCATGATCATCAAAGCGATCCATGAGTTACATCAAGACAACAAGAAGAAAATATTCTAAGTAAAGTGAACATGAAGTGAATCACAATGGTTCATTCAAAGATGCTGAGGTGGCACGTACACATCATCAAACCAATCGCATTCTGCCATGTAAGAAGGCCCACCATAAAGATACTCCAAAGATGCTTATCACATTGGAAATTGTGCCTTCATTGCCTCTTTCATGTTCTAAAAATAGCAAATTTTGTAACAAACTGCCTTGTTGTCTCAATCTCGGCCGTTGATTGCTAAATCAATCTGAGCCATTCGTTGTAATTCTTGAGCTCTATATAAGGCTCACTACTTTCATTTGAAAAAAAAAATATATATAAGAGATTAGAGATTAGAAGTAGAGATCAAGTAGGAGTAGAGTAGAGAGGGAGCTCTTCAAAGTCATGAAGAGAGACATGAGATTGTTGTAATGACACACTTCAAAAGTAATATAAGCTCATTGTTGTTGTTTTGCATGGTGATCTTGTGGCTTTGAAATGATAGCAAGGTTTCAAGTTCTTGAATATGACGGAGATGTGTTTCCAAGTAGCGTAGATGATAAAGTAGATAGAGGTTACTGATGTAATGGATATATGCAATGATATTTGATAAATTCCCGTTGGTTCATACTTTTGATGGCTTGTCGATGGTAAGTCATCATGTAAAGTTAGCTTGAACCGCATCTTGCAAATAGTTCGATTGTTGATACTCTTTCGAGTTGCGCCAGCTGTGGGTACTTTGGAGTGTGTCAATGATATGAAAATCCTTGGTTTATCCCTTGGAGATTGCACCTATTTCATGTAGTTGTTGCTCGTCATGGCAAAGTGAAATTTGGTTTTCTAAGGGAATTTGTCTATCATAGCATCGTTCATTATGTCATTGTCTTTAGATTAGCCTTCTTAACTCTTGCCTTATGCCTTTTCTTTTCATAGTTGATCAGAAGAAGTTCCATTTCACAAGTAAAGAGTAACTTATTTGAATGGAGAGATGACAATTCTACGTAAGTCCCTTTGTGACACAACAAATCACATCACACCACCGAGGCTATTCGTTGCAAATCACGTACAAGTAACCTTGGAGCGTTCTTATCTGATCACATAGTTTAGCATTCGAGACGCTTTGTTCAAGGGAGGATAGAGCACTTGGTGTTTTATTTTAATGTTGTTGTTGTCAAGAAAACATCAACAGTCCCCATTTTCGGAGTGACTTCTAATGGAGTTGATGATTAGCCTATCATCCATTCCCGTAGGCTAATGCATTGGTAAGGGAATGAATTTCTAATTTGAGCTTATTGCTACACATGGAGAACAGGAAAGTTGGTATGTGTCTATACATGGAGATTTGGAATGTTAGCTCAACTATTATGTGATCAATGAAAAATGCAATATTGAAATTGTATTTTTATTTTCATTTGATGGAGTTTAGAAAATGGAATCTTTAATTGCATTTTCTATAATCGACTTTTATGGAGTTGTACATATGAATAAAGGGGATGTGTTCATCAAGGAGTTATAGGTCCAAGCTAATGACAATGATTGCCTTGAAGATGATCGATTTGTCTAAGATGGTTCTATTTTATTGTTTGAAAAGCAAATGTATTGGTTCGAGGTCCCACATTGAAACCAATGGCTATCCAGGAGAGGCGATTAATGCTAATGGGTTCATGGCTTGGTATTGACGCCTTGTGCAATGAGGCGATTACATGGAATAATGAGCCTATGAGGAGAATCGATGCATAAAAAGGTTTGTTGAGTGATTTTTAATGCTTGCATTTGATCCATAGCTGGCCGCTGATTTTGAAAGAGGTTTTTAAATGCAAAATGTTGGTTATTCAATGACTGCAAATGCCACTGCCGCCAAGCATGAAGGAGAGTTATTTTAAATGCAATATTTATTTATTAAATATTTGCATTGGAACGATGGCACCTTGAGGGTGATGGAGTTTATGATATTAAATGATTGCATTTGGTTTGAAAGATATTAAATGCCAAACGCCTTGGATGAGGAGGTTCGATCAAGTCAAGGATTGATGTTCATTGCAATAAAAACAATATTAAATGCTTGCATGCAATTAGCCGCTGCCATTAGCAAGGGGAATTCAATATCAAAAGAAGTTTGTAAATGTTTGTTGACTCCACTACATGGCCGCCACCAAATAGAGAAGGACGCCACTTCATAGAGGATCGATCCACTTGATGTAGTTCATTTAAACAATTAAAGATTGTTATAAATGATTGCATTCCTAGATGTCATTCATTTACTTTTGTTCAAGACTCTATTATGATTGATGGATTCCAAATTTCATTCCAATTTGACAAAGAAGAGGAACACCTATCCTTGGAGAGGATAAATAGAGCTCTTGAACTTCAATTAGCAACTAATGATCATTTTGGTAAGCTTTTGCATTTTGTTCTTTTAGCTGGAAATTGCATTTTCTAGTTATTTTTCAAGGAGATGTTCCCTTGAATGTTGTGGTGATGTTCCCATGACAATTTGTGAGATGTTATCATTCAGATTTCATCATTAGAGTTGAATTTGTAGGTTTATTTGTGAAGATTTGAAAAGATATTGACATCATAATGGAACCCTTGTTGTATTGGAGTGATTACCAAGGTAGTTGATTGAGTTTAGAGTGAAGATTGAGTGACTTTTGCATATTTTTCAAGGTCTGATTTCATATCAGCAAAGTCTGATTTTTATGACAGCGAATTGTTTGGACAATGACAGGGTTTTTGAAGTGGATTTGACAAAGGCTTTCACATTTGAAGAGTTGCATTTGATAGAAGATCAAACTAGGCTTCCATCTCTTGAGTTTGGAAGTGTTTTTCTTGAAGTTTTCATTGACACAACTTGGCTGGGCAAAACCATCACTTTCAGTAGTCATATCAGCATATAGAAGTTTTGGATCAATCCATTATTCATGAACTTTCAGGGCTGTTATAGCATCATTGGATAGCTATCTTTGTTCTAGAGTGTTTGTGCGATGATTCTATGAAGGATTTGATGTAATTGGACATTTTTTATGCATGCAATAAGGTCTGATATAAAATCAGACAGTGACTGAAATTCAGATCAGCAACTTAACATTTTTGTATTTCTCATTTGAAGGTTTCAAATAAGCAAGTATGATGTGGGTTTGAAGTTCAATTGTTGTATTGTTCATTGGTGATGTTTATTTGTTGATTTGTGCAAGAAATCTTACCTAAAAATTGGCAAAAAATTTCAGTCATTCTAGGAAGGTTTATTTCATTACCTTCCAAGATCTTAAAAATGCATCGCACCACTTATTGGTTAAGTTTGGAGCAGATTGGGCTTCTTCAAATACAAAAACAAGGAAATAATTTTAATTCAAGTAATCACACTTCATTTATTGCAGTTTTATTAAATTGGTAAGCCTAACATTGGCCAGGGCTATTTAGAGCACCCTTGACATTTGTCCCGATAATCATACCTGATAAGTGTTGTATCATCATTTTTTAATACCAGTTGTTTTTAATGTTATAATGTCTATAGCCCCATCTCCTAGGCCACACGACACTCCTAGGGACGTAGTTGTTGGCATGTAAGCTATAGCTTCTAAGCTTATTTTGGTCTCCTTCATTGGAGTGCCTCTGCTGTGGAGTTTGAACATTGTAGTGATTCTATAAGCATTAATTTGTGATTTTCTGCAATCTATTTTCTTTTCTAGCTGGCAACAGCCTGGGCTGTAAGAGTTAAGGAGATGGATATAACAGCTGATGATAAATCCTTTGGAGCTGTCAAATAGACTAGCAAAAGATGAGGGGGGGTGTATGGATTGGCTTCTAAACATGTTGATGCTTATTTAAATGTAGTTTCACTTTTCTTGCTTGAAAATCAGGGTTTAGTTTCTGATTTCAGCTGAGCTTCCTTTACACAAAAATTTGTGAAAGTAGCCAAAACAAATTTCTGAAAGAGCTAGGTGTACATGGATTGGCTCCTAAACATGCTGATGCTTCTTATGACGGAGCATCTTTTTCTTCTTGAAAATCATGTCATTTTTGTTTCTGATTTGAGCCAAGGATCCATGACATGCAACCCTTTGAAGTTCACCAAAAGCAAATTTCTTAAAGAACTAGGAAATGTTGGCTTTCACGCAACATTACAGGTTTGATTCTGGTTGTTTTGTACCTAATTTATGCCCCTTGGATTTCAAGTGATTTACAGCACATAGATTAATCAGCTATAGATAATTAGTGATTATCATAGAGAGGCACACACCAGGAGAATTACATCTATGCATGTAATGTATTAATAGAAGCGTATAGAGTATTGGAATAGTAGTCAAAGTGTTAGGTTCAAACTTGAGTATTAACACACTAAATCCTCGCTTACAGGCATATGCCGCAGTATCCTTTATGAGTCCCAAATGAAGATATGAGCTAATTTTATGACATCATATGCCTTACAGTGACGGGTCCTTTTACTTGAGTATAAATCTGACTTGGATGTCTAACAATAACTACTATATATGGGTTAGGATTTGGTTGAAAGTTAAGCTAATTCTAAATCATGGATCATACCAAACATTGTACTTAATCCTATGTCTTTGAATGCAACTATGAAAAGATTCAAAAGCAATGAGGAACTTCTTGATTGTTTACTACCTGGAGCAACGATGAAAAGATCAAATAACCATTTCAACATCAGAAAAAAAAAAAAGAAACACTCTTACAAGAGTGATGCTTTTTACTGGTCTTACGTACTTTTGCAGGTTGAATATTGTTTAATACAGATGGGTCAGTGCTTAAAATAAAAATGAAAATTAACGGTGAGAAAATTGACAGCTAAAGCAACGAAGATGAATGTATACAGTATTACAAACATTGCAATATGAGGATATCCTTACTATGGTGAGTGGACATGTTAACAACTCCTGTGAAGAGGCCACTAATATCTAAGCATGGGATGCAGATACAAATGTTGAATAGCTTCTTGGTGAACTTGAATGGTCATTACTCCCACTTAGTGAAGGCCTTTTGTTGTAGCAAAACCGAATAAAATTCAGTAAATGGACAAGGCTACCAAAGGAGAGCTTTTTATTTTAAAGATTTGGAATCTATAAGAAGGCTTTATCGAGTAGAAATGGCTAATTTTTGAAACTTAGTCCCTAATATTTTGGATAAACATACCAAATGTGGAAAATGGAAAAATCCCCAAATATCAGACCTTTTGTGCTAGAGAAACTACATCTTGAGTTGAACTGAAAATAATTTTAAATTATGTTCTATGTTGTGAATCAAGTGACTATATTATATCCCTTATATGGCATCAGTTTACTGTTTGTATGGTCTCTATGTTTTTTAGCACCAGAATTTGTCAAGGGATAAATGCCTTGTGATGGTGTGTGCAACTGAAGTTCCTCATCAAGCTAGGAGAGGCTTTCCTAAGTTACTACTACTCACAAGCAAAAAACACAACAAAATTGTGAAACTTTACAATAGAAACACTACCATACAGGTGTATTGGATCCAAGACAATGTATTTGTGATATATTCTTTTTAAGTGGAGTATACAATTTAACTGAATTGTAAGGAACATTTTTAAGTAGGTGACTGAGCTCTGTTAAATGCACAATGAAAATGATGAAAGGATAAAAGGCATTTGAATCATAGTAAAGAGGACTGAATCAAGCTAGTTTGACAGCTTTGCTGAGCACAAAAAATTCGTACACATCTGGGTCAATTCCAGCCATATTTTATTCAAGAACAAAAGGGGATTTGATCAATTTACAATCATTGTTGAATTCAAAGGAAACACAAAGTTCCTCCATCAAATTCTGTAATTGTCTTCTTGTAGCTTCACCTTCCACAGTGTCATTAAAATTTAATTGAAGTGAGGTGGGGTGTCCAAACACAACTGGAGTGTAGATTATTAAAATCTCACTTCTTCTCCCTTGCTAGTGCTAAAGATCTTTGACATAGCAATCATTTCAGCACATTGATTATGCGATTTGTCTTTGAGCACAAAATGTATCGGCCTTGCTTTGTACATGTAGTCCATAGACAGTTTAGCAACGTTTTGATTAAATCATCCCATTCAAGGATTTAGTTGAGGACTTTTGTTACTTCTATAAGTTAACACAGTTGGCAAACTCACAAGACGAGTTTGTCACAAACGCATTTAGCTTATTTACTTATGCAATCATCTGCCGGTTCCTTTCAAGAGCTTGCAATGAGCACTCAAGGTTAGGATGAATGGTAATGAAATTTGAGCTAATATTTTCTTGTAGCATTTGTTAAGAGTACTTGGGAATTGTTTTTCACAATAGGCTCAGTTGGGAGTCTTGTAGGGCGAGCAAGATTCTAGGTGGGTGGAGAGCATCCTACCTGCTCCAGAACAGGTGTAGGAAAGCTGAACTTTGGGATTGGAAAACCAAGAAAACCCTCTTCGGGCCGCTGGTCACGCTGGTCATCCTTTATGGGTGTGAGGTTTGGGGGAGCAGCATGTCAAACCACAAATGGAAACAACTTGAAAGAATTCAAAAACACTTTATTACCAGCAATTTTAAAGTCAAATCGACGGTCCCCTATGAGATTCTTTTAGCGGAAGCGGTTTGTTTCCGCTAGAGGCCTCGGCAATTATAAGACTTTTAAGTTACTTAAAAAAGGTGGAAAACATGGACGAGCATCGCTGGCCCAAAATGGTGTTGGGGGAAAAACTTGACCGTAGGGAAAAGACGTGGTCACGCTGGTCGTCCTTTATGGGTGTGAGGTTTGGGGGAGCAGCGTGTCAAACCACAAATGGAAACAACTTGAAAGAATTCAAAAACACTTTATTACTAGCACTTTTAAAGTCAAATTGACGGTCCCCTATGAGATTCTTTTAGCGAAAGCGGGTTTGTTTCCGCTAGAGGCCTCGGCAATTATAAGACTTTTAAGTTACTTAAAAAAGGTGGAAAACATGGACGAGCATCGCTGGCCCAAAATGGTGTTGGGGGGAGAAACTTGACCGTAGGGAAAAGACGTGGACGAAACAAAACAAGAAATGGATGGATAAGTGGGATATTAGCTTGCTTGATTGTCCTAACAATAAGGAAGAAATCAAAAAGTTTGTACTAGATAAATTCAGAATTGCCATGTGGTCAAATCAGATTAGCAGAAAAAAAGAGCTTTATATTAGAGAGCTCAATCCTTCGGGGGAGCATGGTGAAAAAGAATATATGTGGGCTATGCTCAAGGGAAAGGTGAGGATTTTAGTGGCTCAGCTGAGGACTGGGTCCCATCGTCTTAGATGTGAGACGGGTAGGTGGACGATTCCCAAGGAAGAGTGGGCAGAAAGATCATGCATTTTTTGTGACAAAGGGGTGGTTGAAATAGAATGGCATTTCATCACTGAGTGTGCTGCTTATACAAATATTCGTGGTCAGTTTGATAACAACTGGAATGTGAACAGCCTTAGTGAGTTATTCGAGGAGCCTCGGTTCCTCAATACTGCTAGTTTATTGGTCAAGATAAATAGTAGAAGATTTGATCTTGAAAAGAGGTTGAAAATATCTTGAGGGTTTCTTCCCAGGTCCCTTAGGCTGCTTGGCCTCGTGGATGTCATTAAAATCTTTCATTCATTCATTCAATGCCTTATTGACACATCCATTTTGGGCATATCCAGCAAGCATGGTAGGTGATGAGACATGTCACAACCTTGGAGTGCATCCTTCATACTAGCATGTTTGACCTTTTGCTTGCCAATTGCTTTGAAAGAATGGATTGCCTCAATCAAATGAGATAGTTATATTTGCAATTTGGAAGATTTGACTTCTTATGGTACATATAATTTAATAAGTTCATATTTTGATTTGTAGATGCCTTGTGCCACTTTGGAAAATCATTCTTTGAAATGATAAAGATATCCATCCCATGTTAATTGACTTTTGAAAAAGCTCTTTTATGGCCATATTGACAATTATCCAAGCATTTGGGCAAACTTAAGATAATTGGATTTTAAAAGGATGTAATTTGACAAGAGGGGCAAGTTTTGTTTTATGCTATTAGGTAATTAGTGCAATCAAGGAGGTCTCGCAAGGGGATAGGAAACCAAATCTCATTGTCTGTGTCTTTTAAAGTGCTAGTAGTGAAATTCTCAAGTATTAACGACATAATTTGAATGCCTCATTCCTTGGTGTTTATGCTTTGCACCAACAAATAAAACACTCTTCATGATCGAGATTGAGGTTTGTATATGGTTTCTTCATGTGTTATTTTCATAACAAACATGGCACCATATTGTAGAAATGAAGTTGGTATGATAGTCGAGTGTAGAATGAGAATTGAGAGTTTTTTCCAAAATCTAATAAGAGTAATTACTCATTTTATGACAATTGAAACCACTAGTGGTTATTAGGCAATAACTTTGAAAATGCTAGTGGCAAAATTGAAACTGTTGGAGCAGATTAGTCACCACTATGTTGACCTTGAAGACGAAGTGACAGTTGCTCAATTATTGGGGTGGTTTCGAAATTGATAATGGTGAATTTGATTGTTGAAGTAGTGGCTTCAACACGATTTGACCAATAGAAGGGGAAACGAATAGTCACGATTTTTGGCATGCCAAATTCACATGGGAAGCTTCTAGTACATGGAAGGATTTTTCCAAAACTATAAATAAAGGCGACAAAGTCAATGGATAGGTTCTAGGAGGTTGGAAATGTTTGCATGCATCCATTAGAAATAAGGAAAGCTTAGTTCTATTTCTTTAGGCAACTTGACAAAAAGTAAGAGTAACATTTGTAGTTGTAATACCTCTTTGTACTTGATTTTCTAGATTAATGGACGAGGTAGTCATGCTATTGGCATCTACCACTTGGCTTTTCCTCCATTAATGAATGTTTTCCAGGGCATAAAAAATGAATATTGTCATTTCATGTGGTGCTATGTTCATTTTTCCAATTGTATGTGCATTCTAGCTAGCTTCCAAGGGCATTAGAACAATTCAATATAGAACAACAAATGGTTTAGGGTGATTTGTAGTGTCCTTGCTAATTGTTTGGTGGAATTATGGATTAGTTTTGGTATCAAAGCTTTGTAATTAACCATAGAGATTGAGTGGAAATTGAAGTGTATGACATTGACAAGTTCTTTATGAGGTCAAGAGCCAATCCTAAGAAATTAAAAAATTGGAGCATGAAGGCAAAACCAAGAAGTGAGAATGGGAGACATAAATGCAAGAATTTCAACCTTAGAGAGACACATGGAATGAGTGATGAAGAACTAGCATGGCTAAGCCAACTACATGAGCAATTAGCCTATCAACATGCCCAAATGACTTAGGAATAGTCATCCATGAATGGCCTAGTGTGAGCTCTAGCTAAGAAGTTGGGTATTAGAGACAACAAAGAAAAATAAAAAGGTGACCAAGAGCATAAATGGGAAGAAGTTGAAAAGGAAAAAAGAGAATTTTGAATAACTCCTTTTAAGTTTGAAACTAAAGTAGAAATCTAAGTTTTTGATTTGGGTATGAGGTAGACTATGAGTCTGGGTTTGCCAGTATGGTAATTACGCACATGCACACACGCGTACACATGCTCGCGCACGCACGCGCGCGTGCGTGCACACACACACACACACACACACCCCTTCTCCTTACCATCTCTTGCACACACACACACACACACAACTTCTCCTTACCATCTCCTTGCCTTACCTTATTATTCCTACTATGACCCTTACCAAGGTTGCTGCCTCTTATCCCTTGATTGGGGAATACATTTATTTAGCAACCTTGGTAAGGGTCGGTAGGAATAATAAGGTGAGGCAAGGAGATGGTAAGGAGTAGTGGTATATATATATATAGACACACACACACGCACACAAAACATAGGGGAAAAAATTACCATACTGGTAAACCCAAACTTGTACTCTACCTCATACCCAATGATAAACTTAGATTTCTACCTTAGTTTCAAACTTAAAAGGAGTTGCTCAAAATTTTCTCGTTTTTGTCTTCTATCTTCTTCCCATTTATATGCTCTTGGTCACCTTTTTATTCTATTTTCAATATATATATATGCTTTGGTTAACCCGGGTTTTTAGCGTGGTCTAGGCCTAGAGAGACCCTTACGAGGATCTCTTCCCATCGGCTTTATCGCCTAAGACCACAATTAGGGGGTCTTCGTCCCCGATTGGCATTATCACCCTTTGGTCAAACCCGCAAGCTCGTTGGCCCAGCAAAGGCACACAGCCTGCGAGCATGCCACCCCAACAAAGGCACACATAGCCTGCGAGCACAACAGCCTAGCGAAGGCACGCATGACCTGCGAGCTCGTTGGCCCTGTGGGGGTTTGAACCTTGGTGGCCGCCACCACAATCAAGCGACTTGACCACCGAACCACGCCCTTATTGGCTCAATATATATATAAGCTTAAAAAAATCAAGTATATTATATAAAAGTATTCATAATAACTATCTAAATATATTCTCTGTTCAAGGTATAAGAGGCAACAACCTTGTTAAGGGTCATAGTAGGAATAATAAGGTGAGGCAAGGAGATAGTAAGGAGAGAAGGAGAAGGGCTTTGTAAAATTAAATTTTGACGATGCATTAGAGGGTAATGCAGGTTTAGTTGGTGGAGGTTTTGCTTCTAGAGATTCAAGAGGTAGCTTTATTTATGGGGGATCACTGTTTCTTAGTTCTAGATCCAATAACGAAGTTGAATGGAAAGCTCTATGTGAGAGAGTGTTGTTTGCTATTTCTCAAAATAAAGTAATGTAGTCATAGAAGGTAATTTCCTAATTGTAATAAATGCTCTAAAGAGAGGCTTGACATAGCTAAACATGTATGTTGAAGAGGTGTTGGAGCTAAAAGAGAAATTAGTTGATTGTAGCTTTCATCACTATGAACGTATGTTGAATGGAGCAGTGGACTTTCTTGCTAATATGGGAGTTGACCAAGAGCCCATTATAGCAGTGTATAGTCATTCTGCTTTCGTAGTTCATAGAATAGGATCCTCTTAGAGAGCTATCTTTTTGAGCTCGATATTAAGATTTTTTTTGCTTTGGTATAGGGTAAGAGTGGGAGTGTAAGCGTTCTTGGCTTTGATACAATGTATCCCTATGTAATGATCATAATTGCCATTAACTTCGACAGTACGGGATTGGAGAGTTTAGAGGTCCTTTTAGATTACTATCGAAGTGTGGGAAGGATTGTAATTAAGTGTTTGCACATAGCACGACTTTATATTTTGTTGTGGGGAGGATGTTGTATTCATAGTGTTCGTGATGTCTTTTAGTTGTGGAGCATCTGCTCTACTTTGTGTAGCAGAGCTAGTGGTCTATTTGTGAGTATGGCTAGTTGGAGGAGCTTTGGAAAGGGAGTTTAAGAGATAGTGCATCACAATACGATTCCCAACTAGTGGCCTAGGCCAATATTTTCTTGTGGTTTAGTTGAGGCCCTAGGGTTTGTGAAGAAGCTGATAGGCGGTATAGGCATGGTGGTAGGGCACAAATTGAAGGCGGCTTTAAGAGGAAACTTTATAACCAATTTGGCAGAGTTCATTCCAAATGTAGAGGTAAGGTTATGGTTATTGAAAATCTTTTTAACATTGTAGTTTGCTGACATGGAGGCATAGGCTTTGGCAGATGGCCTTAAGCCTTTCAAGAAGATGGTAGTTAACCATTTGGAGGGTGCTGAGTCGGTCAACTCCCTTGCTCCTAAGGATTACTACCCGATGGAGTTGGTCAAATTGCATAGTGAGTTTGGTGTTCTTAGGGCTTTTTGTGCTGATGTGGTAAAGTTTTAGCAAGGTGTGTGTTACTCAAAGATAGAGGTATGTGAAGATTGAAAGCGATTACTCAGTTCCATGAATAATGAAGGTTCTCTACATTGAGGTTATAGTCGAAATGATGTTGTTTATGGTCTTTTGTTCCCATCTCTTGTGGGCGTTGCTTAGGCAAATCATAGGAATGCAAATGTGCCTCCCATTGCTGGTTGGGTGGAGGAATACTTGGTGGTGAGAGATGATGCAATAGGTGGTAATGAATGTTGGATCTAGGGTGGCAGTTATATGTATGCATAATTTTTAGATTTTTGTGATGCTTGTCTCCTCTTGTATTGTTGTTTGTTGTTAATGTTGATATAGCTATAGTATGTTTTTTTATGTAAGATTTTATCTTGTTAGTTTTTGATGTATGTTAGAAGCAAAATAGATGTAATCTTGCATTGTTTAAAAAGGTGAAACCACAATAGAACCCCGACTATTCAATCAAAAAAACTATATAAATATATTAAAAATTAATAAATATAAATTTAATATATATAAATATATAGGAAATTTAATTTATTATATATCCCATAAAATTCAAATATTAATATTTATTATTTATCATAATTTATTTATATATCCCACAAAATAAAAATTCATTAGCCATCGCACAACTAAAACCAAACCCGCCATAATCCATTTCCCATTTGTGAACATAAAAGCTTCTAAAAATAAGGCATATAACCTCGTCCATTTGTCTGTTGCTTGCTTCAGGTCTACAAATCTTTCAAAGTAGCAGCCTCTGTTTTTATTTTGTTTATTCGTCATCGTATGTCCTCTATAACCATACTGCTTCATTTTGAGGGTGCATTGATTATATTCAAGCAACAATGCCTCTTTTTGACAAATCTTCAATATCTTTTCATCCTCCGCCTCGAAATGCCTATTCTTTGAAAATTAAGCTGCTTAGCATCCGATTTCCGATGACTGGAATCATTTCGTTTTGTAGCTGTTTGAAGCAAAACTGCAACGTTCGGGCATTCCAACACTAGGTATGCTTAATATTTAGAGTTTCACAAAAAGTTTTAAAAAATTATAGAGCTGAACGACCCTCGAAAGCTTGTTTTTTCACATGTTTTTTCCGATTCGTCTGGGTTCGGATCTGCATGAACCATGGGCGTACCCAATCGCGAACCCCGCCCAGATTCGAACCCGGACCTACTTCAGCCAGATACGACCATCGTTAATAGGAAACCTGTTAGCTAGAAATCTGGCAATATGAAGGTCAAGTAAATGTAGATATATAAGATACACGGTTGAAACAAATGGAGGTGTATTTTAGTGGCCATAACATGAGTGCAGCACAAAAGATTTCTTTTATATGTCTATAAATGAGTGGCCATGTTCTTCTTTGGTGGAGAGTTACCCAACTTCATGTGAAAAGGAAAAGAAGCCAACATGTATAATTGGGAAGGTTTCAAAGACTTGATGAGAAGGTCATGAGACACAGAGAAAAAATTAAGTGGCTTTACTTTTAGGTAGGGAAGTGGACATAGCTTGCAAGATTACGCCATTGAATTTTAGAGACAAGTCATGTTACTTGGCATGGACTTAGAAAAGGAGAATGTTCTTCCTAAATACCTAGGTGGGTTGCATTCTAATCTTAGAAGAAGAGTCATCGTCACCAAGCCCAAGCATTTGGATGAAGCATGTGTGTTAGTCCATTACATTGAAAAAGAAAAGGAGGATTAGGGTGAATCCTCCAAGAAAGGAGAACAAGATAAATATCAATTCTAGAAGGAAAAACGAAAGTTAAAAGAAAGGAAAATGGAAAGGGAAGAAGACCAACATTGTTGTACATCAATATAAGGACCCAAAAAACCATAGTTCTCATCATAATATTGATGGTCATATTGAAAACAAGTGTTGAAGGTTGAATCTTGAGTTGCACCCAATAAATAAGCCCAAAGAGGACTATAAGAAGTCCATGGGTACCATTCATGAATAGGTGGAAATTGGGGACAACTCATACATAGATAAAAATTGGGATGTTAGCCACAAGGATTGTCACGAGAGACATGGAAGTAGAGGCCATGAACCAATTGTTTACACTCAAACTCCAAGTGAAGAAAACAAGGGTAAGTACACTTGTAGATCCCGATTCCCAATGTAATTTGATTTCAATTGATATAGTGAAAAGGCTTGGTTTAAAGACATATGATCATCCTCAACCTTATTCATTGGGTTGGTTAAAGAAGGGTATTGAGATTGAAGTCAAGAAAATGTGTAAATTTTAGTTTTCTATTAATGCACAATATTAATATGAAGTAGAGGCTGATGTGATTTCACTTGATGCATTTGATATTGTGCTTGGGAGTCCATACTTGTATACTGGAGATGCTATACTCATGAGAAGGATAAACAAGTACTAGACAAACAAGGATGGATTCAAGTACATTTTAACAATCAAGCACTCAAGTTAATTTGAGAAATCAAGCAATTTGTTTGTTATTGTCAAAGGACAAACAAGAGGATGGTAATGGGGTTTCTTCTATGTTTACTACTAGCAAGAAAGCTAAGGGTTTGGATGAATTATTGGCATCATTAGGATGTTTTCATGAGCCTAAGGGGATGCCCCTAAAAAGAGAGGTAGAACATGAGATTCACTTGCTTCCTAGATCTCTTCTACCCAATATTGGGTTGTATAGACAATTACTAAAGGAGAGCAACAAAGTGCAAATTTAACTTCAAGAGTTGCTAGAACAAGGTGTAATTCACCTATGTACTTCACCACATGGTTTGCCAATTGTCATGGTAAGAAAGACGGCTCATGGAGAACATGGTTTGAACAATTGTGAGTATAAGAAGTTGCCAAGAATGAAAAAAGACTTTTACCTCAAGGATGGGTTGCTCTATAGGTTGCACAAATTATGTGTAGTAAAGGCACATTGACTTCTACTTTGACATACCTTTAGATTTGTGGGTTTTACTATTCGTAAAATGGTGGTCCATTGGTAAAGGTATGTGTATTGGTTTAGAATGCAAGTAGAAGTAGTGAGATTCATCAAGGATGCAAGTTGTGCTGTACTAGTAAATCCAAAGGTAGATAGGAAGGATTGTGTACACCTCTTCTAGTACCTACTTGACCTTGGAGAAGTATTATCAAGGGTTTTGGAGGTGATTGCCAATGAGTAGGCATGGGAATAATTATCTTTTTGTTGTTGTTGATAGATTTAGTAATTAGCAAGATGTGCAGTCTATCCCCATGTAAGAAAACTATAACTAGAAAATAGACACTTAATTTGTTCTTTGCTAATGTTTGGGTACATTATGGGTTGCTAAGTTCCATTTTTCAAATAGGGATGCTTTGTTTGTTGGTATGTTTGGTCCACTTTATGGGAGAAAATGGACACCGAACTCCAAAAGAGTATTTCTTTCCATCTCCAAATGGATGGACAAATGGAGGTTGCGAATAAAACACTAGTGCAACTCATAAGAGGTTACAACCATAGGTTCTCAAAGGAATATAATGGATCTTTTCCATACATAGAACATGCATATAATAGAGTAATCTATTCCTCTACGAACTAGTCACCCTTTTGAAGTGTGTTAGGTTACTTGCCTATTAGTCCATTGGACATTATTTTGGAACAATAGGATTAGCAAGGGGGATTGGACATATAGGTGACTAAAGTAAACATGTTCATTGAGAGGATTCTTTAAATCCAATTCTAAGTGAAAGGACAAGTACAGAGGTCTTAGTTGAAATCCAAGTTACAAGACTCGAACTTGGCTTGGACTCAACAAGTTGATTTTGACTCAGACTCGACAAATTGAAAACCATGTAATATTGATGCAGAGCAGGGTATGGAATGATCAAACTCACTCAGACAACCACTCTCAAGAGCCCTTGGTCATCAATCAATGGGCTTTCCTCCACAAACCACCGTTGTTCCTTGTAGCCTTTCAAAAAGGCCTTTTTGGACATATCTTTTGGAGAAGACTTGATCTATAGGAAAGGAGACCCATTTAGGATACCCTTTTGGCCATTATAACACATATCAAGAAATGGGGTATGATTAATTCGTACGGAATGACTCAATTTTTGACTGTCCTCTTTCTTATTAGGCCTAATTAGGTCTTCTAGGCTTGGTATTCCTCTAGTTCTTGACTTCAAATAGGATTTTCTTTATTCCTACACATCCAATACACTCAACAAGATCCCAACAAACCATTCCTCTATCATGAACAGTCCTATACAATCATATTCATCAAACCCTCTAAACCTACTAGGGTTCTTGACTGAAAAACAAGGTGAAAACAAGGTAAAGTGCAACAAACTGTCATGAATTTCTCCTCCCACATGCAAAAACCCAAACTCCAACTCTTGTGAGATGTTAGAGGACATCAAAACAGACTTTATTACCAAGTTCCTTGACTAGATCATGTGGGAAACATAAGAAATTACATTTTTTGTGCTTCCTAAAACCCTAGGTAGGGTTTATGACAATTTTTACAAAAAATGCTATAAAATGCACAAAACTTAACAAAAATTGCTCAAACCAGTTGCATTAGAAAGGTATGATTGCCCTCCAACTTTTCCAATTGGTTTGAGGGCCGTACAATCTATACAATCTGTACATTCACTCGAATAACAGTCAGTTTTATGGAAAAAACAGTTTTTTAGAGTGCAAAAATTGAAATTTCATCATTCTAATCTCCTCTCAACCTTCCCAACCTTGGGATTCATGTTTACAACATGTATTTATGATTTCCCAATCATTTTCCAACTACCAACCACCCACAACTAACTTCCTAATCAAAGTTGCAACTTTAATGCACTTTTTGACAACTTTCCCAATGACAACTTTTACATATTTTTTGCAAATGTTTACAACTTTTGACCAATGGACTTATAACATTCCAAAATGATCCCAAATGGTCATAAATGACCTTATTAGACCAAACACATCAAAACAAAACATAAAACCAAAATTTGACCAAATTTGACCATATGGCCTAAAGGTGCCCCTGCGCCAAATATAGAGATTTTTAATAATTTAAAGCTCTCAATAGATGCACCCTTTGATAAATCAACTTTAAAGACCTATTAAGCTTATCAATTAGAATCTACTTTAATCACATACACATACATGATCAAATAAATACAAAAGTGGATTTGAGTTGAAGGAAGCAACATGTTTAAGTATATAAGTATTTTCAAGTGTTTTAGGTGTAAAACACTCATGGATTATGATATCTATGATATCAAAAACAAAAATCACAACACGTAGTCATGAATTATGGTAGAGAGGAGCATGTATCACTCAACCTAACATCACTAGCCTTGTGGGGCCCTACGCTTGTATCTTAAACAAGTCTACACATGTTGCTACAACTATAGGAACATTACTTAGGATAGGGATTGACTTAGCAAATCAAAAGTATGAATATAATCCAATTACTTGGGGAAAATTGAAAGAATAAAAAAATGTTTCTTTTTCCATCTAACATGGTCCAAAATGTTTTTATTTTTTCTTTATAAAACTAGAGTGAGGATATGGGGGTAGTAGCACCTTCACGAGAGTTTGGGGGAAATGTCCACCAACTCCAAATTAAATCCTTTGAGACCACATAGATGTTAGTGTACAAATACTAATGTTACTACTTATTATTTAATAAGTAATTATACATATATTTCACACATGGCTTTAAGCCACCATAGGTGGTTATGTGTTGACTTGGATAGTCCATCAAAGTCATCCAAGATACATGTTGACACTCATTAGCCACTTGGTGGAAACATTCTTTCCACCTCTAGTTGAGTGTTGACGTCGCCTTCTGAGTCGATTCAACCTCTTCACCTATTTATGTACCCCTTATTGTTCATAGAACACACCGATTATGTGATTATCTAATTAATCATCTTTCATGTCATTTGTTCTTGTTTGCTCCATTTTGTGATCAACGTTCTCTCAGTCAATCCTTTGTTCTAACAATAGACTCTCATGGTGCACGTCATTTTTCACAATTTTATCACTTTTAACCAAGCTCCAAGAGCCCTCCAAACCCTTGAAAAAATGCCAGTGTCGAAGCCATAGAGTAGTAATTATGCCTTAACTATGTTTATTGCCAATACATTTATTGTTTTTTATTTTAATGGATTGTATTCGTAGGGCTTTGGGGGCAACGCCCACCAAGCCCAAATTAAATCCTCTAAGACCACATAGACCCTCATGGTGCATGTCATTTTTCATAATTTTATTGCTTTTAACCAAGCTCCAAGAGTCCTCCAAACCCTTGAAAAAATACAAGTGTCAAAGCCAGAGAGTAGTAATTAGGCCTTAACTATGTTTATTACCAATATGTTTGTTGGTTTTATTTCAGTAGATTGTATTTTTAACTTTGATTCTCTCTTTTTCTCTTTGCTTGTGCTTGCAAATGAAATGAATATCATTTTGAAGTGTTCAAGATCATTTTACATGTTTTAGTTTTTAGCATTTTGATATGTTTTATTTTTTCTTTTTCTAAATTTCCACTTGATTGTCATGGCCAAGTTTTGTAGACAAGACTTGACGATTCTTGTGATTCTGGCAAACTCAATGAGCAGACTTGTCGGGTACCTAATTCTTGAGTCTTTGGGCCTTGTTTCAACCTCATTTCAACTAGGTTGCCTTGAGACTTGCTGACTTTGGACTAGTTTGGGCGAGTCTTCTAACTATGGTTGAAATACAAGACCGTACATGATCAACGTCATATGAAGCACAATATCAAAGTAGGAGATAAGGTGTGGCTGTCTCTAGGCAAGGAATGCATACAAGGACAAGCCAAGATGGCCAAACCTCTATGGTATGGACCATTCACCATCTTGAAGGAAATTGGTAAGAATGCATTTAGATTAGACCTACCTTCATTCATGGGATTCCATTTAGTGATCAATTGTGAGTACCTACAATTATATGAGCGATCCATGTTGGATGATGAAGAAGAAGATCCAATGGTACCTTTGTTTGACGACTTGTGTGATAAACAAGTAATTCTTCCTAAGAATGATGGATGAAAAAGAAGATCCAATGGTCACTTTGTTGGAAGACTTGTGTGATAAAGAAGTAATTCTTCCTAAGAGTCTTGACAAGTGGGATTTAAAACACAAAGAATCAAGCAAGTCTAATGGTACTCTAAGGAGAAGGTGGGGAAATTGTTTCCTCACTTAGTTTCCCAATAAGCTTTTGTGGGACCAAAAGCCTCTCTAAGAGGGGAGGTATGATCCATAAAGGATCAAAAAATATGTCTAGAATAAAAAATGAGTTTTTTCCTAAAATTTGATGTGTAAATACTCATTTTTTAATTTGAAACTACCAATTGTCATCAGGTAACAATTTCAAAAATGATAGTGGTTTCAAAAATATTGATAAAATTGAAATTGTTGCAATGAATTAGTCACCACTATGTCGAACATGAAGATGAAGCATTAGTTAGTACAATTCGGCCAACAGTAAGGGAAACAAACATACACTACTTTTGGCGCTCCAAATTCACACGGTAAGCTTCTAGTGCATGAGAGGATCTTCCCAAAAGCAAAATAAGGGTGAGAGTTAGAAGATAGGGTCTAGAAGGTTGAAAATGTTTGTATGCATCTAATAGAAACAAGGAATGCTTAGTTTTAGTTATTTAGGAAATTTGACTTTGTAATCTTTCATTTTTAGGAGCAATATTTGCAGTTGTAATATCTTCATTGCATTTGATTTTCTAGATTAATAGATAAGGTATTCATGTTGTTGGCATCTACCACCTGATTTTTCCTCCATTAATGGGGATTTTTTGGGGCACAAAAACTAAGAATTATCATTTCATGTGACATTACATTCATTTTTCCAGTTGTATGTGTATTCCAATTAGCTTCCAAGGGCATTAGAACAATTCAAGATAGAATAACAAATAGTTTATGGTGATTTGTACTTTCCTAGCTTATCGTTTGATGAAATTATGGATTAGTAGCAGTGAGTCATTCAAATGCCAACAAATAGTTAATGTGATATTATGAAACTAAAATATCTTGTGTGTAAACATTAGTACATATGTATCCCACTTATTCCTTTTATAGTCTCTACTAGGAATATACAAATCTCACCCAAAACATCCTCTTAAACATCTTGCTTGCAACAATCTTGTGGATAAAGATGGATGCAGTGTAATAGTGAACTTTCCATTTTACAACACCTTGTTTTATTGCAAGGTCATTTTTATATCTTGCTTCACTAAGCATCAAAAACTCCAACAAGAACATTTTCTGTGTTGTAAATAGTATAATTGTTCTAAATCTACAAACTACATTTTTGTAAAATGTCTAGTTTTTTCTGCAAGCCCATTTTTTGCAAATCCATGAAAGATTGTGGAACACAGTGTTAGTGTGAAAGGAGTCTTTATTCATCTAGTTTACTTCTATCTAGTTTCACACTAGTTTAAGTTCACTTAGTGGTTTAGTTGTCTCACTTCATAGACATATGACACATGCTCTCACACTTGTCCCAAGTGTTCTACATGTGTCACACATCATGGAGGGTTAGTCAGTGTTTGACTCTCATCTTCTCACTTCCTCCTTGTCCTACATATACAAGGAGTTCATTGTACATTCTCATACATTTTTATGATAGTTTTAGCCTCTTGATTTATGCACATTTATCTTGTGGAAGTTCTGGTTATTGCATTGATTTCATTGTTGCTCCTATATGGTATCAGAGCCTAGAATCACAATTCCCTTCCCAATTTCAATTTCATCCTGCACATTCAGCCTTATCATAGGTGTGTCATAGATCTGCGCAAAATTTTCTTGTAAAAATGCAATTTTTTTTGCAAATTGAAGATTTGCAGGCATCGTTCATAGTTTTTTTGTCTATTAGTCTTTCTAATGGTGGGTGAATTTGTGTCTAGTTTCTAGTTTTTTGTAAAGCATCTTGCTTGGCAAATAACCACCTCTGTTGTTGTTTCAACGCCACCCTCATTCACATCCGTGACATTTTACTGACCTGTGTTTGGTTTTAGGATGTCGATGATCTTGCATTTATGCTATCCATTGACCCCACCATTCAACATTCAAGGATTGCACTGTAAAATTTTTTTGCAGGGTTGATTTGTGAGGCTGCCATTTCATCTACAAGCTGCTGCTTTGAAACCAGCAACCTCTGGCTACAATCTTTTGCAGGGTCGCTATTTCCTGGTCGCTGTTTACAAACCACACTATGTGGTCGCAAAGCTCTATGGTCGCCATCCTGTATGGAGGTCGATGGTGAAGGTTATGGTCGTCGGCTTCCATAATCCTCATTTACAACAGTCACAATCCTCAAAGTTAAAGTCAAGGGTTTCTGCCTTGGTCAAGCATCCCAATGCCTACAGAGGTCATCAAGCATCAAGGTAGATCAACCCTATTTGTAGAGATCACTACTGCCTTGAAGGTGTCGAAAGGTGTTTTGCACATATCAAAATTTTTGGAGGTGTCACCTCTGCTGGGTCGACATTACCACTGGTTTGCGGGCTGGTTTAGCATTGGAGGCCAATGTCATTAGTAGTCGAGGTTTTCCTCCTGCTCAAGGCTTCCACTCTACATTCAGCTTTGTGGTTCGTAGTTTCAATTGCTAGGCCACTCGACCACTTCTCCCAGTTTGTTTGACCTGGTTTGTGGAGCATGCATTGGTGGTTGTTTCATCTCTTGGTCGCATTTGGCATTCTCACTCTGTTTGGTCGTTCTATCCAGAGTCCTATTCAAGGCTCTACTTGGAGCTCCTGCGCCTCAATTACACTCAGCTGGGCCTCCACAACTAGCCACACAGGCTTCTTAGCCCCTCAAATCACCTCTTTCGGCTTCATCTTCTGCTTGGTCGAGGTCAGGGTTGAAGAGATTTTTGATCTTTGTCAACTTCACACATTTGTGGCATCGTGCCTTATCTATGACGCCCTCGTCAATCACAGGGTCAAAGCCATTCATAAGTCATTACTTGCTTTGTGTTGGGTCGTTGCGCCTTTGAAGGTATTCATCACAACTATTGTCTGGTCAAAGGATCCAAACTGCAAGTTCTCGGTGTCCCATTTGGGACTCTTCATTTTGGTCACCATATGTTTTCCATTTCAAAGCCGTCCTCTTTAACCTCCATGCGGCCCACCAGGCCCCAAAAATCGGCTATCAATATCTGGTTTGTTATTTGCATAGTAGAAGTATCATTCCAATGGTCTCTCAATGCTTCTTTTCATTGTTACATTAACTTTTATTGTTAACAACATTTTATATGGGCGACATTTGTTCTCAAGACTTTATGCTATCATTGACATTTGTTGTTAAGACTTCATGCTAACTGTAACCGTTTGTGTTACCATTGCCATTTGATGTAACATTAACATCTTTTGTAACCATCTAGCAGTTTGTAAACATGCCATAGTAAGCATTTTCTACCAGAGTAGACTGCTAGGGCAATTTTTTTATTTTGCCATAACTTTCGCCCACAGAGGCGAAATTGGGCATATTTATAGTTGACGGGAAGCTGGTTCTGGTGTCGACAAAGATGTGTCGAGACGATTTGGGAATTGTCCCATTTTCTCGCACTTTTTTCCTTCCTTTGTAAAGCAAGCTCCGTACCCACTAAAACTATTGTATCTTTCGATTGGTAACTCGAAATCGAGTGCCGTATTTTTAGAAAGTGCATAATTTTTCATGACTAATCTATTGGAAATGATTTCGCACTGCTGTTATAACGTGCCATTTTCATTCCAATTAGACTTGCTTACTGCACTCAGTTATAAAGTGCCAAATTCTGGGGGGCTTCTTTTACAATATTTTAATCAAACTTGGGGGGGGTCGGGGAGGTTGTAAGGCACAATTTACGCGCCTCTTTGTGTTTTTCAAGCATGGATCCTAAAATTGACTTGTTAACACCACATAATTTTCACACATGGAAAACTAAAGTTCAACAACTTCTTCAATTTAAAGGGTTATGGAAAATGCTAAATGATCAACAACTACAATTCAATAGGGAGTATGAACAATTTGTCTATCGCAATAAGTTAGATGAGGCAATGGGAATCATTGGCCTCTATGTATCTGATAACTTGCAATTTCATTTAAGCAAATGTGGGACAAATTTAGTGATTTATTTGGTAAAGTTGATGAGTTCAAAATACTTCAGTTGGATGCTGAATTAACAACTTTGTCACCTGATGTCTTCCCTTCAATTGAAGATTATTTAGTCAAGTTCAAGTCTTTGCTTTCTCGACTTTAAGGTTGTGGTAAAACAAAAATAGATAAGGAATGTGTCTTCTTGGTTTTGTCAAAGTTAAAAGGCCCCTATTAGGTCTTCACTTCTACTTTTTACTCTGAAATGGATGCACTAGGTTCAACATTTACTATGCCTACTTTTGAACAGTTTTGTGATCGACTTACGAGAGAACAATCTAAGTTACTCTCTATGAATTCTAACACTTCTTCAAAAAGTCAAGCACTAGTAGTTCATGCATCTAAGGGTAAAAGTAATAAGCATTCAAAATAGTCAAAGGCAGAGTCATCTTCAAGCAATGAGAAATCATCTAAGCAGAAGACCAAACCTAATACTTCAAAACACAACATCTTCTAAGTCAATTAAAAATTCTTCCAAGAAGAAAAATAGAGGGCTTATGTACTTTTTGTGGGATGCAGAATCATGATGTCAAGATTTATCATCGAAGGATTGAGGCTTTGGAAGAAGCTGTGTATGAGGAAAATTGATAGGTCGAATGAGAAAATCAAAACTATGATAATAACCAAATCAATAACCCATAACATAAAGAGATCTATCTAAATAAAAAGCCATGATCAATGAATAAATCAACTAAAACAAGAAAGCTTTTACCAGATTGTATTGTTCTCTTTTGTCGAATGTGGATTGCTCAAATATGTTGCGAAACCATGTTTGCAACAAGTATAGGTGCTCAAAGATCAATATCAAAGATTGTCAAAGGTGCTCAACGATGCGATGTATGCTCAAAGCGCTGTAAAGGATGCCTGAGAATAAGTAATCGAAGAGGATTTGTGAAGGAGATGAGGAGGGTTTATTTAGGTTTCAACAAAGATCGATCAACGTTCCAGATAATTCAGAAGAATCAATGAAGGAGATAAAACAACTAACCATGATGAATGTACACACGACATGTGTCAATCCATAAGGATATTTTTATTAAGATATGATGAAAACAAGATTGATTGAATAGATAACTCAACTTGTAATTTTGTCTTTTTTAGAGTTCTAAAAATAAGACTGATTGTGCACATGAGTTAACAAGATATTTTAAGAGGAATTGGAAGATAACTGAAATTAAATAAATAAATTTATTTATTTAATTGTGCATGATAGAGGAATATAAAGATTATAAATAAAATATTTGATTTTATTTATTTTTAGAGGATTGAGATAATTTAAATAAATTTGCATGATTTATTTAAATTTAGAAGAATAATTTGATTTAATTAAATAATGTCAATTATTTAATTACAGATAAGAGGGAATTTGATGAATTAATTAAATAATTGGATTTATTTAATTAATGTAGACTTGAAATTTGAAAGATGGTAATGATTTAATTAAATAAATAAAAAAAATATTTAATGTTGGAGGAAAATAGAGAAATTTAATTTAATTAATTAAATAAATAGAATTTATTCAATTAGTGTCGAATTTTAGGAGTTAAGGAAGAATTTAATGAAATTAATTAAATAATTAGATTATTTAATTAACGTTGAATGCAGGTGATTTGGAAGAATTGACGAAATGCAAGTAGTGCGATGACATGGTCATTTTAGGGTGTCTACAGAAGCCATGAAGAAACACAAACATTGATACTCCCAAACCTAGCAAAGGACATACCCTTACTACTATAGGTTTGAATTCATCCACATCAAATTGGATAGTTGACTCAGGAGCCTCACATCACATGACTCATTCAGTTGATCTTCTTGAGTCTCTTTTTGATAGCACCACTTCTCATATTTTAGTGGGAAACTCTTCACATATTCTAGTTATGGGGTTCGGTTCAACTTAGCTGTTAGATGGTTGCATTGAGGATGTCCTCTTTGTTCCTGAGATTTCTACCAATCTTCTGTCCATTTATCAGATATGTCATACTAGGGATGGGAAGATTGTTGAGTTTTCTCCACATGATGTTGTTCGTGACCTACAATATCTAAAGAAGATCATTGCTTTAGGTATAGAAGATCATGGGTCTAGATTGTATAGGTTTCACAGTTTTGAGACATCCATTAGTTCATCACACATTGCCCATGCAAACTCTTTGAGTTGACTTTGGCATGAGAGGTTTGGACACCTCAATTATAGGTATCTTCAACAGTTGAGTACACAGGAGATGGTACTTGGTCTCCCTAAGGTTTCACACACAAAGGGCGTTTGTCAAGGTTGTGTGCTTGACAATCATCATCAGGAACCCTTTCCTAAATGTAAAGCCCATCGTTCTACTTCCTTACATGAGTTGGTTCATAGTGACCTCATATCATTTCCAACTCCATTTTCTGGAGCCAAGTATGTACTTAATTTCATTGATGACTTCTCTTGCTACACATGGGTGTACTTTCTCAAGTACAAAAGTGATGTATTTAACACTTTCAAGACTTTCAGGGTGTTCGTGGAGAAGCAGTCAGGTTCATCTATTTGGCAGATATGCACAAATAATGGGGGGAGTATGTGAATCAGGCCTTTCAGGACTATTTCACTAAGCATGGTATTCGTCACCAGTATTCGGTTCCCTACACTCCTTAGCAGAATGGTGTTGCCGAACGAAAGAACAGAACACTCAAGGAAATGGAAAATTGTATGCTTCAGTCTCGGTCAATGGCCCCAATTTTTTGGGTGGAAGCAATCAATTGTGCCAACTATATTCAAAACCACACTCCCCACAAGGCAGTTCAGAATATCACTCCAGAGGAGGCTTGGTCAAATATCAAGCCTAATGTTTCATTCTTTAGGGTATTTGGTAGTGAAGCTTGGCCATTCATATCGGATGTTCAGCATAAGGCAATGGAGAAGAAGAGTCAACCATTCATCTTTGTTGCCTATTGTGAGGATGTGAAAGCCTATAGGTTGTTTGATCCTATTACTCAAGATGTCTTCTTTTGAAGAGATGTCCAGTTTGATGAATCTTTCCCACATATGGATCCTCCATCCACTTCTTCTTCCTTAGTACCTACTCTGCCCTCTTCATCTCATCAGGATACCTTAGCACTTGAGGATCTTGTAGATGTTGGTCCTAATTCACCATCTCCACCACCACTTCCACCTCCACCCACTTGTGTTTTTCCTAAATGGGCACACAATACTATTCAGGAGGCTAGATCTTTATCTGGTGATCCTATAACTTCTCACCACACTCGTTCATAGACTTCTAGCTCTTGTCTTCTGATTCATGCCATATCTCGAGATCTGAAGAGCTTTTCAAATGCTTCAAGGGTTCTAGAGTGGGATTTAGCTATGGCAGAGGAGTATTCTGTTGGATTTAGGACAGACAACTAAGAGGGGGGGTGAATCAGTTGTTACCAAAATCTTTGTTCTTTATTTACTTTAAGCCTTCTTATATTTCAACATCATATCAAAGATTAATCATGTAAGCATAATGCAATAATTCATGAGCAGAGATAAATTCAACACATATAACACCAAGATTTTGACTTGGAAAACCCGGTTAAGGGAAAAACCACAAGGTGATTAACCCAAGATTGTATTCTCTGTTAGAAGAATAAAGATGAATAAAATGGCACTTGCTAGTTAGGGCTCATTGCCCGAGCACACTACTCACAAGAAGCCCATTGCCTATAGGAGACACACTGTCTATAGAATAATATAAATATTACATACTTGAACTGAAGATTAGCATCTTTACTATGCTTGAGTCAGTTCCATTTAAGCTCAACACCTCTACTCTGCTTTTCTTTTCTTCTTTCCTACCACCTTCTCATCACTACCAGGATGCTTTTGAATGACTTCACAATTCTTATTTATACAAGACATCGACTTTGGAATGATCATCAAAGTCAGCATAACATACACTTATTTTATTACAGAGCAAATACAAAAATACAACTTGACTTATTACAAAAGCTTCATGCGCACTACTACACTGTCGACTACTCATAGCTGGGAATTCAATCTTCTTTGTGGAACACGCCAGGTTTTACAAAACATCTTCAAGATCATCCGCAATATGTGCAAGACATCCGGTTGACCAAGATTAGGAAGAACACCATCACTGGAAGGTAAATATTCAATTACAAGCTCTATCTTCAATGCGGACCACTAACACGAACTGGACACAATCTAGAGACCCCCACAAGCTTGCTTGAATCACCAAGAACATCCGCACCACTTTTGCTTACTGAAATCATTCGCATTTTCATCCAGAACCTCAAGAACACAGTCGGTCATTACTGTCACATTAGAAGGATTGCTTGTGGACCTCCAAACCACGAACCAATTGAGTTGTCAATTCACATTAGCTTCCCAAACATGCCACCAGATCTATAGAACAAGATATTGCATTTCCGAATCTCACCAAACCTATTTGTGTCACTCTGTCACTTCTGAACAATTGCTAGAACCGATTTTACTCTCATGGACATAACTCCTCCAAATTTTCATGAGGATCTCTCAAATCTTGTCTGGATCACCTTTAGACACATATCTACAAACCCTTTGATGCACATTCTCTGATCTTCATCTAGATGGGATATTCACTTCATAGAGCTTCACTGTCTTCACTGATTTTCTCTATTTCTGATAGGACTAATTTTCTCAATATCCTCAGCACACAACTCATCCAATCCTTGACATCAATGCAACAAGAGTATGTTGGCATCAATGACAACACCAGTTAGGCTCATACTTGCAACAATCTCCCCCTTTGTCATTGATGGCAACATATAAGGTGAAAAATTCTATAACCATCAAGACATGAACTTCTCCTTATTGACTGACATAGCTCCCCCTATCAATAGTAGCCATTCACATGTCTTCTCTTCCTTTTATTGCTCCCCCTTTGATCAACAACCACTTTTTGTTTTTCTCATGTCTTTTCTCCGCCTTTGACATCAATGGCAAAGGGCACATACTTGCAACTACTTCTCATGCTTCAAAATCATACAGACTGCTCCCCCTGAGTAGCTACCTCCTAACATCAATCCGGATCACAAGATATGACTGTGGCATCCACCGGACTGATGCACATCAGTGCACCTTAATTAGAACTGGAGGGGTAATAACCCCTAACTTCTGCCTGAGATACTCAAAAGAGTCCTTAGGTAGAGGTTTAGTAAAAATGTCTACAATCTAATCCTTTGAGGGCACAAACTCCAATTTGACTTCATTCTTGTTCACCTGCTCTCTCAAAAAGTGAAACTTGATGGATATATGTTTTATCTTTGAATACAACACCATATTTTTTGATATATTTATTGCACTTGAGTTATCACAGAAGATTGTGATAGGTTTCTCATACTCTACTCTGATATCTCTTAGCATTTGCTTCATCCATAATACTTGAGTGCAACTGCTTGCTGCTACAATATATTCTGCTTTTGCAGTGGATAAAGATAAATTGCCTCTTGTTTCTTGCTCAACCAAGAAACCAATCTTTTTCCCAAAAAGAATGCACCACCACTGGTACTCTTCTGGTCATCCACATCTCCTGCCCAATCAACATCTATGTATGCATGAAGAGAGAAGTCATGATCCTTAGGATACCATAATCTATACTCAACTGTTCCCTTCAGATATCTGAGAATTCTCTTGATTGCCATGACATGAGACTCTCTAGGATCAGCTTGGAATCTGGCAACAAGACCAACATCATTCATAATATCAGGTTTGGTTTGATTAAGGTAGAGCAGTCCTCCAATCATTGACCTGCACTTTTTCTAATCAGTCTTAGGGGATTCATCATCTTTACTAAGCTTACATCTAGTTGCCATGGGAGTATGCATTGCCTTTGAGTCTTCCATCCCAAATTTCTTCAACAATTCTTTCACATACTTGGTCTGTGATATGAAGATTCCTTTCTCTGTTTGAGTGATTTGCAGACCCAAGAAGAAATTCATTTCCCCAAACATAGACATCTCAAATTCACTTTGCATTTGATTTCCAAAAGTCTTGCATATGCTATCTTTTCCTCCAAATATGATATCATCAACAAATACTTCAACAATCAAGATACTTTCATGATCAATCTTAAAATATAGATTACTGTTAGTAGTGCCTTTGTTGAAACCAATCTTCAAAAGATGTTTGTCCAATCTTTCATACCAGGCTCTTGGAGCTTGTTTGAGTCCATACAATGCTTTCTTCAATTTGCAGACCATATCACCATGATCAGACAATTGGAATCCATCTGGTTGCTCAATGTATACCTCTTCTTCCAAATCACCATTTAGGAAGGCAGACTTGACATCCATCTGATATACTTTGAAGTCCTTGAAGGCAACAAAGGCAAGAAATAATCTGACTGCCTCAATTCTTGCCACTGGAGTAAAAGTTTCTTCAAAGTCAACTCCTTTTACTTGAGAATAACCCTTACATACCAATCTGGCTTTGTTTTTGACCACTTCACCATTTTCATTCGGTTTATTCTGGAAGACCCACTTAGTCCCAATCACATTTTTGTCTTTAGTTCTGGGAACAAGATTCCAAGTGTGATTCTTTTCAATCTGCATCAATTCTTCCTCCATTGCTTTAGCCCAACTTTCATCATTGCATGCTTCACTTATTGTTTTTGGTTCAATCTTTGAAATCAAATAATACTTTACTAAATCTTGAGAAATTTTACTTCTTGTTTGAACACCTTTTCTTCTATCTCCTATGATTTGATCTTTAGAATGATTCAGTCTTGCATACCTGGGAGTTTTGGGATTCTCTTGTACTTTTGATTCTTGGACAGGTTCTTCAAAGCATGTCTCTTCCTCTTGTATATCAAGATTCTCTGGATCAGTCTGAATCTGAACTGGAGTGGGGACTGATTCTCCTTGATTTGAGACATTATCCTGATCATCTACTTCATATTCATAATACCTTGAGGGATTTTCCATGCCTTCATCAACCTTCACATTTGTACTTTCTACAATCTTTCTCAATCTCTTGTTGTAACACCGGTATGCTTTGCTTTGAGTAGAATATCCCAATAAAATTCCTTCATCACTTCTAGCATCAAACTTGTGAAGATCTTCATCTCTTTTGATATAGCATTTACTACGAAAGACTCTGAAATACTTCACAGTAGGAGTAATGCCAAACCAAAGTTCATAAGGAGTCTTACCAATATTGCCTCTGATTTGTACTCGATTAAGAGTATAGATAGCAGTGCTTATAGCTTCTCTCCAATAGATGTGAGGAACATTTGCTTCCATCATCATGGTTCTAGATGCTTCCTAGATGGCCCGGTTCTTTCTCTCCACTACCCCATTCTGCTGTGGAGTCCTTGGAGCAGATAATTGTCTCTTTATCCCATGTTTCTCACAGAATGATATGAACTCACCGGATGTGAATTCTCCACCTCTATCAGACCTAAGGCATTTTATGTTCATGCCAGTTTCATTTTCTACCATAGCCTTGAATATTTTGAACTTCTCAAATGCTTCAGATTTCTCCTTCAAGAAAGTTACCCACATCATCCGGGAGTGGTCATCAATCAGCAACATGAAATACCTATCTCCTTGCAGACTCCTAATTCTTGCCAGACCACAGAGATCAGTGTGTACCAAGTCTAACAATCCGGTTGAAAATTGTTCCTTACTTTTGAATGCGACTCTGTTCTACTTGCCCAACTGACATTCTTTGCACAAACTGTTAGTAGGTTTCACTAGTCTTGGAAGATCTCTTATAGCTTGAATGTTGCTTATCTTGATGATATTATCAAAATTTACATGACACATTCTCCTATGCCATAACCAACTCTGATCAATTTAAACAAATAAACAACTTTTACCAGTACCAACCAATTGGAAGATGTTACCTTTTGTCTACATACCAAATGCAATCTCAGTTCCAAAGCTTTCAAAAATCTTGCATTTTCTATTTTTGAATCAGAGATCATAGCCTTTATCCACCAGCTGTCCAACAATGAGAAGATTATGCTTCAGACCTTCAACAAGCAGAATATCATTGGTTTTGTTCTTTCCATCAAAAGAAATAGTTCCTCTACCTTTAATTTTGCCAGCAGAATTATCTCCAAACTTTACAACTCCACCTTCATAATTTTCCAAGCTTAGGAACTTACTCTTGTCACTAGTCATATGGTGAGAGCATCCACTATCATTAACCCATTCATCCTTTTCTTCAACCTGAGCAGCCAAAGCACTTTCTATCACCTTATGATTGACAGATTCAATAGGCATTGGATCTTCTTCCTTGATGACAATAAACACCTAGTCACTTCCAGGTTTGTTTCCTGTCTTAGATTCATCATCTGTCACTCCTTCATCATCATCTTCTTGAACATAGTTACACTTCTTCTGAAACCTTGATCTATTAGGATTTGGCCTTAAAAACCTTTCTGGACACCTTGAGGCAAAATGACCAATCTTACTGCAGGCAAAACATTTAAAAGGTAATTTTCCTTCATACTTCCCAGATCCTCTTGGCAGTCTCTTTGCAATGAGGGCTTCAAGTTGTTCAACTTCAAATTCATCCTCTTCCAGATCGTTTCTTGATTTCTCATACCAAGTTGATTTTCTTGAGGAACTTTCTCTTGGATCATATCTCTGCTTGCCTTTTGTAGAGGCACTAGCTTTGAATGCAGATTCAGTCTTGGGAAGTGCATCACCAAACTTAGCTAACTCGAATGTAGATATTTTACCAACCAATTGATCCCTTGTGATAGTTGTTAAAGATCTGATTTCCTCAATGGCGGCAACTTTGTGTTTATATGTAGGGGGTAAAGATCTAAGAACTTTAGCAACAATTTCATCTTCATCCAGTACTCCACCAGCACATCTAATGCCACAAACTAGCTCATTTACTTTTGTCATATATGAAGTGATATTCTCATCTTCACTCATCTTTCAGTTTTCAAACTTTCCTTTCAGACTTTGCAGCTTGGCACATTTAACATATTTGTCTCCTTCATATGGATTTTCAAGCTTTGTCCAAATTTCATAAGCAGTCTTCAATCCCATAACATTTGTCAGCTCTAAATCAGACAAGGTACTCAGTAGGGCTTCTTTAGCTCGAAGATTATTTTCTACATCTCTGATTTCATCTATAGTTGTTGGGCCATTCCTTGGGGGAACATATTTAGTTGAGGTTATGTTCCAATACTGATATCCCATGCATTGTATGTGACATTCCATGGGGCTTTTCCAGGCAGTGAAGTTAGATCCATCAAACCTTGGACTGTCCTTGTAGGTCGACATTCTGGATCTCCTCAAGCGGTTAAGCTTTTTCTAGAGGAACTTAGCTCTGATACCAATTGTTAGATTTAGGATAGACAACTGAGAGGGGGGGTGAATTAGTTGTTACCAAAATCTTTGTTCTTTATTTACTTTAAGCCTTCTTATATTTCAACAGCATATCAAAGATTAATCATGGAAGCATAATGCAATAATTCATGAGCAGAGATAAATTCAACACATATAACACCAAGATTTTGATGTGGAAAACCCAGTTAAGGGAAAAACCACGGGGTGATTAACCCAAGATTGTATTCTTTGTTAGAAGAATAAAGATGAATAAAATGACACTTGCTAGTTAGGGCTCACTGCCCGAGGACACTGCTCACAAGAGGCCCACTGCCTAAAGGAGACAGACTATCTACATAATAATATAAATATTACATACTTGAATTGAAGATTAGCATCTTCACTATGCTTGAGTCAGTTCCATTTAAGCTCAACACCTCTGCTCTTCTTTTCTTTTCTTCTTTCCTACGACCTTCTTTTCACTACCAGGATGCTTTTGAATGACTTCACAATTCTTATTTATACAAGACATCGACTTTGGAATGATCATCAAAGTCGGCATAACATACACTTATTTTATTATAGAGAAAATACAAAAATACAACTTGACTTATTACAAAAGCTTCATGCGCACTACTACACTGTCGGCTACCCATAGCTGGGACCTCAATCTTCTTTGTGGAACACGCTAGGTTTCACAAAACATCTTCAATATCATCCGCAATATGTGCAAGACATTCGGTCGGCCAAGATCAGGAAGAACACCATCACTAGAAGGTAAATCTTCAATTAAGAGCTCTATCTTCAATGCGGACCGCCAACACGAACTGAACACAATCTAGAGACCCCCACAAGCTTGCTTGAATCACCAAGAACATCCGCACCACTTCTGCTTACTGAAATCATTCACATCTTCATCCGGAACCTCAAGAATACAGTCGGTCATTATTGTCACATTAGAAGGATTGCTTGTGGACCTCCAAACCACGAACCAATTGAGTTGGCAATTCACATTAGCTTCCCAAACATGCCACCAGATCTATAGAACAAGATATTGCATTTCCGAATCTCACCGGACCTATTTGTGTCATTCTGTCACTTCTGAACAGTTGCTAGAACCGGTTTTACTCTCATGGCCATAACTCCTCCAAATTTTAATGCGGATCTCTCAAATTGTGACTGGATCATCTTCAGACACATATTTACAAACCCTTTGATGCGCATTCTCTGATCTTCATCTAGATGGGATATTCACTTCATAGAGCTTCACTGTCTTCACTAATTTTCTCTGTTTCTGATAGGACTAATTTTCTCAATATCCTCAGCACACAACTCATCCAATTCTTGACATCAATGCAACAAGAGTATGTTGGCATCAATGACAACACTGGTTAGGCCCATACTTGCAACAATCTCCCCCTTGTCATTTATGGCAACATATAATGTGAAAAACTGCTATAACCATCAAGACAAGAACTTCTCCTTACTGACTGACATAGCTCCCCATATCAATAGTAGCCATTCACATGTCTTCTCTTCCTTTTACTGCTCCCCCTTTGATCAGCAACCACTTTTTGTTTTTCACATGTCTTTTGTCCCCCTTTGACATCAATGGCAAAGGGCACATACTTGCAACTACTTCTCATGCTTCAGAATCATACAGACTGCTCCCCCTGAGTAGCTGCCTCCTAACATCAATTTGGATCACAAGATATGACTGTGGGATCCACCGGACTGATGCACATCAGTGCACCTTAATTTAGAACCGGAGGGGTAATAACCCCGAACTTCTGCCTGAGATACTCAAAAGAGTCCTTAGGTAGAGGTTTAGTAAAAATGTCTGCAATCTGATCCTTTGAGGGCACAAACTCCAATCTGACTTCATTCTTGTTCACCTTCTCTCTCAAAAAGTGAAACTTGATGGATATATGTTTTGTCTTTGAATGCAACACCAGATTTTTTGATATATTTATTGCACTTGAGTTATCACAAAAGATTGTGATAGGTTCCTCATGCTCTACTCTGATATCTCTTCGCATTTGCTTCATCCAAAATACTTGAGTGCAACTGCCTACTGCTGCAATATATTCTACTTTTGCAGTGGATAGAGATAAATTGCCTCTTGTTTCTTGCTCAGACAAGAAACTAATCTTTTTCCCAAAAGGAATGCACCACCACTAGTACTCTTCCGGTCATCCACATCTCCTTCCCAATCAACATCTATGTATGCATGAAGAGAGAAGTCATGATCCTTAGGATACCATAATCCATACTCAACTATTCCCTTAAGATAACTCATAATTCTCTAGATTGCCATGACATGAGACTCTCTAGGATCAGCTTGGAATCTAGCAACAAGACCAACAACATTCATAATATCAGGTCTGGTTTGAGTAAGGTAGAGCAATCCTCCAATCATTGACCTATACTTTTTCTGATCAGTCTTAGGGGATTCATCATCTTTACTCAGCTTACATTCGGTTGCCATGGGAGTATTCATTGCTTTTGAGTCTTCCATCCCAAATTTCTTCAACAATTCTTTCACATACTTGGTCTGTGATATGAAGATTCCTTTCTCTGTTTGAGTGATTTGCAAACCCAAGAAGAAATTCATTTGCCCAAACATAAACATCTCAAATTCACTTTGCATTTGATTTGCAAAGGTCTTACATATGCTATCTTTTCCTCCAAATATGATATCATCAAAAAATACTTCAACAATCAAGATACTTTCACGATCAATCTTAAAATATAGATTACTGTCAGCAGTGCCTTTGTTGAAACCGATTTTTAAAAGATGTTTGTCCAATCTTTCATACCAGGCTCTTGGAGCTTGTTTGAGTCCATACAATGCTTTCTTCAATTTACAGACCATATCACCATGATTAGATAATTGGAATCCATCCAGTTTTTCAATGTATACCTCTTCTTCCAAATCACTATTTAGGAAGGCAGACTTGACATCCATCTGATATACTTTGAAGTCCTTGAAGATAGCAAAGGCAAGAAATAATTTGACTACCTCAATTCTTGCCACTGGAGCAAAAGTTTCTTCAAAGTCAACTCCTTCTACTTGAGAATAACCCTTATAGACCAATCTGGCTTTGTTTCTGACCACTTCACCATCTTCATTCAGTTTATTCTGGAAGACCCACTTAGTCCCAATCACATTTTTGTCCTTAGGTCTGGGAACAAGATCCCAAGTGTGATTCTTTTCAATCTGCATCAATTCTTCCTCCATTGCTTTAGCCCAGCGTTCATCATTGCATTCTTCACTTACTATTTTTGGTTCAATCTTTGAAATCAAACAATACTTTACTGAATCTTGAGCAATTTTGCTTCTCGTTTGAACACCTTTGCTTCTATCTCATATGATCTGATCTTTAGAATGATTTAGTCTTACATACCTGGGAGTTTTGGGATTCTCTTGCACTTCTGATTCTTGGACAGGTTCTTCCAAGCATGTCTCTTCCTCTTGTACATCAGGACTCTCCGGATCAGTCTGAATCTGAACTGGAGTGGGGACTGGTTCTCCTTGATTTGAGACATTATCCTGATCATATGCTTCATATTAATAATACCTTGAGGGATATTCAATGCCTTCATCAACCTTCACATTTGTACTTTCTACAATCTTTCTCAATCTCTTGTTGTAACACCAGTATGCTTTCCTTTGAGTAGAATATCCCAATAAAATTTCTTCATCACTTCTAGCATCAAACTTGCCAAGATCTTCATCTCTTTTTATATAGCATTTACTACCAAAGACTCTGAAATACTTCATAGTAGGAGTGATGCCAAACCAAAGTTCATAAGGAGTCTTACCAGTATTGCCTCTGATTTGTACTTGATTAAGAGTATAGACAACAGAGCTTACAACTTATTTCCAATAGATGTGAGGAACATTTGCTTCCATCATCATGGTTCTAGATGCTTCTTGGATGGTCCGGTTCTTTCTCTCCACTACCCCATTCTACTGTGGAGTCCTTGGAGCAGATAACTGTCTCTTTATCCCATGTTTCTCACAGAATGATATGAACTCACCGGATGTGAATTCTCCACCTCTATCAGACCTGATGCATTTTATGTTCATGCCAATTTCATTTTCTACCATAGCCTTGAATATTTTGAACTTCTCAAGTGCTTCAAATTTCTCCTTCAAGAAAGTTACCCACATCATCTGGGAGTGGTCATCAATAAACAACATGAAATATCTATCTCCTTGTAGACTCCTGATTCTTGCCGGACCATAGAGATCAATATGTACCAAGTCTAACAATCTGGTTGAAGATTGTTCCTTACTTTTGAATGTGACTCTGTTCTGCTTGCCCAATTAACATTCTTTGCACAAACTGTTAGTAGGTTTCACCAGTCTTGGAAGATCTCTTACAACCTGAGTGTTGCTTATCTTGATGATATTATCAAAATTTACGTGACACATTCTCCTATGCCATAACCAACTCTGATCAATTTGAACAAATAAACAACTTTTACTAGCACCAACCAATTGGAAGATGTTACCTTTTGTTTGCATACCAGATGCAATCTCAATTCCAGAGCTTTCAAAAATCTTGCATTTTCCATTTTTGAATCGGAGATCATAGCCTTTATCCACCAGCTATCCAACAATGAGAAGATTATGCTTCAGACCTTCAACACATAGAACATCACTGGTTTTGTTCTTTCCATCAAAAGAAATAGTTCCTCTGCCTTTAATTCTGCCAGTAGAATTATCTCCAAACTTTACAACTCCACCTTCATAATTTTCCAAGCTTAGGAACTTACTCTTGTCACCAGTCATATGGTGAGAGCATCCACTGTCAATAACCCATTCATCCTTTTCTTCAACCTGAGCAGCCAAAGCACTTTCTATCACCTTATGATTGACAGATTCAATAGGCATTGGATCTTCTTCCTTGATGACAATAAACACCTAGTCACTACCAGGTTTGTTTCCTATCTCAGATTCATCATCTGTCACTCCTTCATCATCATCTTCCTGAACATAGTAACACTTCTTCTGAAACCTTGATCTATTAGGATTTGGCCTTGAAAACCTTTCTGGACACCTTGAGGCAAAATGACCAATCTTATTTGAGGCAAAGCATTTAAAAAGTAATTTTTCTTCATACTTGCCGGATCCTTTTGGCAGTCTCTTTACAATGAGGGCTTCAAGTTGTTCAGCTTCAAATTCATCCTCTTCCAAATCTTTTCTTGTTTTCTCATACCAAGTTGATTTTCTTGAGGAACTTTCTCCTAGATCATATCTCTGCTTGCCTTTTGTAGAGGCACTAGCTTTGAATGCAGATTTAGTCTTGGGAAGTGCATCACCAAACTCAGCTAACTTGAATGCAGATATTTTACCAACCAATTGATCCCTTGTGATAGTTGTTAAAGATCTGATTTCCTCAATGGCGGCAACTTTGTGTTTATATGTAGGGGTAAAGATCTAAGAACTTTAGCAACAATTTCATCTTCATCCAGTACTCCACCAGCACATCTGATGCCACAAACTAGCTCATTTACTTTTGTCATATATGAAGTGATATTCTCATCTTCACTCATCTTTCAGTTTTCAAACTTTCCTTTCAGACTTTGCAGCTTGGCATATTTAACATAATTGTCTCCTTCATATAGATTTTCAAACTTTGTCCAAATTTCATAAGCATTCTTCAATCCCATAACATTTGTTAGCTCTGAATCAGGCAAGGCACTCAGTAGGGCTTCTTTAGCTCGAAGATTATTTTTTGCATCTCTGACTTCATCTATAGTTGTTGGGCCATTCATTGGGGGAACATATTTAGTTAAGGTTATGTTCTAATACTGATATCTCATGCATTGTATGTGACATTCCATGGGGCTTTTCTAGGCAATGAAATTAGATCCATCAAACCTTGGACTATCCTTCTTGTAGGTCGACATTCTGGATCTCCTCAAGCGGTTAAGCTTTTTCTAGAGGAACTTAGCTCTGATACCAATTATTGGATTTAGGACAGACAACTGAGAGGGGGGGATGAATCAGTTGTTACCAAAATCTTTGTTCTTTATTTACTTTAAGCCTTCTTATATTTCAACAACATATCAAAGATTAATCATGGAAGCATAATGCAATAATTCATGAGAAGAGACAAATTCAACACATATAACACCAAGATTTTGATGTGGAAAACCCAATTAAGGGAAAAACCACGGGGTGATTAACCCAAGATTGTATTCTCTGTTAGAAGAATAAAGATGAATAAAATGGCACTTGCCAGTAGGGCTCACTGCCCAAGCACACTGCTCACAAGAGGCCCACTGCCTATAGGAGACACACTGTCTACAGAATAATATAAATATTACATACTTGAATTGAAGATTAGCATCTTCACTATGCTTGAGTCAGTTCCATTTAAGATCAACACCTCTGCTCTTCTCTTCTTTTCTTCTTTCCTACCACCTTCTCATCGCTACCAGGATGCTTTTTAATGACTTCACAATTCTTATTTATACAAGACATCGACTTTGGAATGATCATCAAAGTCGGCATAACATACACTTATTTTATTACAGAGCAAATACAAAAATATAACTTGACTTATTACAAAAGCTTCATGCGTACTACTACACTGTTGGCTACCCAAAGCTGGGACTTCAATCTTCTTTGTGGAACACACTAGGTTTCGCAAAACATCTTCAAGATCATCCGCAATATGTGCAAGACATCCGGTCAGCCAAGATTAGGAAGAACACCATCACTGGAAGGTAAATCTTCAATTACGAGATTTATCTTCAATGCGGACCGCCAACACGAACTGGACACAATCTAGAGACCCCCACAAGCTTGTTTGAATCACCAAGAACATCCACACCACTTCTGCTTACTAAAATCATTCGCATCTTCATCTGAAACCTCAAGAACACAGTCGGTCATTACTGTCACATTAGAAGGATTGCTTGTGGACCTCCAAACCATGAACCAATTGAGTTGTCAATTCACATTAGCTTCCTAGACATGCCAGTAGATCCGCAGAACAAGATATTGTATTTCTGGATCTCACTGGACCTATTTGTGTCACTTTGTCACTTATGAACAGTTGCCAGAACCAGTTTTACTCTCATGGCCATAACTCCTCCAAATTTTCATGCGGATCTCTCAAATCTTGACTGGATCATCTTTAGACACATATCTACAAACCCTTTGATGCACATTCTCTGATCTTCATCTATCTGGGATATTCACTTCATAGAGCTTCACTGTCTTCACTGATTTTCTCTATTTCTGATAGGACTAATTTTCTCAATATCCTTAGCACACAACTCATCCAATCTTTGACATAAATGCAACAAGAGTATGTTGGCATCAATGACAACACCGCTTAGGCCCATACTTGCAATATATTCTTCTTTGATGAAGAATAATACATGGGATTTAGTACCTCTTCCTAAGGGAAGAAAGATGGTTCGGTGCAAGTGGGTGTACCGCACAAAGTATGCAGCTAATGGTTCTATTGAAAGATACATGGCATGTCTTGTTGCTAAGGTTTTTTCACAGGTTGAGGTTATTGATTACTTCGAGACCTTTGCCCATATAGCTAAGATGGATTTTGTTCACCTTGTTCTTTCTATTGCTGCATCTTAGAGTTGGTAGGTATTTTAGATGGATGTGAAGAGTGCCGTCTTGCACGATGATCTTCATGAGGAGATCTACATGGAGCAGCCTCCAGGATTTGTGTAGGACTCTTCACTTGTATGCAGGTTTTGGCCTTCATTATATGGTTTCAAACAAGCCCCTCGCGCTTGGTATGAGAAGATTGATAGCTTCTTGCTTGCATCTGGTTTCACACGTTGCCACTACGATCACACTGCCTATATTCAGAAACATGGCGATGACCTTTTGATTCTAGTCTTATATGTAGATGATTTGATTCTGACTAGTAGTTCCTTGTCCATGCTTTAGGATATTCAACACTCTTTGATGGAGCATCTTGACATGACAGATCTTGGGCTTCTACACTACTTTCTTGGTCTTTAGGTTCTTTAGTCTACTGAGGGGATCTCCATATGCCAGTAGAAGTATGCCATTGATATGCTTCATTGTTTTAGCATAGCTGATTGCAAGCCAACTCTTACACCATTTCAGTCTAGTGTTATTTTGATTACCACTTGCACAACACCTTATGTTGATGCATCTTTGTATAGACAGTTGGTAGTCTTGACACATACTCGCCTTGATATAACCTTTGCTGTTAGGCTTCTCTCCCATTTTTCACATGCCCCTCACAAGATTCACTAGAAGGCAACCAAGCACATTTTGAGGTATATTTGGGGCACCACACATTTTGGCATTCAATACACATCAGGAGCTTCACAGATAATAGGCTTCACCAACTCAGATTAGGTAGGTGATGTTGACTCACAAAAGTCAACCTCTAGGTTTGTTTTCTACCTTGGTTCAGCTCCAGTTGCTTGGTCTTGCAAGAAGCAAACTGCTATTACATTATCATCCATTGAGGCTGAGTATTGAGGTGCAGTTCTTGCTAGCCAAGAGGTACTATGGTTTTGACAGCTTTTGACAGAGTTTGGTCTACCACTAGATCTTCCTACTATTATTTGGTGTGATAACCAAAGTGCCATTCACATTTCATGCAACCCAGTTGAGTATCAGACGATGAAGCATATTGAGATTCACATGCACTTCATTCGACAGCTTATCCAGGATGGTGTTCTTTCCTTAGAGTATTTGTTTACTTAGGAACAAGTTGCTGACATCTTCACTAAACCTTTAGCATCACCTCACTATCTTGATTTGCATTGTATGCTTGGGGTGAAGGAAGTTGTTCTTTGTATTTAGATCTCTTTTTTGGAGAGGGTTCTTTCCAATAGGGTTTTCTCCTTTACTCCATTTGTGAGAGACTTTCATTTTGTACATGAGTACCTCATTAGACCATGTTGTTGGGAATCATTTTTTCAGTGATTTTCTCCCTAAGTATCACTTAAGGGGGGGTGTTAGTGTGAAAGGAGTCTTTATTCATCTAGTTCACTTCTATCTAGTTTCACACTAGCTTAAGTTTACTTAGTGGTTTAGTTGCCTCACTTCATAGACATATGACACATGCTCTCACACTTGTCCCAAGTGTTCTACATGTGTCAGACATCATGGAGGGTTAGTCAGTGTTTGACTCTCACCTTCTCACTTCCTCCTTGTCCTACATATACAAGAAGTTCATTGTACATTCTCATACATTTTTATGATAGTTTTAGCCTCTTGCTTTGTGCATATTCATCTTGTGAAAGTTTTGGTTATTGCATTCATTTCATTGCTGCTCCTATAGAAAGCACATTTCATGTAGGCACTTCTTTGTACATATCAATTCATCACAATCCATGAGATTGTGTTTACATCTTGCATTCTTCAAATAAAATTCACACACATTGGATCCCCTCCCTAGCCATGTTGATAACTTGCCCTGATACCACTTTGATAGAACAAATAGAGGCCCAAGAGTGTGTGGAACAACAACAAAATGTAAAATACTAATGTATAAAGATAATAAAACACACACGCTAGAAAATATGCACAAAACAACAATTTCTACTGATCAAAATGCTACAACATAAAGACACTCATTTTCTTTTTCTTTTATCATCATCTATTATGTATATAATATGTGCAATGTGCATGAATTGCACTCCAAGTTTCTTACTTGACTTGACTAAATGACATGACTTGTACTTAAAGCATGTAACTTGACTTGTACTCCAAGTCTCTACCTTGACTTGACATGACTTGTACACTTGACATTAATATATTTGAGTGTCTGTATATATTTTATTTTCTCATTTGTATCTATTTATGTTTAGTCATCACTTCATAGTTCTAGTGCTCTATACAACACATCGTCATGGTCACTATAATCATTATATTATGGTGTGCTAGGACAATGTGCACTTTGGATCACTATGCTATTTGTGACTTGTCCATTAAATTCCTATTTGATTTTTGGCATATGGCACACCATCATCATGGTCCATTTTATCATGATGCATAACACCAATGCTATAACAAATAATAGGTTTCTCTTTGCAAACGATGTTACTTTGACAGCATTGATCCTTCACCAACTTTCCACTATCCACGATTCATCCATTTTATAGACACCTCCTTTCCTTCATTAATTTTTGACTATCCACAAATCTTTGTGAGACATCATCATAAATCATGTATACCCATGACATCTATCATCATCTAATCCTTTAATCAAAGTGACATCAATATGGATGTCTAATCCTTTTCCATCATCAGATTTATATCAATGGCGCATACATCACCACAATATGATTTTTCTCAAGTCACTCTTTTCTCCACAATGACACATATCCTTATTTTCCCTTTAATTTTAAAGAGATCCCCAAGCCCTATTTCACTCGATGACTCTCTTGAAGGGGCATCACCTTCATCATTATCCCTATTCTTCTAAGCAAGTGGGGTAGCTTACCACCAAAGCTCCAATTCATCTTACTTTTATTCTTCTTCGACATAATGCCACTTAGTTGTAACACTGTATCAAAGAGGGGGAAAATGTAGATACCTAAATTTATCCTAAGTACAAACTTATTCTAAATTAACTAATTGACCAAATTAGTTAATTTACCCCACCTAATGTATCCCACATGCTAATTAAATAAAAGACTTATTATTTAATTATCTAATTTCCCCTTCACACATAATTAAATAATTTTATTATTTAATTATTCACCTTTTCCACCTCACATAACAAATAGCTATTTTCTCTCCAAAACGTTTCCACCTTTTTTCTAAATCAAAAGACATGTGGCTATTTTCTCTCCAACATGTTTCCACCTTTTTCTAAACTAAAAGACACATGTTACATAGACATAACACATGGCTATTTTCTCTCCACTTCATCTCCACCTTTTCCTAAATCAAAGGGGAAACATGTTGCATGACTACAACAAACCCTTCTTAATCCTAGGAAAATTCTCTTATGTATCCTCCACCCATTGATCTTCTCATGCAACCTCCATTGAAGTATAAATAAGAGAATCATCCTCTCAAAAATCATCCACCTTCATGCTATCCATATGATGTCATATTTTCATCAATGTTGTTGAAATAGTGACTATCTTCGCAAAGAGCATCCACATCTCTTCATCATTTTGGAGCAAATCTACCTTGACAAGATGGAGTTTATGGTAATGAAATTTATTGTTCATTTTCTAGTTTAATCTTCATTTTTGTTGCTCTATCTCGAGGTTTTCATATAGATTTTTAGAATTAGTTTATGATTTTGTTGAATATTCATTTCTAATGATGTTTTTGAGTTTTGCATGATCACATGAAGTAATAGAGATGAAAGAACCTTTCAATACCTTCAATATTCTACTAAATTTGGAATGGTTTGTAAATTGTAATGGAACAATTGATTCTTGTAAAGAATAAATTTCATTCTTTGATAAATAAAAATTAGTAAATACACCACTACACATGGATATGAGTGACACATATATAGAGGAAATAGTGCAAGAAGATAGTGAAAAAGAAGAACCCAAAGCACTACACTTGTTGAGAATAGCTGTCAGGGATACCATGCATGAGCCTAATTTAGAATCATATGTATCATGCTTAGACTAAGCATGTATCTATGTTCAATATCAATTTGTTTTAGAAATGATTGCAAATGGATAGAGTTGACGAAGGTTGACACTCAAGAGAATGTTGGAGATTAACTTACCAAATCTATGAGAATAGAAAAGTTCACTTGGTGTATGGAGGCCGTGGACCTTGTTTCTTGTACTTAGTTGATTTATATTTTTTGATGAATGTATTTACAATGTATGATGTCAAATGGGAGAATGTTAGGATTAAGATTCCATCAACTTTGTAAATCCTATGTATTTAATTACTCCTAATATTATTTTGTAAATGCATTCCATAAGGGATGTGAGATCCATTGACTACAGCAAACATTTAATTATGGTGACATTAATATATGATATTTATCTTGGGATAGTAAATAGGTAAAAGGTGGGCATTCAAGTTTATTAATGACTTATGATGGGTGTAAGTGTTAGATCTAGGGCACACAACTGAGAGGGGGGGTGAATCAGTTGTACAAAAACTTGCTTCTACTTCAAACACTTGATTCTTCTTTGTTAGTTAATAGCATATCAGTTAATCATTCATGAAAGCATAATGCATAAACACAGGAGCAGATAAACTTCAACATATTGGACACCAAGATTTTGACGTGGAAAACCTGGTTAAGGGAAAAACCACGGGGTGATTAACCCAAGGATTATTCTCTGTTAGAAGAATAAGAAAAATGAATGGCACATGCCAATTAGGGCTCACTGCCCGAGCACACTGCTCACAAGAGGCACACTGCCTACAAGAGGCACACTGTCTACAAAGTGATAAGAATCATAAACTTGAACTGGAGATTGACATCTTTACCATGACTGGATCAGTTCCATTTAAGCCCGAGATACTTCTGCTCTGCCTTTCGCTCTTTCGCTATTCCACACTCATCCACCTCATTCCACACTTTGAAATGAACTCACAAACCTTTATTTATACAAGGCATCGACTTAGGAACAATCATCTAAGTCGGCAATCATTCATAAGAGCATTCGCAAGATGAATAACTCATCCGGTTGGCCAACTAAGAATATCTTCATCCGGAAGAATATCTTCAATTCCGGGCTCTAACACTAATGCGGACCAATAACACAACCTCAGCATAATCCAAGAACCTTCACAAGCTTGCCTGAATGACCAGGTACATCCGCACTTCCTCTACTCACAAGAATCTCTTCTCCTCTTCATTCAGAACTTCAAGAACATAGTCTGTCGCGACTGTCAAACTGAAAAAGGTTCTTCCGGACCTCCAAACTTTGTACAAAACAAGATGACACATCACAAGGACATCCCAAACATTCCTTCCAATCCGCAGAGTCTGACAATGCTCCTCTGGATCTCACCGGACCTTTTTGTAACACTCTGTCACTCTGGAACAGCTCTTGGAACCGGTTCTACTTGACCGATCACAACTTTTTCATATCTTCATGCGGACCTCTGAAATCTTAACTAGATCATCTCAAGACTCATATCTACAAACCCTTTAATCTGCATCCTCTGATCCACATCCTATTGAGTACATTTGCCTTCTTCTTATCACTGTTCTTTACTGTTCCTGATTGAGACTAATTTTCTCAATATCCTCAACACATAGCTCATCCAATCCTTCTTACCAATGCACTATGAGTATGTTGACATCAATGACAACACTGGTTAACCTCATACTTGCAACAATCTCCCCCTTTGTCATTGATGGCAACATATGATGTGAAAAACCATCAAGACAAGAACTTCTCTTTTCTGTCACAGCTCCTGTAGACACCCAAATTTGTCCCAACTTTGTTTATGTCTAGCAACACCTTGTTAAATCATTAATCATTAAGCTAATTAATTAAATAAATTTTATTTATTTAATTAAAATCCCACTCTCATTCACTTAGCCAATTAATTAAATAAATTTTATTTATTTAATTAATTCCACATCATTTCTCAATCATATCCTATCCCCATCCCAATTAATTAAATAAATTTTATTTATTTATTTAATTTCCACATCATATCTTATCCCATTTTATTCATTTATCCTATTAATATTTAATTAATATCCAACTCATATCCCAACTAATTCAAATATTTTATTTGAATTAAATACTTATCTTTCATCACATTCAAACACTTATTCAGTCAATCATGTGTTGTAAGACAACTTTCACTCATATCCTTCACATGCACAACTAATGGAACCTAAATTTAGTATCTTTCAATCCTAGCCATTCACATAGCCTCTGAATCTCCACCGTTGATTGATCTTGGTTGAGTCCTATATAAACACCCTCTCATTCCATATGAGAGGGGGGGGGATCCAGCAATCATATAGCACCTACATTATCATCTTGAGCATCTTGAGCATCTATTTGAGCTTTTATCATCCATCATGGCAGCTTTCAGCTTTGCAATTGTTCATTGTTGAAGAAGCAGTCCACATCCCTTAAACAAGGAATCGCACGGTCTAGGTGATGTTATGCTTGAATTGCATTGTTCTTTGATTTCATTTAGGTTAGATTCCTTGATGATGGTAGGGTTAGGGTTTCATGACTATGTCTGATCTGCTAAACCTGACTTTCACCTATCACATTTTGGCACGTCCGGTGGGACTCACGTCCTTGATTGACTTCATTTTTCGGAGTTATTTTCTTTGAAGATCAGATTTTGCAGGTGCTTGCAGTAAATTCCGGTCGCTTCTCAATGAAAATCCGCCGCTTCCGGATCTCTGTGCCGCTTTTATGCTGGAACCGGCTGCATTTACCTCTCTGGATCACCTTTAAACAGATAGTCGTCGCCTAGGTATAATTTGTATCACTTTTGTTTTAAAAAGGCTTGCCTGTGATTTAGCACTGATTGCGGTTGCTTTTTAGACTGTATTTATTGCTTTTGACCTAACAGTGGCCGCTTTTGCACACAATCGCGTCGCTTTTGACCTAACAGTGGCCGCTTTCGCACATGTTCGCATTGCTTTTGATCTGACAGTAGTCGCTTTCACATTGATCTGAATCACTTATGAACTAAGAGTGATCGCCTGTGCAGGTTAGGGTTTCGACTGTGTTTTTGCAGATACAGGTCGCTTTTGTCTTGCAACAGGTCGCTTCTGGGTATAGCTGGATCGCGTATGAGTCTACAGAGGCCACGTTTGAATTAATTAGAATCGCTTTTAAATTGACAGTGATCACCTGTTAGACTAGGGTTTTGTCTGTTGACTCTATTTTGCAGATACTGTTCGCATTTAGCCCTCAATTGATCGCGTTAGGCTAATACGCATCGCTTATGAGCTGACAGGTGTCGCATACTGTATTTTCGGCGTCGCATATGATCTGCAGTATATCGCCTATGGTAAAATGAAGGTCGCTTTTGATCAGCAGTGAATCGCATCTGGTAAGTTTTGTTGTTTTCAAATCTGTTTCAGTTCCAGTTCGATTTTTTGGCTATTAATTGGGTATTTGTGCAGCATCTTATCGATTTATCCAAGAAAGGAGGTTATCAAACTACTGACATATCTGTTGCAGGTTTGATCGGTCCAAGATTTGTGGTTTTTCACTAAATTAGGCATATTTGGGCTTGGTGCTTAAAATGAACCATTGTTTGCTCCGTGCTTGATTTATCTTTTTGATTGCTTGCATGTGCCTGATTGTAACCCAAATTTAATGGCAAAAGTATCCTCTCCCCTTGCCTATCAAATGGATCTTGGGTGTATGAGAACTTGTCATTATCTTTAGAGGGCCTGCCTTCCCGGTGTGAGAAGGGATACGACCCAAGCGGTAACGGGCTAAAGCCAAGTCCTTCCGAACCGCTATATAAGAAAAGTGTTTGTGTCGAAAGCCGCAAACAATGGGTGCTGTTGCGTTATACCGATAGCCAACCTCCCCCAAAACCCTCCAAGGCGCAACCCTTGGAGGCTGGGAGACTCCATAACAGAGAGTAGCGCTGCCGCATGTATAGCCACCCGAACGGATGCCCTTATTAGCAACTTTGTGTAGTAGCCAAAAACCTTCTATCTGTTGATGTAAAAGGTGGGACCTTTGAAGTGGCCTTGATTCACGTGGTTCTTAGTAGAGATAGCAGGGACAATCCTAAAGTTTGGTGTGGGGACAAGCCTTACAGGAAGCCTGGAACTTGGTATGCGTGAGAAGTGAGTGCCGTGGAGGGGAGCCGGTGCTACCAAGATCCTGAAGCTATCCGCTTTGAATAGGCACAGCCAGGGGATTCAACAAATACTGTCCTATCCTAGCCTAGGCTGTATCAGTTTGTGCTTGTTGTGAGTGTGAGTGACTGTTATCACTGTTTTCTTGCTGGAAAAAAACTGTAAAATGAGACAACTTTTGAACAAACACAGTCGCTTTTGAACCTAAACTGCTCGCACAAATCACCGACATCGCTTCTGAACTGTAGTAATTTGCTTTTTGCTCGAACTGTGTCACTTTTAAACCACAGCTGATCGCCTATTGCCTGAACAAAATCGTATTTGAACAACAGTTGATCGCATATTGTCTAAACCAGGTCGCCTTTAAGCCACAGTTAGTCGCCTTATTACTGAATGAGCTCGCCTTTGAATAACAGATTGTCGCCTTTAGGGATATCTGAGTCGCCTCTAATCAACAGAAAATTGCTTTTACACCAACAGTCGTCGCCTCTGGCATAGCATTCGCTTCTGGTTAACACTGTCATTCTCTGGTTGAGCCTAAACCAGATCGCATCTGAGCTATCATTGATCGCCTTTGGAATCCTTTGAGTCGCATTTGAGCTATCATCAGTCGCTTGTAGCTAAAATACCTGCAAACCTCAGTCCCTCAGCTAAATTAGCTACAGGTCCAGCCTGCTTGAGTCTTAAACATCAACTTTCAGACTTCTCTTTGATCAACAGCAAATACTTGGACTTTGTCTCCTGTTTTGAGCTTATTAATCAATCACAACTCATGAGCTTTCCATCTTTTTGAGACCCCAACCAGCAAATCAAACATCAACACAATCATTTCAATCAGCAAACATCCTTCAGTTTTAGCTTCAGCCAACATCATCCTTCAGCTTTAGCTTCAGCAAACAACATCCTTTAGCTTTAGCTCTAACAAACATCAACAACAAACAATCTTTCCCTTGAGTGTTTGAGCTATCCTCTAGGGACAACCAACAACAACTGAACAACAACAACTCAGCCAAAACAAAATCAACCAAGCGAATTAGCCAAACCAGCAAACCAAAACAACAACCAATCAACCAACTAGCCAACTATCATCTTTTGGGTCTCAAAACTTTGACAAGCTCAACTTCATCATCAACATCATGCCTCAAACTAGGAGTCAATATCGAGCCGAAATAGAAGCCAAATTGAAAGCTGAAATGGAAGCCAAATTGCAAGCTGAGATGAAACAATTCACAACACCTCTTAAGGACGCAACTCAATTCACAACTGGTATGCCTTCTCATATGTTCATGCCTCAAGGATACACTATTGGTGAATCATCTTCACAACGAATGCAACCTACACCATCCTTGGAAACTTTCGAAGAACAATCTCAAGATGACTCATCAGAATTCCAAGATACCTATCTATGGGACCAAGTTGAGAAACTCATGATATCTGAGCCTGATCGTTGCTTTCTCCAACTTGCTCGCATGGGTGCTAAACTACCAAAGGACTTTGACATATCCGCTATTAGAGAGCAAGATCCCAACACTACTGCTGTTGTTGCGAATGGACCATCTACTATAGTCACATCATCTCCTATTACATCACAAACATCGTCCTCATTGCCTATTGTTGCTTCATTTGAGCCACCACGATCAGAGCATACTTTAGAACCATTGATAGTGCCCACCAATGTGCTCCCTCTCATGTCACAAAATCTCAACATTCCACTTTTCCATGTTCCTCAACATATCTCTCCTTCTACCATGACTGTTTCCATGCCTCAAGTAACACAAGCTATCCATGTAACACAAGCGCAAATACTTCGAGCATCACAAGCTATTCCCATGTCTTATAGTGTGCAAACCTCTCAAACCACTCCAACAACACATGTTGTCCATGCTTCACACCCATTACAATCCACTACATCTCATACAAATACCATATCCCATATACCAACTGCTAATACTTCCATGCTATCATATAATCCCAACATTAGTCTCATTGACATGAGTGATCCCCCTGTTTCTCAAGCCAATCCGAACAATAAGATCGCCTATGTTGATCAACTTACATCCATGTCGTCATATTATTCCAATCCTTCACGCACCATTAATCCATCCTATGCTACCCAAAGCATTCCTATTGTCACCCAACCTATGACACATACCCATCCTCATATCGTCCAAAATACAAATCCAAATGTTTCTGTCGTATCTACCAATCCCTCCATTACTTACCATGTCACGAATCAAATCCCAACTTCCCAACCATCCGCTACTATCAATCCACTATCCACTTCCCATGTGATGCACACCCAATTGCCGCTTGTGTCTCAAGGACAACAATCCTCCAACACATACGTGTCACATACCAATCCTTTGACATACATTGTGGGTACACAACCGCAACAAACAGTCACAACTCCATATATCCCACAACCACAACCACAATATATCTCCTACCATACTCCACCCCCCTTCGCAACAACAGCAATTATCTTCAGCAGATGTTCAACAGATGATCGATGAAAGGGTAGGACAAGGCAAGAAACCTTTTTCTCTTGAAAACATATGCGCCTGTCCATTTGACAAGTCTCTTAATATGATAACTTTTCCACCACATTTTGAAATCCCACAATTTGATAAATACAAAGGGAAAGGGAATCTGGAAGACCATCTTCGAGCCTTTTTTGTAGCATGTCTTGATGTCTCTTATGACGATACGTATCTTTTGAGACTATTTCCTCGAAGCTTAGCAGGACAAGCTCTTGAATGGTTTTCTCATTTACCTCTGGGCATCAAATCTTTTGCGGAATTAGCAAACAAATTTCGATCACACTTTGCCTTCAACATTGAACATGAGGTAAACATGAATGACCTTGTCAATACCAAACAGCGCAACAATGAACCCTTTTCTGCTTTTACCCAACGATGGCGTAATATGGCTAGCAAATTATCATGGGAAATACCTGAGAAACAACAGCTTGACATCTTTGTTCAAAATCTTCATCCTGAGCTGTCATTCCAACTACAATTGCAGAGTGCTAGCACCTTTGACGAACTAGTTTCCAAAGGAGTTATTATTGAACGAGCCTTAATTGCCAAGGGCACTATTAAGATCTTTCGCGACAACAAAGATTCTCCCCAAAATTCCAATGATAAGTCTCGCTTTTGGAACAAGAACAAGAATGTTGTAAATGACGGTATTGTAGACGCAAAGAATATTCAAACTATGAGAGCTCCCATCAACATTCAAGCAGCCTCTACACCAAGACAGCCTTTTCCACAACGAAGAAACCAACGCCAAACTTCTAATCCACGCCGACAATTTACACCATTAGTGGAACCCATGGAAGTTGTTCTTCAAAAGCTGCTTCAAGCAGGAGATATTATTCTACCCGATGCACCACCAAATGGCGAACCACTCTTTCGAGCTCCTTGGTACAAAGAAAATGAGTATTGTGATTACCATCGAGTTAAAGGGCACAAAACAAATGGTTGTATGCGCTTAAAACATGTTATCCAAGACTGCATTGATCAAGATTTAATCAACATCACACCTTCAACAGCTCAACCTGCTCAACAATCAACATCAAACTATGATCTAGAGACTTTCAAGAATTCACTTCCATCTCATGATCAGACAAATAACCTTCAGGCTTGAAATGCTATTCCGTATAACTATGCATCATCTACCATTGGCCGCCTTGACCATGCTCGCATTTCTACCATTACCATCCAAGGGAGAGCACCTGATTGTGCCGTAACCACGTGAAGAGGTTGAGTTACTATTCAAGGAGCACCTCCTCACTCTCCTCGATCTCTCTCTGACTATAACCTCTTGGATCACCTTGGTAAAACACCCGCACACATATCTATTCTTGAGCTGCTCCGCATATCCCCGCACATAAAGCTATCCTTGATAAAGCCTTACAAGAGTCTTCGGTGCCTAATAATATTAATATCACACAATTCCAATCTATGGTCGCTAGCATTGCAGCCCCTTGTCATTTGACCTTTTCCGACAAAGATCTTCAGCCCTCCATTCATCCGTCACACAACGAAGCCCTCCATATTGAAGTATTTGTTAAACAACGCCGTATCAAATGAGTCTTGATAGATGGGGGAGCTGGTCTTAATATATGTTCTTTGAAACTTATCAAGCAATTGGGATATTCTGAGAAAGATGTTGACACCTCCAAGGTTATTACCATCAGAGCATATGATGACGCTGAAAGAGATACCGAAGGGATTATCTTATTGCCTATTCAAGTTGGGCCAGTCATTACAGAAACGCGCTGTCAAGTCCTTGATATTGATCTTCCTTACAACATCATCCTTGGATGCCCTTGGATCCATACCCTTAAAGCAGTTCCCTCTACATACCACGAATGCCTTAAATTTCCACATAAGGGTGTTGAGGTTACCATTCAAGCTGATCCCAATCCATTTGAGTTTTGCCATGCCTTTCAAGCTAAATATCAGAGTCCGAATCGCATTCCTATCAACACCGAGGCATATCCGTCTTCATCCTATATAAGCCCATCCGACCTTCTCAAGCCCTCATCTAGCAAAGCCACTTCCAACCTCCATATCAAATATACCGAACATGGCCCTGGTGAATACAAATTATAAGAGTCCTATTGTGTTGGTACCCTTCCATTATCTCCTAAATCACACGGTAAGCCCTCTACATCCAAGCCAACTTCATCCTCCGCTGTTATCAAAGCTCCCCCTACAGTATTGATTAAGGGTGGTTTCTTGGATGATGAAGACATTGAGGACATCAACTCTTGGATATTCTTTGATGAAAATGACCAAGTCCAACTTGAAGTAGAGCGCTACAACAATGGGTTTCGTATCATAAAGAACATGGGCTATAAAGGACATGGCAGCTTGGGATCACAGGAACAAGGACCTACTGAGCCCATTATTGTGTCTAAGAAGTTTAATAAGCAAGGCCTTGGTTACCAACCGGAGGTACCGCGACCCAAAGACATTAAGTGTATTTCTGACACTAACGTTGGACCTTCTTCGGTAGGAGAGACTTCTAATTCGGATACTATCGATGACTCCTCCCTTCATATCACCGACCTTTTTCAAGAACATTCCATCTTCATGTTTTCCGCAACCTCTTCTAGCCATCACAATTCCTCCATTAGCCTTTCACTCGTATATCCTGACCTCATCGATTGGGACCAACAGGGGGCACCGATATTAGATACATTTGAAAATGACGAAGCCATTGCAGAATTCATGGGTTTGAGACAAGGTATTCCATTGGGTGATCATAAAGCAGGTTTCATGATGGATTTACCTAAACTAGCATATTTTGGCGGAAGTATCAATTCCTTCAGTCGCAAAAGTGAAATAAATAAAATTCAACAAAATAGGTCACTAGGTGAAAACCGAAAGTCACCTCTTGACCTTGAAAAAGTAAAAATAAAGGATGTATCCGAAGGTGAAAACCTCTCTGAGGCGCCTGAGGATGAGGGATTTGATCTTCCTGTTGCCACTGATTACCATGAAAAATCAACTGTGCTAGTGGAAAAATCACAAGACATGAACTTGGGAACAGAGCAGAATCCGAAGATTACTTTTTTGGCAGCGTCACTATCACAGCAAGAACGAAGAAACTTCACAGCATTTTTTATGAGAAGAGCTATAAATTTTGCATGGACTTATGTAGACATGCCAGGTCTAGATCCTTCACTTGTGGTACATCATTTAGCAGTATCTCCTGATGCAAAGCCTGTCAAACAAAAATTGTGCAAAATGCATCCACAAGTTGCCTTATTGGTCAAAGCAGAAATTCAGAAACTGTTAGAAGCAAAATTTATAAAGCCTATTGATTATCCAGAATGGGTTTCAAATTTGGTACCTGTAGCAAAACCAGATGGACGTGTTCGCTGCTGCACAGACTTTAGAGATCTTAACAAAGCTTGTCCTAAGGATGATTTCCCACTGCCAAGCATAGACAACATTGTAGATCTTACGGCAGGACATGAAATGCTATCTTTGATGGATGGATTTTCAGGTTATAATCAAATCCGCATTGCAGAGGAAGACCAAGATAAAACATCTTTTATTTGTCCATGGGGCACATATTGCTGGGTTGTAATGCCTTTTGGTCTTAAAAACACTGGAGCTACCTATCAACGAGCCATGACAGTTATTTTTCATGACCTTTTTCATACTATCATGGAAGACTATGTTGATGACATCCTGGGAAAATCTAAGACAAGAGAAGGACATCTACAAGTATTGGCACAAATCTTTGATCGATTAGAAAAATACCAAGTTAGACTAAACCCAAAGAAGTGTGTATTTGGTGTAACATCAGGAAAACTATTGGGATATATTGTGTCTCGACGAGGGATAGAAGTGGACCCAGCTAAGGTAAAAGCTATCATAGAAATGCCTCCACCAACGAATCTCAAACAGCTCCGCAGTTTACAAGGTAGGCTACAATCTATCCGCAGATTTATCTCACAACTAGCAGATAAATGTCATCCTTTTCAACATCTTCTTCGTAAGGGTGAACCTTTTAAGTGGGATGAAAAGTGTCAAGAGGCTTTTGATAAGATAAAGGAATACTTGGCAACACCTCCTGTGTTAGTACCTCTGATACCTGATCGTCCATTACTGCTCTATATATCATCAACAACCGCAGCATTGGGTGCCCTTCTAGCTCAACATGATGACTCAGGCAAAGAACAAGCCATTTACTACATCAGCAGAACCCTTGTGGGCTATGAACTCAATTACTCATTCATGGAAAAAGCTTGTTTAGCATTAGTGTTTGCTTCCCAAAAGTTGTGACACTATATGCTGAACCAAACAACAAAGCTCATCTCTAATGTGGATCCCCTCAAGTATCTCCTTTCAAAAGCCCTTCTCACAGGGAGATTAGCAAAATGGGTTATGATCTTAAGTGAATTTGACATACAATATGTGAACCGTAAAGCTATCAAAGGACAAGTTATTGTTGATCAATTAGCTGCAGCACCCATCACAGATATTTAGCCAATATATCCAGAATTCCCTGATGAAGGATTGTTTAATTTGAATTCTCCAGCACGATGGCAACTATACTTTGATGGATCATACACACAACATGGTTCTGGAGTAGGTATCTTGTTTGTCACCCCTCAAGGAGATTGTATACCTAAATCATACAGAATAGCATTCCCATGTACCAACAACATAGCAGAGTATGAAGCTTTAATCACAGGCTTGCGCATGGCAGTACAATGGGCTATCAAACAATTACGAGTCTTTGGTGATTCTCAGCTGGTTATCAAACAGGTCTTAGATGAATATCAAACAAAAGACGAAAAGCTTCTCCCATACAAGCTAATGGTGGATGATTTCAAGAAATATTTTGAGGATATTACCTTTGAGCAAATTCCCAGACTATAAAATAGAGCAGCAGATGCCATGGCTATGATTGGATCTCTTTTAGACATGCCATCTAACACCTATAAATGTGAATTCTTGGTTGAATAGCTTTTGATCCCAGCATTTGAAGTTCCACAATCTGAGCTTATATGTGAAATTGTTGGTCCCAACTCGTCGTGGTACAAGGATATATACGAGTATCTCCGTAATCAAACCCTTCCACTCCTACTATCCAACACCCAGCACAAAACCTTTATCCATCGAGCCTCTCGTTACACTATCTTAGGAGACACCCTTTATCGCCGGAGTCTTGACGGTATCCTTCTTAGATGTCTTGATTCTGAGGATGCAAAAACTGCCTTACATGAAGTACATGAAGGTGTCTGCGGTTCGCATTCCGCTGGCCCTAGCCTTGTTAAGAAACTTCTACGAGCAGGATACTATTGGCCAACTATGGAAAAAGATGCACAACAATTTGCAAGGAGATGTCTACAATGTCAGAAACATGGAGATCTAATACATGCACCAGCACATGAGCTTCAGCCTATTGTCACTCCATGGCCTTTTTCGCAATGGGGACTTGATCTCGTAGGTAAAATCCATCCTACTTCATCCAACGGTCATAAGTTTATTATTACTGCCACTGAGTATTTCACGAAGTGGGTAGAAGCCATACCAATGACCTATATCACAGGTAAACAAATAGCCAAATTCATCCTACATTACATTATCTGCCATTATGGAGTTCCTCAAGCTATTGTCACAGACAATGGTCAGCCTTTCAAGAACCAAGAGGTTAGAGATCTTTGCACCAAGTTCCATATTCAACATAGATTCTCTTCGCCTTATTATCCTCAGAGCAATGGTCAAGCTGAAGCCTCTAATAAGACAATCATCAAGATCCTTAAAAAGACTGTTAATGAAGCTGGTCGAGATTGGCATCTACAACTACATCCTGCATTATGGGCATATAGAACAAGCATTAGAACTCCCACTGGAGCCACACCCTATGCTCTCGTCTATGGCACTGAAGCTATTTTGCCTATCGAGGTTGAGATCCCCTCTTTGCGCATATCCTTGCAACATACTATCTCAGATGAAGAGTATCGAGTATCCAGACTCCATGATCTTGAGCTATTAGATGAACGCCGCCTTACAGCATTGAACCATCTTCAAGTCTATCAAAACCGGCTACACCGCAGCTACAACAAAAAGATCAGAGAATGCAGATTTTAAGTTGGCGACCTTGTCCTTAAAGAAAACCAAAGGAATCAACAACATCGAGAGAAACAGGGCAAGTTTGAACCCAATTGGCTTGGTCCTTTCATTATCACAGCAATCTATGGATCAGGTGCATACACTCTTTCAACACTTGAAGGCGTTCCCTTGGATGAACTAGTCAACAGCGTTCATCTCAAGAAGTTTTATCCATAAATCTCAGCTATCCCAAAAAAAAAACCAAAAAAAAAAAAAAAACAAAAACAAAAAAAATATACGATAAATAATCCGTCCTCTGGTGAAAACCTGGTAAACAGGCGCCTTGGATAAGTACCATAGTGAAAACCTGGCAAACAAGCGCTGTGTAGTGACCAGCTTCCCTCATCTGTTTGGTTCGTTTGATCATATTTCCCTACTTCATCTTGTATAAGCCATAATCATAAGCCATATCGTAATCCCACACATAGCCTTTCGTCTTCATCCTTGTCTTTGCCAATGCTAGCTATCATATTTGAGACATTGTCGTGATATCTATATCTTTTGCACCTTAGCATCTTGGCCACATCTTTTCTGCATTATCGCTTCTGCATAATAAACCTCATCCCACACTGGGGGCATTTGTCGAGTCTTATTTGGAAGTGGATCCTGTTATCTCTAGCTCATAACACATCAAACAACTCAGCTTACAACACAACAAACCTTATCAACTTCAGCCATGGCATATATCCAACAACAAATGTGACTTAACGATTTGCAACCAGGACCCATATCTTCGCAATCTATCCACCTTCATCCAACAATTGTAACAAACGTCACTTGATCAAACATCCACCCAATTAGCGACATCAATAAGAACTACATACAGCTCTATCGTTGATGCCTTGATCCCGTGGATACAGGGTATGTAGGCAATCTGAGATGCGAAGGAAGCACTCTGATTTAGGCTAAGACGATAGCCCCTTTCATCATTCATCTTTCATCTTTCTTCTAAACATCCTTCAATCTTTCAGCTCAAATTCTTCTATCTTTCATCACTTACATCATCAATAAAACCCAGAACTACATATTCATCATGTCTCATCTTCATCGTAAATGTGCTTTGATCCCATGGATACAGGGTATGTAGGCAGTTTGGAATATGAAGGAAGTTTCCAGTACTCAAGCACAGATGATCCACCCCATCTTCTTCATCTTCTTTCCTCATCGATCTTGTTCTCTTTGATTAGCTCAAACAAGAAGCAAACCATGTGTATAGCGAAAGCTCAAGCACTTTAACCAATCAAAAGTACGCCAGAAGCTATTTGTCTGCATGCCTTAAGCCAACATTTGCTATACCAGTTTATCAACAACTTTAGCCTTCAACAGGATGTAGCTTTCCTCTTAACAAGGCACCAGCTTGATTTATCCAAGAGCACCCAAAATTTGGCAAGAGAACGTGATGACAGTATCTTTTGTTTTATCTTTTGATTTATCTTTTGTCCCTTTTCTATGCCTAATCACGACTGCCTTGATCCATTTATATCTTGGTATGTTGCGATGAAGTAAGGTTTAGGGCATGGTCATATAGCTTTCGTATGCCGTGTTTGCGGGATGATCTTATTCTCTTCCTATGCGTATTGGTATCTTGTACGTGTTGGGATTAGCATCTTACATATCAATATCTCTAGCATCTGAGAGCTAAACAGTCTCTTATGCATTTGAGACTATTCTATGTTAAGACTAACTCCATACATATAACCAGCAAGCTATCATTATGTGTAGTGGAGATAAGCTCAAACCATTGCTTGTAGTGTCAAAGTCCAACACTAGCTGTTATTCATATCTTGTGCATGTTGGCTCAACATCTTGACCTCATGCGTTCAGACAAGATTGTAACACCCTAGTTGCGCATTGGATATCTCGACACCTTGGTCTCTTATACCCTGATGCATAACATCCATATGCTATATCAAACATAAGGACTGCATTTCTTTTCATTCTGAGCAATTACTTGAAAGCTACCCATCATCATCTTATCTATTCATTCCATCATACTCAGCCAAGATCACTCATTTCCATTTTCTTCGTGTCTGCCTTCTTTTTAGCCTTTTTTTTCTATCGAGAGCCAACCCAGCCCTTCCTGGTTAGCCTGGCTTACCTCTCGAGGGGGCATACCTGCTAGTTACACTGGGGCATAACTTGTGTATCAAACGCATATCGTATCTTCTTTGACACAATGCTCTATCGAACATTGTATCAAAGAGGGGCAAAATGTAGACACCCAAATTTGTCCCAACTTTGTTTATGTCTAGCGACACCTTGTTAAATCATTAATCATTAAGCTAATTAATTAAATAAATTTTATTTATTTAATTAAAATCCCACTCTCATTCACTTAGCTAATTAATTAAATAAATTTTATTTATTTAATTAATTCCACATCATTTCTCAATCATATCCTATCCCCATCCCAATTAATTAAATAAATTTTATTTATTTAATTAATTTCCACATCATATCTTATCCCATTTTATTCATTTATCCTATTAATTAAATAAATTTAATTTATTTAATTAATATCCAACTCATATCCCAACTAATTCAAATATTTTATTTAAATTAAATACTTATCTTTCATCACATTCAAACACTTATCCAGTCAATCATGTGTTGTAAGACAACTTTCACTCATATCCTTCACATGCACAACTAATGGAACCTAAATTTAGTATCTTTCAATCCTAGCCATTCACATAGCCTCTGAATCTCCACCGTTGATTGATCTTGGTTGAGTCCTATATAAACACCCTCTCATTCCATATGAGAGGGGGGGATCCAGCAATCATATAGCACCTACATTATCATCTTGAGCATCTTGAGCATCTATTTGAGCTTTTATCATCCATCATGGCAGCTTTCAGCTTTGCAATTGTTCATTGTTGAAGAAGCAGTCCACATCCCTTAAACAAGGAATTGCACGGTCTAGGTGATGTTATGCTTGAATTGCATTGTTCTTTGATTTTATTTAGGTTAGATTCCTTGATGATGATAGGGTTAGGGTTTCATGACTATGTCTAATCTGCTAAACCTGACTTTCACCTATCACAGCTCCCCCTATCAGCAACAACTCTTCACATGTCTTCTCTTCCTTTACTGCTCCCCCTTTGATCATCAACCACTTGTTTTTCACATGTCTTCTCTCCCCCTTTGACATCAATGGCAAAAGGCTCATACTTGCACTTGTAACACATCAAAATCATACCAGCCGCTCCCCCTTAGTAGTAGCTCCCCATCATCAATCCGGATCACAAGATACGACTGTGATATCCACCAGACTGATGCACATCAGTGCATCCTAGTTCATCAGCAGAGGGGCCATGACCCCTAACTTCTCCCTGAGATACTCAAAAGAGTCTTTGGGAAGAGGTTTAGTAAAAATATCTGCAAGTTGATCCTTGAAGGGCACATACTCCAATCTGACTTCACCCTTGTTCACTTGTTCTCTCAAAAAGTGAAATTTGATAGATATATGCTTGGTCTTAGAATGCAATACTGGATTCTTGGAAATATTTATTGCACTTGAATTATCATAGAAAATTGTGATAGGCTCCTCATATTTTATTTTCATGTCTCTTAACATCTGCTTCATCCATAAGATTTGAGTGCAATTGCCTGCTGCTGCAATATATTCTGCTTTAGTTGTAGACAGAGATATTGCCTCTTGTTTCTTGCTTAGCCAAGAAACCAATCTCTTTCCCAAGAAGAATTCTCCACCACTGGTGCACTTCCGGTCATCCACATCTCTTGCCCAATCTGCATCTGTATATGCATGAAGAGAGAAATCCTGATCTCTAGGATACCATAGGCCATACTCAACTGTCCCCTTTAGATATCTAAAAATCCTCTTGATTGCCATAATATGAGATTTTCTAGGGTCAGCCTGAAATCTTGCCACGAGACCAATAGCCTACATTATATCTGGTCTAGTCTGAGTGAGATACAATAATCCTCCAATCATTGATCTATACTTGGTCTGATCTGTCTTAGGAGAGTCATCATCTTTGCTCAACTTACATCCGGTTACCATAGGAGTGTTCATTGGCTTTGAATCTTCCATTCCAAATTTCCTCAACAATTCTTTCACATATTTGGTCTGAGAGATAAAGATACCTTTCTTTGTCTGAGTAATTTGCAGACCCAAGAAGAAATTCATTTCACCAAGCATTGACATTTCAAACTCACTTTTCATTTGATTTGCAAAGGTTTTACACAAACTATCTCTTCCTCCAAAAATGATATCATCAACAAATACTTCAACAATCAAGATGTTTTCATTATCTATTTGGAAATATAGATTACTGTCAGCAGTACCTTTGTTGAAACCAATCTGCACAAGATACTTATCCAACCTTTCATACCATGCTCTTGGGGCTTGCTTCAATCCATACAGTGCTTTCTTCAACTTGCAGACCATATCATCATGATCAGACAATTGAAATCCATTCGATTGTTCAATGTATACTTCTTCTTCCAAATCACCATTTAGGAAGGTAGACTTGACATCCATCTGATATACCTTGAAGTCTTTGAAGGTAGCATATGCAAGAAATAATCTGACTGCTTCGATTCTTGCTACTGGAGCAAAGGTTTCTTCAAAATCAATTCCTTCTATTTGAGAGTAGCCTTTGCAGACCAATCTGGCTTTGTTTCTGATTACTTCACCAACCTCATTTAGTTTGTTCCGGAAGACCCATTTGGTTCCAATCACATTCTTGTTTCTAGGTCTGGGAACAAGATCCCAAGTGTGATTTTTCTCAATTTGCATCAACTCTTCCTCCATTGCTTTGGTCCAGTTTTCATCATTGCAAGCTTCATTTATTGTCTTAGGTTCAATCTTTAAAATCAGACAGTATTCATTTGAATTTTGAGCAATTCTCCTCCTTGTTTGTACCCCTTTGCTTTTGTCACCTATGATCTGATCTTTAGAGTGATTTAAAGTTACATACCTTGGAACTTTGGGAGTCTCTTGCACTGCTATTTCTTGATTAGGTTCATTCAGACAAACCTCTTCTTCTTGATTTACCGGATCAATCTGAATCTGACTTTCAGGAAGGGATTGAGTTCCTTGAATCAGAGCACCATCCTGATCATCTTCATCATATTCATAAAACCTTGAGGGCTTCTCAATTCTTTCATCAACCTTCACATTTGTACTTTCTATCATCTTTTTCAGTCTCTTATTGTAACACTGGTATGCTTTGCTTTGAGTGGAGTAACCCAAGAAAATTCCTTCATCACTTCTAGCATCAAACTTTCCTAGATCTTCATCTCTTTTGATGTAACACTTGCTACCAAATACTCTGAAATATCTCGCAGTAGGAGCTATACCAAACCAAAGTTCATAAGGAGTCTTACCGGAATTGTTTCTGATTTGAACTTGGTTGAGAGTGTAGACTGCAGTGCTGACATCTTCTCTCCAAAACATCTGAGGAACATTTGCTTCCATCATCATTGTCCTGGAAGCTTTCTGGATGGTCCGGTTCTTTCTCTCAACTACTCCATTCTGCTGTGGAGTCCTAGGAGTAGACAACTGTCTCTTTATGCCATGCTTCTCACAAAAGTCTATGAATTCACCGAATGCGAATTCACCACCTCTATCAGACCTTAGACACTTCAGTTTCAATCCGGTTTGATTCTCTACCATAGCCTTGAAGATTTTGAACTTCTCAAAGGCTTCTGATTTCTCTTTCAGAAAGGTAACCCACATCATCCGGGAATGATCATCAATTAGTAACATGAAATATCTATCACCTTGCATACTCTTGATTCTTGTCAAACCACATAGATCAGTATGAACTAATTCCAATAATCTGGTAGAGGACTGATCTTTGCTTTTGAAGGAGACTCTGCTCTGTTTACCTAGCTACCATTCTTTGCACAAACTATTTGTAGGTTTCACCAATTTTGGAAGATCTCTTACAGCCTGAATATTGCTTATCTTGATGATGTTATCAAAATTTACATGACACATCCTTCTATGCCATAGCCAACTCTGATCAACTTGAACAAATAGACAACTTTTATTTGAACCAACCAGATGGAAGATATTACCTTTTGTTTGAGTACCGGATGCAATCTCAGTTCCAGATCTTTCAAAGATCCTGCATCTTCCATTTTTGAACCGGAGATCATAACCTTTGTCTGCTAACTGTCCAACACTGAGAAGATTGTGCTTCAATCCTTCAACATACAGTACATTACCAGTTTTGCTCTTTCCATCAAAAGAAATAGTTCCCCTACCTCTGATTTTACCTGCAGAATTGTCACCAAACTTTACCATTCCTCCTTCATACCTTTCTAAATATAAGAACTTGTTCTTGTCACCTGTCATGTGGTGAGAGCATCCACTGTCAATAACCCAATCATCCTTTTCTTCAACTTGGGCAGCCAAAGCTCTTTCTACAACCTTATGATTGACAGATTCAGAGGATATTGGTTCTTCTTCCTTGATGGCAATAAACACCCATTCATTTCTAGATTTGTCTCCTATCTCTGATTCATCATCTATTACTCCTTCATTATCAGCTTCTTCATGAACATAATAACAGTTCTTTTGGAACCTTTGTCTATTGGAGTTTGACCATGCAGATCTTTCCAGACATCTTGAAGCAAAATGACCAATCTTATTGCAGTTGAAGCACTTAAAAGGTAACTTTTCTTCATACTTACTGGATCCTCTTGGCAATCTCTTTGCAATGAGGGCTTCAAGATGAGCTGTTTCTGCTTCTTCCTCTTCCATGTCTTTCCTTGCTTGATCATACCATGACAGCTTCCTTGAAGAGTTTTCTCCTGGATCAAATCTTCATTTGCCTTTCACATAGGCACTGGCTTTGAATGCAGATTCAGTCTTGGGGGGATCATCTCCAAACTTTGTCATTTCAAATGCAGCCAGTTTGCTAGCCAATTGCTCTCTTGTGATAGTTGCATGGGCTCTGAATTCATCAATGGCAGCAACCCTAATCTTGTAGGCAGCAGGAAGGGATCTGAGAATCTTGCAAACAATTTCATTTTCATCTAGAACTCCACCAGCATTCCTGATTCCACACACCAGCTCATTCACTCTTGGCATAGAAGTAGTGATATTTTCATCATCTCTCATCTTCAATCTTTCAAATTTCCCTTTCAGACTTTGCAACCTTACACTCTTAACAAACTCATCTCCTTCGTGCAGAAGTTCCAGTTTAACCCAGATTTCATATGTAGTTGGTAGGTTAATGACATTTGAGAGCTCTGAATCATTCAATGCGCTTAGAAGAGCTTCTTTGGTCCGCAAATTGTTTTCAGCATCTGTGATTTCATTCAGAGTTGACAGACCACCCTGTGGAGGTACATATGGTTTTGAGACCATGGCCAAGTATGCTTTTCCCATACACTCCAAGTGACATTTCATGTGACCTTTCCAGAGAGTGAAGTTGGTTCCATCGAACTTCAGACTATCCTTCTTGTATGACGACATCCTGGATCTCAAGCGGTTAAGCTCCTTTTAGAGGAACTTGGCTTTGATACCAATTGTTAGATCTAGGGCACACAACTGAGAGGGGGGGTGAATTAGTTGTACAAAAACTTGCTTCTACTTCAAACACTTGATTCTTCTTTGTTAGTTAATAGCATATCAGTTAATCATTCATGAAAGCATAATGCATAAACATAGGAGCAGATAAACATCAACATATTGGACACCAAGATTTTGACGTGGAAAACCCGGTTAAGGGAAAAACCACGGGGTGATTAACCCAAAGATTATTCTCTGTTAGAAGAATAAGAAAAATGAATGGCACATGCCAATTAGGGCTCACTGCCCGAGCACACTGCTCACAAGAGGCACACTGCCTACAAGAGACACACTGTCTACAAAGTGATAAGAATCACAAACTTGAACTGGAGATTGACATCTTTACCATCCTGGATCAGTTCCATTTAAGCCTAAGATACTTCTGCTCTGCCTTTCGCTCTTTCGCTATTCCACACTCATCCACCTCATTCCACACTTTGAAATGAACTCACAAACCTTTATTTATACAAGGCATCGACTTAGGAACAATCATCTAAGTCGGCAATCATTCATAAGAGCATTCGCAAGATGAATAACTCATCTGGTCGGCCAACTAAGAATATCTTCATCCGGAAGAATATCTTCAATTCTGGGCTCTAACACTAATGCGGACCAACAACACAACCTCAACATAATCCAAGAACCTTCACAAGCTTGCCTGAATGACTAGGTACATCCGCACTTCCTCTACTCACAGGAATCTCTTCTCCTCTTCATCTAGAACTTCAAGAACATAGTCTGTCGCGACTGTCAAACTGAAAAAGGTTCTTCCAGACCTCCAAACTTTGTACAAACCAAGATGACACATCACAAGGACATCCCAAACACTCCTTCCAATCCGCAAAGTCTGACAATGCTCCTCTAGATCTCATCGGACCTTTTTGTAACACTTTGTCACTCCGGAACAGCTCCCGGAACTGGTTCTACTTGACCGATCACAACTTTTTCATATCTTCATGCGGACCTCTAAAATCTTAACTCGATCATCTCAAGACTTATATCTACAAACCCTTTAATCCACATCCTCTGATCCACATCCTATTGAGTACATTTGCCTTCTTCTTATCACTGTTCTTTACTGTTCTTGATTGAGATTAATTTTCTCAATATCCTCAGCACACAGCTCATCCAATCCTTCTTACCAATGCACTATGAGTATGTTGACATCAATGACAACACTGGTTAACCTCATACTTGCAATAGTAAGAGCATCTTCTATTATTAGTTCCTTACATGTTGTAAGGAATCAACTATTATTGGTTTGTCTTTGCAGAGCATCTTATGATAAATTGTAAGGTGGTGTATGAGGCTATTTTTAGCCCATTGGTGACTATTCCCAAGGCGAGCTTGGGAATTTACATAATGGAGTTGTAAAAACTCCCTTTAAACCATAATAAAATAATACATGATTACTACATCTAATATCATTCTATTATTCAAATTCCTTAAGACACTACGTCTAGGAGATCAAAACAGAGTATGAACCAATCAACAATAGATCAAGCTATGCTCAATATCCATAAGTACATCATATGTAGAAAGCACAAATGATGAAACATCTTAGTGATCACACAACTTACATAAATATGTCATGTAGCTTCACCATTTAATTCCACCATACAATACTGAGACACCTAAAATTGACTTGCTCTGCAAACCAATTTCCTGTATCTCTACACCACCAATTATCCCTCCTATTAATTAAATAAATTTATTTTATTTAATTAATTTATCCCTAATTACCTACTCTTAACTATTTATCTATCCTTTGTGATCAATTAATTCATTTAATTTACCACTATACCTTACAACACTATCCCCCATTAATTAAATAAATATTCTCAATAGTTATTTAGTTAATCTCTCCATCTCCTAATCCTTACTAATTAGATAAATTATGTTTATCTAGTTAATCTACCCTACTAATCAACCTAAACCTAGCCTAGTTGATTAAATAGCGATTATTTAATTAGCTACCCTAGCCTACCTATTCCCTAGACCTAAATTAATTAAATAAACCCTTATTTAATTAATTTTAACCTCTCATTAACCTCACTTAATGCTCCTTCCCACACCCCACAAATAAAAAATTACCTTTTATTCCCACTTGTCTTAGTCTCCATTAATGGGAACTCTTCCCCAAGAATGGAACTCTTCCCTATGAAGGGAACTGTTCCCCATGTGAATTAAAAATTCACATTTAACTTGTCATATCCAACTCTTCCCCCAAAATAAATTTTTAATTCATTTTAATTCTCATCACCCTTCCCCATGTGAATTTAAAATTCACAAATAATGAGATCCATCCAATCTCATTGACCAATTCTTAGCCTTTGATCTCCCTCATCCAACCCTCATGTGACACTTGTCACAAGACTACAACTCCAATCCTAACCCTAATCCTCAAGCATTCCTAGCCATTGATCTAAACTTTCAATCCTCACCCTCCATCCTTTTATCCAAAATCTATAAATAGAACCCTCACCCAAGCTATTTTCATAACTTCTTCTTGCATCAAATCCATGCCAAAATTCCTCTAGAATCTCTCTATCTTACCATCATAATGCCAAAATCCCTCTAGCCTTCTATCTCATTCATCCATAGCCAAATCCCATCCTCATCTCCATCCAATCTATCATCAAATCCAATCATCATATTGTGTTGAAATGCATTAGAGCAATCTACATTACACAATCATCCTCTTGGGTAAAGCTAGGAGCTCTTGGGTGCAAGCTCCTCCACCTTATCAAGGAGTAAGAAGATCGTGAGGTATAAACAATGTGTTTTTGCATTTTGTTTGTGTTTTCTAACCTTTAATTTATCTTGTCTTCATTTGGCACGCCCGGTGGGACCCACAAGGTCCAAACTAATCTTTTGTGTATTTTTTGGTGTTCAAAACATGTGTTTTGCAAGTTTGAGCGTCAAAAGCTCTCTGTTTGGTACCATTTCTTCTTGCAGTGGTGCCATTTCACAGTCCCGTGGCGCTATTTTTGACTGTTTTGGTGCCATTTTCACACGACATTTTCACTAACACTTTTCTCTTTGTTTGATATTTTGATGCTTTTTTTGAAGGATTTAGCAAGCTTTTAGTGTATTTTACTCTTTGTTTTAACAAAAAACAAGCAGAAAGAGGGTGTTATAATGGCAAATTTTTTTCTAGGGAAACTTATAAGTGTTTATCATTTAACCCTAGTTTATGTTGCTTGAACTTTTATTTGTCACTATCCTTTGGGTCTTTTGAATCTTGCTTGGTAGAAAGAGGAATACTAACCTTGTTTGGATCAAGATTTTTGAGACTAACTGTGTTTTTCAAGGCATTTTGGAGACACTGCGTTGTTTTGGCACTATCCCGCTCACTACACAAGGTAAACTAAGCTAAAACCCTGTTTGGCGCTATCCACCCATCTTGTGGCACCATCCTCTTCTGTGGCGCCATCCTCTGCTGTGGCGCCATGAGAGGAACCTCTTGCAACAATATAATGAAAAATGCACAAAATAACAGGAATATTAGAAACATAGAAGGAATTTATTGATCGCAGGGCACTTCGAGGGGGCAACCTCCTTTGAGCAAGCTCAATACAATAAATTCGTGGATGCCTTCATTGGCCTCAACACGTACTTATATACTAAGTCTAATCTAAACAACTATTACTTCCCATGAATGTGGGATAATATAATATACTCACGGGATGACCTAGAAAGCATATGCGTCCAAAAGTAATATACTAACAAAGTAAAGAGAAGGGTTAAACATGGGTTCCTAACACCCCCTCCCTCTTAAAAAAGCTTTGTCCTCAAAGCTTAAGATGTGGAAATTGTTGTTGAATCTGAAGGAGTGGTTCCCATCTGGCATCCTCTAGTTGCATTCTGTGCCACTGAATTAATACCTCTGTGATGGATCAGGAGCAAAGCTAATGAGTGCGCCTATCAAGGATTGCCTCCGACTCCAAAATGATGGATCCTTCGTTATCCAGTTCTGGTAAAACAGTTTGTGCTCTGATGTTGGTACCAAGAACTTTCTTTAGACAAGAGACATGAAATATTGGATGAACACAGGAAGGAGGAAGCTCCAATTTATAAGAAACTGACCCAATCTTATGAAGAACCTTATATGGGCCATAGAACTTTGGAGCCAGCTTATGACACCCTTTGAGTTTTAGTGATGATTTCTTGTATGACTGTAGATGAAAAAAAACCATATCACCTACTTGAAAAGTGCACTCAGAATGGTGCTGATTAGCTTGTTGTTTCATTCGATTTCTTGCCATGTGAAGATTGTCCTGCAAGATGTGAAGAATCTGATCTCAGGTTCAGAGAACCGTGTTGACTGCCTAAACTGGTGAATTGATGGGGGTGTATGGAAGGAGCACTAGTGGTGCCTGACCATAGACTGCTTCATATGGAGTCATTTTAGATGCAGTGGGGCAGGAGGTATTGTACCACCATTCAGCGAGAGGAAGCCACTTTGCCCACTGATGTTGTTCTGAAGTGAAGCAATGAAGATAAGTTTCCAAACATTTGTTGATAATTTTAGTCTGACCATCTATTTGTAGGTGATACCCATAACTCATCTTCAGTTTGGTGCTAGTGTGTCAAAATAATTTTATCCAGAAATGACTGGTGAAAGTTGCATCACGATCTGAGACAATGGAAGAAGGGCTGCCATGAAGACAAAATATCTGGTCCATGAAAATTTGTGTGACTGAGGAGGCAGTATAGGGATAGCTGAGGGTACAAAAATGACTATATTTGGAGAGGTGATCAACCACAACCAAGATCATTGTCTTCCCTCCAGATTTAGGGAGCCCCTTAATGAAATCCATAGAAATATCTGTCTAAATATGTGTAGGGATGGGCAAGGGTTTGAGCAATCCAGGAAGGAGAGTAATTTCACCCTTGTTGCATTGGCAGGTATCACATTTAGCCACCATCTATTGAATTGCCCTTTTCATTCCCTTCCAAAAGAAATTACACCATGCCCACTCATAAGTTTTGAGGTACCCAGAGTGCCCTGTCGGTGGAGAAGCATGGAGTTCATAGAAGATAGCCTTCTAAAGATCTGTGCTCTGGGGAAGCACCAGGTGACCCTTGTATCGCAAAGAAGCACCACCCCAAGAGTAATACGGTACATCAGAAGGGTTATTGGCCAATTGTTGAATGATTTGAGATAATGAAGAGTCATTGAGATAGCCCTGCTGGACAGATTCCAACCAATTTGGAACAGGCATAGAAATAGCTGAAAGGGAAGCTTGGTCATCAAATGTGCAAGAAAGAGCATCCACCACAATATTGTCTTTACCCTTCTTGTAAGTGATCTCATAGTCATAACCCATGAGTTTGCTGACCCATTTTTGTTGTGCTGGGGAGAAAACCCGTTGTTCTAGGAAATATTTCAGACTCTGGTGATTAGTCTTGATGCAAAAATGATTCCCTAGTAGGTATGGCCACCACTTCTGTACTGCATGCAAAATAGCCATCATTTCCTTCTCATATGTAGAGAGTACTAAATTCTTGCTAGAAAGGGTTTTGCTGGTGAATGCAATGGGATGTTCTTCTTGAAGGAGAACAACACCAATTCCATTTCCGCAAGCATCACTCTCAATGGTGAAGGTCTTGGAAAAATTTGGCATAGCTAGAATAGGTGTAGTACACATAGCTTGTTTTAATTTTTCAAATACACACTAAGCAGCATGTGTCCAGATAAAAGCATCCTTTCTTAACATAGCTGTTAATGGAGCTGCAATCTTCCCATAATCCTTGACAAACTTGCGATAGTAGCCAGTCAGCGCCAAAAAACCACGAAGACTCTTGAGTGTGTGAGGATGCGGCCAATTTTTTATGGCATCTATTTTTGCAGGATCCACTTGAACCCCTTGGGGCTGAAACAATATGCCTGAGATACTCCACTTCCTCCTAGTCAAAAACACATTTAGATTGTTTTGCACAGAGATGATGATCAGAGAGAAGTTGCAGTACGAGATCTAGATGTTGGAGATGCCCAACCCATGTTTTACTATAGATGAGGATATCATCAAAGAAGACCAGAATAAATTTTCGCAGGTAGGGCCAGAATATTTTAATCATCAATGCTTGGAATGTTGAAGGGACATTAGTGAGGCCAAAGGGCATGACCAAAAACTCATAGTGGCCATCATGCATGTGGAAAGTTGTTTTACAGATATCATCCTCATGAACTCAAATTTGGTGATACCTAGAACAAAGATCCAACTTGGAGAAAAAATGAGCGCCATGAAGCTCATCAAGAATCTCATCCACAATAGGAATCATAAACTTATCCTTGATTGTGATGTGATTAAGTGCTCAGAAGTCAATGCAGAGGTGCCATGACCCATCTTTTTTCCAGACAAGAAGAATTGATGAAGAAAAGGAACTGGTACTAGGGCGAATAATACCATGCTTCAGTAAGTCTCGAACGAGCATCTCAATCTTTGTCTTTTGGTGAAATGGGTAGTAGTAGGGCCTGATGTTGGGAGGAATGCTTCCAGGAAGGAGATGAATACGGTGATCCTCTGGTTGTGAAGGTGGCAATCCTACTGGCTTGGCAAAGACACATGCATACCTATCCAAAATTCATTGTAGATCAGAAGGAGTAGTGGAGACTGCTGATGGTTGCATCTGAATGGAATGGAGCTGAGCAATGACACCATGTGAATTATTCTTAAGAAGTTTTTCCATGCGATGTGAACTTATGATGCTAAGAGACCCTGGTTGTAAGCCCTTCAATGTGTGTTTTTGCCCATTGTCTGAGAACTGCATCTAAAATTTAGCAAAATCCCATAAGATGGGTCCAAGTGTGCGTAACCATTGGATGCCTAAAACTACATCACATCCGCATAAGGGCAAGGCAAACATGTTGGAGAGCAGGTTATAATCGCCAACTGAGATACGCACATTGCGACACTTCCCTTTGCAAGGTAATGTGCCCTCATTGGCAATCATGACTTCAAAGCTCGAGCAAGGATAGACAAAACAATCAACCTGTTTGGTGATCCAAGGGTCAATGAAGTTATGAGTGGTACCAGAATCAATGAGTATTGTAAGAGGGAGGTTCTTGAAGTGACCCTTGACCCGCATGGTTTGTGGAGTGGTGACTCCTGCTAAGGCATGGAGAGAGATCTCTGGGTGGTCTTCCTGAGAAATAGGGTCAACAAGCAGCTGCTGAATTTCAACCTAATCATCTACTGTATCCTGAGCATCCACATAAACTTTAGTTTCAGGTGGAGAATCCACATCCAAGAGATAGAACTTTTGTTCAACACATCTATGTCCCTGAGTGAATTTCTCATCACAATTATAACAAAGCCTTTTTTCCCTACGTGTCTGCATCTCTGCTTCAGTCAAATGCTTGATAGGAGCTATTCTAGGAGTTGGCATTATTTGAGGTCTTTGGGGAACCGTATTTCTAAATGGAACAAAATTGGATTTGGATCGCTATTGGGTTGTGATCTTGTCCTCTGCCAACTTAGCCAACCCTAGGGCTTCCATCATTGTGCTGGGATGGAACATTTTAACCTCAGATCGAATTACATCCTTCAGATTATTGATAAAACAACTCCTAAGAATTCATTAGACAATCCCTCTGTGTGATTGGCCAGTTTTTCAAATTCTATCAGATATCCTCTCACAGTGCCTATTTAGCGATGTTTAGTGAGTGCTCCTGTGAAGTCATCAAAATCACTAGGGCCAAATTGTTGCAAAATCAGTTTGCAAAAATTTGTCCATTTTGGCTCTTCATGAGCCTTGATGTACCAATGGAACCATTGAAGGGCTTCATGTTCCAAACGAAAGGATGCAAGTGGGACTTTGTTGACATCAAAAGTATTATGTAGACTGAGATATTGTTCTACTTGGTACATCCATCCACTCGGATCATCACCATTGAAGCGAGGAAAATCAAGCTTTGGCCCATGAAAGTTGCTAGAAGAAGAGAACCCAGTGTCTGCAGAAGACTCTGGCTTCTGTCTATTGTTCATGGTTGGATGCTAAAGATTGAGGCCGAGAATTTTTTCATCCAGATCTTGGAGTTTGGTCTTGAGGGCTGCAAGTTCATCCTCCATGTTTTTTGCTCCTGCGCGAGTGACAACCATAACCAGGAGTTTTTTTTTTGGGAATGGGTAGAAAAACAAAAATGAAAACATTTTTAGTAAAGAAAATTAGGATTTGGGAAAAACTTTGATGGGTAATTGGGGTTTGACTAGGTTTTGGACACTTTATGAGGGAAAGGGGAGAAGAAAATGGGGATTTCAGAAGCGGGGTGAAAGAATGGGAAAATTTTTCCAAGAGGGACAAAGGAGCAGAAATAGGAAATGAACACTATGGTAAAATTTGAAGGCTATTGGGTGAGAATCGAAGATGTTTATGGAAAACCCTAAAAATAAACAAATGTGGGATTTCTGGCTTCGATAAGTAGAATTTAGGATAGGGTCCTCAAGGAAGGAAATATGCAGAATGAAATTTCAGGGGTTCCAGTGAATTTTGAGAGGAAACGGAGCTAACACAAGGAAGATATGGGTATTATTATTATTATTATTATTATTTTCTGGAAACAATCTGTAAACTACTCTAGACAGATTCAATCTGTGATTTGTCAGCTGTCAATAGATATGGGCCCCAAGTATCTTCAGCTTCCTAAAGGTTCCAGGGAGTCACTCAGCCACCAATGTTGTCTAACAACTTGCATATTGGGGCAGTACCCCTCACTCCATGGCTCAGGTAAAACTGATAACCGCTTTGCCACAAACGACAGCTCTTGGTTTACCTCATGGATGGGAACTAGTCAATCAGGTAGGGGCCATTGCCCTTTTCGCTGGTAGGTCCTCTCAATGGGCCAGCTACTTTGGGGTTCCTGTGGTACTCCTCACAATGAGTTTTAGGGCTATGCCTAGGCACTTCCCATAGTTAAGCAGATAGGGATATTCCCTGATCAAAACCTACAATTGAAATGAACAATACAAATGCAAAAAAGAAAGAACTACTGCAATAATCATAGCGCCTGGAGGCCACTGCAAAAAACAAATTTGGCATAAATTCCACCCAGTGAGCCCAAGAAAGCGCTCTGATACCAGATGAGAGGAACCTCCTGCAACAATATAATGAAACATGCACAAAGTAACAGGAATAACAGAAACACATAAGAAATTTATTGATCACAGGCCACTTCGAGGGGGCAACCTCCTTTGAGCAAGCTTAATACAATAAATTCATGGATGCCTTCATTGGCCTCAACACGTACTTATTTACTAAGTCTAATCGAAACAACTATTACTTCCCATGAATGTGGGATAATACAATATACTCACGGGATGACTTACAAAGCATACGCGTCCATAAGTAATATACTAACTGTTGGGAATTAAGGTGTCTCAACCTTGGTAATTCCTTGTATTTTTACATTATATTTATTTATTATTTGCCTATTGTATTAATTGGATGCAAATCTTATGTTGTCATATTGTAAGAGTTGGCGCAGTGATGTGTCATCCTACATGGCATATGACCACATGTATTTTTGTCCTCACATGAGGAGATAGGTGTCCCACTTAGTGGTAGGAATATTTTGCCATGTGTCGGCATCTTGGATGTTGTGTAAGGGAATATTGATCGTAACGGTCATGACAGATTCCTATGAAAAAGTTATGACATGTAAGAGTCACAAATAGGAGATTCTATGACAGGTAAAGACATGTGTCGAAGAGCATCTTTGAAAAAGGCATCTTTGGGTGCCCCAAGGTGGACTATGACATGTTGTAAGAGAATATGCTATTTATAGCTTGTGTATGATAGATTCTCTTACAGCTGTAAGTTATGACAGCTATGACAAATTCTATGATGGTTGTAAGAGTCGTAAGAGCGTCTGTCATAGCCCATTTTGGAAATAGGCGACCTCCTTAGGATGAGGTGACTTGACAAGTGTCAGGAGCATCCTACAGAGTTGGACAAGTGTCCATAGGCGTGGGTTTTGGGCCATGAGGCCATGTTGGATGCCCATCCCTATGTGAAGCCATATTTTCCTTGTATTTGTTATATAAACAGGTGAATTTTGAGAGGAGATGTACTACAGGTTTTACATGTATTGTTATGCTACTAGTTTGTCTCCAGATATGAGTGTCGAAGACTCTTAAGAGCTTGCATTGCAAGTGTATTGTAAACCATTTCAGTTTTGATAATACATTGTGCAGGTTTTGGAGTGTGGGGTTTTTCACCCGATAAGGGTTTTCCCCACATATATCTTGTGTCTCTCTTCTTCTGTCTCACTTTCTTGTATATGTGTTTGCTACAATATCTCTATTAGTGGTTTAACATTGCTGTAATAGTCAAGATAAAATTGAATTTGCACTCTCCTCCCCTCATTAGATTAGTGTAGGAAGTGATTTCCGCACACCTAGCTTCCTTTCACTAACAAAGTAAAGAGAAGAGTTAAACATGGGTTCCTAACATGCCATCCTTTGTTGTGGCGCCATCCTCTGTTGTGGTGCCATTTTTTGTTTTGGTGCCATTTTCTAGATCTGTGGCGCCATTCTATGTTTTGGTGCCATTTTTCAAATCTACGGTGCCATTCTGTGTTTTGGTGCCATTTTTCAAATCTGTGGTGCCATCTTCTATTTTAACACCATTTATCTCTGTTTTGGCACCATTTTCTGACAGTATTTTTGAAGTCTATGCAGGAATCTATCTCATCTTTGCAGGTATCCAAATGCTAGTCAAAGTCATAAATATCAAACTACTAACATCTCTATAAAGGGTAAAATTTGGATGCTAGGTTTTTGGTAGTTTTGGTGTATATCATCCTTTCACCCTTACATTCAAGGACCTAGGGTCAAGTTGCAATGTACTATCATACCCTAGGTCACTATTGAGATGTAGGGAAACTTGGATTTTTATGATTAGATTGACAATTTCCTTCTCTTATGCTCAATTGTACCTTAAAACCCTAATTATGCAAATACAACAGTAAATGGATGAATTACGGAAAATGCTTCTGCAGAAATATGTAAAATAACAAATAACTGTGCACCTATTTTTGGGGTTCGAAGGCAGAAAAGTTAGGGACTAAAGAGTGGACACCCAAGTCCAAGGCCCTACTTTTTGTTGAGATCTGGAAATAAGGTCTGCAACATGTATTTACTATATCAGAGATTTTCCTATTGCAAAATTTTGAAGAATAATGAGCGGGTGCCCCAGGTCGCTGTTTCTTTCATTGATTTGCAATTCTGACACTCTGTTGTACCCTCCTACAACTTTACTTTGTCTGCAACTCCAACTTGTAACCTATGATCATGAAAACTTTGGGAGGGGGTTGTGGTGTTTAGAGGCTTGCCTTAGTCAAGCCCCGGAGAGACATTCAAGCCTTCCAAACACCATTGTCACATAGAGAGTGCATGCCTTGGGAGGCAAAGGTAATAAATGCTCAATAATCACAATAGATATCACCTTGTAGTGAAAATCTCATGGGAGGAAGAAGCTCTTCATTCCATGAGGAGATGGATGCTCAAATCTGCAAACACAAACACATAGACAACACAAATCTGCTCTTGCAACACAATGAAAGCCTTGAATAACCTTTAGAATGCATCAAGTTCACCATCACCATCTAGTTTACAAATGAATGCCTAAACATGCTTTTATATGCAACTACAAACACTCTCCCCAAGATTTCGTAAATTCAAACTTACCATGTCGGCCTAGGGACCAAATAACGGTCATAAATTGACACTAGAAATTTGGGCCTGACCCAAAATAAAGTAGGACTAGGGCGCGAGCACCCAAGTCCTACCCCTTATTTTGGGCAGGGTTAGGTTCAAGGGGTCCCCCTAGGCCCCATTTGTCATGATACCCAAGGTTCATTCCATCGGGATGCCAAATTATGATGTAAGATGTCCTAAATGCACACTAAAGACTCGGGAGCTAAACCTTATGAGGGAAAATCCCCCAAGGGGACATTTTCTGATGTTACATTTAGCCCCCACTTTAATGTATGTATAAACACGAGGTGAATACATGCATTAAAGTTTGGTAAACAAGCACAACAAACACGCCAAGCATGGAGAAGACACGCCAAGCACATTGAAGATGATGATAGGCATGCAAAACACGAAGAAGATAGTTACAGTCACGCAAAACATAGAGCATACATTGAATGCAAAGAAGACACATTAATGCATAGAAGACATGAATGATTTCTTTTCTTTTGTTTTTTCTTATATATATGAAATGTAGATGCAAGTACTGGAAAGTAAACAAACCTCCCATAATGCAGGATGCACTCATCGCGTAGGTCTTTAAACTACATATGGGGCAAGACATATGCAAGACACACAAAACCTCCCAAAATGTAGGATGCACTCATCACGCAGGTCTTTAAATTGTATATGGGGCAACAAACACGCCACACAAAGCAAGCACACCAAAACACACACTTTGAAGACACGAAGAAAACACAACAGACAAGCGATGGAGTGTTCCTATTTCTAGATCCAACACCATATTATGCACATTATAGGCACACATCAAAGATTGGGCTTCCCCACAACAATTGCCGAAGACACGCTTAAGGGTCGAGTTAGTCATAGAACCGCTCCCCGCCTCCATAGAGGACTTTTGAAAATGATAGGATGATGCAATCTGCTTTGAGAAATACACCATCCCTGCTTCCACAGAGGGCTTAAGAAAAAGGATATGCTCGATATCCTACCTCCGCAGAGGGCTTACATGATTGATTGATTTATTGCAAACAAACTCAGGATGCAGGATGCACTCATCGTGCAGGTCTTTAAACTGCACCTGAGGACAAACACATTGCTAACATCTACAACATATAGCTTACCTTATATATGCCCCCACCTTAAGGTGGTTGATATCATGCATCGATATCAAGCACGTTAAGGTAGGAATAAAACACACAAGGGAACACAGACTGTCGTAAAGCCCATACCCCCAGAGGTGACATGTACTTTACGATTGCCAAATGTTCCTACAAACACATCCCTGCAAGAAACATGTTAGTGTCTACATAATCATGATAACCAACAACATCAATGCATATGATTGACCACGCAAAGAGCCAAGGTTATACTATGAATTTGGAGTTCAAGGATAACCATGGGGCTATATCACGAAGATCTCTGAATCGAGTACCACCAAGGCTAGATTCAAAGACAAACAAAGTGTACAGAGTATCAGTATTGTTATGATTTGTAAATGAGATAAAAACATCATCAAAATCACTGCACGTAAAGAACGAGTGATTCCACTAGCCAAGCGTTGGATAAGATATACAACCCCATCGTCATATTAGGAACTAAGTCCAATTTTTGATTTCTCGTGAAAAGGACACTAGGTCCACATCAGTATAAATGTTTTTCATCATTTGCCAGCTAGATAGAAACACTAGAGGAAGGGAAACAATAAATAAGAGAGGAGAAACAAGTGTGTTAGGGACAATCACGTAGGAGGGTACCCCTAGGTCACCAACTGCAATGCTATGTCCGCAAGACACAACACACAACAATGAAATCAGAGAGAGGCGATATAGAAGAATGGTGATACAAATAGAAGAAGGTCACAACAGAGGTGATCTCTTGGTATCCTGGACCTTACGAGAGAATCAAGGGTCATCCAAGGAGGCCTAAACAACACATAACACATCATGAGGGAAGCACATCATGAGAGAGATAAAGGGTTAGAGATACTTACCTGTAGGATCTTTATATCAGATTTTGGAACTCGCAAACCTCTTAGAGAGGTATTCGATCATGTTGAGTGCAAAATTTGAGTGGTTCAAGTGTGAAAGTATTGTTTATTATCATATGATGCTTCTTTTGTAATTCCTTGTTGAAGTGAGACTTTTTGTTTCTTATGAGGGGGGAACCACTGTTATTTTCAACTGCTGACAGTCATCTTACTTTTTTTTTAATTTTTAGTGAGTTTTCATTGTTGAATCTTTCTAACATAGTAATAGGAATTATCATGTACCTTCTCACTTGTCTGTATCAGTTGTTCCAGTTGTTTTTATGGTGCATTTTGATTATCTTGATCCATATAAGGATAATGGTGGAGGAAACTTAGCATAAATTCCTTGTCTTCGTGGATGAGGTGGATTATCCACTTGCTTCTTATCCACTTCAATCATACCCACGATATTATCATAGTCTAAATAATCATCATCATCATCTATTTCTACTAAACTTTGTTCCATCATATTGGTATCAGTATGTTTAGGGAATGGATTAGTAAAGATTTGTAAATTCTAATTTAGCGGAGCAACTGATTTGTTTCCATTATCATTCACACCCGATACTTGGATGATATTTGAATCAATGAGGTCTTGTATTTCATGTTTGAGATGCATACATCGTTCAATGTCATGTCCTTGTGTCTGATGAAAATGACAAAAGGCATTAGCATCAAAGTAAGGTCCTTGTGCTTTACAGGATCGACAAGCTTAATTGGGGGAAGCTTCAAAATGTTATTACTTACAACTTGATTCATGATAAAATGATAAGACTCAGATATTGGAGTAAACTTTCTTGGTTGATATGATGTCTTCTTCAGATTTGTGATAGCAGACACATTAGAAAAGTTGTTTGTATTTGGTCCATTAATCTTGATGAAACTCCTATTATTATTATTCCTCTTAAAGTTGTTTTGTGATGATCCACCCATAGATTGACTAACTTGAGCCGATGAGTTTTGATTTTCATACTAACTAGACGAAAGTTGGTAATCACGAAGGGCGGTGCATAAATGTTGAAAGGAGTTATACTTCATCAAGAGGATCTTATCATGGATATTAGGTTGTAGATTTGTAATAAACACCTTTTGAACATCCTCATCTTTCATCTGATATTGAATTTGTGTATATAAAGTTTGATACCAACTAATAAACTTAGTTAACATCTCTTTCAGACCTTGCTTGCAGTGAACCAAGTCAATTAAGGAGACTTGGGGTCTGATGTTTTCTTGAAAATGTTGTAGAAATTGATCAATCAACTGCGAAAGGGAGTGTATTGAATTCGGAGGTAAAGAGAAAAACCATTCTAAAGCACTATCTTTGAGAGATCGCGGGAAAAGTTTTGCCAACAAGTCCTTTTCAAAATAGAAATCACTACACATAGCTGTGAATGCTGCCACATGAGTATTAGGATCACCTTTTCCACCATATTTTTCAAAGCGAGGAGTCTCAAACCTCTTGGGCATAAGAGTTCTCAAAATTGCATAAGAAAGGGGATTACGTGCATGACATGTTGGTATATTAGGTTGCGAAGAATTTGTCAAGTTTGTTACCTTTTGTTGTAAAGCCGTCATGCCCTATAAAAGTTGGTTTAGGATGGCATCGTTGGGAGATGCGGTTTGCTGTGAAGAATTGGAACCAAAGTAAGGAGGTAATTGAGCTTGAGATATGATAGGTGGAGGCTGAGGATATGTCAACGATGGTTGGACATATTGATAGGTGGAAGATGGTTGCGAATAAGTAATAGGTGGCTAGAAATGAGTGGAATAGATAGGTGGTTGAGAACAATTATGCATAGAAGAGGTCCCCTTAGAAACCAAATTCTGATAATCAAATCCCACAACTTTGTAATTAGTGCCATTAGATACTCCAATACCAGTGGTAGCATTACTACAAGCATTCACATCAGTTGTTAAGATTGTGGATGTAAAAGTGGATATTCCTGTAGTCGGTAAGGGTGCTGATACTTGTGTATGAGACGGTGACAAAGTGTTATTTATCACTTTTACACATTCAGTCATTGGCATGATATTAGTTTGTACAATATGTTCTAAACCACGGATTGCATTAACACCATCTTGTCCTTTTATCAATTCTCTTACATGGTGAATCACAAGTACAACTTCTTCAGCTATCCTCTCAGTTTGCACATAGTCTTGGAATTCAGCTAGGTCTTTGTCAAGTTTATTTATTTTCTCATCATATACGTATCCTATCATCTCAATAGTATCATCAACATCATGAAAAGTTTGCTCTTCCATTGTACTTGTGATAGGTGTAATGTCTTGTAACATTTGTGTCTCTCCTTTTGTAAAGAAGGTGTTCAATGTGCCAACTTCTTCAAGAGCACTAGATCCCATGTGTCTTATGCTTCTTCTTAAAGGAATGTTTCTCTTAGGGAAGCGAGTTATTAGACTCATGCAAATCTAGGATGACGGCAAGTCAAAATACAATGAAAATACACTAAAACATGCGATTTTTCACCAAATCTCAATGCAAAAGAGCATGATAAAGGGTGTTGTGAGGAAAATGATAATGGAAAGAAAATTATATCAGTAATAACAGCCTCTTAATGCTAAAATATCTGTCACAACACGCTTTTAGTGCCACTCAAGGTCAACCCCTAGTGAAAATATAGCAAAAATAGACAATTTTTCACAGTTTTCCAACTCCAAGACCTAGTAAAAGGGGTGTTGTAAAGAATTTTAGGAGGTGTAGAAAATAATAGCAATGATATCAGTCACCTCAATCCATAAAATTTTTCACAACACACTTGGAGTGGAAACTAGGCCAAACCCTAGGGCAAAAATAGCAAAAATGTGTAGTTTTTCACCAAAATTTCAATACAAGAGCCTGATAAAAAGGTGTTGTGCAGATTTTTAGGAGGGGAAGAAAATAATTACCTTGATAAAAACAAATTAATGTAAAAATATCCTTCACAACACACATATGGTACAAATTTAGAGAGTCGATGAGGCCAAATCTAGTGAAAATCAATGTTTTTGAAGCCCTAGGTTTGAGATCTTGACACAAAATGCTATATGAATATTTTGAAATATGATTTATGATGAAAATTAAATACACTCAGATATTAAAATGATTTCCAAACCCTAACATGCAAAATGCAAGAGAAAATCTAATGAAAAATCAATGAAAATGTTAGTTTTTTGTTGACTTTTTCTATGCAAAAATGCAAGTTTTAAAAATCTAAATGCAAATTTGTTCTAAAATGCAAGACTAAAGCCAAATGAAAATTTGAATGAGTTTTTCAAATCAGTAGACAAATCTAAAACAAGATTTTACCTACAAACCCTAGATTTTGGAATTACTAGGTTATATGCAAAATTCACAACTTTCAACAAAACCCTAGCAATTTTATGATGAAAATGCAATGCAAATTACTGATTTTTTGTATTTTTATGCAATTGAAATCAGATATAATGAAAAAATTAGAAATTTTTTGAAATTGAATTTAATTAATGTAACATGCAAAACCCTAGCATGCAATTTTTATTCAATTTTTCCAATTTTTCATTTTTTTTGTAAATTTTCCAATGAAATAAGATGATTGATGATATGAATGAATGAAATCAATGAAAATCTAAAGCACAACACTTAGAAAGGTGCAAATAAGTCTAATAACACGGGTTCACCAAAATGTAAAGGGTAAAATTTGGATGTTAGGTTTTTGGTAGTTTTGGTATATATCCTCCTTTCACCCTTACATTCAAGGACCTAGGGTCAAGTTGCAATGTACTATCATACCCTAGGTCACTATTGAGATGTAGGGAAACTTGGATTTTTATGATTAGATTGACAATTTCTTTGTCTTATGCTCAATTGTACCTTAAAACCTTAATTATGCAAATACGACAGTAAATAGATGAATTACAGAAAATGCTTCTACAGAAAGATGTAAAATAAAAAATAACTATGCACCTATTTTTGGGGTCCGAAGGTGGAAAAGTTGGGGAATAAAGAGTAGGCACCCAAGTCCAAGGCCCTACTTTTTGTCGAGATCTAGAAACAAGGTCTGCTATATCAGAGATTTTCCCACTGCAAAACTTTGGGGACTAATGAGCGGGCGCCCAAGTCCAGGTAGTTGTTTCTTTCATTGATCTACAATTCTGACACTCTGTTGTACCCTCCTGTAACTTTACTTTGTCTACAACTCCAACCTGTAACTTGCAATCATGAAAACTTTGGGAGGGGGTTGTGGTGTTTAGAGGCTTGCCTTAGTCAAGCCCCGGAGAGACATCAAGCCTTCCAAACACCATTGTCAGATTCGAGAGTGTGTGCCTTGGGAGGCAGAGGCAAAAACTAAATGATAAATTCTCAATAATCACAATAGATATCACCTTGTAGTGAAGATCTCATGGGAGGAAGAAGCTCTTCATTCCATGAGGAGATGGATGCTCAAATTTGCAAACATAAACACATAGACAACACAAATCTACTCTTGCAACACAATGAAAGCCTTGAATCACCTTTAGAATGCATCAAGTTCACCATCTCCATCTAGTTTATAAATGAATGCCTAAACATGCTTTTATATGCAACCACGAACACTCTCGCCAAGATTTCATAAATTCAAACTTACCGTGTCGGCCTAGGGACCAAATAACGGTCATAAACTAACACTAGAAATTTGGGCCTGACCCAAAATAGGGCAGGACTAGGGCGCGAGCGCCTAAGTCCTCCCCCCTATTTTGGGTAGGGTTAGGTTCAAGGGGTCCCCATAGGCCCCATTTGTCATGATACCTAGGGTTCATTCCATCGGGATGCCAAATTATGATGTAAGATGTCCTAAATGCACACTAAAGACCTGGGAGCTAAACCTTATGAGAGAAAAGCCCCCAAGGGGACATTTTTTGACATTACATTTAGCCCCCACTTTAATGTATGTATAAACACAAGGTCAATACATGCATTAAAGTATGATCAACAAGCACAACAAACACGCCAAGCACAGAGAAGACACGCCAAGCACATTGAAGATGATGACAAGCATGCAAAACATAGAGAAGACAGTTATAGTCACGCAAAACATGGAGCATACATTGAATGCAAAGAAGACACATTAATGCATAGAAGACATGAATGATTTCTTTTTTTTGTTTTTTCTTATATATATGAAATGTAGATGCAAGTACTGGAAAGTAAAGAAACATCCCATAATGTAGGATGCACTCATCGTGCAAGTCTTTAAACTGCATATGGGGGAAACACACGTAAGACACAAAAAACCTCCCAAAATGCAGGATGCACTCATCGCGTAGGTCTTTATACTGGACATGGGGCAACAAACACACCACACAAAGCAAGCACACCAAAACACACACTTTGAAGACATGGAGAAAACACGATAGACAAGCGATGGAGTGTTCCTATTTCTAGGTCCAACACCATCTCAGGCACATTATACATACACATTGAAGATTGCACTTCACCACAACAATTGCCGAAGACACACTTAAGGGTTGAGTTAGTCACAGAATCACTCCCCGCCTCTGCAAAGGACTTTTGAAAATGACAGGATGATGCAATCTGCTCTGAGAAATACACCATCCCCACCTCCGTAGAGGGCTTAAGAAAAAGGATATGCTTGATATCCCGCCTCCACAGAGGGCTTACATGGTTGATTTATTTATTCCAAACAAACTCAGGATGTAGGATGTACTGATTGCATAGGTCTTTAAACTGCACCTGAGGATAAACACATTGCTAACATCTACAACAGATAGCTTACCTTATATATGCCCCCACCTTAAGGTGGTTGATATCATGCATCGATATCAAGCACGTTAAGATAGAAAGAAAACACACAAGGGAACACAGACTTTCGCAAAGCCCATGCCCCCCGAAGGTGACATGTACTTTACGATCGCCAAATGTTCCCACAAACATATCCCTGCAAGAAACATATTAGTGTTTACATAATCATGATAAACAAAAACATCAATGCATGTGATTAACCATGCAAACAGCCAAGGTTATACTATGAATTTGGAGTTCGAGGATAACCGTGGGACTATATCACGAAGATCTCTGAATCAAGTACCACCAAGGCTAGATTCAAAGACAAACAAAGTGTGCAGAGCATCAGTATTGTTATGATTTATAAATAAGATAAAAACATCATCAAAATCACTATGCAGAAAACATGAGTGCTTCCACAAGCTAAGCGTCAGATAAGATATACAACCCCATCGTCATATTAGGAACTAAGTCCAATTTTTGATGTGTCATGAAAGGGACACTAGGTTCGCATCAGTATAAATGTTTTTCATCATCCGCCAGTTAGATAGAAACTCTAGAGGAAGGGAAACATTAAATAAGAGAGGAGAAACAAGTGTGTTAGGGACAATCATGTAGGAGGGTGCCCCCAGGTCACCAACCACATGCTATGTCTGCAAGACACAACACACAACAATGAAATTAGAGAGAGGCGATATAGAAGAATGATGATACAAATAGAAGAAGGTCACAACAGAGGTGGTCTCCTGGTATCCTGGACCTTACGAGAGAATTAAGGGTCATCCCAGGAGGCCTAAAGAACACATAACATATCATGAGGGAAGCACATCACAAGAGAGATAAAGGGTTAGAGATACTTACCTGTAGGATCTTTATATCAGATTTTGTAACTCACGAACCTCTTGGAGAGGTATTCGATCATGTTGAATGCAAAATTTGAGTGGTTCTTGTGAAAGTCTTGTTTATTATCATATGATGCTTGTTTTGTAATTCCTTGTTGAAGTGAGACTTTTTGTTGCTTATGAAGGGGGGAACCACTGTTATTTCCAACTACTGACAGTCCTCTTACTCTTTTTCAATTTTTAGCAAGTTTTTGTTGTTGAATCTTTCTAACATAGTAATAGGAATTATCTTGTACCTTCTCACTTGTCTGTATCAGTTGTTCCAGTTATTTTTCTGGTGCATTTTGATTATCTCTCGATCCATATAAGGATAACGGTGGAGGAATCTTAGCATAAATTCCTTGTCTTTGTGGACGAGGTGGATTATCCACTTGCTTCTTATCCACTTCGATCATACCCACGATATTATCATAGTCTAAATAATCATCGTCATCTATTTCTACTAAACTTTGTTCCATCATATTGGTATCAGTATGTTTAGGGAATGGATTAGTAAAGATTTGTAAATTCTGATTTGGCAGAGCAACTGATTTTTTTCCATTATCATTCACACTCAATACCTAGATGATATTCGAATCAATGAGGTCTTCTATTTCATGTTTGAGATGCATACATCGCTCAGTGTCATGTCCTTGTGTCCAATGAAAATGACAAAAGGCATTAGCATCAAAGTAAGGTCCTTGTGCTTTACTAGGATCGACAGGCTTAATCGAGGGAAGCTTCAAAATGTTATTACTCACAGCTTGATTCATGATAGAATGATAAGGCTCAGATATCAGAGTAAACATTCTTGCTTGATATGATGTCTTCTTCGGATTTGTGATAGCAGACACATTAGAAAAGTTGTTCGTATTTGGTCCATTAATCTTGATGAAACTCCTATTATTATTATTCCTCTTAAAGTTGTTTTGTGATGATCCACCCATGGATTGACTAACTTGGGCTGATGAGTTTTGATTTTCATACTAACTAGACAAAAGTTGGTAATCATGAAGGGTGGTGCATAAATGTTGAAAGGAGTTATTCTTCATCAAGAGGATCTTATCACGTATATTAGGTTGTAGATTTGTAATAAACACCTTTTGAACATCCTCATCTTTCATCTGATATTGAATTTTTGTATATAAAGCTTGATATTGACTAATAAACTCAGTTAACTTCTCTTTCAGACCTTGCTTGTAGTGAACCAAGTGAATTAAGGAGTCTTGGGGTCCGATGTTTGCTTGAAAATGTTATAGAAATTGATCAATCAACTACGAAAAGAAGTGTATTGAATTTAGAGGTAAAGAGCAAAACCATTCTAAAGTAGTATCTTTGAGAGATCATGGGAAAAGTTTTGCCAACAAGTCCTCTTCAAAATAGAAATCACTACACATAGCTGTGAATGCTGCCACATGAGTATTAGGATCACCTTTTCCACAATATTTTTCAAAGTGAGGAGTCTCAAACCTCTTGGCCATAGGAGTTCTCAAAATTGCATAAGGGGATTACGAGAATGATATGTTGATATATTAGGTTGCGAAGAATTTGTCAAGTTTGTTACCTTTTGTTGTAAAGCAGTCATGCCCTGTAAAAGTTGGTTTAGGATGGCATCGTTGGGAGATGCGGTTTGCTGTGAAGAATTGGAACCAAAGTGAGGAGTTGATTGAGCTTGAGATATGATAGGCAGAGGTTGAGGATATGTTGACGGTGGTTGGACATATTGATAGGTGGAAGATGGTTGCGAGTAAGTAATAGGTGGCTGGAAATGAGTGGAATAGATAGGTGGTTGAGAACAATTATGCATAGAAGAGGTCCCCTTAGAAACCAAATTTTGATAATCAAATTCCATAACTTTGTATTTAGTGCCATTGGATACTCCAAAACTAGTGGTAGCATTACTACAAGTATTCACATCAATTGTTAAGATTGTGGATGTAAAAGTGGATATTCCCGTAGTCGGTATAGGTGCTGATACTTATGTATGAGATGGTGACAAAGTGTTATTTATCACTTTTACACATTCAGTCACTAGCATGATATTAGTTTGTACAATATGTGCTAAACCACAGATTGCATTAACACCATCTTGTCCTTCTTTTATCAATTCTCTTACATGGTGAATCACAGGTACAGCTTCTTCAGCTATCCTCTCAGTTTGCACATAGTCTTGGAATTCAGCTAGGTCTTTGTCAAGTTTATTTATTTGCTCATCAGATATGTATCTTGTTGTCTCAATAGTATCATCAACATCATGAAAAGTTTGCTCTTCCATTGTACTTGTGATAGGTGTAATGTCTTGTAACATTTGTGTCTCTCCTTTTGTAAAGAAGGTGTTCAATGTGCCAAGTTCTTCAAGAGCACTAGATCCCATGTGTTTTATGATTCTTCTTAAAGTAATGTTTCTCTTAGGGAAGTGAGTTATTAGACTCATGCAAATCTAGGATGACGACAAGTCAAAATACAGTGAAAATACACTAAAACATTGGATTTTTCACCAAATCTCAATGCAAAAGAGCATGATAAAGGGTGTTGTGAGGAAAATGATGATGGAAAGAAAATTATGTCAGTAATCACAGCCTCTTAATGCCAAAATATCCATCACAACATGCTTTTAGTGCCACTCAAGGTCAACCCCTAGTTAAAATATAGCAAAAATAGGCAATTTTTCACGGTTTTTCAACTCCAAGACCTAGAAAAAGGGGTGTTGTAAATAATTTTAGGAGGTGAAGAAAATAATATTAATGATATTAGTCACCTCAATCCATAAAATTTTTCACAACACACTTGGCGTGGAAACTAGGCCAAACCCTAGGGCAAAAATAGAAAAAATGTGTAGTTTTTCACCAAATTTTCAATACAAGAGCCCAATAAAAAGGTGTTGTGAAGATTTTTAGGAGGGGCATAAAATAATTACCCTGATAACAACCAATTAGTGCAAAAATATCCTTCACAACATGCCTATGGTGCAAATTTAGAGAGTCTATGAGGCCAAATCTAGTGAAAATCAATGTTTTTGAAGCCCTAGGTTTGAGATCTTGACACAAAATGCTATATGAATGTTTTGAAATATGATTTATTATGAAAATGAAATACACTCAGATCTTAAAATTATTTCCAAACCCTAACATGCAAAATGCAAGCGCAAATCTAATGAAAAATAATGAAAATGCTAGTTTTTTGTTGACTTTATCTATGCAAAAATGCAAGTTTTTAAAATCTAAATGCAAATTTGTTCTAAAATACAAGACTAAAGACAAATGTAAATTTGAACGAGTCTCTAAAATTAGTAGAAAAATCTGAATCAAGATTTTACCTACAAACCCTAGATTTTGGAATTACTAGGTTATATGCAAAATTCACAACTTTCAACAAAACCCTAGCAATTTTATGATGAAAATGCAATGAAAATTACTGATTTTTTATATTTTTATACAATTTAAATAAGATCTAATGCAAAAATCAGAAATTTGTTGAAATTTAATTTAATTAATGCAACATGCAAAACCCTAGCATGTAATTGTTTTTCAGTTTTTCTAATTTTTCAATTTTTTTTGTAAATTTTCCAATGCAATAAGATGATTGATGATATGAATGAATGAAATAAATGAAAATATGAAGCACAACACTCAGTAAGGTGCAAATAAGTACAATAACACGGCTTCACCAAAATGTAAAGGGTAAAATTTGGATGTTAGGTTTTTGGTAGTTTTGGTGTATATCATCCTTTTACCCTTACATTCAAGGACCTAGGGTCAAGTTGAAATGTACTATCATACCCTAGGTCACTATTGAGATGTAGGGAAACTTGGATTTTTATGATTAGATTGACAATTTCCTTCTCTTATGCTCATTGTACCTTAAAACCCTAATTATGCAAATACGATAGTAAACAGATGAATTACAGAAAATGCTTCTGCAGAAAGATGTAAAATAAAAAATAACTGTGCACCTATTTTTAGGGTCTAAAGGTGGAAAAGTTGTGGACTAAAGAGCGGGCTCCCAAGTCCAATGCCCTTCTTTTTGTCGAGATCTGGAAACAAGGCCTGCAACCTATATCTGCTATATCAGAGAGTTTCCCATTGCGAAACTTTGAGGATTAATGAGCAGGCACCCAAGTCCAGGTAGTTGTTTCTTTCACTGATCTACAATTCTAACACTCTATTGTACCCTCCTATAACTTTACTTTGTCTGCAACTCCAACCTGTAACCTGCAATCATGAAACCTTTGGGAAGGGGTTGTGGTGTTTAGAGGCTTGCCTCAGTCAAGCCCCGGATAGACATTCAAGCCTTCCGAACATCGTTGTTAGATAGAGAGTGCATGCCTTGGGAGGCAGAGGCAAAAACCAAATGATAAATTCTCAATAATCATAATAGATATCACCTTGTAGTGAAGATCTCATGGGAGGAAGAAGCTCTTCATTCCATGAGGAGATGGATGCTCAAATATGCAAACACAAACAAATAGACAACACAAATCTGCTCTTGCAACACAATGAAAGCCCTAAATCACCTTTAGAATGCATCAAGTTCACCATCGCCATCTAGTTTACAAATGAATGCCTAAACATGCTTTTATATGCAACTACAAACACTCCCGCCAAAATTTTGTAAATTCAAACTTACTGTGTCAGCCTAGGGACCAAATAACGGTCATAAACCAACACTTGAAATTTGGGCCTGACCTAAAATAGGGTAGGACTAGGGCGGGAATGCCCAAGTCCTCCCCCCTATTTTGGGTAGGGTTAGGTTCAAGGGGTCCCCCTAGGCCCCATTTGTCATGATACCTAGGGTTCATTCCATCGGGATGCCAAATTATGATGTAAGATGTCCTAAATGCACACTAAAGACCCGGGAGCTAAACCTTATGAGGGAAAAGCCCCTAAGGGGACATTTTCTGATGTTATAATCTCCTTGCAGGATTCTTTATTTTTTGTGCTTGCATCTTAACTTAGAAAACATTTATTTTTTGTGCACCTAAAACGAATCTTGTTTACAAACAATCTAGGAACATTTGATCTTGGGCATAAAAAAGAACATTAGCAATTGTTTGACGTGTCTTGTGCACTTACACATTTGTTTTACCCAAGGGATAGAGTCAAAGTATCCTCTCCCCTTGCCTTGAAAAGGATCTTGGGTGAAGAGAAATGATTCTACTCTCTTTTTCTTTTTAAGAGTGGGCCGGCTCTTGAGACACATCCGCAAGGAGAACTCATTGGCAACCCCAAGTGATGCTTTCCATTTGGTCTGCTATATAAAAGGCCTAGGCGAAAGCTAAAGCTTCTTGGTGACGTATTCTCATTCTAACAGTTCCCCAGTATCCACACACTTGTGTGTGTGATACGTCAACCCCATTCTCTCCTTGCAAAAGGATTGATGTAAGTGGCTGGATAGGCTCTTAAGTGGGTCACTGCCACATGAATGAGCGTCAAGTACCCAAATGTTCCCCCACTATGAACCTTTGTTTTAGAGGCAAAAATACTTCTACTTGTTTGCACAGGAGGTTGGACCTCTGAAGCCATCCCACATTCTCGCAATTCAAAGTAGAGATAACAAAATACCTTGAGATCTGTGTGTCTTTTGGGATTCAAAGGTTGGTGTACCTGAGAAGTGAGTGCCGTGTAAGGGGGAGCCAGTGTCACCAAGCTTCTAAGTTATCCGCTTTGTGTAAGTGCAGCTAGAGAAATCCAAGTGGGAATCCAACAAGTATTGTCCTTTCCTCACCTTAGGTTGTGCATGCTTGATAAATCCTTCACATTTTTACAAACAATACCTTTGGCCATTGTGCTTTCTTGTTTGATTTATCTCTTTCCAAGAGCTCAAACCATCAAAAAATCCAAATTCCTAATCAAATCCAACAACATTCAACATTGGACCACCCATTTAGCGCCTTCTTTCCTCTATTTAGCGCCATCTATTCATCCTGTAGCGCTATATATCTATCTCTTAGCGCCATTTCCCTCTGTTTCAGTGCTATTTCCACCTATTTTAGCACCTTCTTCATCCGTGTCCAAAAATCAAAAATTCCCACCAAAAACATCATTTTATAAGCCCGCACCCCCCCTCATGTTGGGCTAGGATTTTCCCCCTAACACCACTAAACCACCCCCTCCATTTATCAAATTCCATCATTTGAGCTTAATTTATCCCCATCTTTAAGCTTAATCCCATATTACCCTCCTAATCACTCATCCCATCATACCTCTTTCATCTCAACCATCCTAATCATCCTCATCATCCTTAATCCAATCCATTATCATTATCTTAATCTCACTCCTTTATCCATTTGATCAATTTCATCCAAATCAAATCCAACATCAACCATCCATCATTCTTTATCCACTCCAATCAAACATTCCAATCCCTAATCCTTAATCAACAAACCATCATTTTGCAAATCAAACCTTGGTTAAGGACTTAGTCTCCTCCATCCTCCATCAATCTTTCATCCAAAATCCCAATCATTATCAAAATCCCCCAACATCATTTTCAAAATCCAAATCCAAATCAACCTAATAAAAAAATCAAGACCTTAGTTGATCACATCAACCCTTATCCAAACTTGCTTAAGATCATTAGTCTATCTTAAGTAAGTCATCAACATCAACAATCAACCCTATTACTTAAGTGTCATTAGTCTAGCTTAAGTATAGAGAATCATCCATCTTTTTGAAGAAAAACAAATCACCCTAAGGTCTTGAAATTTGATCCCCAAACATCACAATCATCCATTATCCCCCATTTCATCTCATATCTCTCCAACAACATGGATCCTTATGTAGCAATGTAACATTTACAAAGAATTAAATATGCCTATGAGGATTTTGATCCTATCACTAAGGAGAAATGCAAAAACATCATTAAAGATATCCCCTTAGCACACCTCATCATTGGAGAATCCCAAGCCCCCACCCCATCCACATCATATCAACCTTCATCATATCAACATACATCCACCCCACCAACCTTATATCAACCTTCAACAACCTACATATCCCCTGCATCAACCTCCTATCAACCTTCATTATATCAACCTTCAACCTTGTATCAATCTCCATCCCCTTATACATCCATGCCACCATACTTATCCAACCAATCAATACCTCCAAGTTATCCATCCCCCAACCTTTGTCATGCTAACTTTGATCAAGGGAACACCAATCTAGTACACATCATCGCTGAAATCCAAAGCCTATATAAACAACCATTATCCTATGCGAATCCCCTGTTAGATTCAAGACAGACAACTGAGAAGGGGGGGTGAATCAGTTGTCCAAAAATCTCTTCCAGTTAAACACTTAAATCCACTTTGTAATTTAGAAGCATAATAATAAATCAATCATGGAAACATAAAGCATTAAATCAAGAGCAGAAACACATCAACACATAAGACACCAAGATTTTGACGTGGAAAACCTGGTTAAGGGAAAAACCACGGGGTGATTAACCCAAGATTGTATTCTCTATTAGAAGAATAGAAAGAACAAAATGGCACATGCCAATTAGGGCTCACTGCCTGAGCACACTGCTCACATGAGGCCCACTGCCTACAAGAGACACATTGTCTACAAAATGATAAGTATCACATACTTGAACTGGAGAATAGCATCTTCACCATGCTTGAGTTAGTTACATTTAAGCCCAATACTTCTTCTCTTCTTTTCGCTCTCCTCTTTGCTACCACACTCTCATACCCACAAGATACACTTTGAAATGACTTTACAGCTCCTTATTTATACAATACATTGACTTAGGAATTATCATCCAAATTGGCATACATAACAGAGCAAATATAATATGACTTATTACAAAAAGACTTCACGCGGATCAGCACACTGTCAGCCACACAGATCTAAGACTTCAATCTTTCTTTGGGAACATGCCATTCTTCATAGGACACCTTCCAGATCATCCACAGGATGTGTAACTAATCCGGTCAACCAGACTTAAGAAGAACACCATCATATCGAAGTAATTCTTCAATTTTTAGCTCAATCTTCAATGCGGACCACCAACACGAATTGGACATGATCTAAAGATCTCAACAAGCTTGCCTAAATCACCAAGAACATCCACACTACATTTGCTTACTGAAGTCCTTATCTCCTTCATCCGGAACCTCAAGAACACAGTCTGTCATCACTATCACAATGGAATAGATGCTTGCGGACCTTCAGACCATGAACCAATTGAGTTGTCACTTCACATGGACTTCCTAAACACTCCACCAAATCCACAGAATAGGATATTGCATTTCTGGATCTCACCTGATCTATCTGTGTCACTCTGTCACCTCTGAACATCTGCCGGAACCAGTTTTACTTGAGCGGCCACAACTTCTTCAGATCTTCATGCGGACCTCTTAAATCTTTACTGGATCACTTTAAGACACATATCTACAAACCCTTTGATGCGCATCCTCTGATATTCATCTTAGCTAGGATCTTTAGCTTATTATCTTCATTGTTCTTCTCTGTTCCTAATTAGGACTAATTTTCTCAATATCCTCAGCACACAGTTCATCCAATCCTTATCATCAATGCAACAAGAGTATGTTGACATCAATGACAACACCAGTTAGGCCCATACTCTCAACATCCCCCATCCTCTAATCCCCATCATCCAATCCCTCCATCACAACATCCCCTAACCCTATCAACCTTAATCCATATCCTATGTACCTCCCAATCCATCAATCCATATCACCCATACACCATCTAATCCACCATCACACCTTTCAAATTTTAAGCCAAGAACACCCAACGAATCCTTGAGGGATTTTCTCCGAAGAAAAAGAGAAGCTATGGAGTCCTTCAAATCCGCCACCCCTCCAACACCACCATCTAATCCAATGCCTATCCTTGAACCCATCCAAGAACCATCACTACCCAATCCCATCACCCAACTAGATCCAATACCAATCCTAATCCTACACCATCCACCCTTACTATCCATCCATTATATTGTTCTTCAACCCATACACTCATGAAGGATGACATCCATTGGCTATTACAAGGAATCAAACACCCTCATGCAATCTAACACCCACCAAAACTCTTGAAAAATCTCCAATCATAAGTCAAAAACCATCATGTAGCCATGTTCAAGAACCCATAAGTCAAGCACCTTACACATCCATCCAAGCACCCACCACATCTATCCAAATCACTTCCACTTCCATGCAAACACATGAGCTATGTCAAGAGTCAAATCCAAAGCATGTTGAAACATCAACCTCTTCTCCTAATCAAGATCTAACCATCCCATCTAATCCCATCCCCGATCCCCTCCCATCTAGTGATCAACTTATCACCCCTTTATCTACTAATCCCATCCTCTTATCCACTTGGAAAAAGAACTTTCATCTATGGTAGCTCCCTCGTAGGAGGTGAACAACTTCCATCCACCACATATCCTTCTCCAACAAATAATGAACTCACGTCTTGTTTCTAGAGCACTAAACATCCCATCGCATGCCGCATGCTCCAACACATGAACTATCAAGGAAAAGGCTTAGGTCTTCATGAACAAGGCATCTTGGAGCCCATCCACACCACATTCCATCCATCCTCACATGGCCTTGGCTATACATCCCAAGGCAAACAATCTACACATGTTGATACCACCCACCCACCTTCCAAAATCCATTTATCCAATCCCAAACATGGTGCATCTCATCGCACCCCCAAATCATATGTCACCATCCCTCCTCCATCTTCATATCACGAGCAAAAGCATGTGACCATACATCACCCCCCATCAAATTTACCTCCACTTCTACCAACTGCTAACATCCCCATCCTTAAATCCCATTATCCTCCCATCCTTCCAACTCTAAATATCCCTAAAAATAAATCCCCTTATCCTCCCATCCTCCCAACGCCAAACATCCCTATCTTTAAATCCCCTCATTCATTTAGCCATAAATCCACTTTTAACCCTTCCACCCATAAATCCCCTAAAATTCCCAATCAAGACCAACAAAGGCACACATCATTGAAACATGAAGCTTCCCTGAAATCCATGGAATTCAAAAGTAATAATTTGAATGCCTCAACTCATAAAGCACAAAAGCCTAAAGATATTATCCCTTCCAAGCAAAATCAAAAATCCAAAAGGCTACCAAAGCCCACACCATCACAAGAAAAAGCAAAACCAAAAATGGTATGGGTCCTTAAGCAAAAAATCCACCTCCCAATCCACCCCAAAATCCCAAACATCTCGGTCCCATCTAAAAATCCCATAAGTTCTAAGTCTATTTGGGTCCCTAAAACCCCAAATTGACCATCCAAAAATCCCCTATCCTGATCCCCATTACTACCCACTCCACATCCAAAATATGAGCTTCAAAATCCAAAACGAGGTGTGCAACCATTGGTTTTGGTTCCCCTCCACCACATGACATTTCCACATACCTTCATCTCTCCATCTTTCATCCACTATCCTACATATCTCCCCCATCACATCCCTATGGTCCATGCTTTTGCATAAACCTTACATAATCCATGTCATAATCCACTATCCACCATCCATTCCATCTTCTCCTATCTACCAACATCCATGCAATCATCATCCATAATGCTATGCAACATGGGACTATCTTCCACTTGCTATGGAAATAGACGCTCGAGTCCCCCTCCATAAAAAAAATAAAAATCAAGAAAATAGTAAAGAAAAAAAAATATGTCCAGTGGTGAAAACTACATCTCGTGGCACCTTGGGTAAGTACCATGATGAAATCCCCTTGTGGGTGTCATGCGTAATCCCTTCTCCATCCATTTTTTATCCCTACACTTGGGGGCAAAATCATACCTTTCAATCCACATCCATAATATCCTTTGCATATCTTATCCACTATCTTATCCTTATCCTATCGTATTCCAATCTGCCATCTTCATCCTATCCATTATATCTTCCTCCTACCATATCCCTCCGTAGATATTGCTAAAGACAAGGGGAAGAAAATTAAAAACATGCTTTGACACTTCTCAGCATACGTCCCCTTCCAAGCATATCCTCCATCCCTCTATCTACTACAAAGTCCATCCATTCAAACGTGAACCCATCATGCAAAATTTTAAGCATTGGGGCATATGATTCCTTGCAACCTAGCCCTTGGAGAAAATCCTAAAACCCCCCATCCATCTATCAGGCATCCCTATCCTATCCCTCATTCCTCATGTATCTATCTATCTATCAAAATCTCCTATCCATTAACCATTCATTGCCAATCCAATCTAATCCTATCACTTTATCCACCCTCACCTCTAGACTTGGTGTTCCCTTGTCATTGGTATCTAGCACTTAGGCTATCCAACACAATCCAATGCAACCATCCCATAATAAACCATACCCCATCCAAAACCTCCAAAATCAATAATCCCACAATATCATCACAATCACCCAAATCATCCAACACATCATCTTCCAACATCATCACATCTATCCTCAACCATCCCACATCATCATCGCAAATCAGAACTACATATCATCACCACCCGCATCTTAATGTGCCTTGATCCCGTGGATGCAAGGTATATAGGCAGTCTGGAATACGAAGGAAGTTTCCAGTACTTAGGTACATAAGATGCACCCATCCAACTCATTTGGATGGTCCCTATCCCCTGAGCTTACACTAGATCCAAACATAATATCCCAAGCATTGCAACACCTATCAAAGCAATCATACCTTAACAAAAATCAACTATCAAATCAACATAAACCACAACTTGTAACCATCATATCTTGCGCCAATCCAACAACATCAACCATAAATATCATCCAGCGGTTCCTACCTTAACGGATATATCGTTCCTACAATAGGCAAAATCTATCCTATCATCATCCATCTTGGCAAGAGATACAATGGCTATTTGTTTGGTTTGTTGGTCTTTTGGTTTTTGACTTTTATCTTTTATCCTATTCGAAGATCACATCAAAACTACGTTGATCTCACTATATCATGGTATGTGGCGAAAACATCTAGAATAGGGCATGGCCTTGCTTTCATATGCTGTGCTTGTGGGTTGGTCTCATTACTCCAAGCTAGTATTCATATCTTGTGGATCGGTGGGTTGGTTCTAGCATATTGATATCCTTTTGCATCTAAGGTTGTTCATACCTTTTGTGTATTAAGGGCTTATGCTATGAATCCCCTTCCCTCGTCTAGACAAGGTTGTACTATCTTGGGCATGCATGGGATCATCCCTTTGTTTGTGTGTCTAGTCCATGCAAAATGTCGGATAAACATCATCACCTTGGTCTTCTATACCTTGGTGCAAATATCCACTTTGCTATAACAAACCTAGGATTTCTCTAAATCATTTTCAGCACAATAATCATCCATTTACAATCCATCCATCATCTAATCATCTACCCAACATCATCAACTATTCATCTCACCCCTTATCCTCCAACCACCTTCAACCAATCCATTCCACCCATTTCGAGAGCACACCTGTGTTCTTGTAACCTGCCTGTCCTCTCGAGGGGGCATCACCCTTACCAATCATTTCAAAAACCTTACCCCATTCTTCTAAGCTAAAACCTTTTTCTATCCAATTCAACTCTATATTTTAACTTCTTTGAAATAATGTTACTTAACCGTAACACCATTTCAAAGAGGGGCAAATGTAGACACCTAAATTTGACTTGCTCCGTAAACCAATTTCCCATATCTCTACACCACCAATTATCCCTCCTATTAATTAAATAAATTTATTTTATTTAATTAATTTATCCCTAATCACCTACCCTTAACTATTTATCTATCCTTTGTGATCAATTAATTCATTTAATTTATCACTATGCCTTACAACACTATCCCTCATTAATTAAATAAATATTCTCAATATTTATTTAGTTAATCTCTCCATCTCCTAATCCTTACTAATTAGATAAATTATGTTTATCTAGTTAATCTACCCTACTAATCAGCCTAAACCTAGCCTAGTTGATTAAATAGCAATTATTTAATTAGCTACCCTAGCCTACCTATCCCCTAGACCTAAATTAATTAAATAAACCCTTATTTAATTAATTTTAACCTCTCATTGACCTCACTTAACGATCCTTCCCACACCCCACAAATAAAAAATTACCTTTTATTCCCACTTGTCTTAGTCTCCATTAATGGGAACTCTTCCCCATGAAGGGAACTCTTCCCCATGTGTGAATTAAAAATTCACATCTAACTTGTCATATCCAACTCTTCCCCCAAAATAAATTTTTAATTCATTTTATTTCCATCACCCTTCCCCATGTGAATTTAAAATTCACAAATAATGAGAGCCATCCAATCTCATTGACCAAATCTTAGCCTTTGATCTCCCTCATCCAACCCTCTTGTGACACTTGTCACAAGATTACAACTCCAATCCTAACCCTAATCCTCAAGCATTCCTAGCCATTGATCTAAACTTTTAATCCTCACCCTCCATCCTTTTATCAAAAATCTATAAATAGAATCCTCACCCAAGCCATTTTCATAACTTCTTGCATCAAATCCATGCCAAAATTCCTCTAGAATCTCTCTATCTTACCATCATAATGCCAAAATCCCTCTAGCCTTCTATCTCATTCATCCATAGCCAAATCCCATCCTCATCTCCATCCAATCTATCATCAAATCCAATCATCATATTGTGTTGAAACGCAATAGAGCAATCCACATTACACAATCATCCTCTTGGGTAAAGCTAGGAGCTCTTGGGTGCAAGCTCCTCCACCTTATCAAGGAGTAAGAAGATCTTGAGGTATAAACATTGTGTTTTTGCATTTTGTTTGTGTTTTCTAACCTTTAGATTTATCTTGTCTTCAAATACTATAGGAATACTACATCATGCATTACTCTAATTTTAAACTCATTTAAATCCAAGTCTATGTAAATGAAATATCAAGGTTAATTTAACCATATTAAGGTCAAACTAGACTCAACCTCCACAAAATCACCATGTGTCAGAATAGGTATGATACATCATACAGATACACAAGTTCTATCTACATAATATCATTTCTATAGGAAAGTAAAACATAATATTGCATTTATGAGTTATTTTCAACCCCTTATGAGCATAGAGTCATACATCTCTACAATATCATCTAGGTTCTATATCAATTCCATGTTTATCACAATATCCTCAACTCTTAGCGAGTCTTGTTTATATATTACATTATCATGATGACGATGAATTCACTATAGTGGAATAGATTACAATTTTAAATCATTTCCATTTATAACCATTCATTACAATGTAATATGTACCAGAAAATATTGTGGCATCTCGGTGCAATCTCTCACCCTTAGCTCCTCCTTTGTAACCTGAAGTTGAGAGAGCATCACAGAGGCAACTTCCACCCTACCATGAATTTGAAGGCTTCCCCATGCTATCCACACGGATATCCTAACCTGTCCCGAAGAAATTAGCTCTTCAAGGCTGACATGCATGAAAGTGAAATTGGGTTTAACTAATCCATTCTACCCATTGCCCACAAGCAAACGTATAGATATGCAAACTATAAACCCATCCGATGGTATACATCCAGTGATTCCAATCCTTCAAAAAAGTATTCCACTTGGAATCATTCCATCGCTCACTATACCATGCATGTTTTGGCTTATTAATTATTTATTTACAATAATATTAATGGTGTGTAAATCAACATACATAACTATTACTTTATCAATGATATGTAAATGAACACAATTAAATATTTACCATAAATATTAATTCCAATCACAAATAAATAAATACCTTATCTAAATATTAGTTGTGAGCACAAATAAATATTTACCATAAGTAAATATTAGTTTAAATCCTTTACTTATTACCCTCGGTTTTTTAGAAAGAAATAATTTAACACCTTCTATTCTTCCTATTTTTCTTTCCCAACAATATATTTTGCTTGCTATTATTTCACGTCAGTCTTGGGTGAAATACACTTCTATCTTATCCCATTTAATTTCCCTCCCACAAGTATTAAAGACTTAAATAAACAAACATAAGCATTAAGTATGAGAAATTGATTAGGGTCTCATTTGAGCACCTATTTAAGCTACTCTAGGCGCCCATTTCTTATGCAATGTGTAGTAGCAAAACATTAAAATATATATTTTCCCTTGGCACCCGTAGAAGGCCGCTCATTGAAGGTTTTATTTGTAACATTTTGTAGGTTTATTATCTCTTGGCACCAGTATCACAGTGGTTTATTCCACTCAATATTGAAATGTTGTTTTGTATTTAGGGCAGGCCCTCACATAGATTCTTAGATAATTGTTGGTTCAACCAACAATTTCTTCTTTTATGTTAAAATTTTTGCTTCTGCAGGGGCGCCTTGAATGGCCATATCTATTAGTTTGAGTATTTGATGAATTTAACTGAAGAGGAAAAGTGGGTGGCTAGGTTGGCTGAAGGTGCCTATAGCATGCCCTCTAACTCTCTCATTTCATTTCTTGTTAATTCATTGATAACTGGAGCAATCTTGAACGCCTACCTAAGGCTCAGTCTCTCCTACAACATTTTATCTGTGGTTTTGTATGATCCAATTTTCTCTACAATGCTAATCATATAGGTTATGACTTTATGTCTTTGATATTTATTTTTTCAAAGTTATAGGTAATGAAAGGAATTTGAATATTTTCACAGATTACATACATGGAACAACATATAGATTTTTGCACTATTACATGCATAAAATATAGTTGAAATTCAAATTGAACATACCTGTTTAGAGCTTGCAAGCTATAAATTCCCCTTTCCATAATTCTTTCCCTCCTTTTTCCTACTTTTTCCTCCTTCCCCTATATTTCCTCTTTTTTACTTTTATTTCCCGTGAATGGCAAGTTCCAGGTGTTGGTTTTTAATGATTTTAATTGACAAGTATGCCTAGAAAAGAATTCCAGATGGATATGGAGGGTACCCAGGTCAAATCCATGCACAATTACATTCAGAATAAGACAGCTCAAGAAAAATTAGTCTTGGGAAGGATACAAATGTTTTAATCATTTCCTATGCTCGAGAATAGAGGAAAAATTATTCTTTATTCCCTTGCAAATTCTTGACGGAATAAAATAATCACAATGGCCAAAGTCATTGTTAAATAATTAAAATAATACCCATGTTAATTCCAATTATAATATATATTTTCCTGGTGCAATATTTAATTAATATAAAGCATGTAAAACGTATATATAATTTAATATAAATAATCAATTAAAAAGGTAATTGCGGTAATTCCATCTATTCAATTATAATCATCAATATATATATGCTCAATTTATTTTTCTGAACATTCAAATTATGATAATTGTTAGCTATAATGAGACCATAAGAATCATATTTTAACATTCAATAACTATCTACACTAACCATGAACCCCAATCCCATATGCAACTATACTAGTGTGGTTTAGTGCTTGTGAGAGTCCATGCACGACGGCCTTAGAATAATTAATTCCTTCTCCTCTGTGATACTCTCTCGTTGAGAGAAATTATGGTGGATCCTGTCGCACTCAAACACCCATTGAAGTTAGTCAATATCAATTAATAACAAGGTATAAACAAGTCATAATCATCCATAAATTATGATGTAACATAACATATCAAAACCTATTTCAAATAATGAAGAAAAAATAGTTAGCCAAATAGTTCAAAGATAGCATATAACTCCAACATAACATCATATATGTCTAGTGCAATAATATAGTTATGAAATATTGTGCCATATACAAAATGGACTGTGACATCCCTCCCGCCTAGGAGTAGTCATTGTCTCAATGATATCCAGGATGTACAAAAACAAAACTAGAAAAGGTGAGGAAAGAATCGTTGCATCTCTGCAACATCCTCCCAAGTAGCATTGTCTGCAGAGAATTGGTCCCACTGTACCTTGCACTGGACCACTTCCCTGTTGCACAACTAAAGCTTGCACTACTCAAGAATTAGTAGGGGATCTACTTACACTACCCCCGAATCCTGAACCTACAAAGCCTGCCAATCCAAAATGTGAGTGGCATCAGGATGATAAGGTTTTAATAAAGAAACATGAAAAACATCATGCGACCAAGAGAGATATGGTGGTAAGGCCAATCTATAGGCTACAAGATTTATCACATCCAAAACATCGAAAGGTCCCACATATCTAGGAGCTTGCTTGGTTGACTTGCCAAAAGAGATGGAACTTTTATGCAGTTTTACCCTAAGGAACACCTTGTCCCCTACAACAAACTGACGAAAACTCATGTTTTTATTAGTGTAACTCTTTTGTCTATAAGAAGCTTCTTTCAGTCTTCTTCTATTCAGTTTCATTTTCTCATCCATTTCTCTGAGCATTTTAGGGCCAATAATTATCCCATCTTCTATTCCATCCCAATTGACAAGGGTACGACATTTCCTACCATAGAGGGCTTCAAAAGGAGCCATTCCTAATGAAGATTGTGGGAATTATTGTATGCAAATTAACAAATGGAAGGTATTCCTCCCATTTTCTCTATTGGTCCATACAATACATTCGGAGAAAATCTTCAACAATATGATTAACTTGTTCTATTTGCCCATCTATTTGCAGATGGTATGCTGAACTAAAATTGAGACGAGTGCCTAGAGAAACATGCAAGGTTTTCCAAGACCTTGATGTCATCCTAACATCTCAGTCAGAAATGATTGTTTCAGGTACCCCATGAAGCCTAAATATTTCTTGCACAAATCTCTTGGCCAAGGTTAATGATCCATCTATCAAATTCCCAGGTATAAAGTGGGCTACCTGGGTTAGTTTGTCAATTACATCATGTTTGGATTTGGACATGGGTAACCTCTATATAAAGTCCATATTGATTACATGCCACTTTTATTCTGGTATGTCATGAGGATACAAATATCCTGCTGGGTGAACATGCTCAGCCTTTACTCGTTGGCATTCCAAGCATCTTGCCACATACTCAGTCACCTCTCTTTTCATACCAGGCTAGATTTATAATGCATTAAAGTCAGCTACGAGCTTCGTTACTCTAGGATGACCTGAATAAGGAGCATTGTGAGATTCCTCAAGAATTTTAGATCTCAACCCACCATCTCCTAGTATATACATTCTGTTTTAAAACCTAAGCAAACCATCTTGCTCAAGTTTGTATCCTTCAAACCGATGGTTGAAAGTATCTTCTTCTAAAGATGATTTAATCTTTACGTAGAACTCATCACTCTGAAGTTGTTCTATCACTTTCTCTTTGAAGGTAGAGTAAAAAGTTGCAATTGTCATAATGTGTCGTCTTCGGCTTAAGGCATCAGCTACCCTATTCTCTTTCCCTTTGATATAATCAATATCAAAGTCATACTCACTTACAAATTCAAGCCATCTTCTTTGATGAGCATTCAAATTTGGTTGAGTGAATATGTACTTGAGGCCTAAATGGTCAGCTTTTAGCTCAAAAGGTTTACCAATAAGATAGTGCCTCCACATTTGCAGAGCATTTACTATCGCATCTAATTCCAGATCATGAGGCACATAATTTACTTCATAAGACTTCAGTTTCTAGGATTCATATGCCACAACTTGTCCATTCTACCTAAGAACCCCACCTAGACCATCTCCTGAAGCATCTGTTATAACTGAAAATATCCCATTCGGATCTGGTAAAATGAGAATAGGAGCAGTGGTGAGTTTGTGTTTCAAAACTTGAAAAGATTTCTCACATTTGTCTGACCACTCAAACTTCTTTCCTTTTTTCTTAAGGGTGGTGATAGGATTTTCTATTTCGGAGAACCCTTCAACAAATCTTCTATAATATCCTCTAAGCCCATAAAGCTATGGACTTCTTGAACATTTGAGTGGGTTGGCCATTCTATTATGGCTTTGATCTTAGCTGGGTTGATTGATATTCCTTCTGTTGAGATGATGTGACCCAAATAGTGCACCTTGTTCTAGTAGAAGGAACACTTAGACAATTTTCCATACAAATGATGTTTCCTTAAATGTTGCAGCACTATTATCAAATGTTGTTCATGTTCCTCCTCTTTCTTGGAGTAGATAAGGATGTCATCAATGAACACTATAATGAAATCATCTAAGCAATCCCTGAACACACTGTTCATCAAGTTCATAAAGGCTACAGGTGTATTGGTAAGGCCAAATGGAAGAACTGTAAACTCGTAATGTACATAATGAGTTCTAAAAGAAGTTTTGTGTCTGTCTTCTTCCTTGATCCTTAACTAATGGTGTCCTAATCTTAAATCAATTTTAGAGAACATAACTACACCTCTCATTTGATCAAAGATCTCACTAATTCTTGGAAAAGGGTACCTATTTTTGATAGTCACCTTGTTGATCATTCTATAGTCAATGTACATTCGGAGGGTACCGTCCTTCTTCAGAAAGAGCACGGGTGCTCCCCAAGGTGACACACTTGGTCAAATCAAACCCTTATCAAGTAACTCCTACAACTGGACCTTCATCTCATACAATTTGCAAGTGGTCATGTTAGAAGGGGCCTTTGATTGTGGTTCAACACCAGGTAGACAGTTAATGGAGAAGTCAAATTCCCTTCTTGGTGGTAATCTGGGTAACTCTTTTGGAAACACATCTCAGAATTCTTGGAGCACTGGAAAATCGTCAATGGAGGGTTCTTTACCCTCTCCCAAATCATCTATGTGAATAGCATATAGAGTGCATCCCTTCCTTTGATCTCTCTTTACTTGCATGGAAGAAATCTATCTAAGGCTTACGCCCCTTTAAATGCCACAAATTTTGGTTGGGTTCCCAAAATCATCTCTACAAGTTACTATCTTCTCAAAGCAATTTACTACGGCTTTGTGCTGGATTAACCAATTTACTCCTAGAATCACATCATATGATCCTAGAGGAGCTACATAAAGGTTAATTTGAGTTACAAAACTTGGTAGTGTTAATTCACTAACATCGGTCTACCATTCTCTCATCTCAGTTACCATACATCACTATCCAAGAGTTATCCATGAAACCAACTTTCATGGCCAATCTTTCTACTACTCTAGGACAAATAAAACATTCAGTAGCACCAGTATCTATAATCACATTAACTGGAAGGCCACAGATCATACTTATCAACTCAATAGGAGTGGCTTGATAATCAGCATGTCTATTATGTATTGCCGCATGAATGCGGTGCTGGAAGGGTTATTGTTGCTGATTCTCTTCTACTTTTTTAGCTATTTTTTGAGGCTATTTATTAGCATAATTCTCACCCCAACAAATAAAACATCCACCTCTTGATCCCCTGGGTCCTATAAATTTCCCTTTGTCACCGCAATCATTTGTCCCTTCACTAAATGTATTGGGTTTAGCATAGGGTTTACTTTGCTCACCTCCTTTTGCAAACTTTCTCTTATTTTTCTTGTCCCCAAATTGATTGTCCTTTTGATTCTTTTGTTTGAGAGAATTCATAGGAGGCTAATTCTGATAGCTCTTACCTTTCTCTTTGTTTTCTCTTATGTATTCTGCAATACTATGAAGTTTCTACCCTTGTTTTATTGCTTTTTCAAAGGCTTCATCCATGGACTATGGACCACGGAGATCCACCTTCAAACCAATTTGAGGTTTTAATCCCAAAATAAACTTCCTCACACAGAAGTGTTCATCCTACTGGTAAAGGGGGACATATTTGAGAAGTTGAATAAACTTCTTCCAGTACTAAGTTACCGAAAGATCTCCTTGTCTCAGATTTTGGAACTCATTCATCTTCTTGTCAAAGTAGTGTTGTGGAAGCCATCACTTCCAAAATAGGGATAGGAAGATATCCCAAGTCGAATTCTTAGATGAAAGATGTTTCTCCATTTTAGCATTATCCCACCAAGTGGTTGCCTCCCCTTTTAATTGAAAGGATACCCACACTGGTTTATTTTCATTAGAGAAGTTGCATAGTTGAAAATACCTTTCTATTTCCACTATCCACGCTTCAGCAGCATCCCCTGCAACTTTACCATCAAATTTGGGTGGTGAAATTTTCTTTAAATCCTTAGCCAATTCTATTTCAATTTTGGCCTTTTTGCTTCTTGGTGTAGACTTAGTTTCATCTTGAGTCTGTTCAAGTTGACTCCTATTCACTGAGGTTTTCTACTGCTCATTCTGATTGCGCATGGACCTAGTGGCCCTAACCTCATGCTCTAGGGTATTCATTCTAGCCATAGTGTTTGTCAACATAGCCAAAATTTGGTCTAATCTATCCCCTTGAACCCTCTCATCCTTGGGTTCATTCTGATTTGCACTGTAATATGGTTCCATTATGTTCTTTCAATGGCAATTCCTAAAAGTGTTAGACTTGGGGCACACAACTGAGAGGGGGGGTGAATCAATTGTGTAAAACTTTCTCCAATTAAACACTTAAATCTTCTTAGTGATTAGCAGTATATTAATCATGAACCATAATACATTCAAATCAAGAGCAAAAACACATCAACACATAAGACACCAAGATTTTGACGTGGAAAACCTGGTTAAGGGAAAAACCATGGGGTGATTAACCCAAGATTGTACTCTCTGTTAGAAGAATAGAAAGAACAAAATGGCACATGCCAATTAGGGCTCACTGCCTGAGCACACTGCTCACAAGAGGCTCACTGCCTACAAGAGACACACTGTCTACAAAGAAATAAATATCACATACATGAACTGGAGAATAGCATCTTCACCATGCTTGAATCAGTTCCATTTAAGCCCAATACTTCTGCTCTACCTTTTGCTCTCCTCCTCACTACCACACTCTCATCACCACAAGGACAACTTCAAACTGACTTTGCAATCCCTTATTTATACAAGACATCAAGTTAGGAATGATCATCTAAGTCGGCAAACATCCATAAGATCATTCGTAAGATGTATAACTCATCCGGTCGGCCTGTCTTAGGAAGAACATCATCATCTGGAAGTTGTTCTTCAAATGCGAACTCCAACTTCAATGCGGACCACCAACAAGAGTTGGACATGATCCAAAGAACATCACAAGCTTTATTGAATCACCAAAAACATCCATACTTCATCTACTTGCTCAAATCCATCTCCTCTTCATCTGGAACCTCAAGAACATAGTCTGTCATTTCTGTCACGAAGGAATAGGTGCTTGTGGATCTTCAAACCATGAACCAATCTAGTTGACACTCCATAAAGACTTCCTCAACACTTCCTCAAATCCGCAGAATAGGATAATGCAATTCTCGATCTCACCAGACCTATCTGTAACACTCTGTCACCATTAAACATTTGCCGGAACCAGTTTTACTTGAGCGGCCACAACTTCTTCCGATCTTCATGTGGACCTCTGAAATCTCTACTGGATCACCTTAAGACACATATCTACAAACCCTTTAATCCGCATCCTCTGATCCTCATCCTATCTTTGACTTTTACCTTACTGTCATCACTGTTCTTCGTTATTCCTGATTGAGACTAATTTTCTCAATATCCTCAGCACACAGCTCATCCAATCCTTATCATTAATGCAATAGGAGTATGTTGACATCAATGACAATACTGATTAGGCCCATACTTGCAACAATCTCCCCCTTTGTCATTGATGGCAACATATGATGTGAAAAACTGTTTTAACCATCAAGACAAGAACTTCTCCTCACTGTTACAACTCCTCCTATCATCAACAACCATTCACATGTCTTTTCTCCCTTAACTGCTCCCCCTTTGATCAGCAACCACTTATTTTTCACATGTCTTCTCTCCCCCTTTGACATCAATGGCAAAGGGCACATACTTGCAATTCCAACACTTCAAAATCATACCTGCTGCTCCCCCTGAGTAGCAGCTCCCCATCATCAATCCGGATCACCAGTTATGTCTGTAATATCCACTGGACTGATGCACCTCAGTGCACCTTAGTTTATCACCGGAGGGGCAATAACCCCTAGCTTCTCCCTAAGATACTCAAAAGAATCCTTAGGTAGAGGTTTAGTAAAGATGTCTGCAATCTGATCCTTCTAAGGTACAAACTCCAATCTGACTTCATTCTTGTTCACTTGCTCTCTCAAAAAGTGAAACTTGATGGATATGTGTTTAGTCTTTGAATGCAACACCGGATTCTTAGATATATTTATTGCACTTAAATTATCATAGAAGATTGTGATAGGTTCCTCATACTCCACTTTGATATCTCTTAGCATCTGCTTCATCCACAAAACTTAAGTGCAGCTACCTACTGTAGCAATATATTCTACTTCAGTTGTAGATAGAGATATTGCCTCTTGTTTCTTGCTTAGCCAAGAAACCAATCTTTTCCCCAAAAAGAATGCTCCACCACTGGTACTTTTCCGGTCATCCACATCTCCTGCCCAATCAGCATCTATATATGCATGAAGAGAGAAATCATGATCTCTAGGATACCACAGACCTACTCAACCGTCCCTTTTAGATATCTAAAAATCCTCTTGATTTCCATGACATTGGATTCTCTAGGATTAGCTTGGAATCTAGCAACACGACCAACAGCTTGCATAATGTCTGGTCTAATTTGAGTGAGATACAACAATCCTCCAATCATTGATCTGTACTTTGTCTGGTTTGCCTTAGGAGAGTCATCATCTTTGCTTAACTTACATCCGGTTGCCATGGGAGTATTCATTGGCTTTGAATCTTCCATGCCAAATTTCTTCAACAATTCTTTCACATATTTGGTCTGAGAAATGAAGATTCCTTTCTTTGTTTGAGTGATTTGCAGACCCAAGAAGAAATTCATTTCACCAAGCATAGACATCTCAAACTCACTTTTCATTTGATTTGCAAAAGTTTTACACATACTATCTCTTCCTCCAAAGATGATATCATCAACAAACACTTCAACAATCAAAATGTTTTCATGATCAATTTTGAAATATAAGTTACTGTCCAATCTTTCATACCAGGCTCTTGGGGCTTGCTTCAATCCATACAGTGCCTTCTTCAACTTGCAGACCATATCACCATGATTAGACAATTGAAATCCATCCGGCTGCTCTATGTACACTTCTTCTTCCAAGTCACCATTTAGGAAGGCGGACTTGACATCCATCTGATATACCTTGAAATCCTTAAAGGCAGCAAAGGCAAGAAATAATCTAACTACTTCAATTCTTTCCACCAGAGCAAAAGTTTCTTCAAAATCAATTCCTTCTATTTGAGAGTAGCCCTTGCAGACCAATCTAGCTTTATTTCTGATTACTTCACCAACTTCATTTAGTTTGTTCTGGAAGACCCATTTGGTTCCAATCACATTCTTGTTTCTAGGTCTGGGAACAAGATCCCAAGTGTGATTTTTCTCAATTTGCATCGACTCTTCCTCCATTGCTTTAGTCCAGTTTTCATCATTGCAAGCTTCATTTACCGTCTTAGGTTCAATTTTTGAAATCAGACAATACTTATCTGAGTTTTGAGCAATTTTCCTTCTTGTTTGTACACCTTTGCTTTTATCACCTATGATCTGATCTTCAAAGTGATCCAGTCTTACATACCTAGGCACTTTGGGAGTTACTTGCATTTCTGCTTCTTGATCAGGCTCATTCAAACTTATCTCTTCTTCCTGATTTACCAGATCAATCTGGATCTGAATCTCAGAAGAGGCTTGGGCTCCTTGAGTCAGAACACCATTCTGATTATCTTCATCATATTCATAGAATCTTGAGGGTTTTTCAACTCCTTCATCAACCTTCACATTTGTACTTTCTATCATCTTTCTCAGTCTCTTGTTATAACACCGGTATGCTTTGCTTTGAGTAGAGTAACCCAAGAATATTCCTTCATCACTTCTAGCATCAAACTTTCCTAGATCTTCATCTCTTTTAAAGTAACATTTGCTACCAAAAACTCTGAAATACCTTATAGTAGGAGTGATACCAAACTAGAGTTCATAAGGAGTCTTACCAGTATTGTTTTCGATTTGAACTTGATTGAGAGTGTAGACTGCAGTGCTGACAGCTTCTCTCCAATAGATCTGAGGAACATTTGCTTCCATCATCATGGTCCTAGATGCTTCCTGGATGGTCCGGTTGTTTCTCTCCACTACTCCATTCTGCTGTGGAGTCCCAGGAGCAGACAACTGTCTCTTAATTCCATGTTTCTCACAGAACTCTATGAACTCACCGGATGTGAATTCTCCACCTCTATCTGACCTCAGACACTTCAATTTTAATTCGGTTTCATTCTCTACCATAGCTTTGAATATTTTGAATTTCTCAAGAGCTTATGATTTCTCTCTTAGAAAGGTTACCCACATCATCCGGGAATAGTCATCAATTAGTAGCATGAAGTATCTATCACCTTGAATACTCCTGATTCTTGCTGGACCACAAAGATCAGTATGAACTAAGTCCAATAATTCGGTTGAAGATAGTTCCTTACTTTTGAATGTGACTCTGCTCAGCTTACCCAACTGACATTCCTTGCACAAGTTGTTAGTAGGTTTCACCAATTTTGGAAGATCTCTTACAGCCCGAGTATTGCTTATCTTGATGATATTATCAAAATTCACATGACACATCCTCTTATGCCACAACCAACTATGATCAATTTGAACAAAAAAGCAACTTTTGCCAGTACCAACCAAGTGAAAGATATTACCTTTAGTTTGAGTACCGGATGCAATCTCTGTTCTGGAACTTTCAAGGATCTTGCATTTTCCATTCTTGAACCGGAGATCATAGCCTTTGTCCACCAACTGTCCAACACTGAGAAGATTGTGCTTCAATCCTTCAACATATAGTACATTACCAGTTTTGTTTCTTCCATCAAGAGAGATAGTTCCTCTACCTCTGATTCTACCAGCAGAATTGTCACCAAACTTTACCCCTCCTCCTTCATACCTTTCCAAATCAACAAACTTATTTTTGTCACCTGTCATATGGTGAGATCATCCACTATCAATGACCCAATCATCCTTCTCTTCAATTTGGGCAGCCAGAGCTCTTTCCACAGTCTTATGATTGACAGATACAGAGGACATTGGATCTTCTTCCTTGATGGCAATGAACACCCATTCATTTATGGATTTGTTTCCTATCTCTGATTCATCATCTGTTACTCCTTCATTGTCATCATCTTCATGTACATAGTAACAGTTCTTTTGGAATCTTGGCTTGTTAGGATTTTGCCTTAAAAACCTTTCCAGACACCTTGAGGCAAAATGACCAATCTTATTGCAGTTAAAACACTTAAAAGGTAATTTTCCTTCATACTTACTGGATCCTCTTGGCAGCCTTTTTGCAATAAGGGCTTCAAGTTGAGCAGTTTCTACTTCTTCTTCTTCCAGGTCTTTTCTTGCTTTTTCATACCATGACAGTTTCCTTGATGAGTTCTCTCCCGGATCAAACCTTTGTTTACCTTTTACAGAGGCACTATCTTTGAATGCAGATTCAGTCTTGGGGGGTAATCTCCAAACTTTGACATTTCAAATGCATCCAATTTCCCAGCCAATTGATCTCTTGTTACAGTTGTATGGGCTCTGAATTCTTCAATGGCAGCAGCCTTGATTTTGTAAGAAGCAGGTAGGGATCTGAGAATTTTGCCAACAATCTCATTTTCATCCAAGACTCCACCAGCATTTCTAATCAAACCAGCTCATTCACTCTTGGCATAAAAGTAGTAATAGTTTCATCATCTCTCATCTTCAGATTTTCAAATTTCCCTTTCAGACTCTGTAACCTTGCACATTTAACATACTGGTCTCCTTCATGCAAAAGTTCCAATTTTTTCCAAATCTCAAAAGCAGTTGGTAGGTCAATAACATTTGAGAGCTCTGAATCAAATAATGCACTTAGAAGAGCCTCTATAGTCCACAGATTATTTTCAGCATCTGTGATTTCATTTAGGGTTTTCAGACCACCCTATGGAGGTACATACTGTATTGTAACCATGGTCCAGTACGCCATTCCCATACACTGCAAGTGACATTTCATGCGACCTTTCCAAAGAGAAAAATTGGTTCCATCAAACTTCGGACTATCCTTCTTGTAAGACGACATCCTGGATCTCCTCAAGCGGTTAAGCTCCTTTTAGAGGAACTTGGCTCTGATACCAATTATTAGACTTGAGGCACACAACTGAGAGGGGGGGTGAATCAGTTGTGCAAAACTTTCTCTAATTAAACACTTAAATCTTCTTAGTGATTAGCAGTATATTAATCATGAACCATAATATATTCAAATCAAGAGCAGAAACACATTAATACATAAGACACCAAGATTTTGATGTGGAAAACCCGGTTAAGGGAAAAAAGCATGGGGTGATTAACCTAAGATTGTATTCTCTATTAGAAGAATAAAAAGAACAAAATGGCACATGCCAATTAGGGCTCATTGCCCGAGCACACTACTCGCAGGAGGCTCACTGCCTACAAGAGACACACTATCTACAAAGAAATAAATATCACATACATGAACTGGAGAATAGCATCTTCACCATGCTTCAATCAGTTCCATTTAAGCCCAATACTTCTGCTCTGCCTTTCTCTCTCCTCCTCACTACCACACTCATCACCATAAGGACAACTTCAAACTGACTTCACAATCCCTTATTTATACAAGGCATCAACTTAGGAATGATCATCTAAGTTGGCAAACATCCATAAGATCATCCGTAAGATGTATAACTCATTCGGTCAACTTGTCTCAGGAAGAACATCATCATCCAAAAGTTGTTCTTCAAATGCGAACTCCAACTTCAATGTGGACCACCAACAAGAGCTGGACACGATCCAAAGACCATCACAAGCTTTACTGAATCACCAAAAACATCCATACATCATCTGCTTGCTCAAATCCATCTCCTCTTCATGCGGAACCTCAAGAACACAGTCTATCATTTCTGTCACAAAGGAATAGGTGCTTGTGGATCTTCAAACCATGAACCAATCTAGTTGACACTCCATAAAGACTTCCTCAACACTCCCTCAAATCTGCAGAACAGGATAATGCAATTCCGGATCTCACCAGACCTATCTGTAACACTCTGTCACCACTGAACATCTGTCGGAACCAGTTTTAATTGAGCGGCCACAACTTCTTCCAATCTTCATGTGGACCTCTGAAATCTCTACTGGATCACCTTAAGACACATATCTACAAACCCTTTAATCCGCATCCTCTGATCCTCATCCTATCTTTGACTTTTACCTTACTGTCATCACTGTTCTTCGCTATTCTTGATTGAGACTAATTTTCTCAATATCCTCAGCACACAACTCATCCAATCCTTATCATTAATGCAACATGAGTATGTTGACATCAATGACAATATTGATTAGGCCCATACTTGCAACAAAAAGTTCATAAGTTTCATTAGAAGCAGTAGACACAAAAGGATCTAGAGTTTTAACCCAAATCTCTAATACCACATGTAACAACTCCCTTTAAACCATAATAAAATAATACAAGATTACTACATCTAATATCATTCTATTATTCAAATTCCTTTGGACACTACATCTAGGAGAGCTTAACAGAGTATGGACCAATCAACAATAGATCAAGCTATTGTTAGTTGCCGTTGCACCAAAAGATCGACCTATTAATGCCTAATACAACCACTTGACTTAACAAGCACGGAAGGTGGTTAAGCCCTTGTCACAAACCACCGCAGCACATCGCTAAACAAGAAGACCAAGGGTCACACCTTGCAACAATCCCCCTAACACAAGTGCGGGGTTTGAACCCGTGACCTCGGCTCTGATACCAACTGTTAGTTGCCGTTGCACCAAAAGATCGACCTATTAATGCCCGATACAACCACTTGACTTAACAAGCATGGGAGGTGGTTAAGCCCTTGTCACAAACCACCGCAGTGCAGCGCTGAACAAGAAGACCAAGGGTCACACCTTGCAACAACTATGTTCAATATCCATTAGTACATCATACAAAGAAAACACAAATGATGAAACATATAAGTGATCACACAACTTACATAAATATGTCATGTAGCTTCACCATTTAATTCCACTATACAATACTACAGGAATACTACATCATACATTACTCTAATTTTAAACTCATTTAAATCTAAGTCCATGTAATTGAAATATCAAGGTTAATTTAACCATATTGACGTTAAGCTACGCTCAACCTCCACAAAATCACCATGTGTCAAAATAGGTATGATACATCATACAGATACACAAGTTCTATCTATAGAATATCACTTCTATAGGAAAGTAAAACATAATATTGCATTTATGAGTTATTTCCAACCCCTTATGAGCATAGATTCATACATCTCTACAATATCATCTAGGTTCTATATCAATTCCATGTTTATCACAATATCCTCAACTCTTAGTGAGACTTGTTTATATATTACATTGTCATGATGACAATGAATACACAACAGTGGAATAGATTACAATTTAAACCATTTCCATTTATAACCATTCATTACAATGTAATAAGTACCAGGAAATATTGTGGCATCTCAGTGCAATCTCTCGCCCTTAGCACCTCCTTTGTAACCTAAAGTCGAGAGAGCATCGTAGAGACAACTTCCACCCTACCACGAAGCTGAAGGCTTCCTCATTCTATCCACATGAATAGCCCAACCCATCCCATAGAAATTAGTTCTTCAAGGATGACATGCATGAAACTGAAATTAGGTTTAACTAATGCATTCTACCCATTGCCCATAAGCAAACCTATAGATATGCAAACTATAAACCCATGAGATGGTATAGATCTAGTGATTCCAATCCTTCGAAAAAGTATTCCACTTGAAATCAAGCCACCACTCACTATACCATGCATGCTTTGGCTTATTAATTATTTATTTACAATAGTATTAATGGTGTGTAAATCAACATATATAACTATTACTTATATGTAAATGAACATAATTAAATATTTACCATAAATATTAATTCCAATCACAAATAAATAATTACCTTATGTAAATATTAGTTGTGAGCACAAATAAATATTTACCGTAAGTAAATATTAGTTTAAATCCTTTACTTATTACCCTCTTTAGAAAGAAATAATTTAACACCTTCTATTCTTCCTATTTTTCTTTCCCAACAATATATTTTGCTTGCTATTATTTCACATCAATCTTGGGTGAAATACACTTCTATTTTATCCCATTTAATTTCCCTCCTGCAAGTATTAAAGACTTAAATAAATAACATAAGCATTAAGTATGGGAAATTGATTAGGGTTTCATTTGATCACTTATTTGAGCTGCTCCTAATGCCCATTTCTTATTCAATGTGCAACAACAAAGCATTGAAATATATATTTTTCCCTTGGCGCCTGTAGAAGGCTGCTCATTGAAGGTTTTGTTTGTATCATTTTGCAGGTTTATTATCTCTTGAAACCAATATCATAGTGGTTTATTCCACTCAATATTGAAATGTTGTTTTGTATTTAGGGCGGCACCCTCATAGAAATTCGTGGATAATTGTTGGTTCAGCCAACAATTTCTTCTTTTTATGTTAATTTTTTTTTCTTTTGTAGGGGTGCCTTGATTGGCCATATCTATTAGTTTGAGTATTTGATGAATTTAACTTAAGAGGAAAAGTGGGCAGCCAGGTTGGCTGAAGGCTCTTGTAGCATGCCCTCTAACTCTCTCATTTCATTGCTTGCTAATTCATTGATAGCTAGAGCAATCTTGAACACATACCTAAGGCTCAGTCTCTTAAGCAAAATTTTATCTATGGTTTTGTATGATCCAATTTTGTATTTCTCCATATTGCTAATCACACGGGTTATGAATTTATGCCTTTGATATTTAGTTTTTCAAAGTTGTAGGTATTGAAAGGAATTTGATTATTTTCACAAATTACATACATGGAACAACATATAAATTTCTGCACTATTACATGCATATAATACAGTTGAAATTCAAACTAAACATACCCATTCAGAGCTTGTAGAATGTAAATTCCCCTTTCCAGAATTCATTCCCTCATTTTTCCTACTTTTTCCTCCTTGTATATTTCCTTATTTTTACATTTTATTTCCCATGATTGGCAAGTTCTAGGTGTTGGTTTTTAATGATTTTAATTGACAAGTATGCCTAGAAAAGAATTCCAAATGGCTCTAATGGGTACCCAGGTCAAATCCATGCACAATTACATTTAGAATAAGACAGCTCAAGGAAAACCATTCTTGGGCAGGATACAAATGTTTCAATCATTTCCTATGTTCGAGAACAGAGGAAAAATTATTCTTTATTCCCTTGCAAATTCCTGACGGAATAAAGTAATCACAATGGCCAAAGTCAAATATTACCCATGTTAATTCCAATTATAATATACATTTTCCTGGTACAATATTTAATTAATATTTACACAAAAAATGTATATATAATTTAATATAAACAATCAATTAAAAAGATAATTGTGGTCATTCCATCTATTCAATTATAATCACATATTTTAACATTCAATAACTGTTGGGAATTAAGGTGTCTCAACCTTGGTAATTTCTTGTATTTTTACATTGTATTTATTTATTTATTGCTTATTGTATTAATTGGATGCAAATCCTATGTTGTCATATTGTGGGAGTTGGCATGGTGATGTGTCATCCAACATGGCATATGACCACATGTAATTTTGTCCTCACATGAGAAGATAGACGTCCCACTTAGTGGTAGGAATATTTTGCCATGTGTCGGCATCTTAGATGTTGTGTAAAGGAATATTGACTGAAACGGTCATGACAAATTCATATGACAGTTATGACATGTAAGAGTCAGAAATAGAAGATCCTATGACAAGTATGGACATGTGTCAAGAAGCATCTTTGAAAAAGGAATATTTGGGTGCCCCAAGGTGGACTATGACATGTTGTAAAAGAATATGCTCTTTATAGCCTGTGTATGACAGATTCTCTTATAGCTGTAAGTTATGACAGCTATGATAGATTCTATGATGGTTGTAAGAGTCGTAAGAGCATCTGTCATTGCCCATTTTGGAAAGAGGCGACCTCCTTGGGATGGGGTGACTTGACAAGTGTCAGGAACATCCTACAGTGTTGGACAAGTGTCCATAGGCGTGGGTTTTGGGCCATGAGGCCATGTTGGACGCCCATCCCAATGTGGAGCCATTTTTGCCTTGTATATTCTATATAAACAAGGGCTTTGGAGAGGAGATGTATTATAGGTTTGACAGGTACTATTATGCTACCAGATTATCTTCAGATACGAGTGTCGAAGACTCTTGCAAGAGCATTGGCTCTGTGATTGTATTGTAACCTTGTTTGTTTACGTAATACATTTGAGCTGTGTTCTAGAGTGTGGGTTTTTTCACTCATAAGGGTTTTCCCCACGTATATCTTGTGTCTCTCTCTTCTGTCTTTCATTCTTGTGTATGTGTTTGCTGCAATATCTCTGTTAGTGGGTTAACATAATCTGTAATTGTAAAGATAAAATTGAATTTGCACTCTCCTCCCCTCATTAGATTAGTGTAGGAAGTGATTTCCGCACACCTAGCTTCCTTTCAGTTGGTATTAGAGCCTGACCAGTTTTGGTCTTAGTTGTTGGGTAGGGGTTTTTTGAGCTGATCTTAAGTTGAGTGGGAGTCTGTGTAGAGTATTTTGTATCTTTTTGTAGGGAGGAGATGGCAACCACATCTGGAAGAGTAGAGGTGGAGAAGATCAATGGCACAAATTTTGAGTTGTGGAAACTCAAGATGGAGGACCTACTTGTTGATCGTGAACTATGGGAAACCGTTGATGGCACTAAACCTGCGGTAATGTCACAAGCTGATTGGGACCTCAAAGATCAAAAGGCTAAGGGGCTTAAAAGACTCTGTCTAGCTGACTCTGTCCTATTGAATATCCATGAGGAGAAGATCGTGAAAACTCTTTGGAAGAAGCTGGGAGATGTTTATCAGGCCAAGTCCTTGGTGAACAAGCTCTTTCTAAAAAAGAAGTTATTTTCTCTGAAGATGGAAGACAGAGTATCTATTGCGGACCATATGAATGCTTTCAACATGATCGTTGCATAATTGACATTCGTGGGTGTGAAAATAGAGGAGGATCGATGTATGACCCTACTTTGTTCTTTGCTGGATTCATGGGATCATCTTGTTATGGCTATTGGAAGCACCACATCCACATTCATAGTGGATGAAGTGGTATCTTCACTGTTATCTAAAGAGATGCAGAGAAATTCTTCTGAGGTGGCCAAAGAGGCTCTTGCGGTTGGTGGAAGACCCAAAGAGAAAGGGAAGAAAAATGACAAGAAAGGTGAAAAGGGTATATCCAAATCCCATGGGAGATCCAAATCTCCTGGAAAGTCCAAAACTCTCTGTTGGAACTGTGGTAAAACTAGGCATTTCTGAAAGGAATGCAAAGAGGAGAAGAAAAAGAAGAAGAAGAATGATCCTGATTCAGATTCTGACAAGTCACAAGATGATGGCGATGCCTTCATTGCAGCCCTGGCCACCCATGCATCTGATGATGTGGGGTTGATTAATTCTGGTGCATCATTCCACATGACCTCGCATTGAGATTGGTTCACGAAGTATGAAGAGTTCGATGGTGGAAGAGTGTACCTGGGTGACAATTCTCATCTAAAGATTGTTGGTCATGGAAGAGTCTCAATCTGATTCTCTAATGGATGAGTGAAGGGGATCACTGGGGTTATGCACATCCCAGGCCTAGCACGAAACCTACTTTCTGTAAGTATGTTGAATGATGTAGGTGTGCAGGTTGTCTTTTCGAAGGATGGATGCAAGATGACTAGAGGATCTATGGTGCTTGCGAAGGGTACTTGAAGAGGTACTCTATTTTAGCTGGAGGCATGCACTTCACAGTGCAATAGTTCTTCTAACTTGAAGAAAAGAGCTGCAGTCACTTAATCTCCACCATCTGAACGAGTAGTGAAGAAATCTATTGTAACTAGTTCTGATGGTAGTGCACATGTTATGGAAGCTAAGCTTCCTACTGAAAAGACTATGTTATGGCATTTGAGATATGGCCACATTGGTGAGAAGGATCTTAGAACCCTGAAAAATAAAAACCTCGTTGAGGGGTTAAATGATTGTAATCTCGAGTTTGACTTTTGCAAACATTGTGTATATGGAAAGCAAAATCGTGTTCAATTTTACTCTAGTTCTCACAAATCTTCTAATGTTTTGGATCTTATTCATTCTGATGTGTTTGGTCCAGTTAATGTTCCTTCGATTTCCAAATCTATATATTTTGCATCTTTCATAGATGATTACAGTAGAAGGACATGGGTTTATTTTATCAGAAGCAAGACTGAAGTCTTTAGTCAGTTTAAAGAGTTTAAAGCCTTTGCTAAAAATCAGACTAGTAAAAAGATTAAGTGTTTGAGAATTGATAACGGTGGTGAGTTTTGTTTGACAGAGTTTGATAAGTTCTATAAAGAGCAAGGGATTGAAATACATAAGACAACTCCATACACTCCACAACAAAATAGAGTTGCAGAGAGGATGAACATGACACTGATGGAGAAGGCTAGGAGTATGCTTAGTGGAGCAAGCCTCGAACAAAAGTTTTGGGCTGAAGCTGTTGCCACTGCTTGCTACCTGGTAAACAAGTCTCCTACATCAGCTCTTGTTGGTAAGACACCTATGGAGGTGTGGTCTGGTAATAAGCCTTCAGTTAGACATCTTCGTGTTTTTGGTTGTGAGGCATATGCACATGTGCCTAGGGAGAAATGGTCTAAATTGGAGAACAAGGTTGTTAAGTGTATTTTCATTGGCTATGGAGTCGGTGTGAAAGGATACAAGCTTCGGGATCCTGTAGCTGAAAAAGTGTTGTATAGAAGAAGTGTTATCTTCAGAGAGCTAACACCTTCTTCCATTGTTCTACAGCCAGGACAGACAGAAAAGAAAGAAGATGTGGTTCAACTTCCTTCTACCCCTGAGAAGACTGAATCGACAGACCCTGTGAGACCTGATGATGAGGAGAGCTCTAGCAGATTTGAAAGCTCAAAAGAAGAAGCAGAACCTCAACTCTAGCCATTGAGGAGGTCTACACGAACAAGAAAGCAACCTGATAGGTTTGGTTATTCATTACTTGATTCTAGTTGTGCTTTTGCTTTACTTACTAACACTGATGAGCCTAGAACTGTGAAAGAGGCTATGGGCATGAAAGATGCAGGTTCCTGGAAGGAGGCCATGGAAGATGAGATGGCTTCTTTGGAAAAGAATAAAACATGGGACTTGGTGCCTTTGCCTGATGGATGGAAACCCGTTGGATGCAAATGGGTGTTCAAGAAGAAATTCAGTGCAGATGGTAGTGTTGAAAAGTACAAGGCTAAATTGGTTGTGAAGGGGTACTCGCAAGTGGAGGGAATTGATTATGGTGAAATTTTCTCTCCCGTTGCAAAGCTGACATCCATTTGATTCCTATTATCTCTTACAGTTGCTTATGACTTAGAGGTAGAATAGATGGATGTGAAGACAACTTTCCTTTATGGTGATTTGGAGGAAGAGATTTACATGTCACAACCAGAGCATTACATAGAGAAAGGTAAAGAAAATTTGGTTTGCAAGTTAAAGAAGTCTTTGTATGGTTTGAAGCAGTCTCCTAGGATGTGGTATATGAAATTTGATGCCTTTGTGTTGTCCATTAGATTTCTGAGATCAAAATCTGATCATTGTGTGTATTACATGTTTGACAATGATCACATTTTCATTATTGCATTGTGTGTTGACGATATGTTGTTGATTGGGAATGGTAAGAATATGATTTCTGATTTGAAGTCTTAGTTGTCAGCATAGTTTGAGATGAACAATCTTGGGGTAGCTAGGTACATTCTGGGAATGGAAATCGGAAGAGACATAGCAAACATAAAACTTTGGTTAAGCTAAAGTAAGTATGTGAAGACCGTGTTGGATAGGTTCAGCATGGTAGATTGTAGACCATTGTGTGTTCCTGTTTCATTAAGGACAAAGTTTTCTGTTAGTGATTGTCTAAAATCTCCTAGTGAGGTGGAGGACATGAGTAGAGTACCTTATGCTAGTGTTGTTGGCAGTTTGATGTATGCCATGGTCTATACAAGACCAGACATTGCCCAAGCAGTGGGAGTCCTTAGTCGATTTATGGCTAATCCTAGATAGGTACATTGGGTTGCAGTTAAGTGAGTGTTCTGATATTTGAGGGGTACTTCTGAGTATTCCATATGCTATCATGGTAATGCTACAAGACCTCCACATTCAGTTTGTATTCGTGGATTTGTGGATTCTAATTGGGTAGGTGACATTGATAGCAGGAGATCCACTATTGCCTATGTGTTCACTATGTTTGGTGGTGTGATTAGTTGGATGAGTAAGCGACAACCTGTGGTTGCTTTGTCCACTACAGAAGATGAGTACATGGCTGCAACTCATGCTTGCAAGGAAGCCATTTGACTTAAGAGATTGTGTTCATATATTGGTGTTGATGCAAGTCAGATTACGATCAGTTGTGATAGTTAGAGTGCGATTTGCCTTGCGAAGAATCTAACTTTCCATGCCAGAACAAAGCATATTGATGTACAGTTTCACTTCGTGCGAGACATGGTAGAGGATGGGAAGGTAAATTTGGAGAAGGTAGATACTTTGAAGAATGTTGCAGATGCATTGACAAAACTAGTGGGCACATAGAAGTTCAGATGGTGTTCGAGGTCTATGGGCCTCTCAGCCTATAGCAGTTAAATCCTGTTAATTCTATTGGCTCTTACAAGGTGTTCGACAAGTGGGAGAATGTTGGGAATTAAGGTGTCTCAACCTTGGTAATTCCTTGTATTTTTACATTGTATTTATTTATATATTGCCTATTGTATTAATTGGATGCAAATCCTATGTTGTCATATTGTGGGAGTTGGCACGGTGAAGTGTCATCCAGCATGGCATATGACCACATGTAATTTTGTCCTCACATGAGGAGATAGGCATCCCACTTAGTGGTAGGAATATTTTTCCATGTGTCGGCATCTTGGATGTTGTGTAAGGGAATATTGACTGAAACGGTCATGACAGATTCCTATGACAAAGTTATGACATGTAAGAGTCAGAAATAGAAGATCCTATGACAGGTATGGACATGTGTCAAGAAACATCTTTGAAAAAGGCATCTTTGGGCGCCCCAAGGTGGACTATGGCATGTTGTAAGAGAATATGCTATTTATAGCCTGTGTATGACAGATTCTCTTACAGCTATAAGTTATGATAGCTATGACAGATTCTATGATGGTTGTAAGAGTTGTAAGAGCATCTGTCATTGCCCATTTTAGAAATAGGTGACCTCCTTGGGATGGGGTGACTTGACAAGTGTCAGGAACATCCTACAGTGTTAGACAAGTGTCCATAGGCATGGGTTTTGGGCCATGAGGCCATGTTGGATGCCCATCCCAATGTGGTCATTTTTGTCTTATATATTCTATATAAACAGGTCCTTTGGAGAGGAGATGTATTACAGGTTTGACAGGTATTGTTATGCTACCGGAATATCTCTAGATACGAGTGTCTAAGACTCCTGCAAGAGCATTGGCTTTGTGATTGTATTGTAACCTTGTTTGTTTACGTAATACATTTGAGTTGTGTTTTGGATTGTGGGGTTTTTCACCCGTAAGGGTTTTCCCCACGTATATCTTGTGTCTCTCTCTTCTGTCTTTCATTCTTGTGTATGTGTTTGCTGCAATATCTCTGTTAGTGGGTTAACATAATCTGTAATTGTAAAGATAAAATTGAATTTGCACTCTCCTCCCCTCATTAGATTAGTGTAGGAAGCGATTTCCGCACACCTAGCTTCCTTTCAATAACTATCTACACTAACTGTGAACCCCAATCCCATATGCAACTATACTAGTGTGGTTTAGTGCGTGTGTGAGTTCATCCATGACAGCCTTAGAATAACTAATTCCTTCTCCTCTATGATACTCTCCCGTTGAGAGAAATTGGGGTGGATCCTGTCGCACTCAGACATCCATTGGAGTTAGTCAATATCAATTCATCACAAGGTATAGACAAGTCATATTCATCCACAAATTAGGCTATAACATAACTTATCAAAATCTATTTCAAATAATGAAGAAAAAATAGTTAGCCAAATAGTTCAAAGATAGGATATAAATCTAGCATAACATCATATATGTCTAGTTCAATAATATAGTTATGAAATATTGTTCCATATGCAAAATGGGTTGTGACAGGAGTGCTACATGTGTGGAGGTTGTAATGATAGGTGTAAGAGTGTCATTAATTCTTGATTTTGTAACCTCCCAATGTGGGCATTGGATTTTCCCAAGTTTGGGCATCATATTTCAGTGACTTCTTTTGTAAGCTTCAAGATTCTATTTAACAAAAGCTTGAGAAGGATATCTAGTATGAATTGTAAGTTTATAAGTACACAGGTGCAGTCAAAGTGGATGTAGGATTGAAGGAAGTGATTGTATCATAATCTCATTTGGAGATAATACATAATTGTCCTCTTTTGTGGTGGAGTTTTTTTCCAAAAGGCTTCCTCCACGTAAATCGTCGTGTCATGTGTAAATCTCTTGAGTTTGTTAATTTCTTTTATTGCTGATTTACATGTTCTATCTCCATTTTGGCATTCTACAAATTAAATTTTAGATTTGCAGTATTTCAAAATTCTATATTATAGTGGTTTGCCTTCATTTCTAATACTTTCTTTAATCCAAGATGCCCATTTTGTGGGCAACCAAAAACCCTTCTTCACTTATTTTGTTTTTGTGCTCATGTGCAAGATGTCTAGTTATGGATTCATGATTTCTTCTTGCCTCTAAGGCTTGAACCCTTCACCTAGCACAATGTCCTTCTTGGTGACAGGGCCAAATTCTCTAAAAAAATTTCCCAGCTATGGCATGCTTTCATATTAGTAATTATTTTTGTATCTAGAAAAATAGAAATTTTGATATATTTTTTCTCATGTTGTTGTGAATACTAACTTTGTTATTCACTCAAAATTGTTGGCGATCTCTAATGTGCTCATGCAGATTCAAGTTGAAGCAAGTAAGGTTGCACTAGAACTCTAGCATCTTCACACCCTTCTTGATCATTGGGGATGTCCCTTGTAGTGTGGCCAAGATTTTTCCTTCACCTTCTTGTGCCAAATCTCCTTGCCAAGACCAATGGCACAATTGCTTTGAATCTTCTCAACATTGCCCACACAACTATTAGAGAGCTACTACTCCTCAACCACCATCACAACACACTGGCTAGACCTTGCCACCACCTCCATCTTCTAGCTACCAGGGTGGGTGGTCTCTACCTCTACATCAATCTTCCACATCCTCTTAGCAATGTGGATGACCCCCTCATGATTAGAGGAAATTCCCTCACTTGGCTCTTGTGACATCATCACCAAGGAATGTGCAGACTCAATTACAAGAAGATCCAGATGAAGGTGATAATGCTACTCTTACTAGCTAGGACCTAGTTGAGGATGACAGGGTTCTATGAGGTGGTGGGTGGGATAACCCCGATGGGCAAGACACTCCTCCCTCCTTCCCACACTCCCCAAATACTAGTGTTGCCCTTGTAGCAATAATTGCTATTGTTTGCTTTTTATTTTACCAAATTGATAGCTTGACCATTATGAGATCATACTTTTCATGTGTCATCGTTGGTTCCCTCATGAATCGTACTTTTGTTGTATTATGATTGATTCCATTTTATGGGGCCACATGATTATTTTATTCCCAACTTTACTAGTCTAACTTTAAGACGCAATCCTATACCACCCTTTTTTTTTTTTTGAAATTTAACCATATATTTTAACTTAATTTTATGTTGTCCTTATACTTTTACAATTACGAATTGTTTATTTTACATAAAAATTTAAAGATTTTTTTGGCCTATCCGCCAAATAAAATAGCACATGGACCAATACCTGCCCTGCAAGACATCATTGTCCCTACCATGGAATACACATTTCCATACCCCATCTCTTGTAATAAATCTCGGGGAGACTTTCTTGATCGACGAGGCGACAAAGACGAGAAAGTTTGCAGTGATGGAAGTTACAACCAAAAAGTTCAAACATTTTTGCGGCGATATGGCAAGTAATCTCCTCCTTAAGAATATGCCTGTACAAATATTTGGGAATTGGGCCCCCAAATTTCAATCCCATTCTCAACTTCTTTTCTTTCATTTGCTTTATTTCCATGCTCATCTCTGTCCAGTGGGGCCGTCACTCCTGAACTGTCTACTCAGCCTGCTGTAGTAATCTTCCTCCCGCCTCCAATCTTTTACAAATTACAAAAAGCTTACGTGCTTTCCCATGAAAAGTTCACAGAAGCTGTGTGTAAACGTATATCTTTTCTTAACATTTATAGGTTTGAGGACAGTGCTTCACATGCTTTGTTCCTCTTCACTTCCAGCGTAAGGACAAAGACAGGCGGCCCCTCTCTGTTTTGAGGCGGCTAAGGAGACATATCATCTCTGCAAACAGAAATTCAAGAATACTTTTCAGTCAAAAGTCTAAGCATGGATATGTCCAATGAATTAATACATGATTTGCAGGCACTGTTTTGTTTACAGCATTTGTACTCTTGTTGTATTTTGGTTGTAATAGTTTGGTTTGAATTTTTGTGCAGCCCTTTATTAGCTGCCTTCTTTCTGTAATATTTCAGCTTTGTTCAGTACAAAAAACAACAAAGATTTCCAACACATAGACACAAAATTAGACTTTCATGAACATAAGGAAATATATTCTTGGGTTGTTTTGGTACTCTTTTATCTTAAAGATAAAGATTAATACCTATTCTGATTTTGTAAGGGTGACTTTCTATATAAAAAGAATTAAATTTAACATTGGAGTAATCTCACCATGGGCTATTCTCAACTTGGAGTGTACTAGTTTAATGCTATATATAAAGATTATTTATGGTATTTGTATATGGATAAGGTGATAGGAGAATTGATAGAGCTCTTCTCATACTTGCAAAATTATTATTGATGGGTTTCTAAAATTACTATTGATTATTTGACTATTAAACTAGTTAAGTAGAACCATAAACATCTAATCCCAGTAATATTAAAATGTAATGATGAGATGGTTTAAATGGCTATTCTTTAACATTATCCACTTCAATGGTCGAAAGTCAATTTTGGCCAATAAAAGTAGGACAATTATTTACCACTTTTTGGTAGGGATAAGGTGTAAAATTTCTATTCACTATTTGATCGTTGAAGTGTGTGATGTTTAAGTTGAGTGAGATTGGAACAAGTTATTTGAAATATTTCAAAGAAAAAGTACAAGTAATAACTCAAAGAGAAAGTACAAGTAATATGATTAAACTTAAAGAAGTTATATTAACTAAGCTAGGGTGATTCAACATGTGACAGGGGTGAACTTCCATTTACTAAGAAAAATAATTTACTTTCTCTAAGGCGACATAAATTAAAGTTAAACCTTGGCTTGCAAGAAATTAAGCCCCATAATGAGAGCACATCCTTTGTCATGGACAAACTCTTTTTCTAAGTACACAAAGATGATTCACATGCATGAGAAGGGGATCAAAATTGCAAAGATACCATAGATATACTTACCTTTCACTTTTTAACCATCCCAGTGACTACCAAAACTCCACAAACTAATCTCCCTAACAACTAACAATCTAACCAATATAACATAACACTATATTTATTTTACTAACACTCTAATATACCAACATTTACTTTTTTATGAACCAAAATTAGACTTTCATGAACATAAGGAAATATATTCTGGGGTTGTTTTGGTACTCTTTTATCTTAAAGATAAAGATTAATACCTATTCTGATTTTGTAAGGGTGACTTTCTAAATAAAAAGAATTAAATTTAACATTGGAGTAATCTCACCATGGGCTATTCTCAACTTGGAGTGTACTAGTTTAATGCTATATATAAAGATTATTTATGGTATTTGTATATGGATAAGGTGATAGGAGAATTGATAGAGCTCTTCTCATACTTTACAAAATTATTATTGATGGGTTTCTAAAATTACTATTGATTATTTGACTATTAAACTAGTTAAGTAGAACCATAAACATCTAATCCCAGTAATATTAAAATGTAATGATGAGATGGTTTAAATGGCTATTCTTTAACATTATCCACTTCAATGGTCGAAAGTCAATTTTGGCCAATAAAAGTAGGACAATTATTTACCACTTTTTGGTAGGGATAAGGTGTAAAATTTCTATTCACTATTTGATCGTTGAAGTGTGTGATGTTTAAGTTGAGTGAGATTGGAACAAGTTGTTTGAAATATTTCAAAGAAAAAGTACAAGTAATAACTCAAAGAGAAAGTACAAGTACTATGATTAAACTTAAAGAAGTTATATTAACTAAGCTAGGGTGATTCAACATGTGACAGGGGTGAACTTCCATTTACTAAGAAAAATAATTTACTTTCTCTAAGGCGACATAAATTAAAGTTAAACCTTGGCTTGCAAGAAATTAAGCCCCATGATGAGAGCACATCCTTTGTCATGGACAAACTCTTTTTCTAAGTACACAAAGATGATTCACATGCATGAGAGGGGGATCAAAATTGCAAAGATACCATAGATATACTTACCTTTCACTTTTTAACCATCCCAGTGACTACCAAAACTCCACAAACTAATCTCCCTAACAACTAACAATCTAACCAATATAACATAACACTATATTTATTTTACTAACACTCTAATATACCAACATTTACTTTTTTATGAACCTACTAGCTTATAAATGAAAGATGCAATATTTCGAATAGAGTGTTTGTTGAAGTGGCCCTCCACTCTCTTTTGTAGTTAGAGAACTCGTTAAATTTGTGTGATTAAATATGGGGTGAGTACATTTTTATGTATGCATAAGCTAGAGGTGACACATTGTAATTATGAGCTCAAAATTTGGCAATAATTTCTAGAATTTCTATACCATCAACTTTGGACAAAATTCATGATGTGTTCCATGTATCAGTCCTAAAAATATATAATGTAGATTTGACTATTGGAACGGTGATCAAACAATGTAGGTGTGCATGAACAATTGGACCATTGATTAGTGTAAGGTCTAACGAGAAGAATATACCAAAGAACATGAGAGGGTGGAATATGTAAAAACATATTTCTTATTTATTTGTTTAAATTAATAAACAACAAGATGATACCCTCAATATATTATTTATTTAAAATTAATATTATTCTTATTAAATTATTAAATTTAAATGGACTAAGTATTGGATAGTTTATTAACCAAGCATTGAAATCACATTATAACATTATTAAGAATGGTTAGATTAATTAAATTATGTGTTGTGGAATGTATTGATGTGGTTACACATCATGATTATTATTTTTCATAAATTAATGCATTACCAATTAATTTTTATTGTGAATGATTTAGTGATTTAATGATAGTACTAATGTTTCACACTCTTGTGTGGTGTGCACATAACACATGTTGAAAGAGGATTTCATGTAGGAGAGGCAATATTAATATTAAGTAGCGAATATGAAAAAGAGTGATGGCAACTTTGGTATTATTTATCTTAACTTATTCTGCAATGATAAATGATTATTTATCTTATCTTGCTATCGTGTCATTATACCTACCTTGTGTTTACGATTGAAAGTAGAATGGAAAAAGTGTCGCGGATCATGGTGAGTCACCTCCTAGAATTCTTATCCTTTTTGACGTGTTTCTTTATATTTTGGACCTTTGAATAACTTGGGTCCTAGAACTCATAATTGATTTATGATGGTTCAAATAAGGTCTAGTCATGATTAATTTAAAGTTTGTAATTGATGTTGACTACGGAAAAGGTATAGGTAGCTATGTAATTATTAATGGGTATTTCAAATGTAAAAATTAAAAGAACATAGTTGTATTTTCTTTGGTTTTTGTAGCCTAGTTGTGGGCATGGAAAGTGGCGAATGTAGGAATGGAGAATGGATAACCCTTCTTTTCTATTGTTGTTTTTCGAGGGAGTTTTTTTCACTAACAATAATTGGTATTGTAGGCAATGTGCCACTCAATTTTTTTTGGGATGAAAATGCAACTATCTATTAGAATAAGAAACCACTTTCACAAAAAATATGTGGGTGGTAAAAAGGCACACCCCGAGAGTCAAATGGGCCAAGCCCAGAAAGTTCTAGATCAAAGTATCAATGGGTATACATACCCCATATAAAAACATAAACATAACAGTAAACAAAAATCAAGCTGTCATTGCCACCCCCGCGGATAGCGGATCCTTGTCATCCGGTTTCCCCCAAATATTTGCGGGGTCTGGGTTGACATCGGGCGATGCCCAGTGATCATCTTTTTCCTGTTCTTCATTTAGTGCATTTGGATCCTGGTGTTGAGATGAGATAGCCAAATTCAACCGAGGCAAAACTTTTGCAGAGTCCCAACCAGCATTGGTTGGATTAGAAGGACCACAAGCATTCCAACATGCATTATCCAAAGTAGGCCAACCAATATTATCTCTAGTGGGCCACTCAAATTTTGATCCATATTCATTTACAAGGATGAAACTACTACTTTGGAATGATACTTTTATTACTCAATAAAATGGCTATTTATTATTATGTGGTTCATATGGGTTTATGACCACCCTAGTTATTTTTGGTAAGTCATTTATAGAGGTTATTAATATTTTATAAGGATCCTTGGTGTTCTTGAAAGAACACACAACTTATGCATCAAGACTTGATTGTAGCTTAGGTTTATTAATATTTAAGCATGTGATATAGGTAGACTCCTCTGGTAATTTTGTTTCTTTCATCTCTCATCTTTCGGGTTCTAACCACTTTCCCATTGAGTTAGTCTTTGAAGACCCTCTTCCTCAGTCTTCTAAGGCTCCCTTTAAGTTTGAGTCTATGTGGTTCCAAAACAAAGAATTTTTGAATCTCCTTAAGTCTCGGTGGTTCAGCTCTCCCTACATCTCTGGCTCTAAGATGTTTCAGTTTTGCAAGAAACTTCAATATCTGAAATCCAAGATAAAAGAATGGAACATACATCATTTTTAAAATATCTTCAAAGAGAAACTGAGAATTTAGAATGAACTTTTTTAGCTTAATGAATTTGTGATTACAAATGGGATGAATTCAGACTGTTGTGAAAAAGAAAAATATCTTCAAAAGGAACTCCAAGATATCCTTTCTAAGGAAGAAATTTATTGGAGGCAAAGCTCTTGGGAGTTGTGGTTGAAAGAGGGGAATAAAAATACAATTTTTTTCATGCTTCAACTGAAATGAGAAGATATCATAACTCAATTTCATCAATAAAGCATCAGATGGGAGAGATCTTCTTAATCAATTGAAAATCTAGCAAGAGGCAATTCAATATTATAGTAATTTGCTTTCTGCTTCTCAATCGGCTAACTCATTTGATGATGGTGTCTTGGATAATATCCCACAATGTATCACAGAAGAGGATAACAAAACATTGCTTGCTCCTTTTTCTTTAGAGGAAATCAGATATACAGTTTTTTCAATGGCACCTGACAAAGCACCTAGGCCAAATGGGTTTACTACACTGTTCTTTCAAAAATGTTAGGATTTCATTGGAAAATATGTTTGGCTTGTTGTTGAAGAGGCAACAAGGAATAAAAATATTTTGAAGGAATTGAACACTACCCTCCTAGTCCTCATTCCTAAGAAATCCTTCCCTTCTTCCTTCACAGATTTTAGACCTATTTCTCTCTGTAACAATATTTACAAGATAATAACAAAAGCCATAACAATCAGACTTGCACTTATCATGCCCAACATTATTTCTCAAGAATAAGGAGGTTTTTTTCCAGGTAAATAAACATCAGAAGGTGCGGTTTTTGCAAATGAGGTAATCCATTCCATCTTTGAAAACAAAATCCCCTCAATGTTGATAAAACTTGATATGTTGAAAGCATATGATAGAGTCAGTTGGCAATTTTTGATCTCAGTCTTAAAGAAATTTGGCTTCTCATCATCATGGTGTAAATGGATCTACTCTTGCATTGCAGCTGCTTCTTTTTCAATTGCTTTAAATGGTCAATCTTTTGGCTTTTTAACTCATCTCAAGGAATTTGACAGGGGATCCAATTTCTCCTTTCTTATTTATTTTAATGGTTGAAGCCTTGAGCAAAAATATTTAAGTGGTCAATTTGGAAAGGAAATGGAAGGGAATCAACATCCCTAGATTTAATTCTCCTATTACCCACAACCTCTTTGCAGATGATACACTCCTTTTTAGAAGTTCCTCTTTTAGAGAAGCAAAGGTGATTAAATCTACTTTGGATAAAGATTGCCTGGCCTCGAGACAGAAGATCAACCCAAATAAATCAAAAAATTTCTTCTTCTTCACTGCAATTCAAATACAGGCAAGAATTTCTCACTTCTTGGGATTCAAAGTGGACTGCTTGTCCTCCCAATACCTTGGTATTCCACTTTTTTCAAAGGATAATAAGAATGCCTTTTGGATTAAATTGTTAGACTCAATTCAGTCTAAAATTAATGTTTGGACAAGTAGATGGCTAACACATGTAGGTAAACTTACCTTAATCAAGGTTGTCCTCTCTGCCATCTCTGTTTACATGCACTGTCAGTCTTGAATCTACCTAAAGGCATTCAAATTAAGTTAGAAAAATTAGTGAGAGGTTTTCTTTGGACAGGAAATCTAGATAAATTTGATTCTTCTAAAGTTTCTATTATTTCATGGGAGAAAGTCTGTTGTCCCAAAAAGATTGGTGGTGCAGGTATCTTTAATCTTGAAGATAAGAATCTAGTCCTTAGGGATAAATTAGCATGGTTTATGTTTGCTAAACCTCATCTTAAATGGTACATATTGTTACAAGCTAAATATCTTGATTCTCCTGTACCAAAAAGGATCTTTACAGTTTCAAATCACCCTCCTGGTTCTAAAATTTGGAATTTCATTATAAAATGTAGAGATGTGATCATCCCCCATCTCTCTTGGAGGATTCATAATGGTGAAAAAGCCTCTTTTGGGATGATTGTTGGAATGAATATCATGTTTTAAATTCTTATGATGGTCTTAGCACAACAAAACAAATCTTGTCTCAGCATTGGGGGAATAGAGTAAAAGACTACTTTGAAGTTTCCTCTTTTTTTCTTCAGGGAACATTAGATGGAAAGAATTTTCAAACTTTTTGATCCCACAATCTGAAAAAAGATCCTCTTTCATCTCTTTTGGCTCAAAGAAAAAACTTATTTTCTCCTAACACTAATCAACTTGTTTGGAGTCCTTCAAAATTGGGAGACTACAATTCAAAACATGGATAATTATCTCTTACCTCTTCTTTTGATCATTTGCAAGATTGGCCTTATCACTTATGTTGGGGAAAATATTATCTCCTGAAAGCAGGGACTTTTGCTTGGATGACCCTGAGAGAAAGAATCCTTACTAGTGATAGATTAGTCAAGATTGGATTGGCCAAAGCCTTTAGTTGTGTCCTGTGTGGTGCAGATGGAGAGAATGTCCATCACTTATTGCTCCTCTACCCTTTTGCTCACAAATGTTAGATGAAGATCTGCAACAATCTTGGCTAGTATGGACCATTACCAAACAATATTTTGAGTCTTTTTCAAAGCTAGCATCTTCTTTATCCACACTCCATGTTCTCTTCTATATGGCACATTGCACCTTCTATTGTTATTTGGAATATATAGTTAGAGAAAAATTGGAGAATCTTCAAAAACCAATCTCTGACTGTAGATGAGGTTTTTGGGAGAATGGAATTTTCTATTTTTGGATTAGTTATGGTGCAAGTAATGAAAAAAGGAACCTTTAATTTCTCCTCTTGGGATGGATAAATTCTCAAGAAATGGTCTTACCTTCATCCTATAACTCTAGGTATATTTTCATACAAATCAAATTTGGATAGGAAGCTTGTTATATGGATTCCACCTCCTACTAACTAGGTCAAACTGAATTTTGATGGATCTTCAAAAGGTAATCCTGGAGTGTTAGGAATTTGTTGTATTCTTAGAAATCATTCAGGTTCTTTGATTATTGCAATAGTTTCAAGAATTACAGAGGGGACTAGTAACAAAGTTGAAGCCCAAGCTTTGTTGATGGGCTTGAGAATCATTAAGCGACTTGGTTTTTCTTTTGTTTGTATAGAGGGGGACTCAATGTTCATTATCAATTCAGTTACGCATAAATCATTTCATAATTGGGAAATTGGAAACATCCTCTAAGCAACTACATAAATCCTTAATGAGCTTGATGAATATAATTGGGGTCACATATTCAGAGAAGGCAACCAAGTAACTGACTTGCTTGCAAATCTTGTTTGCCAATTAGACTGACAGTGTATTAGTATTGAGCCTAATACCCTTGCCAATTTTACAAAAATAAAAGAATTGGTGGACAAGGACAATGTTGGAATAACTCCTCTAATCTAGAGGAGTTATTGTTTTCGCTAACTATTTGTGTTTTTTTGCAGATTCTTTGTTTCATTGATGAGATTAACTATCTCCATCTGGCTTTGTGTTGATTAGTTGGCTTCTATATTGGCTTTCTAATGTGGCGGATTTGATTGCTTTGACTGTTGGCATGTGGGAAGACTTGGTTTTTGCTATCGTTACCCCTTTCTCTCTACTTATTGCATTGGTAAGCTTCCATCACTCTTTGTCCTTCTTGACAACCGGCAGATTTGTTGAACACACCAAGATATTGAGAGGGGGGGTGAATCAATATCTAAACAAACTTCAAATTCTCCGGAGCAGATTAAAACTTAAGCATTACAGCATACACATAAACATGAGAGATCAACACAATGCACATCAACACATAACACCAGATATACATGGAAAACCCTAGAAGGGAAATATCATAGTGAGGATTAACTCACAATATATGAAGCTCAAAATAACAACTTTGTTTTAGGGATACAACCCAAGGAAACTACTACTCCTTGTTGACTTTGGTTTAGGGCTACAACCTAAGGAAGCAACTAATCCCTGAAAACTTTGCTTTAGGGTCACTCCCAAGGAAGCTACAACTCCCTGAAGACTTTGTTTTAGGGTTACTCCCAAGGAAGCAACTACTCCCTAAATTAAGAACACACTTAGAACAGATTACAGTATGACAGTCTCTCTACTATCCGAAAACAAACTGACATTGAAATTCACACCTTTGATGATTTCAATTCTACCTCTTAACACTTCCTTCTAATGATCAGATCAGTTAGGCACACTCTACACTTGACCACAGTCACAGATATGTCTTCAAAATGATTCGGGATAACATCTACAACTTCTGCTCTTTCTCCTTTAGTCACACATTATAATGCATTTATTCTACTCCTTATGTTACTTGCAAACCTTATCAATCACATACTGTCTAACTTAGTTTGATTAACAATTTATACTTAATATTACATTGATTATATTGCTTGTCGGGCAAAGACAACATGAAAAATACATTTACAAGTCGGCCAGACTACACACAACATGAAATATGTAGAGGACAAGTCCTAAACGAGACTACACGCTACACCAATAGAAGACCCATGCCCTGTGGACATCAAACCTTGTTTAACCAGGTCCAAAACATCCTTTACAACATTAGACAACAAGGAATTACATCCGCACACTTCACTCATTTGAAAATAGGACAGCCTTAAGCTGAGAGATATGAAACTTGAAGCATAACGGCCACAATAACTTGAAAACCTTGTGCGGTACTAGAAACAAGAAAGATCTTCATGAAACTCTTCCAGATGAGTCTACTAGACTCATACAACATCTCCAAACACTCATTTACCTCCACACATAAAAGATTTTGTGTCGTACACATCTTCAACCATGAACTCTAAGAACAACAAGTCATCCAGAACATACTGCAACATACTATCATTGAAAAACTGAGCTTATGGACCACCAAGAGGCAAACTGCAAGGAAGCATGTAATGTACATCCATAAATATGTCCATAAAACCACAAAGGAAAACATTCACTTTCAGAGGAATGCGAAGCATTCCATCAGGCCTTTAACACCACCTCACTCTGCCAGAACACATGCCGATACTCTATCATGCATAACTTTCATAGTGGAAGGACAGATGATCTGAAACTTTAGAATTATCACCTTCACTGCACCCTGAACATAGTTCTAGAATTACATAGCCATAATTGCAAATGTAGAGGAATGCAAAGTAATCTCCCAAACAATCTTCAAAGGCATTCATCGTGTACCAGAAACTATCACCAACTTCCAGAGGCCAAACCTTCTTTGTATCAACACATGCATTCTAAGGAACAGTAAGAGAGGTCATACAATATGCTTCAGGCCACCAGTAACATCTTCTCAACATCAGCAACACATCTGATCATCTTAGTGCTTCTAATTCCCATATTAATGTATCTTCTTGATGCTTCTAATTCCCATCTCAATATGTCTTCTTGATGCTTCTAATTCCCATCTTAATATGTCTTTATACTCAACATTGCCTTGATCAGGGCATGACATCCAACCATGAACATCATCACACATCCATGATAGTGTTGACATCAATGACAACCTTGTGACAGTGTTGACATCAATGACAGTCTTAGGATTCATATGTGTAACAATATCCCCCCTTGGCATTGATGGCAACACATACCTGCACATTCTCCCCCTTTGACATCAAGGAAAAAGGGCAACTACTACCTGCTCATTCTTTCTTAGGGCATAACTTCATCTTGTTGGCAAGAGACACTGTTAGGAATGTTAGGTGTTGTCATTAATAGCAATTGAATCTATCTTACACATCCGTATTGTATCATTTGATTATATCGGAAGTCAGATTGTAGAATTGTCCAAGTCCGGATAGACAGGAATAGAGCATATGACAGGGTTAAGCATTTTGGTCCGCATTTCTTTACAGGTTATCATATTGTGCTATGGATCTGAGGGAATGTTAAGGGATGTTAGGGCTACCTAAATCCAGAGTTTTAGCCTCCGGTGATGAAGGGATTGAAACTTACAAGCATCTGAGTATCAAGTTTTAGTTAGACAGTTCAGTTTGGTGAAGAACAGGTTGACTTGGTGTTTGATCCTTGTGTGGATTAAGAGAAGTGGTTGGTTGAGTGACACTACATCAGAAGAGGCAATTAGCACCTAAAATAGTGCCAGAATTTAGTGCATTTGAGTCCATAAATTAGACACTTCTGCCAGCGCAAAACTTGGCACCCAATAGCATCTCACTATTGCGTCGGGTTTAGCGTCAGATTTTAGTGCCAAGATTAACGCCAGATTTAGCGCCAGATTTTGTTGCTTCCAGTTTGGCTTCCGATTTTGCTTTTGGTTTTGCTTCTTGTGTTGTTTCCAAGTTTGCTTCCGGTTTTGCTTCCGGTTTCGCTTCCAATTTTGCTTCCGATTTTGCTTCCACTGTTGCTTCCAGTTTTGCTTCCAGGTTGGCTTCCGATTTTGCTTCCAGTTTTGCTTCTGGTTTTGCTTCCAGTTTCACTTCCAGTTTTGCTTCCAGGTTTGCTTCCAATATTGCTTCTGGTTTTGCTTCCAGTTTTGGTTCCAATTTTGCTTATGGTTTTGCTTCCAGGTTTGCTTCCAATTTTGCTTCCAATTTTGCTTCCAGTTTTGCTTCCAGCTTTGCTTCCAATTTTGCTTCCAAGTTTGCTTCCGTTTTTGCTCCCAGTTTTGCTTCTAGGTTTGCTTCCAATTTTGCTTCTAGTTTTGCTTCAAATTTTTGCTCCCAGTTTTGCTTCTAGGTTTGCTTCCAATTTTGCTTCTAGTTTTGCTTCAAATTTTGCTTCCAGTTTCGCTTCCAATTTTGCTTCCAGTTTTACTTCTAGTTTGGCTTCCAATTTTACATCCAGTTTTGCTTCTAGTTTTGCTTCCACTGTTGCTTCCAATTTTGCTTCCAGTTTTGCTTCCAATTTTACTTCCGATATAACGTCACTTGTTGCTTCCAATTTTGCTTCCATTTTTGTGTCTTTTGTTGCTTCTAAAAATGCTTATTGTTTTGCTTACATTTATTAATTTAATATGTTTTATTTCAATTTAATTAGTTAAATATATCATGCCTCTTAAATAACTCATATGATTATAAAGTGATTAATTTAATTATTTAACTCATATGATTAAATAACAAGATAAATATTATAACATGATCATCATCTATAATTAAAACAAGTGAGTCAAATATCTATAATTTAATTGAATTTGACAACATCCATCCTGAGCAGTAAATTAAAATTATCATACGTAATAAATATCCATCCAAAAATCATCGACCACTTTCAATATATATAAATTGACAAGTCAATACGGATAAGATCATCATCATATATAACTAAAACAAGTGAAAGTCAAATATGCCAGTAGATCAATAACATGTCTAAATGATACATGTACAAATGATATAAGTAAAAATGATAAATACGTAACTCAAAATGATACAAGTCAAGATGATACATGTCCAAATGATATAAGTCAAGATGATACATAAATTTATGATACAACTCATTAATATGGCACTGCAGGCCGTGAAAATGATACATATGATAGCTAGCGACTATGAAAAGAGACATCATAATGATATATCAACAATGATCAATGATGCCGTCTATATGATCATGAATGTCACTGGCTACTATGAGCAACTGCCTCATCATCATCATGATCACCATCGTGATCATCATCATCATCACCATCATCGTCATCATCGTCATTGTCATCGGCCTCAGTGTCTTTTGTATCTGCATCATCATCATCCTCTGCCATGTGATCTATACCAAAACCAACATAATTTGGATCTCTATCATGAGGATCATCTTGATCTTCTGGAAGACCCATGTTCTACAAAAAAAAATATTTAAAATGAAAAGTTATTATCTATTTCATGCAATAATTTATTTTTCTATTATATATCTAATATTACAACATATGAAATGAAACCATAATCATATTACATCATATCAAAGTGCACATACCATAATAAAATTTCAAAAAAGTTACAGCTAATATGTCATTCCAATGATGTAAAACATGCAACAATTCTAATAAACGTTAGTAAAGATCATAAAAAAATTTGTTATAAATTTAACTATCAACTGTAAATTCTATTACATAACCTTAAGTGCTACAAATTGCTTGGTCGAAAGCTCCCATTTTGACATAGGCAAGGAGGATGGTGGCAAAGGTTGTGGAATTTGGCTTTACACCAGCCAATTGCATTTGCTTTAAAATTTCTGAAGCCTTTTCAACAAATCCATTTTGTGCATATCCTACAGTCATTGCAGTCCATGAGACCACATTTCTTTGAGGCATTATGTCAAATAGTTCCCATGTCTTGTCTATGCTTCCACATTTTGCATACATGTCTAACAGGTAGTTGCAACTACAACATCTGACAAAATTCATTTATCCTTTATGTATTGATGGATGTCCATACCCTATTCTAAAGCTCCCATTTTGACACAGGTAGGGAGGATGCTGGCAAAGGTTGTGGAATTTGGCTTTACACTAGCCAATTGCATTTGCTTTAAAATTTCTGAAGCCTTTTCAACAAATCCATTTTGTGCATATCCTATAGTCATTGCAGTCCATGAGACCACATTTCTTTGAGGCATTTTGTCAAATAGTTCATGTGCCTTGTCTATGTTTCCACATTTTGCAAACATGTCTAACAAGGTAGTTGCAACTACAACATCTGACAAAATTCCTCTATCCTTTATGTATTGATGGATGTCCATACCCTATTCCAAAGCTCCCATTTTGACACAGGCAGGGAGGATGTTGGCAAAGGTTGTGGAATTTGGCTTTACACCAGCCAATTGCATTTGCTTTAAAATTTCTGAAGCCTTTTCAACAAATCCATTTTGTGCATATCCTGCAGTCATTGTAGTCCATGAGACCACATTTCTTTGAGGCATTATGTCAAACAGTTCACGTGCCTTGTCAATGCTTCCACATTTTGCATACATGTCTAACAGGTTAGTTTCAACTACAACATCAGACAAAATTCCTCTATACTTTATGTATTGATGGATGTCCATACCCTATTCCAAAACTCCCATTTTGACACAGGCAGGGAGGATGGTGACAAAGGTTGTGGAATTTGGCTTTCAAACAACTCATACTTGTAGAGTCATGGTTTTAGGTTACGTATGTTATGGTAACAACAAGGGATTCCAACTATGGTTACAATAGCTAAGACTACCCTCATTTGTGACCGTAACAAGGTTCTTGGACAACACTATCTTGTTCTTCACACTAGGTACTATATAGGCCAAGATTGGGTTGAAGAAATCACTTGATGGTTACCTATATAGTGATACCACACCCTAATACCCCATGCATTCTAAATAGCTTGAGATTTATACAATACTCAACCAAGATGAAATTGTATCACTGTACCACACTTAACTATGACAGTCCTTTCTTGACAACAATTTGTAATCTTTAGACTATTGGGATACTTGCCACAAATAAATATTAGGTCAATGACACAAGGCTTTTAAACAAAAACCATATTCCCAACTCTATATCCATCCCCTTGGCAGTCTCAAGGGCCACCTTGAGACAAAAAATGCTAATGTACTATTATGACAATTATGGTTGTCCTCCATCGTTTCATTGTGCATTTGAAACTTGAGATGAGGATTGGGGAGGTCTCCATTTGTAAAAACATGGAAAATACTCATGGCAAGATCTTTAAAATAAGCATATTTAACTTCAGGCATTTCTACAGACCCTAGGAAGGTGGATGTAAACTTAGTGACTTTAATTACCACCACAAAGACTATCCCCCTTGTGACTATGGCAAGGTAACATTGTCATGCTCTTTATGACAATCCCTTTTCCATTGGGTGATGGCCTAATAACATTTATCTCCTTTGTGATTTCAATGCCTCTCTAATGCACTATCATAGGAGTCTTGACAGTCCTTATGTATTAGTGAAGAAGACTTCCAACAAATCAAAAAGGAGGGCTTTAGATTACATACAAAGTCCTAGTCTTCATACCCTAGTCACATATCACCCCTCTAAGAAGACCTCAAGACAATTGCCCTTTAATATAGGAAGTCAATGTAGTTTTAAAAGATAAAGTACAAGAGGCCAAAGGACAAGAAAACTTAAGGCCTTAAGGGGTTTAAAAGAATAAAAATATAGGCTTGCAGACTCGACTTAAAACCCTAACCCTAAGTGGGTACCACTAGAACCCTTTAACTTGGCACTGCAAAACCTTGTCCAATCTAATTATGGGAAGATGAAATCAAGCATGTACACTCATATATGATAGATAAGTATGCCTACCAAGTGGTTTGACATAAAAATGAATAGGCTTCGAATTATAACCCTTCAAAGTAGGCCACTGAAGTATATTGTACAGGTGCATTTCTGAGTGCTGCAGTCAGATTTTTCATCATGGGAACCTAAATTTTTTGCAAAAAATGGTAGGAAATTTTAGGTTCCAACAAGTCCATTGGTTGGAGGTAGGCAAACAAGGGTTTTCTATTCATTATTATCCCGTTAAACTTAAGCATATGAGATAGCATGGCACACACAAAATGTTGTGGATAATGACCACAAGATTGGGTTAATTGTGACCACTTTTTGTAAGAAAGCACAAGACTAGTATACTCATTATGATCCTAATGGAACCAAGAAGGGTCCCCAAAGATATAAGAGTAATCATTTGTCATCTAAGAGAAATCTTCATTTAAGGGTGCTAGGGCCAACAGAGAAGCACTTTAGAACTCATCCTACGCATCAATAAACAACTCAACACAAGAAATTCAAATTGACATATTAACATAACAATATCCAACTAAGTTATTGAAAGTCAACTATTGATACCTCGTTCTCCATCCAGATTACAAAATCGGTCCACTTTTTGCTTTGTAACATTTCCTTTTCAAATTGGCTTGGATGTCGGCAATATTTCTCCTCCTGTCAAAACATGGCACATGGCTAGTTAAACTAATTGATATGCAATCATTTACTTTTTCCTAGGAAATTAAAAAAAAATCATTTAACTTATTAAATATACTTACAAATGTACAAATCAAGGCTTGTAAACCTTTCTGGCCACTGTGATGCATGGCACGAAGTTTGTCAAGCCTAGCCTTGGAGGCCTTGTCCTAAAACATATACTAATTCAATTTAACTATGCACAAATAAAATTTAAAAATCATTTAATAAATTTGATATAATATTATGAGCAAATTCAAATACTTGCGTACTCTCCTCACCGGACTTCCTCCGTGCATCAGACTTCTCATATGCTTTTACAAGCTCTTTCCATACTTTCAAACTTACATCAATTGGCCTTTTTTTGAGCCTTTGCTCGGGAGGGAGTTTTTTTATCTTCTTTGTTTGGTTGCACCAAAATCTCTTGTAGTTTTGAGACATTCGTAGCTTTATCTTCTTTACAGACCAACCTGTGCCAAATTCAATCTCCATGTCTTGGATAACTGCTTTTTGCAGGTGCATGGGTATCTTTGAGAATGGAAAATGTAGATGGTCTTTGAACCATTGAAGGCATGATTCCTTCAACCTATTCACAAATGTTTTTCCAGCATCCATCATTCAAACGTCCCCTAAAACCACGTCGTATTCTATCTTGGTATCGTAGGTACCAATGCAAGATGCAAAACATGGCGTGGTGGTCGAAGAAGTCTATGTCCCAGGAGTGGGTGGGACATTGGAATCCTCTGTTCCCTGTTCCACATTCTTAGATGTTATTGTTATTGATTTTATCCTGGATCTTTTGCTCAATCCATGACTGGTTGGGGAATCAATTGATTCCCTTTGCCACTGTTGATTTGGTTGTAATGTTTTAGGGGCTTTACCAGATCATTTTTCTATGTATCTGGCAAGCATTGTCAAGTCCACACCATCCAATTTGTTCACTGCCTCTACCCCCAATATGGAAGCCAATGCCTCTTTATCTTTGTCAATATCATGTTCCTATAAAATAAATTTCTTCTTTTAAATTTACAAATAAAAAACTAAAAACTAAAAATCAAAGAAACAATGGAAACATTTACAAATCTATAAATTGACAATGAATTACCTCATTGTGGCTAGAGTCTGCTCCCTTTGCTCTCTTCCCTCTATTGCTTGACATTTTGAGGCGACCTAGGGCAAATTATTTTCGTTTAGTCTGTGGAGGCAAATGAAGTACACACTGCTAGGTATGAAAGTTTTTGTCCAGTTTTTCTGTATTCCTCAAGGTTTTTGACCTTTACTTTGTAGAGCAAATCATGAAGCTATTTTCCTATGAATCAATTGGTGCCTTGGGAGGGAATCTATAGTTCCTGGCCTAATTTTAGTTTTCTCACCCTTGTCTCAAAAGCCCTATCTCCTCATATTGTCTTGATCAACCTCTGTTTTAGTTTGCTCACCCTCTTCTCAAAAGCCCTAATTTTAGTTTGCTCACAATTGACTTGTCTTAAAACACTCAACTACTTTTTTAGGAAGGAAGCAAGAAAGTTGTGTTCAAAGAAAGGTATTGATGGTAATGATAAGCGAACCTGGGCATTGGGGTTTGAAAAATGCGTTCACTACTCTCAGATGTAGAGGAAATACTGCAATGTCTACAATCTTACCCTCCTCCTTTGCAACCACATGAGACTTGAACGATTCACCTGTAAACAAAACAATATTTACAACCCTTTCTTCACAATCCTCTCCATTTAATCAAAACAAAAATATATTTGGGAATGAAATTTTTTTATTGTAATTGTAACCTTACCTATGGTGTCGAAAATAAATCGAATTTCTCATCTCTTCACACGACATTTTTCTCCTCTCTTCACGCGGCATTTTTCTCCTGTAATTATCAAATTTCTCATATATTAATTCAGGTGGGACTCCAACCCAAATGCTTGATCTCCAAACAAAAAATGAACACCAAAAATCAATAAAGTTTTGATTTTTTTTTTGTTTTGGAGTATGTGCAGGCAGGAATTTTTTTTTTGATCCAATAGTTGGCGCTATAGTCGGAGCAATAACATCGACTTTAGCGCTAACTTTTAGGCCAAAAATGTAATCTATTTGGGGTGCCAAAGGTGGCGCAAAGTGCGCCTAATTTAGCGCCAATCAGTGCAAAATGATGTATTTTGCTTGGAAGTTGATAAAAATGTAACCTCACCAAATTTGGATTGTCCTTATAATAAGTAACTATATCTTGTTTCCATGATAGCATTTTGACTTCATGCTTCTCTTATGATTAGCTCAATAATGACTCACTCTTTCACGACCTTACACAGATGGTTGGTGACAATCCTTATGCAAGTGATATAGCTTTCGAAAAACCAAACAACTCTTCTCTTACTATCATGATATGATATTGGGATTATATTGGTAGCTTATGGAGTGTGCTTATGGTATTGTGATTTTCATTTCTATGTTCTCATTAACATATTTTAGGTTGAAGCATGGTAACTAACCCACTAGCTATTATGACAGTCATACAATGACTAGACAATCCTCTCCACTTTGACTATGACAGTCCTATGCATGGTGTTTTCTTCATGATAGTCCCTAATAATGTGAATTATTGATAGTAGCTAGTTCAAATGGAGTTTTGGATGGTGTAGTAAGTTGTCCCTATGGCTCATGATAGTGCATGCCTTGGTTATGTCCTTATGACATTACTCTCTAGATATCTCCTCTTTATAGTGACAAGGTTTCAAGAACATGACAACTTAGGTAAGGTGTCAACTTGTCTCTTTAACCTCTGGATTGTCATTTTTCAAGAATTGATCTCATTGAAATGCAAAGACAACATGTCATAGATTAGATGAAAAGATCAAGGAAATGCATGTTATAGAGTATAAAACTCAAAAATCAAAGGTCTTTTTGGGCCTTTTTCCAACAATATGAGCAAAATTCAAACTTTAAACATGTAGCACAGGTACCATATGACTCATTCGCATGCATCACACATGTGGGACCACTAAGAAGGGAGGTAGGTGCTTAATATGAGCAATGACAATTGCACATAATGTTTAAGTTCACTTCAACAGATATTTGGGGTTATGATAGCTAATGGAGGGTTTTCTTTTGAAAGGAAACCATTAATTTTGGAGTGAAAGGTAATGGTGAATTATAGCATAATGTCCCTATAATTAAAGAATATCCAATGGCTAGGATTAACCTAACAAAGATCTAATGACGTGATTTAAAAATTAACATCCAAATTATCCTTCCCTCCATCAAGAATTTAAAATTTTGGTGCCAAAGACTCTTTGAGACTATGTTGAGGGTTCTATGATAGTTTTGAGGGTTTTATGGCCACTTGGAGACATATAGATTGCCTTAAAATGACCCATAAAAGAAAAAGGAGAGTCAAATATGAAATAAATGTCTTTTTTATGTGAATTTGTAGTCATCTTGTAATCATAAGATTTGAGCTCTAGTTGTCAAGATTTCGCGTGTAAACTTTTTCTGAAGAGCAAAATGTTGCAATGTCCTATTTTGTTTTTCATAGTGCGTCTTAATGAAAAGTGAGTGTATTAACAAGATAAATTCAAGAATATTCTCTTGGTGCATAGCTGTTATGTGACTATTGTCATTGCTGTGTATTGCAAGATCCAGAGGAGGCCATGGAGAGAGGACGTGGACGGCGTAGAACTACTAAATCGTAGAGAGGAAAGTAGGTGGAAATAGATATGACAATGGAATCTGCAGATATAATAGAGGTAAGAAGAGAAAGCAATCTCAACCAAAGGAGGAAGGTGTTTATGAATTCACAAATGCTACAACATAGAGGAGATAAACTCATTTTTTAGTCCACAAGGCCTCTGAGGTCAAACTTATTAGTTGAAAATGCATAGGAATGGTGATTAAATGTGATTCTATGATCGAGGGAAAAGTTTTAAAATTAGGATGGCCAAAACATGATATCAATATGTCAAATATATGACTAAAGTGAGGTTTTGTGTTGGATAGCATATTTGTTGAAATGATATAATTGGTGTACTAAACATTATTTACTATGTTGTGTATTATAGGGGCTAGACGAGGCCATGGCAATAGATCATGTCATATCAAATGAGGACACAATGGATGAAGTGGGAAATCAGGTACTCAAATCCAATTTCCTTAGGAAAAAATGATCTGATGGCATTTTGTGATACGTCCATATTTTTTTATAGTATTATTAAAATTTATAATGTATTATCCAATCTTGACATAAATTAATGCATGTTGTTGATTATTTTAGATGGAGATTGGAGAAAATGCAGAGCCTGAGTATTCAACTAGAAAATGAAAAATATATGTACGCAGAGGTGGACCTAAAACTGTTAAATCACGTAGACAACAGTGGGTGGAAGAGGATATGACAATGGATCCTGCAGACACAACAAATGATTGCACTGAACAAGAGGTTGGTCAGGACCATAGTACATGGTGTTGACACTCATTTTGACCAGGGGTTGATTTGTCATGATCAGGAGGTTTCTTCATTTGAAGCCTTTATCTTCTTGCCCATTTTTTCTAAGTGTTGGACCTCCTCAGCATTTTTCAACTGCAGCATCATGATATTCGCGAAGGAGGAGGTCATCATCATCATTTTGTTTCCATGAAGGTCAGCATCATCATGTTCTCCTTCGACCGGTTTCTCGTCGTCATCATCATATTTCGCTGTCGGGTGATGTTCGGGTTTTATCCTGATGATGCTGACGAGCTACAGTGCGCCCTGATCTGCTTGCGAGGGTGATGTTTCAAAGTCTCCGGTGATCTTCCATTTATCACCTTGCGCGAGCATGATGATGATGTTGCTTATTCTTTGAATTGCTCGACCTAACTTGTTTTTTCCTAAGGGTCGTGTTCATCATCATCATATTTCCAGTTATCATCCTGCTGCTTGTGGAGGTCATCATATTTTCTGCCTTCATGATATTTCACCGGGGTGATATTTTTATCATCGGGTGATCTTGGTTAACATCATCCTGATGATGTTGTTGAAGAGTTGTAATTGTGACCCGATATTCACTAGGGTCATCATGTTTTGGAACTTCAAGATGATCTTAGTCAATATCATCCTGATGATGTTGTATCACTTCTTGTTCTTTGTTTCTCATCCTGATGATGCTGACGTCATCCGTATATCAGGGTGATATTTTTCTTTCTGCCTATCTGCATCATGATATTCGCGAAGGAGGGGGTGATATTTTCATATCACCTGGATATATGTTTGTTCGAACATCATGATGATGTTGATATTAAGGAGATATCCGCCTGCTAGCTTCGCGCATTATCTACTGGGGGTGATCTTTTCAAGCAGCATCATCATATTCAGTTATCGCCCCGATCTTATAGAGGAGCTACAGTGCAACCTGATATTTGAACATCAGGAGGATATTTCCAAATATCCAGTTGTCTTCCGAATATCATGATGATGTTAATATGATGATGACGTCATCAAGGTCCGCGGGGGTCATATTTCTAACAATTGATCATCTTGAAGAGACCTCCTGATCTTTGCAAACATGATGATGACGTCATCCGGATATGAGGAGGTGCGCAGTAGGCGGATATGATGATGACGTCAGCAGGATATGATGATGACGTCATTAGGATGTTCATCGGCCAGACTTTTGTTATAAGCTCAGCAGGAGGATGTTCCTCCGAAGGATCAGGTTGTGCCGATTATCATGAAGGTTATATTTCAAATATCATGATGACGTCAGGGTGATATTTCGAACAACAGGATATCATGCTGCTGGAGGATGATGATGATGAAGTCTATACTAGTGTCGTCAGGAGCAAAAGCACCGACATGATATATGCTCATGACCTAGTATATAAGGTGTTATTGAGGTCATCGCGGGGTGCATGTGGGATATTGTTATCCTGCATTTTCAAATATCATGATGATGAGTCTCGGCGGGAAAAGCTTGCGATGGTCTGTATGATGATTTTCCCTAGGCCGCGGGTTGGTGCGCCATTAATGGCGATTGTTGCAGAGGTATGGGCGATGGCGTGGGTCGATCTTGTACCCGACTGGAGGTGTCAATCAGCGGATGATGGCGCAGGGCTCGAGAAATCTTCCTGTCTCCTCCCCTACCTGCTGCATTCAAGTTTGGGCGCCAATCTGGTTGTGTTTGAGCGCCATTTTCATGATACTGTGTATCTGGCGAAATTTTGGTCAACATTGTAATTAATTGCTGAGCACCTACCTGGCTGTTATAAGCAGGTTGTGTTGTTCATTTGTTGTTGTTGAAAGTTGATGATTTTGGCTCTGTAACGCATAACAAGCTGATCTGGTTGCTCTGTACAGCTTACCTGTGAGTTTATGTATCTCCTTTTGTTTGTTTTTGGCATGAACCCACTGATTTCATGATTAAACTTATATGAGAAATGCTGTTTGGCATGTGTTGTGTTAATTCTGTCTCCAGTATTGCATGTATTCTTCTTCTGAATCTGGATGTTTGGTAATGTTTAGATTCTAGAGCATAGAATTCCTATGTTGACTGTCTGACCTTTTAACTTCTACTCAAGGGGTAGATTAAACTGTTTCCAGGTTGAACATTGGGAGGGATATACTGCAGTAGGGATACCATAAGTAGAGATAACCTAACACTTTGTATTGGGAGATGCCTGTAAGGCAGGTATCACATATATCCCCTTGAAATCCAGTTTTAGTTGTTTATGCTGATCATTCACAGGTGTATGTCTATTGACTCCAGGCCCTGGATAGGCACCAATCATGCTTTGTTTGTGTTATAACCATATCCAGCTTTGCATCCACACTTAAACTCCAAAGCAAAATCTAAAACCAACATTAGGACATTAGAGTTAGTTTTAGGAACCTCAGTCCTCTGTCTACAACTGCAAATAGGCCCAAAGCTAGCCCCTTTGCCCTTATCTTTCAGTTTTGGTCTACTTACAGGAGGACTATCTGCTTTCTGTCAACATCCCAGCCTTGCATGCATATCCTCATGGATGTTGAGTAGGGAATACCCCCCTAGGTCTTGCAGAGCCTGAAGAAGAAGAGGAGATAAAATATAGAGTCTATCTCCTATACTGTTGACCCCCTGGCCCAGAGCTCCTGTTGATCACTGATGGCTACCTTGTAGGGATATCTGGGAATAAGCATCCAGTCTGGGAAAAAGTCAACAGAAATTGGCGACTCTGCTGGGGAGTGAGAAGTAAAAGACTATCTAATCATCTCCAGTGATATATATGTGACCCATCTGAGTCAGCAATAGTAATCTACTCCGCTGGGGAATCTTGTGAAAGAACCCTAGTTTTCAGAAGAAAACAGTTCCTAGAAATAGGTGGCGACTCCGAAGTAATCTCCCAACCGGTCAAAGTAAAATTTATATGCAGGGGAGAAGATCCCAACAAAATCCTCTATTTGAAGAGTTACCATTAACAAAAAGAATGATGTATAGAAGAAAGGGAACTGTCTCAGCTAGTCATGAGAGCTCCCCCAGAAAAAGTGATGAGGTACAAGATAACCCTAGGCCATCAGGACAGCATGCTCCTTATTTTTCAAGTGCAGAAGCTGATATCCAAGGTGCATATGAGAGGCAACAGGGTGGTAGTATGAGAATGAGGTCAGAGGTGTTCCAAGAACGCCCTTTTCTAGACCCAAGTGAGAGGTTTGAAGAGGCAGAGTCCCTAAGGGATGATGAAGATGATGACCCAAATGGTATGAGACCATCTACCTCCAGACCTAAGGATGAACAGCTAGCTGAAGAAATCAAAAGCCTAAGAGCAGAACTAGAATACCTACAAGCCATGAAAATCAGAGATGATATACAGCAGAAAGTGCAAGCCTTGAGAACTGCCCAGAATAATTCAGTTCCTACCTTAGAAAATGCAAATATGCAAAGACATCAGCAAAGATATGAAGTGCATCATCAGCATCATGATGACAGACAAAATGTGAATGATGCTAGGATACCACTAAACAATGCAGGAAACCAAAATGCAAATAGAAATGTTAATGTTAATCAGCCAAACAGACAGCCCATGCAGTTGGATAGATTCAGACAGCTGGTGTTTGATGGTATTCCTGGGTATCCTAACCCTATTGATAAGCATCTGAGGTTGCAAGTGCCTAAGTTTTCAGGAAACAACACGGTGTCAGGAGAAGATCATCTAAAGGCCTTCCAAAATGTCATGGACAATTTTGAGGTTGAGCATGAGGATGTTTTCATGAAGTCATTCATGCAATCCTTAATAGATGAGGCAAGAGAATGGTACAGGAATCTGCCTGACCGGAGCATATCATCATGGGATGATTTTAAGAGGATGTTCAAGGAGCAATATGGTGATAAAACTGACCCTAGCTTCTTTGTAAATGAGTTCACCAGCATCACCAAAGGGTCAAATGAACAGGTTGCAGACTTTAATGCAAGATTTACTAAAGTGTTGAACAAATTGCCACATCATATGAGGCCAAATGAACCAATGTGCATAATTTTGTACATCAATGCCTTTGATGCAAAGACTGCATATGGACTGAGAGATAAAGGTCCTGCCACTCTCAGGGATGCTTTCAGGATTGCAGTAAATATTGAAAACAATAGGAAAGCATCAGGCAAGACAAATAGAAGGGATGATGTAAAAATTCTGCAGAATCCAAATAAGCCTCAGAACACTCAAGGTAGTACATCTGCTCCTGAAGATAAGATAGACAAACTGGCAAATGTTGTTAAGGACCTGAGCTATAGATTAGCTAGAAGTGAAAAAGGGATGGGTCCTGATAGGCAAGTCTATCAGAGACAGGAAAAGAGGCCATCATTACATGATATGCCTTATAACACCAATTGGCATGATGGTAAGCCTGTATATCCACGTAACAACACAAGTCAGAGGGCTCAACATGCCAAGGAAACTCCTGATCCCCTGAAGAAAACTATAAATATTGCTGATGATGCTCCGTGGTGTATAATTTGTCAGATGCCACATTCACAGTCACAGTGCATGATTGCCCAATCCTTGTATGATAATGCTACATCCTGTAATGAATGCAATGAGCCACATCATGTGCAGGATGATGATGTTAACATGATGTCCATAGGCAATGGATATACTCTCTATGGTGCTGATGAGAAGACAGATCATCAGGTTCAGGTTTGCCAATAGTCCCCATATGATGAAGATGATCAGGATAACTATGTGTATGCTCAGAACTCACACAGTTTTCTGAGTAACCTACAAAGACCTTCTGATGAGGAAATCAGAGCCTTCACAGCTGCAGCAGTTGCTCAGGTCAAGAGCAACTACAATCTCAGAGGTAAAAATCAGGTTGGCAGCCCACATCAGCCAGAAGATATTTCTGCAGGTCAGCAGATGCATGGTCATAAAGGAACTGAACCACAAAAAAGGCAGTGGGTAAATAACAAGCAGAACTTTAGATACAGAACAGGTCATGATTTCCAAGGACCAGAAAACAAAACCCCTCAGGCTGAAGATCAAAGTAGAGGTTCCCAAGACAGGAATGATGATCAGGGAACTATGAAAATGAAAGCTAAGTCAGCTCAGGATAAAAGCAAGATTGTGGAGCAAGCTACAACTGCTGTACAAAACTGTGCTCCATTTGATATAGCCCAGATCCTCACTCAGGTAAAGGTCTCTGTTCCACTTATGGAACTCATGAAAGTGGAAGAGATCAAGAATAGGACAATATCCCTAATCTCAGGGGTACCTTTTCAAGCTAAGCAAAATGATCAGACCCAGGGTGAGAAACAGGTCATGTGCAATGAAGAAGATGAGACTCCTGAAGTCTATTTAGGAATGACCATGACAAAGTGTCCTTCACAGGTGGAACCATTTTATGTTTCCCTGGTTATAAATGGTAAAATAATTAGAAATTGTATGCTTGACTCTGGAGCATCCACAAATGTCATGCCTTTGGCTATCATGCAGCAAACTGGATTAAAAATTGACAAGGCATGTGGAAAATGCTATGCAATGGATGCCAGAGAGGTACCAGTTATTGGAATCATGAAGGATGTGGATTTCAAACTGGCAGCATTTCCTGAAAAGAAATATAAGATGAATATAACAGTGGTTGACATCAAGCCACAGTATGGTATGCTGCTGTCAAGAAGATGGGCAGCACTAATAGGTGGAAGTATGCAGCTGGACCTATCATATGCCATGATTCCAATGAATGGCAGGGATGTCAAGCTAAGCAGAGAGCAAAGATCATCAGAGACAGTGGAAGACCAAGAAGCAAATGAACAGATATGCTTTGTAGACACTGACTGTGATAACTTCAAGGTTGTCTCAGATGATGCAGAAGACAAAAAGAAAAATGCCTGTATTGATGAGCTGGATCAGCAAGGCTTATGGACCATGTTCTTTGATGGAGCTTGTGCAAAAGAAGGCTCTGGAGCTGGAGTTGTCTTCCTGTCTCCAACTGGTAAGCTCCTCAAATCCTCTTTCTTGCTGAGGTTTGATTGCACAAATAATGTTGCAGAATATGAGGCTTTACTCTTAGGCCTGAATATTGCTCTCAAACATGGAATTAAGATGTTAAGAGTATTTGGAGACTCTGAGCTGATTGTATCCCAAATCAGAAATAAGTATGTTGCAAAGAATAAGAGACTGAAGCAATACAAGCATGCTGTTTGGGATACTATTGAACTTTTTGATGCATTTTCAATTGGCTGGGTAGAAAGGTCAAAAAATGTTATGGCTGATTTCTTAGCCAATGTTGCAATAAGGCCAGATGACATCACTCTGTCAGGTGTCACAGATGTAGAAGTTAAAATTAGGCCTGCCATACCAGAAAACATATGCAGTTGGCAAGTTTTTAATGATGATAGGGATTTGCTGAAATTTTTGCATTGCATAGATGAGTATGAGAACCAACAGATTGATTTCCAAGCTTTTGTAGAAACTGTAGATGGAAAAGAGACTCTTGTAGGGAAGGAGATCATCCAGTTGAAGACTAACAAGATCCCTAGAGGGTTAGTGGCTTTGGAAAGAGCCTTTGACAGTAGAGACAAAATGGTCACAAAGACATCCCCCACAAATAAGGAGGATTTAGAAGAAATAAATTTGGGGACATCTCAGGCCCCTCAGAAGGTATATATTGGCAAACAGCTCAAACCACACATAAGAAGTATGCTGATTGCATTGCTAAAAAGGTATAAACATGTTTTTGCTTGGTCATATGAGGACCTAAAAGCTTATAGAGAAGACTTATTCCAGCATGAGATCCCACTGAAGCCTGAAGCTAAGCCATTTAGACAGAGGCAAAGGCCTATAAATCCTACCTTAGCTCCCAAGATGCAGGAAGAACTCAGAAGGCTCAGGGAAGCTGGAATAATTGTGCCCATCAGACATTCAACTTGGGTGTCTAACCTTGTCCCAGTCAGGAAAAAGAATGGTGATATTAGGCTTTGTGTGGATTTCAGGAACTTGAATGTATCCTCTTTGAAGGATAACTATCCATTGCCTAATATGGAAGCTATGTTGCAGAGAGTGACTGGTTGTGAACTCCTATCCATGATGGATGGATTTTCAGGATATAATCAGGTAAAGGTAAAGGAATCAGAACAATATAAGACTGCCTTTACCACTCCATGGGGAACGTATGTGTATGTTAGAATGCCATTTGGACTAACAAATGCAGGTGCTACATTTCAAAGAGCAATGGATGTTGCTTTTGCAGGGCTGATTGATTCAATCCTGGCAGTATATCAGGATGACTTGACTGCCTACTCAAAGAAAGAGGAGCAGCATTGTATGCATCTGGAGCAGATCTTCATAAGAGCACTAGAATATGGTATTTCTTTAAACCCAAAGAAGTGTGCCTTTGGAGTAGTTGAAGGAAAACTTCTGGGACATATTGTTTCCAAGGATGGAGTCAGGATAGATCCAGACAGAGTGGCAGCCATAGACAGGATCCAAATGCCAAAAACTGTGAAAGGAGTTCAGTCCTTCTTTGGACAGGTAAACTTTGTCAGAAGATTTGTTCCCAACTTTGCAGAGATCACAAGGAACATTTCCAAGATGATGAAGAAGGATGCAACTGTCAACTGGGAAAGGGAAGCAACAGAATCATTTCAGAATATCAAAGAGGCAATAAAGATGGCCCCTGTTCTTAAATCTCCTGATTTTTCTAGGCCATTCCAGGTGTTCTCATTTGCTTCCTTTCATACTGTAGCTGCATGTTTGTTACAGAAAAATGAAGATGGTTTTGAACAGCCCATTGCTTTCTTCAGTATGTCCCTGCAGGCCTCTGAATTGAAGTATGATATTATGGAGAAGCAGGCATATGCACTTGTTAGAGCCATTAAAAGTTTCAAACCATACTTGGTAGGGTCACATATAATTGCATATGTACCTCACGCTGCAGTCAAAGACATATTCACTCAGCAGGAGGTGACTGGAAGAAGGTGCAGATGGATAAACAAACTGCAGGAATTCAACATAGACATACAGGTTACTAAGTTGATAAGAGGACAAGGACTAGCCAAGATGATGGCACAGTCAAACTTGGAAGCATGCCAAGTTAATGCAGTCCAAGATGAGAATGTAAGTGCATCAGGATCTGAATGGTATAAGGATATTGTCTATTATTTGCAAAATCTGAATTGTCCCTCCCATTTCAGTAACTATCAAAAGAGGACTCTGAAGCTACATGCAATCAGGTATGTCATTGTTCAAGGTGAGCTGTACTGGAAAAATCCTGATGGTGTGCTGCTGAGATGTGTGGATAAGAATATGGCTAACAATATTTTGATTGACATGCATAAAGGATTATGTGGTGGCCATTATACTGCCCAAACAACAGCTCATAAAATTCTCAGGGCAGGATATTGGTGGCCCACTCTCTTTTCAGATGCACAAAAGTTAGTAAGGAAGTGTGACCCTTGCCAGAGATTCTCAGGAAAGCTGAAATATCATGGTGCTTTACCCCTCAGAACTGCACCTGTGGATGCTCCATTCCAGCAATGGGGAATTGATTTTATAGGGGAAATTGCAGACAAATCAAGTGGGGGACACAGTTGGATTTTGGTGGCAACTGACTACTTTACCAAATGGATTGAGGCCATTCCAACTAAAAGAGCTACAAGTAAGGTGGTGACAGACTTCATACTAGAGAACATCATCATCAGGTTTGGAGTACCATCTAAAATAATCACTGATAATGCTATGTGCTTCAGATCAGGTGAGTTTGTTGATTTTTGCAACAGGTATGGGATAAGCCTGTCATATACATCACCATATCACCCACAAGGAAATGGTCAAGCAGAATCAAGCAATAGGAGCATCATGAAAATTGTCAAGAGGATACTGGACAAGAACAAGAGAGCTTGGGACTCAAAGTTGAATTTAGCAGTATGGGCTGACAGAGTGACTGTGAAAAGGGCTATTGGGAAGTCACCTTTTGAGCTAGTATATGGTGCATCAGCTAGACTGCCCATAAACAATCTCCTACCAGTTTACAGATTCATTCAAGAGTATGATGAGGACATTGAAGATCCCATGACAGAAAGGGTGAATCAGCTGGTTGCATTGGATGAAGACAGAAGGAGAGCCCACCAGATCAATCTCAAAAGACAACAAGGGATGAAATATCAGTTTGACAGGAGAACTACAAAAAGGAAGTTTCAAGCTAATGATCTGGTGCTTATTTGGAATGCTAAAGATCAGGAAAAGGGTAAACATGGCAAATTTCAGCCCTTATGGATGGACCCATATCAGGTTTGCAATACTCATGGGGAAGATTCTTATTTCCTCCAGGCCCTAGATGGTGAAATTCTGGAATTGCCTGTGCATGGCCAATTCCTTAAGTTCTATTTTACATGAATATCTGGTTGCTGTGCACATTTGTAAAATATGTATGTAGTGTAAATGCCTTGTACAGCTCGCGTTTTTTGGCTTTTTGTCAGGTCTGCCCGGAGATCTGGTTCTCGCTGCAGGTTTTCACCTGCACGTCCCCATTCGGAGCCACTGTTGACACTCATTTTGACCAGGGGTTGATTTGTCATGATCAGGAGGTTTCTTCATTTGAAGCCTTTATCTTCTTGCCCATTTTTTCTAAGTGTTGGACCTCCTCAGCATTTTTCAACTGCAGCATCATGATATTCGCGAAGGAGGAGGTCATCATCATCATTTTGTTTCCATGAAGGTCAGCATCATCATGTTCTCCTTCGACCGGTTTCTCGTCGTCATCATCATATTTCGCTGTCGGGTGATGTTCGGGTTTTATCCTGATGATGCTGACGAGCTACAGTGCGCCCTGATCTGCTTGCGAGGGTGATGTTTCAAAGTCTCCGGTGATCTTCCATTTATCACCTTGCGCGAGCATGATGATGATGTTGCTTATTCTTTGAATTGCTCGACCTAACTTGTTTTTTCCTAAGGGTCGTGTTCATCATCATCATATTTCCAGTTATCATCCTGCTGCTTGTGGAGGTCATCATATTTTCTGCCTTCATGATATTTCGCCGGGGTGATATTTTTATCATCGGGTGATCTTGGTTAACATCATCCTGATGATGTTGTTGAAGAGTTGTAATTGTGACCCGATATTCACTAGGGTCATCATGTTTTGGAACGTCAGGATGATCTTAGTCAATATCATCCTGATGATGTTGTATCACTTCTTGTTCTTTGTTTCTCATCCTGATGATGCTGACGTCATCCGTATATCAGGGTGATATTTTTCTTTCTGCCTATCTGCATCATGATATTCGCGAAGGAGGGGGTGATATTTTCATATCACCTGGATATATGTTTGTTCGAACATCATGATGATGTTGATATTAAGGAGATATCCGCCTGCTAGCTTCGCGCATTATCTACTGGGGGTGATCTTTTCAAGCAGCATCATCATATTCAGTTATCGCCCCGATCTTATAGAGGAGCTACAGTGCAACCTGATATTTGAACATCAGGAGGATATTTCCAAATATCCGGTTGTCTTCCGAATATCATGATGATGTTAATATGATGATGACGTCATCAAGGTCCGCGGGGGTCATATTTCTAACAACTGATCATCTTGAAGAGACCTCCTGATCTTTGCAAACATGATGATGACGTCATCCGGATATGAGGAGGTGCGCAGTAGGCGGATATGATGATGACGTCAGCAGGATATGATGATGACGTCATCAGGATGTTCATCGGCCAGACTTTTGTTATAAGCTCAGCAGGAGGATGTTCCTCCGAAGGATCAGGTTGTGCCGATTATCATGAAGGTTATATTTCAAATATCATGATGACGTCAGGGTGATATTTCGAACAACAGGATATCATGCTGCTGGAGGATGATGATGATGAAGTCTATACTAGTGTCGTCAGGAGCAAAAGCACCGACATGATATATGCTCATGACCTAGTATATAAGGTGTTATTGAGGTCATCGCGGGGTGCATGTGGGATATTGTTATCCTGCATTTTCAAATATCATGATGATGAGTCTCGGCGGGAAAAGCTTGCGATGGTCTGTATGATGATTTTCCCTAGGCCGCGGGTTGGTGCGCCATTAATGGCGATTGTTGCAGAGGTATGGGCGATGGCGTGGGTCGATCTTGTACCCGACTGGAGGTGTCAATCAACGGATGATGGCGCAGGGCTCGAGAAATCTTCCTGTCTCCTCCCCTACCTGCTGCATTCAAGTTTGGGCGCCAATCTGGTTGTGTTTGAGCGCCATTTTCATGATACTGTGTATCTGGCGAAATTTTGGTCAACATTGTAATTAATTGCTGAGCACCTACCTGGCTGTTATAAGCAGGTTGTGTTGTTCATTTGTTGTTGTTGAAAGTTGATGATTTTGGCTCTGTAACGCATAACAAGCTGATCTGGTTGCTCTGTACAGCTTACCTGTGAGTTTATGTATCTCCTTTTGTTTGTTTTTGGCATGAACCCACTGATTTCATGATTAAACTTATATGAGAAATGCTGTTTGGCATGTGTTGTGTTAATTCTGTCTCCAGTATTGCATGTATTCTTCTTCTGAATCTGGATGTTTGGTAATGTTTAGATTCTAGAGCATAGAATTCCTATGTTGACTGTCTGACCTTTTAACTTCTACTCAAGGGGTAGATTAAACTGTTTCCAGGTTGAACATTGGGAGGGATATACTGCAGTAGGGATACCATAAGTAGAGATAACCTAACACTTTGTATTGGGAGATGCCTGTAAGGCAGGTATCACATATATCCCCTTGAAATCTAGTTTTAGTTGTTTATGCTGATCATTCACAGGTGTATGTCTATTGACTCCAGGCCCTGGATAGGCACCAATCATGCTTTGTTTGTGTTATAACCATATCCAGCTTTGCATCCACACTTAAACTCCAAAGCAAAATCTAAAACCAACATTAGGACATTAGAGTTAGTTTTAGGAACCTCAGTCCTCTGTCTACAACTGCAAATAGGCCCAAAGCTAGCCCCTTTGCCCTTATCTTTCAGTTTTGGTCTACTTACAGGAGGACTATCTGCTTTCTGTCAACATCCCAGCCTTGCATGCATATCCTCATGGATGTTGAGTAGGGAATACCCCCCTAGGTCTTGCAGAGCCTGAAGAAGAAGAGGAGATAAAATATAGAGTCTATCTCCTATACTGTTGACCCCCTGGCCCAGAGCTCCTGTTGATCACTGATGGCTACCTTGTAGGGATATCTGGGAATAAGCATCCAGTCTGGGAAAAAGTCAACACATGGGATGAATACTTTGAGAAAATTGTTGTTTGTGGATGTTCTGTATATATGTTCATACAACCAATATTTTTATTTTTTAAGCCATATTTGATTATATTTCTTTGAAATTGATACATTTATGATTTATCCAATTGTTGCCAAACATTAAATAATGCTTGCGTTTGTTGATAGGTAGAAGATGTTGATGAAACACATACTAATACCCAAGATCCAACTGGGTTATTAAGATTTGGATGGGATGATCCAAACCATCCTTTAAACAATACTAGGATGAAAAGAGCATTATTGAAGAGAATACTATCAGCTAAGAAATTTGAAGAGATGATGAGATCTGCATACACTGATGACATGCCACCTAGCCTTAATGATGATGATCATGATAGTGAAAATGCAGTGTATGAAGAAGGATTGAATGAAATGCTTACAGATTTCTTTGGGGATTAAAACAATGATGACAATAATGATCATATGGTTGACAATAATGATGATAGTAGGGGTAATTACCACCAACGTAATGTTGATGATAACAACCTAAAAGACTCCATCAAGCAAGCAGCGAAGACACCCGTGTTCAAATCGGGTGTAAGTAGAACCTCAAAACTGGCATGCACATTAATATTATTAGAAATCAAGTCACTATTTGGTTGGTCAGACAAAGGATTCACTACCCTACTGAAGTGAGTTGAAATCTATTTCTTAGTTTGCAATTGTCAATTGGTGTACATAATTTGTAAACATTCATCAACTTCGTTTATGTTTCTTTAAGGGGATTTTAAAACCATATATTGTATATAAATAGTCCTAGTATAGATTGACATATAAAACATGTTCATCATAAGTCAAAGCATTCAATTGATTTAATCTCTGGCAATCTTACAGGGCACTAAAAACTAGAATATTCCCTGAAGATAATGTGTTGCCATCAACTTGCAGAGAGGCGCGTCTGTTGTTGGTTGAGTTGTGGATTGAATATAAGCAAATTCATTGATGTAAAAATGATTGCATTTTATACAGAGATGAATATCGAAACAAGGTAGAATGGCCTGTATGCAAAGAGAAGAGATATCATACAGATGTACAAGGTCCTACAGTTCCAAAGAAGGTTTTACGTCACATGCCAATTATACCTAGACTTCAACGAATGTTTCGTTGCAAGTCACTTGCACAATTGATGGACTGGCATGCAAAGAATAGGAGTAAAGATGGATTCATGCGAATTCCAGCTGACTCTAAAGCAATGAAACACATAGAGGAAAAATGGCCAAGAAAATTCAAAGATGAGCCCCGTAGTATCATGTTTGGTCTTGCAATTGATGGAGTGTGCCCATTCTCTTTCCTGAGCTCAAATTATAGTGTTTGGCCAGTCGGATTGATAGTATACAATATTCCCCCATGGAGGAGTGTTAGAAAGGAGCACCTTATGCTGACTCTCATTGTTCCAGGGAAACATCAAGTTAAAAATATGGATGTTTATCTTGCGCCTTTTATTGATGAGATGCAACTGCTATGGAAAGGCATAAGAATGTATGACATATCACGTCCCCCATCAAATAGGTCCTTCATGTTGTACGGTGTGCTATGTTGGACTATTCATGATTTCCCAGGACTTGGTGTTTTTTCTGGCAAGATAAAATATTTACGTATTTACACTCATAATTTATTTTCATCCCAACTTTCATACTTAGTTTTATACTATTTTTTTAATGTTATTAACATTACTTATTGAATTTTAGGGCTTCAAACAAAGGGGATATTTGCATGTCCAAGATGTGCAAAACAATTTCAAGGGTGGTATTCTAAAGATCTACATAAATTTATTTACGCAAATAACAGGGTTTTTCTACCACTAGATCATAAGTTTAGATATTGCCTGAAGAATCAATTTGATGGAAAAGTTGAAAATAGAGGCCCTCCCATGATTATGGGTCCAGGTGATTGGCTTAAGAAGTATGAAGATGATGAATTGAAAGGTTGGGAGGATTTTTTTGATCGGGGTGATTCAATTGAAGAACCAGAACAAGTTGTAGTTAATATGCCAGAAGGAATGAAAAGGAAATCCATATTTTATGAGCTCCCTTATTGGAAGGATCTATTAATATCTCACCTATTAGATACTATGCATGTCTTCAAAAATGTCCCAGATTCTATATTTCAACAAATATCAGGAAAAGAGAAGGACACCTTGTCTTCGAGGAGAGATATTGCTCTTTCGCGTACCAAAATTGATAGAAAACATTTGTGGCCAAACAGGGAAAATGAAACATATGTAGAAGCTCCATGGATTTTGAAAAAAAAAGAGCTAGCCCAACTAAAAAATGTCATCCATTCAATATGGACACCTACTGGCTATGGGTCATCATTGGATAAAGCTTTTACAGTTGGACATATCACAAGATTTAAAACACATGATTTTCATAATTTTATGAAGGTATTATATATCATCATTTAACATTTACTGGTAACATTGATTAAGTACTAAATATATTTTGATATCGTTATGTTGTGTGAGAAAAAATTACTAATGACCTTTTCATAAATGTGTTTCATAGCATATCATGCCATTGGCAATTAGGGGGGATTCTTGTCTTACAGTGGACTTAAGGAATGCCATAAGTCAATTGTCAGCATTTACAAGGTATGTGGTTAATGTGTGAGAGACATAGATATATTATATTGCATTTTAATTTTTGACTAAAGGTTCATACTAATTTATTATTCTTATATTAGGTGGGTGACCTCCAGGGAGATCCACGAATCTGAAGTGCCAAAATGGAAGAAGGAAATTGCAGAAATTGTATGTGTATTTGAGAAGGAGCTCCCTACAAGTTTTATGGACCTACAAGTCCATTTACTTATACACCTAGTTGATGACATTGAATGGGCAGGTGTCGTATCAACGAGGTGGATGTTTTTCTTTGAGAGGTATATGAAAACTCTAAAAAGATATGTCTGCCAAAAGGCACATCCAGAGGGTTGCATGGTTGAAGGGTATGTATTAAATGAAGCATTTTTCTTCCTGTGTGAATTCTTTGGTAAGGATTTTGAAGATGGGCCATGCTTCTGGGATGAAGAACAAGCATCAGATATTATTGATGGAGAAAAACCACAATCTAATGGTGTTCAAGTAGAAATTAGTAAGTAAATTCATGACCAGTGTGGTTTTTTTTCTTGCAATCATTAATTTACTCTGTAATTTGTTTGTCAAATTAACAACATGACATTTGGAGTTTGAAATAAACATGTTGACATGTAATAGGTGTAGACGAAAGTGCTATACTCAACAAGTTCATTATGTACCACATGGACTTTATGAACAAATGGATTGATCTGTATGATAAAAAGAGAGAAGTGTAGAAGCAAGGAGATAATTTAAGAGATTGAACCCAAGGAATACTCCACTTCCCACTGATCTGCTTGGGGAATGGGGTAAAGATTGCACACTAGAATGGGTTACTGAATAAATTCAAAATCAAATAGAAGATGTAGGTATAGATTCAAACATAACAAAAGATGAAATCAACATGTCTAGAGGATGTGAAAGAAAGGTACAGTTGGAATTTTACAAAATGTTGTTTCCTTACAGCTTTGACACTATTAACTATTTTAATATTCATCATTATATTTGTTTTCACTGAAATAAATGGTCTTTCACAGGTGAGAAAATATCCAGCAATGTGGGCATATGGTCGACATTATTGTGTAGAAAGTGTAGATGTAAAGAGACAATCCTTCGATTGTGGCATCATGGTTGACTTCAAGCAATCGAGTCGATCAAGCTCAAAAGATAAGAATATAATTGAAGGGAATCTACAATATGTTGGGAAAATACAAGAAATTATTGAGTTGGATTACCGCTCTTTTAAATGTTGTATTTTTAAGTGTAGATGGTATGAAGCATTTGAGAGGACATGAAGACATGATACCCATAGTGGATTGTATTCTATAGATTCCTCATGTTTCCTACCGGAGGATAAGGAGCCTTATGTTCTACCAATTCATTGTGAGCAGGTATTTCTTTAACTCAAACAAGAAGTGGTAGTGATCATTAATCTATTAATTCGTAGTTTATTGCAAATATATACATGTGTTTATTAATCAATAAAATTGTTATACCATACGTCTAATATATGTATGTCGTTCATGTGTAGGTATTTTTCTATGAAGATATTTTGGACCCGAAATGGATATTTGTCATACAATATGATCCAAGATTAAGGCATGTGTTTGACGATGCATTAGTGGATACTGAACAAAACAATGATGGCCAACAAGACGAGAGAGAGGGATTAGAGAATATCGAAGAAATTGACATCCATGGTGATGTTGAAGATGGTTATATTCAAGCACAAGAAGACAACAACCCAGAGTTGGATGATGTTATGGAAGACAACAATATGGATGGTATACAAAATGATGATCCAAATACATCTAGTAACAATATAGATGGTCTACAGTCAGATTTCAATGATGATGAAGATGATGCAGGTCAAGATGAGGATGATGATAATATTAAATACTTGAAAGAACATATGAACATTGACAATGATACACTGGATGACATTGTAGCAGACAATAAAGTTAATGACCAAGACTTCTAAATTTTCAGAATTATTTGCAATCCATGTTTAAAAAAGGATGATTAAATTGTTGGCAATAATGTTAATTAAACGGATTGTTCAATTGTTGACAAATTACCTATTGCAATATCCTTAAATTGTTCAATCTTTGGTATGAATTGTTGGCAATAATGTTAATTAAATGGATTGATTGATGGATAATCCTTATGTGATGGAAGTATTAAGTGATATAGGTCAAAGGATAAGCTCATCAAGTTCCTTAAATAGTGGGCATTACCTTGTTTCACCAATGACAATTTACTTTCAAGTTTGTTGGTGACTTCAGAACAGATCAAGGAGCTTATGTAATTTTGTCAATTAAATCATCCACTTCACTTAACCTAATCTGGCATATGATTTGGATTAATATTTTCTATAAATCTTTAAACCCTGCTCCTAAAACAGAAAAGCAAATTTGGATTTTGAAAATATATACAAGGGAATGATTTTCAAAAGAGAAAGACCGGTGCCTGCCACATGAGGAATTTGTTTATCTTTAATTATTTTTCATATATATCCTTAATTGTATCTATGCCATGTTATCTTGTGATAAGTACTTGAGTAAGACCATCAATGAAATATGAAGTGGACATATTATCATCTATATTAGCTAATTGATTGTACAAATATTTTAATTTATCAATGATCTCATGTTTCTATTCATTTTCAACACTTTTAATAAAGACATCATGATCATAATATTCTTCTTCATCATTAGAATGCAACATGTGATCATCATAGGAAGTAGGAGAAAGAGCTAGTCATGTTTGCAAGGTGAGGGTTTGACCTAGTACTTTGTTGAAGGGGACATAAGGATCATAGATGTTTCTTAGGAATGCAAAATTAAAGGCATTGGGTTGTTTCCAACAAATGCAAACCTCAAAAATCTCAAAATAAAAAATCAATCTTTTTTATCCTAAACATAGGCATGGAAATTGCGAGTTCAAAAAAATGTAGGGAAATAAATCATACCCTATAATAGAAGATTTAAGTCCAATCCTAGACTTAATTAAACTTTAAAGTACAAGGAGTTGAGAGTAGAATAAAATATTGAGATATTAAGTAATTAAGATAGAGAAATGAAATAGTTGAGAAGAAATACAAAACTTATTTGATCTTTTTAGCATGATGTCAAATGTGAAGTGTGTGATTAACCAATGCATTATGAAAAAAGAATGAAAACTAGGATTTTCTACTAGAATAATGATCATGAGATTGTGGCAGTGATTAACTAATTTTTTGCATTCCTTCTTCACTTGTCCTCTTTTTCCATATTTCCAAAACTTTACTCTTATCTTCCTAGGGATTCTAGATCTTCCTCTTGACTTGGATTGATATTTATACCATTCCCCTTTAGATCCACTTTTGTCCTTGGGCCTTTGCGGAACATGCAATGCATCCTTAGAACCTTCATCATTGAACTTTCTCCTCATATCTCCATTGAGCATTGTAACAATAAAGGATTCCATAGTCACCTTTGCAACACTGCCATTTATAACAAGCATTATGTTCTCCTAATTTTTGGGTAAAGAAAAAAGTGAGAAGATACATTTGTCTTCCTCATCAAGTTTAACATTTATTGAACCTATTTGAATCAAAATCATATTAAAGGTGTCAAAATGTTCTACAGTAGAATATCCTTCCTTCATTTTTAAATAATATAAACATCTTTTGAGATATAACTTATTACTTTATAATTTTAGTTTGATAAATATCACCTATCCTCTTTTGTAATGTGAATGCAGGGGTCTCTTTTGATTTGAATAACAAAGAAAAAGTAAATTGGAGACAACCAAATAAATTATTAGCAATCCAATTCAACAAACAAATGATAACCAAAAGTTGACCACTAGAGAATAGCAGCTTTTATATTGATTTTCTTCAAAGTACAGGCAGTGCAATGTCTCTTTCAAAAAATCAAAATCCCAGATAGATTCCGAGCCATAAGGTCTTGGTTTCCTTTTATAAAGGAAGCAACAAGCTTCAGACCTTTCACATTCAAAATGGCTCTTTGTATTCCTAACCCTTGATATTACAATATTTGTCTTTTATAAGTCCAATTTAGATTTTCAAATTTATTTGAATACATTTTGAAAACATAAAGAGACAAAAAGAGAGCATTCAAGATGTGGTGGTGCTATTTAACCCCATCATATGGCTCATTGCTCTTCTGCACCTCAACTTGTGCTACTAATGATTCATCTCTAAGATATTTCTTCTCCCATTTATATATTGTAAAATCACCAAGCCATTGGTAAGCTTGAATCTGAAGCAAGTTCTCTTGGTGATCTTTCCATCTTTTATCAAGCAAAGCTCTGACATCCATCGCAAATTTTGCATACCCAGCATCCAACGCAATTACTCGGTCCAATATCATGTTGAAACTGAGAATGCTGACATCTCCATCCTTCTTTAAAAAATCCATAACTTGGAATACTGTTTGGCTGAATTCCATCTTCCATGTGTCAAGACTTTTGATTTTCTCTTCTTCTGTCAGTATGAAAGGAATAAATTTATGCTTGAATGTAGTAAAAGATTCAACCTTTGCTTGCATCTTCTAGATTTCCCCATTCACATACTGGTATTCATCAATGATCATTTTGACTATTTTCTCAGTGGGCTTCAAAGTTGTAGGGGCATCAAGATTCTTTTGCACTACTAAGCACATCGTAACCAAATTGTGATGATAGCGTTGCCATTTTTTAAACAACAAATCCAAAATAGAAAAGTTTATCTTCAATTTCTCAATGGCCTGAGATAAAGAAGAGTAGCAATCATGCACACTCCCAAGCTTATCCACAACCAAATTTACTCTATGCTCCAAAATTTTCTCAAAAATTTCAAAAACTTTCATCTTTGCCTCATTATTTGTCATTTCCTTTTGTTTATTCAAACTTTCAACTTTCTTTTCAAATTTTAATCTTGTTGCATTAAATTCTTCAGTAGACATTGTGACATCACTAGTTATTTGTGGCACAGGGGGCTGATAGGGTACAATGGCTTGACCTTGAGAAGAATTCACAGCTTGCAATTGTTTCTTTAATTTCACATTTTTAAAATACAATTTGTTTACTTCATCATTCATTACTTTCTAAGTTTGCTCATAATTTGTTAGCCTTTGTTCTAACCTCTTCACAACAACATGAGTAAACATTGCAGTATGAACATTGAGAGTAGCTGCTTCTGTTGCTGATGTATCTTGTAAAGTCTTTACCACAGTTGTACCCCTCATTTCTTGAACAATATCAAGCAATCTTGGTTTGCTTGTATTCTTCTGAGTAGTCCAAATTGCAAGGGTCTATGTCTTTGGATTAAAACCACATCCACTTATGCCATCTTCATAATCAAATTCTGAAACAAGTTGTGGATCATCTTGACTTCTAACTTGGTCAAGCAAAAATACCTTTTTCAATTCAAGGCCAGGGATGATGAGCATATTACTTTTCAACACCATTTGTCTTGCCTTCTCTGGACTCACATCAATTTCATCTACTTTCAATTCTTTGAAAGTTTGTGTAATGATTTGATCATGTTGTGTTTCATCAACACCCATTTTATTTATTGCAACGTTTTCATTATATTCTTTCATTTTCATTTTCAGCCAGATGTCCTTCTATTTACCACCCAACCTCAAATGTTATGAATGACCATCGTGGGATGACGGGGGTGAAAACCAATTACATTCTCCTCTTGCCGCTCTACCACGGGCCTTGGTTGAAACCCTTGCGGGGATGTAGTAAGTGTTATTACCGCAATGTCGTTGGTTACTTTTCAGACCTCTGTGGGACCGCAGGAAGAGACTAACACCGCCAAGCGTGAGATGAACACCGCCAAGCCGCAAGCGTCAGATGAACCGTCCATGGGGTAGCAGTAGCTTCTTCATATCAACCGCTTCCTACTACCAAGCCGTAGACTGTTCTTTTATACTCTGTAGGAATGCAGTATGTGCCATATTTCATTCCTCTTGTTCCCGCATAACCACAAAAGATAATCAATTAACTTGCGGGACAACGGTAATAAACAAAAACACTCATATAGTCAAAAATAGTCAAGATTGTTTCACAATGGCCATGATATATATGTATTTATTTAGTTGTGGGGAAATGTTGGGGGTGATTGATTTAATTAAATAAATGTGGATTTATTTAATTAAGGATGAGACTTTAGAGGAAGGGTTAATATTTAATTAATGTCAAAAGAACGGTTAGATTTATTAATTAAATAGCGTGACTTATTAAACTGATATTAGGAGGAATGATCAAAGTGGTTAATTAAATAAATACAATTTATTTAATTAACATTGTAAGAGGAGATGTGGGATATTTCTAGTGTGATGTTAGGCCATGGTAAGATTTAGGTGTCTATAATTCTAACAGTGCATTAGTTTTTGGGTCGATGAATAATGATCACAATTTATCTTTGGTAATTTTTCCTTCACCATATCATGAGACAATTTTGAGGAACAAAATTGATGACAAATTTCTCTATGGGTTGCCCATGTATTTATTTTCCTTCACTATTAAGATAGATTGAATTAGGAATAGGAGAGCATCAAACAAGGATCAAATTAATGAGTGCAATCATGATTATGTTATTGGATTTCAAACTTTGTCAACAAAGATACACTATCAAATTCCTAATGATGATTTTGATACACTATCAAATTCTTAAGTCTAATGCACTTAAATATCGATCTCATCCTTCAAATTTTCAATAGGAAAATTTAGTTTTCAAAAGGGTGAAAATAAGAAAGAAAATCAACAAAATGCTCACCATGTTGTTAATTTACAGTTAACTTCAGATGTTATTTCATCTAATTCCCAAGGTGAACTAGTGAGGGACAATCCTATATTATCTATTAATGTAATTAATAAGATCATAGAATACATAAAGGAAAATAGACATGTAAACCGAAACACATTCAAATATAGAAGGGTTCTAACATTTATGTCACTTCTATTCAAAATGAACAAAGGAAATATACATAGAGGTAAGATGAAAATTTGTTATATATACCTTGCTTTTACTCTACAAAATGAACAAAGTAGGCATTTGTTCAAGAATACCATTAGTTATTCTACATGTAGATGTTGACAAATATCCAACATATTGTATGGTGCATTTATTATATGGATGGGATGAGAACAAATGTACTCAAACTTGCATGGTCATGCCAACTAGTAGATCATTGTGGCATATTGTGGCGTACGTGGTTTTAGTTCTCAAAAACACAGGCTTCAGGCCACAAGAGGTTGCCAATCTCTTGATACATTTTTGGTCAACAAGACAGGGTTTGTGTGATAGGACCCCCTTCTCTTTTGGCTCTACCAAACCTAGGTGGGTATACCTATCTAAATGAGGCAGACTTAAACGGTGTGTTTCCTAATCTAGCAATCTATCCACAATGGCAATTAGAAATGGAAAGATATAGTTCTAATTTGGTATAAATTGTATAAGCAATCTCAAGGTAAATCCTATGTTTAATTGATAGAAAGTTTTTAAGTTTTTAAGTAAAATGAAACGGGTGAGACCAGTGCCTTGTTGGGTAAATGGAGTCAAATGAAAATCTGAGATGAGTGGCTTATACTTGGCAGTAATTCTAACTGTTTGGCACACTAATATTAGTTAATAACTTATATAAATGTGCAAGGAAATAATTGACAAACTCTTCTTAATAATCCAACTGACACAACCAGGTTACTTGTAATTTATCAAAAGGATTTTTAATCCCTACTTGAAGGAACCAATTGAATAAATCAAGCAAGAACAGTAGATGATATCAACTTGGAGACAGAATGCCAACCCTAATTAAGTGGTTCTTCTTACTGATCCAATTAATACTCCCAGATTACTGTGATTGACTAGAAGGATTTAATTCCTTTGAGGAAACCAATTAATCATATCACACAAATACAACAAATGTGCATTGATAAACTAAGTATATACTTGATATATCAATTTTAATAATAAGGAAGCACTAAAATGGAGACAACCAAATAATTGAATAACTTCAACAAACAATTGATACCAATATGGCATCATTTCCATTAACTTCTTCAAAATTATGCTTGCAATATGGTCTTTGAGTTTGTAAATATTATGGAACTTTTCTACTATCGACCACTACTCCCTTCTCTCCCTCTTTTTATCAGGTCTTGGTCTCTCTTTTTATAGGAGAGGCAAACAAGCTTCAGACCCGTTACAACAGAAAAGACATAACTGTTCATAACTATTAAGAAAACACTTTTAAACTAACAAGTTTTAAGAAAATATTTTTAATTAGAAAGACCAATCCGTTATTCACTGAATAGAAACCCGTGACCAATCAAGGCTTGAGAAAGGCATTCTATTTTCTGATGTGGTATCTCCTCTTCACATTCAATCTTCTTTAGAACCCAAATATGTTTCCTGCCATTCACTTATTTTCAAATCACTAGGCCACTTAAATTCCTATGTGGTTGCAAAGCTTACAAGATGGCTTTTCCATCTGTTGTCCAAGAGGTTCCTAATGTCCACCACAAACTTTGTGTATCCACTGTCCAACATGATAATTCCATCGAGCAGAGTATGGAACTCAGTGATACATTTTTGGTCAACAAGACAGGGTTTGTGTGATAGGACCCCCTTCTCTTTTGGCTCTGCTAGACCTAGGTTGGTAGACTTAAACGGTGTGTTTCCTAATCTAGCAATCTATCCACAATGGAAAGTATAAATGGAAAGATATAGTTCTAATTTGGTATAAATTGTATAAGCAATATCAAGGTAAATCCTATGTTTAATTGATAGAAAGTTTTAAGTAAAATGAAACGAGTGAGACCAGTGCCTTGTTGGGTAAATGGAGTCAAATGAAAATCTGAGATGAGTGACTTATATTTGGTAGTAATTCTAATTGTTTGGCACACTAATATTGGTTAATAACTTGTATCAATGTGCAAGAAATAATTGACAAACTCTTCTTAATAATCCAACTGACACAACCAAGTTACTTGTAATTTATCAAAAGGATTTTTAATCCCTACTTAAAGGAACCAATTGAATAATCAAACAAGAACAATAGATGATATCAACTTGGAGACATAATGCCAACCCTAATTATGTGGTTCTTACTGATCTAATTAATACTCCCATATTACTGTGATTGACTAGAAGGATTTAATTCCTTTGAGGAAACCAATTAATCATATCACACAAATACAGCAAATGTGCATTGATAAACTGAGTATATACTTGATATATCAATTTTAATAATAAGGAAGCACTAAAATGGAGACAACCAAATAATTGAATAACTTCAACAAACAATTGATACCAATATGGCGCCACAGAATCAGAGATTTTCCATTAACTTCTTCAAAATTATGCTTGCAACATGGTCTTTGAGTTTTGTAAATATTATGGAGCTTTTCTACTATCTACTACTACTACCTTCTTCTCCTCTCTCCCTTTTTTTTATCAGGTCTTGGTCTCTCTTTTTATAGAAGAGGCAAACAAGCTTTAGACCTATTACAATAGAAAAGACATAACTGTTCATAACTATTAAGAAAACACTTTTAAACTAACAAGATTTAAGAAAATATTTTTAATTAGAAAGACCAATCTGTTATTCACTGAATAGAAACACATGACCAACCAAGGCCTAAGCAAGGCATTCTATTTTCGGTTGTGGTATCTCCTCTTCACATTCAATCCTCTTCAAGACCCAAATATGTTTCCTGCCATTCACTTATTTTCATATCACTAGGCCACTTAAATTCCTATGCGGCTGCAAAGCTTACAAGATGGCTTTTCCATATGTTGTCCAAGAGGTTCATAATGTCCACCACAAACTTTATGTATCCATTGTCCAACATGATAATTCCATCGAGCAGAGTATGGAACTTAGTGAGTTTAATTTCCCCATCATTTTGTACATGTGCCAAACATTTAGGAATCATTTGATTAAACTCTTCTCTCCTTTCATCTACACCCTTTATTTGGTTATCATCTTTGAGGATTGATGGGCTGAAATGACATTTGATGGAGTCAAATGTACTCCTCTTACCTTCCACTTTCTTTTTTGTATCTACCAAATACTGATACTCCTCAATTATGCTTTTCACCATTTCTCGTGTAGGCTTGAGCCTTGATGGGGCATCTAGATCTCTGTGTGTGGCTTTGCATAAAGTAGTCAGTATGTGGAAGGTAGGTTGCCGTCTCTTTTGAAGCTTTTCAAGAATGGAAGAATTAGTGTTTATCTGTTCGAGAGCTTTGATCAGATTGTTGAATTGTTCATGTACCCCATTTATTTTGTCTTTCAATATATCAACTCTGTGCTTTAATATCCTGCTCAGGATCTCTATGATGTGATTTTTGACATCTTCCCCATTATGCTTTTTCAGCTTATCAATTTCCTCTTTCATTTGTTGGATCTGGGGATCCTCTGTATGGACTGGTGGGTGATAGACAATTAATTCATCTCCCCTTACTTGTGGTGGCTTGTTGCAACTATTGTTTCAGCTTTCTATTCTCAATGAACAATGTGTTCACCTCATCATTAGATAGCTTAACCTTTTCTCATATTCATTAATTTTCTTTTCCATGTTTTCTACCACATCTCTGGTGAACATTGTAGAGTGCATGGTTATGGTGGCAGCTTCAGTAGGAGTTGTGTCTCTCATAGTTCTAATCATGGCTGACCCCCTCATTTCTTGTACTACATCAAGGAGCCAAGGCTTCCTTGTGTTCTTCTGCTTTGTCCATAGGGCTAGTGTTTGGGTAGTAGGGTTATACCCTACTCCTGAGACACCTTCCTCTAAATCAAATTCTGCAACTAACATGGGGTCATCTTGTGCTCTGATCTGATCTAAAAGAAAACATTTTGTACAACTCCATCCCTGGTATAATCAACATATCACTTTTCAACACCATTTCTCTTGCCTCCTAGTGAGTGACATTAATATTATCAATATTCAATTATGTAAATGTTTGAGCCTAGATCTCAGCCTATTTTGACTCAACAGCTCCTATAAGATTAATCTTCAACTTTTCATCAAATTGTTTCATTTTCATTTTGATCTAGAAATCTTTGAACTCATTGTTGTATATAAAATTATCATCCTCTATGAATCTCAGAGAGGCCACTACCCTCTCATCCTCTTGAATCTCATCAGTTCCCTCCTCTGACAACCTGACCTTTGGATCATGAGGCTTTTGACTTTTTTGTTGTTCCGTTGCCTCTTTTAGTTTAGTCAAGGCCAAGACTGCTTCTTGTTCTTCATCATCACTTGAATCATATTCCACTATGGCTCCATCTTCTATTTTTGGCCTGTGGCTCATGAGTGGGAGATGGAGGGGATGGACGTGTAGGTGATGGGGGTGATATCTGAGATGTGGATGTTTCATGTGGTGGTTGGTGGGGTGTGGACAATGGAATGAGTCCCTCATCTTGGGCCATTTTGTATAATTCATCAAATTTACTCAAAATCATTTGCATTCTTTTTAGAAGGTTGGGTTTATCTGCAAAAAAGCCTTTGAAGCTTCTATCATTTCCCTTCTTCTAATTTTCCCACCTCATCATTGCATTCCACCTTTTTCTGGCATGCATTACATCAGCAAAATACACCAAATTCCTTATAACATCCTCTCTAAAATCAAATTCATGTGAAATTGCCTTCTTCGTCAATAGGGTTCTTCTGATCATATTAATGTGACCCTCTGGGTCACATACTCTTTTTGTTCCAAGTTTGAGGGAGTAATTGACCCTTATAAACCTCTGCACTTCTTCGAGCATATCTGACCCAATGGCTAGCTCTTCAAACATAGTCAAGTCAGGCAAAAATGTGCCTTTCCTTTAATTTCTCATCAAGTCATGTTCCATCCAGAGCATTTGCCACATAAACTCCAGGAAACACACTCTTGTAGGTATAAACTTAGGTAAAACGTGTGGTGTTTGGTTGCACCCATATACTCTGATAATAGTGTGTTGTGGCATAAGGAACCAATCAGCATAATTATGAGTATGGCCTTGGTCTGGCCCATACTGCACAGGCCTCATTACCTTCATCAATGACTTAGGCATTATTGGTGTTTGGGTAACCAAGAGCAGCAATCAATCTGACAACAAAATCATCTCGAAACACTACAAAATCACTTTTTGTACACCTACTATCCCAAATGTAGCACTAGTTTTGTACAAGGAGTCTAACTCCTCTTTCTTGTGTACATAATTGCATCCTTGTAGTCCACTTCATTTCATTCTGATATATAATTAAGTGACACAATAAAGAATATTTTCTAAAAGTAATAGGGGCCTTGGCTTCCCTAACTTGTAGCAAACCTTCATGTATTTGTTCTTCAATCACAGATGCAAAATCAAATTCTACATTTGACTTAGAATGTTGAATTATCATATCCATTCTCATCAACCCTATTTGCATTTGCTCTTCTGCATCTATCCCCAAAACTTGACACAACGCATAATAGGTATTCTTAAAATAAACTTGGAAAGGTTCCATTTTGGAAGAAGGAATAGAGAGTCTTCTGTTATCATCACCCCTCTTCATGTGTAAAGGGAGCTCATGACTTCGATATGTTCTCCTCAACCTCTTATATTCTTGCTCAAGTTTCACTAAGTTTACCTCTATTATAGCTTGTTTATTGAGGTTGAAACATTTGATAATGGCATCTCTATTGATATCCACTAAGCACTCACCAGTTGGAAGCCTCATAGTTTTGGTTGGGGCATGGTAACTGTGCACAAGGGCTTTAATCAGCTCAATGTCAATGAAAATGTCAGGAACAATCAATTTAGCCAGATCTAGGGACCATGGGTTTGATGCTAGTTCCTAGTCATTCCTTTTTAGATAAAAGTACCAGTAGAGATTCCATCTTGATAGAGGTATATAGGGGTCCCTACAGCCTTGAGCTAAGTCTCTAAAAACCTTTTTAGAACCTTTGTTAATTGAGTTAGACAACAATGAAATTGAAGAGGGGATTGCAATGAAGACTTATTGGTTTTGGCTCCATCCTTCTTATCTCCTACCTCAGTCTTTTTAGGTGCCATTTTTATGAAATTCACAAGAAATGATGAGCAGAGCTAACTTGGAAAAATTGCCTTGAAGAATTCTCTTTACTCCCACGGTTTGAGCTCCTGTGTAATTTGTCTTCCGCTACTATGCATGAGAAATCTTAATTTGTTTCATGTATTTTCAAGACCAAGATGCATTTACTTCTAGCTCATAAATTTGCACGATTTAAATCTTCATGTTGAGATTAAATCTTCATATTTTGATGTTGATGTGATTGGAATGCTTTAAATAACCCAATGGCTTGATTGCCACACTACCGTAGGTTAGGTTTTTCCCCCCGAGGTATAGCGGTATAGTGCATAGTGTATAGTATTGACTCTTCTTACCGTCATACTGCGAGCTGTTTGAGAATGTTCTGCGGTAAGGAGGTATGATATGGGTATTATGAAGGCTAGCCACTGTGATAGCAGTATCGCGGTAAAAGGCAAAGATGACTTTATGAATGGTAATAACATGATTTATTATGGAAAAATAAGAGTAGGAATCATGGAAACACAAATAAAACACTCAAAACTTTTATGAAAATTCTGGTTCCAACACGTGGACATCATGACCATGTGTCAGATGCATACAGTACCAATTATATGATCATGTTTTGCAGTACAAATGTCATTAGGTGGCACATGTGTATGGAAGCATAACATGTGGTTGTTGATGTTCCATGTGTCTAACTAGCCACCAACATGTGTAGCAATGTGTATAGCCACACTATCTAGATCCTTGAAGATCTATAAACCCCGAATAATGCCCCTAATAACCCTAAACCATAACCCCTAACCCCTAAACCATAAACCCTAAATAATGCCCCTTATAAGCCCTAACCCAGACCTGACCTACCATAAACCCTAAACCCCTAAATCCTAAACCGCAACCCCTAAACCCTAACAGTACTAAACCCAAGCAATCCTAAACATCTATCTCCCTATCTCCCTATCTAGCCCTATCTCTATCATTCCTCTATCTCTAATATCTCTCCCTATGTCTCTAGCCATGTCCCTCACTCTCTATATCTCCCTATTGGTCCTCTCTCTCTAAACACTAAACCCTAAACCTCTAAACCTTAACCCTGAACCATAAACCCTAAAGTACCCTAAATAATGCCCCTAAACAATAAACCCTAAACCCTAGTAAACTCTAAACCCTAAACTTGAGCAATGCTAAACTCATAAACACTAAATAATGCCCCTAAACCCTAACCGCTAACCCTAAGCAATGCTCTATCTCTCTCTCTCTCTCTAACCTATATATTATCTACCAGCGCCTAGCTAGTTAAATCCTTTTCCTAGCTTTCCTAGTTTTCCATTTCCTTTCCAATTTCCCTTTAGATCCCTGCACCAATTTTTCCCTGTTTTACTATTTTCCACCTCTCCTCTCATCATTCGATCTTCCCATCCAATGAACTTTAGTTTTATCAGCTTGTTTCCATTTCATCCAGCTGCCAATTTATATCCTCATCCCTCTTTTCATGTCCTAGTTTTCTTGTTTCCATTTGCTTTGTTGATAAGGGAGATGGATAGAGACAAAGATGGAGAGAGAGAGAGAGAGAGAGAGAGAGAGAGAGGAGAGAGAGAGAGAGAGAGAGAGAGAGAGAGAGAGAGAGAGAGAGAGAGAGAGAGAGAGAGAGAGAGAGAGAGAGAGAGAGAGAGAGAGAGAGAGAGAGAGAGAGAGAGAGAGAGAGGAGAGAGAGAGAGAGAGAGAGAGAGAGAGAGAGAGAGAGAGAGAGAGAGAGAGAGAGAGAGAGAGAGAGAGAGAGAGAGAGAGAGAGAGAGAGAGAGAGAGAGAGAGAGAGAGAGAGAGAGAGAGAGAGAGAGAGAGAGAGAGAGAGAGAGAGAGAGAGAGAGAGAGAGAGAGAGAGAGAAGAGAGAGAGAGAGAGAGAGAGAGAGAGAGAGAGAGAGAATCCTATAAGTTTTCATGCTTGTTCATTAATGATATATATAAGAATGATAGGGGGCCGAGAGAGGCAAGGAGATAGAGAGATAGGGAGAGATAGATAGGTTAGAGAGAGATAGAGAGGAGATAGATCATAGGGATGTTGCAAGTATGGGCCTAACTGGTGTTGTCATTGATGTCAACATACTCCTGTTGCATTGATGTCAAGGATTGGATGAGTTGTGTGCTGAGGATATTGAGAAAATTAGTCCTATCAGAAACAGAAGAAGAATAGTGAATACAGTAAAGCTCTATGAAGTGAAGATCCCAACTAGATGAAGTTCAAAGAATGCACATCAAAGGGTTTGTAGATATGTGTTTGAAGATGATCCAGTCAAGATTTGAGAGGTTCACATGAAAATATGAAGGAGTTATGGCCATGAGAGTAAAACCAGTTCTGGCAACTATTCAGAGGTGACAGAGTGACACAAATAGGTCCCGTGAGATCCAGAAATACAATACTATGTTCTGTGGATCTGGTGGCATGTTTGGGAGGCTAATTTGAATTGACAACTCAATTGGTTCATGGTTTGGAGGTCCACAAGCAATCCTTATAATGTGATAGTGATGGGTGACTATGTTCTTGAGGTTTCAGATGAAGATGAGAATGATTACAGTAAGCAGAAGAGGTGTGGATGTTCTTGGTTATTCAAGCAAGCCTTGTGCGGGTCTCAAGATTGTGTCCAGTTCGTGTTGACGGTCTGCATTGAAGGTTGAGCTCGTGATTGAAGATTTACCTTCGGGTGATAGTGTTCTTCCTAGTCTTAGCTGACCAGATGATTTACACATGTTGCAGATGATTTTGAAGATGTTTTACGAAGCATGGCGTGTTCCTCGAAGAAGATTGAAGTCCCAGCTATGTGTAGCCGATAGTGTAGTGATGCGCATGAAGTTTTTGTAATAATTTAAGTTATATTTTTGTAATTGCTCTGTAATAAAATAAGTGTATGTTGTGCTGACTTTGATGATCATTCCAAAGTTGATGTCATGTATAAATAAGAGTTGCAAAGTCATTCAAATGGATTAGGAGGTGAGGAGGAGAAGATAGTAGTGAAGAGGAGCGAAAAGCAGAGCAGAGGTGTTGAGCTTAAATGGAACTGACTCAAGCATAGTGAAGATGCTAATCTCCAATTCAAGTATGTAATCCTTATATTCTTCTGTAGACAGTGTGTCTCTTGTAGGCAATGGGCCTCTTGTGAGCAGTGTGCTTAGGCAGTGAGCCCTAACTGGCAAGTGCCATTTTATTCATCTTATTCTTTTAACAGAGAATATAATCTTGGGTTAGTCACCCCATGGTTTTTCCCTTAACCAAGTTTTTCACATTAAAATCTTGGTGTTATAAGGGTTGAAATTGTTTCTGCTCTTGAATTATTGCATTATGCTTCCATTATTGAATCTTTGATATGTTGTTGAAATATAAGAAGGTTTAAAGTGAATAAGGAATGGGATTTTGGTAACAAATGATTCACCTCCCCTCTTAGTTGTCTATCCTAAATCCAACAAGGGAGAGATAGAGGAGATAGGGGGAGAGATAGGGGGATAGAGAGTGATCACTAGAGAGATGTCTAGAGAGATAGGGAGATAGAGAGAAAGGCAAGAAATAGGGAGGGATAGATAGGTACATAGAGTCGAGAGAGAGGAGATAGATTGGGAGAGATAGAGGAGGTCACAGTCAAGCAAGAGATAGGGAGATAGAGAGTGAGTGAGATGTCAAGAGAGATAGGGAGAGAGATTGAGAGGTAGAGGGATGATAGCTAGAGAGAGGGAGATAAGGGAGAGATTATAGGGAGATAGAGGTTTAGGGTTGCTCAAGTTTAGGGTTTAGGGGTTAGGGGTTGGGGGTTAGGGATTAGGGGCATTATTTAGGGTTGAGGGATTTAGAGAGAGAGAGAGACTTCTTTTGACATGCAACCGTAAACCTTGAATAATGCCCCTAAACTTGAGAAACCCTAAACCTCTAAACCTTAAATAATGCCCCTAAACCCTAAGCCCTAAGCCCTAAAACATATATAAACCGTAAATAATGCCCCTAACCCCTAACCCATAAACCCTAAACCTAAGAAACCCTAAAACCCCTAATTAATCCTAAACCCCAAACCCCTAAACCCTAAACACTAAACCCAAGAAACCCTAAACCTCTATCTCCCTAGCCATCTCTCTATCTCTATCGCTCCTCTACCTCTCAATCTCTTTCCCTGTGTCTTTGGCCATGTCCCTCACTCTCCATATATATCCCTATAATCTCTTCTGGCTATGTCTTTGGCCATGTACCTCACTCTCTATATCTCCCAGCTATTGGTCCTCTCTTTAAACACTAAACCCTAAACCTCTAAACCCTAAACCGTAAGCCCTAAATAATGCTCCTAAACCTTAAGCCCTAAACCCTAAACTTGAGAAACCCTACACCCCTATATATCTCCCTATCTCTAATATTGTCCCTCTACCGGCTCTCTCTCTCTCTCTCTCTCTCTCTCTCTCTCTCTCTCTAAACCCAAGCAACGTCCCTAAACCCTAAATCCAAGCAACTCTAAACCTCTATCTCCCTATGAGCTATCCCCTATCTCCCTATCTCTATCATCCCTCTACCTCTCAATCTCTCTCCCTATGTCCCTGGCCATGTGCATGTGCCTCACTCTCTATCTCCCTATCTCACTCCAAAGTCTCCTCTATATCTCCCTATCATTCCTCTCTCTCTATAAACCCTAAACCTCTAAACCTGAACCCCTAACCCCTAAACAATAAACCCTAAACTCTAAATAATACCCCTAAACCCTAACCCCTAAACCTGATCAGAAACCCTAAACTCCTAAACCCTAAACCTATATCTCCCTATCTCTCCCCTCTCTCCCTATCGCCTTTGTCCCTCTACCTCTCAATCTCTCTCCCTATGTCTTTGGCCATGTCCCTCACTCTCTATCTCCCTATCTCTCCCCTCGGTCTCCTCTATATCTCCCTATTGGTTCTTTATCTCTCTCTAAACCCTAAACCCTAAACCTCTAAACCTTAACCCCTAATCCCAAAACCATATACCCTAAACCCAAGTAACCATAAATTAGGTGCTCAATTAGGTTCTAAAATAGGCACTACATCAGGCACTCAATTTAGGTGCTACATAAGGCGCTAAATAAGGCATTAACACGGGCGCTACAACAAGCGCGCTAAACCATGAGTTAAATGTGGCACTAAATTAGGCGCTACAGTAGGAGCTAAAGTAGGCACTAAGTTAGGCACTAATTGAGGCGCTAATTTGCACCTAATTTAGCGTCGACTTGTTCTGGTCGGTGCAAAAAATGCCAAAAACAGCGCCATCCTGATAAATAGCACCGACTTTTTCAAAAAAATGGAGAAAAATACATTAAAACAGTGGGTGGAAGCAAAAAATGGAGTAAAAAAGGGAGCTAATCACAGGGATTTGTTGTAGTGTGATTTATGAGATCCAAGGGTATTGGCCAACATGTGTGGTGACTTGAATTGATAAGTTGTGGTCTGCATTGATATTTGTGCATGGATTCAGCCGATAGAACAGTGTTCTTGATAATGCCTCTAAGTTTTCTTGAGGTCGACTGTAGTTGATGAAATTTCATATAGCGGATATATATAATCGATGGGTGCGAGCATTTTGAAGCATGGTTGTGCGAATATGAGATAAGAGGTGCGAAGTGTGGCAGTATCAAGTGCAAAGCAGAGATCTGAAGCTCAGATCATGGCAGAACAATAAAATAGAGTAGTAAAGGATGAAGTGTGTGAAGTCGGTATATTGATCCTAACCAGAACTATAATCTTGCATTGTTAGATGCTATTCTTCAGTTCAAGTACTTCTGTGAACTCTTTGTAATCAATCTTGTAGGCAGTGAGCCTCCTTTGAGCAGCGAGCTCTGGGCAGTGTGCCCAAAGGCATGTGCCCAAAGGCATGTGCCCAAAGGCATGTGCCTTCCCATTTGTAATACTTTTAATAGAGTATAAAATCTTGTGGGTTAACCCCCACCGTGGTTTTTCCCTTAACTGGGTTTCCACGTAAAAAATCCTGGTGTTCATGTGTAATGATTTTATTGTTGTTGTTCTTGAGTTCATGTTTCTTTCTTTTGAATGTATGTGGTAAATTAATAAAGGAAAAAAATAATAAGTTTTTGCAGAACACTGATTCACCCCCCTCTCAGTGTTCCTTAATTGCAACAATTGGTATTAGAGCAAGGTTCCTTGGAAGAAGTTTAATAGCTTAAGGAAGATCTGGGAAGGTGTCTCAATGGGTTCATCCAGGTATTATGATGGCATCAATGAAAAAATTCAAGTTGCTTTAGAAGATCTTGATTAGTCCAGAGCAGAAGTCAAAGAACTAAAAGCAAATCTTAAAGATGTTGATGATTTCATTCAGACTTTAAAAGGGCAACTGAGCAAATCCAATGAAAAGAGGAGGGAGCTACTTCAGTGGTTAGCAAATTAGAATAAAGACAATGATATGGATGAGACTCTGAAGGAGAAAACAAAGGAATGTGAGAAGCTGACAAAAGAAGTTGTTCTAAAACATGAGATGGAATCCGGGGTGACGAGGTTAACCAAGGAAATTAAGGAAAGGAAGAAGACTGAAGAAAACCTGAATCAGTCTCTAAAAGAAAGAATAGAATGTTGCAAGTATGGGCCTAACCAATGTTGTCATTGATGTCAACATACTCCTGTTGCATTGATGTCAAGGATTGGATGAGCTGTGTGCTAAGGATATTGAGAAAATTAGTCCTATCAGAAACAGAGAAGAACAATGAAGACAGTGAAGCTCTATGAAGTGAAAATCCCAGCTAGATGAAGATCAGAGAATACACATCAAAGGGTTTGTAGATATGTGTCTAAAGATGATCCAGTCAAGATTTGAGAGATCCGCATGAAGATTTGGAGAAGTTATGGCCATATGAGTAAAACTGGTTCTGGCAGTTATTCAAAGGTGACAGAGTGACACAAATAGGTCCGGCGAGATCTGGAAATGCAATATCTTGTTTTGTGGATTTGGTGGAATGTTTAGGAAGCCAAAGTGAATTGACAACTCAATTGGTTCATGGTTTGGAGGTCCGCAAGCATTTATTCTAATGTGACAGTGATGACAGACTATGTTCTTGATGTTCCAGATGAAGATGCAAATGATTTCAGTAAGCAAAAGTGGTGTGGATGTTCTTGGTGATTCAGGCAAGCTTGTGGGGGTCTCTAGATTGTGTCCAGTTCATGTTGGCGGTCCACATTGAAAATTGAGCTCGTAATTGAAGATTTACTCTCAGGTGATGGTGTTCCTCCTAATCTTGGCTGACCGAATGTTTTACACATCTTGAGGATGATCTTGAAGATGTTCTGTGAAGCTTGGCGTGTTCCTCAAAGAAGATTGAAGTCCCAGATATGTGTGGCCGACAGTGTGATGATACGCATGGAGTTTTGTAATAAGTCAAGTTGCATTTATGTAATTGCTCTGTAATAAAATAAAGTATGTATTGTGCCGACTTGGATGATTATCCCATAGTCGATGTCTTGTATAAATAAGATTTGTGAAGTCATTTCAAATCATTCTAGTGAAGATGAGAGAGTAGTAGAGAGGAGAAGAGCGAAAAGCAGAGTAGAAGTGTTGAGCTTAAATGGAACTGTCTCAAGCATGGTGAAGATGCTAATCTCCAGTTCAAGTATGTAATATTTATATTATTCTGTAGACAGTGTGTCTCCTATAGGTAGTGGGCCTCTTGTGAGCAGTGTGTTTGGGCAATGAGCCCTAATTGACATGTGCCATTTTGTTCTTCTTATTCTTTTAACAGAGAATACAATCTTGGGTTAGTCACCCCGTGGTTTTTCCCTTAACCGAGTTTTCCACATTAAAATCTTGGTGTCATATGTGTTATTGTGTTTTCTTCTCTTCAGATATTGCATTGTGCTTCCATGATTAAATCATTATTATGCTAGATAAATATAAGAAGGATTTAAGTGTTCAAAGAAAAGAAAGTTTTGTGACAATTGATTCACCCCCCTTCTCAGTTGTCTGTCCTAATCCAACACAGAAGAGTGCTGCAGATTGGACATAATAATTGGCCATCTAGAGTTTGATCTTCAAGAAACTAGGGATGATGAGGAACAACTTGAAAAGCAAATTGTTATTCTCAAACATGACCTAGAAGCTGCAAATGAATACAAAGAGAAGTTCAAGATAAGCTCAGCTAAAATTGAAGTGATGGTTGATAGTCAGAAGATGGCAGATGATAAGCATGGTCTGGGATATGAGAAAGGTGAAAACTTTGGATCGGGTCAAAGAAATCCTAAATCAAGGAATCAGAGAAACGGACCTAGAAGACCTCCGGTAAGACAACCTAATGCCCAAAGGTATCCATCTTTCAATGGAAATTGTTTCAATTGCAATAAATTTGGTCATAGAGCTACTTAGTGCAGAAATAGAGTGAATCAAAGTGGTCCATCTTTCTCTAGTCAATGCTTCAATTGTAAAAGGTATGGTCATAGATCCAATGAATGCAGAAGTATGACAATGAGCTTCTCTAACAACAGAAGAAATGTCAATTCTTTCAATGGCAACTGTTTTGCATGCAATAGATTTGGACACATGACTAATTAGTATAGATTAAGAGGAAATCAAGTAAATGAGCAAAGAAATGTTGTGTGCTTCAATTGCAATAGATCTGGTCATATTACAAGATTTTGCAGAAGCAGGAATGATGATAGAAAAGGTCCGGTAAACAAAAACCAAAATATGCAGGGACACGATAAAGGCAAGGGTAAAGTAAATGTGAATGAGATCCAAAATGAAATGAACAAAACATGGGTAAAGAAAAGTGAAGTGAATGATGGTGATGGGTCCGCACCGGAATCTGGTGTTGTTAATTCCTCTGGGAACTGAAATAGGAGCTCTGGCTCAGGGGGAGTTGCATTGAAAATCTAATTCCTCCTACTAGTAAGTGAGTGCCTGAATCTGGCACGATGAATGAAGATAAAGAAGCCTACTACAGATCTATTGAAGCAAATTATGGGAGAAAAGAAGCTAATGCGACTGATTGTAGAGAAATTGAAGACTGACTGTATGCAGAAACAATGTAACCAGATGTATTAGGGCAAAGCATTTATTACAATGGTGAGTTACATTTTGCAGAGCATCAAAGTGTTTATTTACTCAACATTTGAATCACTTTGCATTTGAAAAGAACAAGGAGAAGAGCGCCTGATCTGAGATTTCAAAGATTTGAAGTGCGAAAAGTGAATTCAACAGCTAACCCTAACCAGCGAAACAAGGTATTCTTTGTGAAACTCTTTGAATTTGCAATCTCTGGATATGGCTACCCCGTTGGTTGTTGACATCACCGAAAGGCCCCGACCTAAATTCAAAAAGAATCCACACAAATTTGTAGAGGTCAATCCGTTAGGTGCCTTTTCAAATGTTCTGCATGGTGTTTTGCACGTTGAAGATATTAGGGCTTATATTCATGCTAGCATAGATGAGTTTTAGGATTCAAACTTAGTAGATTTGTTCAAGAATCATCTGAGGGATGAGATTCATGGTCTTAAACCTGAGTATAAGGTGCTGCAAGTCAAACATCTCATTGAGGTTATTGGGTTCATGTCCTTCGATGAAGATGAGTGGGTCTGGTATGTACTGAGTTGGATGCATGCTGAATTCATGTGGTTGATGAAACCTTTCAAGATCACCAAGGATGCCATCAAGGCCGTAACAGGTTTAAACTCATCCGATGGACTACCAATGCTGAAATCAGTAAAGAATCAGACTATAATTGAAGCTATCGGATCAAAATTTGATAAGAGAGCAATGACAATAAATGATATAATTGATCCAGATGTCAAATTTGCATCTATGGTGATTGGGTATAAGATATACCACTCCAGTAGGGAAAACTCTGTATCTGGTACAACCATTTATGTCACCTATTAGATGTTAAGAGAGAATGTTGACTATGACCTGTTGCAAAACCAGTTAATGGAGAATCTGAACAAGATCAAAAAGGATAAGAAGAATACATTCAAGTATGGTACGTTGGTATTGTGTTTGTTCTTCTATTTCATGAATGAGTTACTCGGCAAGAAAAGCATGTGTTGGACCAATGATAAGCCTATTGCCATACAAATCAAAGAGCACTTGCATAATATTGGTGACTCCAATGCCCAAAGGACTGCTCTTTGGGGATATTTCAAGAACTTCCAAAACATGATGCAATCAAGGGAAATAATCCCTACTTCTATGGTAGAAAAATGCAAGGATACAATTTGCTTCATGGTGGAAACATATCAATGCTTGATGGAAGCAATTGAACTAAGGACTGTTTGGATCATGCCCATGGGGTATGAAGTTGATGAACAAATACTGGAAATGTATGCTCAACACCTTCTAAGAAAACCAATAGATACCTCAGTTGGGAGATTCGATCCATATAGAGAGCTTAGTTTGAAACTTTATGTTGAGCTCCAAAAACTAGAAATCAAGAGAAACGTCCAAAGGCAAGTTGAAAGGTATGTTGAAAGTATTGGAATAACAAAGTAAGTTGTGAAACAAAATAGGGAAAGGATAGAGAAAGTTGAGAAAGAAAAGCAAGACAGGGATCAAGAGAGTGTTCCGGTAGAATCCTCTAAGACAAGAACTATTAGGAGTTTTGGTTTAACCTCTGGTGCATCACCTTCTCCTATTGTAGAGAAATTCAAAGAAAAACCTACCAGTAAGGAAGGAAAAAGAACAAAAGTAAAAGGCAAAAGATCATATGTCAGTGTAGAGAAGGAGGATGATGATAAAGAGACTGAGTCAGATGGTGAGGTTAAGGAGTTGAAGGCCTTAGGCACTAAGGCTGCTAAAGTGTCTAAGGAGAAGCCGTCCGGAAGCATAAAATCAGAGAAAGCAGAAGCATCAAGGGTTTCCAAATACAAGCCCTCCGGGAGCATAAGGATGAGCAAAAGACAAAAGACTGATACTCATGTTGGTAAATCCACATTGTCAGTTGAAGACATTGTGAATGCAGTAACTGTTCATGGGAATTTGAAGCCCATAACAAAATACTATGATAGATTTGATAAAGCCAACAAGAGAATTTTAGAGAATGCTACTATTAAGTACCTAAATATATTTAGCAGAGCACTTGTAGAAATTTTGTCAGAACTCCCTAAGAGTCTAAGTGACATTTTGGAGATGAGAAAAGAGGCTGCTAAAGAAAAAGAGTTGGAGCTAAGAGAACATGTGTTGACCAGTTTGTGTCCTGTAATCTCTGAGAAGGAAGCAAATAAAATTTTCAAAGAAGTTAAAGATGAATTTAGAAGCAAAATTAAGATGAATAAGCTAATGATTGGCAACATTGATGAAGTTGTCAAAGAAACAGAACAAATTCTGAGGAAAGCCTTGGACAAAAATAAGTTATGTGTTGTCATTGAAGAACCTGTTGATGATACACCCATTCCAAATGATGATGAGTTGAAGGAAGATGAGCAACAAGATGAGGCAAATGATTTCTGTGCTCCAGAAGAAGAAATATTGAATAAAGAAGATAATGTTGATACTCAAATTCCTCCGGACCAATCTGGTGAAGAAAATACATAAATGGATACAAATGCTCCTGCTAAAGGTAAATTTGAAAAGGATAAAGAGCAGAAAGTAGAAAAGGTCAGAGACAAGAAAGACCAAGAAGAAGAAATTATTGATGGAATTGATTCCTCCATTCCAGATGTTGAGGAATTTGATAAAAATGATGATGATGCTATTGCTAAGGATACACAAAATCCTTCAGAAAAGAATGCAGAAGACATAGCTGATGAACCAGAAAGAGCAGAAGTAGAGAAAAAGAATGAAAATGATCAGCAAGACAATATGGTTGACTTCGGAAAGGGAGAAGATGCAGGTCCTAATGAGCTTAAAACTGGAACATCATATTGGGCAAGAGACACTGCAAAAGTAGTGAAAGAAATTTTGGAGAAAGATAAACAAGTTACAGAAGATCTAGACATAATACAAGGTCCAAACAATTTTGATGCTCTGTCACCGGTACAAAAGATGAAGTTGGCTTCTTTTGCACAAGCTAAGTCCAGAGAGGAAATCTTAAAGTTCCATATAGAATACAGTGAGTTTCTTGGTCTTGCATCTGACATTCTAGATAAAATCATGCCTACATTTCAAAAGGATTCATCAACATCCCCTCCGGTCAGTGAAGAGTCTGATAAACTCTGTAAGTACTCATTTTGAATCTTTTGAGAAGTCAGCAGAAGCTAAAGTCTGAAATGAATTTAATGAGAAGAGGTTTTCTGAATTAAAGAGAATAATTAGTAATGCTAGAATTATGCTGGATACTAGTGTAAAGAGTATTCAAAATGCCCTCACTGAAGGAGGAGATGTGTACAAATTTTTCTTATCTTGGTCTAAAGTTGTTGAGGATATTGAGAAGAAGATTAAGGACTTAGAGCTTAAAATGTCCAACATCTCTCAATCCTATAATCCCTTAACTGAGTCTATAATAACCAAAAAATGTCAAGTAGTGAGTTTGCTTGATGAATTGAGCAATTTGGAGAAGGAAAAGGTTAAAGTTTTGGGTAAATTGGATGAACTCCGAGGACTGATTTCTCCCAAGTTAGAAACAATGTTTAATGCTTTGATAGAAGCTCAAGCTACTGCTCTGACAGGTGATCCCACTAATCTATAGAAGGCAGAGTCACAAACATTTTTATTCAGTGGTCACATTTCAGTTTTGGATAACATGAAGAAAAGTTGGGACAGTGAATTGGCACTGTTGAAAATTTTTTTTGGTGATGTGTTTAAGTTCATGTAGATAAGACATGAAGATTTTTTGTATATATGCACCCATGTACATAGAGTTTTTGCATGAATTTTGATATGTAGATCCTAGCCTTTGCCATTGATGTCAAAGGGGGAGTGGAATGCAGTGAAAATGAGGAATTCAGCTAAGGGGGAGCATTGGAATTCACAAGTGTACATAGTAAGGAGGAGTTGTTCTAACACTTAGTCATTTTTCACTAAGTGTTGTCATCAATGCCAAAGGGGGAGATTGTTGGCAAGAGACACTGCTAGGCATGTCAAGTGTTGTCATTAATGGCAACTAAATCTATCTTACACATCTACATTGTATCATTTGATCATACTAGAAGTCAGATTGTAGAATTCTCCAAGTCCAGATATACAGGAACAGAGCATATGACAGGGTTCAACATTTTGGTCCGCATTTCTCCATATGTTATCATATTGTGCTATGGATCCGAGGGAATGTTAAGGGATGTCAGGGCTACCTAAATCCAGAGTTTTAGCCTCTGGTGATGAAGGGATTGAAACTTACAAGCATCTGAGTATCAGGTTTTGGTTAGACAGTTCAGTCCAGTGAAGAACAAACTGACTTGGTGTTTGATCCTTGTGCGGGTTAAGAGAAGTGGTTGGTTGAGTGATTTATGAGATCCATGGGTATTGGATGACATGTGTGGTGACCTAAATTCATAAGTTGTGGTGATATTTGTGCATGGATTCAACTGACAGAACACTGTTCTTGATAATGCCTCTAAGTTTTCTTGAGGCCAACTGCAGTTGATGAAATTTCATACAGCGGATATATATAATCGATGGGTGTGAGCATTTTGAAGCATGGTTGTGCAAATATGAGATAAGAGGTGTGAAGTGTTGCAGTATCAAGTGCGAAGCAGAGATCTGAAGCTTGGATCATGGCAGAACAGTAAAATAGAGCAGTAACAGATGAAATGTGTGAAGTCGGTATATTGATCCTAACTGGACCTATAATCTTGCATTGTTAGATGCTATTCTTCAGTTCAAGTACTTCTGTGAACTCTTTGTAATCAATCTTGTAGGCAGTGAGCCTCCTTTGAGTAGTGAGCTTTGGGCAGTGTGCCTTCCCATTTGTAATACTTTTAACAGAGTATAAAATCTTGTGGGTTAACCCCTACCGTGGTTTTTCCCTTAACCAGGTTTCCACGTAAAAATCCTGGTGTTCATGTGCAATGATTTTATTGCTATTGTTCTTGAGTTCATGTTTCTTTCTTTTGAATGTATGTGGTAAATTAATAAAGGAACAAAATAATAAGTTTTGCAGACACTGATTCACTCCCCCTCTCAGTGTTCCTTAATTTCAACACTTCTTACAACAAACAAACTCCCCCTATCATTAGCAACCACTACCTGCTCCCCCTGAGAGGTAGCCACCATCAATCTAGGAAAAAGATATAACATGAACTCCCCCTGGTCAGATGCACCATTATGCATCTAGCAAGAAGGAGGGGAAACTACCCCTAACCTTTGTCGGAGATCCTCAAAAGTGTCTTTTGCAATATCCTTTGTGAAAATATCTGCAATCTAATCCTTTGTTGGAACATATTCCAACTTCACTTCCTTATCTGCAACCTTCTCTCTCAAAAAGTGATACTTGATTGCTATATGCTTGGTTCTAGAATGCATCACTAGATTCTTGGAACTATTGATAGCACTTGTATTGTCACACAAACTATGAATAGGCTCATCATACAATACCTTGATATCCTTTAGGGTTTGCTTCATCCACAAAACTTGTGTACAGCAGGATGTTGTTGCAATGTACTCTACCTCTACAGTTAATAAGGACACTGAATCTTACTTCTCACTCTGCCATGAAACCAATCTACTTCCTAAGAAGAAAGCACCACCACTTGTACTTCTTCTATCATCAACACAACCAGCCCAATCATCATCACTGTAGGCACTCAAATCAAAGTCATTACCTTTTGGATACCATAAACCATAATCCAGAGTTCCTTTCAAATATCTAAATATTCTTTTCACTGTCTTCTCATGTGTTTGCTTGGGATTGGCTTGATATCTGGAAACCACACATACTGCATGCATAATATTAGGTCTAGAAGCAGTTAGGTGCAACAATCCTCCAATCATAGATCTATAGGAAGTCTAATCCACCTCTAGATAGTCATCATCCTTGCTCAAGTGACATCCAGTGATCATGGGAGTACTCACTGGTTTTGAATCCTCCATACCAAACTTCTTCAACAACTCTTTGACATACTTAGCTTGAGAAATAAAAATACCACCGTCTAGCTGAGTAATTTGAAGTCCAAGGAATAAAGACATCTCAACAATCATAGACATCTCAAACTCTTTTTGCATCTCCTCTACAAACCTTGTACACATCATCATCTCCACCAAAGATGATGTCATCAACATCTACTACAACTATCAATATCATGTCTCCTTCTTCCTTGATGTAAAGATTGCTATCTGTAGTACCTTTCTTGAAGCCTTGCTGAAGTAACTACTTGTCCAATCTAGCATACCAAGCCTTAGGTGCTTGCTTGAGTCCATATAATGCCTTCTTAAGTCTGCACACCATGTCCAGATCTTCTGATATCTGAAAACCATTTGGTTTCTCAATGTAGACTTCTTCCTCTAGATCACCATTCAAAAATGTTGACTTGACATCCATCTAATAAACCTTGAAGTTTTTATGAGCGGCAAGGGCAAGGAACATTCTGATTGCCTCCATCCTGGATACCAGAGCAAAAGTCTCCTCAAAATGAATGCCTTCAACTTGTGAGTATCCTTTACATACCAACCTTGCTTTCTTCCTTACAACTTCGCCTTCTTCATTCAGCTTGTTCCGGAACACCCACTTTGTTCCTATAACATTCTTATTGGCTAGTCTAGGAACCAATTCCCATGTTTGATTCTTCTCAATCTAATCCAATTCTTCTTCCATTGCCTTTATCCATCCATCATCTTTTCTAGCATCAACAAAGGTTTTGGGTTCCACTTTTGATAACAAACACAAGTTTACTTGCTCATGTGTCTTAGCAAGCCTTCCCCTTGTCTGTACACCTTCATTCTTATCTCTAATAATTTGATCTGCTAAGTGGTTCTTTTGAACATACTTTGCTGGAGTCTTGGGCATCTTCTTTGGTTCTTGTTCATTTTCTTCTTTCACTTCTTCTTCATCTTCAATGCATGGAAAGATACCAGATCCAGAGTCCTCTGAATCTTGTGAGATCTAATACAAGTCTTCATCTACTTTGACATTTTTGCATTCAATCATCTTTCCCAAACTTTTGTTGTAGCATCTATAGGCCTTGCTTCTGGTTGAGTAACCAAGAAAGATTCCTTCATCACTTTTGAATCAAATTTTCCTAGGTCTTCTTCATCTCTTCTGATATAGCATTTACTGCCAAAGATATTGAAGTATCTGATAGTGGGAGGTCTTCCATACCATAGCTCATAAGGAGTCTTAGTGTTGTTGACCCTTAGTTGCACTCTATTAATTAGATAGATAGTAGTGTGAACTGCTTCCTTCCAGTACATATCAGGCAGATCTACATCTTTCAACATTGTCCTAGCCATCTCTTACACAGCTCTATTCTTCCTTTCCACTACCCCATATTGCTGAGGGGTCCTAAGAGCTTACAGATGTTTCCTAATACCATGATCTTCACAAAAATTTTCAAATTCATTTGAAGTAAACTCACCTCCTCTATCAGACCTTAGAAATTTGATCTTAGCATCCACTTCATTTTCAACCATAGCTTTGAACACCTTAAATTTATCAAGAGCATTTGTTTTTTCTCTTAAGAAAGTAACCCAAGTCATTCTAGAATAATCATCAATGAGAAACATAAAATACCTCTCACCTTGTTCACTCTTTACTCTTGTAGGGCCACATAGATCAGTGTGAATCAGCTCCAATGTCTTTAAAGAAGAATACTCCTTGCTTTTGAAACTTGTCTTTGTCTACTTTTCCATTTGACATTCCTTGCATACAATGTTTGCAAGCTTGATTATCTTGGGCATGTCTCTCATTGCATGAGTAGAGCTGATCCTTACCATATTATCAAAATTGTTGGGTCCCATTCTTTTGTGCCACAACCAACACTCACTGGATTGATCCAACAAACATGTTCTTCCATTTGCCTCCTTTAGATGATAGATATCACCATATGTCTTGATACCTTATGCAACTATTTTTCTAGACACTGCCTTCCTTATTTCACAACCTTTGGCATGAAAGGTGAGATTATAACCTTTGCTGCACATTTGACTGACACTGAGAAGATTGTGCTTTAGCCCTTTGACATAGAGGACATCCTCAATCCTATTCTTCCCATCAAAAGTTATAGCACCTTTTCCACATATTTGTGCTGACTCATCACCACTAAACTTGATAGCACCACCATCCCACTTCTCAAGGCTGATAAACTTCTCCTTGTCACCAGTCATATGATTTGAGAAACCACTGTCAATTACCCAAGTCTTGGCTTCTTCTTTTGCATGAAAGGCAGTCCATATAACAGAATAAATGTAAAATGCAAATAAGAATGCCACTCTACCCCACCCTTCCACAAACCAAAGCCTAATCCAATTTCTCCACCTCTAAGCCCTTCTACATCACTTCCCCTAGTGTTGAGGCACCTCCTCCACCCCACTCTACTACTCTTACTACTCACATTCTTGTTGCTAGTAGTGATGAGTAACCATTAGTTCCATATCTTAATTCTGACTCACCCACTCATTCTTTAAAGGTGTGTATGTTTGAGTTGATATTGTATATTCTAACATTATCATTGATCTTTACCAAGTCATTGATACTTACCTTGTTGGCAAACGATAGGGAGGGGCCTCCCTCCTCCTGCTCTTCCCTATATCTCATTGATAGCACTTTTGTTCATGCTCCCCTTATGGTGGTCTCACCACCTAGTTGTCCTTTCTCCCCACTTAATCTAGATTTGGGAGAGGATGACTTTATGGATTGAGGGCCCCCAAGTGTAGCACCTTCATCACAATATATGCTAGTTCATGTAATCCCTGATATTACACTTATATGTGAGCCACCTAGGAACACATTGTGCTAGACTACGTTCTCCATTTTAGCTACTTTTCATACTTTTTGTGAGTCACCTAGCAATGTAGTTTGATAGCACTTGTGATTGAGGAAAGTTTTATATGGTTCCTAGTGGCACAACACTTTAGACCTTGAACCATACTTGGCATCCTTTATAGCAACACACAACATGCTAGAAAATGCCTCTTTATCTCTTCATCTCTTTCTAATTGTGTGTTCTTCTCATATGTATGTTAGTATTTTCTTTTATATATCTCTTATTTCACACTTGTCTAGTATGCATTGGATTAGATGATTCTCTAACACTCTTGTTTTATAGATTATATTTGTCTAGTCTATTGGAATAAGGTGCCATTAACCTTTTAAATTCCAATATTGTATGTATTTCATTTATTATTTGTAATTTGTAATTACCCATAAGGGAATGAGGTAGTGTCACTGGTAGTGGTAATTCTGGAGTTACCGGTGCTAGTTACGGAGTGATATTTACTGTTGGCAAATGTAAAACTCTGAGGTAAATGAGGGTAGGCATTTCCCTTCATAAATCTACTATTTTTGGCATGTATGACAACTTGTCATAATGTGGTGTAAGTGGATTTATGGTAGTTGCTAGTTGTCATAAGATTACATGCATGTATGCATATGACACCCATTATTAGTTGTGGTTGCTATTATTAGCCCCAGGTGCCCATCTTGGGAAGATTTATTGTTGGTGGTGTCTATGATGGTTATGATGTGTCATAAGATGCTATTACATGTTATTCTTGGTTTTGGGTGCCCAACCTTGCATGCGTAAGTTTTTGCCACTTGGTGATTGCATGTATGACGACATTTAATGCTTGCATGAGGGATAATTGGAGGAGAGAGAAAGTGGACACCTAGAATGGAGGGAAAACTCTTCTATAAGTATTTTCCATTGTATTTGTTGTTAGAATATAGATTTTAGGTACTCAGGTGCTGTCGGAATGCTGTCAAGTTGAAGACTGGTGGAGAGAGTTGTTGAGTTGTATTGTATAATCTTTTTCAGATTAATACAAACTTGTGCCTCTTTTCTGGTGGAGTTTTTTACCTGCAAGGGTTTTCTCCACATAAACACTATGTTGTGTGTTCAATTTTCAGTTTTGATGTTTCTGTGTTGCATAGTTTCAATTTCATGTTACAATCTCCATTGATAATACACAATTAAAGATTGTAGAAATTTATATTTGAATCAGATTTTCGTTGAGTAGTTGTGCTTTCATTTCTAACATAATCCTCTATCTTGCAGGTTTTACATGTTATTCTGACATTACCTATCATGTAGGTTTTTATCATCTAACACATTTTTTTATAGGTTCTCAGTCTGGGGGCATGATTCCTCTGCTTGAAGTTTTTTTTGCATCCTCTATGATATCCTTTTGGAGCATCCTTTCATAATGTTATTTCATTTGTACACTTTAGCTTAGCTTATCACCTAGTGTTATCAACCTACTGAAGTGGGGGTAAAATATAATGTAAAAATTGTGCACCCTTGTGATTTCATGCTATGTTTTGGACTTGCTTTGGTGTTTGTAACCCCCTAGCATGTTTTTAGACTCATATATCCCTTTCCTTATCCATTTTCTACCCTTAGTGTTAAGGTCACACTTATGTTCATGCCTACATGTGGCCCCTTTTGTGCAAAACTAATGTCCTATCGTATTTACCTTGGTTTTTCCTAGTGACCAAAGCTTTCAAAAGCTAAAGCTACTTGGATGCTAGCATGATGCACATATCTCCATGTGAGGCGCTAGTGTCCTTCAACATCCTATTATATGGCAACCATTTTTGAGCATTTTGCCACCTTGTTGCATGTCCAAGGCTTTGGTAATGACCCTATCTTGAATCCAAATGGCTATTCCAAACCTTGGACCTTTTATTTTTTCTTCCAAGATCATTTTTTGAATCTCTCTCAATCAAAAGCATTCTTGATCAAGCTCTTGCACTTAGGGGCTCACACAAAATCAATCTCTCAATCTCTTTGGCTATTGGCATTAAAATCTCTTATGTGAATCTGAACAATGTTTATCAATATTTTTTTAAAGTTTTGAGCACTTTGCATCCTATTGGGGTTTTCCTTGGCATTCTTACCTTGCATGAGGTGATAGTGTTCTAGCCTTCTCTTTTATTTCTATTATTACTTGTAAAATCCATAGCTATGTTCCTAGCACCTCTTAGGTTTTCACTTCATCTTGTTTAATCTCACACACACTAGTTTATTATTCTTTGTAGACCCCAGAACAATATTCATAACTTTTTGTCATTGTTTTTAATTCCTAGAAACACATAGGATAAGAGCGTGCACTCTTCTAGTTTCTACCTTGGCAGCCCATGGAGGTTGAAAGACCAAAATAGGGGCTTGACCATTCTTGGCAAGCTCCTAAGAAACCCCAACCTTTCTCTCAATTTTAGCTACATGGATTTGGAAGATATTCAACCACACGGAGGGTTTCTTGTATCTTCCTCTTCCTTGTCATTTTAGTTTTTATTTCTAAATACATAGACTATATCACTTTTCTTTATTTTTTGTATCACCTAAGTTACTGCTTTTGTTGTCTTTATTTCTTGTTGTGTAATTGACCTTAGGATTCTAGGCAAAAAACTGGTACATTTTATCAATAGCTTAGATTGCAGACACTGTATGAACTACAACATTTCACATAAATATTTACACATTGTGCCAGCACCCCTGACAGCTAGCCTGAGCTTTCGGCTCCAAGTTCCTTTCTACTTGTCATTTATAGTTGTAAACTTATTTTTCTAATTTTGTATTTTGGATTCCTATAAATCAACATCTTCTCCTTTAGAATTTATGTTTTAGCTTAGTGAAAAATACCATTTTGTGAGTTTAAAACATATTAAGATATTCTAGTCTCGTTTTGTTCTTTCTGTTTACAAAAAGAAACAAATCATTTTCTTCTAAAGAGCCAATTTTATCCTAGTAGTGCCTTGAAAACATTTAACTTGGAAAACAAAGAACATTCTTAGTTAAATCATTTTTATCACTACAAATCCTCATTGCAAAGTAGCAGAAAAATAATTAAAATTAAAATCTATGTAAAAATGCCTAAAATGGCTCAAATAACTCTTGTACGTGATGGTGTAAATACACTCCAAGCTCTTGGGAATGACTACAAATTTACATTGTTCAATAATTTGGCTTCTTTAGTGAATGCTAGTTCATTCAATATTTATGAAAGAAATGGACTTCATTAATTTCAACTTTTTGGTAGGGATGAAGTGTAAAATTGCTATTGACTATTTGATTGTTGAAGAGTGTGATGTTTAAGTAGAGTGTATAGAGATGGAAACCTGGTGCACAAAACCTCTCTATGTAGTCTACTATGTTTGTATCTTAATTGGCTTGGTAACATGAAATGGCCAAATAAAAGAAATATGCCAAAAAATAGTATTTTAATCATGAGGTCATAAATTAACATGTATTAAAATAATCTCATTCAATATTTTTAAAGAATATTAAACTTGAGAATAAAATTAGCACAACATAAAAGAATATTAAAGCTGAGAATGAAATTAATATAACATCAGTCAAATTGTTGACGAATATTTCTACAATCAAGAAATTATTAGGCTAGGCACAAATACAAAAAAATTAAAGAAAAGTGCCTCACTTTTTTAGTGTTGAGTAGCAAAGGAGGGTGGCATTGTTATTTCATTCTTTGTGTGATCCTCTCACTTGAGGAAGTTCAATGTCACTAAGAAGATTTGTTCGAGCACAATAATCAAATACACCTTGAAAGCCTAATTGAAGCTAGGATCAATATATAAATTGAGAACATCTCTACCAAGCACTATCCCTGTGCTACCGTACTCATGTTTCACTTGCACAAAATCCTTTCACCAAAAGATTAAAAAAACCCATTCTTGCAAAGATAGTAAAGAAAGAAAGGAAAAAAAACCAAGGAGGCACTCTTTCATTGGTAAAATAAAAGACTTCATCAAAGTGAAGAGGGATTTTTGACCATCCGACTTAGCTCAAAGATAGCCTTCCCATCTTTGGTGTAGACTGGGAAGCTACAAAGGAAGGTTTAAAACCATACGATTAGTTAAATAATATAAATATATAGAACAAAATTTAGAATGATGTGTATACCTTGCGACACAATATGAGAAGTGGTTTTCCCATGTGTGCATGAGAATAAGGTGGTTGTAAGCGAGGGCATATGTGTCCACTTTGAAGAAGAGATCTCCATTGGAATCAAAGATGGTGAAGCCCTTGCCTAGAATTTATAGACTTTGATAAAGAGAATTAGATATTTTTAAAAATTGAATCACATAAGAGATGCTAGCTGCTATGAAATCAAACATAAAACCACATAATTTGTTTTCTACAAGAATAAAATCATACAAGGTTTCCTAAAAAAAACATAAGACTCTATTAATGGCTTCTACCAATCTTTTCTCAAGAAAATGAAAATATGTTTCTTGAGTATATGTTTAATAACTATTTTGAGCGCACACACACAATCCTTAAAAATGGAATAATTAGCACAAGAAAAGTCATATGCCATCTCCTTGTAATTTCCTTATTGTATAATGATCTCTCTCTGTGTGTGTGTGTGTGTGTGTGTGTGTGATTTAGTACGAAAAATAATATGTTATCTACTTGTAATTTTCTCATTGTGTAATAATTGAATGAATAGGTTATATGATTAAAAGAATTTTATATCTCTTACACTAATGAAGAAATGATAGTTGTAGGATGCTTCTATTACATACTCTTACATATGCTTAACATGATAAAGTAGAAGGAAATATCATATTACATGTTTATAACTATAACACATTTTTTGAAACAACATAACCCTAGAGCATTGTTTATTTAATATCTTTTGATCTAGACACATTTAAGACATGCACATACGATCAAACAATCATGAATTCACCCAACAATATATATCTATGAAATAAAGTCTTAAATACAAGAATTATGAAAATTATGTAGAAACCCATATTCCTTCAAATGTTTTTATCTCAATTATTATGCCTTTCTTCTACATATAAGCTCAAGATCTCATTGGTTCCCTATCATTTATGACTATTTAATTAACATTATTTTATAAATTTTAAGGTCAAGATCTTTTTCATATATGACAAATATGGATTTATTGTAATATGACAAGGTTCCATGTCACAATCATATATTTATTGTAAATTTATTCCATGATAATCCTTTTAATCTCTACCATCAATATATGGTAGCCCGCCTCACTAAAATAACACTACCTCGAAGAAAGGTAGTGGGGTTTGTGCATCCACCATAAGGTTGGCTAAATTTATTGTTGACATTGTAAGTTTGGAATCCACCGATACTTGTTGAATGAATTGTACTTGTCATGTTTTAACAGTTGTCAGTGCGGGCCACTCATTTAGGAAAAACATGAAGCTGCATTTCCTCTTACGTCGTCGAGTTAATGGAAAAACGAGTCAACCTGGAGAAAAGCAATGCCACATGCTGCTTTAGTAATTGAGACCTGACGTTAACTTCTCACACCATGTGAAGAAAGTGGGCATATTTGCGGAGAAAAAGAATGCTACTTTTTCATCATTTTTAATGCTTATAGTACGTTCAACGGACTCTGAGCTTGGGTATAAACATTCATTTATTTAGCACCCATGACAATTGCGTCCGTGATCAACTAACTGTTTTAGCTTAATTAAATTAAAAAAGTATCATGTCACGTGGACGATAGATTTTTATGTTCCTTCCTTTTTAGATAAAGGGTGAACTTTTGGGTGTTTGTTTAGGGTATCATTTGGTTTTGGTGTTTATATTATTATTATTTTTTAAGAATCTTATTTATTTGTGAGATAGAGAGATATTTTAGGGATAAGGAGATTTGTTAGGGATACGATTTATTTTTTATTTTTTATTTTTTATTTTTGTTTTTGGGTTTGTTGAAGTTGTATTTGCACTTGGTTATCTTAACATAAGTGTCATAAATCAATTTTAACTTTTCGTAGATATTGATATTATTATCTATTTTATCTTTTTAAAGTTTTCGTAGATATTGATATTATTATCTATCTTATCTTTTTAGAGATTTTAAGAGATTTTTAATCCTTTAATTATTGATAGTTTTCTTTTGTCTTTTCTCATGTTAATATTTTTATATGGTCATTGATAAAGTATAGGGGTAACAACTTACCACAACTATTGATTTCTTAGGGAGTAATAATTAATTCTAGGGAAATTTGGTTGAGAGGAAGTATTGATAAGTCTCATGAGTTGCTTGTAGTAAGTTTCGGAGGAAAGTTAATATGGTTGGTTAGAAGAATTTTGTTAGCCACTTGTATATGCCAACCACAAAGAGGATTTTGTTGCTTCATGATTGAATCTTCTTTTGAGTTTTGTGAAAAACCATTTGAACCACATTTCTAAAAAGAGGGTACTTATGTTGAAGGGAATGCTGAGATATCTCAAAACTTTAGGTTCATGTTTATTAGATGCCATTCCATAGGAATCCAAGAAGAAGAGGGTAGGGGTGACCCAAGTCATGAATTAATTAGTTTTCTTCATGGACATTTGAGAGCCTAATACAACACAAGCACCCTATATGAAAATGAACCTTAGAAAATCTTGCTTCACCACTACATCCCCATGGCCATTTCATGCAGACCTACCACCACTAAGGGGTCACAATCAACTACTCAGGGGAAGAGAATGCAGGGGATGGCAAGGCAAAAAAGGACTTTAGGCCCTTGTGGACCTAGCTGCTCTATTGGTCTTCTTGATGGACATGATTGTCCTCTCTTTGTCCATGGTTCCAACACTAAACAACAACACCACCAATTGGTTCATACACATGGGCTCTTTCCCAAACCTTCTAAGGACCCTAGACCGCCTATGTTTGACTAGTCAATACTCACAAAACCACCCAAATGCTCTGGATGCACCTCCTTGTACCCTTTCCTTCACAACTGGACCAACTTCCTTATAGCCCTTAAAAAGGGACTGTCAAGTGATAACTTTTGATGCCGACCTCCAAACAAGACTATGAAGGGCTTTTTGAGTACCCATTATCAAGTTCTAAAACATACCAAACATGCAATGGGGGGTTCTTTGGAACAAAAGCCTCAAAATATGATTGTCCCGGTTTCCTACTAGGCCTAATTAGGTTTGTTTTACACACAAATTCAACTCCACTCTTCTAATTCATGTTCCAAGGTGCCCAATAGGTTTGCAAATAGACAGATTTCATTAGTTTTGGGGGTTTTAGGACATTCCAAGTCATTCTATGATCAAACCTCCATTCTACCAAAACTAGCTTGTCAATTACATGATGCTAATAGGCTCCAATGGCTCCAAACATCAACTTGCACATGTCCCCTACCCCTGCACACAAAACCCAATTGAAAACAGACTAAACTAATCCCATTCCACTCATTTTGGGGCTCTAACACAGATGGAATGGGTTAAAAACCCATTGATTTCACCAAAACCCTCAAAACTAGGGTTTAAGACCTATCTGCACAAAAACAGTGATAAAATGCCTTTAGTTTAATGAAAATCCTTCAAAACTGATTCAAATGAAAGTTCAAACCATTCTTCAACTGATTTCAGACATTTTTCCCTATGACAGTACAGTACAGATTCACTCAGTACGTTGGAATACCAAATAAGATAGAAAACCAGAAATACAGGGCAACAAGTAGTATTTTCTTTATTTTCTTTTCTCCAATCAATCCACCTCCTCGACATGTGAGGGGCAAAAAATATATATGTTTACAATGAATTCCATCATTTCATGACTCCCAAATCATGGGAAAACCCAAAAAAAGAAGGCATTAAAAGCTTGTCCTCACAGAAAATAAAAAATAGACTGTCCTATTTTAAATAAATTGCAGACTTTACTAAAGTAAATGCCTATTCTAAGCCTCCACTAAAAGATAATACCTCTAGTAGGCTTCATTACATTATTTTAAAACCAAACTCCACTTAGTCTCTCACTAATGAGACCAAAAATTCAAAAATTTGACTTAAAACAGCCTAGGTGCCCTGCACCATACACCCCAACTTGTAATTTTTCCAAGTCCCTTGGAAAGTTTGTTGTAGCTTTTCACATCTTCGACTCTCATACTTGCCTTCAACAGGTTCATTTTTCTTTGATTCTTCATTGTCCTTGACATGTTTACCATCATCATTACTTGTTTCTTGACAATGTGTACTCCTTGTAAACTATCCTACTCTTAGTCTTTTGACCTTGTCACCTGCATTCCTTGGTGTTATGCATGCCTTAGCATCTGTATCCATGCTTCTCTCAACTGTCCTTCCACTTGTCTTTTGCCTCCTCTTGATTGTTGTCAACCTTTTGTCATCTACTGCATTTACTGCCTTCCTTGTGTTCTGCAGATCATCTACCTTCAATGTCACTATACCAACTGTCCTTTCCACTCTCAGACTAGTTCTAAAACCTTTATTCTTCACAATCTCAGACTGTCCCTTCAATCCTGCTGTTCTTAATGGACATAGAATTGTCCCAACCATGAGATGGTCATGCCAAATCAACTCATCCTTTGCTCTCTCTTAGATTGTACTAGTCATGTTCTTGTCTTCTTTGCTTTGCAAAATCAGATTACACTTCAAACTTACTGTCTCTTCATCTTCCTTCTGCTTCTTATCTATTGTCTCAACAATTCTATGCCTTGAAAAGGCTGCATACTCCTTGGTTACACTCTCCTCAAGTCTCATTGGCTCTCTACTACCAAACATTATCATCTTTGTTGTCCTTGACTACTCCTTGACTTCTTCCTGCCATGGCATCAACACAAAAGTCTTCTCATCCTTCCTAATAGTGAAGGTATTAGGTCTTCCATCATAAACTGCAAATCTGTCAAACTGCCAGGGTCTTCCAAGTATCACATGACAACAATCCATAGGTAAAATGTCACAGAGTACCCTATCCTCATATGCTCCAATCTTGAACTCTACTAATTCTTGTTCACTTACTAAAATGGATTGATGTTCACTTACCCAAGAGACTTTGTAAGGTGTGTCCCTAGGTACTCTCTCCAATCTCAGTTTGTCTACCATCTCACTAGACACCATATTGTCAGTACAACCCGAATCTACTATAACTTTACATACCTTGTCTTTGCATTTGCAAGTTGTCCTAAATAGTGCTCTTCTTTGAATCAGCTCCTTCTCCTTGGAGGTCTTCAGTAGTGCCCTTTCTCTCAACATCAACGTTTTTCCTATCTCACCAACACAATTAGTGGGAGTAAAACCACCACTTTCTTCTTCTTGGACTAATTGAGTTCTCCTCTCATTCTTCCTTTCACCATCATTTGAAAATTTTTGCTTCTTAGGACACTTGTATGCTGGGTGCCCAAACTCTTGGCAATTGTAACACTTACCTACAAAGGTGTTTGCACTTCTTCCACCACCAAATCTGCCTCTAGAACCTCTGCCTTTGAAATCTGTACTTTGTCCTTGTTTGAAATCTATACCTTGTCCTTGTGCCTTGCTCATCTCTTTTTGACTCTCATTAACTTGTTTTGTGTTTGTAAAAGATCCTCTGCCTCTAGAGGTGTTGCCTCTACCTCTGGCTATCTTATCTTGTCTCCTTTTTAGTTTTTCTTCCACTCTAACTGCCATTTGATAATAGTCTTCAACACTCCTTGGATTTGCCAACACTAGTTCATCCTGCATGTTAAACCTCAAACCACCAATATATCTAGCAACTTTTTACACTTCACTTTCATTGTGACCAGACCTTATACTTAGCTTATTAAACTCTTCAGTATATGACTTAACATCCATTTCCTTTTGTCTTAAACCTTGAAGCCTTTTAAACATTTGAACTTCATAATCTTTAGGTAAGAACTTACCTTTGATCTTAGCTACCATCTTGTCCCATGAAGCAATCTTTGTCTTTCCTTGCTTTCTCCTCTCTGTTTGCTAATAATCCCACCATAACAAAGCATGACCTATCAGCTTGGTCTTTGCAATCTTCACTTTCTGCTCCTTAAGAACTTCATCACACTCAAAATGATTGTCCAATGCTGCAATCCAATCAAATAACTCTTCATCACTAAGGCTTCCTCCATACTTTGGCACATCTATCTTCATCTTGTGCTTGTCTTCTTTTACTGCTTTCAACAACTTTATGATCCTCTGATCCTCAGGGTCCAACTCTTCTTCCACATCTTTATACTTAGCTTCCTCTTCTTCCTCAGACTCATTCTCATCACCTAGAGCCATTCCTCTTTTTTGATTTTGTTCTAGAGTAGCCATTCTTTCCTTTAACTCCCTCAACTCTCTAGCATGCTTCTCCTTCAACTCACTCATCTCTTGAGCCATGTTTTTCCCTCTTGGAGGCATCTTGACAAACTATCTCTTCAACTTACCACTTCTCAACCACAACAGATCTACTAAACTAGCTCTGATACCACTTTGATGCAGAGCTACCACCACGAAGGGGTCACAATCAACTACTCAGGGGAAGAGAATGCAGGGGATGGCAGGGAAAAACAAGACTTTAGGCCCTTGTGGACCTAGCTGCTCTATTGGTCTTCTTGATGGACATGACTATCCTCTCTTTGTCCATGGTTCCAACACTAAACAACAACACCACCAATTGGTTCATACACATGGGCTCTTTCCCATACCTTCTAGGGACCCTAGACCACCTATGTTTGACTGGTCAATACTCACAAAACCACCCAAATGCTCTGGATGCACCTCCTTGTACCCTTTCCTTCACAACTGGACCAACTTCCTTGTAGCCCTCAAAAAGGGACTGTCAAGCGATAACTTTTGATGCTGACCTCCAAACAAGACTACTTTTTGAGTACCCATTATCAAGTTCTAAAACATACCAAACATGCAATAGGGGGTTCTTTGGAACACAAACCTCAAAATATGACTGTCTTGGTTTCCTACTAGGCCTAATTAGGTCTGTTTTACACACCAAGTACACACAAACTCAACTCCACTCTTCTAATTCCTATTCCAAGGTGCCCAATAGGTTGCAAATAGACAGATTTCATCCGTTTTGGGGGTCTTAGGACATTCCAAGTCATTCTATGATCAAACCTCCATTCTACCAAAACTAGCTTGCCAATTACATGATGCTAATAGGCTCCAATGGCTCCAAACATCAACTTGCACCTGTCCCCTGCCCCTCTACACAAAACCCAATTGAAAACAGACTAAACTAATCCCATTCCACTCATTTTGGGGCTCTAACACAGATGGAATGGGTTAAAAACCCATTGATTTCACCAAAACCCTCAAAACTAGGGTTTAAGACCTATCTTCACAAAAATAGTGATAAAATGCCTCTAGTTTAATGAAAATCCTTCAAAACTGATTCAAATGGAAGTTCAAACCATTCTTCAACTGATTTCAGACATTTTGCCCTATGACAGTACTATACGGCTTCACTCAGTACGTTGGAATACCAAATAAGATAGAAAACTAGAAATATAGGGCAGCAAGTAGTATTTTCTTTATTTTCTTTTCTCCAAACTTCATCAATCCACCTCCTCGACATGTGAGGGGAAAAAAATATATATGTTTACAATGAATTCCATCATTTCATGACTCCCAAATCATGGGAAAACCCAAAAAAAGAAGGCATTAAAAGCCTGTCCTCACAGAAAATAAAAAATAGACTGTCCTATTTTAAATAAATTACAGACTTTACTAAAGTAAATGCCTATTCTAAGCCTCCACTACAAGATAATACCTCTAGTAGGCTTCATTACATTATTTTAAAACCAAACTCCACTTAGTCTCTCACTAATGAGACCAAAAATTCAAAAATTTGACTTAAAATAGCATAAGTGCCCTGCACCACCATTGCCCTGACCCTTGGCTTTCACTTAGCTAGAAAGACAAAGTACTACTAGCTCTTCACTTTAAGATGCATGTTTCTTCTCTCTTCAACAATGTGGTTTCCAAGTCACTAACTTGGTTTGATTAGTCGGTCTTTGACATGGCTTAAGCTTCCCCACTTCTTTCATTTGGTACAATTACATAGTTCAAGTCAACAATCTTCCTCTAGCTCTTTGTAAATGGCTAAAAGACAATTGATTGTTTCACAAGGGTATAAAGACCTTTCATGATCTATGAGATCTTTGATATCTCTATTGGAAGTCTTGGCACAATTTCACATTGAATTTGGCCTCTCCTCTACTAGATTGGTTGTGACTAAGATCCATTCACTAGTGCCTCACTCCATTATTAATACATTCAATTTCTTCATAGTTAAAATTTCCTCAAAGACTTGAAGTGATCGAATATTAGCCATTCCTCTACCTTCCCTCTAAATTCCTTATATAAAACTTATCTTCTTGACCATGGCCTTAACTCCAAATGGAATCATTTCGTCTCCATTTTCAAGTGCATGAAACTAAGTGCTTCCCTATGCCACTCTAAATCTAATTCTCAAGTGTAACTTACTTCTTAGAAGCTTCTACACCTTAAGGCCCCTATTGGTAACCACCTTTTGCTTCCTTCATATTCATCCTATACTTTTTTCCACTTGCAACAAATACATAAGTCTATCAAACATGTTTTTTGGTTATGCGCACATGCCTACCAAGCTAAGCCTATTATAATATCTAAAACACTTGATATATTTGGTTACAAACTATTCTGAAAATCCACCCTCTTAACCTTTCTAAAAGTTATCAATAAACTATTATTAATCATCTTTCAAAACTAAGATGTCTTGGAGTACAAACAACACTAAGAGGGGGGGGGTGAATCAGTGTTGTAGATAAAAATAATTCAATTTGCTTCTTATCAAAAACTTGATGCAAGAAATCAAATACTATTCAATAAAAGATGGGATATTCAAGTATGAAGGACAAATGTACCATGCATCAAATGAAACCATAACACAAAGATTTCAGGAGTGGAAAACCCTCATGGGGTAGAAAAACCACTCAGAATTGCCTCACTGGCTTAACCACGAAAAACACCAAATACAGAGCCTCACTGACTTTTAAGTCTCACTGACTTATATCACTGCCTCATTGGCACAAAGAAGCCTCACTGGCTGATATAGTTGCCTCACTAGCACAACACAACTGGTTTTACATATCAAGATGTTTTATAAGAGTATTGAGGACTGCTTAGTTTTCCATAAGCTTCATGACATCAGTCTATCTTTAACTCATACATACACATTCTCCTTATCACTCCTTTTAACATAAACATGAGACTGATTACAACACTGTCCTTATATCACCATTACATCAATAGGACTAATATAGATATACTTAATGACTCATCACTCCTCATTATGACTCATAACAAGATCAGAACTTTCATAACTGAGACATATATTCTGCAAACAGTTTTCAATAAACCCTTACACTTCAAGAGATTTTAACACACATCTCATGACTCTTGATACAAGATTTCTTTCTAGATGTACATATAAAGTAAGAATAAATTGATATAATCCACAAGGTTTACCATCATACTATAACAACTTGAAACTCGAAAACACTTTGAAGCTTCTGTGGCAAGAAACACAAACTCTGACAGCATCCTTATTCTAACATGCAAGATTTCGGTGTAACTTTGTAGACTTTATCATGATCTATCTAAATCTGCAACACGCAAGAATAGAGATTCACCATTGATCTTCTCATTACATTCTCACAAACAACCCTCAGTTCTATACACCAAAAACTTCTCTCAGGACTGCCAAACAATATATATTTAATATGCATCAATACTGCACAAATATATCTGTCACAGCATGTTCTAAAAAAAACTCATATTTTTTTGTTCAGTTCTTCACCGTTCCAAGAGAAGTTGAAAAGATGCAGTTATAAATCAGTTATAAACCCTCTCTCAAACTGAAGCCCGTCAAATTATACTTAAACGAGTAGTCTTTAGGGCACAGATGTAAATTTAAACTCCCATTATTGATCTTGTCATCGCGGGCTCTGGTTGTTTAAATCCTGTCCCTCGATTGAAATACCCGCTTACAACAAACTTGACTTCACCGAGATCCCCTGTGCCCCTAGGTCAAGGGGCCGGTAAGCACATTGGCCAGCAACCCTTCACCCGGTGGTCTTTTATGAAGTGACCTCTGACAGCAGGTCAATTAAAAAAATAAAAACAAAAAGAACCAAGGGTTATGACAGGTGACAAAAGATAAGTAGATATGTGAAGCAAACAAGGTGCCTCTTGTGGTCCTCAAAAAACATGCCTTTGAAACATCTTCAAGATCATTAATTTAACTCTGAGACATATAAGGTATAACCAGAGACACAAACCTATTTTGGCAAAGTTATTAATGCATAACCTCCATGGAATGTGACTCTTCTCTTTTTCAAGAATTAAGATCGTTAGGACTTGTGAAAAAAAACATTGAACCATTAACTCAACTACATAGTGTTCTTTTAGAGTGATAGGCCAACTCAACTTCATCAAAGCTATGACAAGATTTTTCAACAAAACAAAGTAAACACTAGAGTTTTAGACACAATAGGATGAAGTGATCCCTAGGAGCACAAAGAACAAGATGACATAAAGATGCAATAAAAAAGAAACCCTGGAGTCCACAAAGCACACTGAACAAGGACATAACCATCTAGGATTTAAACAGAGGTGAATCATCAATGTGAAACATGACTTTCAAGCTGCATTATCAAATTAGATTGCAAGGTAAGACAACTATCAACACCTTTAGTTCCACTGCATACTTGAATGCATGCGCACCAAACTATATGAAGGTAAAACATTCTTTGCTCTTCCAACTCCAACTCATAACAAGTGAATGACAACTCTACATACTCATCTCCAAACATCAAACATCATCAATGAAGATGAATGATGCAATACTGATTGAGGTCCTGAGTGTCACTAGCTTGCCTCACCATCAACATGACTTCAACCCATCCATCAAACATCATGAACATAGGAAGACCTGAATCCATGAACAAGTGAATGAATAACATGAAACACAACAAAGTCCTGACTCCATTAGCATGATCAATATGATATGATTTCTTAAAGAAGTGATTCTTCTAACATTGAATAACTCCTAATTATATGCAACTCTTGATCATATCAAATCCTGGTCTCCTGATGCATGAACTCCTGATCTCATGATGCATGAACTCCTGATCTCCTGATACATGAACTCGTGACACCTCAGACATTCCTGATCAGTCAAACATGATGATCCTACTAGCATCAACTCCTGATTATGTCATCTCACACCTTTACCTTTAACACTTCACATCTTGACAAACTTCTGACTTCAAACCTTTCACATCAAGCTTTTGGCCTCTGAACCCTTTGACATCAATGACAACCAATATGTCAAAGCAACAAACTCCCCCTTTGGCATTGATGTCAAACAAACTAATCATTGTACCTTCTTGATTAAGTTGACTGATCAACCATGACATTTGCATTTTCTCCCCCTTTTGACATCACATGACAAAGGACTCTAGAAAAGAGGTACCCCCCTTGTGAAAAGCATACTGTCATCTTGAGGTATGAAAGTAGAGCACTTTCTTAAACTAACAATATGATATCAAACTAAATAGAAATATCAACTGTCCTTTGGATGTGAATCCTAAAACTTCAACCACTGAGCTATTCGAACCTCTCTATGCTCCTGCCATACACACTATCAATCACTAAGAACTCTATTTATAAACAACAGACAATAAGGTCGCATTTGCAGCAGTAGATTCTTGTCACATTTATCCACTACATTTTGCTAGATCCATATTTCTGCTCCAAAACTAGAAAATAACCTTGATGTCTCTCCATTTGTAATGCTTTCTCTATTATCCTGCCCCTTTGTGGTCTATGATCACTTCTCAGACTTCTTTGCTGACTATTATCATGCATTGTAAGAAGCAGATCTCACTCTCATAACTTTGTAATATATTCTTCATTCCTCTGTGATTCCTACATAATGTAGATCCACTTTTTTTGGCAATCTTTGCTTCTTTATACAAACCTTCTAATGCCCACCTTCTCTATATCTGCCTATCTTTTAGGCTCGTTGTCTCAATACACTATATCTCAACCAAGCATAGTGTCATATCACTATTTTCCCCAACAAATCCTTTATATGTTCTTCTTTCCTTTGTGACACTGTCTCTGCTTACTAATAATAGTCCTTGAAGAGGTAGACCCCTGATAAGGCTTTGACAAGGATGGTGACCCCAAAACGACTATCTCAAACCTTATATTGTGCATTTAGGCTATTGCAGACTTGTGGAAACCTTCTAGTTTTGAGTCTTTCCTTTAATTCATCCATATTCCTTTGGGAGGATCCTCATACACTATCCTCAACTGTCTTTTCATGTTCTCATTGAAGAACTATGTGTTGACTATTCCTATAAACAAAATCATTCAATGCATACCACAATAGTAAACCATATTCATGTATGGATTAAAAAGAGACATTGTGTAGACTCGTTTGGAAGTGGCAAACTACTATAGCATGGGAATGCCATTATGAACATATGCATGTGAATATGAATCTCTTTTTACTATCCTCACTTATCCCTTTATTCCACATAAACTTCTGTGAACATGTTCTGCTTATTTTATACTTGTTTCTATCTCTACACATGGAGTAGATCTCTAACAATACAATGAATGCTTTTGTGATGATTCCAATTCTTTTAGGATTCTCAACTTCAAATCTTTAGATCTGTAATGACTGTACCATTGTCCTGGCCTTCCAATGTTGATAAACATCCTCTTAAAACCTTGACAAAACCATGAACCTATTGCATGGGCTTAATGAAAGAAAAATTACTCATGCAAGTATCCTGGGTATTTCACAATGTCATTAAAGTCTTTGCAAATCTCTATCTTGCTATCAACCTCATAGACTTTGTCTGCTACCTCAAGCATGACTGTCTCTGTTATTGTTTGGGTCTTTTCTGCACTGAAGGTCTACTCTATCACTAGGCCTGTTATGAACACCAACTAGGGCTGATCTGCCATGCAAACCTTCATAGTTTGAGGATCTCCAAATCTCAAAAAAAATCTATTTCTTCTTCTTTCTAGATCCATGTGATGCTGACTCACGTACATTATCCACTCTTAGCAAAAGCTTGTCAATGTCACTTTTGCACCACTATGCAATTATTAGCATCAAACACTTTGAACACCTCACATCATGAGGATCAACATAGCGTAGGCATCAAACACCTATCAATATATATATCAATTAGGTTGTCATCCACTATCCATATTTGTCCTTTTGCCATCAGTGGAAAACACATCAACACTCTATGGTCACTACCCTTTGATAGATCTGCAGAGTAAATGTTCACATGTCTTGAAGAACCATACTCAAAGAACAAAGAGAATTTTCAGTATCTCTGTATCCACAATATGTTGTCCTGATTGAACACACAGTCCTATCTTGTTCAACATACCCAAAAAATGATCCAAAACTAACACATCTTCCTAATTTTCTCCAGGGGTTTGAGAAATGTAACATAAAGTTAACTCCCCCTTAAATTATGTTATCCTTTTATGCACTTATGGATGTTACTTGTGCAATATGCACAAGCTCAGATTCTTTCTTTTCCTTTTCTTGTTTCCTTCTCCAAACTGTTATAGGCCCTTTTCTTTTCTTGTTTAAGGTATCTTCTTGCTTTTGTTTGATCACATAGCACCTAGATGGTTTCATCAAACTATTCCTACACAATTGTGCTTTGTGTCCAAATCTATAACACATGTAGCATATAATATTGCTATCTAAACCAAAAGATAGGTAGTTTCTTCTAGACATGCTATAAGAACTCTTATTGACATTCCTGATATGATCATGTTTCTCAAACATCCTACAATTTCTTGCACAATCTCTTGCTCTATGGCCATAAACATGACAACAATAACAATAACCATGAAATTGAGAATAATTGTACCTCATTAAGTGCTTGGTAGATAGAGATCTTGTAGACTTGATTGTCCTTCCTCCTTGATCTTCTGAGGCAGCAATATGATAACTCAATCCTATCTTCTTCCTAGGTGTCTTTCTTGCTTTGGAACACTCTCCTTCTTCATAACCTAGACCAATAGTGTCCTTGAAATTCTTTTGTTTGCTCAACATGTCATTCAACTTGCTTGTACTTTCTTCAAACTCCTGATATTTCTTAGATAAGGCCTTGAGACCTTCATAATCTTTTCTCATATTGACAATTTCTGTTTCTAATTTCAAACATTCAATTCTTTTCACTTCAAGGTCAAATTTTGTAATATCTATTATTCTTTTGGCTTCCTCAATTTTAGTCTTTAGACTGATAATCAATTTGTCAGATTCATCAACATGACTCTTTAAGTCCACAATCTGATTTCTTGCCTCTTCAAACTCTAAAGAAACTTTTGCAAAATCTGAACATACCTTGTCTTTGGAGTCTTTTTCTTGCTAAAGCTGGTCCTCTAATCTCTGATTCTCCTTTTTAAGTTGTTTGATTTGATCTAAGGCACACAAGAGTTCTCCTTCTAAATCAACTTCACAATCATTTTCATCAAACTCCTGTTCATCTTCATCCATAAAGAGGTCTTCTTCTTTATCATCAATCTCAATAGCAAAATCATCTTTTCTTTCATCATTCAAGGGAGACTCATGCAACAACACATCACATGACATGACTGGGGTTTGTTGTTCAACCTTTTGCTTAGCTTCTTTCTTTCCTCTATTTCTTTTACTCTTTCCCATGGTACTCCACTATCAGGACCTACCCAAGCCAGTTAGACTTCTATAGGGAACCTATTCTTTGATACTACTTGTTGGAGTACAGACAACACTAAGAACGGAGGTGAATTAGTGTTGTAGATAAAAATAATTCAATTTGCTTCTTATCAAAAACTTGATGCAAGAAATCAAATACTGTGCAATAAAGGATAGGATATTCAAGTATGAAGGACAAATGTACCATGCATCAAATGAAACCATAACACAAAGATTTCAGGAGTGGAAAACCCTCATGGGGTAGAAAAACCACTCAGAATTGCCTCATTAGATTAACCATGAAAAACACCAAATACAGAACCTCACTGACTTTTAAGTCTCAATGACTTATATCACTGCCTCACTAGCACAAAGAAGCCTCACTGGCACAACACAACTGGTTTTACAGATCAAGATGTTTGACAAGAGTACTGAGGACTACTCAGTTTTCCATAAGCTTCATGACATCAGTCTATCTTTAACTCATACATACACATTCTCCTTATCACTCCTTTTAACATAAACATGAGACTGATTACAACACCGTCCTTACATCACCATTACATCAATAGGACTAATACAGATATACTTAATGACTCATCACTCCTCATTATGACTCATAACAAGATCAAAACTTTCATAATTGAGACATATATTATGCAAATAGTTTTCAATAAACCCTTACACTTCAAGAGATTTTAACACACATCTCATGACTCTTGATACAAGACTTCTTTCTACAAGATGTACATATAAAGCAAGAATAAATTGATATAATCCACAAGGTTTACCATCATACTATAACAACTTGAAACTTTTATTTGTCACATCACTGAAACACTTTGAAGCTTCTGTGGCAAGAAACACAAACTTTGACAACATCCTTATTCTAACATGCAAGATTTCAATGTAACTCTGTAGACTTTATCATGCTCTATCTGAATATGCAACACTCAAGAATAGAGATTCACCATTGATCTTCTCATTACATTCTCACAAACAACCCTCAGTTCTATACACCAAAAACTTCTCTCAGGACTGCCAAACATTATATATTTAATATGCATCAACACTCCACAAATATATCTGTCATAACATGTTCTAAAAAAAACTCCTCATACTTTTTTGTTCAGTTCTTCACCATTCCAAGAGAAGTTGAAAAGATGCAGTTATAAATTAGTTATAAACCCTCTCTCAAACTCGAGCCTGTCAAATTATACATAAAAGAGTAGTCGTTAGGGCACATATGTAAATTTAAACTCCCATTGTTCATCTTGTCATTGCGGGCTCCGATTGTTTAAATCTTGTCCCTCGATTGAAATACCCACTTAAAATAAACTTGACTTCACCAAGATCCTCAGTGCCCCTAGGTCAAGGGGCCGGTAAGCACATTGGCCAGCAACCCTTCACTCGGTAGTCTTTTATGAAGTGACCTCCGACAGCAGGTCAATTGAAAAAATTAAAACAAAAAGAACCAAGGGTTATGACAGGTGACAAAAGATAAGCAGATATGTGAAGCAAACAAGGTACCTCTTGTGGTCCTCAAAAAACATGCTTTGGAAACATCTTCAAGATCCTTAATTTAACTATGAGACATATAAGGTATAACTAGAGACACAAACCTATTTTGATAAAGTTATTAATGCATAACCTCCATGGAATTTGACTCTTCTCTTTTCAAGAATTAAGATCGTTAGGACTTGTAAAAAAACATTGAACCCTCAACTCAACTATAGAGTGTTCTTTTACAGTGACAGGCCAATTCAACTTCATCAAATCTATTGCAAGTTTTTTCAATAAAACAAAGTCAACACTAGAGTTTTAGATACAACATGATGAAGTGATCCCTAGGAGCACAAAGAACAAGATGACATAAAGATGCAATAAAAAAGAAACCCTAGAGTCCACAAAGCACACTGAACAAGGACATAACTATTGAATATCAGGAACACTGAGAGGGGGGGTGAATCAGTGTTCCATAAAACCTTTCATGCACTTTCACTTTTAACCTTTTTCCAAAATTAATTAAACAAAAGCACAATATGCAAATGAATAGCAACCACAAAGACATAACACATGGACGTGGAAAACCCAAGAAAGGGAAAAACCACAGAGAGGATTAGCTCTTAATATATATTGCAATCTTTTACAAATGGTTATGTTCAGGCTTGGTCACTCCACGGGCCTAGAACATGCTGGCTCACTACCATGAAGTACAACTAGGTGTAGCAGACTCACTGCCTCAACCCTAAACCTAGAAAGATTACAATGAGGGCTATTAAACCCTAATGGATGCTTACTTCCAGGCTCATTGCCTTAAAAAAGATGGCTAACTTCCAAGTACAAGTGAAATTATATAAGAAATATGAATATTGCAAAAGCATCTATCAGCATGCCAGGGTGCCGTCATTTAGCAACTGAATATTGTATCCTCAGTCTTCATCCTTACTAATCTTCTATCTCTTCTCTGCTTTTATCATGCTCGCATCAATACCATACACAAATTATCTTCACACACCAAACACCAAACTCGATCCCGTATATATATCTGCAACACTTAAAATCATATTAGGTCGGCATACTCAGATGAAGCGTATAGTTGATAAACCTATAGCTTGTCAGCCAAATCCATTCATCAAAATACCTAGTGGACCTAAATAACATTTGAAGCATCTTCTCATATGTCGGCCCCAACTATAGAACCACTTAGGATAAAGTTCTAATCAATAGAAATTACTGCATATAAATCAAACTATCATGTCGGCCTCAAACTCAAACTGCTACTGGTTTAGTTCAGCTGTCAAATCACAAATTTTACTGTAGATCATAAGACATTTCCAAAATCATATCAAAGATTCTTCACACATTCCCAATCTTACCTTCAGAATTGCAAAGTATGATATCAACTTGTGGCGAAATGCAAACCATCAGAACTCAGATTCTATCACAGTCAATCTCTATCAAACACTATAGTGATACTCAGCAGCTTGCAACTATCTTTCTGGTGGACTTCAGAGCTTACACCTCTAGATTTAGACACTTCATAAAACTATTTGCAACACCTCAAAACCACATAACAAATAATTCACTTGCGGTGGAATACAGACCATTTTACTTTGTACTGTACACTGTTCTTATCATACCTCTATTCTTCCAGACTTAGAAATTTTCTCCAAGTGACTTCCAGAGGAAGTCAGGACTTGATCACTGGAATATAGAAACACCAAACAACTATGAACATTATACCTGAGCTACACTTCCAGGTCATCATATGTGGAAGCACACTGATCAACTTACTGTCCCTTACTTTGTATATTGCCCATACTTATTCATTTCTGCCAACCGGACCTGAATTCCAATATGACCTTCTAGAGTTATGTCTTCTTGTCATGCTGAAGGGATCTTTGAGCCTTGTTGCCATCAATGACAACATACAAGTCCATACTGGAGTAGTGTTGCTTGCCAACAAACTCCCCCTTTAGCATTGATGGCAACACTTAGTGAAAAATGTTTGACTACTCCCCCTTACTATATACACTTCTATATTCCTTCTCCCCTTGATATTTTTCACTAATCTTCTCTCCCTCTTTGACATCAATGGAAAAGGGTGTGTTTTGGAACCAAAATTTGTCAAGTCTTCAAAATTCTTATGTACTTTGCCACATATTTACAAGTACAGTCTTCTACTTCATTTTACATATGCTGAAGAATGTCACTAAAGATGTTTTTTAGTTGAGCTATCTCAACATCCCAGCTCTTCTTAGCACCATCCAAAATTTGTATATGCCCGCAGAGTAAAAAGACTAGGGTTTCTGTCGTTTGTAGATATAATGTTGTGGCAGTTTGTGCAGCAAGCTGTGCTTTAGCTACAAGCCTAGTCATTGAATCTAGTTTAGGACTGATCAATCTTCTCAACTGTCCCATTATACTCTTTATTTGATATCTCTAATTTATTAGATCATTCAAGTCATTATGAATCTTGATGACTTGAGCTTCTTTATTGCTGGTTGATTCATTCACCGGATCAAAAGATTTAGAGAAATTCATCAGTTTTTCTTCCAAGTCCTTGATCTTATCTTTTGTCTTCTTTGTAACTTTCGGCCATGACAGACAAAATTTATATACATCATCGGCTTCTACAATAGCATTTTGAATACTTTGTATCCCATTATCTAACTAAACCTTATCAATAGCTATCAACTTTGTCAACTCATCTAACATGTTCTCACTGAACTCTTGTCTAACTTTTGTTTCAACAGATATTTCAAGAGATTTAAAGTATGTACTTACAGAATGAATTAGTCCCTTGAGTTGACAAGTGGCAAACAAAGAGGTATCCTTCCGGTATGTTGGCACCAATTTTTCCAAAATGTTGGATGTATCATTTATGAGTTCGCTATCCTCAATGTGGGACTTCAATATCTCTTTTCTTTCTTTGGCTTGGGCAACTAAAGCCAACTTGAGCATCTGAACAGGAGACATTATATCTAGGTTTATTGGACCTTGGATTGACTTAGGCTCATCTAGAACTAGTTCCTCCTTTTCCAAGAATTCTTTTACTACCTCTGCAATGTCTCTTGCTGCACCAGAGATATCATTTTTTGTTCCTGCTTCAGAGGATTAATGTCCATGGCCTTGTTTGTGTCCTCCTTCTATTCATCTTCTATCAAATCCTTTTCAATCTGAAGTGCCAGAGAGGGACTGGTTTGTGTAGTTGGTATTTCTTCTTCCTCGGTCTTTTCCTCAACAATATTATCCACTGTTTGATGTTCCAGAGAGGCAAGAATTTCCTTTTCTTTAGCTATTTGACCAACTTTATCTGTCTCCTCTTCAATGTTGACTTCCGGAACAGATGTTTTATCACCAACATTATTGTCTTCATTGTCATAGATAGTAGGAATATTGTTTTTCTTTAATGCTGTCAAAGTGATCTCCTTTGTTTCCTTGACTACTTTATCAATTTCTCCCAACATCAATGAGTTCATTCTTCTCTTGGTTCTGAAGGCATCCTTGACCTCTTTAGAGATTTTGTCCTTCTCCTCAGGGGTGATCTCCAGACATAATCTTATCAATGAGTGTTCCCTGAGCTCAACATCCTTTGCCATAGCCACTTCTTTTCTTGTGCTCATTATATTTGCTAGGCTATGTGGAAGATCAGTGATAATTTCAATCAGAGCATTGTTGTAGATGTTTAGATATTCTACAACAGCGATCTCAATGATCCTCTTGTCTGGATCATTATACTCATCATACAACTGAGCAATGGGTTTTAGATTTCCATCCACTGTTATGGTTTTGAGAACATCTTCAAGGCTTATAGTTGTTTCCTCTATTTGAGACACATCTTTCTTTTTCCTTTTGCTAGGTTGACCCTTACTGGAGGGTTTCTTCTTGCTAGATCCAAAGGCTTTTGTAGCCTCAATTTTCATCTTCTTTACCTCCTCATCTTACTCTATTGCTTCTTCATCAACAACTATGCTTACATGCATTCTCTTGGCCTTGGTCTTCTTTCTCTTAGAACTGGAGGTAGGAGTTTCCACACTTGTAGATGGTGTGGAATCTAAGGGTATGAATGTAGCTTCTACAGAGGTGGATCCTTTGGTTCTTTTTCTTGAGACCTCTGGCTTTTCCGGTTCACCCTTGGGTTCTTCCGAAGCTCCACTTGATTCGCTTTTTCTCTTTTCTTCTTCTTTAGCAGCTTGTGTTTTTTCCCTTGCCTTTGTCACTTGTTCTTTTGTGAACCCATATCTAGCAGTAATTTCCTCTACTTCTTTTCTCACCTTCCTAGTGGATTATGTCTTCCTGAGTTCAACATGAAGTTTCAAACTTAGTTCTTCATAAGTCCCAAACCTCTCTTCATTAGTGTCTCTAGGTTTGCTAAGCAGGTGCTGGGCATAGTTTTCAAGTATTTATCCATCTACCTCATAACCCATTGGCATAATCCAGACTGTCCTAGGCTCCACAGCTTCCATCAAGCATTGATCTTTTGTAACCATAAAACATATGGTATCCTTATACTTCTCAACAATTTTCTCCAAGATTCTTTCTCTTGATTGTATCATGCTTTGAAAGTTTTTGAAATATCACCACAACGCTACCTTTTTCTCATCATGGTTTCCAATGCTACTTAAAAGATTTCTAATTTGAACAACTACTGGTTTGCTAGTTAACCAGAATAAATTCTTCATCTTTGGTAATTCATTCATAAAATAGAAGAATAGACAAATAACCAGCGTACCATACTTGAATGGATAGTTCTTGCTTTCCTTTATCTTCTTCAGATTCTCTAGTAGTTGGATTCTCAGTAGCTCGCACAAATCATAATATGCATTCTCTTTAACCATTTGATATGTAGTGTATATTGCAGTACCAGAAACAGAGTTCTCTCAGTTTGAGAAGTAAACCTTGTAACCTATGACCATTGATGCAAACTTTATTGCAGGATCAGTAATATCATTTATTGTTAGCACCCTTTTGTCAAATTGGGCTCCGATGGCATCTGTAACCGTTTGATTCTTAACCGCCTTCAATAATGGCACACCTCCGATGGAGTTTAGTCTAGTGACTGCCTGAATTGCATCGTTTGTTATCTTCAAGGATTGCCCTTTCCCTAACCACATGAACTCATCATGAATCCTGCTTAGCACATACCAAACCCATTCATCTGTTACAAATGTGGGAAACTCTACACATTGGATGAATTTCTTCTCTTCCAGGACTTTGTATTCTTCCTTTAGGTAAAATTGATCATCACTTAAATCTTTTTGATATAAGTCTATGAATCTGCTGTCGCCGTGCTCATCTAGGGCAACATGGATATATGCCCTAACATCTTCCACATATAGAACTCTGTAAGGTATACCTGAGAATGCACCCATTGGATTAACTTCAGTTGCTTTGTAGGGATGTTTCTTGAATTTAGGTCGTGGTCGCTCAGTAATATCAACAATTTGCAGCATTGCCATCTCAGGATTTTAATAGACTCACAAATAGGGTTTGAATGGAAATACCTTATTTTTGTCGAATTAGGGTTTCATTTCTCCAAATTACTATGAATTATTTGAATCTTTGTTGCACCTTGAAATTTTGCTTCAATTTCTTTCTGATGTCTGGAAGCTCGAATGCAAAGTGAATTAGAAGACAAATGACTTACTTTTTATCCTCCGCACTTGACCTAATCATCATAAATGCTTATTCTCAAAGAGCTGCCTGACTTTTCTCTAATAGACATAGTCGATCAAAATTGCTTTGCAATGTGCCACATTGACTCCTTTTCTTCCAATTTTTCTTTTAGGAGATTTGTCAGATCATATTCCATCATACACCTTCGTGCCTGATTCTGGCATCCACTTTTTGGCTGTGGGTTTTGGATTTTCAACACTGCTCCCCTTGAGCCAGAGCTCCCAATTTAGCTCCCGTAGGAAGTATCTACATCAGATTCTAGTGCGGATCTATCCACTTCTTTAATTACTTCTTTCTTGACCCATATCTTATCCATTTCCTTCTTGGTTTCAACTGGATCAATCTTTTCTTTTCCCTTAGCATTCCTCTGCTCTAATTTTCTTTCTTTAGCATAGTAATTTCTCTTCACATTCTTGCTTCTACAGAATTTTGCAACATATCCAAATTTGTTGCAATTGAAACACACAATGTTTCCTTGTCCTTGATTCCTTCCTCTGAATGAATTCATCCTTGATCTGCATTGATTAGCCATGTGTCCAAATATATTGCATGCGAAACACTTTCTATTGAACGATTGATTATTCCTTACATTGTAAGACCCATTTCTTACTAGACTTCTGCATTCATTTGATTTGTAACCAATTTTCTTGCAATTGAAGCATTGACCAAAGAATGATGAAATGTTCTGATTTACTTTACTCCTGCATTGAGTAGCTTTATGACCAAACTTATTACAATTAAAAGAATGGCCATTGAAAGATGGATACCTTTGATTATTTGGTTGTCTGACTAGAGGTCTTCTAGGTTGTCTTCTTTGATTTCAGAACTGGTTCCTTCTATTTTGCTTTGACTCAGTGTTTGTTTGACCAGATTTTGAGCTTTCTCCTCTCTCAAATCCAAAACCTTGCTTATCATCAGTACTCTTTTGACTAGCAATTATTTTATCAAGCTTTGCAGTACTTATCTTGAACTTTTCTTAATAGCTCTTGGCCTTTTCCAAATCTGCTCTTAGACTCACAATTTCTTTTTCAAGTTTGACACAATCTTTTGATTTTCTTTTCACCATTGAATTTAGATCTTCTTCTGATTTTGTTCTTTCTATAACTTCTACTTCCAAATCATTCAAGTTTCATTTGCTGACATCAATTGATCACTAACTTCTTGGTATCTTTCTTCAAATTTCTTGACTTGTTCTTTTACCTTTGAAATGCATTCATCAACCTTTTGTAAGTTATCTTTCAAATCCCTGACTTCTACTTCAGACTTATCAAGATCAATGAGAGTTGCTTCAAGTTCCTTGTAGCATTCATAATTTCCAAATCTTCTGGCTGCCATGATTACACTATCCCAGATCTTCCTTGAGCTGTTAGGCTTCTTCCAAGGAACTTGGATTTGATACCAATTGTTGAATATCAAGAACACTGAGAGGGGGGTGAATCAGTGTTCCATAAAACTTTTCATGAACTTTCACTTTTAACCTTTTTCCAAAATTAATTAAACAAAAGCATAATATGCAAATGAATAGCAACCACAAAGACATAACACATGGACACTAGGATTTTTATGTGGAAAACCCAAGAAAGGGAAAAACCATGGAGAGGATTAGCTCTCAATATATACTATAATCTTTTACAAATGGTGATGTTCAGGCTTGGTCACTCCACGGGCCTAGAACATGCTAGCTCACTGCCATGAAGTACAACTAGATCTAGCAGACTCACTGCCTCAACCCTAAACCTAGAGAGATTACAATGAGGGTTGTTAAACTCTAATGGATGCTCACTACCTTAAAGAAGATGGCTCACTTCCAAGTACAAGTGAAATTATATAAGAGATATGAATATTGCAAAAGCATCTATCAACATGCCAGGGTACAGTCATTTAGCAACTCAATACTGTATCCTCAGTCTTCATCCTTACTAATCTTCTATCTCTGCTCTATTATTCTCATGCTCACATCAATAAAATACACATTCGATTCACACACCAAACACCAAACTCTATCTCATATATATATCCTCAACACTTAAAATATTCATATTAGGTCGGCATACTCAGATGAAGCGTATAGTTGATAAACCTATAGCTTGTCAGCCAAATCCATTCATCAAAATACCTAGTGGACCTAAATAACATTTGAAACATCTTCTCATATGTCAACCCCAACTATAGAACCACTTAGGATAAAGTTCTAATCAATAGAACTTACCGCATATAAATCAAACTATCATGTCAGCCTCAAACTCAGACTGCTATTGGTTTAGTTCAACTATCAGATCACAGCTTTTACTGCTCGGACCATAATACACTTCCAAAATCATATCAAAGATTCTTCACACATCCCTAATCTTACCTTCAGAACCGCAAAGTATGATATCAACTTGCGGCGAAATGCGTACCATCAAAACTCAGACTCTGTCACAGTCAATCTCTGTCAGACACTAGCGATACTCAACAGCTTGCAACTATCTTTCCAGTGGACTTCAGAGCTTACACCTCTAGATTTAGACACTTCATACAACTGTTTGTCACACCTCAAAATTGAATAACAAAATATTCACTTGCAGAGGAATGAGGACCATTTTACTTTGCACTGTACACTATTCTTATCATACCTTTGTCTTCCAGACTTAGACATTTTCTCCAAGTGACTTCTGAAGGAATTCAGGACTTGATCACTAGAATATAGCAACACCAAACAACTATGAACATTATACCTGAGCTGCATTTCTAGGTCATCATCTGCAGAAGCACACTGATCCACTTACTGTCCCTTACTCTGTATATTGCCCATACTTATTCATTTCTGCCAACCAGACGTGAATTCCAATATTACCTTCTAGAGTTATGTCTTCCTATCATGATGAAGGGATCTTTGAGCCTTGTTTCCATCAATGACAACATACAAGTCCATACTGGAGCAGTGTCTCTTGCCAACAATAACCATCTAGGATTTAAACAGAGGTGAATCATCAATGCGAAACATGACTTTCAAGCTGCATTATCAAATTAGATTGCAAGGTGAACAACTTCTTCCAGACAACTATCAACACCTTTAGTTCCACTGCATACTTGAATGCATGAGCACCAAAATATATGAAGGTAAAACATTCTTTGATCTTCCAACTCCAACTCATAACAAGTGAATGACAGCTCTACATACTCATCTCCAAACATCAAACACCATCAATGAAGATGAACGATGCAATACTGATTAAGATCCTGAGTGTCACTAGCTTACCTCACCATCAACATGACTTCAACCCATCCATCAAACATCATGAACATAGGAAGACCTGAATCCATGAACAAGTGAATGAATAACATGAAACACAACATTGTCCTGACTCCATCAACATGATCAATATGATATGATTGCTTAAAGAAGTGATTCTTCTAACATTGAATAACTCCTGATTATATACAACTCTTGATCATATCCACTCTTGGTCTCCCGATGCATGAACTCTTGATCTCCTGATGCATGAACTCCTGACACCTCAGACATTCCTGATCACTCAAACATGATGATCCTACTAACATCAACTCTTGATTATGTCATCTCACACGTTTACCTTTGACACTTCACATCTTGACAAACTTCTGACTTCAAACCTTTCACATCAAACTTCTGACCTCTGAACCCTTTGACATCAATGGCAACCAATATGCCAAATCAAAAAGATGCATATCTAATCTTGAATTTCTATATAAAATTGCTATGCAAATACTTTATTCTAACCTCTTTTTGAAATAGAAAGACTATCTCACCTCTTCTATCATTTAATTTAAACGAACATAGGCTAATAAAGTAACTTAAAAACATTCAAACTTAGCTTAACATCTTGAAAGAACTAGGATGGGCTCACATGTACACTGAATTGCACTAGATTCTAATATATCAAAAGTACCCATCACACTAATGAATCCTCAATATGGTATATCTATATCATGTTTCTAGTCCCTTTTTCCTACTTCATGCCACTCATTATCATTACTTCATCTGCTTCACCTTAAAATGACCATGCTACTCTAGTTTAATTTCTTGAGATCATTGATAGTATAAAACTAACTCTTGAATCAGAATTGGTAGATGTTGAAAGTAAGTGATTATTTTTATATAAATAATTGTTTCCTATAGTGTCTTTTAGAGCTTGCTAGAATATAGCTGCAAGATCTTTTGCAGGATAGATCATAGCAACAATTAATAAAGGTTTCTAGAATGAGTTAGAATTAGTTGGTTTCCTCAACAGGAACTAGCTCATCTCCCTACAACTTCTCCATCTATTGATGGAGGAAAATATAGTTCAACCAATCTTCTATTTTGAATATAATGTAACTGATCTGGTCTTGTGTTCCAAACATTTTTCCTATCCTCTATTAGTATGATTGTCTATTTTCCATTTTTCCTATATAAAGGCATAAGGATGAGTGACAAGGATATAGGAGATGCAGAGGGGAAAATTGTAGAGAATAGAAAGAAAATCACATGCATAGCGTAGTTGAAGCATATGTTCTTTCAACAGATACTTGTAATTACTATGGAATTGTTTCATCATTAATAAAAATCATGTTATTCTAATCAATTCATAGTTTTACTTTTAGAGGATAAGATGCAGTTTTTCTTAATGAGAGGGCCCACTTATTGATTGAGATTATTCGATCATCCTCTCCTTTTTATTTTTTGTATGGTACGTGTGTTAATTTTAGGATCAGAAATGTAAGCAATCAAAAAATGCAACACATAAGACAATGAACACAATGTTTACCCTCGGAAAACCCTCCTACTCGAGGGAGAAAAACCTAGAAAATAATCTCTTCTTATATATCAGAATAAAAGGAGCAGAAATCTGTTTACAGAATCAGTCCTTATACAAGGCTGAGAATATACAATGAATGGAGACACTTCTCAAATAAATATGCTTCCCCTTGAAATCTGCTCTACTGCTAAAGGAATGACCAAACTTCTACTAGAGGTGTAAATGAACTGATTGAATTGATGTGTATATACAAATCAAGGTGACTCTTCATATGCGTCGATGTCTCTTCATATGCTTTGGTGTCTCTTCATATGTGACTTTTCATTATTTAAATTTGGGAGAAGGATATCTCCTGCCGCTAAAACATCAACACTCCCTCTTAGCTAGGGAGGTATCCTTCTAGATATCCATGTCATGGAGTCTCTCAACATGACATCCACAATGGCTACACCCATTTGTGAAATAGTTCATTATGGAGTTTCTCAACGTGATATTGTCATGGAGTCACTCAACATGATATCCACCATGGCTACTCCCATGTGTGGAAAGAAACATGTGCACAAGTGCTCATCACGGAGTCTCTCAACATGATGTTGTCATGGAGTCTCTCAACATGACATCCACCATGGCTACTCCCATGTGTGGAAAGAAACATGTACAAAGGATTCGTCACGGAGTCTCTCAACGTGATGTCGTCATGGAGTCTCTCAACATGATGTCCCATCTCAGTCTCAGAGATGAACAAGGGCTCGCACCTCATATTTCTATGTCCTAGAGAAATATACACTACAAGGGCTTTCATCTCATATTTCTCCGTCTCAGAGAAATATACACTACAAGGGCTTTCACCTCATATTTCTCTGTCTTAGAGAAATATACACTACAAGGGCTTCCACCTCATATTTCTCCATCTCAGAGAAATATACACTTCAAGGAACCTTCATGATGATGTGACTCCCTCTAAAGCTCCAAGTACTAGCATCAACTGCCTGACCTCCTCGTCCAAGGTTGCCTCTGTCATTTGGGCTTGCGCCTCCTTATCCAGTTCCTCATACTTAGTCAAATTTCTCTTGACGGCCCTCAAAAAGATAACAAAAATGATTCCATCCAAGAAAGAAATCATCATGAGAGAATTCAGGATAGAAAACTAGTGCACTCGATCACCATCCATATTCAAATATGCATCCCATCTGGAAGGCCATCTGTTATCAGATTTCACAAAAGTCACCTCATAAGTAAAGGAAATCTTCTCATGCTCTTTAATCATCTGCTACATTTCCTACTTACACTATACAAGAGCAATTGGATCATACATGTTATTCTTCACCAGTGCAGTTGGATCTCACTTAACACTGCAAGGAACAACCTCAAATCACTTCAAACCCATATTTCTTCTTAGAACTATCCTCTTGTGGAGCCATTGTCATCCCATCATCACCAGTATTAATTAAAGAATTGAACCCAGAATCTTCATACCCTTGATAAAACAAAATCTTGCCCCCAGTAAACAGGCCCCTTCTCGAGATCTTGTGACAGAAAAATGAAATGGGTATTCAAATCTGAAATCTCTAAGCCTACCCAATTGGATTGCTACTTAAACAAATCTGATCAGATCTTTTCTTAAACTTGGCTCTGATACCATGTTAGTTTTAGGATTAGAAATATAAGCAATCATAAAATGCAACACATAAGACAATGAACATAATGTTTACCTTGGGAAAACCCTCCTACTCGAGGGAGAAAAACCCAACAAATAATCTCTTCTTATATATCAGAATAAAAGGAGCAAAAATCTATTTACAGAATCAGGCCTTACACAAGGTTGAGAATATACAATGAATGGAGACACTTCTCAAATAAATATATTTCCCCTTGAAATCTGCTCTACTGCTAAAGGAATGACCAAACTTCTGCTAGAGGTGTAAATGAAGTGATTGAATTGATGTATATATACAAATCAAGGTGACTCTTCATATGCGTTGACATCTCTTCATATGCTTTGGTGTCTCTTCATATGTGACTTTTCATTATTTAAATTTGGGAGAAGGATATCTCCCGCTACTAAAACATCAACATGCTTTTATTTCCATGTTATAGATTAAATCAGCATTCCTTTATCTTGTGCGTTTACAGTCAATTAAAGTTTGATCTTACAAGTGTGTACCTAGCAAATCTGAGGACTAGTCCTGTTATCTTCATTAAAGCATTGTCAAATATTCTAATAGTTTCTAATTTCAACAATTCCCTTTCATAAAAGGAGTGATTATTTATCTTCATTGATCATTCTTGTATTTATCTTAAAAGGCAATCTAATTTTTTTTGTAGCTCTAGCGTATAAGTTTTGTTGACATTGTCATACGTTTATGAACTTAAATTTGAAAAAGGCATAATCTAATTCTATATTTTTATGTCATTTCTAACGACTTGGTTTCTAGTATATATATATTTTGTTGATATGTAAAAGGCATAATCTAATTCTATATTTTTATGTCATTTCTAACGACTTGGTTTCTAGTATATATATTTTGTTGATATGGTCATTAATTTATGACCCCAAATTTGAAAAGGGTGTAAGTAAACCCTATATTGTTTATGCCATTTCTAATGACTTGGTTTCAAGACCTAGACACCTCTCAATTTTTAATAGGAGTAGCATTCTAGGGAGCATCAAGGAATAAATCTAATTGTGTTCTTTTAAGCTAATTTATTCAAATGAGTGATTCAAAGGAGAGATAGTATGAGATATTCCCTCCAAAATGTTAGAAAATATAATCTTGCCCCTCAAGTTTTCATTGTACAAATGTATTAATGCCTAGTGTACAAATCATGTCAAAAGTACAAGTCATGTCAAGTCAAGTTAGAGACTGGGAGTGCAAGTCAAGTGATAAGCTTGAAGTATAAGTCTAGAGTACATGCATGTAATATAGTCAAATCATGTTACAGTCTTGGAGTGCAAGTCAAATTAGAAGTTGGAGGTACAAGTCAAGAGTACGTGTCATGTTAAATAGTCAAATAAAGTTAGAAACTTAGAGTGCTCGTCATGCACAATGTACATGTTATATATACATCCTTATAACACAATAGATGAAGATGAAGGAAAAAAGAAAAAGTGTCTTCAAATATAATGTAACCAATCTACTAGTGTGTTCTAAACATTTTGCCTATTTTACCCATCAATTTAGCTATATTTTACCCACATGTCATGAGAAACATCTTGATGGTGATTTCCCCCTCAATCAAATAAATATTTCAAGTCCTCAAGAAGTTGGCAATACCACAACATTGAAGCTCATACTACACAATAGAGAACACAATAATAGGCAAGTCTATTAAATCACCCAATAATGGGCAATGACAACCAAGGCAACAATTTCTAGACCTTATGCCAATTTTTATATAAAATCATATTACAATCAAATGGGGCCTCTTTCTAACTATCGTTCTCAACCAAATTGGTACTCAATAGGGATTGGCAACAACCATAAACACAAAACCCCTATGTCTAGTAATGGACTCACCAATATCAATAATCACAGTTTTTCAACAATGACAACAACTATGGTGCCAGGGTGATCAACAATCATATCTAGAACAACATTCAAATCCTCCATACCCACAAAAAAAGTCTAATCTTCCATATTCATAACAAGTTATTTTGATACCATGATTTGTAAACTAGGATGGCTATGCCACATAATAATAGTAAAAAATGGATATTAGTCTACAGTCTTAGAATGTGAGAGAAAATGACTAAAATACTTAAGAAATAAAATGAAAAATAAGAGGTAATATGTGAGTATTGAACAACATAAATTTGAGACAAAGATGCCCTAGAGAAACCTCTTGTGTGTAAAAAAATCCAACTAAATGTGAGTATACACTCACATGGTGCTAAAACATGGATTATGAGATTGATTCCACAACTCCTTAGGCCTTTTACAGAGCTCCAACAATGTATCTAACTCCTCAAGAACTAATCAAAGACTCTCAAATGAATTCTTTTCTCTTACAACTACTATATCAGTCATTAACATGACCCAATACAACAAAATATCTCACTAAAAAGCTCCCCACTAAGATAGTTAAGACTCAACACTACAAATTCTATGTATACACATTGATATAAAGAATCTATTGTCATATGGAAGCTAAAATGAACATCAAAGATGATGAGGAAGAGGAAAAAATAATGTAATGAAATAACTTGCACAAGAGAGAATATTATAGGAAATATGTTGCAAATAGTTTATAATACTTTAAATTAATAAGCCACTTCAAGGGGGAAAACCTCCAAAAGTCTCCAAGAAGAGCATAATTCACAACATGATCATAATTTAGCCACTAGCTCCTATATATACCCTACTTATGCCTTGGATGCCACCCAGGCCATATACCTAAATATAAGACCTAGGATAACTTAATTATCTAAATAAGACTATAATAATGATCATATAACTTAATTAAGAGTTAAGGTATCTGCAAGCCAACTACTCATAACCTTATGTACACTATAGGATTAAGGGCATAGCATGTCCACTCTTCAAATAAGTGTTGTCCTTAGCACCAATCAACTATATATACTTTTGCATAAAATCCTCATTTTCCCATGTAGCTTCTTCGACTAGAGAGTTCTTCCATTTGATCAAATACTCCATGATTGCCCTCATCCATAGCCTCTAAGTGTATGTTTGAATTATTTCCTTAGGATCCAAAACTATTTTCCCTCCTCATCTAGCTTTGGTAACTTAGTTTGTGCTGCAACTCTTTGCCCAATGACCTTCTCCAAGCATGAAACATAGAAAACTAGATGTACTTTTATTGATATAGGTAACTCTAATTTATATTCTACACTTCCAATCCTCTGCAACACCTTATAAGGACCATAGTACTTGGGTGCAATCTTGTTATCTTTTAGTTGTTATTTTAGTGACATTTTCTTATATGGTTATAATCACACAAAGACCCAATCTCCAACTTCAAAAGTCTTTTCATAAGGGTGTTGATCAACAAGTTGAATCATTTTGTTTGTGTCATTGCCAAGTTCTCTCTAAGACTAGAAACTACCTCATGTTGATGTTGAATTTTTTCTTCAACTATTCAAACCTTTAGGTGTGCCCATAATGAAGATGTGATTGATGGTGGCTAGAACCCACATAGTGCCACAAATGGAGACATCTTGGAAGAATTATGGAAGTATTATACCACCTATAGACACCTAAAATTCACCAATGCATTTTTGTATCATGTACATGTCACATTCGCATGACTTCCCGACTTAATTATTTGATTTCCATTCTTCCATATTAATTAAATAATTCTTAATTATTTAACTAAATTTATCCATCTCTCTAATCATTTTATCTTATTCCTCCATATTAATAAATAATTCTAATTATTTAATTAAGGTAATTTCCCTCCACATATTAGTTAAATAAATTTGAATGATTTATTTAATTAAAACTAATATTTTATTTCCTCCAAATGAATAAAATTTAATATTTTATTTATTTATCCATTTGCACATGAAATTAAACAATTTATTTATTTAATTTCCCTATTATCTCCTCTCACCATAATTTCCTCTCATAGCTCCATCAATTATTCTCAACCTATTCTATTAATAGATCAATCAAGTCAGTTGACTAATCAATCTATTCAGATGACAAATCAATCAATTTAGTCAACTAGTCAATCAAGCCTGTTAACTCCCATAATTCATGAGAGAACAAGGACATTTGTCACTCTCTCATTCCTCCAAATCCTCGCAATCATTCTCAACCATTTATCTCTTCAATCATCCGACACCATTGATCATGATTTCTAGAAAACTATAAATAAATCCTCTCTCAAGCCAAATTAATCCACATCCACTATGCAAGTTTATGTTGTTGAATCATTCATATCATCCATTATCATCCATTTTCATATGCCAAGGTCATCCTAAAGTTTTGAGAGGAATCAACATACACATTTTATCACTCAAATCAAAGGAGCATATCCATTGGATCTTGGGTGCACTCCATTATGCTCGATCAGTGAGATGCAATTACATTTGAAGGGAAGGTATAATTGTCATTTATTTATTTTCCTTTGAGAATTCCATGTTGTAAAGGATAGGTTCCAAAAATGTGCATTTGTCTACAGAGTGGTGCTTTCGTTTGATAAGTTGGCGTAGTTATTCACTGTTTCAACACATTTGTTCACTACTTTGGCACATTTTTTCTCTAGTTCAATGCATTTGTACCTTTATTGTAGGCTTGGGATCTGTTGTCATTTTTTCTAACCAATTTGTGATTGCAGGATAGTTTTCTGTTAGTTCTGTGTTGATTGATCTAGACTTCCATTCTATTTCTGAGATCAATAGTGCTCTTCTAGTCTTGCTAACTGTCTATGTTGCAAAGGATTAATCATTTGTTTACAACTTGATAGATATTAGTTTTAGGTGATCATTTCTGATTGAGCTCTTATTTGGTAACAATTCGCTTTTGCTCAATATCTGTGCGCTTTTGTTAAATATCTATTTGTGTTTGTCAAGTATTTGTGCACTTTTGTCATGTTATAGTTTGTTTTTATGTGTTAAAGTGGGCTTTTAATTTCTAAAAGTTTGCATATGTAACATCAAGTTGTGCAATTGTCATATACAGTTACACTTCTGACTATTAAATTGTGGTTTTGTACCAGAATCTTTAAAATCATCTTTTTGTTTTTTGTCTAACCTTTTGTGATTTTGTGGACTAATTAGTTTATGCAACTTGTCTATCGTTTGTCAAAGACCAAAAAAATCCAAAAACTGCTAACACGTTGTCCTTCAAGTTCAATTTTTGAAGATGTTATTTTTCCACTAAATTAACTTAGAAGGTTAATTTACTTGTTTGCCATGTCTATGGAAGCTTGTTGGCATATGCTCTCTCATCGCACCTCACGTGATCTTGGAGACCAAAAGCCACAAATTTCCTTTTGTATTTAGATTAAATCCTAAGGTTGGACTAACTTGCATATGCTCTCCCCTTGTGCCTAGTGCGAGCCTAGGGATCAAAAGAAATTAGTATCAATCTTTCTCATTAGGAGGCTTTCTTGGGGATTTCATCACCCCAAGGGATGACCACAACCACATGTACTAGCAGGGTATAGAAAGGGGAGAGAGTGAAAGCTATACCTCAAAGAGGAGCCATCGTCGTGTTTAAAAGAAACCATCATCGTGTTTAAGTGGAGCCCCAAGATCCTTGATCCATTGAGACTTGTGAGGTGACAAGAATAGGAGAGACCCTCCTAGTCTCACACATGTAGATGGGCCCTTTGTTCATAGTCTTGTGCCTCAAAAGTACCTTGTGTATATCGATGACGTCCCTAGAAACTTGTACATCCTAGCTTAAGACCTTTAAGTCATCTTCTATGTGATGTAAGGTTCAACAACAAGCTTGAGGATACTCACCATGTGCCTCCTTGAGATGAGATAGAAATTCTTTGGACAAGTCATTGAAGCCTCCAAAGAAAGGGAAAAGGTGAGCCCTTGTGCCACTAGATTCCTAGCTATCCCCTTTCATGAGGTATTTTGTGTGGGCCTACACTATGAAGATACACCTACTTGAATAAATCTAGGAATGTTCTAAAGTGTTTGGTGTGTTTTCTTTGTGAAATACTAGTAAAAGCCATTTTGTTATCCATGAAGGTCAAGGACCATTTGCATTATTTTACACCTTGAAATTTGTTTCAGACATCGTGTTTTCTTGGTTGTTTCAATCTCTAGCCAAAAATAATTTCAAACTATCTAGAAAACTATCATTTAGTGCTTTTGTCAAGAAAAATTGTGCATTTTTCAAATATCTCTGTGCTTTTTTAGACAACACTATGTTTTTGACTACCTTTCAACACCTATGTTTAATATCTGTGCACTTTTGAGCTTTAAAACAACACTTTTGTCCTGTGACTTGGTGCTCTTGTCAAATTACCACCAAAACAGCCTTTTGAAAACATGCAAATCCAGAAAACTATCATTTAGTGCTTTTATCCAAGAAAACTATGCTTTTGTCAAATATCTCTATGCTTTTTTAGAGATGCTTTTGACTGTCATTTGGTGCCTGTGTATGATATTTGTGCACTTTTGAGCCTTAAAATGACACTTTTGTCCTATGACTTGGCACATTTGTTATTTTATCACCAAAAAAACCTTTGGAAACTTGCAACATTTGGCTAGACTATTTAGGAATTTGTAGAATAAACCTAGGATCTTTCACCTTCTTCCTCATTCTAAAGTCATTCATACATTCCATATCCAAACTTTGTCCTAGATCATATATTTTTCCTGTTGGAGTAACCAAGATTAGCCAGCAAAATAATAACACTTCTACAAAAGCTATATTGCACAAAAAATCCAAGTTGATATTCAAAAGCTAAGTAAAAATGTACAATATGCCTTGTATAAATAGGCATGAGAGAGGAGAAAGTAAGGTCAAACTCAACCACTGACTAACCTCCAAAAGGTGTGACACTTGTGAGCTGAGTGATAAGTGCTCATGTAAGTGGCAAGTAGACATGCAATAGGTGTCTCATAAGGATGAGGACACATTCCTTCACCACATGAGATGAGACAAAGTCTAAAAAGTGTAAGTAAACTTAAGCTAAGTGTGAATGGGTCTACTAGTCAAAAGAGAACTAGTTACCTAATGTACATTTTCACAATAATACCCCCCTTAAGTGCAACTTAGGGGGAAGTGATACAAAGATGATGATGATCGGTCCCAGCTACTAGATCATGTTAGGTGCCCATGTACAAATGAATTTTCTCAAACTCAAAGAAAAGGAGAAAACCCAGTGGGAAACAAAACTCCTCTCCAAAAGAGAAATGATACAAATAGAATATTACAAGTGATGAAGATGAAAAGGAGTACCCATCATGACCCCCCAAGAACTACTTCTATCACATAAGTACAATATATTTTTTCCCCATAGGAGAGAAAATATGAGAAGGTCGATGTGACCCCCCCAGAAAATGTGAAGTAATAAACTCCATGTGAAGAAATAATTCCTCCCAAAATTGATATGGGAAGAGAAACCATGCAGTCTCCCCTCAAAATATCTCCTATAGTGTGTGTAGAAGTTCGACACTGGATGCTGAAGATGATCCCCGAATACTGAACCACATTTCTCCCCCTAGGAAGAAAAAAAACCGCATAAGTGTGCAAATGATCTTCCCATTCCAAATAAGAACATATAGGAAGTAGTATGAAGGTCTTTGAATTATGTACATGATCCAAAGACACAAATGATGCCCATGATGTCTTTGAATGTTGCTCAAGAATCTACAAGCCAATGTTGACATGTGATGAATGCTAATAAGATGAATCAGCTATAAAATAAGATTTAGAAACAAGGACCATATGAACCATATATGTATGGTGATAATTGGACTAATGAGAATCTGATACTTGTATAGATGATGTCAAAATACATGATGATGAAGTTGAATATGTGGACTCATAAATATCTATAGAATCTATCACTATAGAAGTTGATGTAGGTAAAGCAAGAGCAATAATATCCGAAGATAAATATGGTGATGCAACTTCATCAAAGTTGTCATCAAGAAAAAGACAAATTTCCTCAATGGTGTCTCCCAAATATGCAATGTGGAACTCTACAAAAAATGAAATGTCAAGTAGATATGCATCCCAATGTGGTGGATCTGGAACAACAATAAAAATGTCCTAATTTAATGAATGACTATAAGTCAATCTTGTTATATATGAAAAAGATGAATGATAAGACTAGCATGCACACTAGATCAAACCCTCTTTCATAATAAAGTTCAATGACAAGGCCGAGCCAAATTTCTACCAAATGGAGGAGGACTCAACTATAGATCTTGTACTCTTGTTTGCTATGGAAAGATCTGATTTAATCAAGCCTTTTTATCAAACCCTAGGTCAATGAAGCAACAAACCCTAGTTCTATAAAGATATGATTATAAAAAAAATGTATAGCAGATATCCAGAAACTAATTGCACATGAGTGATCAGGAAGATGTTAGAACCCGTGTCCTGAAAGCAGGAATGTTGGAGGACTATTTAGAGGGTGCCCAGGTCTTGTAAGTTGGAACCTTCGAAGGTTGTAAACTGGAGAAATGCTATAGAGATTGTCCTAATGCCAGATTTGAAGTCTGTTAAGGTAGAAGGACTATTTCAAAAGTGCCCAAGTCCTGCACAGAGGAATATTCCCAAAATGTTGTCAAATCCCAAAACCCTGATCCTTGATCAGTCTTTCTGTACCTTCACTTTTCCCAGATCTCACACATGTAACCTGCACACAAGAAGAAGAGATGGGGGTTTGGGGGTTATGATGTTTAGGGACTTGCCTTAGTCAAATCCTAGGATAACACTCAAGCTTCCCAACACCATTAATAGATAAAGACAGTGTGCCCTTGCAGGGTAGAGGCTAAACACAAATTAATGAGATGAAATCAAATAATGATAAACAACAATGATATCACCTATATAATGAAACCCTTAGGAGGATGAATGCTCTTCAACTCATAAGGAGAGATAGATGATAACTTCAAACCTGCAACAACACACACAATGAATGCTTTGAATGCTCTTTAATCCAATGCTTCAAGTTGGCTATCTCTATCTAGGTTCATAATGAATTCAAAAACACAATTATATATTCTTTCCCACTAACATTCATCAAATTAAGAAAAAGAGCCGACAAGGACAAACCTTTTTAAAGGTCTTATGATGCAGGAGCATCCAGTAGTGTAAGGGCAATCTTGCATCACCCAAAAAGATGATGTTTCAAAATCAATGATGTTGTTTCCATTTATTTTCAAAATTAGTGTTTTTGGTTTCATAATCACTTGAATAATGATGTAGAACTTTCAGTTTTCCCAAACTGCTAAAAATAGAAAACTACCATGTTTTAGGAAAGTTTGCATTTGGGCATGGATTGAAATAAAAATTTATAGGAAGTTTCGTAAATGAAAAATAATACCTTTGGCAAAGGAATAATGCAAAGATCATTTGTGAGCTGAAAGATATTAAAGTTTTTGTTTCCTGAAAAATGCCTGAAAATTATTCAAATTTAGGTTTGAGGCACTAAACGGTCCTGTACAGGCCCAAAAATGGTCAGAACTGGTAGAACGGGTTCTTAGCACGTAGATCATTCCAAAATCTTTCCAACGCTTCAAACAACGCGTCAATTGAACACCCCAATCAAAAGTTATGGCTCCCAGAAGTTGACCTATTTTTGGAGGGAGATGCAAAATTCAAAATTTGGCTATTGGCCGCCAAAAGGGGCTATTTATTACCATTTTTGGGGACCTTTGGGGTAGTAGAGTTAAGGGGGAAAGTGTAGAGTCAAGAATAGGTAGGAAAACAGAAACCCTAGCTGATTTGGGGTTACAGAATGCAGAAGTTTCTAGAGCCTAGTGATGGGTAGCTGTAATGAGTTGCAGCCTATGGAGGATTGATTCCTTTGATTGTTGTTTGAGCTTATGTAATGTAATGAGTTGTCCAAATCAATAAAAGAACATTCTATTTTCTATGTGCAACTTCTGTTGTTGTTTGTTTTGTGATTTATCCCCTTCATCATCTTATGTTGGCATAGAATTAAATCTTCCCCAACCAATTAGGGAAGACTTGGGCACGGGTACCCAAGTCTCAAGGCTCCTTTTTGGTCTAGGGTAAGATACAATATGGGCCCCTTGTTCCCAATTTACATTGGTTTTGGGGAATTTTGCATTGGGATGAATAATTAAAATGTATAATGTAATCACGGGGACCTAGGAGCTAAACAAAGAGGTAAAAAGACATGTGTCCACTTTTTACTCCATAACATTTAGCCCCCACTTTAATGTGTGTATGATCTTACGATCAGTACAAGTGTTAAAGTATGGTCAAGGCACATCATGTTGAACACAAATAATACTGAGAGGGGGGGTGAATTAGTATTCTGTAAAACTTTTCTTTCACATATTCATTTATCCATTTACCAAGTTCAATAACATGAAAGAAAAACAAACATAAGAAGAGTAGCCACAAAGTCATAACACATAGACACTAGGATTTTTACGTGAAAAACCCAAAAAGGGAAAAACCATGGTGAGTGTTATCTCGCAATATATTATGATATCAAAACCAAATTACATGAAGGCTCACTGCCTTGGGGCTCACTGCCCAAGGACTCACTATCCAAAGAAGTGCTCACTGCCTTAGGGCTCAATGCCAAGAAAAGAGAAGAGAAGATAGAAGAAGGATTGGCTCACTGCCAAGAGATGACTGCTACAAATGTATCTACAGAATGTTGAAGTGTGGTTCTATTAATAGCTTAATACGTAGATTCAAAAGTCTTCATTATATCTTCCCTGCTTTTCTGTTCTGCTTCACATATGCCCTATTCTTCTGCCCTTACAGCTTCTTTTTATCACAAAATTGCCTTAGGTTGCATACACATCGAATTCGCACTATATTCGCATTACTACACACTTCCAGTATTGAAATCCATTGAGTATATATATCTGCAATATGTTTTATCTTACAACTAGGTCGGCAGGCCAAGCATGAAGCGTGTACACAAATATTATACCTTGTCAGCTTTATCTTAGGCACAAATAGTAATGCAGACCCAAACAAACATTCAGGAATCTTCATATAGGTCAAGACTTATAGACAATTCAATCATTGTGTCTTCACCACATATTGATTTCACATGAGTGTTAGTTTCAACTTTAAGTGCATACTCAACTAGATTGACTGTCATACCATAACTTTCAGTGCAAACCATATGAGACTCTGAGATTCATACCTGACATTTATTATTGACTTCTTATCATACCTTTAGAACCATAGAGCATAATAATCTTTCATAGAAAAATGCAGATCTCAGAATTGTTGTTCTGTCACAGAGAAATACTATCAACCTGAAAACTGATACTAGAGAACTTTTAAAATGTGATCCGATGAACTTCAAGCTCTACAACTCTGGATTTAGATGCTTATGCCATGTATCTACATTGTCTCAAAACTACAAATCAAAATATTCTCTAGTGGAGGGATGCAGACCGAATTACTTGGGTACTCTGCATTGTTTTTAACTTAACTCTATTCACCCAGACTTAGACAAATCATGGTATGACTTCCAGAGGAAGTCGGGACTTGAACACTAGAATAAAACATCATCAGATAACATGAATAACATACAAGAACCATAGACTATGATCTTCAACTGCGGAGGCATACCATCTTGATCTCTAATACTATGTATCCTGTCCATACTTAGTCATTCTGACTAAGTTATTGTTCCGAGCGAAAACTCCCTTTACTTGTCTTAACTCAAGAGCAGACTTAACAACTTCCATAAAATCCCTATCTGTTATCAAACCTTGTTGCCATCAATGGCAACATTCTACCTTAACCATCAGAGCAGTGTCTCTTGCAACAATCTCCCCCTTTGGCATTGATAGCAACACTTAGTGAAAAATTATTGTGTTGCTCCCCCTTACTCTGATTTTCTTCTTCTTTAGATGTTTGGACATTTTTCACTGGTTATTCTTCTCCCCCTTTGACATCAATGGCAAAGGTGTATGTACAAGAGTCAAAATTGTGTCAAAACTACAAAAATTGTCATACTCTGCCACTTATGTACAAATACAATCTTTCAAGTCAGTTAGTTGTGGGAGAAAGGATATCATTGTAGACAATATTTAATTGTGCTAATTCTCCATCCCACCTATTCTTAGCCTTGTTCAAAATTTGAATGTTTCCATTTATCTGAAAAACTAAGTCTACTGCCTTCTGTACAGTTGTAGGTATGTCAGTTATTTCCTTAACCTTTAAGGCTTCAGCTGCTAGACTTGTCATTGAATCAATTTTAGGGCTTATTAACCCTCTCAACTGGCACATTTTGTTTTACATTTCTTCCCTTTTTCTTAGCAGACTTCTTATGTTATTGTGAATATTTTCAACTTGTATTTTCATACTGCTTATGGAGTCAGCTGCTGGATCATATGATTTAAAAATATTTACTATTTGAAGCTCCATAGCTTTGACCTTTTCTTCTATTTCCTTAGTGGTCTTAGTCCATGATAAACAAAATTTGTATATGTCACATGCTTACTTAATAGCACTCTTTATATTCTTGATGCTATTATCTAACAAAATTCTATCATTACCTAACTTGTTCTTTAATTTAGTCAAATTTTTATTATCAAATTCTTTTCTGACCTTAGCATATGCAAATTTCTCAAAAGATTCAAAATGAGTACTTACTGATTTTATCAAGCCTTTGAGTTGATCAGTTGGTGGCAATGATGTGTCCTTTTGGTATGAAGGCATCAACTTCTCGAGGATACTGGATGCTTCACCAATGAGTTCACTGTCTTGTATATGTGACTTTAGAATTTCTTCCTAAACCTTGGCTTGCACAATTGATACTAGTTTGAATTTCTGTACAGGAGACATTGAAGCCAAATTTATTGGTCCTTACAGAAACTTAGACTCATACAAAACTTGTGTCCCTTGTTGCTTCTCTAAAAATTCTTTGACAGAATCTACTGGATCCTGTAAGGCTGCAGTGTCTCTTAACACATTAGACAATTCTTCTTGATTCTGCTTTGGTGGATCAAGATCCATAACCTCTTGCTCATCAATGTTTTGTTCTGGAGGAGGGCTCTTGTCAGCTTGTTCATCCTCTTGATCATTATCTTTATTTTTCTCAGCTATCTTCACCTTGTTTTCTTGATCCGCATTTTGCTTATCAGGAGGACTTGTCCATGTTTGGTCTTTGTCAGCTTTGTTTTGATCATTAGTAGCAGGGGCTTGATCAGCTGTAGGGGTTTGTTCATCTTCTTTCTCCTTTATCTTTTCTTTAGTTTTGTCTAACCCTTGATCCTTGTTGACTTCTGGAACAAACATGCCATCACCAATACTTGTATCTTCTTTATCATATATGGTTGGGAGATAGAATTGCTTCAGCACTTCCAGGGTGATTTCTTCAGTTCCTTTATGACATACATAATGCTGGCAAGGGTGTCAAGGAGATTAGTTATTATTTCAATGAGATATTTATTATATATCTCCAAATATCTGACTACTGCAATCTCAATGATGTCTTTATCTGCATTATTGTACTCATCATACAGTTGAGCTATAGGCTTTAGGTTTCCATCAATTGTTATAGCTTTTAAGACATCCTCCAGATTGATTGTAACTTTTTCTTTCTCAAACTCTTCTTTCTTCACCTTCTTCCTTCCTTTTCCCTTTCCAGAGGGCCTGTCTTGCTTGGTACTGGAGGTTTTAGATGATTTTGCTTTCATCTTTTTGACCTCATCATCTAATTATGTTTCTTCATCATCAGCACTTATACTCACATGCATCCTTTTGGCTTTGGTTTTCATTCTTTTGTGTCCTTTTTCAGCAGGTTTCTTAGTAGGTGCTACCATAGAGGGTGTGGGACCGGAGGATGAAGATACAGTTTGCGAAGTAGATGCTCTTGTTCTTTTCTTTGTTACCACAGGCTCTTTTTCTTTCCTCAGACTCTTCTGGAGTCTTTTCAGGCTCACTTTCCTGTTGCAAGTATGAGGTAAACCAGTGTTGTCATTGATGTCAACATACTCATATTGCTTTGACAAGAAGGATTCAATGAGCAGTGTGCTGAGGATATTGAGAAAATTAGCCTCAGTTAGGAACAGTAAAGAACAGTGATGAGAAGAAGGCAAATGTACTGTATAGGATGCGAACCGAAGGATGCGGATTAAAGGGTTTGTAGATATGAGTCTTGAGATGCTTCAGTTAAGATTTCAGAGGTCCGCATGAAGATCTGAAGGAGTTGTGGCTGTCGGTGTAGAACCGGTTCCGGCAAGTATTCAGAGGTGACAGAGGATCACAAAAAGGTCCGGTGAGGTCCGGAACTGTATAATCCTAATCTGTGGATTGGAAGGAGTCTTTGGGATGTCCTTGTGATGTGCCATCTCGAGTTGTGTATAATTTGGAGGTCCGGAAGTACCTCCTACATTATGACAGTGGCGACAGACAGTGTTCTTGAAGTTCCGGATGAGGAGGATAAGAGATTTCAGTAAGTAAAGGAAATGCGGACGTACCTAGTCATTCAGGCAGGCTTGTGAAGGTTCTTGGATCATGTTGAGGTTGTGTTGTTGGTCCGCATTGATAGTAGAGCCTGGAATTGAAGATATTCTTCCGGATGAAGTTCTTGCTCTGTTTAGCCGACCGGATGAGTTGTTCATCCTGCGAATGTTCTTGTGGTGGCCGACCGGATGTGTTATTCATCTTGCAGATACTCTTATGGTTGTTTGCCGACTTAGATGTTTGTTCCTAAGTCGATGTCTTGTATAAATAACGGTTTGTGAGTTCATTTCGAAGTGTGGATTGTGTGGATGAGTGTGGCATAGCGAAGAGAAGTGCGAAAGGCAGAGCAGAGGTTTTTGGGCTTAAATGGAACTGATCCAGACATGGTAGAGATGTCATTCTCCAGTTCAAGATTGTGATTCTTATCACTTTGTAGACAGTGTGTCTCCTTGTAGGCAGTGGGCCTCTTCGTGAGCAGTGTGCTCGGGCAGTGAGCCCTAATTGGCAAGTGCCATTCTTTTTCTTATTCTTCTAACAGAGAATAATCCTTGGGTTAATCACCCCGTGGTTTTTCCCTTAACCGGGTTTTCCACGTCAAAATCTTGGTGTTCAATGTGTTGATGTTTATCTGCTCTTGTGTTTATGTATTATGCTTTCATGGATGATTAATTGATATGCTGTTAACTAACAACGAAGAATCAAGTGTTTGAAAGAACAAGAAGTTTTATACTACTGATTCACCCCCCCCTCTCAGTTGTATGCCTTAAATCCAACAATTGGTATCAGAGCCAAGTTCCTCTGAAAGAAGCTTAACCGCTTGAGGAGATCTAGGATGTCATCATACAAAAAGGATAGTCCGAAGTTCGATGGAACCAATTTTACTCTTTGGAAGGGTCGCATGAAATGTCACCTGGAATGTATGGGAAAAGCATACTTGGCCATGGTTTCAAAACCATATGTACCTCCACAAGGTGGTCTGACAACTCTGAATGAAATCACAGAAGCTGAAAACAATCTGTGGACCAAGGAAGCTCTTCTAAGCGCATTGAATGACTCAGATCTCTCAAATGTTATTGACCTACCAACTGCATATGAGATCCTGACTAAACTGGAACTTCTGTATGAAAGAGATGAGTTTGTCAAAAGTGCAAGGTTGCAAAGTCTGAAAGGGAAATTCGAAAGATTGAAGATGAGGGATGATGAAAACATCACTACTTTTATGCCAAGAGTGAATGAACTAGTGTGTGGAATTAGAAATGCTGGTGGAACTCTGGATGAAAATGAGATCGTTTGTAAAATCCTTAGATCCCTTCCTGCTGCCTACAAAATCAAGGTTGCTGCAATTGATGAATTCAGAGCCCACACAACTGTCACAAGAGAACAACTGGCTGGCAAACTAGCTGCATTTGAAATGACCAAGTTTGGAGATGATCCTCCCAAGACTGAATCTGCTTTCAAAGCCAGTACCTATGCGAAAGGTAAACAGAGATTTGATCCGGGAGAAAACTCATCAAGGAAGATGTCATGGTATGATCAAGCAAGAAGAGACATGGAAGAAGAAGAAGCAGAAACAGCTCAACTTGAAGCCCTCATTGCAAAGAGACTGCCAAGAGGATCCGGTAAGTATGAAGGAAAACTACCCTTTAAGTGTTTCAACTGCAATAAGATTGGTCATTTTGCTTCAAGATGTCTGGAAAGATCTGCAAGGTCTAATACTAACAGACAAAGGTTTCAAAAGAACTGCTATTATGTTCATGAAGAAGATGACAATGAAGGAGTAACAGATGATGAATCCGAACTAGGAAGCAAATCCGGAAATGAATGGGTGTTTATTGCCATCAAGGAAGAAGATTCAATATCCTCTGAATCTGTCAATCACAAGGTTGTGGAAAGAGCTTTGGCTGCTCAAGTGGAAGAAAAAGATGATTGGGTTATTGATAGTGGGTGTTCTCACCATATGACTGGTGACAAGAATAAGTTCTTAGATTTGGAAAGGTATGAAGGAGGAATGGTAAAGTTTGGTGACAATTCTGCTGGCAGAATCAGAGGTAGGGGAACTATTTCCTTTGATGGAAAGAGCAAAATAGGTAATGTACTATATGTTGAAGGATTGAAGCACAATCTTCTCAGTGTTGGTCAGTTAGTGGACAAAGGCTATGATCTCCGGTTCAAGAATAGAAAATGCAGAATCTTTACAAGCTCCGGAACTGAAATTGCATCCGGTGCTCAAACAAAAGGTAATATCTTTCATCTGGCTGGTTCAAACAAAAGTTGTCTGTTTGCTCAAGTTGATCAGAGTTGGTTATGGCATAGAAGAATGTGTCATGTGAATTTTGATAACATCATCAAGATAAGCAATATTCAGGCTATAAGAGACCTTCCAAAATTGGTGAAACCTACAAATAGTTTGTGCAAAGAATGTCAGCTAGGTAAACAGAGCAGAGTCTCTTTCAAAAGCAAAGATCAATCCTCTACCGGATTGTTGGAATTAGTACATACTGATCTCTGTGGTCTGACAAGAATCAAGAGTCTGCAAGGTGATAGATATTTCATGTTGTTAATTGATGACCATTCCCAGATGATGTGGGTTACCTTCCTAAAAGAGAAATCAGAAGCCCTTGAAAAGTTCAAAATCTTCAAAGCTATGGTAGAGAATCAAACCGGATTGAAACTTAAATGTCTAAGGTCTGATAGAGGTGGTGAATTTACATCTGGTGAGTTCATTGACTTTTGTGAGAAGCAGGGTATAAGGAGACAATTGTCTGCTCCTAGGACTCCACAGCAGAATGGAGTAGTTGAAAGAAAGAACCGGACCATCCAGGAAGCTGCCAGGACAATGATGTTGGAAGCAAATGTTCCTCAGATGTTCTGGAAAGAAGCTATCAGCACTGCAGTCTACACTCTAAATCGAGTTCAAATCAGAAACAATACCGGTAAGACCCCCTACGAACTCTGGTTTGGCATCACTCCTACTGTGAAATATTTCAGAGTATTTGGTAGCAAGTGTTATATCAAAAGAGATGAAGATCTAGGAAAGTTTGATGCTAGAAGTGATGAAGGAATTTTCTTGGGTTACTCCACTTAAAGCAAAGCATACCGGTGTTACAATAAGAGACTGAGGAAGATGATAGAAAGCACTAATGTGAAAGTTGATGAAGGAATTGAGAAGCCCTCAAGATTTTATGAATTTGATGAAGATGACCAAGACGGTGTTCAGATTCAAGGAACTCAATCCTCTCCGGTAAGACAGAGTCAGCCTGATCCGGTAAATCAGGAAGAAGAGATAGGTTTGAATGAGCCTGATCAAGAAGCAGCAGTGCAGGATACTCCCAAAATTCCTAGGTATGTAACACTAAACCACTCTCAAGATCAGATCATAGGTGACAGAAGCAAAGGTGTGCAAACTAGAAGGAATGTTGCTCAAAATCAGGATGAATGTTGTCTGATTTCAAAGATTGAACCTAAAACAGTAAATGAAGCCTGCAATGATGAAAACTAGACTAAAGCAATCAAAGATGAATTAATGCAAATTGAGAAAAATCATACTTGGGATCTTGTTCCCAAACCTAGAGACAGGAATGTGATTGGAACCAAATGGGTCTTCCGGAACAAACTGAATGAAGCTGGTGAAGTTATCAGAAACAAAGCTAGATTGGTCTGCAAAGGCTACTCTCAAATAGAAGGAATTGATTTTGAAGAGACCTCTGCTCCGGTGGCAAGAATTGAAGCAGTCAGATTATTTCTTGCATTTGCTGCCTTCAAAGACTTCAAGGTATATCAGATGGATGTCAAGTCTGCTTTCCTAAATGGTGATCTGGAAGAAGAAGTTTACATTGAACAACCGGATGGATTTCAATTGTCTGATAATGATGATATGGTCTGCAAGTTGAAGAAAGCATTGTATGGACTAAAGCAAGCCCCAAGAGCATGGTATGAAAGGTTGGATAAGCATCTTGTGCAGATTGGATTCAACAAAGGTACTACTGACAGTAACTTATATTTCAAAATTGTTCATGAAAACATTTTGATTGTTGAAGTGTTTGTGGATGATATCATTTTTGGAGGAAGAGATAGTATGTGCAAAACTTTTGCAAATCAGATGAAAAGTGAGTTTGAAATGTCCATGCTTGGTGAAATGAATTTCTTCTTGGGTCTGCAAATTACTCAAACAAAGAAAGGAATCTTCATCTCTCAGACCAAATATGTGAAAGAATTGTTGAGGAAATTTGGTATGGAAGATGCAAAGCCAATGAACACTCCCATGGCAACTGGATGTAAGTTGAGCAAAGATGATGACTCCCCAAAGGCAGATCAGACAAAGTATAGATCAATGATTGGTGGATTGTTGTATCTCACTCAGACTAGACCAGATATAATGCAGGCTGTTGGTCTTGTGGCAAGATTCCAGGCTGATCCTAGAGAATCTCATGTTATGGCTATCAAAAGAATTTTTAGGTACCTGAAAGGAACAGTTGAGTATGGTCTATGGTACCCTAGAGATCCAGATTTCTCTCTTCATGCTTACACAGATGCAGATTGGGCAGGAGATGTGGATGACCGGAAGAGCACTAGTGGTGGAGCATTCTTTTTGGGGAAGAGATTGGTTTCTTGGCTAAGCAAGAAACAAGATGCAATATCTCTGTCTACAACTGAAGCAGAATACATTGCAGCAGTAGGTAGTTGCACTCAAATCTTATGGATGAAGCAGATGCTAAGAGACATTAAAGTTGAATATGAGAAGCCTATCACAATTTTCTGTGATAATTCAAGTGCAATTAATATTTCTAAGAATCCGGTATTGCATTCTAAGACTAAGCACATATCTATCAAGTTTCACTTTTTGAGGGAACAAGTGAACAAGGAAGAAGTCAGATTGGAGTATGTTCCCTCAAAGGATCAGATTGCAGATATCTTTACTAAACCTCTTCCCAAGGACTCTTTTGAATATCTCCAGGAGAAGTTAGGGGTCATGGCCCCTCCGGTGATGAACTAGGATGCACTGATGTGCATCAGTCTGGTGGATATCACAGCCATATCTTGTGATCCGGATTGATGATGGGGAGCTGCTACTAAGGGGGAGCAGCTGGTATGATTCTGATGTGTTAAAATTGCAAGTATGAGCCCTTTTCCATTGATGTCAAAGGGGGAGAGAAGACATGTGAAAAACAAGTAGCTGATGATCAAAAGGGGAGCAGTAAATGACGAGAAGACATGTTGCTGATAGGGGGAGAAGTGATAGAAAGGAGAAGTTTCTTGTCTTGATGGTTTTTCACATCATATGTTGCCATCAATGACAAAGGGGGAGATTGTTGCAAGTATGAGGTAAACCAATGTTGTCATTGATGTCAACATACTCATATTGCTTTGACAAGAAGGATTCAATGAGCAGTGTGCTGAGGATATTGAGAAAATTAGCCTCAGTCAGGAACAGTAAAGAACAGTGATGAGAAGAAGGCAAATGTACTGTATAGGATGCGAACTAGAGGATGCGGATTAAAGGGTTTGTAGATATGAATCTTGAGATGCTTCAGTTAAGATTTCAGAGGTCCGCATGAAGATCTGAAGGAGTTGTGGCTGTCGGTGTAGAACCAGTTCTGGCAAGTATTCAGAGGTGACAGAGGATCACAAAAAGGTCCGGTGAGGTCCGAAACTGTATAATCCTAATCTGCGGATTGGAAGGAGTCTTTGGGATGTCCTTGTGATGTGCCATCTCGAGTTGTGTATAATTTGGAGGTCCGGAAGTACCTCCTGCATTATGACAGTGGCGACAGACAGTGTTCTTGAAGTTTCGGATGAGGAGGATAAGAGATTTCAGTAAGTAAAGGAAATGCGGACGTACCTGGTCATTCAGGCAGGCTTGTGAAGGTTCTTGGATCATGTTGAGGTTGTGTTGTTGGTCCGCATTGATAGTAGAGCCCAGAATTGAAGATATTCTTTCGGATGAAGTTCTTGCTCTGTTTAGCCGACTGGATGAGTTGTTCATCCTGCGAATGTTCTTGTGGTGGCCGACCGGATGTGTTATTCATCTTGCAGATACTCTTATGGTTGTTTGCCGACTTAGATGTTTGTTCCTAAGTCGATGTCTTGTATAAATAACAGTTTGTGAGTTCATTTCGAAGTGTGGATTGTGTGGATGAGTGTGGCATAGCGAAGAGAAGTGTGAAAGGCAGAGCAGAGGTTTTTGGGCTTAAATGGAACTGATCCGAACATGGTAGAGATGTCATTCTCCAGTTCAAGATTGTGATTCTTATCACTTTGTAGACAGTGTGTCTCCTTGTAGGCAGTGGGCCTCTTTGTGAGCAGTGTGCTCGGGTAGTGAGCCCTAATTGGCAAGTGCCATTCTTTTTCTTATTCTTCTAACAGAGAATAATCCTTGGGTTAATCACCCCGTGGTTTTTCCCTTAACCGGGTTTTCCACGTCAAAATCTTGGTGTTCAATGTGTTGATGTTTATCTGCTCTTGTGTTTATGTATTATGCTTTCATGGATGATTAATTGATATGCTGTTAACTAACAACGAAGAATCAAGTGTTTGAAAGAACAAGAAGTTTTATACAACTGATTCACCCCCCCTCCCAGTTGTATGCCTTAAATCCAACATTTCCTTCATTCTTTCAGTTGCCCTAGCTACTTCAGATCTTGCTCTTTTTTTAGCAACTTCTTCTTTTGTGAGTCCTATGCTCTGGGCATATTCCTCTACCAATTTCTTCATCTTTTTCTGAGTTCCTAGATTTCTCAGTTCCACATGAACCTTTACAAACAACTCCTCATAGGTACCAAATCTTGGCTCATTGGTGTCTCTAGGTTTCTTCAGCATGAGGTCAACATAACCATCCAGTATGTTTTCTGCCACTTCATATCCCATTAGGAGGACCCAGACTGTCCTAAGCTTAACAACCTCCATCATGCATTGATCTTTGGTTACAATGAAATATATGTCATTCTTATATTTCTCAACAATTGACTTAAGAATCCTTTCCCTAGACTGAATGACCTTTTGGAAATTCTTAAAATAGCCCCATAGGACAGTACTCTGTGCATCATAACTTCCTATACTGCTTAGTTGATTTCTTATTTGTACTGCAACCGGTTTGTCACTAGACCAGAACAAGTTTTTCATCCCTGGTAACTCTTGCATGAAATAGAAAAATAGGTAAATGATTAACTTACCAAACTTGAATGGATATTTTGATTCCTTTGTCTTCTTAAGGTTCTTCATTAACTGTTACTGGAGCAACTCACAGAGGTCATAATCAACATTTTTCTTTACCATCTTATATGTTGTGTATATGGCAATACCAGAGACAAAGTTCTCCCGGTTGGTGAAGTAAATCTTATACCCTATCACCATTGATGCAAACGTTACTGCATGATCTTCAATATCATTGACTGTCAGTGCTCTTTTATCAAATTTAGCTCTGGTAGCTTCCATCACCATGTCGTTCTTCATAGCCTTTAATACAGGCACTTTTCTGGTAGAGTTCAGTCCTGTAACAACCCTTATAGCATCCTTAGTGATCATGAAGGGTTTCTCAAGCCACATGCTTTCAGCATGGATCCTGCTTAAGACATACCAGACCCATTCATCTTTAGCGAATGTTAGGAAATCTATATACTAAATAAATTTCTTCTCTTCCAATGCCTTATATTCATCCTTTAGATCAAAATTATCACCACTTAGATGTTTTAGATACAAATCTGTAAATTGGCTATCACCACATGTTCTTCTAGGGCAACATGAATCGAAGCCCTAATATCCTTCACATGCATTACACCATACGATACTCCTGAAAATGTACCATTTGGATCGACTTCTATTGATTTGAAAGGGTGTTTCTTGAATTTTGGTTGTACTCTCTTAGTGATATCAATAACTTGTGGTGTCACCATTTTCTCCAGAATTCAAACAAGTTCACGGTAGGGTTTTAAATTGTAAATACCTCTTTTTTTTTAATTAGGGTTTGCTCTGATTTTCTTTGAATCTCTGGAAATCATTGTAGTCAATTAGAATTTTGCTTCATCTCTCCTTGGACTCTTGATAGCTCGAATGTAAAGTGATTAATCTTTTAGATACAACCCTTTTATCCTTTGTTTATCAAAACCTAATTGTCATTTAATGTTGTTTTCAAAAAGCTGTTAAACACTTCACTGATAACCATAGTCAATTAAGATTTCTCCGCAATGTGCCACATCAAGTCTTTTTCTATTATTTTCTTCTCCAAATGATCCATTCAATATTACTTTAGCTTACACCTTAGTGTTGGATCTCAGGACCAGTTATCCGGCTAGGGGATCAAGATTTTCAATAAGAGCTCCCCCTGAGCCAGAGCACCCAATTCACTTCCCAGAAGAAGTATCTACACTAAAAGCTGGTGCAAATCCATACTTGACCTCATTTACATCCTTCTTAATCAGAACCTTTCTCATTTCCTTCTTTATTTCTATCGGATCAACCTTGTTCTTACCTTTTTCTTTTCTCTACTCCATTTTCCTCTTCTCTTTAGGATAGTCTCTTTTCTCATTTAATTCAGCCTTTTTATCAAACCCTAGGTTGACAATGCATGAAACCCTAGTTTTACAATGATCAACTTATATAAATAAAATATAGCAAAAATCTATAATCCAATTACACATGAGGGATGATGAAATATGTCTCCCGAAAGTAGAGGTGTCAGAGGACCATGGTGGGACCACCCAGGTCCTAACTGGAAGAATCTACTGAATCTGTAAATTGGAAAGATGTTGAAAATGATGTCCTGATGCTAGATTGGATATTAAAAAAGGAAAGAGGACATGGGTGGTATAGCCCAAGTCCTTGATGAGGGAAAATCTTGAAACTATCTCTGGATCCTAAAACCTTAATCTTCACACAATCTTCTTATAGATCTGTATTTTCTAAATCTCACTCTTGTAACCTACACACAAGAAGATAAAAAGGGGTTTAGGGGTTATGATGTTTAGGGACTTGCCTCAATCAAATCCTTGGATAGCATTCAAGCTTCCCAACATTGTTGATTTATAAAGAGTGCATGTCCTCGTGGGGGCAGAGGTTGAAAATAATGATAATATGATTATTCAAATGATGATAAACAAACAATGATATCACCTATGTGATGAACCCTTAGAATGATGAAGATCCTTCAACTCCTAAGGAAGAATAAATGATGGATCCATATCTACAACAACACACAATAACAATACACAAATCTGCTCTAGAATCACAATGAATACTCTTGCTTGCTTCTCTTCAAGATCTCAAGTTATGCTTTTTCCAACCTTTTTTCAACCTAGTTACAAATGAACTCAAAAACACACTTATATATGTTTTCCCACTCATACTCATGAATTAAAACCAAAAGAGCCAACAAGGAGAAACTTTTTGAAAGGTCCCAGGCTAACAAACACTTAAATTAGCCTTGACCTAAAAGGGGGGACATGGGTGGTACCACCTAGGTCCATCAACCCTATTTAGGTCTGGGTTAAGGTAAATGAAGGGGCCCATATCCCAACTTTGCTTTGGTATTACGCAATTTTGTGTTACGATAAGCATTTTGAATGTTTAATGTAATCACAGAAACCTAGGAGATGAATAAGGAGGTAAAAAGAAAGAGGGCACTTTTTACTCCATAACATTTAGCCCCCACTTTAAGTGTGTATGATCCTACAATTAGTACATGCATTAAAGTACGGTAAAAAACACATCAAGCACTTAAGACACTAGATTCAAAAGCACACCCTAAGTTTAGAGGACTATCTCTAGCCCCCAAGCTTAGGCAAACATAAGAGAACACTTGACAATCATGCAAAAAATGAAGACAATAAAGAAACATGCAATACACAGAGAAGTCATTAATACAATCACACAATACACAAAGTATACACAGAGAGAAGACATGATTAAACAATTATACTATACTAACATGCGATGGGGGGAGCTCATCGCTACATGCCACCATCAAAGCACGCAAAACACACAACGTGGGGGGAGGTCATTGCTACACACCTCCACAAAACAAGAAAGACACACAATATGGGGTGATCTCATTGCTACGTACCTCCACAAAACACAGAATACACGAGCATCGTAGAGTGTGTCATCAACCCACTATATGTCTTATACACAGTAAACATGGGTGATGGGGAAGAGGTCATTGTTACGCTCTACCATCTAAGACACACCAAACACACCTGATGGTTGAGCTAAGCTACCATGACTACCAAAGACATGCTTAAGGGTGAGTAACTCAAGATCCAACCCTGCCCCCCACAAGAGGACTTTCTCAAAAAAGATGTGCAACCACTCAAGGGAAGACACAACCCCGCCTTTCACAAAAGGGCTTTCAAAAGCATACAACCCCACCTACATCATGGAGATGCCTTATAATGAAAAGGAAGCATGCGCACAAAGTATACAACCCCACCTACATTGCAGACATGTCTTACAATGAAAAGGAAGCATACATAAACACACAGTATACAACCCCACCTACATCGCAGAGATGCCTTATAGTGAAAAGGAAGCATACAACACATTTTATCACAATATCTAAGATATCCAAGCATTTACCACAATATATGTGCCCACCTTAAAGTGGTTGTTAGAACACAAGGATATACTAAGAGGGGGGGTGAATCGGTATATAACTATAACTTATTTTAGTTAATCATCAACAATCAAAACTTCTAACTGCTTTAACTAGAATATTAGCAAATTAAACAAATTAAAGCACAACACATAAGCACACAGCCACAACACTAGATTTATGTGGAAAACCCAAGGGAAAAACCACAGTGAGCAAGTTGCTTGGATCTACTTGTTGCAAGTATGTGCTTAACCAGTGTTGTCATTGATGTCAACATATCTGTGTTGTCATTGATGTCAACTATACTCTTATTTTAGATGCTTTGTATTTGCCTATGCAAGTGTTGAAGATAATAAGTAAGTGATCATGATGCTAAGGATATTGAGAAAATTAGTTCCTCCAGTGGAAACATTGAGGTGTAGTGGAAACATTGTATTGCAGAGTATCTTTGTTTACAGAAGATCAGTCCAATAGTTTGCTTCACATTTCCTGGAGAATGAATATCTTTGTCTGTGGATTGGTAGTTATTTAGAAGCATGTTTGAAGATGCTATATTCTAAGTTTGAGCCTCCGGTATAGAGATTTGACTGAGTTATGTTCACCAGAGTAAAAGCTACTTTTTCTAGGTATGCACTAGCGGCATAGAGATTGTATTCTGCTCTACATCCCTTCGCATTGAAGTTTCACAGTCTGTGGTTCTAGAATCAAGTTGGTAATGATGTTAAGTGCCTTCAACTTCAATGGTTCATGGTTTGGTGATACACAAGTGATCTTTTCCTTATGACAGTAAATGGCAGTGTTGTTTATGTGCTTCGGTTTGAAGAATCTTCTTGACAGAGTGGTTAGAGATTGTGATGTTGTTCCTAGTGATTAAAATGTGCTTGTGGATTTCTCTTGATCGTGTTCCTACATTTGGATTGGTCCGCAAAGGAAAATTTGGATTGTGGATGAAAAATGGTCTTAGAAGACTTAATGATAAAACCAGTCTTGGCCGACCTGGTTGTTTCTACTACTTGTGGAGATGCATAGAAGATTGTGGAAGTGTGTTGTGGCATGAAAGATTGTTTTTGAGTCCCATCTAAAGTGTTAAGTAATCCACATACATCTTTCTCTTAGCTAATCTTGTTTAGGTCCAGACCTATTTTCTATGTATGTAATTCTGACCTTGGAGATTACTCCAATGATTGATGAATGTAATGCCAACCTTGATGTACATTCCAAGGTTGATGAGTTGTATAAAAACATGTAATGTAGTTACAAAAAGTGTGGAAGTGCAAAAATGAAAAGATAGGTGCAAAGGTGTAAAAAGAGTAGAGCAGAGGTGATACATTGTGCTTCAATGGAACTAAATTCAGGCATGGAGTAGATGCTTTCAAATCAATTCACCAATCTTGGTAGTGAGCCAACCCTTGGTAGTGAGCCACCCCTTGGCAGTGAGCCGATCTTGGTAGTGAGACTAATCATTTGCAGTGAGCAAATTTGGGCAGTGAGCCTTTGTTTTTCTGTATTGCTATAACTTATTCATTTTTATGGGCTAACACCCACCATGGTTTTTCCCTTATAGGGTTTTCCACATAAAAATCTGGTGTTTCATGTGTTGACTGTGTTATTGTGTTGAACTTCTTATTTCATGCTTTCATGGTTAAATCTGAACAATAGTAAATAAGTGTTTGATGTGTTGATGTTCATAACTATTCAAACTTTTAGGGACAATTGATTCACCCCCCCTCTCAGTTGTCTGGTGCAGTTCAACACTACTGTCCAAATCTAGCCTCACAAATAAAGATAAAATAGGATTACAATATTATTTATGGGCTACAACCCAAAGGAAGCTACAACTCCCTGAAATATACTATAATAACACTTACAAAATTAGGCTACAATCTCTAGATATTACTTCCAACAAATCTTACTGAACAAATGACCTCCACATCATTCACACACTTCACTTGGTCAGAAGACTTCACTTTCTCTACTCAATGAACATTGCTACCTCCAAAATACCTTCACAAACATTCTCACATCTACTCACACATCTTTGCACACACTCACCCACTCATACCTTTCTCAACAAACAAGATCTTTCATTTATACCTTCCGCAAATTCCAAATTCTTTCTCCCATGTCAACCAAGATGAAATGTGTAATCATGAAATGTGCAAGGCCACACCAAGTCGGCATCCAAAAGATGTAGAAAATCAATGTGGTCAATCCAAGTGATAACCAGGACCTATTCTTCTTTAACACATCTTCCCAAGCAGGCACACACTTCAAATCATCTGGTGGGAACACTAAAAGCACATGAAGTTGGCCCAGCAAACACTCATCCTTTTGCCCAAAAGCTCCAGACAAGAAACATAAAACTTACACAAATCTTCTCAATCAATCCTTCCACTAAAATATATGTTTTCTTTTTGGCACAAAAAATAGAAACTAAGCCTGGTATCACAAATAAATTTTGAACACATAGTCTTGAGATAGAGCATTGAAAAACTAACTTGTGGTACACTTTAGCACCTAAAACCTAAATTGAATCATCCAACTAAATATCTGAACTCATCTTCCAAACATCAAAGCCAAAAGATAAATTGTAGTGAAATGTGGTGGCTTCTGCTATCTTCTTTAGACAACCCTAGTCAGCAGAAAGATGTGTCTTTGTTCTTCTGACCCTGGAGAACCTTTGCAATACACCTTAGTAGCTAAAACTTGAATATTATCATCTTTGCATCTATAAATGATCAACCTTCAAACCGCAAGACCTCAACTTCAACAGCGGAGAAATGTGGAGCATTTCTCAAACGTGTCCTAACTGCAACAACTCTGAACAACTATTTTGACTTTGTGAGCTCTAAAAACTTTTGCATTGATCTCCAAGCTTTGAAATTAGGAATATACAACCTTCACATGTGTCCTTGACAAACTTCCAAACTGTAAGGTTGTACCATAAAATGCGGAGGAATGTGGAGAATTCTCCTGAGCTTATTTTGTGCAAACTCCAGTGCCTTGAACAAATTGAATCTTCCTTTCAAAACTAAAGAATGATTTTCCTCAGGAAACAATGAATACAATATTTACTACATTAGAGACTTCATTCTCAACTTCAATCAACAACAAATTCTTTTCTCAAACTAAAAATCTTCATGTTAGCACAATCTTTGTCTATGAACTTTAGGAGATAGGGTACAACTGTGTACATAGTATATGACATCCATCATCTTACCCTTTTCATTACAACTTCTCTGATTCATTTTCTTTGTCTTCCTCTCTAATCACATTTCCACATATTTCCTTTGCCATTACCTCTACTTTACTTTACTTCCAACCTTCTTCATTATAGCACTGCAAACAACACTCCTAAACCTCACACTGTTGACATCAATGACAACACAAGTGCAACAATCTGCCCCTTTGGCATTGATGGCAACACTTGACCTGATATACAATTTTCTCCCCCTTTGACATCAAGGACAAAGGGCTAGTGGTATCCTTTTGAACTAATCATCCTTTAGTCCCCCCTATCTAAATTCTTCTTGATTTCTCTTTCACTGTTGCTCACCTATCAGCTCCCCTTGACTGATAGAATCTTGTTATCCTTCAAAACCTCTTGCCTACCTACTCCCCCTAAGAGGTAGCCACCATCAATCCAGGGATAAAAATATATCTTGAATTGCTCCCCCTAGATAGATGCACCATCTATGCATCTAGTTAGGAGGGGCAACAACCCCTAACTTCTGTCTAAGATACTCAAAAGTATGCTTATAAAGTGCCTTGGTGAAGATGTCTGCAACTTTATCCTTTGTAGGCACATACTCCAGTCTGACTTCTTGATTTGCAACCTTCTCTCTCAAAAAGTGGTACCTGATAGATATGTGTTTGGTCCTAGAATGCATCATTGGATTCTTTGAAATATTGATAGCACTTGTATTATCACAAAGAATAGGAATAGGCTCATCATATACAACCTTGATATCCTTCAATGTTTGCTTCATCCACAACACTTGAGTACAGTAAGTTGCTGCAGCAATATATTTTACCTTTGAAATTGATAAGGACATTGAATCTTGCTTCTTGCTAATCCAAGAGACCAAACTATCTCCCAAAAAGAAATCTCATCCACTGGTACTTCTCATATCATCAACATTGCCATACCAATCTGCATCAGTATAAGCACTAAGAGAAAATTCATTGCATTTTTTATACCACAATCCATGTTCTGGAGTGCTCTTCAAGTATCTAAATATTCTCTTGACTTCCTTCACATGTGTTTCCTTGGGATCATCTTGAAATCTTTCAACCAAACATATAGCTTGCATAATGTCAGGCCTTGATACTATTAGGTATAGTAGGCCACTAATAATAGATCTGTACTGAGTCTAATCAACTTTAGGTGACTCATCATCTTTATTCTGCATCTCTCCAACAAAATTCTTACACATCTCATCATATCCACAAAAGATTATATCATCAACATACATAACAACAACTAGAATTTGTTCACCTTCTATTTTGATGTAAAGATTACTATTTGTGGTACCCTTCTTGAAACCCTGCTGGAGTAAGTACTTGTCCAACCTTGCAGACCAAGCCCTAGGGGCTTGTTTGAGAGCATATAGAGCCTTCTTGAGTTTGCACACCATGTTTGAATCTTCTAATAACTAAAGACCATCAGGTTTCTCTATGTACACCTCTTCTTCTAAGTCACCATTCAGGAAGGTAATTTAACATCCATATGATATACCTTAAATCCCTTATGTACTACAAAAGCAAGAACCATTTTGATTGCTTCCATTCTTGCCATCGAAGAAAATGTCTCCTCATAGTCAACACCTTCAACTTGTGAATATCCTTTGCAAACCAACCTTTCTTTGTTCCTTACCACTTCTCCATCTCCATTCAACTTGTTCTTGAAAACCCATTTTGTTCCTATCACATTCTTGTTTGCAGGCCTTGGTACCAAATCCCAAGTTTGATTCTTTTCTATCTGATTCAGTTCTTCTTCCATGGCTTGTACCCATCCTTCATTCTTGCTAGCCTCATTAAAATTTTTAGGTTCTATTCTTGATAGAAAAGCAAAGTTTACCTGTTTATTTGTTCTTGCAAATCTTCTTCTTGTCTGAACTCCTTCATTCTTGTCTCTAATGATCTGGTCTTCTGGATGATTTTTCTGAACATACTTGGCAGGAGTCTTAGCAGTCTTCTCTAGAGTTTCTTCCTTTTCCTCATCTTCTGTAACTTCCTCTGTGTAGGCAGGTTCATCTAACCAATAGTCCTCTTTCTCAACTAAATTTTGATGTGATTCTTCATCCACTTTAAATACATTTACACTCTCAACTATCTTCCTTAGTCTTTTATTATAGAATTTGTAGGCTTTGTTGGTAGTTGAGTATCCAAGAAAATACCTTCATCTGCTCTAGAGTCAAACTTTCCCAAACCTTCTTCATCTCTTCTGATGTAGCATTTTCTTCCAAAAACTCTGAAATACTTGACTGTTGTAGGCCTTCCATTACAAAGCTCATAATGGGTCTTGTTACTTTTCTTTCTTAGTTGTCCCCTATTAAGAATATAGATTGTGGTATGAATTGCTTCTTTCCAATATATATCAGGCAATTTAGCTTCACTCAACATTGTCTTGGCCATCTCCTGGCCAATCCTATTCTTTCTCTCTGCAACACTATTCTGTTGAGGGGTTCTAGCAACTGCATAGTGCATTTTGACTCCATGTTCTTGACAAAACTCTACAAACTCATTTGAAGTGAACTCACCACCTCTATCAGATCTTAAGAACTTAATTCTAGCATTCATTTCATTTTCAACCATATTTTTGAATATCGTGAATCTACTGAAAGCTTCTGATTTTTATGTCAAAAAAGTAACCCATGTCATTCTAGATAAATCAACAATGAGCATCATGAAAATACCTCTCACCTTGTAGGCTTTTTGTCCTAGTTGGTCTGCACAAGTCTGTATGAACCAGCTCCAAAGGCCTTGTAGTAGAATATTCCTTGGACTTGAGAGTTATCCTTGTCTAATTTCCAATCTAGCATTCCTTGCATATTGTGTTTGTAGGCTTGACGATCTTTGGCATGTCCCTTATTGCTTTCATGGAATTGATCTTCACCACATTGTCAAAGTTGATGTACCCAATTCTCTTGTGCCACAGCCAACATTCATTTGTTTTCCCTAATAGACAAATCCTCTCATTAAACCCTTTCAGATTATACAAGTTGCCTTCTATCTTAAAACCTTCTACCACCAGTTTTCCAGACTTTGCTCTCCTGATTTCACATCCTTGATCATGAAATGTAAGATTATATCCTTTGCTGCACATTTGACTTACACTGAGAAGATTATCCTTGAGACCTTCTACATGAAGAACATCATGTGTCTGAAACTTTCCATCAAGGTTTATAGTACCTTTTCCAATGATCTTTTTAGAAGAGTTATCTCCAAACCTAACCAAGTCACTATCCCACTTTCCAAGATTAATAAACTTGCTTTTATCACCTGTCATGTGATTTGTATATCCACTGTCTATCACCCAGAGATTGGTTTGTCCTTGAGCATGAAATGTTGTTTGGACAATCATTGAGTTCTCAACTCCATTGTTACTTTCCCTGTCTTGCTCAGTGACATCAGTTATCTGAGATTTTGAATTTGCCAAACCATTCCTGCAATACCTTTCTATGTGTCCAAACTTGTTGCAAATTCAAGAAACCATATTGGCATCCACAAGGTTTCTTTCATTCATTACAAACTTGCAATCCATAACTTATGACCAAATTTATTGCAAATAAAACAACAACCAAAGAAAACATGATTGAACCTATTCATGGAGAATTGTCTTGCATGAAGATATCTTCCTTGAGGCAAGATGAGATCTGTACATTCTATATCATCCAGACCTCCAAGCATTAACTTCTTCAATTCCCTTTTGAGTAACTAAATTTATTTCTCAAGTTTTATACATTCTTTTGTCATGGCTTCAATCACAGCTCTTTGTTCTTAATTCTCCTTACACAATCTAGGTCTTCAAGAGCAGAAACAAGTTCACCTTCAAAGTTAACTTCATATTCTTCTTCATCTGCAGCCTTGTCTAAATCATCTAAGATCACCATGGCCATAAATAGAGATTCTCCTCTATCTTCATCAGATGATTAGTGATCTACTTCTTCTCCAAAATTGTAGTCTTCTTTTCAAAGAAGGTTTTGTAGACACCTAAAATTGACTCCAATTTCACCATCACTCACTATACCTTATTCTGCCACATTAAATAAGTAATTATTAATTATTTAATTAAGTTAATTTTCTCCACTTCCTAACATTGATTAATCCCTTCTTTCTTCTAATGTTAATTAAATAATTTATATTATTTAATTAATTAAATCAAATATTTATTTAATTAATGAAATCCAATATTAATTAAATAAATTAAATATTTATTTAATTAAATCAAATCATATCTTCTTCTCGATTTCTTTCCAAATTTGAACTCATGTGTATCTAATTAATTAATTTAATTAGATAATTCATCAATTATCCTCCCATCCTTTTTCAAAGATTTATTTCCTTTTCAACTAAAATCAAATCTTTCTATCTTTTGAAATCCTATCCTATCTTGTTTTATTTCCTCTTTGACCAAAAAAGAAAAAAATCAAATCTCTATCAAATTGTCTTCCCTTCATCCTTGAAAATCTATAAATATGGCCTCAATCCAAGCCATTTTCATCACACAACAAAGTAAAGTTATGCTGCAGGAATCATGAGCAACCAACATATCAATCATTCTATCAATCTCTCAGAACAAAGCTAGCAGGGCTTGGGTGCAACTTTACTCTATTCAATCGAAGTGTGCAGATTTGATTGGAGGAGAAGATTTTGTGTATTTGCATTTATCTTTTGTTTTCCTTTGATCAATTTTCACGTACACAGGTTCCTCTGAAAATTGTTTCTCTTGAACCCCTTGCTGCTACTTTCACTTTCTCCAAAAGGACATTTAGAGGCATAATGGCCAATTCTACAACATTTGAAACATTTAAAAGGTAGCTTACCTTTATATTTACCTAATCCACTTTTCAGCTTTATTACAAAATTTGCTTCTCCTTCCTTAACTTCATTGCATATGTCAAATGTTCATTCTTCACAACATTGAAAGCAACTTCCTTTTGACATGGACTTACAACTTCATTTCTCATTTCATAGGCAATGAGGGACCCAAAAAGTTCTACCATGGTGAGTTTCTTCAAGTCTTTAGCTTCCTCTATTGTAGAAACTTTTGAATCAAATCTATGAGGGATGGATCTTAGGATTTTCTTTACAACCATTGATTCAATAATATCTTCACCCATACTTATGATTCCATTCATAGCTTCATCTATCTAGTGTAAGTAGCTAGCTATGTTCTCTTCTTCTTTCATCCTTAGATTCTCAAATATTGTTTTGTGGGATTGAAGTTTGGCTTACTTTATGGTGTCATCTCCTTCATAGAGACCTTTGAGCTTATCCCATATCTCCTTCATTGTCTTTCACCGCACAACCTTGACTAACTCTGAACTAGAAACCACTTAAGATTGCATTCTTGTCTTTGGCATTATTTTCATGGGCCTTCTTCACATCTGAATTTGTTATGGGATGACTAGGTTCAACATAATCAGTCTCAATCATCCTCCAGACATCATACCCTAGTGAGGTAAGATAGGCTTCCATCCTTACAGTACATAATTCATATTTATTTTCGTCAAACATAGGAACTTTTCCAAGAGGACTCCTTCTGAGTCATGTGTTCTATTCCAAGATCTACCTTCATCTATTAGGCTGCACCAAGGAACCTTGCTCTGATACCAATTATTAGAACACAAGGATATACTGAGAGGGGGGTGAATCAGTATATCACTATAACTTATTTTAATTAATCATCAACAATCAAAACTTCTAACTGCTCTAACCAGAAGATTAGCAAATTAAACCAATTAAAGCACAACACAAGTACACAACCAAAACAACAAATTTATGTGGAAAATCCAAGAAGGGAAAAACCACGGTGAGCAAGTTGCTTGGATCTACTATCCAAACCCAACCTCACAAATAAAGATAAAACAAGATTACAATATTATTTATGGGCTACAACCCAAAGAAAGCTACAACTTCCTAAAATATGTTGGCAAGAGACACTACTAGGCATGATAGGTGTTATCATTGATGGTAACTAAGATCATCACAATCATCCGCATAACACAATTTGTTCACACCAGAAGTCAGAATCAGAATGTGTCTAAGTCTGGGTAGTCAGGAACAGAGCAGGTGACAGGGTATAGTATCTTGGTCTGGATCTATCTGGTGGAAAGGCATGGTTTGCTGTGGATCTGAGGTAGTTATAAGCATTGTCAAGAAACTCTAAATCCAGAGTTTCATCCTCTAGAGATGAAGGACTCAAAAGATATTAGCTTCTGAGTATCAGGTTTCAGTTTGACAAAACAAATAGAAGAAGAACAGGCTGACCTTGTGAATGATCTTATTTCCAAATGTATAGAAGTTGTTTATTGGGCAATGTGTGATAATCAGTGATGGTAGCCAACATGATTGATGATTTGCAAGTGCAATTTTTGATCCACATCTTATATTATGTATGGATCTAACCGACAGAGCAGAGTACTCTACAAAGTTCTAAGTGTTCTTGAAGCTGACTGGTAAAATGATTGTAGATCAGATTGTGGATATATATACCAGATGGAATTAGATGATTTTGGTGTGTGAGTGTTGTGACTATGGAGTAATTGCGAAAAGAAGCTGAGATCAAAGTTCAGCTGCTAGCAGAGCGATAAGAGGAGGAGAGTAAGGATGAAGTGTATCAAGTTAGTTTTCTATGCTTAACTAGAACTGAACTCTAGCATTGATAGATGCAAAACATCAGTTCAAATTTATTGTAACTCCTCTTTCTTGTAGGTAGTGAGCCTTCTTTTGAGTAGTGAGATCTGGCCAGTGAGCCTGAATGCATGTGTATTCCTCATTGTAATCTTTTAACAGAGTATAATCTTTGTGGGTTAACCCCCACCGTGGTTTTTCCCTTAACCGGGTTTCCACATCAAAAATCTTGGTGTCAAAGTGTACTATTTATGTTTCTGCTCATGTGTTATTGATTAAGGCTGAAATGTTTACATCATTGATTTAATTATAAGTCGTAAAGGAAGATTAAGAGAAAGAAATTGTTAAATTGTGTGACAACTGATTCACCCCCCCTCTCAGTTGTTCGGACCTAATTCAACAATTGGTATCAGAGCGAGGTTCCTTAAAAGAAGCTTAACAGCTTGAGGAAAGATCTTGGAAGGAGTTTTCAATGGGTTCACTCAAAGATCAACTTCAGCTAGCTGTAAAAGATCTTGATTAGTCCAAAACATAAATATCTAATCTAAAAGATGAAATCAAGGATACTGATGATACCATTGAAATGTTAAAAGATAAATTAAAGAAGTCTTTGGGAAGGGATAAGGAGCTACTTCTGCAATTATCTAGTTTAACTGAAGAAAATGGAATGAATGAAGCCTTGGAAGAAAAGACAAAGGAGTGTGAGAAGCTGTCAAAAAAGGTTGCTATTCTAAAAGTTGAGATGGAATCTGGGGCAATGAGGTTTACCAAAGAAATTAAGCAAAGGAAGAAGATTGAAGAAGATTTGAATCAAACTCTAAGAGAAAGAACTGATGAATGCTACAGATCAGACAGTATTGCTAGTCATCTAAAATCTGATCTACAAGAAAGTAAAGACAATGAAAGACAAATTGTCATTCTCATACATGATCTAGAAGTTGCAATTGAATACAAGGAGAAGTTCAAGATAAGTTCAGCTAAACTTGAAGCAATTCTTGAGGGTCAGAAAAGGGTTGAAGACAAGCATGGTCTTGGATATGAGAAAGGTGAAAGTTCTGGATCTGGACAAAGAAACTTTCAACCAAGGAATGGGAGAAAAAAACCTAGAAGACCTCCAATAAGATAGCCTAATGCTCAAAGGTATCCATCTTTCAATGGAAATTGTTTCAAGTGTAATAAATTTGGTCATAAAGCCACTCAATGCAGAAGTAGAGTAAATCAAAATAATCCATCCTTCTCTGGACAATGCTTCAATTGTAAGAGGTATGGTCATAAATCTAATGAATGTAGAAGTATGATAATGAATAACTCATCAAATAGAGGAAATGGGAATCCCTTCAATGGTACATGCTTTGCATGAAATAGATTTGGACATATGACCAATCGGTGCAGATCAAGAGGAAATCAATCAAATGGGAAAAGAAATATAGTGTGCTTCCATTGTAACTGATCCAGTCATTTTGTAAGATTCTGCAGAAGTAGGACTAATAAAAGAAAAGGTATGGTAAACAGAAAACTAGATGAGCAGAGACAAGACAAAGGAAAAAGAAAAATTGAAGAGAACAAGATCCAGAATGAAACAAGTGAGACATGGGTCAAGAAAGCAATTGTGAACCATAGTGATGGGTTTGCACCAGAATCTAGTGTAGATAATTCCTCAGGGAATTAAATTAGGAGCTCTAGCTCAGGGCGAGCTACAAGAAAAATCAAAATCCCCTAGCCAATAAGTAAGTGCCTGAATCTGGCACAATGAGAAAAGAGATCTTGGATTGTTTCAGATAATTTGGAAGGATTTTCGGAAGAAAAAAGGTGGATATGGCAAATTACAGAATAATTCATGAGAAACTATTCAACAAACAAAGTAACCGAATATACTAGGGTAGAGAATTTATTACAAAGACAAATTAAGCGCTGCAAAGAATAAAAGGGCCATTCATTCCCTAGACAGATCACTTTGCATCAGAAAAAACCAAGAAGTGAAGGAGTGAATGAGCTCCAAGCTAAGAATTCTCAAGAATTGAAGCGCAAAGAGGATCCTCAAACAAAACCCTAACCTGCAGAACAAGGTATTTCTATTTTCTATGAAACCTCTTGAATTCTCAATCTCTGCAAATGGCTACACCTTTAGTTGTTGATGTCACTGAAAGGCCCCATCCTAAATTTAAGAAGCATCCTTACAAATCTATTGAAGTCAAACCGCTAGGTGCTTTTTCAGGTGTTCCATATGGGATTTTACATGTTGAAGACATTAGGGCATACATCCACTGTAACATGGATGAATTTGGAAACTTGGAACTCTTGGATTTGCTCAACAACTACTTAACTGATGATAGCCATAAATTGAAACCAGAATACAAAGCCCTAGAAAGCAAACACTTTCTGTAAGTCATCAGATTTCTGATATTTGATGAAAATGAATGGGTTCGGTTTGTATTGAGCCAAATACATAATGAGTTCATGTGGCTATTGAAACCATGTAAGATTACAAAGGATGTTATCAAGATTGTAACTAGGTTAAATTCCTCTGACAGATTACCCATGTTGAAAGCCGTGAAAAACTAGACAGTGACTGAAGCTACCGGTGCCAAGTTTGACAAAAGGGCAATGACCATCAATGATATCATAGAACCTGATGTTAAATTTGCCTCCATGGTGATTGGCTACAAAATTTACCATTCCAAAAGGGAGAATTCTATCTCCAGAACTGCAATATATGCAGCCTATCAAATAGTAAAGGAGAATGTTGATTATGATCTTTGCAAACTACTATAGAATCAGTTGATTGAGAATCTAAGCAAAATAAAGAAAGATAGGAAAAAATACCTTCAAATATGGGTCCTTGATTATATGTTTGTTCTTCTATTTTATGAATGAAGTACCTAGAATTCAAGGTGTGCACTGGACATCTGACAGGCCTGCAGCATGGCAAATAAGAGATCACCTTCTCAGTCTTGGTGACTCCCAAGCCAAAAAGACTACCATTTGGGGTTACTTCAAAAACTTCCAAAGTTTAATGCAAGCAAGGGAGAGAATCCCTAAAACAATTGTGGAGAAGTATGAAAATGACATATGTTTCATGGTTGACACAGATCAGTGCTTAATGGAAGCTATAGAACCAAGGATAGTTTGGATAATGCCTGTGTTATGAGGTGGATGAAAGAGTTTTGGATATGTATGCTCAGCATTTTTTGAGCACACCTAAAGATACCTCTGTGGAAAGGTTTGGAATTTACAAGGAACTGAGTCTAAAATTGCATGTGGAACTTAGACAGTCGGAGACCAAGAGGAAAGTGCAGAGGCAAGTTGAAAAGTATGCTGAGAGCATTGGCCTAACCAAGGAAGCAGTAAAATAGAACAGAAAAAAAATTGATAAGGCTGAAAAGGAAAAACAGGACAAGAAACAAGAAGATGCTCTAGTGGAACCATCCTTCACTTCAAAGTCTACTAGAAGCTCTACTGCTGCTTCTATTCCTTCTAAAACTGCAAATCCAGAAGTCAGACCATCCAATGAAGTAAGTAAGAGAAAGAAAACAAAAGCCATAAGAACAAGTGTGGGCAAAAAAGATGATGAGGAGATAGAGACAGATGAAGAAGTCAAAGAAATAAAATTCAAGAAAGCTAGAACTTTGAAGACTTCTGAAGACCAGCCTTCTAAAAGCATTAAGACTGGTAAAAAGCAAGTACCTAGTAAGGTTGCTATGACTATTGATGAAATTGTAAAAACAATCACTGTTCATGGAAACTTAAAGCCTATCAGAGTTTACTATGATAATTTTGATCAAGCAAATAAGAAAATTTTGGAAAATGCCATCATCATATATTTAAACAAATTCAATAGGGCCCTATTGGAAATTTTACAAGAACTTCCTAAGAGTTTAAGGAAAGTACTGGAAATGAGGAAAGAAATAGCGAAGGCTAAAGATCTAGAACTCAGAGAGTATGTCATTTCTACTTTGTGTCTTGTAATGACTAGAAAAGAAGCAGATAAAATCCTTAGAGAAGTTAAAGAAAAATTTAGAAGCAAAGTTCAAATGAACAAGCTGATGCTTGGTAAAACTAAGGAAATTGCAAAAGAAACAGAGGAATTTTGAGAAAGGCCATAGACAAGGATAAATATTATATTTTTTCAGAGAAACAAGTTGAAGAAGACAATTCTCTAGTTCCAGAATTGGAAGCTACAGAAGAAGAGATTAACAAGGGAATTGATGACCAAGGTGTTAAATTAGATCCTTCAGAGTTAATCCATGAAGAGACCAATGTTGGATTTGATTCAGCAAATCAGAATGTTGGAGAAGTTTAGGAAAAGAACATCATTAAGCAGCAATCTGAGTTTGGTGAAGCCTCTGTTTCGAAAGAGGAACAAGTCAGTCAAGAGGACATAGATATGACAGACAAAATAATTGATGCAAAAGAAACTCTTCCCCCTAATCTTTCCAGAAAACAAGAGGATATTGCTGCAAAATAGACCCCTCCGGATCAAGCAGTAAGTGGTGAAGACAGAGAAAAGATTTCACCTGCAAGTGATACAAGAAATGATAAAGCAGAGGAAGAGAAGGAAGAAAACCAAGAAGATAAAGCAAAAGAAGATGGTGCAAATGTTGAAGCACCTAAAACAGATGCTAAAAACTTTGATGAACAAATGGATGATTCATAAAGTGTTGCAAGAGACACTGTAGATGCAGTGAAAAGTCTTCTTGAAAAAGAGATGATTGAGCTTGATGAGCCTGAACTACTCCAAAGTCTAACCAATCCTGATGCTCTCTCTCCCATTCAATTGATGAAAATAGCATCATTCACCCAAGTAAATGTTGGAGAAAAGTTGCTAAAGTCCCACATGGAGGATAATGAGCTACTGGGGCTTGCATCCAAGATTTTGGAGAAGTTAATGCCTTCCTACTAGAAGAGTCCATTTGATTCCCCATCAGGACATCTGAAAAATCTTGTAAGTTCTGTAAATACTCATTTTGAATCCTTTAAAAAATCTGCAGAGACAAAGGTCTGGAAAGAGTTTCTGGATAAGAAATTTAATGAAGTACATAATCTAATAGGAAATGATAGGATGATACTTGGCATTGCCATAAGGAGTATTCAGAATGATTTAAATGATGGAAGAGATATGTACAAATTATGTCTATCATGGCCCAAAATTAGTGAGGATATTGAGAAGAAGATAAAGGAGCAAGAATAGAAATTGTCAAATCTCTCACAAACTTTTGATCCTCTAACAGTTTCACCCATAAGTCAGGAATGTCAATTAATTAGCTTGACAGATGAGATAAAGAGGCTTGGTAAAGAAAAAAGTAACATTATGAAGAGAATGTGTGAGCTCTAGGAATTGATTGCCCCCAAGTTAGAAACCATGTTTAATGCCTTATCAGAAGCTCAGACTGCACTTCAGATAAATAATCCTTTGGATCTGACAAAGGCAGAAGCATATGTTTTTTTGTTAAGTGGGCACATCTCTATTTTGGATGGAATAAAGAGTACTTGGGCCTCTGAACTTGTGCAATTGAAAAACAATTTTACAGATATTCTTAAGTTCATGTGAATAGAACTTAATGACTAGTTGTACATATGCGGTCCTATATACAAATTTTTGGAGAATTTTGGCTTGTAGACCCCACCCTTTGCCATTGATGTCAAAGGGGGAGTGAAGATCAATGAAAAATGAGGAATCCAACTATGGGGGAGTATCAAAAAGTAGTGTGAACAACAGTATAGAGCACAAGCTAAGGGGGAGCTATTTCAACACTTAGTCATTTTTCACTAAGTGTTGCCATCAATGCCAAAGGGGGAGATTGTTGGCAAGAGACACTGCTAGGCATGATAGTGTTGTCATTGATGGCAACTAAGATCACCCCAATCATCCGCATAAAACAATTTGTTTACATTGGAAGTCAGAATCAGACTATGTCTAAGTCTAGGTAGTCAAGAACAGAGCAGGTGACAAGGTCCAGTATCTTGGTCCGGATCTCTCTGGTGGAAAGGCATGGTTTGCTACAGATCTGGGGTAGTTGTAAGCATTGTCAAGACACTCTAAATCTAGAGTTTCATCCTCCAGAGATGAAGGACTCAAAAGATATTAGCTTCTGAGTATTGGGTTTCAGTTTGATAGAACAAACAGAAGAAGAATAGGCTGACCTTGTGAATGATCTTATTTCCAGATGTATAGAAGTTGTTTATTGGGCAATGTGTGATAATCAGTGATGGTAGCTGACATGATTGATGATTTGCAAGTGCAAGTTTTGATCCACATCTCATATTATGTATGCATCTAACCGACAGAGCAGAGTACTCTACAAAGTTCTAAGTGTTCTTGAAGCCGACTAGTAAAATGATTGTAGATCATATTGCGGATATATATACCTGATGGAATTAGATGATTTTGGTGTGTGAGTGTTGCAACTATGGAATAATTGTGAAAAGAAGTTGAGATCAAAGTTCAGATGCTAGCAGAGCGGTAAGAGGAGGAGAGTAAGGATGAAGTGTATCAAGTCAGTTTTCTATGCTTAACTGGAACTAAACTCTAGCATTGATAGATGCCAAATATCAGTTCAAATTTATTATAACTCTTCTTTCTTGTAAGCAGTGAGCCTTCTTTTGAGCAGTGAGCTCTGGGCAGTGAGCTCAAATGCATGTGTTTTCCTCATTGTAATACTTTTAACAAAGTATAATCTTTGTGGGTTAACCCCCAATGTGGTTTTTCCCTTAACTGGGTTTCCATGTCAAAAATCTTGGTGTCAAAGTGTACTATTTATGTTTCTACTCATGTGTTATTGATTAAGGCTAAAATGTTTACATCATTGATTTAATTATAAGTTGTAAAGGAAGATTAACAGAAAGAAATTGTTAAATTGTGTGACAACTGATTCACCCCCCCTCTTAGTTGTCTAGACCTAATTCAACAAAATATACTATAATGACACTTACAGAATGAGGCTACAACCTGTGGATATTACATTTAATAGATCTTACTGAACAAACCACCTCTGCATCATTCGTACACTTCACTTTATCACAAAACTTCACTTTCTCTTCTCAGCAAACATTGTTACCTCAAACACACCTTCACAAACATTCCCACATCTACTCACACATCTTCACATAGACTTACACACTCATACCTTCTTCAACAAACAAGATCTTTCAATTATACCTTTCGCAAATTCCAAATTCCTTTTCCCATGTCAGCCAAGATGAAACGTGCAATCATGAAATGTGCATGGCCACACCAAGTTGACATCCAAAAGATGTAGAAAATCAATGCAGTTCAAGCCAAGTGATAATCAGGACCTATTCTTCATTAACACATCTTCCCAAGCAAGTGCACACTTTAAATCATCTGGCAGGAACACTAAAATCACATGAAGTCGGCCCAGCAAACACTCATCCTTCCACCCAAAAGCTCTAGACCAAAAGTGGTACTAGAGGGATCAATTAACATAATGTGGATCATAACACAAGAAACATAAAACTTACAGAAATATTCTGAACCAATCCTTCCATCGAAATATATGTTTTCTTTCTGGCGCAAACAAACAAAAAATGAGCCTAGTATCACAAACAAATACTGAACACATAGTCTTGAGATAGAGCATTGAAAACCAACTTGTGGTGCACTTTAGCACCTAAAACTTGAATTGAATCATCCAACTGAATATCTAAACTCATCTTCCAAACATCAAATCCAAAAGATAAACTATGGTGAAATGTGGTGGCTTCTTCTATCTTCTCCAGACAACCCTAGTCAGCAACAAGATGTGTCTTTATTTTTCTGACCCTAGAGGACCTATGCAGTACACCTTAGCAACTGAAACTTGAGTATTATCATTTTTATATCTATAAATGATCAACCTTTAAACTGCAGGACCTCAACTTTAATAGCAGATAAATGCAGAGCATTTCCCGGACGCGTCTTGACTACAACAACTCTGAACAACTATCTTCATTCTGCGATCTCTAAAAACTTCTACGTTGATCTCCAAGCTCTAAAATCAGGAATATACAACTTTTACATATGTCCTTGACAAACTCCCAAACCACAACATCGTACCATCAAATGCGGAGGAATGCAAAGCATTCTCCTGAGATTATTTTGTGCAAACTCCAATGCATTGAACAACTTGAATCTTCCTTTCAAAACTAAAGGATGTTTTTCCTTAGGAAACAATGAATACAATATTTACTACATCAGAGACTTCATTCTCAACTTCAATCAACAACAAACTCTTTTCTCAAACTAGAAATCTTCATGTTAGCACAATCTTTGTCTATGAACTTTAGAAGATAGTGTACAATTGTGTACATAGTATATGACATCCTGTTAGTTTCAAGATAGACAACTGAGGGGGGGGTGAATCAGTTGTCCCATAACTTTCCTTTTAATAACCACTTAAATCCTTCTTGTAATTCAGCAACATAATAATAAATCAATCATGGAAACACAATACAATAATTCAAGAGCAGAAACACATTAACACATATGACACTAAGATTTTAATGTGGAAAACCCGGTTAAGGGAAAAACCATAGGGTGACTAACCCAAGATTGTATTCTCTATTAAAAGAATAAGAAGAACAAAATGGTACATGCCAATTAGGGCTCACTACCCAAGCACACTACTCACAAGAGGTCCACTGCCTACAGGAGACACACTATCTACAGAATAATAAATATTACATACTTGAACTGAAGAATAGCATCTTCACCATGCTTGACTTAGTTCCATTTAAGCTCAATACTTCTTCTCTGCCTTTTGCTCTTCTCCTCTCTACCACACTCATCTTCACCAAGATACTTTTGAAATAACTTCACAACACTTATTTATACAAGACATTGACTTTGGGATAATCATCAAAGTCGGCATACTTTACAGAGCAAATACACAAATACAACTTGACTTATTACAAAAGACTTCATGCAAATCACCACACTGTCGGCCACACAAATTTGGGACTTAAATCTTCTTTGAGGAACACGCCATGCTTCACAGAATATCTTCAAGATCATCCACAAGATGTGTAAATCATCCGATCGTCCAAGTTTAGGAAGAACGTCATCATCCGAAAGTAATTCTTCAATTACGAGCTCAATCTTCAATGCGGACCACCAACACAAACTGGACACAATCTAGAGACCCCCACAAGCTTGCCTGTAACACCAAGAATATCCACACCACTTCTGATTACTGAAATCATTCTCTTCTTCATCTGGAACCTCAAGAACATAGTCTATCATCACTTTCATATTGGAATAGATGCTTACGGACCTCCAGACCACGAACCAATTGAGTTGTCAATTCACATTGACTTCCTAAACACTCCACCAAATCCGCAGAACAAGATATTGCATTTCTGGATCTCACCAGACCTATTTGTGTCACTCTGTCACCTCTAAACTTCTACCAGAACTATTTTTACTCATGTGGCCATAACTTCTTCCAATCTTCATGCGGACCTCTCAAATCTTTACTGGATCACCTTTAGACACATATATACAAACCCTTTGATGCACATCCTCTGATCGTCATCTTAGCTGGGATCTTCACTTCATAGAGCTTCATTGTCTTCACTATTTTTCTCTGTTTCTGATAGAACTAATTTTCTCAATATCCTCAGCATACAACTCATCCAATCCTTGACATCAATGCAATAGGAGTATGTTGACATCAATGACAACACCGGTTAGGCCCATACTTGCAACAATCTCCCCCTTTGTCATTGATGGCAACATATGATGTGAAAAATTATTTTAACCATCAAGACAAGTACTTCTCCTCACTGACTGACATAACTCCCCCTATCAGCAACAACCATTCACATGTCTTCTCTTCCTTTACTGCTCCCCCTTTGATCAACAACCAATTTTTTTTTTCACATGTCTTCTCTCCCCCTTTGATATCAATGGAAAAGGGCACATACTTGCATCACTCAGAATCATACAGACTACTCCCCCTGAGTAGCAGCTTCCTATCATCAATCTAGATCACAATATATGACAGTGAGATCCACCAGATTGATGCACATTAGTGCACCTTAATTAAGAACTGGAGGGGTAATAACCCCTAACTTCTCCTTGAGATACTCAAAAGAGTCCTTAGGTAGAGGTTTGGTAAAGATGTATGCAATCTGATCCTTAGAGGGTACAAATTCCAATCTGACTTCATTCTTGTTCACCTACTCTCTCAAAAAGTGAAACTTGATGGATATATGTTTTGTCTTTGAATGCAACACCAGATTTTTTGAAATGTTTATTACACTTGAGTTATCACAGAAGATTGTGATAGGTTCCTCATACTCCACTCTGATGTCTCTTAGCATTTGCTTCATCCACAATACTTGAGTGCAACTACCTGCTATTGCAATATATTTTGCTTCTGCAGTGGACAGAGATATTGCCTCTTGTTTCTTGCTCAACCAAGAAACCAATCTTTTCCCTAAAAAGAATGCTCCACCACTGGTACTCTTCTGGTCATCCACATCTCCTGCCCAATCTACATCTGTATATGCATGAAGAGAGAAATCATGATCTCTAAGATACCATAAACCATACTCAACTATTCCTTTTAGATATCTGAGAATCCTCTTGATTGCCATGACATGAGATTCTCTAGGATCAGCTTGGAATCTAGTAACAAGACCAACAACATTCATAACGTCAGGTCTAGTTTGAGTAAGATACAGTAGTCCTCCAATCATTGACCTGTACTTTTTCTGATCAGCCTTAGGAAAGACATCATCTTTTCTCAATTTACATTCCGGTTGCCATGGGAGTATTCATTGGTTTTGAGTCTTCCATCCCAAATTTCTTCAACAATTCTTTCACATATTTGGTCTGTGAAATGAAAATTCCTTTCTTTGTTTGAGTGATTTGCAGACCCAAGAAGAAATTCATTTCCCCAAACATGGACATCTCAAATTCACTTTTCATTTGATTTGCAAAAGTTTTACACATACTATCTCTTCCTCCAAAAATGATATCATCAACAAATACTTCAACAAACAAGATATCTTCATGCTCAATTTTGAAGTACAAGTTACTATTAGCAATACCTTTGTTGAAACCAATATTCAAAAGATGCTTATCCAGTCTTTCATACCAGGCTCTTGGGGCTTGTTTGAGTCCATATAGTGCTTTCTTCAACTTACAGACCATATCACTATGATCAACCAATTGAAATCCATCTGGTTTCTTAATGTATACTTCTTCCAAATAACCATTCAAGAAGGCAGACTTGACATCCAACTAATATACTTTGAAATCCTTGAAGGCAACAAAGGCAAGAAATAATCTGACTGCTTCAATTCTTGCCACCAGAGCAAAAGTTTCTTCAAAATTAACTCCTTCTACTTGGGAATAACCCTTGTAGACCAATCTGGCTTTATTTCTGACTACTTCACCATCTTCATTCAATTTATTCTGGAAGACCCATTTGGTTCCAATCACATTTTTATTTCTAGGTCTGGGAACAAGATCCTAAGTGTGATTTTTCTCAATCTACATCAACTCTTCCTTCATTGCTTTAGACCATCTTTCATCATTGCATGCTTCACTTACTATTTTTGGTTCAATTTTTGAAATCAGATAATACTTTTTTGAGTCTTGAGCAATTTTTCTTCTTGTTTGAACACCTTTGCTTTTGTCACCTATGATCTGATATTCAGAATGATTCAGTCTTACATACCTGGGAGTTTTGAGAATTTCTTACACTTCTATTTCTTGGACGGGTTCATCCAAACTTATCTCTTCTTCCTGTATTTCAAGATTCTCTAGATCAGTCTGAATCTGAATTTCAGAAGGGGCTTGGACTTCTTGGACCAAAACATCATTCTGATCATCTTCTTTATATTCATAAAACCTTGAGGGTTTTTCAATACCTTCATCAACCTTCACATTTGTACTTTCTATAATCTTTCTCAATCTCTTGTTATAACACCGACATGCTTTGCTTTGAGTAGAATAACCCAAGAATATTCCTTCATCACTTCTAGCATCAAATTTTCCAAGGTCTTCATCTCTTTTAATGTAACATTTGCTACCAAAGACTCTGAAATACTTCATAGTGGGAGTGATGCCAAACCAGAGTTCATAACGGGTCTTACCAGTATTGCTTCTAATTTGTACTTGATTAATAGTATAGACAACAGTGCTTACAACTTATCTCCAGTAGATCTGAGGAACATTTGATTCCATCATCATGGTTCTAGATGCTTTCTGGATGGTCCAGTTCTTTCTCTCCACTACTCCATTCTACTGTGGAGTCCTTGGAGCAGCTAACTGTCTTTTTATCCCATGTTTCTCACAAAATTCTATGAACTCTCTGGATGTGAATTCTCCACCTCTATCAGACCTGAGACATTTTATGTTTAATCCGGTTTCATTCTCTACCATAGCCTTGAATATTTTGAATTTCTCAAGAGCCTCAGATTTTTCTTTCATAAAAGTCACCCACATCATTCGTGAGTGGTCATCAATTAATAACATGAAGTGTCTATCACCTTGAAAACTCCTGATTCTTACCAAACCACATAGATCAGTATGTACTAAGTCCAACAATCTGGTAGAAGATTGTTCCTTACTTTTGAATGTGACTCTGCTCTGCTTACCCAACTGACACTCTTTACATAAACTATTAATAGGTTTCACCAGTCTTGGAAGATCTCTTACAGCCTGAGTGTTTCTTATCTTGATGATATTATCAAAATTCACATGACACATTCTCCTATGCCACAACCAACTCTAATCAATTTGAACAAATAAACAACTTTTGCCAGTACCAACCAAGTGGAAGATGTTACCTTTTGTTTGAGTACCGGATGCAATCTCTGTTCCAGAACTTTCAAAGATCTTACATTTTCCATTTTTGAATCAGAGATCATAGCCTTTGTCCACCAACTGTCCAACACTGAGAAGATTGTGCTTCAGACCTTCCACATACAGTACATCACTGGTTTTGTTCTTTCCATCAAAAGAAATAGTTCCTCTACCTCTGATTCTGCTAGCAGAATTATCACCAAATTTTACAACTCCTCCTTCATATCTTATCAAATCTATGAACTTATGTTTGTCACCAGTCATATGGTGGGAGCATCCACTGTCAATGACCCAATCATCCTTTTCTTCAACTTGGGTAACTAGAGCTCTTTCTATCATTTTATGATTGACAGATTCAGAGGGCATTGGATCTTCTTCCTTGATGGCAATAAACACCCAATCACTTCTGGATTTGTTTCCTATTTGTAATTCATCATCTGTTACTCCTTCATCATCATCATCATCTTCATGAACATAGTAACATTTCTTTTGGAATTTTGATTTGTTTGGATTTGCCCTTGAAAATCTTTCCAGACACCTTGAGGCAAAACGACCAATCTTGTTGTAGTTAAAACATTTCAAGGGAAATTTTCCTTCATACTTACTAGATCCTCTTGGCAGTCTTTTTGCAATAAGGGCTTCAAGTTGAGCAGCTTCGGTTTCATCTTCTTCTAGATCTTTCCTTGCTTTTTCATACCATGATAGTTTCTTTGAGGAGTTCTCTCTTGGATCAAACTTTTGTTTGCCTTTTACAGAGGCACTAAATTTGAATGCAGATTTAGTCTTGGGGGGTGCATCTCCAAACTCGGCTAATTCAAATGCAGCTAATTTTCCAACCAATTGATCTCTTGTGATATTTGAAAAAGATCTAAATTCTTCAACAGCAGCAACCTTGTATTTGTAAGCAGGAGGTAGGGATCTGAGAATTTTGGCAACAATCTCATCTTCATCCAAGATTCCACCAGCACACCTAATGCCACAAACAAGCTCATTTACTTTTGGCATAAATGTAGTGATATTCTCATCTTCATTCATCTTCAGGTTTTCAAATTTTCCTTTCAAACTTTGTAGCTTGGCACATTTAACATATTTGTCTCCTTCATGCAGAAGTTGCAGTTTTTCCTAAATCTCATATGCAATTTTTAGATCTATAACATTTGTCAGCTCAGAATCAGATAAGGCACTTAATAAAGCTTCTTTAGCATAAAGATTGTCTTCAGTATCTTTGATTTCATCTACAGTTGTCAGAACATTCTTTGGAGGAACATACTACTTTGAAGTCATGATCCAATATTGCATTCCCATACATTGCAAGTAACATTTCATGTGACTTTTCCAAAGAGTGTAATTGGTTCCATCAAACCTCGGACTATCCTTCTTGTAGGAAGACATCCTAGATCTCCTCAAGAAGTTAAGCTCTTTTAGAGGAACTTAGCTCTGATACCAATTGTTAGTTTCAAGATAGACAACTGAGAGGGGGGGTGAATCAGTTGTCCCAGAACTTTCCTTTTAATAACCACTTAAATCCTTCTTGTAATTCAGCAGCATAATAATAAATCAATCATGGAAACACAATGCAATAATTCAAGAGTAGAAACACATTAACACATATGACACCAAGATTTTAACGTGGAAAACCCGGTTAAGGGAAAAACCATGAGGTGACTAACCCAATATTGTATTCTCTGTTAAAAGAATAAGAAGAACAAAATGGAACATGCCAATTAGGGCTCACTGCCCAAGCACACTGTTCACAAGAGGCACATTGCCTACTGGAGACACACTATCTATAGAATAATAAATATTACATGCTTGAACTAAAGAATAGCGTCTTCACCATGCTTGAGTCAGTTCCATTTAAGCTCAATACTTCTACTCTACCTTTCGCTCTTCTCCTCTTTACCACACTCTCATCTTCGCCAAGATACTTTTGAAATGACTTCACAACACTTATTTATACAAGACATTGACTTTGGGATAATCATCAAAGTCAGCATACTTTACAGAGCAAATACACAAATACAACTTGACTTATTACAAAAGACTTCATGCGAATCACCACACTGTCAGCCACACAAATCTGGGACTTAAATCTTCTTTGAGGAAAATTCCATGCTTTGCAGAACATCTTCAAGATCATCTGCAAGATGTGTAAATCATCAGGTTGGCCAAGTTTAGGAAGAACATCATCATCCAGAAGTAATTCTTCAATTACGAGCTCAATCTTCAATGCGGACCACCAACACAAACTAGACACAATCTAGAGACCCCCACAAGCTTGCCTGAAACACCAACAATATCCACACCACTTATGATTACTGAAATCATTCTCTTCTTCATCTGAAACCTCAAGAACATGGTCTATCATCACTGTCATATTGGAATAGATGCTTGCGGACCTCCAGACCACGAACCAATTGAGTTGTCAATTCACATTGACTTCCTAAACACTCCACCAAATTTGCAGAACAAGATATTGCATTTCTGGATCTCACCGGACCTATTTGTGTCACTCTGTCACCTCTAAACTTTTACCAAAATTGGTTTTACTCATGTGTCCATAACTTCTTCAAATCTTCATGTGAACCTCTCAAATCTTTACTAGATCACCTTTAGACACATATCTACAAACCCTTTGATGCGCATTCTCTAATCTTCATCTTAGCTGAGATCTTCACTTCATAGAGATTCACTGTCTTCACTATTCTTCTATGTTTCTGATAGAACAAATTTTCTCAATATCCTCAGCATACAACTCATCCAATCCTTGACATCAATGCAACAGGAGTATGTTGACATCAATGACAACATCGGTTAGGCCCATACTTGCAGCACATCCACCATCTTACCCTTTTCATTATAGCTTCTCTAATTCATCTTCTTTGCCTTCCTCTCTAATCACATTGCCACATATTCCTTTGCCATTACCTCTACTTTACTTTACTTCTATCCTTCTTCATTACAGCACTACAAACAACACGCATGAACCTCACACTGTTGACATCAATGACAACACAAGAGCAGCAGTGGTTTCTCCCACTTGTAGGTAGCAATCATGTTTAAGGTAAGGTTGAAAACATGTGAGGAAATAAGAGCTTTCATGAAGCCCATGCCCCAAAGTACATGTGCTTACAATCGCCGAATTGTTCCCAACAATCACAATAGAAACACATCAATATCATTTGCTAATAACCATTGATCAATAATATGCATGTATGAAAGATAATCAAAACAAGTATTTTGTTAGAAAATCTTAAGCTAAGATAACAATAGAACTAAGGTAACATATCACTTAACAAATTGAGGCTATACTTGCCATTTCGGAACCAACTATAGTTGTGAGGTTATACTTCAGGTATCTCAGAACCGAGTGTAGCTACAAGGTGAGACAAAAGAAATTCAAAGGGCATAGCAGTAGATTAGAGTATTACAAAGGCTTGTTACAACAATTTCACAACACGGTACATGATCACATCATGACACAAAATGATTCTACTAGTCAAATGTCAGTAACAAATTATCTTCGTCTTCATATATGGACTAGGTTCATTTTATTTTCTTGTTTAGGGATGCACAATCCTTATCAGAAGTGTATATTTATTGTCATCATCTACCAACTAGTAGAGCCACAAGTACAATGGAAGAATGAAATCATGAAAAATGAGAGAGGAGACAAAAGTGACTTAGGATCACAATGTGGGAAGATGCCCCCAAGACACCTTCCACAATGTTATGCCTCCAAGGCACCACACACAAATTTACAACAAGAGAAGTGTAGAGAAATAGAGAAAATAGAAGGAATGTCACAACGGAGGCGGTCTCCTTGTATCCTTGACCTTACAAGAGTATCAAGGGTCATCCAAGAAGACCAAAAAAACATTTAACACTACAGGCCACCCATGAGAGCAACTCAAAGAGGTGCTACATCAAGGGTGGCTAAATGAGTGAGAAATACTTACCTAAAATAAAGTGCAACCACCCATAATGCATCTCCAAGTCTGAAGGAAGAGGAGAGGTCATATGACTATCTTTGTTGAAATGAGAATTGTCATCATTTGTTGAAGAAGAATTAGAAGGATCATTCTTTTTATCATGGTTAGGAGAGTCAACCTTTGTTTCAACAAGCCCATGGGAATTGAAATCTAAAGGGACCTCATCATTACCAAGACATGCATTAGAAGAAGATGTTTCAGTAGATTGAGATGATACTTTATCACAAATGGCTGCCATTTCTTTAGAAGAAAGTGGATCTTCCTCGATATGAAAAGTTCCATTGCTATTACTCTTGAGTTTAAGTTTGTCAGGAGTAGGAGATTATGTTGAATAAATTTCATTTACCTTCAAGGTTTTTGGGTGTGAGGGTGAGATTTTATATTCACCCACAAGGGAGGGCGTAAAATCTAATGAACCCCAATCATCACCAAAAAATGCATTCAAAGGACCAACACTATCCTTACCAACACTATTGTTAGTAGCGAAGGATAGTGGTTTGGTTTTTGTTAAAGAAGGGATCAAATTCTTTAGCAGAATTTGATGTCACACTTTCATTTTCAAGCAACTTTCTGGAACTGAATCATCTTTGATTGTATAGATCTTTTCTTCAAAAATGAACTTTATTGAACGATGAAGGGTAGACGAGACTGCCCCCATGGCATGAATCCATGGTCTACCAAGAAGAAGATTGTATGCAAGGGAATAAGTCATGACATGGATAAAGGTAGGCAATGTCATAGGTCCAACCTTAATATCTAAGGTGATTGTACCTAGTGATTGTTTACCAACATTACCAAAGCCACGAAGGATGAGTTTATCTGGTTTGATGAAAGATATATCAACATTGAGTTTATGTAGCAAATCTATGCCACAAATATTAATACCTAATCCACCATCAATCATAGTGCATCTCACCCTTATTTTATTAATAACGATAAATATCATAAGAGGCTCATATTGGTTTTGAACATCTATGGGAGGTAATTCATGTTGTTGAAATTAGATATCTGATGTTGTCGCATGCATACAACTAAACAAAGATGCTACATCATTTGGTCTAACAGAAGGTGGAACAACTAACTTTTGTGGAGCCTCTTAGAGAATTCCATGGTATGTAGGTGATGTTTGTATTAAATCCCATAGAGAGATCTTAGCCAGAGTAGTGCGGAGTTGCTCGAAAAGATCATATTCTCTACGAGTATGTTGAGAAGGAGATGGGGAAGAAAAGGTTGATAAGGTGGAAGAGAAGTGGACACACTCGGTGCTTGCTTACTTTATTTGTTATTATAGGTGTTGTATGTGTGAGCAACCGCATGAGATTTTTGCAACACATTTTGAACACCTTGATTCATTTGAGTAATTTGCTTTGCATAGTTGAGAATGTAACTTGGAGGTTGAGATGGTTTTGAGCACCTCGAACTATAATCACAAGTTTAAATACAAGTGGTAGATTAGGTGCCTCATGTGCCATGATTTTAGGAGTATTTTGTGTTGGCAAGAGACACTATATGGATTCATGGTTGTTGTCATTGATGGCAACAAAGGTCATCCCACTTATCTGCAAGTCATGGTGTGCCTCTACCGGAAGTCAGAATGAAGAACTGTTGTGGTCCGGTGAACAAGAACAGAGCATGTGGCAAGGTCTGACAGATTGGTCCGAACCTCTAAGAGGAAATGTCTTGGTGCAGTGCGGATTTGGGGAAGTCAAGAGGACTACCTTGAGCAGTATATTCCAAGGATTTAGCCTCCGGTGATGGACAAAGAAAAAGAGATGAATAGCTGAGTACCGGATTCCTGAAAGACAGTGAAAACAGAGGAAGAACTGACTGACTGAGCATCAGAATATTTTCCGGATGTGTTACTGTTGATGGTAAAGGTTGTGAAGGCATGAATCATGTTTGGCCGACATGATTAATGATATCTACAAGTATATGCTTGATCCGCATTGCTTGGTGAGCAAGGATTCAGCTGACAGAACAGAGTTTGTAAGAAACTAGACTGTTCCGGATGCCGACTAGAAAGGTGATGAAATTACTTGTGCGGATATATATAGAGGATGGATTTAGTTGTGAAAAGTGTGACTGTGTGATGGTGTATGCGAACAAGTACAGAGCAGAGTAGAAGTAGTAAGAAAGATCCGGTATGTGAAAAGATAGCAGAATAAAGAACAGAGGAAAGATGAAGTGCAGCAGATCAGTGTACTGAGCTTAACCGGAACTAAACCCCAGCATATGTAGATGCTTCCAATTAGTTCAAGTATTATATTACATCCCTTGTAGACAGTGTGTCTCTTTGTAGGCAGTGTGCCTCTTGTGAGCAGTGTGCTCGGGCAGTGAGCCCTAATTGGCAAGTGCCATTTTTGTAACTCCTTATTCTTCTAACAGAGAATAATCTTTGGGTTAATCACCCCGTGGTTTTCTCCCTTAACCGGGTTTCCACGTCAAAAATACTGTGTCATGTGTTTCTCATTTCATGATAATGTTTGTTTGTTTAATTCAATGCTGCTTTGATTAATAAGAAAGTTCAAAAGAAGAAATAATTAGGATAACTGATTCACCCCCCCCTCTCAGTTATCAACATTTTGAACATTAATGTACTTATTCACTATCCCCTTAGTGGGTGGAATAAGTCTATTAATGATGATGGAATTGACATTGTTATCTTTTTGAGAAATACAAGATTTAGGAAGATGAGATGAATGCCGGGTATCTACCCATGGGGGATCCATTGTGGGAGAAGGCCCTTCATCCACTAATGCTTCATCTTTTGAAGAGAGAGCATTGGAATGAAGAGAAGGTAGAGTGATTTTAAGAAATGTGTCAATGATTTCATCCTCTTGTGCCAAAATATCCTCATAAGTGGGAATCATCTTGGGAGAGGGATCCAAAACATAAGGTGACGTAGGCAAAGCTAGGTCACCATCATATGTATTAGATAGGAGATCCATGGGAATATACATGGCATTATCATGGTGTGTCGTAGAAGTAGAGGAAGAACTATCACCATCATCTTTCTCATGACAATTCATGGAGATGAAATTAGTAAAGTCTTCTGATATCGAAGGATACACACCCATGAGAGTCATGAAGCTAGAAAAATTAGATATTTACAAAGGATATCATATATAGAACATATAGAAATATCAATATCATTCATTAATCCTATGTGATCTGAAACATATGGATGTATCTTAATGAATTTAGAAAAAAATCAAAACCTATGATATATGCATGCAAAGATACCAAAGAGGAAGAACAAGAATGGTCCATAATGAAATATCTTGTCTACTATATGAAAATATGATATGGAACATAGATGTACAATCAATTAATAAAGTACAACCAATATCAAAATAAGATTGCAATCCAAGACCTACAAGTGCAAGAGAATTGGGGCTTTTCAAAAATGTGATATTCTTGGTAACCACAACAACTAAGTCTTGAAAATGTAAGATGTGTAGTATGTGTAACAGGATTTTCTAAATGATTTATCCATTTAAATGAAATAAATATTTATTGAACTTTTCTTTGATAAAGATGCAAAAGTGCCTAATGAGGTATGTAACTAGAGAGTTTTGTTTATGCTATTGTTTTACAATTTTAAAGAGTAGATTGCATGAACGTTGTTGCTTTCTAATTTAAAAAAATATGTCACATATGATTAGTTACAAAAACTTAAAATCAGATTTAGCAATCCTTCATCATAACAAAGATTTTAAAATAAGATTTCAAATATAACCACTAAATGCAAGACTAGCTAGGTTTTACTATTAAACCCTAGATCTGAAATGCTTATTCCCTAAACCAAAATTCTTTGATGCAAGAATTATTTTTGAACACAAATTATATTTATGAAATACTAGAGCAATGAAAAATCATATTTGAACAACTAATTATCATTAGCAAAATTTGAAATAAGATTGTACTCAATAAAAGCCTAGGTGCAAGACTTGCTAGGTTTTCCAAAAATGCAAAAATTTTGAAAACCCTAATTTATGAATAAGTGAAAATGCCAAATATACCATGAGGAAATGAATACATGATGTATTAGAGTTGTTAGAGGAAATATGAACACAAGAATTAAACTAGTAAATATCCAATAACTCAATGGAAATGATGCAAATACAAATAAACAAAGATTATACCTTCGTAGACTGATTCACCTTCTAGCTTCCATTGTTGCCTTTCTCGTATTGATCTTATGAATGAGTTGAGCTCTCAAAAATGTGTACTCCATTTTTGTTGAATATGAAAATAGGAGAATGGTTGTAGATGGATGATGCAATGAAGACTACGCTACAATGCAACTATAGGATGATGGATAATGGAGATATGATGCCATGGTTGAATGATTGGATGATAATGGGATTATACAAATGTAAATGAGTGAGTTTTGTCAAAGGCACGCTGGTAGAATTTCTACAGAGTAAGTTTACAAAAGCTTGGATTATTGAAATGAGGGAATGAGGGTTCCTTTTATAGGCCAAGGAGGGGCCAATTCCAAGTGTCATGATCTCAATAGTGGAGAAGAAGTCTTATGATGTGTACAGCTCAGATTTGGTTGGTTGGGATGAGGGAGAGAAATATGGAAGATGTTCCTCTCACCTTGACAAGGTGGAGAGAAAGGTGTGACATGAGGCCACATGTCACAAGGCTCACCAAGACCAAGGAGAGAAGGTCAAAGAAGGAGACCTTGCTTATAAGGAGGTTGGAAAGATTCTAGGGACTTGTTGATCATGATGTTAGTCATAAACAAACATAGAGTAAAAGTTACATAACAACCTTTACTCATCTTGAAAGATACGATGAATTCAAAGAATTCATGATCCCAAGTCTTTGTGGATTAGTTCATAATCTATCGACATTACTCAGTGGTTGATGTGTGTTGCTATTTTCCATTCAGGGGCCTTATGTTGATTGATTAGATTCTATTTCCTGTAAAGATGCTACATAGAAAGGTCACTCTACACAGTATATTTCTTCAAATAATGTGTCTGCACTTGGATCTTTGCATGATATTTATCTATTTAACATGCTTTAACTCTAAATATGCTATATATTTCCAATTATCTACAAGATTTTAGCATATTTCTTATTATTTGCTTCAAATTGTCTATTATTTGCAATTATGATGGTGAAATGTTATGAAATTGAAAGAAATGTAAAAGAATACTTCAAATTATGGTGAATCTTCAGCTATTGAGTCACATACACACTTGATATAGTCACGAGGAGAAGAAATCAAACCATATTTTCACCAGGATGTTCCACAGCTAGATACAGATGATGCTAACTTCAAAGGATAATGAATGAAGACAATACATGCAGACTGATGAACACTCCAAAGGACGCAACAAATCAAAGCATGTATCAAGAATTCAAACATAGACTACTCAGGATTTACGATGATTTGTAATCAAAATGGTCTTCTCTTTCATTAAGTATGCAAAAACATGTATGTTTACAATAACTTTGAAATAGGCCCTGATATTTCAGCAAACAAATTTCAATTAAGCTTCTGAATGTTTAAAACAAGGCATCCTTGCACCTTTTATAGAATAAGGTGAGGGAGCGGTTACAAATGATCTACAATCAAGATTTATCAATTAAGATCAATGGTGCATATTCCTTTTGACTTGGTCAACTATCTCTCGTGGCATAGGTTGCCAGTTGGCAACCATTTAGGTAACTTATTTTCTCCCAAATACCTGATGCATATATTTCCCTTGTGGCGTATCTTCATTTACTCCTCAGGTTCTTCTTCTTCATCATCATGATCATCACTTTCTATGTCGTCATCACCCTGATGAATATCGCCTTGTACATGGACCTGCATTATCATCCTGATATTTTCATAGGCTTCTACTATTCTTTCAACTTCCTCGCCATCCTAAGTTTTGGCTTTATTGATGGCATGCTTGTGGGCTTGAAATTTATCTCTGAGGGTCTCCAATTTACCCTTCATGTTGCTCAATGTTTCATTATAGTTCTCCACCCTGACTTTGATCCTCATGATCTTGTTCATTGCTTCTTCTGTCAGGTGGGTGAGAGGATCATCAGCCATCGGCTGAAAGTTATCATGCAGAGCTTTTATGGTAAAGTTTGCGTCTTGGTTCTCAATTTTCCCCTCTACTTTTCCCTCTAAGGTCTCCAAGACTTTTGCTTCATAGGACATCATGCTGTGTAGTTTCACACTGATATCTCTTAATTTACTACTGCACTTCTTCAATACATCACATTCAAACCTGATGTCTTTATACCAAATATCCACTAGCATGGCAGTGTTATTATCCAACACCTGATAATTTATCAGGACCTGAGGATTAATCCTTTTTATTTCACTCAGAGCACCCAAGGCTTTCTCTAACTAGAATGACCTTCTTCCGGCCTCATTCTGTACTTTATCAACCTTCTTCTTTGAGATACTCAAAGAATTCCACCTCTGTAAAGAGACTCTCACTACTTCCTCAGCTCCTGTGAGTGCTGACAGCATCCACTTCCTCATGATCACTGACTCATGCCTCATAAGGTCTAATTTATTAACCTCCTCTTGAGAAATTGCAGTCAATGGGACTACCCGATCTGTTGATGTATTGTCAGGGTTAATCAACCCTTTTATGTATGAATGCAGTTGAGCAATGTGCTCTTTATGCTGCTTATTCTTCTCCTTTTCTTTCTTCACCCTTTGGGTTAAAGAATCAATTATATCCTTCCCTTCCTGACCCTCTTGGTCTTCATTGGCAAACCCCAAGTCGACTGTGGTGATCTGGAATTCTTCTAGGGTGATTTTGCCTTTCTCTTTCTCAACAATGGGAAGTGCTACCTAGGTGGTCCTTCTGCCTATAGCAGGATCTCTTCTAATTATAGATGTTAATCTAGATTTACTCTTAGGCTTCATGATGGTTTTTAAAAACAATGTTGAATTATTAAATTTTTGAATCTCAAAACCTGATTCCGTACCTATTTCTTTCTCAAGCCATTGAGGTACTTGATCTCTAGATCCTTGGTGTCTGTCATCATCATCATGTCCACCCTGATCTCCACCATTTGTCTTGGTTCTCGATGGAGAGGGTGATTTACTTATTTCTTCCTCATGATATTCATCATGAGGGGGATCCTTTTGTATTTCTTCTTCTTGAAGAACTTCCTCTTGCAGGGGAGGATCATGCTATGTATCTACATGCTGGTCTGGACCTGATCTTGTACTCCCCCCTTTTGTGTTTCATCCACTTTGGGAATTTCCTCATCCTGAGATATATTTGTATCCGTGGATATCATTGTGTTTGTACTAGGTGCATCTACCTGATCCTGGATCACATTTTGCTCCACACCTGATGTATCTACCTCCTAGGTCTTAAGGTCATCATGACCTGATGTTTCTTTATCACCTGAGGTTTCTTGAGTCCAGGGGGCATCATCGCCTGATGTGACTTTATTATTCCCGCCCTTTTGTTGGACTTCTACTATTTTGTGCTCAGCTGGTATTTCTTGTTGTTGCTGACCCATATCTGAAGTGTTGCTTTCTGTTTCTGTCTGCTTGACTTCCTCAATATTTTATGTTTTATCAGGTGCACCTGCTTGATGTTTGGGACTTACATCCTCTCTATATGTTAGTTCTATCACTGCAGGGTTAGTTACCTGATCAACTAACTTATCAAGCCCGATTTGTTGGGCTACCCTCTCTGGGCTATTTTCTTTCTCTTGCTTTGTCTGCTTCAACTCTTCTAATACCGCCATCTATGAGGATAGGGTTCCATGTGGCATCATATGAGTGTTAGAAGCAAGGGTCTCCATTTGTTGAGAAGCTACATTTTGTACCACCTCATCATCTTAAAGGTCCACAGTTTCCTCCAATGAGAAAGGACCACCTTGGCTTGCTCTAGTGGCTTCTTTTGCTTGCTCTTCAGCCTTCTCAGTCTTAAATTGAATGATGGTAGGAAGTGGCACATCATGTTGTAATTCTTTCTTGAATACTTCACTACTTGTTCCCCTTAATACTATAGGGTCATGTGTTATCTCACCCCTCATAGATGTTCTTTATTTTTTAGGTGGTGATGCCACCAAGGGTGCCTTCCTTTTTCTTGTGACCATCATGGGGTTATCTTCTACAAGCTCTTTATTCACTGGCTCCTCCTCAATAATGATATCCTCTTCCACATTTTGCTATGAGGTTTGGCCCTTATCTTGTACTCTTACAGTCTCCACAGCTGGCCTTAAGATTCTTTTTGTTCTTGGTTCATCTACCAAAGGTTGTGCAGATGAGGTTGATGCCTATCCTGATGCAGATGCACCTTCAACTGGTATATCAATTCTTTCAATTATCACCCCCTTAGGTTCACTATCAGTCTTCCTTCCTCTGGGGGGTCTTTTGCTTTATTTCTGGGGTGGCAGCCTTTCTCCATTAGATTTTCTCTTCTCAACAAGAAAGTCATCATATTCTTCATCTGAAATCTCCTACCTTTTCCTCTTGTTATCTACTGTGATGGTCACACCTTTCTTCTTCAGTGTATTGATTTGTTCATTTACCCATGACTGGGTCAACTGCAGCACCCCACCTGTGAAGCTATCCAAGGAGATGTCTTCAGGTTGCGTCAAGTCAGGGGCTAAAATAGTGTCATTATACACCTTTTTATCTTCATACTCATTGGACATGGTCTTACCATCATCTTTCTTTAATTGTGCAGGCACTGGAATGCAGTAAAATGTCCTAACCTGATTGAGGGTGAGTCTCTGATATTTTCTTCTTCTGACCTCAGCCTCATCCTCATAGTCAATCCAGAACTCTTCTAAGTTCTTTTGATGTATGGGCTTCCCTATGATCTTTTGCATTCTTCCATAGGGGTCATATGATCTGGCCAATGGGAATGGCTATAAGTTCATCAAGTTCAAACCCACTATGGCCTTCTTTATGTTTTCAGAATCAGGGCAGATATACAACCCTATAGTTACTGGAAATAATACTGGAGCTATTTTCTTGTTTTCTTTGTATGCATCCAGTATAGTTGATAAATGTCTCAAAAATTCCATCAGGACTACCCCATCAGTAGGGTACCTGGGTAGCATTAAGGGCTGTCCTTCAAAACCTTCTATCCTGATATAAGAAAATGTGCCAAACTGGATGAACTAGGCACCATGCTTGTATATAACTTCTTGAGCTTCCATGCTCAGTCTTTTAGTTCTATCTTCCTCCATTGTTCTGACCAGATGCATAGAAAATGCATCATTCACTAATTTGTAGTCAGGGAGATAGTTTGTTCTCTGCAACTGAGGATAATGGTCCCATATATGGGCATCATTTAAACTGCCACCAATCTTTCCAACTGTGGTAAGTGCATTAAATGTACCCTTGTAAGCACATGAATATACAACATATGAAGTCATATAAAATGAACACTCCAGGCCTCCTAAGTTCATCATTTGTTCATCTAAAGCATCACTGATGATCTTAGCCCATAATGGCTTGTTATCTATATAAAGACGCATCATGATGACTCCATACATCCAATCCTTGAAACTTCCAGCAGTAGGCTGGCCTGTCACTCTGCTGAGCAGGGCAATCATATACTGATATTCATCATCAAAATCAAATTTGTATAGATGTATTGGTAATTTGGCGGATGCAGTGTAAGTGTTGTTCCTAGATCTCCACTGATATATCCTCTTTCTTGCAGTCTTTTTATTATTTTCATATTTAATCTCCAGTTTGCGCAGATCCATACTAACTACTTTCTTCCCAACTGGGAGGTTGAAAGTAGATGTAATCCCTTTGATGGACAAATCTGCATAAACCCTACCATGCTTTTCTACCCGCCTCATCTGAGGGTTGTAACTTCTGGCACATTCTATTATCAACTCTAGAGTTTCCATGGAATAGGGAAATCTAGCCGCATACCACATTCCTGATGTAAATATGGCGTCCAGTAGGGTATTATCTTTATCATCATGCATCTTGGATGACCATGCTACCAAATCTGTGTTTTCCTGATGAGTATCTCTAATGACACCATACTTGAACTGCACTCCCTCAGGTTGAGCAAACATAGGCTTAAGAAATTCAGACTTAGACCTATTCCTCCTGATGTCCGCCATGGATTCCTGTAATGAACATGACTGGTCTTACCATAATATTCATATCCATTCATACACTTACATCTATGGCATCATGCATACTAAGCCCTTTAATATTCATTACTTCATCATGATATGCCTACCTACAGAATCACACCAATGAAAAATTCATACTACCTGGATATGCAAAAAATGACAATAGGAGGGTTTTTAAATTACTTACCTGATAACGCTTATCTCCTGGATTAAGCTGATGATTACGGAAAAGGGACTCAAATGATGATGATCACACACTCTGTAATGCTGTACGCTGTATGTCTGTTCATAGGTAGCTCGTATGAGGGTTTGAATGTCTGCTCAGTAAATTATCATTTCTTCGCAAGGTAAATGCAAAATGACCTTGTAAATTCACTTTTAACCCCATTCATAGGGCAAATTAGGGAAAAATCAGGTTAAATCAATTAAAACCATTGATCTTCTGCCATGAATCTACGGATGCTACCAGGTGTTTGGATCGTGTTCGCAATCGGCGGGAATCCACTTACTACATTTATGGGCATTAAATGTTACGAGGCAAGAGGAGGGGGGTGATCTTCAGAAGATCAGGTGATATTTCGAATAGCGGGTCATGTTTAAAATGTCAGGTGATGTTTTTAATATGACCCCTCAAAATTAAAGTGACGCCCTTTCGAAAGATCGGGATGACGTCACCGTCATGTTATTTAAAAGGGTGATCACTGGAAATATACCTCCGCGAGGTAAAAAGGATGATGACGTTATCGTCAAGGTGATTTTCTTCGTTCATCGGGGTTGGATGACATCATCGGCATAATGGCACTGGGGTGATATTTTACGACAGGGCGATATTTGAAAGATCAGGTGATATTCGAAATATGACCCTCACAAAATATATGAAGTTGTTTGATGGGTAAATACCACTATCACGTAAGATTGACGTTTGGATTTTCAGACCAAATGATTATCAGGTGATAAAATTGGATCGGGGTGATCCTACATAGGATGACTGATGTTAAGAAATATGACCCTCCCCTTAGAATATCAGGTTTGACCAAGACTTTGAATCGTCATAACTTTCGTTCCCTAAGGAATATTAGGGTGATCCAAAATGAAAACCTGCATGAAATTTTGTACTCTTTCCAACCATGAGGTTATTGATATGAAATAATACTTTGATGAACTAACCTCATCATGATGACTTACCTAGCTCCCTTATGTAGGGCCACCTACATGACTTACTTTTACCAGACCGCCGAAAAGCAGAAAAAACACAAGCCAAGCCAAGCAAAAAGTTGGGTCCCTGTTTTGTCAAGTCAAAATAGGGCGTGTTATGTAACCACACAACAAGACTATGGAACAAGTGTCATAAAGTGTCCCTTTGACCATGATTACATGGAGAGACCACATCCATGTGAATAGGGATGGTTGGAGGAATAATAGGACATGTGGGTGAGGGAAAATAGAATAATTAAATATTAAAATATTTAATTACATGTGCAACATGATGAGGTGGATTGGATGACATGGATTAGGTGACATGGAATTAGGTGATGTGGATTTATGGACTTTTGACTTTGGGATAAGAAGGTTTGATTAAATAATTTAGAATTATTTAATTAGGGATGACATTAGAAGATTTAGGGATTTTAATTAAATAAATTGATTTTATTTAATTATTGGAGGAATGTGAATCAATTAAATAAATTGGGATATTCATTTAATTGATAGAGGAATAGAAATTAAAATAAATATTAAATATTTATTTAATTCAATTTTTCCATTTTTAGGTGTATACATTTTGCCCCTCTTTGATGTAATGTGTTTTATCACGTTGCTTCAAAGAATAAAATTTTCTGCGATGCCCTAGTTTTGCCCCTAGTACAAGTTACTAATGATAGGATGCCCCCTCGGGAGATTGGATGGGAAGAAAGTGACAATAGGATGACAGATGATCTCACGATGAGATAGGTTGATAGAATAGATGGGAGAAGAAATTGGTTAACGACGGGTGAAAATTAGATAACAAACATGCCCCAACATGCACAAGGTTAAACACCTCCAATTAGGGTTCCATGCACTATAAAAAGGAGTGTGGGGTCACATTCCTAGTCATTTGCACACTTGTCTTTTGTGGAGAGCTTGTAGGAAATCATAGCTCAGGTGTTAAGGAGAGTCAGCGACAATGCAGTAGGTTCCAATTGAGTTGCACCACTTTGAGAGGATATGATGGTTCAACCATCTAGCAGAGTACGGCCCACCGGTAAGTACGCTTTCAATTTTAGCTTAGGTGCATTTATTATGGTCAAAACCCTAGGTCAAAGTTAGGTGTTTTGAATGTGCTGAAAGAATGGTTCTGTGCAAATACTTTGTGAATCGGCACAAATGCCGCGATTCTATACAAACACCGCAGGAATCAGCGTAAACGCCTTAATTTAACAAACACAGTACAGAATTGTGCATTCATGATAATGCTACGCAAACACAAGGGGATGCTACACAATTGATAAGAAATTGCATATTTGTGATAGTGCTTCTGGATTAAACTGTGTATGTTTTTGCTTCAACGTTTCAGATCACACTCAGTGATTCATCATCAGGAAGAGGATGATTATGAGTTAGATTGCAAACTTACCCTTTAAAAGGAAGAGCAGGTGGGGTTTGGGTTGGTGAGGTGGGCAAAACAAAAAATTAAAAAATTAAAAACTAACAAATAATGAGATGAATGGTATAGACATGAAAAAGTCACAATCTAATGTAAAAAGAATTACCCAATAATCAATAAGGGGTAATGAGCAAGAAGGAAATAAATTGCAAATAATACTGAGTAATCAGAACAAGGTAAAGAAGATGAAAAAGGAAAAGAAAAAGAATCAAAATCTATATGCATGCCTAACTATACTATATAACCAACAACATGTGTGTGCCAATAAAGGGGACATTAATAAAACACATATATATAAATATGTATAAAATATAAATCTAAATATATGTCCTTAATAATATAAATATGTGTGTGTGTGTGTGTGTGATTATGATAAATAAATAAATGCATAAAATTAGTATACCAAATAGATGATATATAGAAGATATATAAGTGAAATATATCATATAAATGATATATAAAAATACATAACCTCAGTATATTAAGTAAATGATAAATGAATAAAAGCTAAATGCAATAACAATGTTATATAAGATAAATGATAATTAAGTGAAAATGGAAAAAATGTATATATTTATATGTCAAATAAATGCTATATAAATACATAGGTATAACATCAAAATTGACAACTAAGTGGAAATAAAATAATAAATTAAAACCCACAAATGTATCTACAAATCAAATATATCTATAGCCGTACACCAAAAAATGCAAACTCCAAGCCTAGGACAGAGGTAAAGGTTAAAACAGGAAAGAAGGAAAGTTGAGAAATAACCAAATGAACAGATAAGGTCTAAAATTGCAAATAAATGAGCATCAAAAAATGTAAAGACGAGGTGAAAGCACATGCAGCTAATCATAGGCAAAACCCTATGTCAAACTATATGCCCAAATGAACCCAAAAATGCAAACAAACCTTGCTATCCTATAAATAGATAAAAATAAGTGATATAAAAATAATATGTAAATATATGCCAATAATATAAATGACACATAAAAACCTATCAATAGTATATCATATCAATGATAAATTTAGATGAAATATATATAAAAGAAGCATATCCAAAAAATAAGTATAAATATATGAAAATGATAAATATGTGTCATAAATATGTCAAAAATGATATGTTAGATACCCCACCATCTCCGGAACTAGCACACTTTACACATTTTTGAGCGACCTGGCCTTTCCCTACTCAGGTCGATCTTACAAGGAACCAGAGCCTCAATCAACCAGATTTTAGCAAGGTTATTCTATCTGCATCTAGAATTAGCAGCCACACTTCGTTATGATCTGTGGACCCTACTCGACACCCAATCCCATGCCAGAGCACAAGAACTAAAGACAATGTGTGAAGACAGACAAAAAAGAAAATTCACCAAATTGGTCAACAAGAAATATCAGGATTTTGCTATGCACTCACGCAGTTTCTCCTATCGCGCACCACATCCTCATACCTCCTCCTCCCAAGTTGCCCGATGTCTTTTTGCTAATAGGGTTTTGCATTACAATGGCCCTCAATATCCTCCCTCAAATCTTAGCACATCTAGCTCCGTTTTTAAAACAAACTTGAACTCATATGTTCCTTTGTTTCAGCATTCTCCTCTTGTCCTTCCTACTCATGTCTCCCACTAGAACTCTCCACCCTCTTTGTGCCTCTCACCCTCTGTTGGAGTGGGCATTTCTATCAGCGGGAATTCTGCTCCAGTTACCTCTAATTTGGGAAATCCACTGCCGTCTCTCTACCTGAATATTGCTTGCTCCCCAGATGCTTTAGAAAATTACAAGCAAATGCAATTAGTAGGTGTAAATCCAAGCTTGACAACCAGTTTCTCACCTGATGTTCATCTGGGTGCTTCTATCAACAGAAATTCTTCTTTAGGGACCTCTAATTTGGACGATCTGCCACATTCTCTCTACCCTGGTGTTGGGCACTCCTCAGGTGAGTCCAACTTGACCGTTGCTCCTTATGTTTCTTGCATTTATGGTGATATGACTTCTTCTTTGGACGTTCACCCACTGCCTTCCTTGCCCCTCATGCCTCCTTCCTTTCTGTCCACTCCCACACCTTCGTCACACCACGTACCACCCTCCAACCTATCTAAGCCTACTCCCCTCATGTCTATGTCTGGTGGTGCTGTCTCGAATGCCATTTTCACTGATTTGGATGTTGGGTTGAATGATAATAACTCTGCATCCTCCACATCTGTTGTGCCCAGTCTCTCCCACCTGAATGTCCCCCTCAACGTGGACCCTTTGATCCCTCTCTCCCCCATCTCATTCTTCCCACCCTCAACCAATGAACCTCCCTCTTCTCATGCTTATCGTGACTGTGTTAGCTGTGTCACTTCTTTTGTGCCTCTTGTTGGGTCTCTGTCCCCCAATATTATCAAAAATTGGGAGGACAAACTTGTTCTCAAACTTTCTGATCTCAACATTGACCCTCTTGCCCTCAACTTCTTAAAAAGAGGGTTGGGTTTCGTTGTTACCCCCTCATCCATCCCCAAAATTAACTTCTTGCTTGAGATTGAAAATGCCATCCGTTCTCTCCCTGTCACTGCTGCAGATGAGATTACACAAGATTGTGTGATGGCATTAAGGCATGCTAAGCACCCTTTTTGGAATGTTCCCAAGGATGAGTTTTATGCTTTTAAAAAACTCATGAGGAACAATGACATCAGAATTGCCAAAGCTAATAAAGGGAACACCACCGTCATTCTTAACAAACGCGACTACATTGACAAGATGCTCGACCACCTATCAAACAGTGGGAGCTATAAGCTCCTCCCGCGAAACCCCGTCTCTAATGTTGTTAATAAAGTTAAACAGGTGATTTCCCATTCTCCGTTCGATGACCTTACTAAGAAGCGTCTCCTTCCTAACAAGAAATTCACCCCACGTATCTATGGCACTCCTAAGATCCACAAACCAGGCATTCCTCTTAGACCTATCGTTGACACCACACATTCCCCCACTTACAACTTAGTCATCTTCTTTGCCAAGTTAATCTCTCCCTTAGTGGGCAAGTCTGATACCTTCATTAAAGACTCTACGCACTTTGCGAATTTATACATGACAAAAAGGTTGAGGATCATGAGGTCTTGGTTAGTTTCGATGTGGTATCCCTGTTCACCAAAGTCCCTCTGGCTGACTCTTTGGAGCTAGTTAGACACAAAACTAATGATGAGATAGCTTCTCTTGTTGAGATTTGCCTTTGTTCCACTTTCTTCACTTTCCAAGATGTGGTTTATGAACAATCTGACAGAGTTGCCATGGCCTCTCCCTTATCCCCTATTGTCGCCAACCTTTACATGGATCACTTTGAGAAGTTAGCCCTTAACTCCTTCCCCCTTAAGCCTAGATGGTGGAAACGTTACGTTGATGACACCAATGTATGTTGGCTTCATGGCCTTGATAGCTTAGAGCTTTTCCACTCTCACCTCAACAATCTAGTGAATTCTATTCAATTCACTAAAGAGCTTGAAATTGACAACAAACTTCCTTTCTTGGATGTCCTGATCATTAGGAGGAATGATGGCTCCCTTACTCGTAGTGTCTTTAGAAAGTCTACCCACACTGACCTTTACTTCCATGTGTCTTCCCACCACCATCCCACTCAAAAGACTGGTGTCCTAAAGACACTAGCCACTCGGGCTTATCACATCTATGATAGTGAGCACATTGAGAAAGAACTCTCCCACCTTTCCCAAGTGTTTAAACTGAATGGGTATCGCAATAAATGTATCTCTTGAGCCTTTAATCTTGCCAAAAGACAAGTCCATCCCAAACCCAAACCGGTTATCCCTAATGATACCTAGGTTGCCACCCTCCCATACATAGAAGGTCTATCTGATAAAATCTCAAAAATCCTTCGCAAAAAGGGCCTCCTATGTACTTTCAAACATGTCTCCACCCTCATAAATCTTATTCCTTCTACCAAAGATCCTAGGAGTAATCTAATCAACTCTGGGGTCTATAAGATTGTCTGCTCCTGTGGGACCCCATACATTGGGGAAACGGGACGATCCATTAGCACCAGGATCAAGGAGCATAGTGCAGACATCAGGCATGATCGTGTTTCCAAATTTGCTCTAGCTGAGCACTCCTACAATATCAAGCACCACATTTGTCTTGAGCACACCCAAGTCTTAGTGAAGGAAGATTGTTTCTTCAAGAGGAAACTCCAAGAAGCCATCTTCATTAGAAGTCACCCCTCCAATCTCAATCGTGATGAAGGGTGGCAAATCAGCCGACCTGGCAACCATTACTGAACTCCCTCCAGTCACAACCTACCCCTTCTTGATTCCTTGGGCCCAGTCCTTGCCCGGCTCATCGTTTGTTTTCCTCCTTTCTGACCTCTATTTTTCTTCCCAATCTCCCTTCCTCTCCCTCCCTTACCTTTCCTTGTTTTCCTTGTTTTCCTTGTTTTCCTTCCCCCCTTCGTATTCCCCTTTTATAGTGCTTTCCACTTCTTGTTCCCCCTTACACACACACACACACACACACTTTTATTTATCTTTCTTGTCTTGTCCCTTGTCCTTTCTTTTCTCATACCTTTTTTCGTCTTGCCTTTTAGATTGTTTTGGTTTTTCATTTCTATATCATACTTCCTAGCAAACCCATTTATTTTTCTTTCTTGTTTTGCTCCTTGTCTTTTTGTTTTTTCATACCTTTAGTCCTCTTCTTGTCTTAAGATTGTTTTGATATATCATTTATTTACCTTACTTGTCTTACTCGTTATCCCATTTATTTTTCATTTTTATGGCATACTATTGATATATATTTATATATCATATATATGATATATTATTGACATATATTTATATATCATCTATATTTAATTATTTCTTGCATATTTATGTATTAGTATCTTCATTTGTATTTTCTTGTGTATTTCTATAGATATATTTATTTTTGTATATTCATGTGTAGGTTTTTACATGCATTTGTTTTCACATTATTTATGCATTATACTATTAATGTATATTTATATATCATCTAACTAGCATTTTCATATTCATATTCATTTTCATTTTCATATCATCTAATGTATACAGTATGCATTTTTATATTAATATATGATATATTAATATAGCATACTATTGATATATATTTATATATCATATATATGATATATTAATGACATATACTTATATATCATCTATATTTAATTATTTCTTGCATATTTATGTATTAGTATCTTCATTTGCATTTTCTTGTGTATTTCTATAGATATATTTATTTTTGTATATTCATGTGTAAGTTTTTACATGCATTTGTTTTCACATCATTTATGCATTATACTTTTAATGTATATTTATATATCATTTATATGTAAGTATAGGCTTTGTTTTTCAACCTTTGTGCCTTTCATTCTTAACCTTTACTTCTTACCTATGTTTGAGTTTGTACATTTATGTGGTCTTCTATAGATGTGTTTGTTCTTGTGTATACCCTTGTAGGTATTTATATATGCTTATGTTCTCTTTGTATATCTTATTCTATGATACTACAATGATGTGTTTTTATATATCATATTTAAATATATATATTTGTTAGTTATCTTTTATGTTTTATTTTTGTTAAACTATTGATAGGTTTTACATATCATTTTTGACATATTTATGACACATATTTATCATTTTCATATATTTATACTTCTTTTTTGGATATGCTTCTTTTATATATATTTCATCTATTTATCATTGATATGATATACTATTGATAGGTTTTTATGTGTCATTTATATTATTGACATATATTTACATATTATTTTGATATCACTTATTTTTATCTATTTATAGGAAAGCAAGGTTTGTTTGCATTTTTGGGTTCATTTGGGCATATAGTTTGACATAGGGTTTTGTCTATGATTAGTTGCATGTGCTTTCACCTCGTCTTTACATTTTTTTATGCTTGTTTATTTGCAATTTTAGACCTTATTTGTTCATTTGGTTATTTCTCAACTTTCCTTCTTTCCTATTTTAACCTTTACCTCTGTCCTAGGCTTGAGTTTGCATTTTTTGGTGTACGGCTATAGATATATTTGATTTGTAGATACATTTGTGGGTTTTAATTTATTCTTTTGTTTCCACTTAGTTGTCAATTTTGATGTTATACTTATGTATTTATATAGCATTTATTTGATATATAAATATATACATATTTTTCATTTTCACTTAATTATCATTTATCTTATATAACATTGTTATTGCATTTAGCTTTTATTCATTTATCATTTACTTAATATGTATTTTTATGTATCATTTATATGATATATTTCACTTATATATCTTCTATATATCATCTATTTGGTATACTAATTTTATGCATTTATTTATTTATCATAATGACATATATATATATTATTATTAAGGACATATATTTATATATATTATATATATGTGTGTGTGTGTTTTATCAATGTCCCCTTTATTGGCACGCACATGTTGTTGGTTATATAGTATAGTTAGGCATGCATATAGATTTTGATTCTTTTTCTTTTCCTTTTTTATCTTCTTTACCTTGTTCTGATTACTCAGTATTATTTGCAATTTATTTCCTTCTTGCTCATTAACCCTTATTGATTATTGGTTAATTCTTTTTACATTAGATTGTGACTTTTTCATGTCTATATCATTCATCTCATTGTTTGTTAGTTTTTAATTTTTTAATTTTTTGTTTTGCCCACATCACCAACCCAAACCCCACCTGCTCTTCCTTTTAAAGGGTAAGTTTGCAATCCAACTCATAATCATCCTCTTCCTGATGATGGATCACTGAGTGTGATCTGAAATGTTGAAGCACAAACATACACAATTTAATCTAGAAGCACTATCACAAATTATTTCATGGACTGTGGAAAACTCATGCCTGTAATTGCACATTTGCTCTGATTCTACACAAACACAAGACAATTCTACTCATGTGTTTTAACTCTGCGCAAATGGTTTAATGTTGCGTAAATCCCTAAGCCTAAACCAGCGCATTTGAATGATTCTGCACAAATGCAAGAGGATTATGTGCATACATCCTGATTCTATGCAAATGCTAAATAGATCATGGAGTATGATCTGAAACATTAAGCAGCATAAACTTAAACATAGTTTAATCCTAAAGCACTTATTTACAATACTATGGACTATGGAAATCTGATGTCTTTAAATGCTGAATAGAACTGCGCATATACTTTAGATAGCAAAATGCTTAGCAAATTTGATAAAGTCAGCATCATGATCAATGTTTACCAACTAATAATTCATCTCTGAGATTGATAGAATCTCAGGAGAGATGATAGGATAGATATCATGATAAAATAGCTAAGCACTTGATGTTTGATAGATGGATATGCAGTTTAGTTGATGTTGTTTGTTTACTGCGCGTTTGGCTGATTGTAGGAGGAGCTTAATGACGTACTCATGTTTGGGAGTGATTTTCAGTGACGCAGTTGCTTAGGCCTTACTTGACAGAGATTGATCGTCTAGTTCTGGGATCGGCAGGGTTATCCTATGTTTGTTTTATGCCTGAGATTCAGGCTAATCTCAGTATGTTGACTGCACTTTCTGAGCTATTTCACAACGAGGATGGGACATTCCACCTTCCTACTGGGGAGATCACTATGACATTGGAGGATGTACATCAAATTCTATGGATTCTAATGGATGGAGAGCTCATGGAGTATGAGTCTCGGACTAGGGCAGGACTTGATGAGTGTCACTGAGTCTTTGATGATGATAGCATCAAGGGCACAGAGATCAGTTGGGTAGACATGGTTACCTATTATGAGCCCCTTTTGTCGGTTGTTACTGGGTTGATTGGAGGGATAGTTTGTCCTAATAGGAGATCTCATGGGTTTGCGGTTGGATGGGAGAGGACTTTGGATCAGATCGTCATAGAGGGGACTCGATTTGCTTGGGGTCCTTGTCTGCTAGCACACCTCTATCATGACTTGCATCAGTTTGTTTATGATGGAGCTACCAATTTATCATGCGAAGTATCACTCTACAGATTTGGGCTTGGTTTTATATTGCCATTACTCAACCTATTGGTATGGGTCCCTGAGGCAAAGATCAACCTTATTCCTACATGTTCCAGGAGAGTCTTTCCCAGCCCAAGCTAGAAAAGCTAGAGTATTGGTGCCACACGTTCGACAATGTTGATTTAGTTGTTTGGTGACCCTACCTAGATTGTGAGGTATGGCATGAGGATGCATCAGAGCTACTTTTTTTCTTTTAGAACAGGTGGTTGATAGGGAGGACTCCCTACATTCTTGAGAGGCACATCATTTCTCGTGTGTATCGACAGTTTGGCAGGATCCAGGGGATGCCCTAGGGGAATTCCATCTTTGCTAGGATGCACAAGGTGCATCCTTGATGGGGTCCTGGTGCTTCGTATGAGTAGGCTCAGGCAAAGTTTTTACAGATTCCTTACCAATCGTGGCCGATGAGGAGGATAGTTGTGGATGCAGACATGACACAAGATTATGCCAACTACTTTGTTGCACATCCATTCCCTCACTACTCAGGACTTGGAGAGAGGGCCCCGAGATTAGATGATTGGGAGGAGGATGATGAGGGGTCGCGGCGATGACGGAGGCGACGAGGAGGACGAGGTGGCCGGGGTGCTAGGGATGGGGGTGATGATGGCGAAGGTGGTGGAGGAGGAGATAGGAGTGATGGAGATGATGGAGATGGCAGGAGGGTTAGACAGCAGGTTGATAGAGATCCTACCTAGTAGGCATAGCTCTTATTGCAGGGACAGATACAGCCACAGGTTGGATAGGGACAGGGACAAGATGATGGGGAGATGGCAGCCTTATGAGCCCAGGTGGCTTAGCAGCAAACACAGCTAGCTCAGTAGCAGATGCAGCTGGGTCAGGTGTAGGGACAGATCACCCAGCTTTAGGGTGAGTTATAGATAGCTAGACTAGACAGAGATACCACAATCCAGTGGTATACCAGGTAGAGGGGCTGCTGGATTAGGTACAGTAGACTACGGGATAGGGTCCCATAGGATAGACAGTGATAGATATGGTTAGGGTTGGCTAGGAGATGTTCTACTAGCAGTCACTCTATGAGCAAGCTATGCCCCCAGAGCGGCGAGTAGATAGTTTTCACCCCAACTACCGCAATAGGTCACGGAGGACTTTCACAAAGAGTGGAGGGGTGATGGGGCCATCCAGGGGACCTGATGCAGGTGTAGGGCCATTGGGCGGTGGTCAGCCATAGCAGCCAGCGCCTTCAGGAGGCAGCCACTCTTAAGTTTTTACTAGACATGTATCATTTTGTAGCATCATTTTATATACACCATATTGTGGACATTTCGAGATGTATTGTTTTTTTATATCATTATATACTTGGACATTACTATTTTTTTGATGATGATATATGATCATACGCTTGATGGACTATCTATATATGCATTTATGGATGGACACTTCTATATGATGATTTATTATGATTATGGTTATAAATGCATAGACTATGATGATTTAGATGTAACATATGATGTTTTAATTGTTTTATTTATGGATGATGATCTAATATGCAAACACTATGATATCTATGTTTTTGTGAGATTTTTGATTTATGGAATTTTATGGTGACTCCTGCATCTAAATGACAATATTATATGCAACACAAACATGATCTAAATGTTTATATCATTAATGCACTTAATGTGATGATACTATGTGATGACACACCTATTTATGACATGCAAATGTATTATGAATTGTTTTTGTTGTTCCAAGTATACTCAATCGTAAAATAAAAGAACACTTAGAAGAATTAGACTTAATAACTGGGATGAATGGGTAACTTAGAAGAAATAACTTGGATAAATGGACAACTAAGATCTTGAAACACTTGGAATTTTGACAAGGATGAAATGCTTATAATGAAATGAAATGCAATTTGATATGTATGGATACGGATTTTGTCATCTTCTTATACAATTTTTTGAAGTAGTTTGTTTCATCATTGAGCTTTTAAAATTTTCTAAGAAAATACAAGCATCTAGGTATAATTAAACCATGATGACCTGAGTATTAACTACATGGATTTTGATTTAGCAAGTTAATACAAGCATCTAAGTATAATTGAACCAAGATGACCTGAGTATTGCTTGTGTATCAACAGACAAGGATTACACCTGTTTCATGTTTAGACCTCTAGTGTCCTTGATGATCATTATGTTGATCATGTCTTTAGACAAAGCCTAACATTAATAAAGATAAACCCACAAACAACAGGAAAATAAAATAATCATGTTCCATCATAGCATCTCTTAGTTTTTGACATCCTTGAGTAGCATAGGAGACATAATAACAAAAATCTTGATAATAAGCTATTAAACAACCATTAAAACCCTTCTTGCCATAGATATATGTTTTCTTACAATAACTTGATAAAGTCACGTTTGATGTTTTAGGCAGATTGGGATTTGTCACGATATAGTTTAAATGTCTTCTTGCCAAGAGAATGTTTTAAAGCTTGCTTCGTTGCACTGCTTGTTGTCTAGAGATAAAACCACAATCCAGTTTGTTATCCTCTGAGTTGTAGCATTCAAAAATACAATTCACTAACTAGGTCAAGGATTTGCCCCCAGTCAAGTAAAGGATCGATTTATTATGGATAAACTGACAATAGACTGAAGTGACAGACCCTAAGGGACTAACTTGTTGGAACCTTATTAAATTCTTCATAGGTTCTAGTGTTTTTCCTCAGGCTCATGTCATTAGGTTGATGGATTTCCATACTAAGGGTTCTTTGCATACTCAAGGAAACACTAAACCCTAAGCCCCCATGCCAAAGAACAATGTGATGATCAAAATCATTATATTTCTTCAGTGACCGCCTATCTCCCATTGCCTATGTTTTAAGTCACTCCTGATGTCCCCCTTGAAACGTTGTCTGACCAGCCCCTCACCAAGTAATTACCTTTTCTAGCCCACACCATAAAAATCTTTATCTTTTAGATGCCAAGGTCCGGTCCTACTAACTCTTTTTTGACAGGTAGCAATGTATGGTTTTTCTGCCATTTCACCAGCAATACAATATTGACAAAATCAGTGCCTACAAAATTGCAGAAGGAGTGACAGCTGGTTGGTAACTCTCAAAGATGGCAGGATGGTCGGCCCAGAACAATAAGCAAAAGGGTTTCTCTATATTTCTATTGTTCCACCACACTTCACCAAGAGGACCCTCTGAATGATCATGGAATCACGGAATAAGGTGTCAGCCCGTAAAAAAATGTTTCCAATTATTGCAAAGGGAATGGTGGTGGGTCCTATCCAGAGTAAAAGAAAATTTTAAAATGTTTCCACCTTTTTGCCAAGAATTATTCACAGCTCGGGATGGTATCTACGGAATGGCAAAAAATTTTGACACATGGCATTCTGAAAGGCTGGGACTAGTGCATTAAATAAAACAAGGATATGATGTGTCATTACCCAATGGATGTGGCCACTTGGAGAGTTATCCTGAATTGCGTGCAACTGATCCAATGGTTGTCTGCCATTCCACCGAGCCCACATCTCTGGCTGTATCCCTCGCCTGCGGAATTGTAGAATGTGGTATTAACTATACTGCAGTGGAGATATTTTCTTGGGATTGTGGTTAGAGGAACTATCCAGGTGGCAAGTTGTCATTAGGGAAGCAAGCATTACTCTCCTACCTCATAAAGGACCAAATCAGTGCCGTTCAAACCGAGCTAGCTAAGATCAGGATCAACAGCTAGAATTTAAAAATGTGACAGGGAGATATGTTGGCACTACTCTGATAGTGTTTCATTTCAAGCATTAACTGCTCAGGCATGTGTAGAGTCTCCATCACCGCCACTACACGGGAATTTATTAACATAAAGATTTGGCTTATGCAGGCTTGACCTTTGGAAATCTGCGCTTCTACCTGGATTGACATTTCATCTTCTGTGTGATGAAATTTGACATAATGATAGTGCTAAATTGAGGAAACCAAGACAGCTGACCTAGCATGATTCAATGTAAGAAGTGATGTTCCCAGTTATGCGGAATTATGAAATCCAATCTTTCTATTCATTTGTGGTAATCTTCACATGATTTCCATTTATGACTGAAATGCCTTGAAGTGACTGGAATTAATTGGACCAAAGATGTGTGGATGTATGCTGCATTCTAAAATTTCTAAAAATAGACAAGTGCTGATGTTACCCCATATACTATTTGAAACATGCTAATAGTATGGCTTTCCCCTGTTCCTGTGTGTTTTGTTTGCTCCCACGTTCTATTGGGTTTTCTTCATTGTTCTCATGGTTATCAACTTGTCCTTACAGAATTAAGAGACTTGGAGTTTTCTTCCTTTGGAATAGGTGGTGCAGGGAAAATAAGGACGCAATGGAAACATTTTACAAATCTTTAAGAGCATTTCTTCTTCCTGTTGTTTCATTCGGATTGGGACCTCAGATTCTAATCTCCTAACTCTAGCCATTCCTTATGTCTGTGATTAGGTAGACTAGTATCAAGTGTAGAGAGAAATCATTTCTCTCTTTGCCTTCATCCCTCTTCTAGTTTTCCTAACAAAGCATCAGCCCTAGTAGTAGGGATGTTTCCTCTCCGGATGTAGCATATGAAGACAAGGTACTCCCATTTTGTTGTTGTTGCTGCCCCATTTGCTAGATGAATGGCGTTGCCATATCTAGCCTGATGTGATTTCGTCTGGTTTCTATCTGATTGAGTCCGTTGGTGACCACTCAATTATGAAAGAGGAATCACATGCTTGCAAATGACAATGGGCATAAAGCGAAGAACTCCAATTAATGGGGTTTTCTTCTGATATTGTCACTTGCATTCGTTCTAAATTGAGGTGGGTAATCTGGGTGATGAATGCTCCTGTTGAACAAATAGGTGGCATATGATGGGTATGTGAGCTCTAACAACATCTATCAAGAAGTCCCCCATTAGCATCATGGCCTATTTTCCCCACCTAAATTGAGATGACACGCAGTCTTATGGGTACCTCAGCATATACCATGGAAGTTGAACATACAATTGTGATGCGGTTACACCAGCCTCTTCTCGCAACTACATCTTTTGGTTGCCAAATAGTTGCAACTTCTTTTAACTTAAGCCTGAAGCTTGTCTACTCCCTTATCTTTATAAAAGGGAATTCGGAGCTTGTAAAAAAACATTGGCTCGAGGTCATGTCTTCAGACTTAGTTTGAAATATGGGATCAATCTGATTAAGGAGAAGTTGTAAATAGTTTGTTTTCTGCAATAAATCAGTCGTCCATTTCCAAGTTTTCATTTCTGAGTTTTAAGATGTCTTTATAGATCTGCAAAGGCTATGTTATAATTTGCTAAATGGTTTACTTTACAAATTATGTTGAGTCTTCGGAGTATATTGTCTCCTACTTCATGTATATAGTTTTACATTTATGAATATATTTGATTGAGGATCAAGTTTATTCATCGCCATAGTCTTTCCCGTGTCGTATATTTTTCTTGTAGCATTCACTCAAGTAGTGAAATAATTGGCTGCCAGAGGATATAGAATGTATTTCAGGTTTACAGGGATAACTGAGTATGGTAAACTTCAAGACTAGTAAAGTGTTTTAATGTAAGGCATTACTATATCTTTACAGTAAACTAGATTTTATTATATCACAGTTCTTTGGATGTTTCTATAAGTTTCTTGACTCTATGACCCTTGGATAGTCACTAGTCTGTTCTCGAATAGTATACTAGGTTTAGATCCTTTTAATCACCCTCATCATTATTTCAAAAGAAATCAGCACATTTTCCCTTTCGGCAATAGGTGTTAGAAATTAAGATTATTTTACATGTTCCTCTACAAAGAAATAGAATAAAAGCTTAAGGAATTAGCCCATCTCTTTACTTTATCAGACATTCTTTGCACGGTCTTAAAGAAACATATATGTCATTGGAGCAGTGTTATTAAGTAGATATTTCATGAACCCCCATCCATTTGAATAGAACATTGTCTTCCCCAATAGGGAAGGATATCCAAAGAATAGGAGCACCCTCCTTGGTTTAACAGAGCCTAAAGTACAGAGGAAAGAGGGATTGAAAACCCTTGTTTCCTGTTTGTTGGCTAGTCCCTTAAGGCATGTCAGTTATTAGAGAATGGCTATCCTATAGATCTATGCATTTTTACTTGAGATGTGGTTGGGAATTTAAAACAACCAACAGATTGGCAACTCTGCTGGGGACTGAAATAAGAACTGTGTCTTATTCTAAAGATTTTATTCCCTTATGTACAATTACCAATAGTTTATTTTTAAGCTCAGGATCAAGAAGTTTTTGCCCAGTTAAGCCACCCAAGTTTATGACTCTATTGAAACAATGAAAGTAAAATCATATTCTCTCCTAAAGGTCTTAGTAGAATAAATTCCCCTGAATGTTGAAGAGTCAGAGGTCAGATTATCATGTTTCTTGCAAAAAAAAAGGATGGCGACTCTACTATGTTCTTTTCATTTAAAGTTATGATAGATACAAACCAAAGGTATCAAGTTTCATATCTCAGAATGTTCTATATAACTCTACTATGAAACAGGATTCAGAGGTTGGATCCAAAAGAAAGTGATATGCTTTTAAGTTTTATTCCTCTATAAGTAGAGGTGGCGGCTCTATGAAAAAGGGATCTGGTAATGCAGTCTGGTGTTCTTGACTTTTCATAAAATCAAAACAAAATTTTCTCTGGTAGTAAAGGTGCTCTCCAGGTATTTTACAAAGACTTGAGAGAAATTTCCCCAGAAATTTAAAAGATGTATACTCAGCAATCACACTTCTTTTATCAAAGTGAATTTGTCAGGGAAATGTATAAGGCCATTGATTTCAATAATATTTGTGGGTTTCCAAACCATGTACCAAATGAAGTTAGAAGTCAGATAACAAAGTTCAATAATGATAGATCCAAAATAGCTAGCAGCCATTTGCAAGAATTTTGTGACTCAATGGGAGATTATGAAATAGATCATGAAGATGTAGTCATGAAATTGTTTGTTCAAACTTTTAAAGGAGAAGTTAGAGATTGGTTTGGATGGTTATCCAATCAGTTTATTCTTTCATGGAAAGATTTAAAGTTTTCTTTTATGGAACAGTTTGGGGAAAGAATAGATGTAGGGATGTTGATTAAAGAACTAATGCAGATTGAGAAAGAAGATAAGGAATCAATCCCAGCTTTCAATCTAAGATTTGCCAAAACAGTGGGGGATATTCCTGAAGATGTCAGACCTAATGAAGCTATGTGTTTAATAATATATCTAGGTGCATTCAATGAAAAGGATAGTTATCGACTAAGAGATAGAAACCCTACTACTATGATGCAAGCATATTCTTTGGCCATGAAAATAGAAAATAATTTGAAACATACAAAGATAAAGGGTTGTAAGTTTGTGGAACATAGTTACAAAAGAAAAAATGAATTTATTTGTCCCCCCATTTGTCAGGGAGAGGGCAGATTGGGCAGTTCAAGTGGGTCCAACCAGTACAAAAAACTCAGCATATTGAAGAGGATTGGGATTACGACCAGAACCAAAGAGTTCAAAGTCTATATAAACGCGTTGCTTATCCTTCCCCTTATTTTTAGAATAATAGGAAATCCCCAATACCTTATGAGATAACTAATCCCCAGATGCATAAAGAAATATCAATTATGGAGGTTCCTCTATCTTGTGAATGTGTAGCAAGTTGTGAGGATATGACCCCTCTTTATGACAATGTGTATCTTGTATCAAGTGATAAGGTCTCATCTCCTAGAGAAACAGTTTGTCTTGAGTTTAAATATCAGGGGGGAGTGGTCCTCAAACAATAATGTCGAGAGCAGTGAGAACATAGCAGAGTGCTCTCACCAAATTTGTGATAGCTCTGAGTCAGACAGTGATGCCCCATATTCGCCAGCAAAGTGAATGGCAAATTCAAGAGAAGGAAAGTAAAGATAGAGTGTCAAATCTTGAGAAATAAACTGAGTATGATTGTTTGATTTTGATACTGACTCAGTAAAAATTGAAAATTCCCTCGTCACCAACTATGAAATATATTATGATTGCTTTTATTTTCTAGATATATACAAAAGGCCAAGATCAGAGGAAAATAGTTATCTCAAGTGGTTGGATATAATTGAACCAAATACTGACTTTTTTTTTACAGTATATTTCAAACATCTATGGTTCAGAGTAGAGGGGGAAAGTTTGAAGGCAATATCTATCCTCAAGGTTATCCAAATGTTTGTCACAGAAAAGGATTGAATCTCAATATAATTCTCAGCAGCAACTTCATGAAGTCACTAGAGAACAAAATGTTTGATAGGGGCAAGTTTTGCTTCTCTACATAATGGCCTGGGGCTATTCTATGTTTGGTCTACTCCTCCAGAGTTCTTCTATGATCTTGATCTGTTCGAGGTGAACAAACATCCCCAATTAAAGCCACTGTTGGAACCTTATTAAATTCTTCATAGGTTCTAGTGTTTTTCCTCAGGCTCATGTCATTAGGTTGATGGATTTCCATACTAAGGGTTCTTTGCATACTCAAGGAAACACTAAACCCTAAGCCCCCATGCCAAAGAACAATGTGATGATCAAAATCGGTATATTTCTTCAGTGACTGCCTATCTCCCATTGCCTCCCATTGCCTATGTTTTAAGTCACTCCCGATGTCCCCCTTGAAACATTGTCTAACCGGCCCCTCACCAAGTAATTACCTTTTCTAGCCCGTGCCCTAAAAAACTTTATTTTTTATATGCTGAGGTCTGGTCCTACTAACTCTTTTTTGACAGGTAGAAATATATGGTTTTTCTGCCATTCTGCCAGCAATAAAATATTGACAAAATCAACGTCTTCAAAATTGCAGAAGGAGTGACAGCTGGTTAGTAACTCTCAAAGACGGTAGGATGGTGGGCCCAGAACAATAAGCAAAAGGGTTTCTCTATATTTCTGATGTTTCGCCACACTTCACCAAGAGGACCCTCTGAATGATTGCAGAATAGCGAAATAAGGTGCCAAACCATAAAAAACTGTTTCCAATTATTGCAAAGGGAATGGTGAAGGATCCTGTCCAGAGTAAAACACAATTTTAAAATGTTTCTACCTTTTCGCCAAGCATTATTCACAGCCCCGGCTGGTATTCGTGGAATGGTAGAAAATTTTGACACATGGCATTCTGAAAGGCTTAGACTAGTGCATTAAATAAAACAAGGATATGACGTGTCATTGCCCAATGGACATGGCCACTTGGAGAGTTATCCTAAATTGTGTACAGCTGATCCAATGGTTGTCTGCCATTCCACCGAGCCCACATCTCTGGTCGTATCCCTCACCTACAAAACTGCGGAATGTGGTATTAACTATACTACAGGGGAGATATTTTCTCAGGATTGTGGTTAGAGGAACTATCCAGGTGGCAAGTCGTCATTAGGGAAAGCAAGCATTACTCTCCTACCTCATAAAGGACCAAATCAATGTCATTCAAACCTAGCTAGCTAAGATCAGGATCAACGGCCAGAATTTAAAAATGTGACAGGGAGATATGTTAGCGCCGATCTGAGAGTGTTTCATTTCAAGCATTAACTGCTTAGGCGTGTGCAGAGTCTCCATCACTGCCACTACACATGAATTTATTAACAAAAAGATTTGGCTTATGCAGGCTCGACCTTTGGAAATACTTACTTCTACCCGGATTGACATTCCATATGTTGTATGATGAAATTTGACATAATGATAGTGCTAATTTGAGGAAACCAAGACAGCTAACCTAGCATGATTCAGTGTAAGAAGTGATGTTCCCAGTTATGCAGAATTATGAAATCCAATCTTTTTATTAATTTGTGGTAATCTTCACAGGATTTTCATTTATGACTAAAATGCCTTGAAGTGACTAGAATTAAATTGGACCAAAGATGTGTGGATGTATGTTGCATCCTAAAATTTCTATAAATAGACAAGTTCTGATGTTACCCCATATACTATTTGAAATGTGTTGACAGTATGGCTTTCCCCTATTCTTGTGTGTTTTGTTTGCTCCCCTGTTCTATTGGGTTTTCTTCATTGTTCTCATGGTTATCAACTTGTCCTTACAGAATTAGGAGACTTGGAGTTTTCTTCCTTTGGAATAGGTGGTGTAGGGAAAATCAAGGGGCAATGGCAACATTTTACAAATCTCTATGAGCATTTCTTCTTCCTGTTGTTTTATCTGGATTGGGACCTTGGATTCTAATCTCCTGATTCCAGCCATTCCTTATGTCTGTGATTAGGCAGACTAGTATCAAGTGCAAAGGGAAATCATTTATCTCTTTGTCTTCATCCCTCTTCTACTTTTCCTAACAAAGCATCAACTCTAGTAGTAGGGATGTTTCCTCTCCAAATGTAGCATATGAAGACAGGGTGCTCCCATTTTGTTGTTGTTGTTACCCCCTTTGCTAGATGAATGGTGTTGTCATATCTAGCCTGATGTGATTTCGTTTGGTTTCTGTCTGATTGAGTCCGTTGGTGACCACTTAATTATGAAAGAGGAATCACATGCTTGCAAATGACAATGGGCATAAAGTGAAGAACTCCAGTTAATGGGGTTTTCTTCTAATATTTTCGCTTGCAATCGCTCCCAATTGAGGTGGGTAATCTGGGCAGTGAATGTTCTTATTGAACAAATAGGTGGCATATGATGGGTATGTGAGCTCTAACAACATCTATCAAATAGTCTCCCATCAGCATCATGGCCTATTTTCCCTGCCTATATTGAGAGGACACACAGTCTTATGGGTACCTTAGAATATACCATGGAAGCTGAACATACAATTGTGATGCGGTTACACTAGCCTCTTCTCGCAACTACATCTTTTCGTTGTCAAACAGTTGTAACTTCTTTTAACTTAAGCCTGAAGCTTGTCTGCTCCCTTATCTTTATATAAAAGGGAATTCAGGGCTTGTAAAAAAACATTGGATCGAGGTCATGTCTTTAGACTTAGTCTAAAATATGGGATCAATCTGATTGAGGAGTTGTAAATAGTTTGTTTTCTGCAATAAATCAATCATCCATTTCCAAGTTTTCATTTCTGAGTTTTAAGATGTCTTTATAGATTTGCAAAGACTATGTTATAATTTTCTAAATGGTTTACTTTACAAATTCTGTTGAGTCTTCGAAGTATACTGTCTCCTACTTCATGTATATAGTTTTACATTTATGAATATATTTGATTGAGGATCAAGTTTATTCATCGCCACAATCTTTCTTGTGTCGTATATTTTTCTTGTAGCATTCACTCAAGTAGTGAAATAATTGGCTGCTAAAAGATATAGAATGTATTTCAGGTTTATAGGGATAACTAAGTATGGTAAACTGCAAGACTAGTAAAGTGTTTTAATGTAAGGCATTACTATATCTTTACAGTAAACTAGGTTTTATTATATCACAGTTCTTTGGATGTTTTTGTAAGTTTCTTGACTCTATGACCCTTGGATAGGCACTAGTCTGTTCTGGAATACTATACTAGGTTTACATCCTTTTAATCACCCTCATCATTATTTCAAAAGAAATCAACACATTTTCCCTTCCGGCAATAGGTGTTAGAAATTAAGATTATTTTACATGTTCCTCTGCAAAGAAACAGAATAAAAACTTAAGGAATTAACCTATCTCTTTACTTTATCAAACATTCTTTGAGCGATCTTAAAGGAACATATCTATCATTGGAGCATTGTTATTAAGCAAATATTTCATGAACCCCCATCCATTTGAATATAACATTGTCTTCCCCAATAGGGAAGGATATCCAAAGAATAGGAGCACCCTCCTTGGTTTAATAGAACCTAAAGTGCAGAGGAAAGAGGGATTGAAAACCCTTATTTCCTATTTGTTGGCCAATCCATTAAGGTGGGTGAGTTATTAGAGAATGGCTATCCTATAGATCTGTGCATTTTCCCTTGAGATGTGGTTGGGAATTTAAAACAACCAACATGACCTAGTGCCTCCGGGGCTCATTGATAAATGGCCTTGCCTATGTGACGACGCAAAGGCAACGTAGTTTGGGGTGCGAACTATGTGGACCTAAGACCTAGGGGTTGGGAATCTTCGAGGGCTCATCGACGATGGCCTTGCCTACGTGATGACATAGAGGCAACATAGTTCAACCTTGAAGGCTAACACTGGTGACAGATGAAGATATGGATGAAGAATAGGTTTATGGTAGGATTTGTGATATGGATGAATGGGGAAGGAGCCTTAGGGGCACATCAATGAGGGCCTTGTCTACGTGATAACTTAGAGGTGACATAGTTTGGACTACTTGTGATACTGACAATGGACTCACGATAGAATGATAGGATGGATGATAAGATTGGATGACCTTATTGGATAAGGTAATAAGGGTGATAGAGCACCAAGCTATGATAGGTTACCGTTAGGTGGTTGTGAATGGATGTAGTTATTTGATGGATATGGTAAGAAAGATGGATTTGAGTTAGGTTTTCTAAAGGATGGAAGGAGTGGTTTATCAAAAATAGTGCATGTTTCTAGGTTTTCACCACTTGCTTTTATTTGCACGATAGTTAAAATATACATGATGCCTGTTTGTTAGGTTTTCATCATGGTACTATCCAAGGCGCGTGTTTACCAGGTTTTCACCAGAGGATGATTTTTTTGTTATCTTTCTATTTTTTTATCTCTTGCATTGGGGTTATTTAGGTGCAAAACCTGCAAAGGTGCATACTATTGGATTTTTCCCAAACTGGATGCTTCTTCCCAATTGTCCCTACAAGGTTGCCATCATTGATCAAAAGGATTCCTGGGCCAGGGGCCAACAGTACAGGAGATAGAGTCTATAAATATCTCCTCTTCTTCTTTAGGCTCTGCAAAACCAAGGGGGGTATTCCCTATTCAACATCCATAAAATATGACTATACACTAACTGGGATGTTGCCACAAAGAAGATGAATCCTCTCTTATGCAGACCAAAACTGTAAAATAAGTGCAAAAGGGCTAGCTCTGGGCCTATGCTCAGTTGTGAGACAGAGGATCCTGATCCTAAAACTACCTCTAATGTCCTAAAGGTTTGTGTTTGAGGTTTGAGTTTGATTTGTATTTGGATGCAAGACTGGGACTCTGGAGTGTAATCTCAATACAAGACCAGACTGGTGCCTATCCGGGGCTCAGAGTCAATAGACATACACATGTGGGTGATTATCATAAGCTTGAATCAATGACTGAGTTTCAAGGGGAGATTTCTAGTGTCTGCCTTACAAATACTTCCCAAAAATCAAGTGCTTAGTCATTCATACTTGATGGTATCCCTATTGCAACATACTTTCTCAATGATTAACCTGAAACATTTAATTTATTCCTTGAACAAAGGTAGGAGATTAAACATTCAATACAAAAAACCCATATTCTTGAATCTTAAATAACCCTTAGCTATTCTGATTCAAAAGAAAATATGCCCACAACCTGGAGACAAATGATCAAACACATGTAACAAAGCATTTCTCATATAAAAACAGCATGAAACCAGTTAACTTATGCATAAATCATACAACATGAGATTCATAAACTCACAAGACACCCAGAACAGAGCCACCAATGAAGTTGTATCTTATCACAGCACCAAGGTTTTATCTAGTCTTCCCCCACAAATGAGTAACACAGTCTGCTATATATAGCAAGAAAGTGTACTCAACATTAATTACATGGCAAAATTCAAAAATTGCCAGATACAATGCATTATGAGAAATGGCACTCCAAACATCAATGCAACAGGCAGAAAGAGAGGTGAGGAGCAATTGGACTCGAGCCTCGTGCCGGCGTTTGAGGATTCTTCTCTTAAAACTGGTAGGTGGCATGTCCATCATCAACCCATGCCTCTGTAACTCTGCAATCAATGGTCGACCTACCAATGTCCTGTGGAAATGCAACAAACTGCGTGCTTCAGGAGCCTTCCTACCAAGAACGCCACCGTAACCATGAAGAAAATCCTGCATTTGAATACAGTTGTCGATCCTCCTCAGCATCTCCCAAATCTACAACTCAAATCAAATAGGCAAGTCGTTGGCCAATGAGAATATGCCAAGTAGATGCTTCCTTGCCATCGCTGACTTTTCAAATCATGTGGGAACTGATTGTCCCACATTCACCCTACAATGACCTCTCCAACACTTTATAAACAAGACCACACCGAAAGATAATCGTCGGCGATTTTGCTCCCGATGATGCCAACTTAGACCCCCTACATCGGCGAACCTCTTGCTTGCTAACCCGATATGCAGTCACTCAGATGACCATCCTCATTAGCGCAACCCAATGCATCAGAGGAAGATCCTCCTGCCACACCGATGCCATACGTCTTACTGATGATCCTCCTACATCTTATTCATGTCCTCATCGACAATCAGTGGGACCCCTCAGCATAGCTGCTGATAATAACCGTCATGCTGAAGACCATATGATGCATCCCATCGGACCTAGATGATGTCATCATCATGTTGTCATAGGGCGATATTCGTAAGATGACTGATATTTGAAAATATGACCACCCCCACCCCATGGAACCTAGATGACGTCATCATCATCATCCCTTGGCATAGGGTGATATTCTACGACAAGGGTGATATTTGTAAGATGACTGATATTTGAAATATGATCCCCCATAAGAAATATCAGGCTTGACTAAAAATTTGACATAACATACTTTTTGCTTGAAAACTAGATTACATGTGGGCACCACCATTGGCTCTGACTGGGGACATGTAGGTGCAAGGCTGCAATGAGAACCAAACCACCTTCAGGCAGACCAAGAAAAACACCAACTATACAGAGCATTTATAGATAATTTACATATAATTTTACAATCGTGCACAGAAGATAATCGCTTATGAAAAATAAAGCTTAAGGAATTGACTGTGCATAGGCAATTCTAGTATTTCACCATTTAGGGCCTGGAGAAAATAGGAATCTTCTCCATGAGTATTGCTGATTCAGTATGGGCCCATCCATAAGGGCTCAAATTTACCATGCTTGCCCTTATCCTGGCTCCTTGCATTCCAAACAAGGACTAAATCACCTATCTGAAATTTCCTTTCTATAGTTCTTTTATCAAACAGGTATTTCACTTTCTATTGTTTCTTGATGTTTGTCTTATGTGATCCTCTTCTGATTTCATCTAATGCAATCAGCTAGTTTATCCTTTTAGTCATTGAATCCTCAATCTCTTCATCATTTTCTTGTATGAATCTATAAATTGGCAAGAGATTATTTACAGGCAACTTGGCTGTTGTGCCATATACTAACTCAAAGGGTGACCTTCCAATTGATTTCTTCACTGTTATCCGGTCAGCCCATAGTGCCATCTTTAGCTTTGAATCCCATGCCTTTTTGTTCTTGCGTACCATTATTTTGATGATTTTCATGAGGCTTTTATTACTTGACTCTGCTTGACCATTTCCCTGTGGATGATATGGTGATGCATATGACAAATTAATCCCATATTTGTTGCAAAAATCAACAAATTCACTATATCTGAAGCACATGGCATTATCTGTGACCACTTTGAATTGTGCTCCAAATCTAGTAACAATATGTTCCAAAACAAAATCCATCACCACCTTGCTCGTAGCTTTCTTAGTTGGAATGGCTTTAATCCATTTGGTGAAATAGTCAGTAGCAACCAAAATCCAACTATGTCCTCCACTTGATTTTTTTGAAATTTCCCCTATAAAATCAATTCCCCACTGCTGAAATGGAGCCTCCACAGTTACAGTTCTAAGGGGTAATGCACCTTCATACTTTAGTTTTCCTGAGAACCTTTGACAAGGATCACATTTTTTTACCATCTTTTATGCATCTGAGAAAAGAGTTGGCCACCAATAGCCTGCTCTAAGAATTTTGTGAGCTATGGTTTTGGCAGTGTAATGTCCACCACACATCCCTTTGTGCATGTCACTTAGAATGCCATTAGCCTAATTTTCATCCACAGATCTGAGTAAGACACCATCAGGATTCTTCCAATACAACTCTCCTTGAATAATGATGTACCTGATTGCATGTAGCTTCAAGGTCCTTTTCTAACTATCACTGAGATGGGCAGGACAATTCAAATTCTACAAATAATATACAATATCCTTGTACCATTCAGGTTCTGACATAATAACACTTTCATTTTGAACTACATTCACTTGGCATGCTTCCAGATTGGATTGTGTCATCATTTTAGCCAAACCTTGTCCCCTTACCAATTTTGTGATTTGTATCTCTATGTTGAATTCTTGTAATTTGTGCCCCAAAAGCACATTTCTTTGGGTTGAGTGAAATGCCATATTCCAGTGCTCTAATAAAAATCTGTTCTAAGTGCATGCAATCTTGATCTTCCTTTTTTGAATAGGCAGTGAGATCATCCTGATATATAGCTAGAATTGAGTCAATCAATCCTGTAAAAGCAACATCCATAGCCCTCTAAAATGTGGCACCAGCATTTGTTAGTCCAAATGGCATTCTCACATATACATAAGTTCCCCATGGAGTGGTAAAGGCAGTTTTGTATTGTTTAGATTCTTTCACCTTCACCTGATTGTATCCTAAAAATCCATCCATCATGGATAGAAGCTCACAACCAGTTATGTTCTGCAGCATAGCCTCCATGTTAGGCAATGGATAATTGTCCTTTAAAGAGGATATATTCAGATTTCTAAAGTCAACACAAAGTCTTATATCGCCATTCTTTTTTCTAACTAGGACAAGATTAGATACCCAAGTTGAATGTCTGATAGGCACAATTATTCCAGCCTCCCTAAGCTTCATGAGTTCTTCTTGCATTTTTGGAGCCAAAGTTGGGTTGATAGGTCGTTGTTTTTGTCTGAATGGCTTAGCTCCAGGTTTCAAAGGGATTTCATGCTGGAATAGGTCTTCTATATAAGCTTTCAGGTCCTCATATGACCAGGCAAAGACATGCTTATATTTTTTCAACAATGCAATCAACATGTTTCTGATGTGTGGTTTGAGTTGTTTGCCAATATATACCCTTTTGGGGGCATGAGATGTCCCCAAGCTTATCTCCTCCAAGTCATTCTTGTTTGTAGGAGATGCTTTTGAAACAAATTGGTCCCTATTTTCAAATGCTCTTTCTAAAGCAACTAACCCTCTGGGGATTTTATTTGTCTTCAGCTGAATTACTTCCTTCCCCATAAGAGTTTATTTTCCATCCACAACCTCTACAAAATTCTAGAAATCAATCTCTTGATTCTCATTTTCATCTATGCAGTGTAAAAATCTTAACAAATCTTTATCATCATCAAATACTTGCCAACTGCATATATTTTCTGGTACTGCAGGTCTAACTTTAACCTCAACATTTGTAACATCAAAAAGAGTAATATCATCTGGCCTTATGGCCATATTAGCTAAAAAATCTGCCATGACATTTTTTGATCTTTCTATCCAATTTATTGAAAAAGCATCAAACAATTCAATTGTGTCCCATACAGCATGCTTATATTGTTTTAACCTCTTATTTTTTGAAGCATACTTATCCCTTACCTGGGATACAATTAACTCTGAATCTCCAAATACTTCTATCATCTTAATTCCATACTTCAGAGCAACATTCAATCCTAATAACAGAGCCTCATATTCTGCAATATTATTTGTGCAAGCAAATCTTAACAGGAAAGAAAACTTTAGAAGCTTACCAGCTGGAGACAAAAATACAACTCCAGCACCAGATCCTTCCTTTGAGCAAGCTCCATCAAAATACATAGTCCATAGACCCTATTGGTCCAACTCTTGAATGCAAATATCTTTCCCTTTACCTCCTTGATCATCTGAGACAACCCTGAAATTTCCACAATCAGTATCCACAAAACATATATGTTCCTCTGAATCCTGATCCTCAACTGTTTCTAGTGACCTTTCTTCTTTGACCAGTTTGACATCTTTGCCATTCATTGGGATCATGGCATATGATAGATCTAGTTGCATACTTCCTCCAATCAATGCTGCCCATCTTCTTGACAACATCATACCATATTGTGGCTTTATGTCAACCACTATTATGTTCATTCTATATGTTTTTTCTGGGTATGCTGCTAACCTGAAATCCACATCCTTCATGATTCCAATAACTGGTACCTCCCTAGCATCCATTGCATAGCATTTTCCACATGCCTTGTCTATTTTCAATCCAACTTGTTGCATGATAGCCAGTGGCATAATATTTGTTGATGCTCTAGAATCAAGCATACAATTTCTGATTGTTTTTCTATTAATAACAAGGGAGACATAAAATGGCTCAACCTGTGAAGGGCATTTTGTCATGGTCACCCCCAGATAAACCTCAGGAACCTCATCCTCTTCAATACACAAGGCCTGCTTCTTTCCCTGAGCGTCAGCATTCTGCTTAGCTTGACAGGGCACTCCTGAAATCAGGGACAATGCTTTATTTCTGAATTCCTCAACCTTCATCAACTCCATCAATGGAACAGAGACCTTTATCTAGGACAAGACTTGAGCTATGTCAAAAGGGGCATAGTTTTGTATAATAGTTGTAGCATGTTCCATGGTTTTATTTTTATCTTGGGATGATCTAGCTTTAATTTTTGTATCCCCTTGACTGTCATCCTTGCTCTGATCTTCATTTTGGGGTACTCTATCTTCTGGTCTTTAAGGATCATGATCTATTTTTTGCTTAAAATTCTACTTATTATTGCTCCATTGTTTCTTTTATGGTTCAGCCTCTTTATGACTATGCACTGGTTGGCTCACAAAAGTGTTCTCTGGTTGGCACGAGTTGCTTACCTAAGCCTTACCCCTAAGGTTATAATTACTTTTGACCTGAGCTACTGCTGCAGCTGTGAGGGCTCTAATCTCTTCATCAGAAGGCCTTCTCAAGTTATTCAAAAAAATTTGTGAGTCCTGAGCATAGGCATAGCTATCTTCATCATCTTCACCACGGGAAACCTGCTGGCAGAACTGAATCTCATTATTTGTATTTGCATCAGCATCATGAGAAGGATACTCCCTATTTGTGGACAGCATATTGACATTATCATCCTCCATACAATGTGTCTCATTGCACTCATCACAGGCAACAGCATTATTATATAAAGACCGAACAATCATACATTGTGACTGTGAGTGAGGCATTTGACATATTATACACCATGGGGTGTCATCAACAATCTTAATAGCCTTCTTCAAAGGATCAAGAGTTTCCCTAACATTTTGAGCCCTTTGATTTGTGTTGCTGTTTGGGAGAATAGGTTTACCATTATGCCAATTAGTGTTATATGGCATATCATGTAGTGATGGTCTCTTTTCTTGCCTTTGGTAGACCTGCCTGTCAGGACCTATCCCTTTTTCATTTTTAGCCAGTCTATAACTCAGGTCCTTGACAATAGTTGTCAATTTATCTAATTTCTCCTCAGAGGTGGATGCATTACCTTGAACATTCTGAGATTTAGTATTTGGATTTTGCAGAATTTTTACATCATCTCTTCTGTTTGTCTTACCAAATGCTTTTCTATTATTTTCAATATTTGTTGCAATTCTGAAAGCATCCCTGAGGTTGGTAGGGCCCTTGTCTCTTAACCCATACGTTGTTTTGGCATCAAAAGCATTTATGTACAACACTATGCACATTGGTTCATTAGGCCTCAGGTGATGTGGCAATTTGTTCAACACCTTAGTGAATCTAGCATTGAAATCTGCACCCTGCTCATTTGATCCTTTATTAATACCAGTGAACTTACTGATGAAGAAACTTGGATCAATTTTGTCACCATATTGTTCTTTGAATATCCTCCTGAAGTCATCCCATGATGAGATACTTCAGTCAGGCAGACCCTTATACCATTCTCTAGCTTCATCAACTAAGGATTGCATAAACAACTTCATAAACACATCTTCATGTTCAATCTCAAAGTTGACCATGACATTCTGAAAGGCTTTTAAATGATCCTCACCTAACACAGTATTGTTTCCCAAAAACTTTGGCACTTGTAGCCTCACATGTTTGTCAATGGGGTTAGGGTAGCAGGAATACCATCAAAAACAAGCTGCCTGAATCTGTCCAGCTGCATAGGTTGTCTACCAAATTGATTAACATTGGCATTTCTATTAGCATTTTGATTTCTCACATTATTTAACGGTGCTCTAACATTGTTTACATTTTTTCTCTGATCATTCTGTTGATATTGGATTTCATTTCTATGCTGGTTTCTAAAGACATCTGCATTATCAAGGGTGGGGACTACATCATGTTGAGCAGTTCTCAGAGCTTGCACTTTTTGTCTCATATCATCTCTAATCTTCACAGCTTGTAAATACTCTAACTCAGCTCTCAAGCTTTGATTTCTTCAGCTAATTGTTCATCTTTGGGCATAGAAGAGGATGGTCCCTTTCCATATTGGTCATCATCATCATCCCTTGGGGACTCAGTCTCTTCAAATCTGTCAGAGCGATCCAAGAAAGGGTGTTCCTAAAACACCTCTGATCTCATCTCAAATTAACACCTTGTTGTCTTTCATATACATTCTAGATTTCAGCCTCAGTGTTTGAGAAATAAGGTATTGTCCGCTCTAAAGATCCTAGATTGTCTTGAATATTATCATTACTTCTGGGAGAACCTTCTTGACTGGCTTGAACAGTCCCTTTTTTCCTGTACATCATTTTTCTAGGTAATTCTTCAGATAGAGGATTACACAGGGATCTTCTCCCTTGCATACAAATTTTTACTTTACCAGTTGGGAGATTGTTCGAAGTTGCCACCTACAACTAGGAATTATTTTCTTTTAAAATCAGGGTTCTTATACAAAGTAGTCCCCAACGGAGTCGTCAAATCTATTGGATTTTTCCCAAACTGGATGCTTCTTCCCAGTTGTCCCTACAAGGTTACCATCATTGATCAACAGGATTCTCAGGCCAGGGGCCAATAGTACAGGAGATAGACTCTATAAATATCTCCTCTTCTTCTTTAGGCTCTACAGAACCAAGGGGGGTATTCCCTATTCAACATCCATAAAATATGACTATACACTGACTGGGATGTTGACACAAAGAAGATAAATCCTCTCTTATGCAGACCAAAACTGTGAAATAAGTGCAGAGGGGATAGCTCTGGGCCTATGCTCAGTTGTGAGACAGAGGATCCTGATCCTAAAACTACCTCTAATGTACTAAAGGTTTGTGTTTGAGGTTTGAGTTTGATTTGTATTTGGATGCAAGACTGGGACTCTAGAGTGTAATCTCAATACAAGACCAGACTGGTGCCTATCCAGGGCTCAAAGTCAATAGACATACACATGTGGGTGATTATCATAAGCTTGAATCAATGACTAGGTTTCAAGGGGAGATTTCTAGTGTCTGCCTTATAGATACTTCCCAAAAATCAAGTGCTTAGTCATTCATACTTGATGGTATCCCTGTTGCAACATACTTTCTCAATGATTAACCTAAAACATTTAATTTGTTCCTTGAACAAAGGCAGGAGATTAAACATTCAATACAAAAAACCCATATTCCTGAATCTTAAATAACCCTTAGCTATTCTGATTCAAAAGAAAACATGCCCATAACCTGGAGACAAATGATCAAACACATGCAACAGAGCATTTCTCATATAAAAACAGCATGAAACCAGTTAACTTATGCATAAATCATACAACATGAGATTCACAAACTCACAAGACACCCAGAACAGAGCCACCAATGAAGTTGTATCTTATCACAGCACTAAGGTTTTATCTAGTCTTCCCCCACAAATGAGTAACACAGTCTGCTATATACAACAAGAAAGTATACTCAACATTAATTACATGGCAAGATTCAAAAATTGCCAGATACAATGCATTATGAGAAATGGAAAACATCAATGCAGCAGGCAGAAAGAGAGGCGAGGAGCAGTTTGACTTGAGCCCCGTGCTGTCATTTGAGGATTCTTCTCTTAAAACTAGTAGGTGGCACGTCCATCATCAGCCCATGCCTCTGTAACTCTACAATCAATGGTTGACCTACCAATGTCTTGTGGAAACGCAACAAACCACGTGCTCCGGGAGCCTTCCCACCAAGAACGCCACTGCAACCATGAAGAAAATCCTACACTCGAATACAGCCGTCGATCCTCCTCAGCATCTCCCAAATCTACAACTCAAATCAAATAGGCAAGTTGTTGGCCAATGAGAATATGCCAGGTAGATGCTTCCTTGCCATCGCTGACTTTTCAAATCATGTGGGAACTGATTGTCCCACATTCACCTTGCAATGACCTCTCCAACACTTTATAAACAAGACCACACCGAAAGATAATCATTGGTGATTTTGCTCCTGACGACGCCAACTTAGACCCCCTACATCGGTGAACCTCCTGCTTGCTCACCCGATATGCAGTGTCACTCAGATGACCATCCTCATCGGCACAACATGATGCATCAGAGGAAGATCCTCCTGCCACACTGATGCCATACGTCTTACTGATGATCCTCTTGCATCTTATTCATGTCCTCATCGGCAATCAGTGGGACCCCTCAGCATAGCTACCGATAATAACCGTCATGCCGAAGACCATATGATGCATCCCATTAGACCTAGATGATGTCATCATCATGTTGTCATAGGGTGATATTTGTAAGATGACTAATATTTGAAAATATGACCCCCCATCCCATCAGACCTAGATGACATCATCATCATCATCCCTTGGCATAGGGTGATATTCTGTGACAAGGGTGATATTTGTAAGATGACTGATATTTGAAATATGACCCCCTGCAAGAAATATCAGGCTTGACTAAAAATTTGACATAACATACTTTTTGTTTGAAAACCATACTGCATGTGGGCACCACCACATACTATTGATGGGTTCATCAAACAGTTCACCTTCTGATGTTGATAGCTGATAAGCACCTAATCCATAGGTAGTAACTATGACATAGGGACCCAACCAATTAGGTTCAAATTTGTCTTGTTTCTCTCTATCTTGCTGATTTCAAGGATTCTCTCTTAGAACCAAGTCACCTATAACTTCTGGACATTCTCTTTTGGTATGCCTTAAGATGGTTAAAGGCATGTTGTCTTCGTTCTTCTACCAGCTCTAGCTCTTGGAGCCTAGATACTCTATATTCTTTATCATTTATGAGATCCTTTAACAACACCCTGAGGGAAGGTAACTCAACTTCTATATGCAAGATGGCTTCAGAGCCATAGATGAGGGCATATGGTGTCGCACCTATGCGAGTACATATACTGGTTCTATAGGCCCACAGAGCAGGGTTCAATTGCATATGCCAGTCATGACTAGCATCATCGATAGTCTTTTTGAGTATCTTCAAGATAGTTTTGTTTGATGCCTCAGCTTGGTCATTACCTTGCGGTTAGTATGGAGTGGAGAAGTGATGTTGAATGTGGAATTTATCACAAATTTCTTTCACATTCTGGTTCTTGAAAGGACGTCCATTATCCGTGACAATGGATAATGGAATACCATATCTGCATATGATGTAGTTAAGGATGAAAGAGGAGATTTGTTTCCCTATGACATTGGTTAATGGAACGGCCTCAATCCACTTCATAAAATACTCAGTGGTTGTGATAATGAATTTGTGGCCATTGGAGGATGAAGGGTGAATCTTGCCTACTAGATCAAGTCCCCATTGATAGAAGGGCCAAGGTGTCATTAAGGGTTGCAACTCTTGAGTGGGTGCATGTATCAAGTTACTATGGATCTGCATTTTTTGCACCTTTTAGCAAAATTATAGGAGTCAGATTCCATGCTCGGCCAATAGTATCCAAGACGCATGAGCTTCTTCGCCAAGGTAGGACCACTAGAATGTGTTCCGCATATTCCTTCATGTACTTCACTCAGAGCAGTCTGATATTCCTCACTATCAAAACACCCAAGGAGAGTACCATCTAAACCTCGTCGATACAAGGTGTCTGCGATGATGGTATATCGGGATGCTTGGTGTATGAATGTTCATTTCTAGTTGTTTGATAGGTCAGGTGGTAGGGTATTCTCTTTTAGATAGGTGTAAACTTTATCATATAAGGGAGAATTAGACCCTACGATGTGGTAAATGGTGTTGGTTTCTAGGATTTCATAAGCAAGATGGGGGACTGGCTTCACCAAGAACTTATAACGCAAATGATTTTCAGGTATGTCCAAGAGGGATGCAATAGTAGCCATTGCATCTGCTACTTTGTTTTCCAATCTTGGTATTTGTTTGAAGGATATCACAATAAAATATTCCTTGAAGTCATCCACCATATGCTTGTATGGTATCATCTTCTCATCCTTAGTTTGATAATCGTCATTTACTTGATTAATGATGAGTTGTGAGTCCCCGTACTACTACTTTGTTTTCAAATCTTGGTATCTGTTCGAAGGATATCACAATAAAATATTCCTTGAAGTCATCCACCATACGCTTGTATGGTATCATCTTCTCATCCTTAGTTTGACAATCATCATTTACTTGATTAATGATGAGTTGTGAGTCCCCATACACATAAACTTCCTTGACCTTCCAATCTACTGCCATCTTAATGCCAATAACTAAAGATTCATACTTGGCCACATTGTTGGTGCATGGAAGTAAAAGTCTGTATGACTTAGGCATTGTATCTCCATGTGGTGTTACCAACAAGATTCCTGCTCCAGATCCATGTTGAGTATATGACCCATCAAAGTAGAGTTTCCAGGCTGTGGTAGTGTTGTTGAAGATAGACTCATCTGGAAATTCAAATCTTAATGGGTTGTTATCTGTCAAAGGTGCATCTACTAGCTGATCAGTAATGACTTGCCCCTTTATTGCTCTTCTATCTACATACTCAATATCAAATTCACTGAGTATCATGACCCATTTAGATATTCTGCCTATTAGGGTAGCTTTGCTAAGTAGGTACTTTAATGGGTCAATCTTAGCCACTAGCTTGATAGAGTGTGAGAGCATGTAGTGTCTCCACTTTTGTGAAGCAAAGACAACTGCAAGGCATGCTTTTTCAATTGGTGTATATTGCAACTCATAACCTACTAGTGTCCTGCTAATGTAGTAGATTGCTTGCTCCTTTCCTTCATGGTTTTGTTGTGCTAGCAGAGCTCCAAGAGTTGTTGGTGTAGCTAAGATGTAGAGTAGCAGTGGCTTGCCCTGAATTGGCGACATCAAGACTGGTGGGTTCATTATATATTCCTTTAGATGCTGAAATGCTTTCTCACACATGTCATCCCATTTGAATGGAACATTTTTGTGTAAGAGATGTGTGAATGGATGGCACTTATCTGCCAGTTGAGAGATAAACCTTCTGATGGACTACAACTTTCCTTTTAGAGACTGCAATTGACTCAGATTCTTAAGTGGCGGCATTTCCATGATTGCTTTTACCTTGGTCAGGTCCACCTCTATTCCATTAGTTGATACGATATATCCAAGGAGTTTACCGGATGTGACTCCAAAAACACACTTTTTTGGATTTAACCGTACATTAAATTGCTCTAGTCCTGTGAAGATCTTGTCTGAGACTTGTAGATGCCCTTCTCTGGTGAGTGACTTGGCTAGGATGTCATCTACATAATCTTCCATGATGGTGCGCATCATGTCATGAAAGATCATAGTCATTGCTCGCTAATATATTGCCCCCACATTCTTCAATCCAAATGGCATGACGCACCAACAATAGGTACCCCACGGACATGTGAATGATGTTTTGTGTTGATCCTCTAGTGCTATTTTGATTTGGTTGTAGCTAGAGAAACCATCCATTAATGACAACATGGTGTGTCCTACCATTAGATCAACAATGATATCTATGTTTGGCAGAGGAAAGTCATCTTTTGGACAAGCCTTGTTTAGATCTCTGAAGTCATTACAAATTATTATCCTTCCACCAGGTTTGGAAATAGGTACAATGTTAGAAACCCATTCTAGATAATCAATGGCTCTGATGAACCCCACATCTAGTAGTTTCTTTAGTTCCTCTTTGACCATTAATGCTATATGTGGGTGCATTTTTCTCAGTTTATGTTTAACTGGCTTAGCTCTTGGAGCTAGTGAAAGATGATGCATTATAAGGTTTGGATCCAGTCTTGGCATATCCACATATGACCAAGCAAAGTTAATCTATTTTTGCTTGAAGAATTTGGTGAATTCTGGTTTTTCTTGTGCAGATAATGATTGTGCCATATGGATTATCCTTGGGTTCTCTTCTGTGCCGATGTTTTCTAGTTGAGCTAGTTTAATCAATATTGAAGATCTCTCCTGATGTGCATGGTAGCGGAGAGCGTCAATCCCTTCATCTGTTGGCACATCTGAGAGGTTTTCACCATCAAATACATCTTTTCTTTTTCCTTTTTTTCTCAATCTAACACTGCTATAGAGTAGTTTTCACCATTAGATCTACTTTTTATTTTTATATTTTTTTGACTAAAAGGATTGGCACTCTCTCCAAAGTATGTCATGTCGTTAAGTTCAATGGTGAATCTAGCCTTGTGGTCCCCCTGTAGGTAAATGGTCCCTAAGCTCTAGATAATTGATGATAGCATCATCATTTTGGAATGTATCTAGTTTAGGGGTGGTGTCCTACAAATCCCAGTCTATCAATTCAGGATGCACTAGGGGTAATGGATCATCTAGTTGATCTGATTCAAGGGTGGTGATGGTTAGAATGGAGGAGTCATTTGAAAAGGTAGAGGTATTGTCAAGGTTTATTATGGTACTCTCCTCAAGTTGGTTCGTCAAGTGTGAGATCGTACTCTCCTCATGAAGTTCACTTTTGTCATATTCTGGATCGAACTCTAGCGATCTAGCCCTAGAGATTTGTCCCTCATGCGTCATATGATTAGAGCTATACTATTGAACCACGTCAACCCCTTTATCTTTACAAGACATTTCTGAGAGGTTGTCCCATTCATTCTCATTGGAATCTGTTTTACTAGCTTCTTGTAAGAGATGAATTTGTTCCACTAGGTTAGTGGTAACTATTTCTCTATCTGCTACTTTGAGTTTCTCCTTACCTTTGATCTTCTCTTTACCCTTGTATCCCAACCTAGTAGTGTCTTGGGCTGTGGAGGTAGAGGGTTGAATTGGTTCTATGATACCATATTTCCTTAATCCTATGGGACCATGTCCTTCATATCCCATCCTTTGTAAAATAGAAAACCCTTGACCATATTGTTCAATGAGTAGCTTAGGTTGATGGTCATTTGGTGTGGTTTCACTGTCTTCATCTTTGTAAAGCCACTTTAAGACATCATTTTCATCACTCTCATCCAATAGGTTTCCCCATCTAATAAAAGGACCCTTAGAAGTTTCCGATGACTTGGCCTTGTTCAGTAATGGCTTTCTATAGGATTTTGGTGATATAGGCAACTATGCTAGACAAAAAGATTGCTCAATGACATACTCTCCAAAACCCTTGTCCTTGACTTTGACTTTAAGATCTGATGTTTTGGAGGTAGAATCTAGAGAACTTAGATCCACATGGTTTGAAGAAGAGTAAGTTGCTCGATTAGTGGGGATTACAACTTCTGGTTTTGATTGGATGTTGTTGCAATACTGGAATGGATCAGGGTCACCTTGTATGGTAATTTATTGACCATTGTGTGGGAACTTGATACATTGGTGGTATGTTGATGGAACAACCTTCATAGCATGGATCCAAGGTCTACCTAGAAGAATGTTATATGCAAGCTCCATGTCTAGAACTTGGCACACATCTCTCTCTATTGGTCCAACTCATATTGGCAAGACCATAGTTCCTTTGGAAGTACTCTCTTCTTTGTCATATGCCTTGATAGTTATTTTCTTTGTAGGATTAACGACATTTTCTAAAAACCCCAATGCAAGGATTAATTTTAACATGTATATGTTTAAACCAACACCCCCATCTATTAGGACCCTTTTTATTCGGTGCTTGTGGATTTGGGCCTCAATGTGGAGGGATGCATTGTGTGGTTGGTTGATGGACATATCATCTTTATTTGTGAAAGATAGGAAATGTAGTGTGGTTAGATGACCCACCATAGCTTGGAATTGCTCTTGAGCAAGGTTTGTAGGAACAGTTGTTTCCAAGAGTGCCTTCTCTAAGATGGCTTTGTGTGACGAGGATACGCACAATAACTCCAAAATGGATATGTGGGCAGGTCTTTTATGGAGTTGGTCAAGGATGCCTATATTGGTTCGATGTGGAAGATGACTTGGGTGGATCTCCTTGTAGAGTAATGTTTCCACAACGAGTGGCCACATTACAGTCAGGCTTATTATTGATAGTGATTACATTGATGTGTGAATCACTTTGTGAGATATGATTAACAGTGTACTCGTAAGAAACGTTATTATAGTTCACTTTGTCTACACCATTGTTGTTTTGGTTGGAGGGTCCTCCTTTTTCATAGTGAGGAAGAGGATTTTTGAATGCTATATGCTCTTCATTAGACGTATGCCCTTCAATTGATATCCATTTTTTATCCAACAAGTCTTTTGTTTCAGTGATACTGGCAAAAGTTGGAATCACTCCACCAAGAGGGTTTAAATTTTGGTTCATACTCACGTACCGGCAGAAGTGTTATGAGGTTTCCCCCTATTAACTTCCTAAGGGTGGATTCGAGAGACTCTCCTAGTGGTGTGAACTTTCTCCTAGGAGGAAAGTTGGTAGTTCTTTACTCATTGCTTTGAGGCTTGTTAGATGGTGTATTGTTTTGTGGTTTTGATAGGTTGAAGATTGGTTGTTTTTGCACCACATTTTTAGCATCTACCACACCATCATTTACAATGGGTTTGTTCTTGGTCCAAAATGGCAACTTGTCCACATTGTTGCTTGAACTAGGGGTGTCTTTGTATAGCTTAATTGTCCCCTTTGTTATCAAGGCTTTCTCAATGACTAGCCCCATTTCAATGACCTTATAACTAAAAGTAGTTAGACATTGTATTTGGATTTGATAACTTAGTTCCGTGGTTAGGTTGTGAACAAACATTTCTATCATTTGTTTCTCCAGTATGTGGTAGGGACACTTGCTTGCAAGTTGTCTCCATCTTTGTAGGAAAGAGGCGAAGGATTCTCCCCCCTTTTTTTTGTTATTACAAAGATCCAACATGGAGATTTCGTGTTCGATGTTGTATGAGAAATGTGTGACAAATTTGTCTACTAGCTCATCAAAAGTGTGGATGTTGGGAGGTAGGTGTGAGAACCACTCCATAGCTTGTCCTCCTAAGCTTCTTGGGAATAGTTGCATAACATATGTTTCATTGTGTGAAGCTTCAAGGCATGCGGCACTAAATTCCCTTAAATGATCTCTTGGATCACCTTTTCCTCTATATTTGTCAAATTTTAGAACCTCAAACCTTGAGGGAAAAGGTATCATGAGCAAAGATTTATCAAAGGGATAAGGTGAGATATCTTCAAGGGAGTAGTGTTTTGTAGTCGTCCCACTTTGGATATCTACCAACTATTTTTGCAAGGCCTGGATTTGTGTCATTAATGTGTCCAAAGGATTGGGTGTATCCTTAGCCTTTTCTAATTTAGAAGCATCTTTGTCAATTTTGGATCCATCATTGTCATTTTTGGAGCCATCTTTCAAAGACTCTGCTTCATTTGAGGAGTTGGTTTCTCTTAGATTTGAGACATCAAAATCTATGGGCAATTTAGCACCTTGTTGAGCTAACATGAGAAAATACTTATGAGGACCATGGCAACAACCCTATCCATTACCTTTTGAAATTTTGGATCTTGAAGTTGTTTAAGGATTTCTTCTTGACTAATCTCCTCATCATCAGAATTGTACCCACCATTGGGAAGGGAACCCATTTTTTGTTTTTGTTTCACTTGGGACCTAGTTTGAACCATACAAATTTTGAGATGTGAGTGAAGTTAGATTGTGAAACTCGGTGAAATTGGTTTGGTGTTTTGGTATGATGTGGTCTAGGTGAATTGGAATGGATAAAACTAGATTTTGCTAAGGTTTTCTATTGATTCTATTTGTCCAAACAAGGTGGTCTTGAGCTATAGTGGTAATAGCAATCGAAGAGTCGATATAAAAGGTAGTCAAAATAGGGATAGATAATCACCACTATTGATATAGACTATTCTTTTATCAAGATACACAAGTATAGTTTTGATGTGAAGGATGATTGGAGTCCTGATATGAAACTAACTAGGTATTGTTTGAATTTGGTAGAGTATCAACTATGCCTTGGTACAAATCTTGGTTTTTTGGTTTGACGACTTTTTGGATAACAAGACAATGGTATGCAAAGGTGATGTTTGAAAATGGCGTGAAGATGGGATTGCAAGGGTGAACTTATTTTCCAAGTATAAACTAGAGCAAAAGGGGTATTTGGAAATGGTTTCAGTTTTGTCTCAAAATGTATGGAACAACTCTTTGTTGTGAATGCGCAATGTCAAATGCACAGGAATAAAGGGTAAATGCGTAGCTCTATATGCGCAGGGCTGTGTTGTATATGTGTAGCTATGTGTTGTAAATGCACGGTTTTGTGTAAGTGCAACAGAATGGTGTAAATGCACAGAAATACTATTTAAATGCGTAGCAATATTGAATACGTAGCAAGATTTCGTAAATGCGAAGGACTGCAAAAGTTTTGTCTTTTGTTTTAGTTTGTCAATCTTGGCTTGTTTGCACATTTTCCTAGGATGTTCTAAAGTTTGAAGTGTTGTTTTTGACTCAAGTTATTGCCAGAAAACACAGCAAACAAGAAGTTGTCATGATTATTTGATACAAGTTTTAATAAATGTAAAAATAAACAAGTACAATCCTAAGGATGGCAAGGACAATATTGATTGAATTCCAACTTGGATTTTACTCCAACCACCTACATAAAGGCAGACAGTTAGTAACTTGGTAGCACTGGCTCCCCTCCACGGCACTCACTTCTCATGCATGCCAAGTTACAGTTCCTCCGAACAGTTGAACTTTCTGTCTCCACAATAGATGAGTGTATGATGTTGGATGGCTCTAGAGGACTTCCTCCTGCATCAACAAATAGGGGTTTTTGGCTTTCTAAAATAATTAGCTTTTAGTTTTGGTATCTGTTCGGGTGGTTACATGTGTGAAAATTCGCTTCAATAAGGAGGCTTCCCAGCCTGCAGAGGTTACACTCTATAGGGTTTTGGGGAAACATTTGTCGATGTAACATAGCAGCACCCATTGTTTGTAACTTTCGTCACAAACACAATTTATTTATAGCAACTTGGAAGTGGCTTGGCTTTAGCCCATTATCGCTCGAGGTCGTCCCGCTTGGAAGGAAGGAATTCCAAGGGCAAGCCTCTTCTAAAGGTTACAAAAATAAAATGATGAGTTTGGCATTTTGGTCACCCAAGAAAGGGGAAAGCATAGTCCTATTATCATTTTCAAACACAGAGTACACTGGTTCTTTGTCCTCCTAGAGTTAAAAACCAAAAAAAAACTAGGTGTGTTTACTCTACCAAGCACAATCCATTTGACAAGATAGCAAAAACTTGGAAAAGATGGTTAATTTTATCCTCCTAAACAAATCTATGTGAAGATTGTTGTTGAAGAATCAAATAAATTTACTTTCCCCTATTTAAGGTAAATGAGAGTTTGTAGTACAAGATAGCAAAATGAAAGATTTGTTCAGTTTTATCCACCTGGGTTGGGACTATGTGCAAGTTGTAATGCAACAATACAATTTACTTCCTCCTAATTAGATCTAGGTAAAAATTTGCATGAAAATATCAAATTACTTTCCCCCTAATTAAATCTAGATGAAGTTATGATGCAGTTAAATGACTAAACATAGCTCCTACACCTGCAAGAAGAGTTAGTACAGAAATCTTTGCAAAAACCAATACAACTTTTATGTCAGAATGTAAATGTGCAAGAAGAGAAAGTAAATGCACAGCACTACTCAGTAAAAGCATAGAAATGTGAATGTGCAGAAAGAAGACATGGATGTTCAGTGAATGCGCAGAAACGTAAATGCACTGTGAAAAGTGGTGAATGCGCAGAAAGACGGTGTGAATGCATGGAAATATGAATGTGTGGCAAGAAACTATGGATGCGCAGGACTGGAATGTGAATGTGCTGAAATGACCTGTCACGATAATAGCTTCACAAAAATTCAAATGGAGGTTAAAAACGGGGCTAGGCCCCACGATGGGTGCCAAAAATGTTAGAAGAAATATGAACAAAAGTATTAAACTACTAAATATCCAATAACTCAATGGAAATGATGCAAATACAAATAAATAAAGATTATACCTTCGTAGACCGATTCACCTCATAGCTTCCATTGTTGCCTATCTCGTATTGATCTTATGAATTTGTTGAGCTCTCAAAAGTGTGTACTCCCTTGTTGTTGAAGATGACAATAGGAGAATGGTTGTAGATGGATGATGCAATGAAGACTACACTACAATGTAACTATAGGATGATGGATAATGGAGATATGATGCCATGGTTGAATGATTGGATGATAATGGGATTATGCAAATGCAAATGAGTGAGTTTTGTCAAAGGCACACTGGTAGAATTTCTGCAGAGTAAGTTTACAAAAGCTTGGATTGTTGAAATGAGGGAATGAGGGTTCCTTTTATAGGCCAAGGAGGGGCCAATTCCAAATGTCACGATCTCAATGGTGGAGAAGAAGTCTTATGATGTGTACGGCTCAGATTTGGTTGGTTGGGATGAGGGAGAGAAATATGGAAGATGTTCCTCTCACCTTGACAAGGTGGAGAGAAAGGTGTGACATGAGGCCACATGTCACAAGGCTCACCAAGACCAAGGAGAGAAGGTCAAAGAAGGAGACCTTGCTTATAGGAAGGTTGGAAATAATCTAGGGACTATGGAACAAGTGTCACAAAGTGTCCCTTTGACCATGATGACATGGAGAGACCACATCCATGTGAATAGGGATGGTTGGAGGAATAATAGGACATGTGGGTGAGGGAAAATAGAATAATTAAATATTAAAATATTTAATTACATGTGCAACATGATGAGGTGGATTGGATGACATGGAATTAGGTAATGTGGATTTATGGACTTTTAACTTTGGGATAAGAAGAATTGATTAAGTAATTTAGAATTATTTAATTAGTGATGACATTAGAAGATTTAGGGATTTTAATTAAATAAATTGATTTTATTTAATTATTGGAGGAATGTGAATCATTTAAATAAATTAGGATATTCATTTAATTGATAGAGGAATAGAAATCAAAATAAATATTAAATATTTATTTAATTTGATTTTGTCATTTTTAGGTGTATACAAGAGTAAAGTAAAATTATATTTGAAATGCAAATGTCATCAGCAAAATCTGAAACAAGATAACAAATTACAAACCCTAGGTTTAAAAATTAACTAGGTTTTGCAACAACTTTTGAAAAACCCTAACAATGAGGAGGTTCAAATGCAAGATATAGCACTATGAAATGATTAATTGTTGTAATAGAAATCAGATTTGATGCAAAAATCAAAAATTTATATCATGCTATGATCTAAACTTATTGTGTATAGGTAAAATCGAGATTGATAAAGATCAAAACAATGATAACAAATCAATCTTATAACCTTCAAAGAAATGATCTAGATAATAACCAAATAATCAATGAATAATAACGAAAACAATGAAAGCTTTCACCTAGATTGTATTGTTTCCTTGGTTCTTTGTGGATTGCTTAATATATTGCGTACCCATGGTTGCAACAAGCGGATGTGATGATGATAAGTGCTCAATGTGCTCAACGATGCGATGTATACTCAATGCGCTATATGGATGCCCTGAGAATAAATGATTGAAGAGGATTTGTGAAGGAGTGAAGGGGGGTATATAGAGGTTTCAAGGAAGATCAATCAACAGTGGAGATAAATCAATGAAAGCTGATTTTAAAGTTGCTTTGTTGAGTTAAGTGCTTGCTAGGATAAAGATAGGATTTGATTTTATAAATTTAGAATGCTTTCTCTAATTTATGAGTTGATGATAAAAATAATAGAAATCATTAATTTTCCACAGTCCATATTGTTGTGATTGAAATGTTTCTGGATTTGAAACGCTATGTTGATGACACCAACATTTGCTGGCCCCATGGTCGTGATAAACTGGAGGATTTCCATCTGCATCTTGACAACCTTTTCCAAAGTATCTCCTTCACCAAAGAGTTAAGAGACCAATAACCAACTCCCTTTTCCTAGACATTTTGCTCTTAAAAGAAACATGATGGTTCCTTAGGTCATACCGTCTTCAGGAAAGCCACCCACACTAATCTCTACCTTTCATGCCTCTTCTCACACCACCCGTCCCCAAAAAGTTGGGGTCCTCAAACTTTGGCCACCAAAGCCTTTCGCATCTGCGATAAGGATCACTTAGATCTTGAACTAGCCCACCTATCCAAAGTCTTCAATTGAATGGGTTCAAAAGCAAAACTCATCTCCAAAGCCTTCAAGCAAGCCAAATCTCATTTCTTCTCCTCACCCAAAGTCCCCTGTCCTTAAGCCCCCCCAGTGGCCTCGATTCCCTATGTTGAAGGCATCTCCAACAAAATCTCTAAAATTCTTCAGAAAAGGGCCTTCGTTGTGCTTTTAAACCCATCTCAACCCTTAGAAGCCACATCCCTTCTCCTGAAGGACCAGAATGACCTCTACCTCAATGCAGGAGTCTACAAGATTACTTGTTCTTGCGCGACCCCCCTACATTGGGGAAACAGGTCGCTCTATTAGAACTAGGATAAAAGAGCACAGTACCGACATCAAGCATGAACGAACTCAAAAATTGGCCCTTGTAGAACACTCCTCTAAAACCAAGCACCCACATTTGTTTAGAAGACACCCAAATTGTGGTCAAGGAAGAGTTCAAAAAGGAAACTCAAAGAGGCCATAGAAATAGGCAATCACCCAACCAACCTCAATCGAGACGAGGGATGGAGCCTAAGTTTTTCCTGGCAGCCCCTTCTAACCGGCCCTGAGAAACCGCCCCCTCCTTCATGCTTGATCTTGCCCCCCCTTTCTCTCTTTTCTCTTTTTTCCCCTCTCCCACCCTCTTTACTGCCCTAGTCTTCCCCTTCCCTCCTTTTCCTCTTGTCCTAGGTCTAACCAGCTTTCTTACCATCGAGCCCCCCCTGTTTGCCCTCTCCTTCTATTTAGCACACTCTCTCTACCCTGCAGTGTGTTATATTAGGTCCTTCGTGTTCTTTTCCCTCCCCCTCATCCTAGCTTCTTCACCTTCCTCTTAGGTTCCCCCTTGGCCTCTTACTTTTTTGACCCTCTCTTGCCTCCAATAGGAGTGAGTTGGTTCTTTTTATGTTTTACGCCCAGGCATTTTTTGCATGTTTTGCCTTTATCCTTCTTCTCTTGCTCTTCTGTGTTTTGGGGACTTGGTTCCTCCGGGCTTGCAGGTCTTTGTGTTTGGTCATTATTGTTCTTAGTGGTTTGGAGTTTATCTTTTGATTTCTCATTGTTTCCCCTTGGTTTTTTCATTAGTTTCTTGAGTTTCTTGCACAATCTTTCTTGTTTTCTAGGATTGGTTGACTCTCTCTCTCTCTCTCTCTCTCTCTCTCTCTCTCCTCTCTCTCTCTCTCTTCTCTCTCTCTCTCTCTCTCTCTCTCTTCTCTCTCTCTCTCTCTCTCTCTCTCTCTCTCTCTCTCTCTCTCTCATCTCTCTCTCTCTTCTCTCTCTCTCTCTCTCTCTCTCTCTCTCATCTCTCTCTCTCTTCTCTCTCTCCATCTCTCCTCTCTCTCTCTCTCTCTCTCTCTCTCTCTCTCTCTCTCTCTCTCTCTCCTCTCTCTCTCTCTCTCTCTCTCTCTATAGTATATATATATATATATATAATATATATATATATATATTATATATATATATATATATATATAATATATATATTATATATATCTCCTAGGTCTATTTAGTCTCTAGATCTATGTAGTCTTTACTTGCATTATTTCTCTTTATATATTTTTGTTTTTAACCTACTTATTTATAGATTTGTTGACTCTATATATAAAAAAAATTCCTTTTTATTTATCTATATGTTGCTTGATCATCCTTTTGTGTTTTTGGGCTTTCTGGACCTTACATATTTATACTTACTTATCAAATGGCTTACATATTTATTTACATTAATTTGATAATTATTTTTCTTTCTATTTTCATTCTCTTATTAATTCTTGGCTTGCTATTTACTAATTAAATATGTTTTTAATTTTAGATTATTCTCTTTATTTACCTATATGCATTTATTCTTTCTTTTGAAAATTTCTCTTCATTTTGTCCCTAGGCTTTATTTATTTTATCTTGTTAGTTTCTAATTTTGATTTCCTTTGGTTTTTTTGTTTATTTTATGTGGTTTCTCCCTCTTGACTATTTTCTTTCTTTTATTCTACTCTCCTTTTTATCATTGTGTCCCTTAGCCTTAGTACCTTGGGCTCTTCCCCCAAGTGACCCATTGGATCCCGTGCCACACCACTCCTCTCTTTTTATTCAGTCTTGGTCTGCAATTGATCATTTTTCATTCTCTTCTCGGGCTATATTTCTCCTGATGATGGATCACGGAGTGTGATCCAAAACGTTTTTATTTGAGAGAAAAATCTTAAACACAGTCAAATCCAGAAACATCTCAATCACCACGATAAAAATAATAATAATTAAATCCAATTAACTCAACTTTAGATTTACTTTTTGAAGTTCTAAAAATAAGACTAATTGTGCACATAGAAGAAAATGATATTTTTAGAAGAATATGAAGATAATTGAGAAATTAAATAAATAAATTTAATTAATTAATTATGCATGATTGAAGAAAAGATAAGATTATTTTTGGAAGATAATTGAAGATATTCTAAATTAAATAAATAAATTTATTTAATTAATTGTGCATGATAGATGAAAAGATAAGATATAAAAATAGAGAATAAATTAAACAAATAAATTCATTTAATTTATTTTGCATGATAGACGAATATAAATAAAATATTTATTTTATTTATTTTTAGAAGATAATAGCTAACTTAAATAAATTAGAATAATTTATTTAAATTTAGAGGAATAATTGATTAATTAAATAATTAAAAATTATTTAATTGTGGATAAGAGGAATTTAATGATGAATTAATTAAATAAATAGAATTTATTCAATTAATGTTGAAATCGGGTGATTTAGAGGAAATTGATGAAATTAATTAAATAATTAGATTATTTAATTAACATTGGATGCAAGTGATTTAGGAAGAAATGATGAATACAAGGAATGCGATGCGAAGGGTCATTTTTAGGTGTTTATATTTTGCCCCTCTTTGATATAATGCAGTTTAGTGTTGTTTCAAAGAAAATGGCGATAAAAATATGATACAATTATGCCCCAGTGTAGCTGGCGTAGGATGCCCCCTCGAGAGGAAAGACAGGGAAGTGACATAAGAATTGGGTTGACTTGTAACTAGAAGAAAGGATAGAAATGTGGCAGGAAATAAGCTAAGAAAGCCGAGATTAGATAGATGAAGGCTGACACGATGAAAAACTAGACAAGGGGTGGGAAGAATTAGGGTTGGGATGCTATAAATAGGACCCAAGGAGTCCTTCACAAGTTATTTGCACACTTGGAGTTCATAGAGATCAAAGCCATTTAACTTCCTAGTTCAAATTTGAGAGTTCAGTGCTTAGAGTGACTCAGAGACTTGTAGGCATGTCGATTCCAGTACAGAGACACCGAGGTGAGCGCGTGCGGACCTACGGGAGACCAACGGGAGCTCTGACAGTGGTAAGTAGTCGAGAAAATTATCTTTTGTTACATTTAATAGGTCAATTAATGTAGGGTCTAGGTTTTTAGCCAAATGCACTTTGTTAGAGATGAAGTGCATATGGCACAATTAAGTGCATATGCAGCGTGCAACTACACGTTTGGTTGTAATGAAGCACATTTGGTGCATTTAGGGTTAGGTCAGGTTTGAAGCACATGTGGCCATTTTTTAAGCACATTAGGTCTATTGTAAAGTGCATAGGGTCGACAGTGAAACACACTTGGTAGGTAGTTAGGTGCACTTAGCTAGCAGTCAGGCGTACTTAGTTTAGGGTTGAAGCGCATTTACAAAATAGCAAAGTGCACTTGGTAAAATGAAGTGCCTTTGGTTTTGCAAAGGTTTTTGACCCACTTTGATTGATGAAAATTAGTTTTAGGTGGTTTGACTATGGTTGACCAAGGATAGACCTAGGAATTTTGTAATGAATTACCTAGTGTTTGAATGTGTTTGACCTAAGTTGACCAAGTTTAGGATGTATTTGCAAGAATTTTTACAAAAGGCTAACATAGTGATCTTGTAAATACAGGTTGTCTTACCTCCACTTCAGTATAGAGAGTGACACCTCTAGGACATGGCCAAGGTGGTACAGATCGGATGGGAGGAGGATTTTTTCCTAGAGGTGATGGAATTATGGCATGTGGCACACTTGACACCAGTGAGAGGGCACTTATCACTTATGACTGCTTTGGTTGAGAGGTGGCACAGCGAGACCTCTTCTTTTCACTTTCTGATGGGCGAGGCTATAGTTACTCTTGAGGATGTAAGGTACATCCATCGAATCTCAATACATGGAGCTCAAGTTGACTACGATACCGAGTGTGTTAGCAAGAAAAATTAGGTTAACAAGATCAAGCATTGCAAATCAAACCTAATCCTACCACCTTCAAAGAATCCATCTAAATGACAAAATGAATGCAAATCAAAGAACAATGTCACCTAGATTTCTTGATTCCTTGGTTGGAATTGTGGATTGCTTTTCAATAGTGAACAACCATAGTTGTCATAGATGCAATGATGATGGATGATATGCTCAAAGTGCTAAATGGATGCTCAATGGATTCAATATGCATGAGATGATAATCTGGATGCTTTCAAGATTGTGTGGGATTGTGGATGAAATGAGGTGAGAGGGTGTATATATAGCTCTCTACTAAGATTGATCAATGGTGGAGATTAGGTGGCTATATGAACGGTTGAGATTAAACAAGAAGCTTGGATGAATGTGTACAAGACATGTGTCCATAGAGATAGCTTTTATTAAATGATTGTAGTTGGTTTGTTGGTAGTACTAAGATTGTTTTTCTTAAAATATGATGTTTTTCTATTTTAAGGATTAGATGATGTGGATGATTGATTTTAGAACCAATTAAATCATTTTTTGTATTTGATTTAGGATAAAACCTATCTTGTACACATACAAGAAAGTGATAAGATAAGGAAATGATAAGATAAAAATAAATTCATTTAATTTATTTTTAAATGATAGAAGAAAAACTAAATTTAGAAGATTGGAAAATCAATATAAATTAAATAATTAAATTTATTTAATTTATAAGAATGATGAGAAGATAAATAAATAAAATATTGATTTTATTTATTTATAAGAGAAATAATGAGATATTTAAATAATTAAAGATTATTTATATATAGATAATAGATGGAATTAATTAAATAAATATAATTAATTATAGAAAGAGGGTGATTTAGAAGAAAATAGATGATTAACCGATGTGTGCTAGACAAAATTGACATATGCAAGGTGAATGATGCGACAAATTGACAAATGATGTGAAGGGTCAATTTTGGATGTCTACACCGAGGGGCGAGGATGGACTTAGAGCTATATTCATGATAGATCATCTTGGTGTTCAGGATCATCAGGTCTGGTGGAGGCATGTACAACGACTCTATGACCACATACAGTGGATAGTGGTGTCTCTAATTGGAGGTTTTCTAGTTCCTGACAAGCGTTCAATGGGATTATTTGTTGGATAGGGGACGATGATAGAGGGGATGTTTACACATGGGATCTAATATGCATGGGGACCCTATGTGTTGGGTCAGCTTTACCATGATTTACATGATTGTGCTTACCGATTTGGGGGCAGTTTGGTAGCTGTGAGCACATCCCAGTGATGAGACCTATTTCTGCTCATCACCAAGATAGAGGTGATGTATTTATCTACTTATATGAGGGTGCACTGACTCAAAGGTGGCATGGAGCCATCTCTTACTGGAGGAGGCAGATAGATGAGATGGATACCTTTGTGTGGTGTCCATGGAGAGATTGTGAGTCTTGGGAGGATGACGTAGAGCATCTCCTCTATTGTTGACAGGCACGATACCTTTTTGGATGTAGGGTGGACACTATAGAGACATACCTACTAGAGAGGGTGCTTTGGTAGTTTAGGCTACCATAGGGAAAGCCAGTGGGAGATGCCATATATGTGCGGATGTGGTGAGAGATTGAAGACTGGGGGCCAAAGATTGTGGCAGCCACAGCACTTGCAAAGCTATGGGGACTTGCCCCGGTGGTGTGGGATTGGATCCTTGGAGACATAGATCTGAGGACTTTACCACCATATGATGCATATTGGCAAACTCATAGGCCAGTGAGATTTACAGTCCCAGGGGTAGAGGGAGTAGTGGAAGAGGTTGCGGCTCTGGGTCAAGAGGCTCAAGCCCGCAAAGAGGCTCATCAGAGAGCACCAGTGCAGAGATAGGCACAGGTACCAGGAGGAGATGGTGGTGGAGGGTAGGGAGATGTGATGATGACAGATGTGGGGGCAACACATCAGGTGGTGCAGCTTGTTGAGACAGAGCTAGAGCAGGCTCGCAGGCTATTGCAAGAGGAGATAGCGAGGTAGACTCGCCTTGAGCTGTGGGTGGTCCAAATGAGGAGAGGGAGAGAGATTTTACGTGGATTGAAGTGAGACAACTTGAGGCTCAGACCCAATTACAATCTCAAGCAGTAGCAGTAGCAATACCACCACCACCACTAGATGTCGGGGTTATTGCATGATTGTTTGTAGAGAGGGACATAGTTGTGCAGTTGAGATTGACAGCAAAGGCCATGTTAGTGTGAATAGGGATTTTTTACTATCTAGTTTTTTTCCCGTTGTGTGAGGATAATTCAAATTATTTAACTATTTATTAGTTAAATAATATTCTCACACATTCACATGTTAAGTTGACTTAGTGAGTTCTCTAGGAGTCTAGTTGTGTGTTGAGTTGTTGATAGTTGGAGTGAGGTGTCTTATCTTCCACATGTGTAATTAGTTGGTATCCTCTAATTGTCACATGTTGTAGGACACTCTCCACCTTTCACTCCACTTACACTCCACCTTTCTAGCTCTCAGCTTGTCTTTATAAGCAAGGCTCTCTTGTAGCATCGTAACTGTATACACCTAAAAATGACATGACTCTACCTAAATAAATATTTTAAATATTCATTTCATCTTAATATTCCTCTATCAATAAATAAATAAATCAATTTATTTATTTAATTCATTTTCTCCCATTAATTGAATAAATTGCATTTATTTAATTAATTCCATCAAATCAACTTTATTCTTCTAAACAATTAAATAATTTTAATTATTTAATTAAATCATTCATTCTTTCCAATTTAAATAAATTGCAAATTTATTTAAATTAAATCTTAATCTCCAAAAATAAAATATAATTAAATATTTTATTTATTCTTCCAAATCATGTGCAAGTAATTAAATAAATTTATTTATTTAATTTCACTTTATTATCTTCTAAAAAATCTTCAAATCTTCTAAAAATAAATTCTTCTTGTCATACAAAAGCAAAAGTTGAGTTAACTGATTTAAAGCAACTTTGTTTTTATCAACAAAACTCTTAAATTAGAAAAATATATTCTAATTTAAGAAATAAAAGCTCATCCTCATCAAGAAAGCAGTTAACTCAACAAAGCATCTTTTGAATGACACATGTCCTTCTATTCGCGCACGTTCTCTCGAACATCCTCTACCATTGATCTTCTTATTTCTTCTACACCATTGATCTTCTCTTGCACAAGTCTATAAATACAACCCTCTACTTCCATTTCAATATATCAAGCTTTCAAGTAAACTTATGTTGCAGAATCCATAGCACGCCATTGGCACCCCCACTATCACACCCATAATTATCCATTTCACATTGTGTTGAAGCTCACCTTCTACACAAGAAGTATCCAAGCCATTTCTCTTCTGCCATCTTGAGGAATTAAAGCAAGGAAGCAAGCTTCCTAAGGGCTGCATTCATCACTGAAAATCAAATGGGAATAGGCGAACAATGGAAATCGCAAGGTAAAAAGGTTAAGTATCACTTTTTTATTTTAAATTTTCTTTACTTGCACATTCCATTGATGTTTTTGGTTTTTTATAATGCATTTTATTATCCCATTTTACCCATTACATTTCTAGCGCCCACTGTGGGGCCTTTGCCCCAAATCTAACCAAAAAAATTGAGTTTTCGAGTGACAGGTTCTGTACAGATTCTGTACAGGCTTCAAACAGGTTCAGGTGGCGCATCTGATCAATCCTGAGGTGCATCTACAATATGTTCTGACGCATGCAAACTTTCAGTGCATACATCCTCTGAGCTAGTGCATCTACAACCTGTTACAAAGCATGCAAAGTTTTGGTGCATACATCCTCTGAGCTGACGCATCTACAATCTGTTTCAGCGCCTGCAGTATTTCAGTGCATACACCCCTAGACACGGCACTTACATTATTTTTAATGGAAAATCTGTAAAAGTGGCACATTTGTCTCTTATTCCTGCGCTTTTGACACCTATCTTAGCACATTTGTAATGTTGCGCTTATAGTCTCTGTTTCTGCGCATACAGACTATGAAGCAGCGCATCTGTTCTTCATTGTGATTCTAGGATTTCTCATGGTTTTTGGGTTAACGCTAACGTTTGTCTTGCAGGATTAGGAGCTGGATAGTCATTTAGTTGCACTAATTAACTCATCTTAGATTAATTAGGGGAAAAAGTAAAAAAAAAATGTGTGCATGCAAATCTCATGTAGCCCTTAACTAGGAGGATAGTAACAAACATCATTGATATCTTTGCATTATTTTTATCTTTCTTAGTTTAGAATATTGCTATCTTACAACAAGAAAATGAACCATTGCTATCTTTAACCACTTCAAAGTTAACAAATGTGTGAGTGCCCAAGTAGATAACACATATAGTTTTTTTCCTTTTAAATAGGATTGGATAAACCACTGTTTTCTGTGTCTGTTGAATGACAATAGGCTTATGCTCTCCCCTTTACTAGGTGACCAGAATGCCAAACTTGTTATTCTTTGTGTAAAACCTTTAGAGGGGCTTGCCCTTGGATGCTCGTCTGTCCAAGTGGGAATGACCCTGAGTGGTAACAGGTTAAAGCCAAGCCCTACCAATCCACTTTAAATAAATTGTGCTTGAGGCGAAAGCTTCCTACAACGAGTGTTGTTGTGTTACACCGATAGCCAACCTCCCCCAAAACCCTCCAAGGCGTAACCCTTGGAGGCTGGGAGACTCCATAACGGAGAGTAGCATTGCAGCACGTGTAACCACTCGAACGGTTGCCCTAACTACTTAGCCATTGTTTAGTATACCAAAATCCTCTATTGTTGGCGCAAAAGGTGGGACCTTTGAAGCGGCCCCGATTCATGTGATTCTTACTAGAGGTAGTAGGGACAATCCTATGGTTCGGTGGGGGTACCAGCCTAAGGAAACCCAGATCTGGTATTCATGAGAAGTGAGTGCCGTGGAGGGGAGCTGGTGCTACCAAATCTTGGAGCTACATGCTTTGAATATGCATAGCTAGGGGACTCAACAAATAGTGTCCTTTCCAGCCTAGGTTGTGATTATTCTTGTGTCAAAAAGTCCACAAAATAAAAAAAATAATAAAAGATAAAAATCATGAAAACTTCTATGTGCTTGCTGTGTCTTTATTTGCCATAATTGAAAATTAGAATCCAAAAAGATGAAGTTTTCAACCAAAAATAGAAAAATTTTGAAAAACGTGCCAAAAACTCTGTAAAAACAACACTGAAAACCAAAACAACGCATCTGTTGCGACCTGCAGCACATACACTTAGACTTGTTATGCATTCGATCACTATTGCTACGCATATAAAAATTTACCAAATTTGCCTATTTGCTTCGACCTGTGACACTTTTACCTCTTGTTCCGGTGCATTTACTACTGTGCATCCAATCCAGAGACCTATTATGTACTTCCTAGGAGAAAAACTGTCAACTTTTCAAAAACTCATTTCAAACTTATCTTAGTTTTCCCAAGCTCTGATTAAAATCGTGCAAGTCAACCATTTTCATTCTTCTTCCACACCATAGCTACTTTTTCTACACTGCATCATCCAAGCTTTTTCCAAAATCAAGCAAGATATCCAAAAACTAGGTTAGTACCAAGCTATCCTTGATCATATCACCCTCAAACAAACCTAGTGAGTCTCCACTATTAAGGATCCATCATCCTTTTCTCTCAGAACTCCACTAGTGGCTTGCGCAAAACTAGTCTACATCAAGTAAACGGATTTCTATCATCCTTACTTTGACTATCATTTTGTTCACCCATCTTGTTTGACACCAATTGATCTAAGGAAAACCTTGTTCAAACCTTGGCATTTCATCGCTTCTTGCTCAAGTCTTTCAAACTCACTCCATCCCATCTCTAGTCACCTTGCATGGTCTTAATGAGGTCCCAAAAACAAAAATAGATTGAAATGGCTGAGAAAACTATTCTGACCTCTCACGACAGTGATGAGGAAATTTCTATGCAAGAGGTTCTCCAAACACAACAAGACTGAAGGTTTCAATGCATAATGGATAAGGTACTTGCCCAAGACCCTACTAAATTCTTTCTTCACTTAGCACAATAAGGAGTCAAGCTGCCTAAAGATTTTGACATAGAAGCTCTAAAGGAACCTGAGGAAGAAAGAAACCCTGAGGGAAGCACACACAAGGAAATACCCACAGACAAAAGCAAAGCAACCATTGATTCCATAGATGCCTTAAGCTTAATGACTTAACAGATCCAAGCTTTACAACAACAATTCACGGACATGCAAACAGGAGCATCAACTAAGCATTATTCCCTAGAGGATATTTCACCATATCCTTTTGATAGAACCTTGATCATGATACCTTTTCCCTCTAAATTTGAGGTGCCAAAATTTGATAAATATCAAAGAAAGGGTGATCCAAGGACCACATTAGGGAATTTAATGTTGCATGTCTTGAAGTCGCCCCACAATGATACTTATCTTATGTGACTGTTTCCAAGAAGCATAGGAGGACAAGCCATGGAGTGGTTTTCTAGACTACCGCCTGGTATTAGAACCTTTAACAAACTTGTGGACAAATTTGTCAAACATTTGTCCTTCAATATTGAGCATGACACCTCAATCTTAGACCTTTGTAACACCAAGCAAAAAGGTGGAGAATCTTTTGTCGCCTTCCTACAAAGATGGAGATAGTTAGCAAGTAAGTGCCCGCATTCAAATGCCTGAAAAAGAAATGCTAGAAATGTTTGTCCATAACCTACAAATTGACCTAAGCTATCAGATACAAATCCAATGTCCTACTTCCTTTAGTAAGGTCATTGAAATGGGTCTAATCATTGAAAAGGCTTTAATCGCAAAGGGTCAAATAAAGCTTTATAAGGGACACTCCTAGTACCAATACCAACATAGATAAACCAAGATTCTGGACTAAGAACAAAAACATTGTGAATAATGGGGTGGTAGATGCCAAGAATGCAGCACCAAAACAACCAATCTTCAACTTATCAAATCCTCAAAACAACCCCCTGCAAAACAAACCAAGAAACATTGAATCACAGTTTACAATTTTCCAACCTAGGAGAAAATTTACACCTTTGGGAGAATCATTGGAAACTGCCCTACTGAAGTTAATCACAAGTAAGATCATAACACTTCCAACAACGCGAGAATATGAACCAAAAGTTAAACCTCCTTGGTGGAATGACAATGATTTCTATGAGTACCACCGAAATAGGGGCACAAAACCAATGACTGCATTGCCCTCAAGCACACTATCCAAGATTTGATCAAGAAAAACAAAGTGTCACTTGACAGACATACCTCTAATAATGATCATCGGGCATTCAAGGATCCTCTTCCCAATTATGAGTAGGGAGGGTCTTCCAACCAAAACAACAGTGGAACTAACAACGCCAATTACACAAATGTGTCCTTTGACTATGTTGTTAACCACATCTTGAAAAGTGATTCACACATCAATGTGATCACTATAAACAAATATTTGGATTATAACGTTACCACCCATAGTACCCCTCACCTCTTCGGCTAATTAGTACAGTATCTTGGATCAACTTCATAAGACACCAGCAAATATCTCCATCCTGGAACTTTTGCGTCTGTCCCCGTCCCATAGGGCTATACTTGACAAAGCTCTTTCTGAAGCCTCCATCCCAATGAACCTCACTAAAGAAGAGTTTCAAACCATGGTAGGTCACATTACCTCACCTCACTCCCTATCATTCACTGAAAAGGATGATATGTCAATCACCCAATCTCATAATGCCTCTCTTCATATCGAAGCCTTCATCCACAAACACAAGATAAAAAGAGTCCTAATCGATGGAGGAGCCGGTTTGAATATTTGCACCTTGAAGCTAATCCTTGCATTGGGGCTTGCAGAGAAAGCTATAGATCCAAAAAATAAAATAACTATCAAAGCCTACGATGAGGAGGAGAGAACTTCTAAGGGAACTGTTACTTTACCAATCAAAGTGGGGCCTATAGTAAAAGATGTGGCATGCCAAGTCCTCGATATGGAGCTAGCATATAATATTCTTCTTGGGAGACCATGGATACATGCTCTGAAAGCGGTGCCGTCAACATACCACCAGTGTATCAAATTCCCCTATGAAGGTCAAGAGATCACCATCCAAGGTGACCCCAATCCATTTTAGTATTGCAACTCCATTCAATCTAAACCTAAAGTTGTGATTCCCAACAAGCACGCTTCTGCTTCATCTTCATCTTGTGTTGACCTAGCTTCACTTGCTTCCACATCAAAAGCTTCCCAACCTAACCTCAGACTCAAAGATAAGGGCCTGGGTGAGTACACAATCTCCCAAACCCTTTGTTTGGCACAACTCCCCCTATCTCCCAGATCGTATGGAAGACCTACCCTAAGCAAATCCAAAATAGTCAAAACTACCAAAGGTCTGTTTATCAAATGGGGAAGCCTCGAAGATGAGAGCAATGAAAAGGATATCCTTCAATGGTTATATAAGGATGAAGGCAATTCATCAACACAACAAGACCATCACACCACTAGACAAATTGAACAATATGGTCAAGGATTCCAAATGCGACAAAGAATGGGGTATGAAGGACATGGTCTGCTTGGTTCAAGAAAAGATGGTATCATTGAACCCATCCAACCTCATACCTTGACAGCCCGAGACACTACAGGGTTAGGTTACACTGGCACAACAAGAAATAACAGAGCAAATAAGCATAAAGGCAGACAACCAGAAACATCTACTAGTAATCTGGTTGATCAAATTCAGCAACTGCAAATGGGGAGTGAGACTGATTCCAATGAATATGAATGGGATAGCCTCTCTGAGCTATCTTGTGACGAAAAAGGTATCGATGTTGTCCATGAGTATGACCCAACCCATGCAAATGAGAGAAAAGGTCCAAGGGCTAGACCACTAGAGTCTGACCCACGTAATAACGATAGTGAAAGTCATGAGGAAAGAATGATACCCCCTTGACAGATCCACTAATAGAGAGTACCATCACAGACTTTTCCCATGCTTATAATGACCTCCACAACACCTCTATCTTAACCATTAGTACCATCAAACTAGACCAACCCAATGACCCCTTACCATTGTTGCACCCTGAACTCATAGATTGGGACTTACAAGACACTACCCATGAGCTTGATACCTTTCAGAATGATGAAGCCATCATAGACTATCTTGAGCTTAGAGATCATATACCTGCAAGGGACCATAGAGATGGCTATGCTATAGAACTCAATGACAAGACCTATTTTGGAGAGAGTGCCAAGCCTTTCAGTCTCAAAAATGTCAAAATGAAAGAAAGATCTAATGGTGAAAATTGCTCTACGGCAATGTTAGATCATGAAAAAAGTAAAAATATAGACGTATCCAACGGTGAAAACCTCTCTGAGGCCCCGAAGGATGGAAGGCTTGACCCTCTACCCAATCTCACACATTAGGAGAGATCTTTAATAGTGATAGAACCAGCAGAGTAGATCAATGTCAGAACAGGTGACAGTCCCAGAATGATTCATATGGCACAGTCTCTAACCGCACAAGAAAAGCCAGCATTCACTGAATTCTTCAAAAGAAAACAAATCAATTTTGCGTAGACATATGTGGATATGCCAAGGCTAGATCTGAATCTCATAATGCATCACTTATCCTTAGCTCCAGAAGCTAAGCCAGTAAAGCAAAAACTCAGAAAGATGCACCCACATGTGGCCCTCAAGCTAGCAATTGAATGGAATATCCAAGAACTTTAGGTGTATGGTGACTCACAACTAGTCATAAATCAAGTAAATGATGACTACCAGACAAAAGATGAGAAATTAATCACTTACAAATGAATGGTAGATGACTTCAAAGAATACTTTGTCAAGATCTCTTTTGAGCAGATACCAAGGATTGAGAACAAAGCTGTAGACGCCATGGCAATGATCGCATCTCTCCTCGATATTCTAAATAATCAATCACATTATGAGTTCTTGGTAGAAAAAGTGTCCTGTCCTGCATATGACACCCCTAAATCCCATATCATTTGCCACATTGTTGGAGCTACTTCCCCCCTCTATGGAAAAATATTTGCCTATCTTAAAGAGAATATCCTCCCACCTGATCTCTCCAGTAACCAAAAATGAACCTTCATCTGTTAGGCATCCCGATATGCCATTGTCGCCAATACCCTATATCGCAGAGGTCTCGATGGTACTCTCCTTAGATGTCTCGATAGTGAGGAATATCAAACTGCCCTGAACGAAGTGCACGATGGTATATGCGGGACCCACTCTAGTGGCCTTACCCTAGCCAAAAAACTCATACACATGGGATACTACTGGCCAACCATGGAACAAGATTCCTATCATTTTGTAAAGAAGTGCAAGAAGTGCCAAATCCATGGGAACCTGATACATGCACCAACACAGGAGCTACAACCATTAACGACTCCTTGGCCTTTCTATCAGTGGGGACTCGACTTAGTGGGCAAGATTCACCCTCCTTCATCTAGCGGCCATAAATTCATAATCACCACCACTGAGTACTTTACAAAGTGGATTGAAGTCGTGCCCTTAGCCAATATCACAGGCAAGCAGATTGCCTCCTTTATCTTGAACTATATCATTTGTCGCTATGGTATCCCTTCATCCATTATCACGGATAATGGATGACCATTCAAAAATTAGGATGTCAAGGAACTATGTGACAAATTCCATATCCAACATTGCTTTTCTACCCCCTGTTACCCCCAAGGTAATGGCCAGGCGGAGGCATCAAATAAAACCATTTTGAAAATCCTAAAGAAGACTGTCAATGATGCCGGTCGTGATTGGCATATCCAATTAAATCCCGCGTTGTGGGCCTATCGTACAAGCATCCGCACACCCATAGGTGCAACACCATACTCCCTAGTCTATAGATCTGAAGCCATCTTGCCCATTGAAGTTGAGATCCCATCCTTGCGAGTTTCGTTAAAAGGCCTCATATCTGATGAAGAGTACAAAGTGTCCAGACGTCAAGAGTTAGAGTTGCTCAAAGAGACAAGGCAGCAGGCCTTTAATCACCTAAAATCTTATCAACAACAGATGTCCAAAAGCTATAACCACAGAGTAAAGCCCTGAGTATTCCAAGTTGGTGATCTAGTCCTCAGAGAAAACCCCAGAAATGAGCAAGATCGAGAAAAGAAAGGCAAGTTCAAACCCAACTAGCTGGGTCCCTATGTCATCATTGCAACCTATGGGTCAGGAGCATATCAATTGGCTACATCTGAAGGTGAACTGTTTGATGAACCTATCAACAGCATGCATCTTCGTAAGTTCTATACCTAAAAACCCCAATGAAAGGGAGTCCTTAAAAAATTCAAAAAAATTAGAAAAGTGATCAAAAACAAACAAAAAAAATAAAAAAAATGGAAAGTAACAAAAAAGTCATCCTCTAGTGAAACCCTGGCAAACAGGCATCATGTGTACTTTTAGCTTTCATGCAAATAAAAGCAAGTGGTGAAAACTTGGTAAACAGGTGCTATCTGCGACAAACCACTTCCTCCATCTCTTGTGACCTCATGTCTCTTGTATCCATCATATCATTCATTTTGAACCAATCCTTTGAATTGTTGTCGAACTACGTCACCTCTAAGCTATCACGTAGGCAAGGCCATTATCAATGCACCCCCGAGGCTCCGCTCCACTCCACTTCTTTTCTATTCCATCGAGTGTCGTCTATCCTACTGTCCGTTCCATTTCTACATCTATACCACCGCCTAGGTCTTAGGTCCATCAGGTTCACCCTGAACTACGTTGCCTCTGCGTCGTCACGTAGGTAAGGCCATTTAGAAATGAGCCCCCAAGGCACTAGGTCAGTCCCTTAGGGTCCGTCTCTCCATGGTTGTTGTCATATCACCCATAATAAGTTGATCATTTGTCTAAACTAGGGGCAACTCCTCAACCTGGTTGCGGATTTGGATTCTTGAATGCCACATGTTCTAAGAGGATACCAATAAGGATTGTGATACCTTTCACTAGACAAGCACACATAGCAAAGCAAGCTTTCTAAAACAAAAATCTTGGCTCAAAGACATCAACCTATCCAAAGCAAAGCAAAACATGTACCAAAACACTCAGACTAATTCTATATCAATTATCGCAAAAAGACACATCTAATGCAAGAATGTTTTGTGAAACAGGTTAACTTACAAAGTCTTGGATTTTTGTCATTATGTCTTCCTATGCTACTCAAGGATGCCAAAAGCTAGAGATGCTATGATGGGGGCATAATCTTTTTCTTTGTCTAATGTTTGTAGATCAAACTTTAGTAATTTGACAACTTTTGTCTAATGACATGATCAGCAAAAGATCATCGAGGACTTCAGAGGTCTGAACATGAAAAAGGGCAATCCTTGTCTGTTGAAACACAAGAAGTACTCAAGTCATCTAGATTCAAGTTTGACTAGATGCTTGTATCAACTTGCTATATCAAAAATCCATGTAAGGAATACTTAGGTCATCTCAGTTTAATTATACCTAGATGCATTGTACCTAGATGCTTGTATTTTCTTACAACATTTCAAAAAGAGAAAAAGAAACAAAAAGTGCCCAATGATGACAGCAAAGTACTTGCACTCTAATGATTGCAAAGTATCCACATCCATCCCATATCGATAAATCCATATCAACCATGCAATAAGAAAATCCTACAAAGTGTCAAATGAAAGCCTGTATTTCTTTCATCCCTTTTTCTTTTGCCTATCTATATCATCTCTGTGTTGATTGAGTACATTTGGACATATCAAAAACATAGCATAGATAACATATCACATGAGATAGTCATTCACATGATTAAATCATTTTGCATACATAATAAGTGAATCAGGTCATCCACATACATTTGCATCCATATATCATATCAAAAATTAAAAACATAGACAAATACATATAGAGTTGCATCATCATATCAATAAAATTTCACATTTGCATTTGCATATCAAATCATCCTAATCCATCTAGTATGCATCACATATACAAAGCATCATAAGATAGGTTGCATCCATAACATATAAACATAGAACACGTGCATGTAGAACATCAATAACTGCATCATCATATAAGCATAAAACATGTCCAAATGTGCAATATATCAAAATATATGTCTATCTCTCAGAATCATATCATGAAATGTATACGACTTACAAAAAGATAGTGATACATGTCTCGGGGCAAATAATACATAAGCAGGCTATCTCAGCCATCAAAAATGTGTACATCAAGCCAAAAATTAGTACAAGTGTCAAAATCTGGCTAACCCTACTGACGTGGAGCACTGCTCCCTGCACTACCCTCTCCTCAGTCACCCCCTGACTGCTAGGGGCCTCTCACTGATCCTACAGATTAGGATCCACCTGCCCTTTGGGATGCCTCAAACTGACTCTTATAATTGGGCGCACGCTGGTCCGCTGGCACTGCCCCATGATATAATCCTCTATAGTACTAAGTCTGAGCCTGTGCTATAGAAAGCTCACCCTGTACCTGGGCCAGCTGTGTCTGTGCCTGCTGCACCTGTGCAACCAAAAAGCTTGAAGTACCATCTATACCCAGGGCTGCCACTGCTGCATCTCTCTCTGCTTTGATCGCCTGCACACTCGCCAAGGCTAAGTCTCGCTCTCTAGAGATCTCTGATATTCATCTTGTGTCTGCCTCTCTTCGAGACTCCGCTGCTCTCAGGTGGGCCCTCAACTGCCTGACCTAACCCTGTAGTGCAATAATAGCATGCTGCTGTAGGTCAAGCTGCGGAGCCTGCCCTCCCCATCCCTGTCCCTATCCTTGTGCCACTTGCTATGCTGACACCTGCCCCTACACCTGCTGTTGTGCTACCTGCTACAGTGGTGACATTTGTCTTTGATGTGCCACTTGTTGTGCTGGCACTTGCACCTACCCTGCAGCCTATGGCTGCGCAACATCCTGCTGACGCGAAGGTCCCTCCCCAGACCTCCTCCTCTGTCTTAGTCTACCTCCTCCTCCTCCATCTCCTCCTCCTCCTCTGTCTCCACCATCATCTCCTTGACCTCCTCTCCCCCCTCTCTGTCTCCTCCTCCTCCTACTAGCACCACCCTTGTCATCTAAATCCTCCTCGTCTATACAAGGAACCAACTCTCCAGGTCCTGAATATCTAGGAAAGGGATAAGTGGCAAACCACTCCTCATAGTTAGGTGTCATACCCGTATCTACTATCTCCCTCTTCATAGGTCATGTTGCATAAGGGATCTAACGAAAGTCTGTTAAGGTCTCCTCATACGATGCCATAGGACCCCACCTCAGTCTCTCTACATGAGTCCTCGCGAATCGCGCCTGCCCCTATGGCCTGCCCTGTACTCTACCAAACTGCCTCTGTACCCTGCTGACAATCAAACGCTCTAATATGTACCTCATCCTGCCAATGAGCCACCGAGTCTAGAAGCAGTATGGCAACTCGTCAGCCTCATCCTCCCATACCTCGCAATCTAGGTATGGGCACCAGATAACTAGATCCACATTATCTAGCGTGTGTCTCCAATACTCGAGCTTCCCAACTTGTGCTGGGAAATCACGCCTACATATTCGTAGCTGTAGGGCTCACCTCTCTGCCTTTGAAAAAGACATATCGGCCGCGTGATAGCTATGTGCTCCCATAACCAAAACTGCAAAAGAGACACACTTGCTGACAAGCTGGCCCCTCTGTGATACACAACCTAGTGCATATCCATGTACAAGTGTGCTAGCACGCACACACCCCATGCATATCGAATCCCATCGGTAATCATGCTCTCCAGCACCCTCCCCCAGCCAGTCGGGAACTCATGTGACCTCCTATCGGGGCATACTACGCCACCAATTAGTCCCGCCACTATCCCCAGGAAGTAGTCATAGCAGTCATGAATGTCCTGCCATGAAATCACCTGCTCAATCAGATCTGGGTCATCAAAAACGCGTCTGCACTCTGCCAATCCTGCATCACGCTGTGAATCATACTCCACCAACTCTCCCTGAATAGGGAGGTGCAGAATCATGTACACGTCCTCTAGAGTGATCGCCATCTCCCCGGTCGGTAGATGGAATGTTCCATCCTCGTTGTGGAATCGTTCCACTACTGCAGTCAACAAACTGTGGTTCGCGTGAACCTCAGGTATGAAACAAATGTAATGAAGACCCATAGCACCAAGAGTCTCGCGGTCCATCTCTGTCAACATATACCGCTGCAACAACGGCAAAGGGAACTGCTCTCGTGACATCAGGGTATCACGGATATCCTCCCGCAACCAAACAAAGCATAGCGTCAAAGAAATCCATATCCAAGCAAAACCTACTCAAAGTAATCAAACTATCCTATCATTGACTTAACACATCAAATTAATCAAAATAGCATATCATCTCATGACTAGATTCTCAGCAATCTCAGAGATCGCTTATCAATTGACGCATCGATCAAGGTGCCAATTGGGTTAATTTTGTTAAGTCAACTGACTATCCTAGTGCAAATGCACCGAACCAGGTGGCAAATGCGTTGATTCATATCAAATGTGCCGCTTCACCATGAATGCGCCATTCCTTGATGTGTATGCATTGTTCTGGCACATGCGCTGCCTCTAGTGTCACATGTGCAGTTCCACAGTGGATGCGCCAATTCCTAGCCTATATGCGCACATATATCATATGCGCCGTAAGATCACTCAGATGCACGATTTCGCGGCATATGCACCATTTCGGGACGCAGTTCAGCACATCTATCCTAGGTTTTTTTCCTAAGCATTTATTAGCCTAATAAATGACTTTTAGCTAGTTTTGTCAAACTACATACCGGTCATCCTACCTCAGGTGGCCGATCGAACCGTCAAACTCACTCAACAAGGTGCTCCTCGCGTAGAATATCCATATCTATGTCGACTTCTCTAGCTCCTCTGCTCTACTAAGCTCTAAGAGACCAATCAACTAAGGACAAGTGTGCAAATGAATAGGACTTGTGGACCCAGCTCCTATATATAGAAAGTGAACCATAGCTGACTGTGTGACAACTGTGACTAATTCCCATATTTGCTTCTCCCAACCATGTCCTATTTTTCTCCATCCTAACCCGCTTTCCACCTGCTTCTTCGTGAGATTGTCCATCTCACGCTTTCTATCGTCTTCTCGTCCAATCTCCCGAGGGGGCATTCTGTCGTTAAATTTGTACCAGGGAAAAAAACTAGGGCATGTGTCATTGTCAAAAATTCTTATTGTTTGAAACAACGTGATAAAACACATTGCATCAAAGAGGGGCAAAATGTATACACCTAAAAATGTCATGACTCTACCTAAATAAATATTTTAAATATTTATTTCATCTTAATATTCCTCTATCAATAAATAAATAAATCAATTTATTTATTTAATTCATTTTCTCCCATTAATTGAATAAATTACATTTATTTAATTAATTCCATCAAATCAACTTTATTCTTCTAAATAATTAAATAATTTTAATTATTTAATTAAATCATTCATTCTTTCAAATTTAAATAAATTACAAATTTATTTAAATTAAATCTTAATCTCTAAAAATAAAATATAATTAAATATTTTATTTATTCTTCCAAATCATGTGCAAGTAATTAAATAAATTTATTTATTTAATTTCGCTTTATTATCTTCTAAAAAATCTTCAAATCTTCTAAAAATAAATTCTTCTTGTCATACAAAAGCAAAAGCTGAGTTAACTGATTTAAAGCAACTTTGTTTTTATCAACAAAACTCTTAAATTAGAAAAATATATTCTAATTTAAGAAATAAAAGCTCATCCTCATCAAGAAAAGAGTTAACTCAACAAAGCATCTTTTTGAATGACAAATGTCCTTCTATTCGCGCACGTTCTCTCGAACATCCTCTACCATTGATCTTCTTATTTCTTCTACACCATTGATCTTCTCTTGCACAAGTCTATAAATACAACCCTCTCCTTCCATTTCAATATATCAAGCTTTCAAGTAAACTTATGCTGCAAAATCCATAGCGCGCCATTGGCACCCCCACTATCACATCCATAATTATCCATTTCACATGGTGTTGAAGCTCACCTTCTACACAAGAAGTATCCAAGACATTTCTCTTTTGCCATCTTGAGGAATTAAAGCAAGGAAGCAAGCTTCCTGAGGGTTGCATTCATCACTGAAGATCAAACGGGAATAGGTGAACAATGGAAATCGCAAGGTAAAAAGGTTGTGAGTATCACTTTTTTATTTTAAATCTTCTTTACTTGCACATTCCATTGATGTTTTTGGGTTTTTATAATTCATTTTATTATCCCATTTTACCCATTACAGTAACATACACAATCTTCCATTGATTGATAGAATAGATTATTATTCTCTCATATTGTCTCTCATGTGCTTTCATGAAGTCCTAGATCTTGGGTGGCTCCTATCTAGCCAACTCTTACAAGCCACCCTTCAGAGGATGAGGTGAGAGAGGGATGCAATATGACAAGCCTTGGCCTCACATTAGATGACATTAGTGGGAGAGCTTACCTGAGTACAGGGTGAGTTTATAGTAGATAGAGAGGTTGAGTATTACCGAGGCTTATATTTTGGAGCGATGCCAGCTGATCAAAGAGAGCTGAGCTTTAGGGAGTGGAGCAAATCAGGGGCTTCATCTTCACAGAGGTCCAGGAGATCAGGCTCATTAGTCATGGGTCCCCCCCATTATTCACATGGAGGGGGACCAACTAGAGGACCCACACTGAGTGTAGGGGGAGCACAAGGGTTGTAGCAGGCAAGGAGTTCGACACATGGCTCACACTAGAGCATACTTGTATATATGTATATTGTACCATTTTTGTATCGACGATGCACTGTATATTTTTTATGATGCCTGCATGCATCTAATGTATATTTTTGAGGGCTCATGATAGCTATGATGTATTATATGATTCCTTTTTTATGTACCTGATGTATAGACTAGACATTATGTATTTTTTGATGACTTTCGATGATGATACATGATATATATGAGATGATCTATGATTTATGAGATGTTATGGATGTTCATGCTTATGATGATGTTTGATTTCTATATGCGATGGATGTAATGACATTGTATTTATGATTGAGGATTCATGTGATGATGTTTATGCTTATAGATATATGAATTGTGTTGACATTATGATATGATTATGGGTTTATAAGACGATGTTTATGCTTATATATGTATGGATGAGATGCCTAACATACGTGATTTTGCATGTAGAATAATTTGATGATGGATAGAAGAAATGAAATAGAATAGAAAATGATAGTTAGAAAAGAATAGATTATTGATCGATCTTTGCATGAAAAACTATATTGTGATTTTGGATGTATGGATGGATAAATGGATAGCTTGTTGCAACAATTACGCAAATATTCATAAAGAACAATTCTAGATTTTAATATAGCACATGGATAGTTATGCAACCAAAGTATATAAGACCAAGGTTCCAAGATATCTGGTGCAAGGACATTAACTCTGCAAGCAGATAGTTTGAACTTAGATCTACTAGACATAATATAACCTTGTTGGATATGTGAATGAGTCATAGTCTTGAACATATAATAAACTTAATACATAAATGCAAAAGTATATAAATATGTAAGATGCTAGGTTGTAACACACATGTATAAGAGAATATTAGTCATAATAAGATGATAAGAACATCCCACAAACACAGCATACGAAAGCAATGACTATGCCCCAATCCATACTGCATCGCAACATACCAAGATATAGATAAATCAAGGCAATTTTGAATAGGTATTAGAAAGGAACAAAAGAGAAACCAAAAAAAGAAAAAGATTGACTGACAACGAAAATATGCAACCATCATATTCCCTTGCCAAAGAGGTTGCTCAGGGTAGATAGATAGATGAATCCTTATTGTAGGAAAGATATATCTGTTAAAGGTTGTTGGTTTGATCTAGGATAGATGGATTCATGTAGCAGATGTGGCAAGCAGATATGAGGGACATCATATGGCTCTATGAGTAGTCTTTTTGCTTTAGGTTTGGATAAGTACTTTAGCTTTCAGAAGGATGAATAGTTCATTTTCTTCTTGAGTTAGTCAAGTCTAGGTGGTAGGATGGATTATGATAAATGGAAGACAAGAAAGATGGAAGTGTTAACTAATTGAGATGAAGAATGATGAATTGCATGTGCTTGAGTACTAGATACTTCCTTCGTATTCTAGATTGCCTACATACCATGTATCCACGGGATCAATGTACCTTACAATGAAAGATGATTATGATAATATGTAGTTCTGGGTAAAGCAATGAGATGGGTGAAATGTGATGAGCACGCTTAGGTGAAATGATGACATCTTATGTACTTGAGTACTGGATACATCCTTTGTATTCTAGACTGCCTACATACCCGTATCCATGGGATCAAGGTACATTAAGATTGAGATAAAATGATGATATGTAGTTCTAGGAGATTTGATGATGTAGGATAGTGATGAAGTGTGATGATTGATGATGTAGTCATACCTTGAATAAGGATCCATTCCTAGACCTAGGTTAAGGAAAAACTTGCCCCTATTTTGGTAGAGGTTTTATTATGGATAACGATGGTTAAACTAACTTATGGATGAACTGACTTATAGCTAATGCGAAGGGATAAATAACTATGGATGAGGACTAACATAGGGATGAACTGATATAGGAATGAACTGACATAGGAATGAACTGACATAGGATGAACTAACACTGACAATTTCCAAGCCATGATAGATGGGAAAATGGAAATGCTAAGTCCATATGGATGGATGGATGCTTATGGATTGAAATGGAATGAGATGGATGTGCAACTTAATAGATGGTAGGTGTTGACACTACACATAGCACCTGTTTATCAGGTTTTCACTATGGTACTTATCCAAGGCACCTGTTTACCAGGTTTTCACCAAAGGATGGATTATTTTTGGATTTTTTTATTTTGGGATTTTTTTATTTTTGTGATTTTTTGCTTTTTGTTTTTTTTAGATTTTTTGGATTTTTTCTAAGGATCAAGCATAAAACCTCTTGAGATGAACACTATTGAAGGGTTCATCCAAGGGAATGTCTTCAGGTGTTGACAAAGTGTAAGCTCCTGATCCATAGACTGCAGTGATAACAAAAGGTCCCAACCAATTCGATTCAAACTTGCCCTTCTTGTCTCTATCTGATTGGTTGCGTTGATTTTCTTTAAGGACAAGATCACCTATCTGAAACCTTCTCTCCTTGATCTTCTTATTGTAGTTATGATAGAGGTGATTTTGATAAACATGAAGATGGTTTAGTGTTGTTTGACGCCTCTCGTCAAGTAACTCAAGCTTAGCCAATCTAGAAATTCGGTACTCCTCTCCATCAATTAGGGGCTACATAGATACTCTGAGAGATGGGATATCGACCTTGATGGGTAAAATGGCTTCATTACCATAGTCTAAGGCAAAAGGTGTAACATCAGTGGGTGTTCTGATACTAGTGTGATAAGCCCATAAGGCAGGATTGAGTTGCAGATGCCAATCATGACCAGCTTCATTGATCATTTTCTTTAGGATTTTAAGTATGGTTTTGTTTGAAGCCTTGGTTTGGCCATTTGACTGAGGATAATATGGAGTAGAAAAGTGATGTTGGATATTGTATTGTGTGCATAAGGTATGAACATCCTGATTCTTGAATGGTCTACCATTATCGGTGACAATGGATTGGGGAATACCATACCAGCAGATAAGGTAATTAAGGATAAACTTGGCTATTTGCTTGCCAGTGATATAGGTCATTGGAATGGCTTCTACCCACTTAGTAAAATACTCAATGGCAGTAATGATAAACTTATGGACATTAGATGAGGATGGATGGATTTTACCCATGAGGTCAAGTCCCCACTGTGAAAAAGGCCATGGAGTTGTAACAGGTTGCAACTCATGTGCAAGTGCATGTATCAGGTCCCCATCATGTTGGCATTGTAAACATTTCTTAGCAAATTAGACTGCATCTTGCTCTATGGTTGGCCAATAATAACCTATTCGAAGTATCTTCTTAGCTAGAGTTGGACCGGTGGAATGTGATCCACAGACACCTTCATGTATATCTCTTAAGTTAGCATTAGCTTCGTCCGAGTTAAGACATCTAAGAAGGATACCATCAAGACTATGGCGGTAAAGGGTGTCACCCAGAATAGTGAAATGAGAGGATCGGTGGATGAAGGTTTTACATTGGGTTTTGGATAGTTCAAAGGGAAAGGTACCATTTTAGAGGTATTCATATATCTTTGTATCAAGGGGAATTGGGACCAACAAGTTCGCAGATGAATTCAGTTGTAGGAACATCAACGGCAGGTATCAACAGTTGCTCGATTAAGAATTCACATTTCTGAGTATTGGTAGGCATGTCTACAAGTGATCCAATAGTAGCCATAGAATCTGTAACTTTATTATGTACTCTTGGAATTTTCTCAAAAGAGATACTAGAGAAATGTGGCTTGCAAGTATCAACCAGCTACTTGTAGGGTATCAACTTGTCATCCTTAGTTTGGTACTCATCAGTGACTTGTCTGATAACTAATTGAGAGTCCCCATAGACTTGAAGTTCTCTGATATTCCATTCTACTGCTATATGAAGACTTGTAAGAAGTGCTTCATACTCAGCAATATTATTTGTACAAGGGAATGCTAGCCGATATGATTTTGGAATGTAGCCATTCTATGGTGTGATAAACAAGATTCCTGCCCCTGAAACATGTTATCTGTAAGAACCATCAAAGTATAACTTCCACTATACTGAGGTAGCAAGAGTGAAAAGACCTTCATCTGGAAAGTCAGAGATCATAGGATTTACATCGGTGATTAGAGCTTCAACTATTTGGTTTGTGAGAACTTGTCCCTTGATAGCTTTTCGATCAACATATTCTATAGTAAATTCACTCAAGATCGTGACCCATTTAGCTAGTCAGCCTGTGAGGGTTGCCTTGGATAACAGATACTTTAATGGATCAATCTTAGCTATAAGGTTTGTGTGTCGGTTCAACATGTAATGTTGCAACTTTTGGGAAGCAAACACTACTGCTAAACATGCTCTTTCCATAGGAGTATAGTTGAGTTCATAACCAACCAAGGTGCGGCTGATATAGTACATGGCATGCTCTTTTCTGGATTCATCATTTTGTGCTAGGAGAGCACCAAGTGCTGCTGAAGTTGTAGAGATAAATAGTATCAAAGTTCTATCAAGTACTGGTGGTACTAAAACTAGAGGATTAGCTAGATATTCCTTAAGTTGATCAAATGCTTGTTGACACTTGTTATCCCACCGAAATGAGACATCCTTGCAAAGCAAGTGTTGGAATAGTTGACACTTATCTACTAGCTATGAAATAAAGCATCTAATAGACTATAACCTCCCTTGAAGGCTTCTTAATGCTTTCAGATTCTTCAGTGAAGGTATCTCTACAATCGCCTTGACTTTTGTTGGATCTACTTCAATTCCCCAGTGAGATATAATGTACCCCAATAGTTTGCCTGCAGTGACACTGAAGTCTCATTTCTTGGGATTTAGCCATACTTGATACTTCTCTAGTCGATCAAAGATCTTCCCTAGAACTTGAATATGATCTATCCTAGAAGATTTTGCAAATATGTCATCGACAGAGTCCTCCATAATAGTATGAAACAAGTCATGGAATATAGCTGTCATAGCTCTTTGATAAGTAGATCCTACATTCTTGAGACTGAAAGGCATAACTTGCCAATAGTAGGTACCCCAAGGACATCATGTGAAGGTTGTTTTATGTTGATCTTTTTCTACTATCTTGATTTGATTGTAACCTGAGAATCCATCCATAAAAGAAAGCATCTCATGATCTATTGTCAAGTCCACTATGATATCTATGTTGGGAAGTGGAAAATCATCCTTAGAACATGCTTTATTTAGGTCGTAGAAGTCTGTGCATATGGGGATGCCCCCATTTGGTTTAGAAACAGGTACAAGGTTTGAGACCCACTCTGTGTAATCAATAGGTCATATTAACTTAGCATCTAGCAGTTTCTTGAGCTCCACTTTGACCAATAGGGCTATCTGAGGGTACATCTTATGAAGTTTTTGTTTGACAGGCTTGGCATTTGGAGAGACAACTAGGTGATGAACTGCCAGTGAAGAGTCCAACCTAGGCATATCAGCATATGTCTAAGCAAAGTTAATTGTACTTTGTAAGAAGAATTCCACAAGGTCCTTCCTCTCTTGTTCTGATAATGATGCAGTAAGGAATGTGACCTTAGGATTTTGAATTGTTCCTAGATTCATCTCTATTGAGTCTTCTACTAAGAGAGCTTATTTTTCTTGATACTTAGATGGTAGGGGAAGGTCAAATCCTCCATCCTTAGGTGCCTCGGAGAGGTTTTCACCTTTGAATATAGCCTTTATTTTTACTATTTTATGATCAAGAGGTTCCACACTATGGTTTTCACCTAGGGATCTATTTTTTATTTTCTATTTTGCAACTAGAGGATTTGGCATTCTTACCAAAATAAGCAGTGTGATCTAATTCCATGATAAAACCAACTTTGTGATCTCCGAGTGGAATACCATCCTAGAGTCCCATAAATTCTACTATAGCCTCCTCATTCTAAAAGATGTCTAGAATGGGGGGCTCTTGTTAGTCCCAATCAATGAGTTCAGGGTAAATGAGGGATAGATTTTGGGTTTTCATGGTTGAAGTAAAGGAGATGGACGATATCATAAATATCAAGGTTTCTTGGAATAAGTCTATGATGTATAGGGAAGAGTCTTCGATGGTCTCCTCTTTAGAGATCAAATCTACAGGCCAAGCCTTCACTACTTCATAGAGAATAAACTCGATGTCTGAGGCTCGTGGTACCTCCTTACCATATTCTAACCCTTGTTGGTTGATTTCTTAGTCATGGTAATTGGTTCCATTTGACCTTGATCATGCTTTCCTAGGCCACCTTTGCCTTTATAGCCCATGTTTTTGACAATTCTGAGGCCATTACCATACTTTTTGACAGGTAGTGTGACCGGTTCTTTTTCTTTATAGATCCAAGAAGATATGTCTTCAATAGTTTCTTCTTCTAACAAGTGCCCATCAGTAAACTTTGTGAGAAGAGCTGGTATCCTCAATTTCTTGGAAACTTTAGCAATGGGAGGTTTACAGTAAGATTTTGGTGAAAGAGGCATCCTCCCCAAACAACAAGATTGTGAGATATCATACTCACCAAATCCTATGTCCCTGATAAGACTTTGATTTCTAGGAGGGGATTGGATGTAACTGCAGAGGCTTTTTGCAAAGTGTCTAGATCAATGTATAGTGGGGATGATTGGGCTTCAACATTGTTGGGTATTTGGTTGCTATTCTTGTAACACCCTTGCATGGCACGGCAAAATTCAAATGGATTAGGATCTCCTAGGATGGTAATTTCAGTACCATTATAAGGAAACTTGAGGGATTAATGGTACGTTGAGGGTACAACATGCATGGCATGTGGTGGTGCCCACCTAGGTTTTGGGTTTCAAGTATTCATTTGCAGGCCTTCCATGAAAAACCCAAAAAATTTCTAAGTTTCTCGGCCTTCTGAGTTATATGCATGTATCTTTGTATACACATTGTTGTTTGTATGTGCAAGTGCAGTTGTACATTGGCAGGCCCGAAAAAAGATCTCTAATCGGCCTTTGAAAATGGTGAAAAATTGTTGTATGTTTCTTTGCATACATATCGAGTTTGTATGTGGTGTTTGGATACATTCCTAGAATATTCCATCGCAGATTCTATAGTTGTATCAAAAGGTTTGTATGTTGTGTTGTATATTTGATATACAACAGGCAAGATACAATGCAGATCTCAAAGAAGTTTCAAATCGGGCTAAAATGGTGGTCAGGTCCGCAGAAATATGCAAGCAGGATTGTATGTATAAAGGGGCATATACAGGCGCACATACAAAGGGGCATATACATTCGCAGATACAAAGGAATCATTAGCAAAATAATGTATATCAGTGACCCATGCAGCAGTCTTCCCGATGGCCGATGCACATACAAAGGAAAAGATGAAAGTTAATATGCATCAGGTTACAAGTCGAATATGCAAAGAGGAACGTATATCAAGTTGTACATCGGCGGCAACGTACAAGGTGAAAGATACAAAAGCCAATGCATATACAATTGGTGGGGTCTGCTTCACATACAAAGGCGATTGTATCTCCAATATACAAGTCACATGTACAAGGTAAAATGTACAAGCAAGGTAATATACAAGGCATGATGCAGTCAAAGTCGACATTCTTTAGAGGCATGGTGGGCACGCACAATTGTATGTCCTGATTGTATGTGCTATATACAATGCAAAAATACATAGCGCACATACAATCCAGACGTGAAAGAGGAATTAGTTGTGGTGGATTTCAAGCTGGAGTCCGCAGGTTGTATGTTGCACATTGTATGTGCGATATACAACGAAAGATGCAAAGGTAAAGATACAAGTCAGATTTCAAAGGTAATTTCAATCTGATTGATAACTATGCTGGAATCCATGTTGTATGTATATTGCATTGTATGTGTGCGATATACAAGGCAAAGATACAAAGAAGAAGACAAACAATGCACAGACCCGATTGAAATTTCAAATTGTTTTATACAGTTTTGAGGTCTGGAGGTTGTATATTGCATGTTGCATGTGCAATATACAAAGTGATGATACAAAAGGTTAGGTACAAGTTGGACCCGAATGCGATTGCAGTTTGATTCATAAAAATTTGGGGTTCACGCCTTGTATGTGTAGCAGTTGTATGTATATGCTTTTGCATATACAGGGCAAAAAGGCAAAATACAGAGTCAGCGATGGAAAATTCAAAGAAGCAAAAGCCACCTGCGTGGCACGTTTTCATTGGGCGATGACTTTTCAACATGATTTGATGCCATTGATCTTGGCGATGAGGAGGAAATCAACGGCCATCATTCAAAGTTTCATGAAGAAGGATTTCTTGAGTTCGCAGCTACTTTCTAGAGCGGGAAAATTTTCTTATGCATTCACTATTGCGTTTCCAAGAGGTTGCAGGTAGGTTGGCCATTTATGGCGATTTGCAAAGGTATGGGTCTGATTGACCAGCCAACTAACAAATTTGTGAAGGAAATCTCTAGGCGGCTGCATGGCTCCCAATTTTACCTGCTCTTTCTCTCTTCTCTTCTCTGCTGCATTAAATATTTTGAGCGCCATTCTCACGGTGCAGTGTATCTGGCAAATTTTTGAGATGACCATGTAATTAATGCTGAGTGCACGTTCTTGCTATATAGCGAACTGTGTCACTTATTTTTATGTTGTTGAAGACTTGGGCATTTTTTTGGAGGAAATAACGAAGATCAAAGCCTTTCTTGGTTGTTCTATCTTTGTTGGAGTTTATGTATTGCATTTTGAATGCAGGTTGCACATATGTTCAGTTTCAGTGTTGTTTTATATGAAAAATGCATTGTTGCATTGTTTAGTTGTCTGTCTTCATTTGCTATATGCATAGCTTCTTTTGAATCTAGTTGCTAAGGGTTCCTCAAATTCTAGAATATAGACTTTCTATATTGCATGCTTGATCTGTAACTTCCATTCAAGGAATGGATTAAACTATTTTAGGTTAAGTATGGAGAAGAATGTATGTTAGCTAGGATATTTGTAAGTAGAGGCAGCTAAATACTCAGTCTTGGGTGGTGTTTGTAAGGCAAATACCAGTCCTAACCCCTTGAAACTTGAATGCCAGTGTAAATCATTCACTTGTATATGTCTAGTTGACTCCTTGTCCTGAGATAGGCACCAGTCTGCTCCCTGTGTAGTAGTTATGATCCAAAACCCCCTGTCTTGCATCCAAAACATCAAAACATATCCTTTCAAATTTCTAACATGTTAGTTGTAGGAGTAGAAATAGGACCCCTGCATACTCTCATCCACAACTAGTTAGATATGTCCAAGAACAGTGCCAACCTTGTGATTTATCACCCAAATCTTGGTCCAAACATGAGAGTATTCTACCTGTTGTTGTAAAGCTAAATCTTTTTTGTCATTGGACGAGTCAAGGTTACATCTTTAGCTATAGGGATACCCCCCTTAGTGTGGCAGAACCAGAAGTGAAGGGGAGGCAGCTCATACAACCTCTCATATTTGTTGGCTAAATCTGCCTATGCATTGGAAATGGAAAATCCTCTACCGATTCAGAGAGAAAGAACCAACAGTATGAATCCATGGGCGTCCTAGGATAATATTATATGGTAGCTCAATATCTAGGACTTGGCATTTTGTTTCTAGCATGATGGGGCCCACTTGAATAGGCAAATGTATCACACCATATGTCCAACACTCTGCATCATCATATGCTTTGATAGTAATAGCTTGCTCAATGTTTATATGATCCTCAGAATATCCTAATTGTAATAGCAACTTGAGAGAACAGATGTTCAAACCATCACACCATCTATAAGTATACGTTTGATTTTATGTTGGTGGATAAAGACTTCAATATGGAGTGCATCATTATGACATGGATCATGGGATGGGAGGTCTTTTTTCAGAAAAGACCACGTTGTATGTGTTGGCAAGAGACACTATATGGATTCATGGTTGTTGTCATTGATGGCAACAAAGGTCATCCCACATATCCGCAAGACATGATATGTCTCTACCGGAAGTCAGAATAAAGAATGTTGTGGTCCGGTGAAGAAGAACAGAGCATGTGGCAAGGTCCGACAGATTGGTCCGGACCTCTCAGAGGAAGTGTCTTGGTGCAGTGCGGATTTGGGGAAGTCAAGAGGACCACCTTGAGTGGTATATTCCAAGGATTTAGCCTCCGGTGATGGACAAGGAAAAAGATATGAATGGTTGAGTACCGGATTCCTGAGAGACAGTGAAAACAGAGGAAGAACTGACTGGCAGAGTATCAGACTACTTTCCGGATGGGTTACTGTTGATGACAGAGGTTGTGAAGGCATGAATCATGTTTGGCCGACATGATTAATGATATCTACAAGTATATGCTTGATCCGCATTGCTTGGTGAGGAAGGATTCAGCCGACAGAATGAGAGTTTGTAAGAAACTAGACTGTTCCGGATGCCGACTAGAAAGGTGATGAAATTACTTGTGCGGATATATATAGAGGATGGATTTAGTTGTGAAAGGTGTGTCAGTGTGGAGAGATATGCGAATAAGTCCAGAGAAAGAGCAGAGGTAGCAAAAAGGATCCGGTATGTGGAAGATAGCAGAATAAAGAACAGAGGAAAGATGAAGTGCAGCAGATCAGTGTACTGAGCCTAACCGGAACTGAACTCCAGCATATGCAGATGCTTCCAATCAGTTCAAGACTGTGATTCTCATCACTTTGTAGACAGTGTGTCTTCTTGTAGGCAGTGGGCCTCTTGTGAGCAGTGTGCTCGGGCAGTGAGCCCTAATTGGCAAGTGCCATCTTTGTAATTTCCTATTCTTCTAACAGAGAATAATTTTGGGTTAATCACCCCGTGGTTTTCTCCCTTAACAGGGTTTCCACGTCAAAAATACTGTGTCATGTGTTTCTTGTTTTATGGTTAATGTTTTATGTTTGATTTTATGCTGCTTCAATTAAAAGGAAAGTTTAATAAAGGAAATAATTAGGATAACTGATTCACCCCCCCCTCTCAGTTATCAACAATTGGTATCAGAGCTAAGTTCCTCCTAATAGAGCCTAACAGCTTGAGGAAGATCTGGGATTTCAAATGGATGCATATGGTTTAAGGGAGCAACTCAAGACTGCCCTTGAGGATCTTGAACAGTCAAATTCTGAAGTCAGTGAATTAAAGGAAAGACTCAAACAGGCTGATGAATTCATGAGAGAATTAAAAGACAAATTAAGTCTCTCTATGAAAAAGAGAAAGGAGCTGCTTCAACAGTTGGCAAGACAAAGTGAAGAAAGCAATACAAATGAGGAATTGACTGAGCAAACCAAGTTATGTGAAAAGTTATCAAAAGAAGTCATTATGTTAAGACATGAAATGGAATCAGGAACTATAAAGTTTACTCAAGAGATTGAAGAAAAAAGAAAGGCTGAAGACAATCTAAGACAATCTCTTAAAGAAAAATCAGAAGAATGCCACCAGATGGACAGGATTATCAGACACCTTGAATCTGATCTTGAAGATGCCAAAGATAATGAAGGAAAACTTGAGGATCAAATTGCCTCTCTCAAAAGAGACCTTCAAACAGCAAATGAATATAAAGAGAAATTCAAGATAAGTTCTGCTCAACTTGAAGTTCTTCTTGGAAGTCAAAAAAGGACAGATGACAAGTATGGCTTGGGATATGAGAAAGGAGAAAGCTCCGGATCCGGTCAGAAGAATCTTGGATCAGAAAATCCAAGGAGCAGACCTAGAAGACCTCCGGTAAGACAGCCAAATGCTCAAAGATATCCATCCTTCAATGGATACTGCCACAACTGCAACCACTTTGGTCACAAAGCTAATCAGTGCAGAATGAGAATGAATCAGAATAATTCATCCTTCTCCGGACAGTGCTTCAACTGCAAAAGGTATGGACACAAATCCCATGAATGCAGAATTATGCAAGTAAACAAATCATTCAAAGGTAGATGCTTCACATGCAATAGAATAGGTCATATGGCAAATCAATGCAGATCAAGAGGATATCAGTCAAATATGCAAAGAAATGTTATTTGCCAAATCTGCAATAGGTCCGGTCATAATGCTAAAATCTGCAGAAACAAGAATCAGGACAAAAGAGGTCCGGTGTATAATCAGAATCAAGACAAGGGTAAACAAAAGATGAATGCGGATGAGGTTAGGAATCAGATGAGCAAGATTTGGGTGAAGAAAAGTTCAGAGAATGTAGAGGTTGGATCCGCACCAGACTCTGGTGCTGATATTTCTTCCGGAAATTAAAAGTGAGCTCTGGCTCAGGGGGAGACTCAAAGAAAATCTTGTTCCCCCAGCCAAACAAGTGGTGCCGGATGTGGCACAAGATGCGGATCAAAGGGTTTGTAGATATGAATCTTGAGATACTTCAGTCAAGTTTTCAGAGGTCCGCATGAAGCTATGAAGAAGCTGTGATCGATCAAATAAGACCTGTTCAGGGAGATGCTCCGGTATGATAAAGGATTACAAAAAGGTCCGGAAAGATCCGGAAATGCACTATCTTGTTCTGCGGATTGGACAGAATGTTTGAGATGATCTTGTAATATGCTACCTCGATTTATTCATGATTGAAAGATCCGGATGATATCCACAGATCAGGACTAATCCGGATACTCCAAGCTATCCAGACAAGGCAAACCGGAATGATGTAGGTGAAGCATTTATTGCAGACAGGTATTAGGGTTCGCGGAGCAATTTAAGGGATTTCTCAAAGGTCATTTGCTCATTCTGCACTCGAGAAGAAGCGAAAAGTGGAGCTCTGCAACAAGGTTCTTCAAGCACACCAAGGATCTCCTGCCGAAGCTATTGGATAAAGAAATCAATCCAACCACTCCGTGCAAACCGAAGGCGCATAAGGTATTCTCCGTTTTTCATTACCTCACTGCAAATCTTTGAAGAATGGCTACTCCAAACATAGTTAAGATCTCCGATAGACCTCGCCCCTCATTCAAGAAACATCCCTACAAATCATTGGAGGTTGACCCACTAGGAGCCTTCTCTAGTGTTCCTCACGGAGTTTTACACACCGAAGACATTAGGGTTTACATACATGCAAACATTGAGGAATTTGGGGAATTCAAATTAAGAGACCTCTATCACAAGCAGCTGATTGACAATGCCTTTGAGCTTAAACCAGAGTATAAGGATATTCAGAAGAAATAATTTGAGCAATTTATTCATTTCCCCTGTTTTGAAGAGGATGAATGGGTCCGGTATGTACTGAGCAGAATGCATGACAACTTTCTATGGCTAGATAGACCCTGCAAGATCACAAAAGAGGCAATTAGAGCAGTAACTGGCCTACACTCTTCCGGAGGAGTACCTATCCTCAAATCTGTCAAGAACAACATTGTAACTGAGGCCACCGGATCAAAATTTGACAAAAGGGCAATGACCATTGAAGACATCTCTGATCCGGATATCAAATATGCATCAATGATAATAGGATACAAGATCTATCACTCCAGCAGGGAGAATTCTGTATCCGGAACTGCAATATACACTGCTTATGAAATGTTAAGAAAGAATGCAGAATATGATCTCTGCGAACTGCTACTAAGCCAATTAATGGAAAACATACAGAAAATCAAGAAGGATAAGAAGAATTCCTTTAAGTATGGTACTCTGATTGTATGTCTATTCTTCTACTTCATGAATGAGCTACCCGGAACAAGTGGATGGGTATGGGAAAATGACAAACCTGTTGCAGTCCAGATAAGAGACTATTTGCATGGACTTGGGGATGCAAAAGCGAGAAATACAGCTCTATGGGGATACTTCAAAAACTTTCAGAGCATGATGCAAGCAAGAGAGAGAATTCCCCAGTCTCTCATTGAGAAATACAAGGACTCAGTGTGCTTTATGGTTGACACTGATCAGTGCCTAATGGAGGCAGTGGAGCCAAGGACTGTCTGGATCATGCCCATGGGGTATGAAGTTGATGAACAGATAGTGGAGCTGCATGTTCAACACATGCTAAGTCAGCCCAAAGATCCTAAGGCAGAAAGGTTTGGAACCTTTGAGGAGCTGAGTGTAAAGATACATGTAGAACTCAGGGAACCTGAGATTAAAAGAAAGGTAAGAAAAGAAGTAGAGCACATTGCTCAAGGCCTAGGTATCTCAAAGGAGGCACTTGATGCCGGCCGGGAAAAGAGGAGGAAGGCCGAGGAAGAAGAGAAAAGCAAAGAAAGTGCTCCGATTGGAGCTCCCACCCGGACCAGATCAACAAAGAGATCTGCACCTCCCTCAACCAAAAGTTCAAAACCGGAAGTCCAGGCATCCGGTAAGAGATCAAAGGCAAAAGCCACAAGGGCTTATGGAAGCCAAAAGGATGAAGAGGAGACAGAATCAGATGAAGGAGTAAGAGAAGTAAAGAAACAGAAAAAGAAAGGATCCGGTAAGCCCTCCATAGGCCAAGACAAGGAGGAAATGGCAGAGGTAACTGTTGAAAAGCCCACTCTGTCACTAGAGAGCATAATCAAGTCGGTCACGGTGGATGGAAACCTTCAACCAATGACTGAATCATATGATGACTTCAGTGAGGCCGACCAAAAGACTCTGCAGGAGGCCATAGTGAAATATCTTAACATATATAATAAGGCTTTCATTGAAATAATATCTCTTATTCCTAAAAGCCTAGAAAAGGAAATGGAAGTGAGAAAAAATAATGCTCATGCTAAAGATCTTGAGATCCGGGAGCAGATAGCTATTCAGCTATATCCTTAAATTGATCCCAAGACAATGAACATTATCTTCAAGGACTGTAAAGATGAGTTCAGAAGCAAAGCCAGGATGAATCAACTCATGCTTAGCGAGACTGACAAAGTGGCCCAAGAAACAGAAGAGATCCTCCGGAAGGCCTTCAAAAGGTTCAATCTTCCTGTTGTAGAGGACTTAGGTGCAGAAACAGCTGCTGATTTGGAATCTTCTGTTCCGGAAGAAGTGAGCCCTGAACAGACAAGTGAGGACTTGGGACCCTCTGCTCAAGAAGAAGTGGCCCATGAACAAGTTAGCATCTCTCCTCCGGTTTCCCCTACAGTCTCCGGATCCAAAGAAGAAGAGCAACTACAGGAGAAGGAAGCAGTGGTGAAAGACAAAGAGGTTGACAGTTCTAAGACTGCAGAAGAAAAGAAACATCTATCTCCGGCAAGAGACACTGCACAAACTGTTCAACAATTTTTGAGTAAAGAAACTCTAGAGATTGATGAACCGGAGCTTCTCAAAGGTCCATTTGATTTTGACTCTCTCTCTCCGGTACAAACAATGAAGATAGCTTCATTTGCAAATGCCAAGGCAAATGAAAAGCTCCTGAAGTCTCATATGGAAGACTGTGAGTTGATAGAGGCTGCTTCCGGAATACTTGTAAAGATCATGCCATCAATCCAGATAGATCCGACAGCCTCCACTTCCGGTAATCTAAAAACCTTAGTCAGCAGTGTTGATACACATTTTGATTCTTTAGAAAAATCAGCTGAAGAAAAGGTCCGGAAGGAATTTTTGGATAAGAGATTTTCAGAAATATTAGAATTAATCTCTAAGGATAGGAAGATTGTAAGCATTGGAATAAGGAGCTTAGAGAATGCTCTTAAGGATGGCGGTGATATCTATAAATTTTGTATATCCTGGTCAAAGGCAACAGCAGCATTTGACAAGAAAATAAAAGAGGAACAGGATAAGCTACAAAGCTTATCTCAAAGTTTTGATCCTCTCTCTTCCTCTATAATAAATCAAGAATGTCAGACTATTGCAGTCTTGAACGAAATAAAGAATCTTGAGAAGGAAAGGAAGAACATCACTAACCGGATGGGAGAACTTAGAAGGATTATAATCCCTAAGTTGGAAACCATGCATGAGGCCATCAGTGATGCTAGGACCACCGCCCAAACAAAAGATCTGACAGATCTCAAGCGGGCAGAAGCGTTTGCATTTTTGTTAAGTGGTCACATTTCAATTTTGGACAGAATGAAGCAAAGTTGGGCTACCGAAATGATTCAATTACAGACATCCTTTGCAGACATTCTTCAATATATGTGAGTATGTAAATATGCGGCTAAGTATAAGAAATTTTTGAAAATTTTGATATGCGGACCCTACCCTTTGCCATTGATGTCAAAGGGCGAGTGAGGAGCAGTGAAAAATGAGGGATCCAACTAAGGGGGAGTTCCGGAAATTGTATATAAAGACAGAGCATCAGCAAAGGGGGAGCATAGTGAAAACACTTAGTCATTTTTCACTAAGTGTTGCCATCAATGCCAAAGGGGGAGATTGTTGGCAAGAGACACTATATGGATTCATGGTTGTTGTCATTGATGGCAACAAAGGTCATCCCACATATCCGCAAGACATGATATGTCTCTACCGGAAGTCAGAATAAAGAATGTTGTGGTCCGGTGAAGAAGAACAGAGCATGTGGCAAGGTCCGACAGATTGGTCCGGACCTCTCAGAGGAAGTGTCTTGGTGCAGTGCGGATTTGGGGAAGTCAAGAGGACTACCTTGAGTGGTATATTCCAAGGATTTAGCCTCCGGTGATGGACAAGGAAAAAGATATGAATGGTTGAGTACCGGATTCCTGAGAGACAGTGAAAACAGAGGAAGAACTGACTGGCAGAGTATCAGACTACTTTCCGGATGGGTTACTGTTGATGACAGAGGTTGTGAAGGCATGAATCATGTTTGGCCGACATGATTAATGATATCTACAAGTATATGCTTGATCCGCATTGCTTGGTGAGGAAGGATTCAGCCGACAGAATGAGAGTTTGTAAGAAACTAGACTGTTCCGGATGCCGACTAGAAAGGTGATGAAATTACTTGTGCGGATATATATAGAGGATGGATTTAGTTGTGAAAGGTGTGTCAGTGTGGAGAGATATGCGAATAAGTCCAGAGAAAGAGCAGAGGTAGCAAAAAGGATCCGGTATGTGGAAGATAGCAGAATAAAGAACAGAGGAAAGATGAAGTGCAGCAGATCAGTGTACTGAGCCTAACCGGAACTGAACTCCAGCATATGCAGATGCTTCCAATCAGTTCAAGACTGTGATTCTCATCACTTTGTAGACAGTGTGTCTTCTTGTAGGCAGTGGGCCTCTTGTGAGCAGTGTGCTTGGGCAGTGAGCCCTAATTGGCAAGTGCCATCTTTGTAATTTCCTATTCTTCTAACAGAGAATAATTTTGGGTTAATCACCCCATGGTTTTCTCCCTTAACAGGGTTTCCACGTCAAAAATACTGTGTCATGTGTTTCTTGTTTTATGGTTAATGTTTTATGTTTGATTTTATGCTGCTTCAATTAAAAGGAAAGTTCAATAAAGGAAATAATTAGGATAACTGATTCACCCCCCCCTCTCAGTTATCAACAGTATGTTGATGCAATGTTACCTATCATGGCTTGAAAGTCCATGACAACTATATTGGTTGGAATGAATGACTCTTGTAGGGCTCTTTCAAGCACAGCTTTATGAGTGGGTGACGATTTTAGAAGATCAAATATTGAGATCTGTGTGGGAGTCTTCCCTAGATGTTCAACAAGATTATAATCAAAAGTGACTATAGGATTAGCTGTTGAACCACGAAGGGTAACATGACCACGATGATTTGTGATGGCACATTTAGGATTTTTGCTTTTAATGGTAAGGGTTGAGACTCTACTTTCTTCAAAAAGACCCACATTCGAATCATAAGAAGATGAAGCTTTGTTAACGCTCTTTCCTTTATCAAGATTTTGACCTTTACCATGATTAGGGAATGAATCCTTATATACGTTGAGATCTTGATTGGTGGTATGTTGAGGAGGCATGTCAAAAGTAACTTCACCTCTGTCTATGAGGTTTTGGATCATGTGTTTCAATTTCATGCAAGATGAGTTTTTGTGTCCTTTTGTTCTATGGTACTCACAATATTCATTATCTTTGTACCATGTAGGTTTGAAAGCAGGCTCGTCATATTGTCATGCCTTGGGTAGCGTGATAAGTCCATTTTGTACTAGCTTTTTAAGAACTGATTCAATAGGTTTGCCCAAAGGAGTAAACCTATGTCTTGGAGGATAATCTTGTTATGGACATTCTTGTTTTTGTTGCTCCCGAGGAGTAGATTGGGTGGATTTGGATAGATTGAGTGGTGTTTGGACATTTTGGATGTTCTTAGAATCCACAACACCATCATTTACAACGTTCTTGTTTTTGTTCGAAAATTTAGGTTTGTCATTTGATTGTTGGGGTGTGTTATCTTTGTTCTCCTTAAAGATTTTGACTACACCTTTTGCAATGAGGGCCTTTTAGATATTATTTCCCTTGTAAATGATCTCATCAAATGTGGTAGCACTTTGGATTTGTAGATGGAACCCAAGATCTGTATTAAGGTTTTGGACAAAGATGCTAACCAGTTGTTTTTTGGGTATTTGAATGGGGAACTTGCTAGCCATATTTCTCCATCACTGTAGGAAGGAGTTAAAAGTTTCATCATTTCTCTATTTGTTATTACACAAGTCTGTCATGGATATCTCATGTTCAGTGTTATAACAGAAATGGGTGGCAAATTTTTTAGTTAGTTCACTAAAAGTTTTAATACCTATGGGTAGGTGTGAGAACCATTCAATTGCTTGTCCTCCAAGACTACAAGGAAAGAGACGCATAAGATAGGTGTCATTATGGGCAACCTCAAAGCAAGTAATGTAGAACTCTCTAATATGGTATTTGGGCTCACCTTTTCCCTTGTATTTGTCAAATTTTGGCATGTCAAAGTTAGGGTAAAAGGGATCATTGGTAAAGATCGGTCAAATGGGTATGGACAATCCTCCTCCAAAGAGAACATTTTCTTGGTGTGACCAAATGACATATCAGATATTTATTTTTTTCATATCTACAACCATAAGCTCAAGAGCCAATGGAGGTGTTGGTAAAGCCCAATTTTGTTGTATTTGAGGTGGTTGTTGCTGCCCATAAGGTGTATTGGAATTCAATCCATAAGCATTAAGATTGTATGGGTCATATAAAGTTTGGGGGTTGTTTTGAGTAGGATCAATGAAGAAAGGTGGATTTTGTTGATTTGGTGGGGGTGTTGGGTATGAATATTGATTTTGTGAGTGTTGAGAGTAGTTTGGATTTTGATATTATTTTGGAGGGGTGATGTATGTGTTTTGATTTGGTGGTGGTTGAGGTGGATTGACATGAGTGTTGGGTTTGAGATTGTTGTAGGGGAGGAAGATATGTGGTGTTTATGTTTGAAGAATTTTAGGGTGGAGTCATGTAGGTGTTGTTTGGATTTGAAGAATTTTGGGGTGGAGTGATGTAGGTGTTGTTTGGATTTGAAGAATTTTGGGGTGGAGTGATGTAGGTGTTGTTTGGATTTTGAGGTGGTTGAGGTGGATTGATATGGGTAGTATTTGTTGGAAATAGTCCAGACAACTGAGAGGGGTGATGAATCAGTTGTCTCACAAATTTAACCTTTTCTGCTTTTAATCTTCTTTATCAACTTATAATCAGATCAATAATGTAAACATTAAAGCACGAATCAACAACACATGAGCATAAATAAACTTAACATACATAACACCAAGATTTTTACGTGGAAACCCGGTTAAGGGAAAACCACGGTGGGGGTTAACCCACAAGATTCGTACCTTGTTAAAAGTACTTAGAAGAGAAGAGAAGGCACATGCCTTTGGGCTCACTGCTCAAGAGAGGCTCACTGCCTACAAAATTTATGTTTAATACAGAAAGAATTAACTGATAAATAGCATCTCCTTCATGCCTGGTTCAGTTTCATTGAGTGCTCACAAAACTTCTTCTCTGCCCCAAATACTTCTTTTCTAACTCTTCATCAAAATAGCTCTTGTTCTTCTGCTTCTCCTCTACTCTGCTCTACCTTTGATCCTTTCTTCAGATTTATTTATTGTCGCACAAGGATAATTTTCCACAACTCATCAACAAGTACTTATACACTTCATCAACCTTGGAATGAACATCAAGGTCGGCACTACAAACATCTGACTTAATATGAATCGCTAAGTTATCGGCCAAACATAACTGGAACTCAAATCTTCATTAATCAACACACCATGCTCCATAGAAATGCTCTTAGATCATCTGCAACATGCTTGAATCATCCGGTCAGCCAAGACTGGGAAGAATAGCAACACCAAGAAGGAAATCTTCATTAACAACCTCAAACTTCAATGCAGACCTCCAACATAGCAGTCATACAATCCAGAGACTTCCACAAGCACATTGAATTCAACAAAAACATCTGCACTCCTCCAAATCATTAGAATCACTTGTATCGTCCTTTAGAACCTCAAGAACACTGTCTTCCATGATTAGAAAGATTACTTGCAGACCTCCAAACCACGAACCACTTGAATGGATGATACACACTGACTTCCCAAACATGCCTCCAGATCTGCAAATCATCATTTGACATATCCGAAACAATCCGAACCTCTTTCTTGTTGCTCTGTCTCTTCTGAGCACTGCAAAACTGGTTCTACTCAGATGGCCATAGCTTCTCCAAATCTTCATGTGAACCCTTCAAAGCTTAACTAGAGCTTCTTCAGACAATCCTCTACTTAGCCATATGGTCCGCATACATTGATCCTAAATAATTTTCTCAATATCCTTAACAATCCAGTCTTCTACACAGGCAGCAAAATAGGATACAGTTGACACCAATGGCAACAAGGATATGTTAACATCAATGACAACACTACTTAGGTACATATTTGCAACAATCTCCCCCTTTGTCATTGATGGTAACATATAATGTGAAAAACTGATTTGACCATCAAGACAAGACCTTCTCCCCCTTTCTCTTATCACTTCTGCAATCACTTCCTTCATTGCTCCCCCTTTCATCAGCACCTAATTTTTCACATGAACGTCTCTCCCCCTTTGACATCAATGGCAAAGGGCACATATTTGCAATTTTTTCTTCTTATTTTTGTTTTAGACCAAGCTCAAAAATTACATGCAGACTACTCCCACTGAGTAGTGCCTCCTTGACATCAATCCGGATCACAAGATGTGACTGTGAATTCTACCAGACTGATGCACTCTAGTGCATCTTAATTCTGATCAAGAGGGGTAATAACCCCCAACTTCTCTCTGAGATACTCAAAAGTGTCCTTGGGAAGAAGCTTAGTGAAAATATCCGCAATCTGATCCTTTGAAGATACAAACTCCAACTTGCCTTCATTATCATTTACATTCTCTCTCAAGAAATGAAACTTGATGGATATGTGCTTTGTCTTTGAATGCAACACTGGATTCTTTGAGATGCTTATTGCACTTGAATTATCACAGAAGATTGTGACCGGCTCCTCAAACACAATTCTGATGTCCTTCAACATTTTCTTCTTCCACAGAACTTGAGTGTAATTATTTGTTGTTGCTATACACTCTGCCTCTACTATAGATAGGAATATTACCTCCTGCTTTTTGCTTAGCCAAGAAACCAATCTACTTCCCAAGAAGAATGCACCACCACTAGTACTTTTCCTGTCATCCACATCTCCTGCCCAATCAGCATCTGTATATGCATGAAGAGTAAAGTCATTGTCTTTTGGATACCACAAGCCATAATCAAGTGTCCCTTTGAGATATCTGAAGATTCTTTTGACTGCTACAACATGGGATTCTTTAGGATCATCTTGGAATCTAGCAACAAGCCCTACTGCATTCATGATATCAGGTCTGGTCTGAGTCAGATAGAGCAGTCCTCCAATCATTGATCTATACCTTTTCTAATTTGCCTCAGGGGAGTCATCATCTTTACTCCACTTACATTCGGTTACCATAGGTGTACCTAATGGCTTTGAATCTTCCATTCCAAACGTCTTCAACAATTCTTTCACATACTTAGACTAAGATATAAAGATACATTTATCTGACTGAGTGATTTGCAGACCTAAGAAGAAATTCATCTCACCAAACATGGACATCTCAAATTCACTTTGCATCTGATTAGTAAATGTTTTGCACATGCTCTCATTTCCACCAAAAATGATATCATCAACAAATACCTCAACAATTAGAATATTCTCATGACCAATCTTGAAGTAAAGATTACTATCAGCAGTGTCTTTGTTATATCCTAGCTTTCGCAGATACTTTTCTAATCTTGCATACCAAGCTCTTTGGGCTTGTTTGAGTCCATATAATGCTTTCCTCAATCTCCAGACCATGTCTTTCTGATCAGACAACTAAAATCCTTTCGGTTGCTCAATGTAGACTTCTTCTAACTCTTTGTTTAGGAATGCTGATTTGACATCCATCTGATAGACCTTGAAATCTTTATAAGCAGCAAATGCAATAAGTAACTTGACTGCTTCTATTCTTGCCACAAGAGCAAAATTTTCTTCAAAATCAATTCCTTCTACTTGAGAATATCCTTTACACACCAACCTTGCTTTGTTTCTTACAACTTCACCATCTTCATTTAGTTTGTTCTCGAAGACCCATTTAGTTCCAATCACATTTTTATCCTCAGGTCTAGAAACAAGATCCCAAGTTTGATTCTTTTCAATTTGCATTAATTCTTCTTCCATTACCTTTACCCAGTTTTCATCTTCGCAGGCTTCACTTACTATTTTTAGTTTAATCTTTGAAATTAGACAAATCTCTTCTTGATCTTCAGCAATTCTTCTCCTAGTTCAAACACCTTTATTTCTATCTCCTATGATTTGATCTTCAGGATGATTCATCCTTACATACCTGGGAGTTTTGAGATTTTCTTGAACTTCTAATTCTTGAGCTTGTTCCTCAACTTCTGCACTAACCTCTTGAATTACTAGATTTTCTAGATCAATCTGGATCTGAATCTGAGTTTGCACTTGCCTTTCTTGACTTGGATTTTCATCTTGATCATCAGAATCATATCCGCAAGACCTGGAATGCCCTTCCTTGCTCTCATCAACTCTGACATTAGCACTTTCAACAATCTTTTTTAACCTCTTGTTGAAGCACCGGTATGCTTTGCTTTGAGTAGAGTAACCTAGAAAAATTCTTTCATCACTTCTTGCTTCAAACTTGCCTAGATCCTCATCTCTTTTGATATAGCATTTACTACCAAAAACTCTAAAATATCTCACAGTAGGAGGATGACCAAACCAGAGTTCATAAGGAGTCTTACCAGAATTGCCTTTGATCTACACCCAGTTAAGAGGGTAGACAATAGTACTCAGCTTTTTTCCAATAAAATTGTGGAACATTTGTTTCCATCATCATGGTCCTGGCAGCTTCTTGAATGGTCGATTCTTTCTTTCTACAACTCCATTTTGCTGAGGAGTCCTAGGAGCAGATAATTGTTTTTTTATTCCATGCCTTTCGCAGAATGTATCAAGCTCATCGGAGGTAAACTCTCCACCTCTATCGAATCTCAGACACTTTATCTTTACACCAATCTCATTTTCCACCATAACTTTGAACACTTTGAATTTGTCAAGAGCTTTTGATTTTTCTTTTAAGAAAGTTACCCACATCATTTGGGAGTAATCATCAATTAGCAACATAAAATATCTATCTCCTTGAGCACTCCTAATTCTAGTAGGACCACATAGATCAATATGCACAAGTTCCAATCGCCCACTTGAAAATTGCTCTTTACTTTTGAATGATGTTTTGTTTTGTTTACCCAATTGACATTCTCTACACATGCTATTAGGTTTCACAAGTCTTGGAAGATCTCTCACAGCTTGAGTAAAGCTTATCTTGACAATGTTATCAAAATTCACATGACACATTCTCCTATGCCACAACCAACTTTGATCTGTCTGAGCAATCAAACAACTTTTACCAGAACTACTTAATTAAAATATGTTACCTCTAGTTTGTGTACCAGATGCAATTTCAGTTCTGGAGCTTTCCAAGATTCTGCATTTGCCATCCTTGAATCAAAGATCATAACCCTTATCAACCAACTGTCCAACACTAAGAAGATTATGCTTCAGCCCTTCCACATACAGAACATCATTGGTGTTATTCTTACCATCAAAAGAGATGGATCCTCTGCCATGGATTCTACCAGCTGAGTTATCTCCAAATTTTAAAAGCCCACCTTCATATTTTTCAAGGCTTACAAACTTACTTTTATCACCAGTCATATGATAAGAACATCTACTATCAATCACCCATTCATCCTTTTCAACAACTTGAGCAACCAAGGCACTTTCCACATTTTCACAGCTAGCAGATTCAGTAGACACGGGATCTTCTTCTTTGATAGCAATGAACACCCAATCATTTTCAGTGGAACCTCCATGATCAGATTCATCATCTGTGACTCCTTCTCCAGCTTCTTGGACATAGTAACATTTCTTCTAACCTTTATATCTATTAAGGTTTGGTTTTGAAAACCTCTTCAGACATCTTGAGGCAAAATGACCAATCTTATTACAAGCAAAACATTTGAGTGGCAACTTTCCTTCATACTTATTGGATCCTCTTGGCATTCTTTTGGCAATAAGAACTTCAAGATCTACAATCTCAATTTCATCATCTTCAAGATCCTTCCTTGCCTTCACAAATCTGTTTGATCTTGCTGAAGAGCCTTCACCCGGATCATATCTTTGTTTTCCATATACACTGGCCTTAAATGCAGATTTAGGAAGAGAATCACCAAACTCACTTAATTTAAAAGCTAAAATTTTGCGAACCAACTGATCTCTTGTAACTTCTGAGATAGTCCTGATCTCCTCTATAGCAGCAACCTTATGTTTGTATGAATTAGGTAAAGATCTGAGCACTTTTACTACAATCTCTGATTCTTCCAAAGTTCCACCAGCACACCTGATACCACACACAAGTTCATTTATCTTTTGCATGTAAATTGTGATGTTTTCATCTTCACTCATCCTCAAATTTTCAAATTTTCCTCTCAGACTTTGTAGCTTGGTACATTTGACAAATTCATCACCTTCATACAGATTCTCTAACTTCTTCTAGATTTCATGAGCAATTTTTAGTCCAAAGACATTTGTCATTTCTGAATCAGTCAGGACACTCAACACGGCTTCTTTAGCTCAAAAGTTATTTTCAACATCTTTGAGTTGATCTGGAGTTGAAGGACCTTTCTCCGGAGGTTTATACTCATCATTGGTTGTCACCCAATAAGCATCACCCATGCATTGCAAATGGCAATCCATGCGACTCTTCCAAACAAAATAATTTGTTCCATCAAATCTTGAACTATCCTTCTTGTAGGTCGACATCTTGGATCTCCTCAAGCGGTCAAGCTTCTTTTAGAGGATCTGGCTCTGATACCAATTGTTGGAAATAGTCTGGACAACTAAGAGGGGGGGTGAATCAGTTGTCTCACAAATTTAACCTTTTCTGCTTTTAATCTTCTTTATCAACTTACAATCAGATCAATAATGTAAACATTAAATCATGAATCAACAACACATGAGCATAAATAAACATAACATACATAACACCAAGATTTTTACGTGGAAACCCGGTTAAGGGAAAACCATAGTGGGGGTTAACCCACAAGATTAGTACCCTGTTAAAAGTACTTAGAAAAAAAGAGAAGGCACATGCCTTCGGGCTCACTGCTCAAGAGAGGCTCACTGCCTACAAAATTTATGTTTACTACAGAAAGAATTAACTGATAAATAGCATCTCCTTCATGCCTGGTTCAGTTTCATTGAGTGCTCACAAAACTTCTGCTTTGCCCCAAATACTTCTTTTCTAACTCTTCATCAAAATAGTTCTTATTCTTCTACTTCTCCTCTGCTCTGCTCTACCTTTGATCCTTTCTTCAGATTTATTTATTGTCGCACAAGGATAATTTTCCACAACTCATCAACAAGTACTTATACACTTCATCAACCTTGGAATGAACATCAAGGTCGGCACTACAAACATCTGACTTAATGCGAATCACTAAGCTGTCAGCCAAACATAACTGGGACTTAAATCTTCATTAATTAACACACCATGCTCCATAGAAATGCTCTTAGATCATCTGCAACATGCTTGAATCATCTAGTCAGCCAAGACTAGGAAGAACAACAACACCAAGAAGGCAATCTTCATTAACAAGCTCAAACTTCAATGTGGACCTCCAACATAGTAGTCATACAATCTAGAGACTTCCACAAGCACATTGAATTCAATAAAAACATATGCACTCCTCCAAATCATCAGAATCACTTGCATCTTCCTCTGGAACCTCAAGAACATTTCTGCCATGACTGTCATTTTAGAAAGATTGCTTGCAGACCTCCAAACCATGAACCACTTGAATGGATGATACACACTGACTTCCCAAACATGCCTCTAGATCTGCAAATCATCATTTGACATATCCAGAACAATCCAGACCTCTTTCCTGATGCTCTGTCTCTTCTGAACACTGCAAAACATGTCCTACTCAAATGGCCATAGCTTCTTCAAAACTTCATGCGAACCCTTCAAATCTTAACTGGGGCTTCTTCAAACAATCCTCTACTCAACCATATGGTCCACATACATTGATCCTCAATAATTTTCTCAATATCCTCAACAATCCAATCTTCTACATAGGCAGCAAAATAGGATACAGTTGACACCAATGGTAACAAGGATATGTCGACATCAATGACAACACCGCTTAGGCACATATTTGCAACAGTATTGATGTTTGAAAAATGTTGGGGTGGATTGACATGAGTAGTATTGGCGTTTAAAGAATGTTGGGGTGGAGTGATGGAGATGTTGTTTAGGTTTTGGGGTGATGATGCTTGGGATGTTTGAACTTGTGACACTTGTGGCGGTTTGACATAAGCATCAATAGGTGTGTAATTAGGAGGCAAAGATGTCCGCGGTGGGGTAGCATATGCAAGGTTAGATATAGATGTGTGAATTTGAGATGTGCGTGGAGGATTTTGAGGATTGGTAGGTAAGAATGTGGTTAAGAAGGGTTTTGATTGTTAAGCTTGTTTTTCTAGATTGACTTGTCTTGCTAGTTCAACTTAACAGTGGAGATTTTCATGTTGAGCTTTATAGACGTCCATGGGAGTAATGAGCGGTTCAAGTGATGTCTCTACCATGGGATTTTCATTTTTATAAAGAGGATTGGCATATTTAGTGGTGAAAGGATCAGATACTCCCTCTTGTGAAGATGATTCAGGAAGTGGTGTAGATATGGTAGACATGGTTTGGATAGGATTTATTTGTCGTCTACCCATAGCATTAACAGCATCTTGGAATGGATCCTTCTCTTTAAGAGTAGATGTGTCAAAGTCAAAAGGCAATTTGGCTCCTTTTTTAGCAAGCAAATGGAAATAGTGATCTTGATTAGAGCTAATGAGTATATCAATAGCTTCCATGATCTTGGGATCTTGCATGATTTCATCTAGATCTTGAGACCCTTCTTCTTGAGACGATTGACCTTCTTGAAAGTTTCACTCTTCTTGAGAGGGGTTTTGACCAATGGTATATCATGTTGAAAGGAGATCATGAGGATGTAGCCCTGTGGTATATTGTCTAGCACCTATTTTAGTGATATTATCTTCTTGAGGATATATTGGGACCGTGTTGTGAGGACTAGTTTGAGTGTTTGATGATGGATTGTGTCATGTCCACATTTCTCATGTGGTCACAACACACAACACATGTGTCATGTCCACATTTTCTATGTGGTCATGACATGAAATACGAAAAACTTTTCTACCTATCCCTAGGAACCCCCTCGCACAGGTCTGTGTGCTCGGTGGCAATATGCATAAGGCATAAACATGTCAACATAATTCGAGGAGGTGTGTTGTCCCATGTAGTCCCTTGCATGATGATAGCTGTCTAGGGGGTATGCAACACAAAGTGTGTCACTTTTAGGGTTAGAACGATTTTAATCTGAACCCTAAGTTCCTAGGTGTGAAGGTGATTTCGCCAGATTCAAAACCTAACCATAACTCAAAACAAAATGAAATCGAAATAATGATTAAGAATAATGGCATGATGGAAGCATGATAAAGTGGAATGGTAAAATAAAAGTTAATAAAATATCGTAAAAATTAAACCCTAAAATCTAGGAAAAATTCGACAGCATAACGCGTTCTCAATAATCGAATTAAAAAATTTAAAATAAAAACTCCAACAAACTTTAAACAAAATTTAGAAGAAAAAAATAATAATTAAACTTAAGAAAAGAAAATAAGAATTTAAAATAACAAGAATAAATACCTTGCCAAGGCCAATTAAATCGACCTTGCAATAAAAGGTTAAAATTTGAAATAAAATAATAAAATAATTACATATCACCAAATTAGATTTCAAATTTGAGTCTGTTAATAAATATAATATCAGCATTATATTTATTAACTAACTCGAAATAATAGGGAAGGGAAGAGATTAAAATTCTCTTCCTGTAAAATAATAGTAAAATTGATAAAAAGATAAAATAATAAAAACATGCTAGGGAATAAAGTAAGTACCCTAATTAAAATGAAATAAAACCAAAGGGAACACACTTCCCATTTTAACAAAATCCAACCCATCAACTACTTAAAAATAAAATCTCCATAATAAATTAAAAGTAACACAACCCCAAAATAAAATACAATTCAAAAACATTAAAGTAATAAGCAAGTCAAAATTTCTCCAAAAAGTTCCCCAAAAAAAAGAGGGGGAAAAATTAAGAATTCCGTGCACATGAGGGAATAAAGAAAATAGAAATTTATCTAATATCCAAATTAAAATCCTCACATCCTCCTCTTGCCCTAACTCTATTTTTAAATTGGTTTTCTAATAGAATAGCCCTAATGAATATTTTAATAGTTTCCTTATAGATCTGCCCTAATCCTTCTTTCTCTCATTTTGTTTCCTCTTCTTCTTTTCTTTCATTTTGGTTTGCCTCCATTAGTTTTCCTTGTTTTGTTTTGCAGGTTTGGAGCTCTTTCAACAATGACATGGAAGCCATTAAAATTACCTCACGGAGGTTTGCATTCAAATCGCCAAGAGTTTTTTTACCCGTTTATTTATTCTATATTTTTTTTTTTGTAAAAATACAGAGTGATCGATATATGTGTGTGTGTGTGTGTGTGTGTTATTAATCATTTTCTGCAGGGTTGAAGGAAGAATACAGAGCGCTGCCATCGGACACTAAGGAAAGGCTTTGAGGTAAGTTTTATGGCCGCGTTGAGGATCGGTGGAGGGGCGACTGTTGTGGACGGGTGAAGGTCGGCGCAGTGCGGAGTGGCGGGATGGAGGCAGGGCGTGGACGACGCTGAGAGTCAGCGGGGGGAAAGATCTCGGTGGTGAAGCTGTGTTGGGGTTTGGAGTTGGCGGTTTGGGGGTGTGGGGAGGAGGCACTGCCTCCTCCCACACTTGCGGGTGTGGGTGGAGGCACCGCCTCCTCCCCACACCCCTTGTAAATGGAAGGCATGGTGGGGCTGTGGGCACTGCCGCCCACAGTCCCAAATCAATTTTTTTTTCTTTATTAAAACTGCCACAAGGAAGACTCACAATCCACCCTGAGTTTTGTTCTTTCTCTGCTAAAAAAAATACTTAAATTCAGTCTTTTAAAATGTGTTGTATATATATATACACACACAGTCCATTCAAAATTATATATATATATATATATATATATATATATTATTATTTTTTTATTTATCCAATATATATATATGCACTTATATATATATATGTGTGTGTGTGTGTGTGTGTGTGTGTGTGTGTGTGTGTGTGTTTCAATATACACAGAATTAAAAGTGCTTTTATCCTCTTTTTTTGTAGACAAACAGTGACCTAAAAAAAATAGCAAGTTTATTTTTCTAGCTAATATAGATGTATATAAGTATATTTATATATATATATACTCCAAAATATATATATACACATACTACTAACTTTTCCAAACACTAATTTTAATTTACATAGAATATAGAATATTAGTTTTCTGTCTAGAACATAAAATCATACAGAAGCATTTTTCTTGAAAATATACTATTCAGAAATTCTCTTTTTTTTTTTGAAAGATCTACAAGATAGGAATGTAATGACACCTAATTTTTTTTTACAAATATACTTTTACAACAGTATACAAATAATATGAAAGTCCATTACAACATGCAAGAAGCAATGTATATTATTTCTCTCTTCCTCTTTTGCATACACTCAAATCTACTTAACAACACACACACACACACACACACATATATTTGTAAAGTAAACATGACAGCAAAAGATAATTTCTCATGCATTTCTCAAAACACGCCAACTCCACAACATAGAGAATAAATAGCTTTTAAATAAACAAAAAGAAAGTTTACATTGCAACACTTATTATAGCCAACACCATGGGTAGAATAACTTGACAAAAATTACAATAGGGCCACAAAGGCCATGGCTCAAAGCAGCCAACAACATATGACCAAAGCAACACAAAAATAGACTTCTCCAAAGCTCCATTTCTTCAATAAGCACCTGCAATAAATACACAACAAGAAGGGAAAACCCAGCCACTTTGAAATGCCCTCCTCTCTATCGTAAACCCACAAGTGGGTCACCCCCGAGCTAGGGAGGTAGGGATTCACACAGTTGCAAACACACCACAACAAGCATCAAAGCAACAACAACACAAAAATTAACCCCAAGGATAAACACATAACACAACTCATGAGAATGAGTTTGATGGGGATAGGGAATGGACCCCTCTACTCAAAGGCCACACCAAAAATACCAAATACCAAGTCTCATGGCCTCAAGCTAAAACCTCCAAAACCACAACTCTCCAAATATCTCAAAATAAACTTCCATGGCACTCTTGCCATTCAAATAATCTTAACAACAAGTAAAAAGCCTTTAAGGCCATAAGTAACACAAAATATGGGGGTGACCTCGAGGAGGTTCCTTTCCCCTACCCCAAACAAGTTGAGCCTTACCTCCAAATGGAGCTGCTCTCACCAAACTCCCATCCCACACAAAAATGAAACAACAAACAACAATCTACAAACACATCATAATAAAATATGCAAGGGTAAAGAACATAGTCATGAAGCTTACCTTCAAAAGCCCTATAATGGAAGCACGTTTGGTGATGAGCTCCAAGCTTCTCCAAACCTTTCAATCTCCCAAATCTCTCTAACTTTCCCCAAAAATTGCTCAAAATAGAAAGAAATCTCCAAAATGCAAGAACCCCACACTCCTCAACAAGAGGAGGTAATATAGGCCTTCTAATTTGGCCTTGAGGAATGAGAAGGTGACACTTGTCACCTTCTCCTTCCTCCTCCTATGCCACTTGCAAGGGAGAGGAAGTGTGAGGGTGACAAGTGTCATCCAATTCCATCTCAATCCTCACTTTATCCTCTTGTGCTCTCACACATGTGTGAGAGAACAAGTGGTGAGGTGGCATTCCCTTCCAAGCCTCCATGAGGATAAGAGATGCCATATGGCATCCTCTTATTCTCTAAGAGAGCCATCTCCCTCCGAGATGCTCTCACACATGTGTGAGAGTCTTGGAGGAAGATCCCACACACTTGGGAGTCTTGGAGACCTCCCAAGTCTTCTTAGAGAAGGGATTCCCAAACTTTGGGAAGGGAGATGAGTCTTTCCCAAAGCATGACTCATCTCCCACTCTTATCTAATTCAAATTTCGTCACTTTAACTAAACCTCAGTTTAGAGTGACCAAAAGCGAGTTATCCCAAGGTTTAATTAGTCAAAATTGACCCTAGACCCATGGGTAACCATCCAAGGTAAATTTTGGGACACTAAGGTTCACCTAGGGGGTCATAAATCCACTTTAAATAGCCTCAAAAATAAAAATAATACCAAGTGGTATAAATCAATAAAATTATACAACACATGATATAATTAAATTAAACCAAGGGGTACTATGCCAAAATGATAAAAATAAATAAGCACTTAAATCAACACTCAATTCAAACGTGATCCTCATCCCTCTTGGGAATGGAACAATTTCACAGGGAATAACATATGTGTGAATTCTACCTCTAATTTCCCATGGCCTGGGAATGTAATCCTGCACATCTCGATCAAGTGTCAATCATATCATGAATAATCATAGCTGAAGCAACTGGAATTAAATTCATGCCATTGAATACAACAATAATCATCTATAACATAATTCTAGATTAAACTGCATTTTCTATCTAATATCACATAATCATCATCACATAAAGAACTAGGAATCACATCACAAAACATCATCTAATATATCTCGCATGTCTAGTCTCAACATAGCATCAAAATATGATCAAATCGAACCACAATATGTCTAATCAATGTCATATCAAAATCAAGGGATATAATCAAATTTGCATAATGAAACCATAGTCTCTAAAAGTCTGATAATGTCATCAACTGAAATGCAAAATGATCAAAATAAGGAAGGAAAAATAATCGGCCTCACATCCTCCCCCCTAAGACTAAACTTCCTCCTGGAAGTCATCAAAAAAGTGAGGATTGAGTGCCCTCAAACTAGCTGCATCCTTCCAAGTCGCTGTGACCTCATCATAATGATCCCACTGGACCCTAACCTGGTCCAGTTCTCGACCTCGAAGGCCCAGCGTCTGACGAGCCAATATGTGAATTAGCTCCAAAGCCAACTGCTCGTCCACCTCTACCTGTAGAGCACTCCAATCCAATACGTGAGATAAATCAGATATATATCACCTCAATACAGAAATATGAAAGACATCGTAGATACGTGACAAGCTAGGTGGCAACGCTAGACGATAGGTAACAGGTCCTATCCTCTCCAAGATCTCAAAAGGTCCTACAAACTAGGGTGCGAGATTAGAGCCCTTTCCATAACGGATTGGACTCTTATGTGGCCGCACTCTAAGGAATACCCTGTCACCTACTGAGAAGCTCTGATCAGTTCTCTTAGCATCAGCATACTTCTTCTGTCTATCATGTGCCTCCTGAAGTCTCTACCTAATCAGTGTGACCTGCTGCTCCATATCCTGAACTAACTCTGGACCAATGGAAACCCTGTCCTCTATCCGATCCCAACTCAATGGTGTCCTGCATGGTCTATCGTATAAAGCCTGAAAAGGAGGCATACCCAACGAGCTGTGATGCCCATTATTGTAGGCAAACTCAACCAGATATAGATACTCCTCCCATCTAGACTGATAGTCCATAACATGCATACAAAGCATGTCCTCCAACACCTGATTCACCTGCTTTGTCTGTCCATCTGTCTCGGGATGATAAGTGGAGCTAAAGTTGAGCTGTGTGCCCAATGCCTACTACAAGGCTCTCCAAAATGCTAAAGTGAACATAGAATCCCTATCAAAAATGATGCAGCGAGGTACTCCATATAATCTCACAATATCATCTAAGAATACTCTCGCCACTGCTGGTGCATTGTACGTCGTGTGTACAGGTGAGAAATGTGCCACTTTGGTCAACTTGTCAATTGTCACCATGATGGCATCATGGCGATGCGAAGACATAAGAAGACCAACAATAACATCCATGGAAATGGTGTCCCATTTCCACTCAGGTATCTCGTGAGGGTATAAGAGACCTGCTGGATGTTGATGCTCCGCCTTGACCCTCTGGCACTCAAGGCATCGAGCAACAAACTCTGCAATATCTCGTCTCATACCCGCCCAATGGTATAGTTGTCATAGGTCAGCATGCATCTTCTTCACCCCCGGATGTGCCACATATGGTGCTCTGTGAGCCTTTGATAACACTACAGTACGTAGGTCACCTGCGTGGGGTACATAGATGCGTTGTCGATGACGAAGTAACCCATCTACCTTAAGTGAATACCCTGCAAACTTGCCCACAAGGGCCCTCTGTGAACTGATCTCCTGTTGCACCTCAAGAAACCACTCATCCTCAGGCAGATGTTGAATAATGCATCTTCTCAAGTCCACACTCAGAGTCAAAGTTAAGAGTTCGTGGCGCCTCTGAATCAATGCGTCAGCAACCACATTCTCCTTCCCTTTGATGTAGTGGACATCAAAGTCATACTCACAAAGAAACTCCATCCAACGCCGCTGACGAGCGTTCAAATTCGGTTGTGTAAAGATATACTGAAGACTGTGGTGATCTGAATGAAGCTCAAAGCGACGACCCAATAAGAAATGTCTCCAACGAACTAGAGCATGAACCACTGCCGCTAACTCCAAGTCGTGAGTGGGGTAGTTCAGTTCATGGGTCTTGAGCTTTTGCAACTCATACGCAATCGCTCTACCACCCTACATAAGTACGGCTCCCAAACCCTCAAGTGATGCATCCGTGCAAACCATAAAATCTGTTGTAAGATCAGGAACCGCTAAAATGGGAGCACTGGTGAGATGCTCCTTGAGGACCCCAAAGGCCCTCTCACACTGCTTAGTCCATAGAAAGCTCTTCCCTTTCCACTGAAGGGAAGTGATGGCGTGCGCTATCTAAGAAAAACCCTCAACAAATCTACGGTAATAACCAGCTAACCCCATAAGACTCCTAACCTCTATCACACTGGTGGGTGCTGGCCAATCTCTGATAGCCCTGATCTTTGATGAATCTACTGAGATTCCATCACCAGATAGGATATGCCCCAGATACTGTACCTCTATCTTGAAAAATGCACACTTTGCCAAGTTCCCATAAAGATTCTGCTCTCTCAAACACTATAGAACCTGATGTAGGTGTCCTCATACTCCTCCTCAGTCCGTGAATAGATCAAAATGTCATCGAGGAAAATAATCACGAACCAATCCAAGTAGGTACGGAACACCCCGTTCATGAGACTCATGAACACTGCAAGGGCATTCGTCAAATCAAAGGGGACCACAGTGAACTCATAGTGGCCATATCAAGTCCGGAAGGCGGTCTTATGGATGTCCACCTCTGTGATACGTAACTGATGGTAACCAGACTTTAGGTCAATTTTAGAGAACACCCTGGCTCCCTGCATCTGATTGTAGAGATCGTCAATCCTGGGCAGAGGATAACAGTTCTTCACCGTCACCTTATTCAACTGCCTATAATCAATGCATAATCGAAGAGACCCATCCTTCTTCTTCACAAAGATGACAGGAGCACCCCAAGGTGAAACGCTCAGTCAGATGTGCCCCTTCTCAAGCAAGTCCTCAAGTTGTAACTTGAGCTCTGTGAGCTCATGAGTGGTCATCATGTAGGGTGCTCGAGACACTGGTTCGGCACCCGGCACTAAGTCAATATGAAAGTCTACCTCACAATGGGGTGGCATCCCTGGTAACTCTGTTGGAAACACATCAGCAAACTCTATAAAGATGGGATGATCATCCAAAGATGCCTCAAGCTCGTCATCTGATCTATCACTCACTGTGATAGCGAACATCTGGCATCCCTTCTGCATGTAGCGCTTAAGCTGTTGAGCGGATATCATACGCAATTTTGTGGGCTTCTGCATGCCCGCTATCTCAACTAATGTACCATGATCGTCTAAGCAGCTAATCGCCTTTCGACGACAATCTCGCTTGGCTCGATGAGCTGCAAGCCAGTCCATACCCAAAACCACATCATAGGATCCTAATGTCATCACTCTAAGGTCACAAATTGTGGCAAAGGGTTCCAAAGAAATCTCGCAGTCGTGGAGTAAGGCATCAACTGATATCTTGGCCCCTGAGGCCAACTCAACCACCCACCTATCACCCTGCCTAGAGGCCATCAGCCTGCAACGCTCCACTAACGATAGAGATATGAAAGAGTCAGTAGCACTAGAGTCAAAGAGAATAGAAATGGGGATACCTCCTATCATACCTGACGTCTCAATCACTAATGCCTAAAAATTAGCCTAGCGGTTATCAACCGCTGCGAACATACGGTGGGACCTACCCACATCTCCAACCGTCTATACTCTGATCCTCCTACACGAGGCTGCCCCCTGCTGTAAAGCCCTATGGACACTCTCTGGCTAAATGCCCTACTCCACCACACACATAACATGGGCCCCTAGCCTGTACCTGTCCAGTCTGAGTCCTACTCGACTGCTGCTGCCCTGATCAACCTGTGGACCCCTATGAACCCCTGTATGACTATTGCAACCTCGCGAGTCCTGCAGGTGGTCCCTACTACCTCTGATCTCTGTACGGGCCCTGCTGCTACCAACCTCTATTATGCCCCCCATGTGCCCTCTGCAGTGTCCTGGATCTCTACTGCTACTATGGCTGCTGCGACTGTGGGGGCATAGGAGGTAAGGGTGCGGAACTAAATCCTCCCCTATGAGGTGGCTGTGGTGGTCTGCGATAACTCTGCTGATGCTGTTGCTGCCCACAATCCTGAAACTGAGGGCGTGAACTCTGCCCTCATCCCTGTATCTCCTCAGCTATGTATGCATTCTCAGTAGCATCACTCAAAGTCTGGGGGTCTGCCATGCAAACAGGCCCTGCTATGCTGTGGTTCAATCCTCTGATAAACTTATGAACCAGGAGTTTCTTGTCATGGAGATACTCTGCATATCAAGACAACTCGGTAAATCTACCCTCATACTGAGCAACCATAAGTCCTCTCTACTGAAGGTCATGAAAATCATCTATGCGACGCTGCCTGTAGTGATCTGATAAGTATCGTGCATTGAAGCACTCAATGAAGGTCTCCCATGTGAGTGTGTCCAATGATAGATGGCGCTTGCATTCCTCAATATGCCACTAGGTAGCTGCTGCATCTCGCAATAGGTGGACTGCCACATGAGCCTTCGTGTTGCCCTCGTAAGGATGCAACGCGAAGCATCTGTCTAAGCTAATGAGCCAGACCTCTACCTCAGCTCCCTCTATGGTCCTGATGAAAGTAGGAGGATTTAGCCTCAACAAATCCCTAATGGGATCTCCTCGGTCTCTGTGCCCTCTGATAGGCTCATCTGTGTAATAATCAAAAGGCTTATGAACAATATGCTCCACTCATACTGCCTCATCGTGCCTAGCATGATGTGGAGGGCTCCTGCTACGGGCCCTATCGGCTAATCCAACCTCCTCTGTTGTCGTATCTGGCACCTCAACATATGGCTCCACATGTGCTACCCCTCGTGGCTCAACGCGAGGCTCTACACGTGGCTCGACACGAGACTCTACTCGTGCCTCGACACGAGACTCTGCTCGTGGCTCCACACATGGCTCCTCTTATGGATCATCACAGGGCTCAACATGTGGCTCTATGCGTGGCTCAACTATGGCTGGTGGAAGCCTATCTAATACTGCCTGTAAAGCCTGTAATATATGTGGCCCAATATCTGGTAGGGCCGGTGGTACCTGCAGTACCTGTGGGGCCGGCAGTGCCTGTCCCTCAGCTGAAGAATCACTGTGCACCTCGGCGGATGCAATGTGGCGGGACTGCGCTCGCCAAACTCGTCGGAGAGGCATCCTTAAAAAATGAGGTAACCACAGATTAATCAAAGTTGCAGAAATAATAATGTGCCATAAACAAGCCCAGTGTTTAAATTTGGGCTCTGATACCAAATGTCATGCCCACATTTCTCATGTGGTCATGACACACAACACATGTGTCATGTCCACATTTGTCATGACACGAAATACGAAAAAATTTTCTACCTATCCCTAGGAACCCCCTCGCACGCGTCTGCATGTTCGGTGGCAATATGCATAAGGCGTAAACATGTCAACATAATTCAAGGAGGTGCGTTGTCCCACGCAGTCCTCTGCGTGATGATAGTTGTCTAGGGGGTATGCGACATGAAGTGTGTCACTTTTAGGGTTAGAACGATTTTAATCCAAACCCTAAGTTCCTAGGTGTGAAGGTGATTTCGCCAGATTCAAAACCTAACCCTAACTCAGAACAAAATGAAATCAAAATAATAATTAAGAATAATGGCATGATGGAAGCATGATAAAGTGGAATGGTAAAATAAAAGTTAATAAAATATCGTAAAAATTAAAACCCTAAAATCTAGGAAAAATTCGACAGCGTAACGTGTTCTCAATAATCGAATTAAAAATTTTAAAATAAAAACTCCAACAAACTTTAAACAAAATTTAGAAGAAAAAAAATAATAATTAAACTTAAGAAAAGAAAATAAGAAATTAAAATAACAAGAATGAATACCTCGCCAAGGCCAATTAAATCGACCTTGCAATAAAAGGTTAAAATTTGAAATAAAATAATAAAATAATTACATGTCACCAAATTAGATTTCAAATTTGAGTCCGTTAATAAATATAATATCGGCATTATATTTATTAACTAACTCGAAATAATAGGGAAGGGAAGAGATTAAAATTCTCTTCCCGTAAAATAATACTAAAATCGATAAAAAGATAAAATAATAAAAATACGCTAGGGAATAAAGTAAGTACCCTAATTAAAATGAAATAAAATCAAAGGGAACACACTTCCCATTTTAACAAAATCCAACCCATCAACTACTTAAAAATAAAATCTCCATAATAAATTAAAAGTAACACAACCCCAAAATAAAATACAATTCAAAAACATTAAAGTAATAAGCAAGTCAAAATTTCTCCAAAAAGTTGCCCAAAAAAAAGAGGGGGGAAAATTAGGAATTCCATGCACATGAGGTAATAAAGAAAATAGAAATTTATCTAATATCCAAATTAAAATCCCCACATCCTCCTCTTGCCCTAACTCCATTTTTAAATTAGTTTTCTAATAGAATAGCCCTAATGAATATTTTAATAGTTTCCTTATAGATCTGCCCTAATCCTTCTTTCTCTCATTTTGTTTCTCCTTTTCTTTCATTCTGGTTTGCCTCCATTAGTTTTCCTTGTTTTGTTTTGCAGGTTTGGAACTCTTTCAACAATGACATGGAAGCCATTAAAATTACCTCACGGAGGTTTGCATTCAAATCACCAAGAGTTTTCTTTACCCGTTTATTTATTTTGTATTATTTTTTTTATAAAAATACAGAGTGATTGATATATATATATAGATATATAATGTATATGTTATTAATCATTTTCTGTACAGTTGAAGGAAGAATACAGAGTGCTGCCGCCAAACGCAAGGAAAGGCTTGGAGGTAAGTTTTATGGCCGCACTGAGGATCGGCGAAGGGGCAACTGCTGTGGACGAGTGAAGGTCGGCGCAGTGCAGAGTGGCGGGACGGAGGCAGGGTGTGGACGGCGCTGAGAGTCGGCAGGGGGCAAGATCTTGGTGGCAGAGCTGTGTTGGGGTTTAGAGTTGGCAATTTGGGGGTGTGCAGAGGAGGCGGTGCCTCCACCACACCCCTTATAAATGGAAGGCACAGTGGGGCTATGGGCGCTGCCGCCCACAGTCCCAAATCATTTTTTTTTTTGTTTATTAAAACTGCCACAAGGAAGACTCAGAGTCCACCCTAAGTTTCGTTCTTTCTCTACTAAAAAAAATACTTAAATTTAGTCTTTTAAAATGTGTTGTATATATATATATACACACACACATAGTACATTCAAAATTATATATATATATATATATTTATCCAATATATATATATGCACTTATATATATGTGTGTGTGTGTGTATTTCAATATACACAGTAATTAAAAGTGTTTTTCTCCTTTTTTTTTGTAAATAAACAGTGACCTAAAAAAAAGAACAGCAAGTTTATTTTTCCAGCTAATATAGATGTATATAAATATATTTATATATATATATACTCCAAAATATATATATACACATACTACTAACTTTTCCAAACACTAATTTTAATTTACATGGAATATTAGTTTTCTGTTTAGAACATAAAATCATACAAAAGCATTTTTCTTGAAAATATACTATTCAGAAATTATCTTCTTTTTTTTTTTAAAGATCTACAAGATAGGAATGTAATGACACCTAATTTTTTTTAAAAATATACTTTTACAATAGTATACAAATAACATGAAAGTCCATTACAACATGCAAGAAGCAATGTATATTATTTCTCTATTCCTCTTTTGCATACACTCAAATCTACTTAACAACACACACACACACACACACACACACACACACACACACACACACACACACACACATATCTTTTTTTTGTAAAGTAAACATGACAGCAAAAGATAATTTCTCATGCATTTCTCAAAACACGCCAACTCCACAACATAGAGAATAACCAGCATTTAAATAAACAAAAAGAAAGTTTACATTGCAACACTTATTATAGCCAACACCATGGGTAGAATAACTTGACAAAAATTACAATAGGGCCACAAAGACCATGGCTCAAAGTAGCCAACAACATATGACCAAAGCAACACAAAAATAGACTTCTCCAAAGCTCCATTTCTTCAATAAGCACCTGCAATAAATACACAATAAGAAGGGAAAACCCAGCCATTTTGAAATGCCCTCCTCCCTACAGTAGACCCGCAAGTGGGTCACCCCCGAGTTAGGGAGGTAGGGATTCACACAGTTGCAAACACACCACAACAAGCATCAAAACAACAACACAAAAATTAACCCCAAGGATAAACACATAACACAACTCATGAGAATGAGTTTGATGGGGGTTAGGGAATGGACCCCTCTACTCAAAGGCCACACCAAAAATACCAAATACCAAGTCTCATGGCCTCAAGCCAAAACCTCCAAAACTACAACTCTCCAAATATCTCAAAATAAACTTCCATGGCACTCTTGCCATTCAAATAATCTTAACAACAAGTAAAAATCCCTCAAAGCCATAAGTAACACAAAATATGGGGGTGACCTCGAGGAGGTTCCTTTCCCCTACCCCAAACAAGTTGAGCCTTACCTCCAAATGGAGCTGCTCTCACCAAACTCCCATCCCACACAAAAATAAAACAACAAACAACAATTTACAAACACGTCATAATAAAATATGCAAGGGTAAAGAACATAGTCATGAAGCTTACCTTCAAAAGCCCTATAATGGAAGCATGTTTGGTGATGAGCTCCAAGCTTCTCCAAACCTTCCAATCTCCCAAATCTCTCTAACTTTCTGCAAAAATTGCTCAAAATAGAAAGAAATCTCTAAAATGCAAGAACCCCACACTCCTCAACAAGAGGAGGTAATATAGGCCTTCTAATTTGGCCTTGAGGAATGAGAAGGTGACACTTGTCACCTTCTCCTTCCTCCTCCTATGCCACTTGCAAGGGAGAGGAAGTGTGAGGGTGACAAGTGTCATCCTCCAATTCTATCTTAATCCTCACCTTATCCACTTGTGCTCTCACACATGTGTGAGAGAACAAGTGGTGAGGTGGCATTCCCTTCCAAGCCTCCATGAGGATAAGGGATGCCATATGGCATCCTCTTATTCTCTAAGATAGCCATCTCCCTCCAAGATGCTCTCACACATGTGTGAGAGTCTTAGAGGAAGATCCCACACACTTGGGAGTCTTGGAAACCTCCCAAGTCTTCCTAGAGAAGGGATTCCCAAGCTTTGGGAAGGGAGATGAGTCTTTCCCAAAGCATGACTCATCTCCCACTCTTATCTAATTCAAATTTCGTCACTTTAACTAAACCTCAATTTAGAGTGACCAAAAGTGAGTTATCCCAAGGTTTAGTTAGTCAAAATTGACCCTAGACCCATGGGTAACCACCCAAGGTAAATTTTGGGACACTAAGGTTCACCTAGGGAGTCATAAATCTACTTTAAATGGCCTCAAAAATAAAAATAATACCAAGTGGTATAAATCAATAAAATTATACAACACATGATATAATTAAATTGAACCAAGGGGTACTAGGCCAAAATGATAAAAATAAACAAGCACTTAAATCAACACTCAATTCAAACGTGATCCTCATCCCTCTTGGGAATGGATCAGTTTCACAGGGAATAACATATGTGTGAATTCTACCTCTAATTTTCTGTGGCCTGGGAATGTAATCCTGTACATCTATATCAAGTGTCAATCATATCATGAATAATCATAGCTGAAGCAACTGGAATTAAATTCATGCCATTGAATACAACAATAATCATCTATAACATAATTCCAGATTAAACTGTATTTTCTATCTAATATCACATAATCATCATCACATAAAGAACTAGGAATCACATCACAAAACATCATCTAATATATCTCGCATGTCTAGTCTCAACATAGCATCAAAATATGATCAAATTAAACCACCATATGTCTAATCAATGTCATATCAAAATCAGGGGATATAATCAAATCTGCATAATGAAACCATAGTCTCTAAAAGTTTAATAATGTCATCAACTGAAATGCAAAATGATAAAAATAAGGAAGGAAAAATAATCGGCCTCACAGATTGTTTGGGTGTTGTTCGGGGGTGTTTTTCTTATCCTCCATGGCTTGACGATATTGTAGCCTAGTGGTGACCATAAGATGACTAGAACAAAGATTGGGGGATTTGATTTTTGGACTGATTTGATAAAGTTGAGATTACTTGTTTTGATACGTTAATATGGGTTGCTTGTGGAAGATTATAGAACTAGATCAATAGTTGATTTGGATAAATGATGGCCTTACACAGAGATAGACTAATGATTTCGATGAAGGCAAATAGTGTTAATGGCGTTAGACCAACTCAAGAGAAGTTTATTCTCTAAGCTAATAAAAGACCAATAACAGATACTAATTCCTCTTTAAAAGACTCAAGAGATGTGATCACTCTCAAATCAAAGACAAACTAGGGGTTTGATGTGATCTAGAATCTATGGTGGAGACCAAATTACACAGCTAGAAAAAACATGAGTAAGGATTTAGGCCTGTTTGGCAAAGATGGAGTCGATGAATAGTAATCTCGAGATGATAAATGGTTCGAAAAGTCCAAGTTTTAGCTAAAAAATGGATGATGATGGTCTGATGGATGCTGGAATAGGTCTAATAGTGCTACAGGATACTGGCTAAATGGTCAAATTGATCAAAAATTGAAGTTTTCTATGATCTAGGCTAAATGGATAAATGGTGACAGACAGAAACCAAAAGCATTGGACTGTGGCTCAATTACGCTTAACTGTGTCTCAAATGCACTGGACTGTGGCTCAATTACACTGGACTGTGGTTCATATGCACTGGATTATGGTTTAGATGTGCTAGACTGCTGTTCAGATGCACTGGATTATGGTTCAGATTCGCTGGACTGTGGTTCAGATGCGCTAGATTATGGTTCAGATGTGTTGTTTTGTGACAGTGATGTTTTCAAGGTCAAATTTGATAAATTTTGATTGAATTTTGGTTGGATTGCTTTGACAAGAGAACAAACACAATAAACAAGATAGTTGAGGACAATAATAAGTGTATGTTCAAGGCTCGTAAAAAGCCCAAATTTCCACCGGTATAGCACAATTGAAGACAAATCAAGAACTTTTTTATTCCTAAGGACAAGCTTCATTCGACTCAAGTGTTATAACACCTAATGTGGGTGTGTACACTATTTTGTCTTTGCGAGAGAGGACAAATAGGGACCTCCAGGACTGGAAGGATGACCCAATAACCCTTTCCCCAAAAAGCTAATAATAGCTTATGCTAAGTCAAGGATTTCTATCTCATCTCAAGGGAGCCTTATGGTGAGTAATCTCAGGGGCGTTGTACCCTTGCACTGAAATTTATCACAATGTTCAGAGGTAGATCGGCTAGTCACTAGCTATGTGGTTTTTAGTTGTTTTTGGGGACCAACGCTTTGCGAGCATCCGACAAGCTACTAAAAGCTTTAACCAACTCTACTAGGAGTGTAATACACCATATGGAAAAGGCTAATGCTGGTTAGGACTTGGCTTTCACCTTGACCAATTTATATAGCGGTCCAAAGGAAAAATCTGCTTAGGGTCATCCCTTTTGGATGAAACACATTCCAAAAGCGGGCCCTTCTAAGGGATAAACAAAAATAAAAAGAGATAGGTCTAGTTTTTTGGTCACCCAATTTTTTACACAAGGGGGGAGCATATACCTATCACCTCACAAGCATGGAAAACACTTGTTCATTTACCCTCTAGATAAGCTAAGTGCTACTATGCTAACCACACAAGATGCAATACAAGATGATTGTTAATTCCTTTTAAGAAATTAAAGTATTTCTAAGACTTTCTAGGAAAAAGATTTGATATCTTCGATAATCATCCTACAAAAGTATGCTAGAAACCTTCTTTAACCTGTGATAAGATGTTACAACAAGTGATATTAGTTCCACACAAACCAAGTAGTTAGCAAAAAGCAATTAAATAAAAAACTCTTAACTATTGTGCAAAGGTGCTACAGAATTTACCAGATGCGCTTGACTGATGTGCAAATGTGTGTTATTTCAGACCAAAAGCACTCAGATATTGTGCAGATGCAGGCTGTTTAGACCAAAAGTGCTTAACAGTTGTGCGGATACGCTCCACTCTAGACCAAAAGCGCTTAAAGTTTGTGCAGATGCGCTTTTTAATAACAGACCTGCAAAAAACAAGGATCTATGTTAAAAAAGCTTAATCGAATGATTATTGAGTGATTGTATGAAGACCCAGGATGTTGTTGGATGATGGAAGCTATGAACCTACAATAATAATGAACTAAAATAAACTGTGAAATGATGGATTAGCTCAAAAATGACAATACCCTTAAATAAATCAGCTTAAGGAGTATGTTAGGATGATTGTAAGACAAATAAATTAGCTTGTCTATAATAGATGATTAGTATGATATGAGAAACCCTAAAAAAATTAGAAAAGCAAGTCAAAAATCTCAAAAACCAAATGCACTAAAAAACCATACAAAGGCGCTACAGAATAGTGCAAAAGTGCTTTAGTGTGCACCAAAGTCACTTCACTGTCACCCGAAGGCGCTTTAATTTTGACTAGATGCACTTCATTGTCGTTCAAATGTGCTTTTTGTGTTGTATGCTCTTTTCTGTCATTGTACTTCAAAAAAATCATTTTTTTCTAAAAAAGCAAAGGTTAGTGGGTCCCACCGGGCATGCCAGAATATGTATAGGTAAAATTGAGATTGATAAAGATCAAAATAATGATAACAACTCAATCATATAACCTTCAAAGAAATGATCTAGATAATAACCAAATAATCAATGAATAATAACGAAAACAATGAAAGCTTTCACCTAGATTGTATTGTTTCCTTGGTTCTTTGTGGATTGCTCAATATATTGTGTACCCACTGTTGCAACATGCAGACATGATGATGATAAGTGCTCAAAGTGCTCAATGTGCTCAATGATGCAATGTATACTCAATGATCTATATGGATGTCTAAGAATAAATGATCGAAGAGAATTTGTGAAGGAGTGAAGGGGGGTATATATAGGTTTCAAGGAAGATCGATCAACAGTGGAGATAAATCAATGAAATAGATAGATGAGATAAATTAAGATGAGTTGAGAGGATATGATGAACCTGCACACGACATGTGTCATGCTTTAAAGCTGATTTTAAAGTTGCTTTGTTGAGTTAACTTCTTGCTAGGATAAAGATAGGATTTGATTTCATAAATTTAGAATTTTTTTTCTAATTTATGAGTTGATGATAAAAATAATAATAAAATCTAATTAACGCAACTTTAGATTTGTTTTTTGAAGTTCTAAAAATAAGACTGATTGTGCACATATAAGAAAATGATATTTTTAGAAGAATATGAAGATAATTGAGAAATTAAATAAATAAATTTAATTAATTAATTGTTCATGATTGAAGAAAAGATAATATTATTCTTGGAAGATAATTGAAGATATTCTAAAATTAGATAAATAAATTTATTTAATTAATTGTACATGATAGACAAAAAGATAAAATATAAATAGAGAATAAATTAAACAAATAAATTCATTTAATTTGTTTTGCATGATAGAGGAATATAAATAGAATATAAATAAAATATTTATTTTATTTATTTTTAGAAGATAATAGCTAACTTTTTTTTTTTAAATGCGCCTGGTAAACTTTTTAACGTGACCGGCGACGCTGGTGCGACACGCCCTCCGGCTCCACGCGAATGCTTTTGCCCGGAGCAATGAACCGGTGAGGCCACAACTGGGGGACCTCATCCCCTAGGAAGAACACTTCAAACCCGTGAGCTCATTGGCCCAGCGAAGGCGTAAAGCCTTGCGAGCTCGTTGGCCCAGCGGGGGTTTGAACTCTGGTGGCCACCACTACATCCTGAGCAACTTAACCACCGAACCATGCCATCATCGACTTGATAATAGCTAACTTAAATAAATTAGAATAATTTATTTAAATTTAAAGGAATAATTGATTAATTAAATAATTAAAAATTATTTAATTGTGGATAAGAGGAATTTAATGATGAATTAATTAAATAATTTATTTATTTAATTAATGTGAATTGGAAGAATTGAAAGAGGATAGGAAATGATTTAATTAAATAATTAAGATTATTTAATTTGGAGGAATAAAGTGGAATGTAATGAAATTAATTAAATAAATAGAATTTATTTAATTAATGTTGAAATCAGGTGATTTAGAGGAAATTGATGAAATTAATTAAATAATTAGATTATTTAATTAACATTGGATGCAAGTGATTTAGGAAGAAATGATGAATGGAAGGAATGTGATGCAAAGGGTCATTTTTAGGTGTCTACACTTATGAAATATAGACAATGTGACAAATATGCTCTTTTCCAAATCTACATCAAATGCTTGACTTTTGAATTTGAAATGCAAAGATGCAAGAATGTTATAAACACCAAGAATTATAAGGTACAGCAAATGAAATAAATTTAATAATGTCACCAAGATATGAAACTGTTATGTTGGAAAAAGTAATCTTGGGGGCTTTTTTCCTCTTAAGGTTTAGCTCCCGGGTCCTTTAGAATGCATTTAGAGCATCTTGCATGATTTTGATGACTCCCGATGAGAAAACCCTGAAGTTTCATGGCAATTTGGACTCAGGGGGTGCACTTAACATAAATCCTACCTAAAATCGGGGGGAGGACTTGGTGTCCGCACGCTAGTTCTGCCCTATTTTAGGTCATGACCAATTTCAAAGTGTCAGTTTATGACAGTTATTTAGGTCCTATAGCGACACGGTAAGTTTGAATTATGAAATTCTTAACGGGAATGTTTGTAGTTGCATATATAAGCACATGTGGTTAAGTTATCATTTGTAAACTAGATGGATATAGTGAACTTGTGGCTTGTGTAAAAGTGATTCAAAGGCATTCATTGTGTTGCAGAGTAGAATTTGTGTTGTTCTTGTGTTTGTATTTGCAGATTTGGCATCCATCTCCTCATGGCATGAAGAGCATCTTCCTTCCATGAGATTTTCACTACAAGGTGATATCAATTGTGTTTTCTATCATTTATCATTTAGATTTTGCCTCTATCCCACAGGGATATGAACTCTTTATCTGACAACGGTGTTTGAAAGACTTGAATGTCTCTCTGGGGCTTAACTGAGGCAAGCCTCTAAACACCACAACCCCCAACCCATTTTTCTATGATTGCAGGTTACAAGTTGTGAAAGCAGAAGAAGTGTAGTTGTAGGAGAGTAGTGCAGATTGTCAGAATGTAGATCAAAGAAGAAAATAGGGACCTAGACTCAGGCACCCACCCATTAGTCCTTCGGATCCCACAACAAAAAAATCTCCGGAATAGCAGGAATAGGTTGCAGACAAGGTTCCCAGATCTTGATAAAAATTGTGGCACTGGACTAGGGTACCCGCTCATTAGTCCTCAAATTTTTCAGACATTGAACTTCAAAATCTGGTATGCATTTGATTGTCATTTGATATCTCTGTGTGCGATGATTTTCTATAATTTGTCTGTTCACGAATTCATGTAATTAGGGTTTTGAGCACAATTGGACTTAATTAAACAACTAAATCACACCATTCCAATATTCCCCTATGTTCCAAGTGACAAGAAGCCTATAGTAGACTCCTCTACTTGGATGAATGTCCTTGAATGTTTAGTGGTGAAAAGAGGATCAACATAAACTATTGAAAACAAACCCTCTTCATATTTCACCTTAAACATTTTGGTGAACCTGTGTTCTTTTAAATTTTGCACCTTACTGAGTGTTGTGCTTCAAATTGACATTCATTTCATTCATTCATATCATTGTTCATCTTATTGCATTTGAAAAATTACAAAAAAAAATTAAAAATTTGAAAAAAAATTAGCATTTTTTAGCTTGCATTTTCAAATAATTTTAATTAATTGCATTTAATTTCAATACATTTATGTCATTATCATCAGATCTAATTTAAATAATAGAAATTCTTCATTCATCATTCATTTAGATTGCATTTTCATGCTTGAATTGATAAAAATTGCTTGAAATTGTGTATTTTTCCATATAACCTAGTTTTGCATTAGCTAGGGTTTGTATTCAAAATCTTGTTTCAGATTTTACTACCCTTTTAAAACACTCTTTAGGATTGATTTCTAACTGTAGTGTTGCATCATAGTGGTTTGCTTGCAAAATTTCATGCCTAGGGTTTGAAAACCTTGATTTTTCACTAGATTTTGGCCTTATCATCCCTCTTTGCACCATACGTGTGTTGTAAAGGATTTTTCTACACTATTTGGCTATTATCAGGGTTATTATCTACTCCCCCTTCTCATATTCTTTACAACACCCTTTTATTGGTCCTTTGCATTGAAATTTGGTGAAAATTTACATATTTTAGCTATATTTTCCCTAGGGTTTGACTTAGATTTACACTCCAAGCGTGTTGTGACAAATTTTCTGGCATTGGGTGACTGATATTAATGATATAATCTGCTGCAACTCCTAAAATTCTTTACAACACCCCTTTTCTCAAGTCTTTGCATTGAAAATTTGTGAAAAATTGCATATTTTAGTGTATTTTCACTAGGTTTTGACTTGTCATCATTCTAGGTTTGCATCAAAAGTGTGTTGTGAAGGATATTGTTGTTTTATTGGACTAATCTCAGACATATTATTTTTGTCCCCTGATCAATTTCCTTACAACACCTTTTCTTTCACTTATTTGCATTGAAAAAAGTTGAAAAATCAAGCATTTTAGGTCATATTTACACATAGTTTTGCACTTGTCTCTTGCTTAACTTTTGAAAAGATTTTAATATTTGATTTTATATTGATGTTACAATACATTTCACCATGGCATCTTTATCTCATTGCTCTTTGGTATCTTTACATGCATATATCAAAAACTTCAAGAATTTCTACAAATTTCTTAATATGAATCCTCATGTTCTCACTTATATACAAGCTATGTATCACAAGGATATATTTAAATGCTCTTCATTTGAAATCCTTGACTATGTATCTGATTTTGACAACTTCACATCTCTCATGAATACATACCCTTGGGTAGCAAAAGATTTGGCAAAACACATTGAGAATGATGAGTGTGAAAGTTCTCTTAATGCTTTGGAGTTAATAGCTAAAACATACAATGATGATGATGAAGAAGATGATTCCATAATTTATCCTACTTCTCTTATAGTTGAATGTCCAAAAACCTTAGATGAGAAGACTATGGATAGCTCTATTAATGATACAACACCTAACCTTCCTAACAACATTATACCTTCCTCTCATTCCAATGCTCTCCCTGGCCAAGCTGTAGCATCAGTGGATGAGAAAAGGTCTCTCACATTAAATCCTCTAGGGATAGATGTTGGGTATAATCAAGAGGAAAACAATGTTAATTCAATATTCACTAATAGATTTTGTAGCAATCTTCCTAAGATGATTGTGCGAGGGGCACCTAGTGCACCTTCTTGCTTAAAACCAGTTATAATAGTTCGAGGACCACCTCAACTTGAGGATTACATCTACAAATATGCACAACAAATTTCTCAAATGAGTCAAGGTGTTTAAAATATGTTACAATAACCATACCACAATGTGATTGCTCACACATACAACACATGTAAGAACAAGCAAAGTAAGCAAGCACCGCATGTGCCTATCTCTCTTCCATGTTCTCAACCTATGCTCCCTCCACCACCTCATCTTACTCATAAAAGTGGTCAAGAATATGATCTTGTTAAGCAGCTTCGCGCTACTCTAGCTAAGATCTCTCTTTGGGATTTAATACAAACATCGCCTACATACCATGGAATGCTCCAAGAAGCTTTACAAAAGGTGATTGTGTCACTTGTTGTTAAGCTGAATGATGTAGCAACTCTATTAGATTGTATGCATGAGACAAAAATGGATATTCTCTTCCAACCACATGAATTACCTTCAATTGAAGTTCAAAACCAATATGATCCACTTATGATCTTTGTCACAATAAATAAAATATTGATAAAACAAGTTATGATTGACAACGAATTAGATCTTAATGTTTGTAGCATTGACCTACTACACAAAATCAAGGTCGACACATCAAAATCAAACCAGATAAACTTAGTATTCGTGTCTTTGATAATCATAGTAGTCAATCGGTAGGTACTATAACCTTACTTGTAAGTGTGGGTCTTGCAATTGTATCTACCCTAGTTCATGGCATGCCTAGTTCTTTATCTTACAACATGATTCTTGGTAGACCTTGGATTCATGCATTGGGGGCAGTTCCTTCCACCCTATATCATTCAATCAAATTTATATTCAAAGATAAACTTCATACTATTCATGTTGATCCTGAACCAGATAACTATTTACATATTGAACAATTTTACGATCATATAAGCTTAAACAATCTACGAGTTGATTCGTCAATGCCTCTTTCCACAGATAATATTGTACAAGACTCTATAACATTGAATGTACTTTTTGGTGATCATTGGGGTTCATTAGATTTTAATCCTTGTAGTGTAGGGGACTATAAACTTAATAGTCCTGACACATCAAAAGTTGCATCGATCTCATCCAAGCAATCTTATGAAATTCCTAAGAAAAATAGAGCCTCCTTGGTAGAAAACAAAGACAATACTCTTACTTATACTGCAAATTATGAGACCTATGAGGCTTCACTATCTTCTAAGGAACTGACATCCCTCTATGGTCAAGGATTTAAAATCCTTTATAACAATTGCGACTATGTTGGAAATGGATGTGGTGTAAATCAACAAGGGATTCGAGTACCTATAGAATCTGCTTCAAGACATTACTCAAGCGGCATTGGATATAATCCTTTTAAAGAAAAGAAAGCCTCTCGTCATCCTAAACTCAATGTTAATACAATTTCAACATGACCAAATCAACATGTGAGATATCTTGAGCTGATAGGCCACACTCGTTGTAGCAATTATTATAGTTGCACTCAAGAGTGACCTCCTCCTAGATATGTATGTTCTTAACATTGGGATGAATCAGGTAAGTATTTCTAACCCTTTACCTCTGTGAATTGTTATGTGTGTTAGGGTTAGCCAGCAGAAGATATCAATTAAATGCAAATAAAGGTTAAACAGAGGAATGGAAATACACAGAAATAATAACAGTGAGAGACAAGTTTTAACGTGGTTCACCCAAACCTGAGCTACATCCACCAATAAAGAGTCCAATATTATTATCCAGTAAATCAAACTGATTACAACCTGTAATCCTTGCAGCTTAATACCACTGCAAATGCTACAATACATCAACAAAAACCCTAACCCTTAGCCGCTTTTATCAAGCCTTATGTTGGTTACAAAAATAAGGTTTTTTTATGTCAGCCAATAGAAAAAATAACTCCCAACGCCTTAATAAAATAATAAAAAATCATTGGAGGTTTCAAGGGCACTGCCCCCAAGCCTCCGCAAGGACACTGCCCCTCGAACCCGCCCTATGTCGCGATAGGGAGCGCGCCAGGGGCACTACCCCTGGACCCCGCAAGGGGCGTTGCCCCTTGACCCCATTAAATAATTTGGGGGGAAACCGCACTGATAAAAGTGGGGTAAATTTAACCTCTGAGTCTGATTAGGCTCCATATAACAACAATCTCCCACTTGGACACTGATCATACTCCACACCATATCATCTTCCACTTGGAGACTGATCATAACACTGCTAACCCTATAGCTCCCACTAGAAATAAGCACCCTAGACTCTGTTGTTCTAATTTTATTATTTTTCAGTCTTGAAGACCAACTGAAGCTAAAGAGGAGCTCGTCTTCTCTCTTGTCACGGCCTTCGTAAACATATCCGTTGGATTTTCATCTGTATGTATCTTTTCCAACCTTAATTGTCCATCATCTAACACCGACCGGATGAAGTGATACCTGAGCTCTGTATGTGTTTGGTCTTTGAATGCAAGGCAGAATTCTTTGCAAGATGTATGGCACTCTGACTGTCTGTATACAATGAATTGTTAGCCTGTTGTTTTCCCAATTCTTCCATGAAAGATTGCAGCCATATCATCTCCTTGCTTGCCTCTGTTGCAACTACATACTCTGCCTCTATGGTGGATAAAAAAACCACCTTTTGCAACCATGAGATTCAACTCACTGTTGTCCCACTTACAGTAAAGACATAACCTATAGTACTTCACCTAGTATCAATATCCCCTGCCAAATCTGAGTCTATATAACTTGCTAAATCAGTATTAGAGCCCCCAAAACATAAGTGTTTATTGGATGTACCTCTCAAATATCTAGGAATCCATTTTACCGCATTCCAATGCTCCAATCCGGGATGACTCATATATCTGCTTACGACTCCTACAGCATGTGCAATATCTGGTCTCATGCATACCATGGTGTACATTAAACTTCCTATAGCTGAAGCATATGGTACCTTGGACATTTTTTCTTCCTCCTCTTGTGTCTTAGGACACATCTCCTTAGTCAATTTCAAATTACTAGGCAAAGGTGTGCTGACAGCTTTTGCATTCTCCATATGAAATCTCTGCAACACCTTTTCAACATAATCAGCCTGAGATAGAGTCAATTTTTTGTTCTTCCTATCTCTACAAATTTTCATACTAAGGATTTATTTTGTTGCCCCCAAATCCTTCATAGCAAATGATTGTGCTAACAGTTGTTTTAACTTCTTATGTGATCCATGTTAGACCCTGCTACAAGCATGTCATCCACATATGAACATAAAATAATATAGTTGTCATTATCCAACCTCTTAAAATAAACAGAATGGTCAGAATTACACTGGTTGTAGCATGTTCAGCCATAAAACTATCAAATTTCAAATACCATTGCCGCAGTGCTTGTTTCAAGCCATATAAACTCTTCTTCAATCTATACATCAGTTTCTCCTTAGCTTTGACCTCAAATCCCTATGGTTGTTCCATATAGATCTCCTCCTCCAAATCACCATGGAGAAAGGCAGTTTTCACATCTAGCTATTCCAAATGCAAATCTTTAGCAGCCACAATACTTAAAACAGTATGAATAGAAGTCATCTTAACAACCAGAGAAAATATCTCATCAAAATCAATACCTTTTTTCTATGCAAATTCTTTTACAACTAACCTGACTTTAAATCTTTTCTTACCTCCATCTTCCTCTTTTAGCCTATAAACCCATTTGTTTGGTAAAGCCTTTTTACCTGCAGGCAACTTACATAATTCCCAAGTCTGATTTTTCAGCATGGAGTCCATTTCTTCTTTCATTGCAAGCTCCCACTGAACCTTTGTATCCACCTGCATAGCTTCATCATACCCTTCCGGTTCACCAGCATCTGTTAACATAATATAATAGAAAGAGGAGAAAACCTTTCAGGAGGTCTACTTAGCCTTGTTGACCATCTAACATCCATTGGAGTTTGTGGTATTTCTTGTTGTTGTTGAAGAGCATGAGGAACCACTGAAACATCATTATCTGAAATATCATCCAGCACCACATAATCCTTTTCTTTCTTCTCATGTTGTTGCAACTGATCTTTGTACAGCACCTTCTCATTGAATACAACATCCCTGCTTCTCACAATTTTCTGATTTTCAAAATCCCAAAGCTTATAACCAAATTCATCAATGCCATATCCAACGAAGGTACATTTTTTTTGATTTTACATCCATCTTGGTTCTATTTTCAGAATCTACATGTGCAAATGCTTCACATCCGAAGGTTTTGAGAAAAGAATAACTCACCTTCTTACCTTCCATGCTTTCTCTGAAATACCACAACCCAAAGAAACTAAAGGACCTCTATTAATTAAATATACAGCGGTGTTGACAACCTCTGCCCACATGTTTAAAGGTAGCCCAGCATGCAATCTCATGGTTCTTGCACGTTCCATTATTGTCCTATTCATGCATTCAACCACTCCATTCTCTTGTGGAGTCCCTGGAACTATTTTCTAGCCTATGAATTCCATTAAAGGAACAATAATCCTCAAATTTGTTGCTGCAATACTCACCACCATTATCAGATCTGAGACATTTTAATATTTTACCCGTCTCATTCTCAATCAAGCTTCTCCATTTCTTAAATGTTTCAAATACATTAGATTTCTGCCTAAGGAAATAAATCCAAACCTTCCTAGTTGCATCATCTATGAATGTAACATAATACCGAGAGCCGCCGAGAGAAGATACCTGAGTCAGTCCCTATACATCTATATGCACAAGCTCAAACTTTTCATCTTTCTTTTGCTTCCCATCCTTGAGAAAACTGACTCTCTTTTGTTTGCCATACACACAACTTTCACAAAAATCCATATTAATACATTTCAGACCTGGTAAAACTTTCTTAGAATGAAGTACCTTCATACCTTTTTCACTCATATACCCAAGTCTGTTATGCAATAGTGTTGTCTCAGAACCTGCAGCAACTGTTTCAGTCTCTTCCTGCGAACTTGCAGCAATTGTTCCTGAACCTGTTTAGTTTTTCTCTACAACAACTAAAGTAGAAGGAATAGTATGCCCTGTACAAAGATATAGGTGCCTACTTTCACACATTTTGCTACTATTAAGGCACCTCTTGAAACCTTCCAATTTTTATCAGTAAATGTAACAATGCAACCTTCATCAGCTAGCTGCCCTGCTAAAATTAAATTCCTACTCAGCCTTGGAACGTGCCTTACCTCTTGTAGTAGCCAATAATTCTCATTCTACAACTTAATCTTGATTCTTCCCTTTCCAACAATCTAACAGGGTTCGTTATCTCCCAAATAAACAAGCCCAAAATCCCCTTGGACATAATCAAGAAAATAATTTTTATGGGGCGTAACATGAAATGAGGCCCCTGAATCTAAAACCCATAAATCATCAGCATTATCTAGGGAAAGAATCAAAGCATCATCTTCAAATTTATTACTTACCACATTTGCCTCCTTATTGCCTTCTTGTTTGTCTCCTTCTTTATTCTTCCAAGACCAGCAATCTTTCTTCAAATGACCTAGTTTTCCACAGTACCAGCAATCCTTTTGTCCTCTGGATTGGGACCTCTTGTTCTTTGATTTTCCTCGTGACTTCCCATGACCTCCAGAACCTTTTCCTCTCTCCTTTGATCTACCAAAACACTACCTGATGTGGACCCTCCTGATCTTTTTTGTCACATTTCCTCACTAAGGATAACACCAACAACATCATCAAATTTCAAAGTGTTTAAACCAGAGACAGAGTTACTTACAGCCATTACCAAGCTATTCCATCTTTCTGGCAAAGAACATAATATCAAGAGAGCCCTCACCTCTTTATCAAATTTCATTTTTACAGAAGTTAATTGACTGGTAATCATATTAAACTCATTTAAATGATCTGTCACAAATCCACCTTCAATCATTTTTAGATTAAATAAATGTTTCATGAGAAATACCTTATTTGAGGCTGAGGGTTTTTCATACATTTTAGCCAAAGCTTTCATTAGTTCACTTGTTGTCGTCGCTTCTGTTATATTGAATGCCACAGATGGTGCCAAGCACAATCGAATGGTTCCCAGTACCTTTCTATTCAGAAGATTCCAATCCTCATCAGTCATTGTTGCCAGTTTATTGGCTATTCCTTCCAATGGCCTCCATAAATCCTTCTGATAGAGATAATCCTCCATCTGCATCTTCTATAACTGATAGTTCTGCCCATTGAATTTATCTACCTTCAATTTACCCTCATCCGCCATTGCTCGCACTCAACCGTGAGACTCCCACTCAACTGTGAGACCTTCCTGCATACGATAATCAAACACAACCCGCTCTGATACCACTTGTTAGGGTTAGCCAGCAAAAGATATCAATTAAATGCAAATAAAGATTAAACAGAGGAATGGAAATACACATAAATAATAACAGTGAGAGACAAGTTTTAATGTGGTTCACCCAAACCCGAGCTACATCCACCAACAGAGAGTCCAATATTATCATCCAATAAATCAAACCGATTACAACCAGCAATCCTTGCAACTCAATACCGCTGCAAATGCTACAATACATCAACGGAAACCCTAACCCTTAGCCACTTTTATCAAGCCTTATGTCGGTTACAAAAATAGGGTTTTTTTATGTCGGCCAATAGAAAAAATAACTCTCGACGCCTTAAGAAAATAATAAAAAATCATTAGAGGTTTCGGGGACACTACTCCCGCGAGGGAGCTACCCCTTGACCCTACCCTGTATCACGACAAGGAGCGCGCCAGGGGCGCTACCTCTTGACCCCATCTTGGGGGCGCAGCCTCCAAACCCCCGCAAGGGGTGCTGCCCCTTGACCCCATTAAATAATTTGGGGGGAAACCACACCGATAAAAGTGGGATATATTTAACCTCCGAGTCTGATTAGGCTCCATATAACAACAATGTGTTGTCTAGGCCTCCTAGGATGACCCTCGATTCTCTTATAAGGTCCAGGATACCAGGAGACCGCCTCTGTTGTGAACTTCTTCTATTTGTATCATCATTCCTCTATATTGCTTCTCCTCTATTTTTCATTGTTGTGTGTTGTGTCTTATAGACATAGCATTGCAGTTGGTGACTTGGGGGCACCCTCCTACGTGACTGTCCCTAAGGCATTTGTTTCTCCTCTCTTGATTTATTGTTTCCCATCCTCTAATGGTTCTATCTAGCGGGCGGATGATGAAAAACTTATTATACTGATGCGGACCTAGTGTCCCTTTAGTGATAAATCAAAAAATAGATCTAGTCCATATATGACGATGGGGTTGTTATATATTATCTAACGCTTGGCTAGTAGAATCACTCCGTGTGATCTTGATGGTGTCTTATCGCACTTACAAAACATAACAATACTGCTGCTTCATGCACTTTGTCTATCTTGAATCTTGCATTATTAATTGTTGTTTATCATGATTATATGGATGCTAACACTTTTCTTGCAGGAATGTGTTTGTGGGAACATTTGGCAATCGTAAAGTACATGTCACCTCCAAGGGGCATGGGCTTTGTGAGAGCTCGTGTTCCCTTGTGTGTTTTCTTCCTACCTTAACGTGCTTCATATCGTGACATGATATCAACCACCTTAAGGTGGGGGCATATATAAGGTAAGTTGTTTGTTTTAGATGCTAGTAAAGTGTGTTTGTTCTCAGGTGCAGTCTTAAAGACTAGCGGTGATGAGTCCCTTCTGCACTCTGAGATTTGTTTGAAATCAACTTGCAATCATTTAAGCCTTCTGCGAAGGTGAGATATCGCACATATCCTTTTTATCTTAAGCCCTCTGTGGAGGTGGGGACGGTGTATTTCTCGTGGAGAGTACACATCCTGTCATTTTCTAAAAGTCCTCTACGGAGGCGAGGAGTGGTTCTGTGACTAACTCAACCCTTAAGCGTGTCTTCAGCAATTGTTGTAGCAAAGCCCAATCGTCGATGTGTGCCTGTAATGTGCCTAAGATGGTGATGAACCTATAAATAGGAACACTCCATCACTTGTCTATCGTGTTTTCTCCATGTCTTCTAAGTGTGTGTGTGTATTGCATGTTTGTTCCCAAGCATAGTCTAAAGACCGGTGGTCCTGTGCTTTGGGATTTGTATGGCGTGCTTGATTTGTTTTGTGTGTCTATTGCCCCATATGCAGTTTAAAGACCGGTGGTGATGAGTCCCTCCCGCATTATGGGTGGTGTGTTTACTTTTCTTGTACTTGCATCTGCATTTCATATATATGAAAATGAAAATGAAAAAGAAAATCATCACTATCTTCACTACATTCACTGTATTCATTGTGTTTTTTGTGTCTTCAATATTGTCTTCTCCATGCTCTGCGTGACTATAACTATCTTCTCTATGTTTTACGTGCCTGTTACTGTCTTCTCTATGATCGGTGTGTCTTCTTCATGCTTGGCATGTTTGATGTGTTTGTTGACCATACTTTAGTGCATGTATTGGCCTTGTGTTTATACATACATTAAAGTGGGGGCTAAATGTTATGTCAGAAAAAGTAACCTTGGGGACTTTTTTCCTTTTAAGGTTTAGCTCCCAGGTCCTTTAGAATGCATTTAGAGCATCGTACATGATTTTGATGACTCTCGATGAAAGTTTCATGGCAATTTATACTCAGGGGGTGCACTTAACATAAATCTTGCCTGAAATAGGGGGAGGACTGGGTGCATGCGCCCTAGTCCTGCCCTATTTTAGGTCAAAACCAATTTCAAAGTGTCAGTTTATGACTGTTATTTAGGTCCTATGCCAACACAGTAAGTTTGAATTACGAAATTCTTAGCGGGAATGTTTGTAGTTGCATATATAAACATGATTAGGTTATCATTTGTAAACTAGATGGATATAGTGAACTTGTGGCTTGTGTAAAAGTGATTCAAAGGCATTCATTGTGTTGCAGAGCAGAATTTGTGTTGTTCTTGTGTTTGTATTTGTGGATTTGGCATCCATCTCCTCATGGCATGAAGAGCATCTTTCTTCCATGAGATCTTCACTACAAGGTACTATCAATTGTGTTTTCTATCATTTATCATTTGGATTTTGCCTCTATCCCGCAGGGATACACAATCTTTATCTGACAATGGTGTTCGAAAGACTTAAATGTCTCTTCGGGGCTTGACTGAGGCAAGCCTCTAAACACAACCCCCAACCCATTTTTCCTTGATTGCAAGTTACAGGATGCGAAAGCAGAAGAAGTGGAGTTGCAGAGGAGTAGTGCAAACTATCAGAATTGCAAATCAAAGAAGAAAATAGGAACCTAGACTCGGTGCCTACTCATTAGTCCTCTGAATCCCACAACAAAAAAATCTCTAGAACAGCAAGAACAAGTTACAGACAAGGTTCCCAGATCTCGACAAAAACTGTGGCACTAGACTAGGGCGCCCGCTCATTAGTCCCTGACTTTTCTGGACACTGAACTTCAAAATCTGGTATGCATTTGATTGTCATTTGATATCTCTGTATGCGATCATTTTTCGTAATTTGTCTGTTTGTTCACGAATTCATGTAATTAGGGTTTTGAGCATAATTGGACTTAATTGACCAACTAAATCACATCATTCCAATCTTCCCCTATGTTCCAAGTGACAAAAAACCTATAGTAGACTCCTCTACTCAGCTAAATGTCCTTGAATGTTTAGTGGTGAAAGGAGGATCAACATAAACCATTGAAAACAAACCCTCTTCATATTTTACCCTAAACAGAAACAACTCACTAATCTACAAACCCTAGGTTCAAGACTAGCTAGATTTTCAAGGAATGCAAGGTTTTTGTAAACCCTAACAATGAAATAATGTAAAATTAAGCTATGAAAGTATGTCAAATGATGAATGAATGTAACCTAATTAGATCTAGGGAATAAAATAACTCAAATCTGAAGATGCCCAAGTGCAAAATACGATGGGTTCACCAAAATGTTAGATGGAAAAGAGAGAAATAGCCTAAAAGGTTAAACTAGGTCAAACCCTCTTCCATCCAACATTAGAACACAAGTCGAGCTTGGATTATACCCTTGAAGGAGAGCCAAACTATAGGGGCTTTGTCCCTTTGTTTTATAGAGGAGAATAAACCAAATCCAACCAATCCAACTAGGGCAAAACATGAAACCCTAATTGAGCAAGATCAGAGCATAACAGACTATCAGAAATAGCTACGGACAATTTGAAAGCATAGCAAAGACCAGTGAACAGAGAAGAACATGGATCTAAGTTTGGGAGCCAGAAAGACTAGGGTACTAGGTGCCCTAGACCCAATTTAGGGTTTTATAGAAACTCAGGGCTTCGCCACACATGTGTCTGTAAAACCTTCCTTCTTCCTAGATCTTGCCTCCTGAAACTTGTTTCTTCAACTTGCAGACATGAAAGAAGGAAAAATGGTTGGTTCTATTTGTATACACCTAAAAATGACACGACTCTAGCTAAATAAATATTTTAAATATTTATTTCATTCTAATTCCTCTATCAATAAATAAATAAATCAATTTATTTATTTTGATTCACATTCCTCCACCAAAATTAAATAAAATCATTTATTTAATTAAATCATCCCAATTCTTCTAAAATCATTCTAAATTAAATAATACCAAATTATTTAATTAATTCTTCTCATTCTCCATATTTAAATAAATCCAAATATTTATTTAAATTATCTATTTCCTCCAAAATTGAATTAATACCAAAAGTAATTCAATCAATCCACGTGCACATCTAATTAAATATTTCAATATTTAATTAGCTAATATTCTCTCACCCATATGTGCTATTTCTCCTCCAATCATATTAGTTAACTCATCAATCAAAATAGTTAACTAATTAGTCATCTAAGTTCACTGTTCAATCATCTCAGTCAACTCCCCAATCAGCCCACTTATCTCTCTAATCTATTATGTTAACTGATCAATCATCTCAGTTAACTCTTCAATCTATTATGTTAACTCCCCTAATGCATGAAGGAGCTTGGACACTTGTCCTCTTCTGATACCCTCTCAAATTTCCTCAACCATTGATCTTCTTATTCATTCTACACCATTGATCTTCTTTCTCACAAATCTATAAATACAACCCCTATTCCTCTATTTGAATCATCCAAGTTTTTTATAAACTTACACTGCAAGAATCACAGCGCGCCTTTGGCACAAATCACCCCATACTTTGAGATCAATTGTTACCATTATCACCATTTTCACTGCATTGTGAAGATCCTCTTCATTGCAAGACCTATCAACAGCCATTCTCCATTTTCATCTTGGAAAAAAAGCAAGAAAGTGCACCTTCTAAGGGCTCTATTCATACACGAGATCAATTTGAGATAGGCGACCAATGGAAGTCACGAAATAGAAAGGTTTGCAAGGTATTGTGTTCTTTGTGTTTGAATCTTATTTGTTTCATTTTCTATTGAGTTATTGGATTATATTGATATATTGATATTATTCACATTTTCTAATAACACTATTTAAGAGATTGTGTACCCTAGGAGGGCAGAGACAAATCTGAAGTAGAATGGAATGCTATCACAAAGCATAAAGGAAAGGAGTCAACATGAGCATGGAAACTCTAGCTTGCTTGATGCAGCGTCACAACTTGACTCAAGAAGTTGGTGTAGCCCAAAGAAGTAGAGAGATCTTCATAAGACCTGCAAGACGTTAGTACAACAGTAATAATCCACCATATAGATCTTTAGAGAATAATAGAGAGCATGAGAGAGAAGAAGAAAGATTGTGAGTGTTCCTAGATTGCTTACAAAACTTAGATATGTTCAAATGAATAACCTAACTTGCTTATATATGCATTCCCATTGATTTTCAGAGAATTAAACCAAATGAGGCTAACATCAAGGAGCATTAGAGATGTCCTAAGCTGACATTGCATTAAATTAGGTATGGCCTAAATGAGGGCCTAGGGCACTAGGTACCCTATTCCTTTAACCCCACAAACTCCAAGATAAGCCACTTTAAGTGTGTTTAGGTCAGCCCTATAGTTATTTTCCAGGTTTTGTACATTGGGATCAAGAATTAATTATTTAATCCTTAAAATGGTGTAAAATAGGTCCTGATTAACAAGTTAACACTTTTTTGCATAACACATTTATGTGAAAAAGATTTGATATTCATGGATCAATTTATAGATTTTTGAAAATGATGATCAAAGGTGAGGATTCGCATGAAAGATCAATGGCTAAAATTAATCGAGAGGACTTGATGAGGGAATTAACTAATTTGATTGATGAGTTAGCTCATTTGATTGATTAGTTAGAAAAATTTGATTGAAATTTATTGCATAGTTAACTCTTTTGATTGATTTTTGATTGAGTAGTCAATTTGAGTGGTTAGTGGATGAAATTATGGGGGTTAATTTCATGGATAATGGATAATTCATGAAATAATGGATAATTAGGAAAGTAAATAAAATATTAATTTTATTGACTTGTGATGAGAAAATAGAAATGAATTGATTAATTAAATAAATTGTATGAATTTATTTAATTAATAGATGGAAAATGTTAGTTTAATTAATTGATAATTAAAGATTATTTAATTAATATGGAAAAAGGAACTAGAAATGGATTAAGAAAATGATGTAGATGAAGTGTAATGTGATGTAGTGGAAGGTGTTATTTTCTCTTAATAGACTCAATCCAATCACTCTTGAAAGTTTGACTCACCAAATTATAGGTCTTGCTTCACAATTGCACCTAATTCCTTGTAGCCCTATTTTTGAGGTTTTCTGAGCATATCTTTTGGAGAAGGATGTAAACCTAGAAACCAATGACCTTTCCAAATACCCTTTTGGAAGTTATATAACATATGTTGAAATGGGCATAGGTTATTTTAAAACAAAATCCTCAAAAAATGATTGTCCCTCTTTTCCTAAGCCTAATTAGGCCACTTTTACAAAGCAAGTACTCAAAATCCTTCGCCCAAACTTTCCCAACCTATTCTATCACCCTTTTCAGGTTACAAATAGCCAAAATCAACATGTTTTGGACAAAGATAGGCCTTCTACATCACCAAACCACCATACCCTAGTTCTAGGCCTGTTTTAGGCTAGTTTCCATGAGGGTTTATTGGATATACACCTTCCACACCTTACCAAACTTTTTCAATGGCTCAAAAACTTTAGGTTAGGCCTGCACATGCTTCCCAAACTCTCCTTTATCCTTTGTCACCACTGTTTCATCAAACTCTCACTCAAAACCACTATTCTCAAGCCAAATTTCACACAAAACCCTTGGGGCAGCCTCCAAAACTCCACCAAAACACATTCTCTACTCTTGGAAATTACATAGACATCAAAAACTACTCTAACCCACTCATTCCACCAATTGACAAAGGAAACTACTAGTGAAATGTGTGTTAGTTCCTTTAAAAAGCTTTCAAACCCTTATGACAAGGTATACACAGGCAGTTATAGTAAAATGATTCAAACTTTCACCCAATACAACATGAAACCCTCAAACCACATGAAAAATGATGTTAACTCAGGCCTCCATCTAATTCATGAGGTTTTATAACATTTATACCATGTATGGAGTCGTACCAAGGCTGGGAACAGTCACTTTTCAGAGAAAGAATACAGAAAACATAGTAAAATCAGGTTATTTGTTATTAGTTTCACTTCAAACTATTCCAAATCCTCTTACAACGAGTTCTCCATCCTTTATACATGCCTTTCCCTCCAAAATCAACTACTTAACTGACCCAAACGACCATTTGAAACTCATTGACCCTTGGTGTTCCCATAGTGTGTTTTTGCACTTCTTACATAGCAAATATTGACAATATTACAAAAACATGACAACCTTACTCAACATGAATCCCTAATACATACTAAGTGGTCTAATAAGACCTTATTCACTTGACAAAAAGACTCAAAAACACCTAGAACCTAACAAAGACCACCATCAAGACCTTATTTACAAACTTTGTACAAGATAACTTGGTGCCCCTGCACCATACACACTGCCAAAAAGAAGACCTCATGTCCCATGAGGACTATACTGCCTTGAACTTTGCCTTTTCACTTCACCTCTTTGACCTCCAAATTCTCCTTTGTCTTGAATTCCTCTTCCCTAGATCAGGTACTGTGGTCCTGCATTGTCCCTTGCATCCTTGAACTGATTTCTACCTTGCCACTGTCTCATTCCTTCAAACTGCCCTGTCATCTGCCTCTTATCTTTTGCCTCATCAATATCTGATGTTGAACTTGCCTTTACCTCTGCAAACAATCTTGTTCCATTCTTGTCTTGGACTATCATCTTCATATCCCTTGTTGCATGCTTGGACTCAATCTCTTTCTTTGGCCAAACATCCATTTCCACTTCATCTTTCTCTCTTATCTCTGTCATGAAATTCTCTACCCTCACTATCACTGTCATGTCAGATTTAGACACCATTGTCCTTAATGTTCCTGCCCCTAAAATCTCTATCTTTTCATCTTAACAAACAGATTTAGGAACCTCTATCCTAACAGGGATTGACTGTCCCCTTACCTCTGCTATATTCAGTGGACAAAATACTATCCCTACCATGACCCTGTCATGCCAACCTTGCATTCCAATCACCAACTTGACCTGCTCCTTATCTATCTCTATTATCTCTTCATCTTTTCTACCTTTCAAACTTACTTCCCTCTTCAAACTTATTGCTTTGTTGTCCTCTAACTTAGGAGTGACTGAAACCTTCATCTTCTCTTCATCCTCAACTTTCACAAACTCTTTCTTACCCATCATTATGACCTTGGCTACCTTACCCTGCTCCTTGACATCTTCTTGCAATGGAATCAAAATGAAGGTACTTACATCATGCTCAATCTAATAATTATTACTTCTACCATCATAAATGACATGTTTGTCAAACTACCATGGTCTCCCAAGCAATAAATGACAACAATCCATAGGTACAACATCACAAAGTACATTGTCTCTATATCCACCAATATGAAACTCAACTAAAGCTTGTTCATTAACCACAAGTGACTGATCATTACTCAACCAAGATGCCTTATAGGGTGCTTTATGAGGAATCCTTTCTAATTTCAGTTTATCAACCATTTCACAAGACACCATATTTTCAGTAGAACCTGAATCTATGACAACTTTGCATACCTTTCCCTTGCATTTGCATGGTGTCTTGAATAGTGCCTTTCTTTGAGTCAGCTCCTTCTCCTTGGGTACCTTCAAGAGTTGTCCTTTCACCATCAATGTTTCCCCATCCTCTAGAATAGCATGTAGAGAGGGTGACTTCCCACTTTCCTTATCCTCCTCTTGCACAATTTGAGCCCTCTTGTCACCAACACTTGAAGTAGAGCCTTGTCTTTCAGGACACTTGAAGGATGGATGACCAAACTGATTGCAATTGTAGCATCTTCCTAAAAATATGTTTGAACTTCTAACTACACCAAATCTACCTCTAGGGCCTCTAAATCCACCCCTTGCATCAGCAACGTGTTCCTTACCTTTGTTTGCATCTTCTTGTTCATCATGGGACTATTTTGATGTAGGAAATGATCATCTTCCTCTCTAATTGTTGCCTCTTCCCCTAATAGATTTGTCTTGCCTTCTTTTGATCTTCTCTTCAACCCTTACTGCCATTTGATAACACTCTTCAACAATTCTTGGATTTGCCACAACTAATTCATCTTGAATGTTAAATCTAAGTCCACCAAAGTATCTAGCAACTTTTTCAACTTCATCTTCCATTCTACCTAATCTTATGCTTAAATTATAGAATTCATCAGTATAGGTCTTAACATCTAAGTCCTTTTGCTTCAAACCTTGGAGTTTCCTTGAACTTCATAGTCTTTAGGAAGAAACTTACCTTTGAGTTTACCAATCATTCTGTCCCAAGAAACTATGCTTGATTTACCTTGCTTTCTCCTCTCAGCTTGTTCATATTCCCACCATAACAAGGCATGTCCCTTCAGTTTTGTCTTTGCAATCTTGACCTTCTTCTCTTCAGGAACATCTTCACATTCAAAGTGATTATCCATGGCTGCAATCCAATCTAGTAACTCTTCATCATTAAAACCTCCTCCATACATGGGCAAATCAACCTTGGACTTATATTCTTCTCCTCTTACTTCCTTCAAAATCCTTATTGTCCTCTACTCATCAAGATCCATCTACTCTTCCTCTACTTCATTCTCTTCTTCCCCTTCTTCCTCGGATTCACTCTCATCTCCTAGAACCATACCTCTTTTCTGACTTGACTCCAAGGAAGAAAGCCTTGCCAAAACAACATTATTAGACTCTAACAACTTAGCATGTCTCTCCTTTAACTCCTGCAACTCTCTAGTAGTGCCACTAGTCTTAGGAGGCATCTTGACTCTTCAAATTCTAACCTTTCTTTTATGCAAACTTCAACCAATCTCCCTCAAGAGATCTAATCCATGTGCTCTGATACCAATTGATGTAGTGGAAGGTTTTATTTTCTCTTAATAGACACAATCCAATCACTCTTGAAAGTTTGACTCACCAAATTATAGGTCTTCCTTCACAATTGCACCTAATTCCTTGTAGCCCTATTTTTGAGGTTATCTGAGCATATCTTTTGGAGAAGGCTGTAAACCTAGAAACCAATGACCTTTCCAAATACCATTTTGGAATTTCTATAACATATGTTGAAATGGGCATAGGTTATTTTGAAACAAAAGCCTCAAAAAATGATTGTCCCTCTTTTCGTAGCCTGAATTAGGCCATTTTTACAAAGCAAGTACTCAAAATCCTTCACCAAAACTTACCCAACCTATTCTATCACCCTTTTCAGGTTGCAAATAGACAAAATCAATAGGTTTTGGACCAAGATAGGCCTTCTACATCACCAAACCACCATACCCTAGCTCTAGGCCTGTTTTAGGCTACTTTCCATGAGGGTTTATTTGATATACACCTTCCACACCTTGCCAAACTTTGTCAATGGCTCAAACGCTTTAGGTTAGGCCTGCACATGCTTCCCAAACTCTCCTTTATCCTTTGTCACCACTATTTCATCAAACTCTCACTCAAAACCACTATTCTCAAGCCAAATTTCACATAAAACCCTTGGGGCAGCCTCCAAAACTCCACCAAAACACATTCTCTACTCTTGGAAATCACATAGACATCAAAAACTACTCTAACCCACTCATTCCACCAATTGACAGAGGAAACTACTAGTGAAATGTGTATTAGTTCCTTTGAAAAGCTTTCAAACCCTTATGACAGGGTATACACAGGCAGTTACAATAAAATGATTCAAACTTTCACCCAATACAACATGAAACCCTCAAACCATGTGCAAAAGGATGTTAACTCAGGCCTCCATTGAGTTCATGAGGTTTTAGAACATTTAGACAGTGTATGGAGTCGTACCAAGGCTGGGAACAGTCACTTTTCAAAGAAAGAATACAGAAAACATAGTAAAATCAGGTTATTTGTTATTAGTTTCACTTCAAACTATTCCAAATCCTCTTACAATGAGTTCTCCATCCTTTATACATGCCTTTCCCTCCAAAATCAACTACTTAACTGACCCAAATGACCATTTGAACTCATTGACCCTTGGTATTCCCATAGTGTGTTTTTGCACTTCTTACATAGCAAATATTCACAATATTACAAAAACATGACAACCTTACTCAACATGAATCCCTAATACATACTAAGTGGTCTAATAAGACCTTATTCACTTGACAAAAAGACTCAAACACACCTAGAACCTAACAAAGACCACCATCAAGACCTTATTTACAAACTTTGCACAAGATAACTTGGTGCCCCTGCACCATAATGACATGGAAATGTGTTAGTCGGTTTTAGGTGTCTACAAGCATCATAGTAGGCATGGGAATGTATGACAAGAAATATAATAAGAAATGCTAGGGCAACATGAGAAACTCAAATGGTAAGGCAAGGGTTGTAAATTCATGAATAACAAAAGACATAAGGGTGTGGAAGGTAAAATAGGAAAACAATAGGTAAAGGATCAACCTAAGTGTGAATAAAGGCAAATGCAAATAAAGCATAGGCATAAAGAGGATGTAAACAAGAATAGGACAAACTATGTCAAGAAAGGAAAATAGAAACCAAAATGCCCCCAAGTGGGGGAAGATACACATGAAACCAAAGATAGAAGGAGAAATGAGTGTGAAAAGCACAACAAACAAGGCATATCAAAAAGGTTAAAATGTAAGGACTGACAAGGTAAATGGAAGAATAGTCAAGTGGGATCACAACATACAAGGCATAAGCAAAAGGCCAAAGTTGAAATGATAAAAAAATATAAGAAAGAAGTGAGATGAACTACACAGCACATGTTCAAAGTCACATGTGTCAACATGCACCACTAAAGGTGTATTTGTGTCATTGACATCCTAACTAGGAACATGAATACATAATTATAAAGCCAAGAAAAGGAGATCAAAAATCACAAATGTGGTAACTAATAAGGATATATAAGTAATGAATTCATTTTTCATATCAAATGGCCTCTCTTTTATGTCATATGTAACCTCAATATATTGTGTACTATTGTGAACAAGACTAACTTCATGTCATACATGATATTTTCCCCATAACTTGTCTTATTAAGTGAGAAAGTTGTGTTCTCATGAGTATCCTTGGTGTATAGATTCCCTTTATCTATAAATTCTTGAATTTTGAGTTGGAACGTAATGCCTCTATGCTTAGAATATTCATGTGTATGATGAGAAGTACGTTAAATATATGTATTATCCATATGGATAGTAGGAGAACAAGGATATAAATATAAATCATGAGAGGACATTGCTAAGTCCACACTATCCTTATGTGAACCAAGGCTAGAGAAATAGTCAATGAAAGCATGAGCTAAATTCATGAAGTGTAAAGAAAACAAGATGCATCAAAACATTACAAAGCTTTACCACTCAAATATAATCTAAACTCACTACTAATAAGATGTTGTCATATAAATGTTCATAATTAGCGAGTAGAAATGATTTCACATGCAACGAGGCATCTATAGAACCATTAAAATCATCATACATTAACTCCTCACTAAGGCTCATAATATCATGATGTAATGTAATAAAAAGCAATGAACCATGAATAGTGCCAACATGAGATACTAAAGAAATGTCATAAATATGTATACCATCATCATGGGAGGTATCACTATGTAAAAGACTAAGAGGAACATCTATTGGTTTCACATGAGGTGTAGAATTATTATCATGAAACACACAATCATGTATAATAGAAGGTAGCACATCACAAGAACATGACTCTATGGGAAAACAATCATCGTGACATGTAGAAATAGTATCGTAAGTTTCAAGTATGTCATGAAATTTACCTTCATTATATGATTATCCCTCTATAGGAATGGAAGTTATAAGTATATCATGTGTGTCCTTCACAATAGATATAGAATGAAATGGATCATGTGAAGGAAAGGTGATTGAAGTAGAATATAATTAGAATCAAGCACACTATCATCACTATCCACACAAAAGATGTGTAACAAGTGGTAATCATGGAGGAGTGAAGTAAGAGTATCTAGTACATAACGGAAAGTGATGATAAAATCCCTAAATGAAGAAAATGAGCATAAGTACTGATGCAATACTTTCATAGGCAAAGTGATCCCATTTGTGTGATGGAATTTTATGAGTAATCAAGGACAAGTGGCTCACATGTCAAAAATTGTATAAACATGTCATAACTAGCTAGAGAAGCATGAATAAACACCAAGGATAAAGGGGATTGAGAATCCATGATGTAAAATAAGTCCATCCCAATATGAGAAGTGTAGGGTTAATAAAGGCTCAAGACCCTAATAAGAGAAAATACATTATCAAAATAAGGTATAATCTATTGTAAATCAAAATATAAGTCCTAAATCAAATCTAAAACAAGTGTAAGATGTAAACCCTAAAGCTGACATGAGGGTAGGTAGGGTGGGTGAATATCAAGACAAGTGAGTAATTAAACCAAACCCTAAAGTAAAAATGTATCAATGACAAACAAGAATCAAAAAGGAAGATCACATCTAAAATTAATACGTAACACATCTAAAAAACCTTAATATGGTGACAAACCCTAGAAGAGAACTAGCTTGTGTGAGATTGAACAAGTTCACCAAAATGTAAAGGAAAATAAATTTTCCCTATGGGTGATCTAGGATAATCCAATAAGATGTATATACACAAGCATAAATCAACATGGATTAATTAAATCATAATTGTGGGCTAATGGATTATGAAATTAAGCACAAATGTAGGGGAAGTAAATAAGAAGATATATGTACTTAACTCGTAGATCAAACAATATGTCTTTAATGAATATTCTAAAATATGGCTAATATATGCACAAGAAATGGCATTTCTCTATTTTTGTAACTCCTTAGGTTTTATACTTGTCTTGTGTGTTATCTTAGGTCAAGTCTGTAAATCTAGATCTAACCCGTAGTCACAGACTCGCCTTTGATGTCCAGGTCTAACCCTACACAACTGGAATTCTTCCCTATGATTTGCCTAATTTCCCTCTACTTCTTCTACCTTCTCTAATATCTAGGACTAGTAAGAACACCTTTGGAGGATTTTTGTTAGTGTCACAAAGGGACATGTTCTCTTAAAGTTAACCCCTAAAAAAATTGGGAAAAGGATTAAAGACTGTAATGTTGTAAATTGTGTACACTTGTGTGTAGGCACAATTTCACTATGTTTAGCTCATCCCTTTTAGTGGTCTCAAGCCTAGTCCTTTTTAGATCCACCCTTAAAATTCTCTTTTTAACCTCGTTTATAGAATAAGTCGTAATCCCAATTAAAGTTTCGTCATGACCTCGAAAAATAAATGAAGATTTGATGTTAGCCTCATACTTAGAGTGAATTTGGGCCTTGAAATGACCTTGGGCCCAGGGCGCCCAAGCACCCTGGTACCTTCTCCTTAATGTTGCTTAGGCCGACCCCAAATCCAAATTTAATTTTGAGCACGTTATGTCGGCATTTTGATTTGAATTACTCTCTTTCTATAAGCCTTGTATATAGGTAAGTGAGTTGAATCATTTTAAAAGAAGATTTTAAGAAGCACTCTAGATGTGAACAAGTTCTCTATTGCTATTGCTCTCTATGCTATTGTTTATTGCAGGTTTTGATCAAGTGGAGATCTCCTTTTCTCTTGGAAATATTTGAATGAAGGCTAGGACATGAAATCTTGAGACTATCTCTTGAGCTCCTAGGTTAGAACACTTTGCATTATTGGGAGAAGGGTTGGAACCACAAATTGAGTAGCACAGTATGCTCTAAGAAGCTTTAAAAAAGGTGATTGTTCCACCTTTTGTTCAGCCAAATAATGTAGCAGCTCTGTTATATTGTATGCATCTGAATAAATCAAATATTATATTTCAACCACATGAATTACCTCCCATAGAAGTTCAAAACCAAAATGAACCTCTTATGATATATGTCATCATTTATAGAAAAAGAGTAAGAAGTACCATGATTGATGGTGGATCGGGTCTTAATGTATGTGGCATAGACTTGTTACAAGTGGGGGAGGATAGGCATGAAACCAAAGATAGAAGGAGAAATGAGTGTGAAAAGCACAACAAACAAGGCATATCAAAAAGGTTAAAATGTAAGGACTCACAAGGTAAATGGAAGAATAGTCAAGTGGGATCACAACATACAAGGCATAAGCAAAAGGCCAAAGTTGAAATGATAAAAAAATATAAGGAAGAAGTGAGATGAACAACACGGCACATGCTCAAAGTCACATGTGTCAGCATGCACCACTAAAGGTGTATTTGTGTCATCGACATCCTAACTAGGAACATGGATACATAAACATAAAGCCAAGAAAAGGATATCAAAAATCACAAAATGTGGTAAGTAATAAGGATATATAAGTAATGAATTCATTTTTCATATCAGATGGCCTCTCTTTTATGTCATATGTAACCTCAATATAGTGTGTGCTATGGTGAACAAGACTAACTTCATGTCATACATGATATTTTCCCCATAACTCATCTTATTAAGAGAGAAAGTTGTGTGCTCATGAGTACCCCTGCTGTTTAGATTCCCTTTGTCTATAAATTCTTGAACTTTGTGTTGGAAAGTAATGTCTCTATGCTTAGAATATCCATGTGTATTATGAGAAGTAGGTTAAATATATGTATAAGCCATATGGATAGTAGGAGAACAACGATAAAAAGATAAATCATGAGAGTACATTTCTAAGTCCATACTATCCTTATGTGAACTAGGGATAGAGAAATAGTCAATGAAAGCATGAACTAAATTCATGAAGGAGGTGTAAAGAAAACAAGATGCATCAACACATTACAAAGGTTTACCACTCAAGTATAATCTAAACTCACTAATAATAAGATGTCATATAAATGTTCATAATTAGCGAGTAGAAATGATTTCACATGCAAAGAGGCATCTATAGAACCATTATAATCATCATACATTAACTCCTCACTAAGGCTCATAATATCATGATGTAATCTAAGACAAAGCAATGAACCATGAATAGTGCCAACATGAGATACTAATGAAATGTCATCAATAAGTATACTATCATCATGGGAGGTATCACTATGTAAAAGACTAAGATGAAAATCTATTGGGTTCACATGAGATGTAGAATTATTATAATGAAACACACAATCATGTATAATAGAAGGTAGCACATCACATGTACACGACTCTATGGGAAAAGAATCATCATGACATGTGGAAATAGTATTGTAAGTTTCAAGTATGTCGTGAGATGTACCTTCATTATATGATGTTCCCTCTATAGGAATGGAAGTTATAAGTATATCATGTGTGTCCTTAACAATATAGATATCATGAAATGGATCATGTGAAGGAAAGGTGATCGAAGTAGAATATAATTAGAATCAAGCACACTATCATCACTATTCACAAAAAAGATGTGTAACAAGTGGTGTTGGAATAAATGAACAGTCTCTAATCCAATTGTTGATCATCAAATCACCAAGATATGATACCACTTGGTGAGATACAAGGCTTCGACTACTACAAAATAGAAATCTAAAAATTGTATGCAAATCTAAAAATTAAGTTTTTTTAATCCTTGAAATACCATGAAGAGATTCAACTTCTTTATGATGCTAAAATCAGCTACTCTAACATGCTTGATATAACCACCTTAGATGAACTTAAAACAGCAATAACATCACCATAAGATAGCAACAACAAAGAGGCACAAATCAGCAACATAAGAATGCAAGATCTCACAACACAAGGTAACAATGGAACAAAAGATCAAACACATAACATAGTGTTTACGTGGACAAACCCTTGCAGGGAAAAACTCCACCAAGAAGAGAGGCCCAAGTTATATTATCTTCAAAACAAGATTACAATACATCCACTTCTAATCTCCTCTTCAGTCGTCAATCCAACAACACCTATGTATAGAAGAACTCTCTCACTCAACCTGTTACCTGCAAACAAGTTTTCCTCTTTCTATTACTCAACCAAACTTCACTCTCAAGTCTCATATTTATACAAAATGAGTACCCACCAAACAAATTCATAGGATATGGACAAAATCCAACATTCCTATCTTGGGATACTCCAAAATCATCTTCTTACAGATTCCCTTACACCTGTCATAGGCATCTTCCCAATATAGGCACCTAGAATCAAGAATAGGTAGTTACAAGACAATAATTGTTGTCATATGCTATCATAGAATCTCTTACACCTTATGACTTGTAAGTTGTCATAGATGCTCTTACAAACTTATGACACGCGTCATAATAGCCCAAAATACATTTCCCTAAGATAGGCACCAAGATTCTCCACCTCACCTCATTTACTATTTATCGAGATTCCTTGAGTAGTAAAAATAACTTTGTAACAACCTGCCAATAACTAATTAATTACTAAGCCCAGTAAATAATTATTTACCGTACCAGTAAAAATAATTTACCACTGATGGTGAAACCTTCATCCCTTATGAATAAATTTACAAAATTAACACCCTATCTCCAAGGATGTTGGAACTCTCCAAGAACCTTGGAACTTTCCAAGAATAGTGGAAACCATGGAGGAGTGAAGTAAGAGTATCTAGTACATAAGGGAAAGTGGTGATAAAATCCCTAAATGAAGAAAATGAGCATAAGTAGTGATGCAATAATTTCATAGGCAAAGTGATCCCATTTGTGTGATGGAATTCCATGAGTAAATCAAGGACAACTGGCTCACATGTTACAAATTGTATAAACATGCCATAACTAGCTAGAGAAGCATGAATAAACACCAAGGACAGAGAGGCATGAGAATCCATGATGTAAAAATAACTCTATCCCAATATGAGAAGTGTAGGGTTAATAAAGGCTCAAGACCCTAATAAGAGAAAATAAATTATCAAAATAAGGTATAATCTATTGTAAATCAAAATATGTCCTAAATCAAATCTAAAACAAGTGTGAGATGTAAACCCTAAAGCTGACGTGAGGGTAGGTAGGGTGGGTGAATATCAAGACAAGTGAGTAAGCAAACCAAACCCTAAAGTGAAAATGTATCAATGACACACAAGAATCAAAAAGGAAGATCACATCTAAAATTAATATGCAACACATATTAAAAACCTTAATATGGTGGCAAAACCTAGAAGAAAACTAGCTTGTGTGAGATTGAACAAGTTCACCAAAATGTAAAGGAAAATAAATTTTCCCTATGGGTGATCTAGGATAATCCAATAAGATGTATATACACAAGCATAAATCAACCTATATTAATTAAATCATAATTGTGGGCTAATGTATAATGAAATTAGGCACAAATGTATGGGAAGTAAATAAGAAGATATATGCACTTAACTCGTAGATCAAACAATAAATGTCTTTAATGAAGATTCTAAAATATGGCTAATATATGCACAAGAAATGGCATTTCTCTAATTTTGTAACTCCTTAGGTTTTATACTTGTCTTTTGTGTTATCTTAGGTTAAGTCTGTAAATCTAGATCTAACCCGTAGTCACAGACTCGCCTTTGATGTCCAGTTCTAACCCTACACAACTTGAAATTCTTCCCTATGATTTGCCTAATTTCCCTCTACGTCTTCTACCTTCTCTAATATCTAGGACTAGTAAGAATACCTTTGGAGGATTTTCATTAGTGTCACAAAGGGACGTGTTCTCTTAGGTTAACCCATAAAAAACTTGGGAAAATGATTAAAGACTATAACATCGTAAATTTTGTACACTTGTTTGTAAGCACAATTTCACTATGTTTAGCTCCTCCCTTTTAGTGGTCTCAAGCCTAGTCCCTTTTAGGTCCACCCTTAAAACTCTCTTTTTAACCTCATTTATAGAATAAGTCATAATCCTGATTAAAGTTTTGTCATGACCTTGAAAGATAAATTAAGATTCGAAGTTAGCCTCACACTTAAAGTGAATGTGGGCCTTGAAATGACCCTGGGCCCAGGGCGCTCGAGTGCCCTGGTCCCTTTCGTGCTTCGAGGATAATTTTAATTTGTGCACCCTGGCATTTTTATTTGCATTACTCTCTTTCTATAAGCCTTGTATAAAGGTAAGTGACTTGAATCATTTTAAAGGAAGATTTTAAGAAGTGCTATGGATGTGAACAAGTTCTTTATTGCTATTGCTCTCTATGCTGTTGTTTATTGCAGGTTTTTATCAAGTGGAGATCTCCTTTGCTCTTAGAAAGATTTGAATGAAGCATAGGACATGAGATCTTGAGTCTATCTCATGAGCTCCTAGGTTGGAACACTTTGCACAATTGGGAGAAGGGTTGGAACCACCAACTTGAGTTTGGCTTGAGTACCCTCCAAGGGTATGGTTGCATCACCTTCTTATTCTATAGACCTTCCATAAATCTTGATCCTTGAGGTGAAGTTGTTGGCTCCCTTGAGTGGATCTTCTTTTACATCATCCCTCTCTATTTTCTTGAGTCATATAGGGCTAGGGTTTGTGTCATGCCCACATTTTCCATGTGGTCACAACACACATCACACGTGTCATAGCCACATCTGTCATGTGGTTATGACACGAGATATGAAAAAATTTTCTCACACTGTCCTAAAAAACCCCTTCGCATGCGTACACATGCTCAACGGTGTTCTCTCATGGCGAAACGCTACACTCTTCGGCGGAATACAAGTACAATAGCGTGCATCCAGAAGCATATAGATCCACAAGAGGGTCTATACAACGCTGCTAACGTCATTGCAAGAGTGAGATTACCAAAGTTCTTAAATCGAACCCTCGGCAATGTTCGGTAGCATAATGCCTTACGGCGTTAGTGGGAATTACGCTGCACTCATTTACGCACGTGGTTCGCTGATAGAGGATCCACTCCCCACGACGCCTTGTTCCGACTAAACCGGCTAGTGATCTCCCTATTTAGTCATTTTTCAGCCAGGCACGGTTGTCTGTCTCCTCTCTTGTTTCCTGAAACATACTTCTCCTATGACTTAGCATTTTCAACAAGGCAATTTGGTTGCCCTCTCTTCCCTTTTCACAAGTTCTTAATTTTGATTATATCTTTATCGCCCTTACCTTAACTATTTCTTAGTTCATTTAGTGTGTTTATATTTCGGTCTCTCTCTCTCTTTCATTTTCTATGCTTTCTTTATGTGCATCCTGACCTTTCTTCATGATTTACGTCAATCAGGGTTATTACTGCAACTATTGTTGATATTAAACCTAATTTTAGGATGATCTAGGTCACAAAGGCTGGTTTACTATTTCGCTGGACTCGGTCTCCTAATCTTCCCCGATCTAGGTTCCTCCTCTTCGTATATACTTAGTCAACTTGTTCCTAAGCAAATTTGGCAGAAGGGTCCGTCAACTTAGTTCTCTTATCCCATGTGAGAAATGTCGCGCATTTTCTCCTCTGTGTTTTCCAATGTTAGTTTTTTTTTTTTTCTTCGGAACCTCTTACAGGTTTACATATGAGATCGTTTGCTACAGTTGAGATTAATATGGCCACATGGATTGTCAATGGTGGCTTCTTAAGTTTATTTCCAGTGTTCTTTTGAGCAAGGAGTTGTGTAATTTTCCTCTTCATTTTCCGGGTGATTGTTAGTACGTTAATAGTTGAAACTTCCGAGAAACTCTTTCCAGAGTATCACTGAATATTCCTAAACTCTCTTTTACATTATAATTTTATTTTCTCTTGTTTAGAATTACTGTTGTTACTATTACTCTTAATTACGATTCATACACTGATTGTGACTCGTATGACGTTGTCAATAGATGTAGGTGGTTCACCACTTTATAAAACTCTGTTCATGGTAATATATCTTCTTTGGTTGTTGTGTTCAACACTTAATAACATCTACTATGAGAATATAATTGTTATATATTTTTTTTTTCTCTATATCCATGAGACATAGTTTATAACGATTTTAAACGAGGGTCCAACAAAATGGTTCATAGATTTACTCCTATCGATATGATATATATATATATATATATATATATATACATATATATATAATATATTTATTTTAATGTCTATGCATAGGACGAAATTGGTTTACCACGATTTATATATATCGATATATATATATATATACATATATATATATTATGTTTATTTTAATGTCTATGCATAGGACGAAATTGGTTTACCACGATTTATATATATCTATATCTATATATATATATATATATATATATATATATATATATATATATATAGATATAGATAGATATATAATCATTATTATATTATATATATAGCTATATACATAGACATATATAGAATATATATATATGCCTATATATAGAGTTATATAAATACTGTATTTATATTTAAATAAACCAATCATATGTTAGGGCCCAAGCCCTAACATTTTATTGCCTTAGATTCCACAGCCGACGGCGGCCATGGGCGGCGGTGGCCGCTGTGACAGAGAAGCAGGGTCGGGGTGGCCGCAGAGCGGCGGGCCTGTGCAGGCCGCGGGAGGCATAAGGGATTGGGGGGGGAATGTGGAGTGGGGCGGAGCCCCACCCACATTCCCACGACGTGGGGTGTGGGTGGGGCTCCGCCCCACTCCACACCTCCAAATGTAAAAAAAAACAACCTGCGGTGGGGTTTTCTCCCCACCGCCCATTGTAAATAGCAACTGTGTTTTTTTTCTATCCGCGGCATAAATTTGGACCGCCATTCTTATGTGCTATTCGTTGATTTCTATCAACAATAAAATATATATTTATATATATATATATATATTCATATATATATATATATATATATATATATTTATCAATGATTATATAATTATAGATATATATATATATTTCATATATATATATATATATATACATATATATATCTATTTTTATATTGATATTTATCAGTCAATCTCATAAGAATGATAATTTACTTTCAATTTCTCTATTATTCTAGAAAATGATAATTACTCAAAATATGAAATATATATATATATATCTATATATATATATATATATTTAAATTTATTTATATATAAAAATATTCTTATATGTGCTTAACTAATTCCTAAATTTCTCAATTTCACTACTTTATGCATTTTCTCCAAATCAACCTGTTATAAAGAAATTGTCATAACAATTAGATATATATATATATATATATATATATATATATCCCAATTTCACTTAATTGATAGAAATAGTAACTAGCTATCCCCTTATTATAAGTATAATTTTCCACTTTCATAAACATTTAAGACTTCGTAAATTTACAAACAGATTATATATTTACATGCTAGATTTCCTCTAATCCTTCTAAATTAACAGAATCCATGAGAATAACTCCAATATTTAAAATTGTCTTTTCCATTTTAACATTGAACTATAAAGAAAATTAGCATTTCAGTGAAGCAATTCCAAACTTTCAAATGTAAACAACTCAGATTAAATTGCAAAAACGAACTTGTTCCTTTCAGTAATACTTGAAACACAAAAATTGCTATTGAACAAAGTTTGCAAACATCAACTTAAAATTTAAGCACATTCATATTACAGCTTCTCAATCATGAATACCAACTTCCCAGATATGAACTTTCTCCTCCCAAACAGTATACCACTGAAAACTTATGACAACCAATAAAAGTCCAATAATAACAAGATCAGGGAGGTAATTTTCTTCACTCCCAGAATATCATTAATTTACAACAATAACAAGAGAGGTGTTCTCTCTTCATCTCTATGAAATGAACCAGGCCTAATTCTCATGACAAGAAGATGAACTGTTTCTTCATAAATAGCCAACCAGAAGCTCCAAGAGAAAAACCTGCGTATCAAAGACAAACAAGAAGAAAAGACCACTCGTCTAGCTCTCCTCCCTACCGTAGACCCGCAAGAGGGTCACCCCCGAGCTAGGGAGACCATACTCACACCTGGGTACTCAAACACCCCACTTCACAACAGAAACAACAACAATCCCAAAGCACACATACACCCGTGGGTATTTTACACAATACGGAAACTCAACTACAGTGAGTTTCATAAGGGGCAGGAGAGTGGACACACTCGACTCCAGAGTGTCACCTTGACAGATAAATGAACTAATATAAATTTCTCTTGGTCTCAACCAAGTGTGATCACAATTTGTAAGAAATCTGTATATGACTCTCAAGTCAAAAATACAGTCACAGATACATGCCCTCAAGGCTTTCAACATCCCAAAAGATGGAAACAAGTATGCACCCGAGGAGGATCTCTCCTCCCCTACCCCAAACTTGATGAGCATTTCTCCCAAGTGGGAGACGCTCTGTCAAACAACCCGACAAGAACCCCACAGAAAACAAATTTAAACACATATTTCACACACATTTCATGCACATTTCAGTTCTACCAAAACAAAGGTAAAATTCAGACCAACCTTGCAAAGCCCTCCTGGGATGAAGTTGTTGCAGAGTCCACAGAGTTCACTTCCAACCTTAGCCACCAACTCCCTCTCCCTTCTCTATCTTCCAAACTAACTTCTCTATTTTTGGTAAGGCCAAAATGAAAGTTTTTCCCCAAAATTCAACTAACTCCCTCTCATCCCAAAATTTGAAAATAAATAACCCAAAATTCTCTTTCTTTCTAATTTTGAGAAATGGGGAAGTGACACTTGTCACCTCCTCACCCTTCCCAAAAACCACTATTCTGTCCAGGTGGCTTATGTCACTCTCCATTCCCAAGGGTACTCCTTATTCCTCTCATGTGACTCCACTTTCTCATGAGAGAAATAAAAAAAAGAGTTAAATGGGAACAAGACAGGTGACCCATGCCTCTTTCTCCTTTCTTCACATGGGGGAATCTTACTAAAGAAGAGGTGACTTTCACTAATGGATGGCATCTCTTATCTAGGGAAAAGTAGAGGGGATGGGTTGAGTGTTGGTACAACTCATCATGTCCCCTCCTACCTCCAATTTTCGCCACTTAACTTCAGGGGAAGGTTAAGTTGACTAGATGGAGGTTACTCAAGGGTTACCCATGCCAAATGGGCCCCTGGACCCATGGGGTAGAACCCAGGGTCAATTTTAACCCATACAAGACACCCCAGGTCAAGGTAAAGCACAAGAAAAAGGGCCTCATAATTTAAATAAAAAAATAGAAATTTCAAATTCAATCTCTTTACAACACTTACTTAAAAAAATAATGTTACATGAGGGTAACCTAACCCACTCGACCATACGAAAGACCACATTACATCATGACATCAAACACAAAGAGATCTTGGTTCCTCGTGGAACCAGATTGGCTTAACAGGGAATAACAAATAACAAGGTGTGGAATGATCTCCGAAATCTGTGGTTTGATTAGTAGTCCCTGCACACTCAATTACAAGATCAGTAACCACATAAATTCATCATAGCCGAAGCAACTTAAATAACACATGCATTCTCATGCCCTAGTACAATTTAACATAATTAAAAATCATATTACAATTTTCCATCATCACCTAATTCATTTTTCTGAAAAGTAACTTATCCAAACATCACCCAATTAGTTTTTCCGAAAACATAATAAAGTTAAATAGTCTGACAAATTTCGGGAACTGCTATCCCACAAATATGAAAGTAACAATACAGTACTGTAAATAGTCATAACAACAGTAGTAAAAAGGGCGGTCCTCACATCCTCTCCCCCTAAGACGGTACTTCCTCCTGGAAGTCGTCAAAAAGGTGAGGATACAGGGTCTTCAATCTCTCTGCATCTTCCCATGTTGCAGTGACTTCGTCGTATAAGTCCCATTGGACTCTAACCTGGTCCAGCTCTCGACCTCGAAGGGCCAGCGTCCGACGAGCCAATATGCGAATTGGCTCCAATGCCAGTTGTCCGTCTGCCTCTACCTGAAGAGCACTCCAATCCAACACATGAGATAAGTCAGAAATATATTGACGTAAAACTGATACATGAAATACATCGTGGATACGTGACAGGCTAGGTGGCAAGGCTAGACGATAGGCTACTGGTCCTATCCGCTCCAAGATTTCGAAAGGTCCTACAAATCGAGGTGCGAGTTTAGAGCCTTTTCCGTAACGGATTGGACTTTTGTGCGGCCGCACTCTCAAAAATACTCTTTCCCCCACAGAGAAGCTTCGGTCTATCCTTTTAGCATCGGCATACTTTTTCTGCCTGTCCTGTGCTTCCAGAAGCCTCTGTCTTATCTGTTTAACTTGCAGTTCCATATTCTAAACTATCTCTGGGCCGATGACTGTTCTGTCCTCTATACGATCCCAACTCAGAGGTGTTCTGCATGGTCTGCCATATAATGCCTGGAAAGGAGGCATACCCAACGAGCTATGATGCCCATTATTGTAGGCGAACTCAACTAGATACAGGTACTCCTCCCATCTAGACTGGTGGTCCATCACATACATGCGAAGCATGTCTTCTAACACCTGGTTAACTCTCTCTGTTTGTCCGTCGGTTTCCGGATGATATGCGGAACTGAAGTTGAGCTGTGTGCCCAACGCCTGATGTAAGGCTTTCCAGAACGATGAAGTGAATACGGAGTCTCTGTCAGATATAATGCGGCGAGGTACCCCATGAAGTCTAACAATCTGATCAAGAAACACCTTTGCCACTGATGGTGCATTGTATGTTGTACAAATTGGTGAAAAATGCGCCACTTTGGTCAGCTTGTCAACTATCACCATAATAGCATCATGGCGACGCGATGACATAGGTAGACCAACGATAAAATCCATAGAAATGGTATCCCATTTCCATTCAGGTATCTCGTGAGGGTACAACAGTCCTGCTGGATGCTGATGTTCGGCCTTGACCCTCTGACATTCCAGGCAACGAGCAACAAATTCGGTAATGTCACGCCTCATCCCAGCCCAATGATAAAGCTGTCGTAAATCAGCATGCATCTTCTTCACTCCTGGGTGTGCTGCGTAGGGTGCTCTATGAGCCTCTGATAGGATTACTGTACGAAGATTACCCGCATGGGGTACATAGATGCGTTGCCGATGTCAAAGCATACCATCAGAATCAAGGGTATATCCTGTAAATTTGCCCTCAAGGGCCTTCTGATTTAGTACTGCCTGCTGCACTTCAAGAAACCATTCGTCCTCCGGCAGATGCTGTAAGATGCGATCCTTCAAGTCCATCTTCAAGGTCAGGGTCTGGATCTCGTGACGTCTTCGACTCAAAGCATCAGCGACCACGTTCTCCTTCCCTTTGATATAATGGACATCGAAGTCATATTCGCATAGGAATTCCATCCAACGCCGTTGGCGGGCGTTTAAATTAGGCTGTGTAAAAATATACTGCAAACTATGATGGTCTGAATGGAGTTCAAAGCGTCGCCCTAAGAGAAAGTGTCTCCAGCGAACCAAGGCATGAACAACAGCTGCAAGCTCTAAGTCGTGCGTAGGATAGTTTAACTCATGTGTCTTTAGTTTCCGCGATTCGTATGCGATCGCTCGACCATCCTGCATAAGCACGGCTCCCAAACCTTCTAATGATGCATCCGTGCAAACTACAAACTCTTCTGAAGGATTTGGAACTGCTAAAATAGGAGCGCTCGTAAGACGCTCTTTGAGGACTCCAAAAGCCTTTTCACACTGCTCGGTCCAAGTGAAACCCTTCCCTTTTCGCTGAAGGGAAGTAATGGGATGTGCTATCCTGGAGAAACCTTCGACAAACCGACGATAATACCCGGCTAACCCCATAAAGCTTCTGACCTCTGTCACATTCGTGGGTGCCGGCCACTTCTGGATTGCTCTAATTTTAGATGGATCTACGGAGATGCCATCGCCTGATAAAATGTGTCCCAAATACTGCACCTCTGTCCTGAAGAAGGCACACTTCGCCAAGTTGCCATAAAGTTGCTGCCCTCGTAATTGCTGCAAAACTTGACGCAAGTGCTCTACATGCTCCTCCTCAGTCCGTGAATAAATCAGAATGTCATCTAGGAATATGATCACGAACCGGTCTAGGTATGTACGGAACACCCCGTTCATGAGACTCATGAATACTGCAGGAGCGTTCGTCAACCCGAAAGGTACCACTGTGAATTCATAATGGCCATATCTGGTTCGAAAAGTAGTTTTATGAATATCTGACTCCGTGATGCGCAATTGATGATACCCAGATTTTAGATCGATTTTCGAGAACACTCTGGCTCCCTGCATCTGATCAAAAAGGTCGTCAATCCTAGGTAGAGGATAACGATTCTTCACCGTCACCTTGTTCAACTGCCTGTAGTCCATGCATAGACGAAGAGACCCATCCTTCTTCTTCACGAAGATCACTGGTGCGCCCCATGGTGAAACGCTAGGTCGGATGTGTCCCTTCTCAAGTAATTCTTCCAACTGCAGCTTAAGTTCTGTGAGTTCATGGGTCGTCATTCTATAGGGTGCGTGGGATATCGGCTCTGCACCTGGCACTAAGTCGATGTGGAAGTCCACTTCTCTACGTGGAGGCATACCAGGTAATTCTGGCGGGAATACATCGGCAAACTCTCTAAGGATAGGGTGATCATCTAAAGTAGCCTCAAGTTCATCCTCTGCTCTATCACTGACTGTGATGGCAAACATCTGACATCCCTTCCGCATACAGTGCTTAAGTTGTTGTGCGGATATCATACGAACCGCCGTGGGCTTTTGAATGCCCACTATCTCAACCAACGAACCATGATCGTCTAAACAGCTAATCGTTCTCTGGCGACAATCAAGCTTGGCTCTATGTGCCGCAAGCCAATCCATACCCAGAACTACTCCGTAAGACCCTAATGGCATAATCCTAAGGTCGCATGTTGTGGTGAAGGGTCCCAATGTGATCTCACAGTCTTTAACCAAGGTATCTACTGACATCCTGGCCCCTGAGGCCAACTCAACTTCCCACCTAATGTCTTGCCTAGAAGCCACCAGCCTGCAACGCTCCACTAACGATGTAGACAAAAAGGAGTCAGTAGCTCCTGAGTCAAAAAGGATCGAGATGGGAAAGTCTCTAATCGTACCTGCTGCCTCGATGACAGAAGCCTGGAAATCGGCCTGGCGGTTATCAATCGCTGCAAACATGTGGTGAGATCTGCCCACGTCACCTACGGTCTGCTCAGACCCTCCTGATCGGGGCTGACCCCCTGCAGTAAATCCCTACGGACACTCTCTAGCCAGATGCCCTGCCCCACCACATACATAACATGGTCCTCTAACCTGTAACTGCCCTGACTGTGTTCTGCCCGATTGTTGTTGCCCGGTCCGTCCGGTGGATCCCTGTGAGCCTCTGTAAGACTGCTGGGACCTTGCGGGTCCTGCCGATGAACCCTGCTGTCTCTGATCCCTGCGTGGTCCCTGCTGCTGCCATCCACGGTTCTGTCCTCCCTGTCCCCTCTGTTGAAATTTGGATTTTTGCTGATGTTGCTGTTGCTGTGGAGGCCTAGGAGGTAATGATGAAGGATTATATCCTCCTCTCTGTGTTGTGTTTTGAGGCCTTCAGAAATTTTGCTGTTGTTGGGGATTCCGTTCCTGGTACTGTGGGCGTGAATTCTGTCCTCGTCCCTGAATTTCCTCTGATATAAGGGCCTTTTCAACAGCCTCGCTCATGGTTTGGGGATTTGCCATACGAACTGGTCCTGCTATCCCGTGATTTAGCCCCCTGATGAATTTGTGTATTAAGATTTTCTCGTCATGGAGGTATTCTGCGTAACGAGAAAGCTCTATAAATCGGCTCTCATACTGAGTAACGGTGAGTCCCCTCTGCTGTAGATCATGAAACTCATCGATTCTGCGCTGTCTATGATGTTCGGACAAATATCGCGCATTGAAGCGCTCAATGAAGGTGTCCCATGTGAGTGTATCCACGGAGAGTCGGCGCTTGCACTCCTCTGTGCGCCACCAGGTGGCTGCTGCATCCCTAAGAAGATGAACTGCCACTCGTGCTTTCGTGTTGCTCCCATACGGTCGCAATGCGAAACACCTGTCTAAGCTAATTAGCCAAGCCTCGGCCACAGCTCCCTCTGTAGCTCCTGCGAAGGTGGGTGGGTTGAGCCTCAGTAGATCTCTGATAGGGTCCCCTCTGTCTCTAAGTCTCCCAAGTGGCTCTTCCACACCATCCTCATATACTCCCTGCTGAACCTGTTCTTGTCTCAAAAGTCTCGGAGGACTCCTGCTCCGTGCTCGGGAGGCCGACCCTACCTCCTCTACTGTTGTGTCGGAATCTCAACGAAGGGCTCCACACGTAGCACCTCTAGTGGATCAACGCGGGGCTCCATACGTGGCTCAATACGTGACTCGGCACGTGGCTCCTCTCGCGGATCAACACGAGGCTCTATACGTGGCTCAGGAATCACTGGTGGTAACCTGTCTAGCATAGTCTGTAGTGCCTGTAAGATCTGTGGACCTATATCCGATACTGGTGTCGCCTGTGGTACTAGTGGTGCTTGTGGTACAGGTGGTGCAGGTGGTGCTGCTGAATCTGCGGGTGCTAGTCCCTCGGCTGAGGAATCGCTGTGCACCTCGACTGACGCTGTGTGGCGTGATCGCGCTCGTCGAACACGTCGGGGAGGCATCCTACAAAACAAGGTAGAAACTAATTAGCCAAAGTTGCGGAATAATAACGTGCCCAAATACGCCCAGTGTTTACAAACTTGGCTCTGATACCAAATGTCATGCCCACATTTTCCATGTGGTCACAACACACATCGCACGTGTCATAGCCACATCTGTCATGTGGTTATGACACGAGATATGAAAAAATTTTCTCACACTGTCCTAAAAAACCCCTTCGCATGCGTACACATGCTCAACGGTGTTCTCTCATGGCGAAACGCTACACTCTTCGGCGGAATACAAGTACAATTGCGTGCATCCAGAAGCATATAGATCCACAAGAGGGTCTATACAACGCTGCTAACGTCATTGCAAGAGTGAGATTACCAAAGTTCTTAAATCGAACCCTCGGCAATGTTCGGTAGCATAATGCCTTACGGCGTTAGTGGGAATTACGCTGCACTCATTTACGCACGTGGTTCGCTGATAGAGGATCCACTCCCCACGACGCCTTGTTCCGACTAAACCGGCTAGTGATCTCCCTATTTAGTCATTTTTCAGCCAGGCACGGTTGTCTGTCTCCTCTCTTGTTTCCTGAAACATACTTCTCCTATGACTTAGCATTTTCAACAAGGCAGTTTGGTTGCCCTCTCTTCCCTTTTCACAAGTTCTTAATTTTGATTATATCTTTATCGCCCTTACCTTAACTATTTCTTAGTTCATTTAGTGTGTTTATATTTCGGTCTCTCTCTCTCTTTCATTTTCTATGCTTTCTTTATGTGCATCCTGACCTTTCTTCATGATTTACGTCAATCAGGGTTATTACTGCAGCTATTGTTGATATTAAACCTAATTTCAGGATGATCTAGGTCACAAAGGCTGGTTTACTATTTCGTTGGACTCGGTCTCCTAATCTTCCCCGATCTAGGTTCCTCCTCTTCGTATATACTTAGTCAACTTGTTCCTAAGCAAATTTGGCAGAAGGGTCCGTCAACTTAGTTCTCTTATCCCATGTGAGAAATGTCGCGCATTTTCTCCTCTGTGTTTTCCAATGTTAGTTTTTTTTTTTTTTTCTTCGGAACCTCTTACAGGTTTACATATGAGATCGTTTGCTACAGTTGAGATTAATATGGCCACATGGATTGTCAGTGGTGGCTTCTTAAGTTTATTTCCAGTGTTCTTTTGAGCAAGGAGTTGTGTAATTTTCCTCTTCATTTTCTGGGTGATTGTTAGTACGTTAATAGTTGAAACTTCCGAGAAACTCTTTCCAGAGTATCACTGAATATTCCTAAACTCTCTTTTACATTATAATTTTATTTTCTCTTGTTTAGAATTACTGTTGTTACTATTACTCTTAATTACGATTCATACACTGATTGTGACTCGTATGACGTTGTCAATAGATGTAGGTGGTTCACCACTTTATAAAACTCTGTTCATGGTAATATATCTTCTTTGGTTGTTGTGTTCAACACTTAATAACATCTACTGTGAGAATATAATTGTTATATATATATTTTTTTCTCTATATCCATGAGACATAGTTTATAACGATTTTAAACGAGGGTCCAACAAAATGGTTCATAGATTTACTCCTATCGATATGATATATATATATAATATATTTATTTTAATGTCTATGCATAGGACGAAATTGGTTTACCACGATTTATATATATCGATATATATATATATATATATATATATATATATATATATATATATATATATACATATATACATATATATATATATTATGTTTATTTTAATGTCTATGCATAGGACGAAATTGGTTTACCACGATTTATATATATCTATATCTCTCTCTCTCTCTCTCTCTCTATATATATATATATATAAATATATAGATATAGATAGATATATAATCATTATTATATTATATATATAGCTATATACATAGACATATATAGAATATATATATGCCTATATATAGAGTTATATAAATATTGTATTTATATTTAAATAAACCAATCATATGTTAGGGCCCAAGCCCTAACATTTTATTGCCTTAGATTCCACAGCCGACGGCGGCCATGGGCGGCGGTGGCCGCTGTGACAGAGAAGCAAGGTCGGGGTGGCCGCAGAGCGGCGGGCCTGTGCAGGCCGCGGGAGGCATAAGGGATTGGGGGGGGAATGTGGAGTGGGGCGGAGCCCCACCCACATTCCCACGACGTGGGGTGTGGGTGGGGCTCCGCCCCACTCCACACCTCCAAATTTAAAAAAAAACAACCTGCGGTGGGGTTTTCTCCCCACCGCCCATTGTAAATAGCGACTGTGTTTTTTTTCTATCCGCGGCATAAATTTGGACCGCCATTCTTATGTGCTATTCGTTGATTTCTATCAACAATAAAATATATATTTATATATATATATATATATATTCATATATATATATATATATATATTTATCAATGATTATATAATTATAGATATATATATATATATTTCATATATATATATACATATATATATATCTATTTTTATATTGATATTTATCAGTCAATCTCATAAGAATGATAATTTACTTTCAATTTCTCTATTATTCTAGAAAATGATAATTACTCAAAATATGAAATATATATATATATATATCTATATATATATATATTTAAATTTATTTATATATAAAAATATTCTTATATGTGCTTAACTAATTCCTAAATTTCTCAATTTCACTACTTTATGCATTTTCTCCAAATCAACCTGTTATAAAGAAATTGTCATAACAATTAGATATATATATATATATATCCCAATTTCACTTAATTGATAGAAATAGTAACTAGCTATCCCCTTATTATAAGTATAATTTTCCACTTTCATAAACATTTAAGACTTCGTAAATTTACAAACAGATTATATATTTACATGCTAGATTTCCTCTAATCCTTCTAAATTAACAGAATCCATGAGAATAACTCCAATATTTAAAACTGTCTTTTCCATTTTAACATTGAACTATAAAGAAAATTAGCATTTCAGTGAAGCAATTCCAAACTTTCAAATGTAAACAACTCAGATTAAATTGCAAAAACGAACTTGTTCCTTTCAGTAATACTTGAAACACAAAAATTGCTATTGAACAAAGTTTGCAAACATCAACTTAAAATTTAAGCACATTCATATTACAGCTTCTCAATCATGAATACCAACTTCCCAGATATGAACTTTTTCCTCCCAAACAGTATACCACTGAAAACTTATGACAACCAATAAAAGTCCAATAATAACAAGATCAGGGAGGTGATTTTCTTCACTCCCAGAATATCATTAATTTACAACAATAACAAGAGAGGTGTTCTCTCTTCATCTCTATGAAATGAACCAGGCCTAATTCTCATGACAAGAAGATGAACTGTTTCTTCATAAATAGCCAACCAGAAGCTCCAAGAGAAAAACCTGCGTATCAAAGACAAACAAGAAGAAAAGACCACTCGTCTAGCTCTCCTCCCTACCGTAGACCCGCAAGAGGGTCACCCCCGAGCTAGGGAGACCATACTCACACCTGGGTACTCAAACACCCCACTTCACAACAGAAACAACAACAATCCCAAAGCACACATACACCCGTGGGTATTTTACACAATACGGAAACTCAACTACAGTGAGTTTCATAAGGGGCAGGAGAGTGGACACACTCGACTCCAGAGTGTCACCCTGACAGATAAATGAACTAATATAAATTTCTCTTGGTCTCAACCAAGTGTGATCACAATTTGTAAGAAATCTGTATATGACTCTCAAGTCAAAAATACAGTCACAGATACATGCCCTCAAGGCTTTCAACATCCCAAAAGATGGAAACAAGTATGCACCCGAAGAGGATCTCTCCTCCCCTACCCCAAACTTGATGAGCATTTCTCCCAAGTGGGAGACGCTCTGTCAAACAACCCGACAAGAACCCCACAGAAAACAAATTTAAACACATATTTCACACACATTTCATGCACATTTCAGTTCTACCAAAACAAAGGTAAAATTCAGACCAACCTTGCAAAGCCCTCCTGGGATGAAGTTGTTGCAGAGTCCACAGAGTTCACTTCCAACCTTAGCCACCAACTCCCTCTCCCTTCTCTATCTTCCAAACTAACTTCTCTATTTTTGGTAAGGCCAAAATGAAAGTTTTTCCCCAAAATTCAACTAACTCCCTCTCATCCCAAAATTTGAAAATAAATAACCCAAAATTCTCTTTCTTTCTAATTTTGAGAAATGGGGAAGTGACACTTGTCACCTCCTCACCCTTCCCAAAAACCACTATTCTGTCCAGGTGGCTTATGTCACTCTCCATTCCCAAGGGTACTCCTTATTCCTCTCATGTGACTCCACTTTCTCATGAGAGAAATAAAAAAAAGAGTTAAATGGGAACAAGACAGGTGACCCATGCCTCTTTCTCCTTTCTTCACATGGGGGAATCTTACTAAAGAAGAGGTGACTTTCACTAATGGATGGCATCTCTTATCTAGGGAAAAGTAGAGGGGATGGGTTGAGTGTTGGTACAACTCATCATGTCCCCTCCTACCTCCAATTTTCGCCACTTAACTTCAGGGGAAGGTTAAGTTGACTAGATGGAGGTTACTCAAGGGTTACCCATGCCAAATGGGCCCCTGGACCCATGGGGTAGAACCCAGGGTCAATTTTAACCCATACAAGACACCCCAGGTCAAGGTAAAGCACAAGAAAAAGGGCCTCATAATTTAAATAAAAAAATAGAAATTTCAAATTCAATCTCTTTACAACACTTAAAAAAATAATGTTACATGAGGGTAACCTAACCCACTCGACCATACGAAAGACCACATTACATCATGACATCAAACACAAAGAGATCTTGGTTCCTCGTGGAACCAGATCGGCTTAACAGGGAATAACAAATAACAAGGTGTGGAATGATCTCCGAAATCTGTGGTTTGATTAGTAGTCCCTGCACACTCAATTACAAGATCAGTAACCACATAAATTCATCATAGCCGAAGCAACTTAAATAACACATGCATTCTCATGCCCTAGTACAATTTAACATAATTAAAAATCATATTACAATTTTCCATCATCACCTAATTCATTTTTCTGAAAAGTAACTTATCCAAACATCACCCAATTAGTTTTTCCGAAAACATAATAAAGTTAAATAGTCTGACAAATTTCGGGAACTGCTATCCCACAAATATGAAAGTAACAATACAGTACTGTAAATAGTCATAACAACAGTAGTAAAAAGGGCGGTCCTCACAGTTTGATATTATTTGGTTAGATCTTGCATGTTATTGCTCACACATAGGTTTTCTGAGCACTCACAACATTTAGATTTAATCTTAGCTATTCGTCAGGTAGGAATACTGAAATGGGGGTTTCACTGAGGCAAGCTCCTATATAGCCACAACACTTTCCTCTTCCTTTTTGTGTGCAGATCTGACGACCAGGTTTCAAAAGGTGGCGGATCAAAAGATTGAAGAACTTGCAGGTACAGTCCTGACAAATCTGATGGTTTCTGGAAACCCTAAAGGAGGTCTAGGGTGCCCAAGTGTTCTAGTCCTGTGACTTTCTATCATCTGGTCCAGGTTCTAAACAATTTTCTTACCTCTACTACTTTGTTTCCTACTCTAAAATCAATTATGACAGTCGTTTGTAGCTTAATTTGGCTTAATTTAAGGCTTTGGATCTTATGCCCTAGCTAGATTAGTCAGATTTGGTTTGACACTCATCTATATGACAAAGAGATAGAACCTTTGTAGCTTAAGCTCTCCCTTCAGGGTAGAAGCTAGGCTCAGTTTGTGCTACAATGTTTTGTAGAAGAGGGTTTTGACCTATAGTTTGACTCCTAAGGCTAGATCTCTCTTTTCTACGTTACAAAGGCAACACTCTTTAGACATGCATATTCTCCTAGAATGCTTGTGCAGATCTAAATTTCTTTTAGTGCACTAATCAAAGTGTTATAGTATGAATGAGATGCAAATGAAGCTCAAAAAATGAGGAGATACTTGAATGTCTAAAATGAATGCATTGAATGTCTTTAAATATAAGGACATAGCAATAAATTATGCAAATTTGTGTTTAGTTATTCTTTGGCAGGAAATAAATTGGTAGGACTTGTTGGTGCCAAAAAAACCAGTTCCAAGATGCCCTTTCTGCCCCCAAAAATCCAAAAATCATGTGCAAAATTCCTTAGCAAATGTCACCATTGGGTAGAGAATTCCATTCTGAGCAACTTTGCCTTTTGAACCATGTCGAAGTTGCTTAAAATGAAGAAATTATCCTTGGAAAGTTTGGTCAAAAAATGGTTAAGTCTTGTTCCCTTCTGTCCCTTTGAAAAAAATTTCATATTTTGCCTTTTGTCGGCAAATTGCCGAACTTGCGAACTTGTTCGCAAGTTTGATTTTTTGTCGGTTCGTCGACAATGGTATTTGCCGACAAGGGCAAGGATAAAGGAAGTAAAGTTCACAAATGGGAAGATTCGCCGACAAGGCGAATGGTGAAAGGCTATAGGTTCAACAATCTCCACTTTTGCCGACAAAGGCGAACAAAGAGAGGACAAAGGAAAAATAAAGGGGCAGGTGGCAAAGTTTGGGATTCTTCATATTTATTGATAAGGCAAATATTGAAGATTTGGCTAAGGCAAGAGAAAAAAATGCCCTTGTCGGGAAATCAGCACAAAACTAAACTTTCCATAAGTTTGTGTTTTTCACATTTCGCCGATAAGGTGATAGAGAGAGCTAAAAGGAGGAGTCACAGGTTCATGATAAGGTGTTTTCACCGACAAAGGAAGGGAAAATTGGCTAAGGGAAGGAAGACATCGGCAAATCAGAAAAATGAGGAACTAGTGAACTAGTTCAGGATTTTCATAATTCGTTGATAAGGCGATAAAGGAGATGGTTCACAAATTTTAGATTTTGTCGATAAAGGCAAAATGGCTCAGGTTCGGCAAAATGATGTTTTGCTGACAAAGGTGATATAAAGAGAAAAGGCCCTTGGGTTTGAAATGAAGACTTTTGTTGATAAGGGCAAAGTGAGTTGGTTTGGCAAAAGTCAGTTTTGCCGATAAGGGCGGAAAAAGGTGCAAAGGGCGGCAGGTTCGGAAAAGTGAACTTTTGCTGATGAAGTGGAAGCAGGTGCAAATAAAGATGAGTTGGGCAAAATGGGTTTTTCTCGATAAGCATGAAAAGGTGCTAAGTAAGTAATGTTTGGCAAATTGAAGATTTGTTGATAGAAGGCAGAGTTGGCCACGTTCGAAAAAGTAAAAAGTTGACAACAGAAAAGAATGAGGGCGCCAAAGAAAAGTTCGTGAATGCATAAAATTGTCGATAAGGCAAATGGTGAAAATGAAGGCAGCAAGCAAATGAAGAGTTGTGTCGATGGTGCAGGTGGAGGCTAGTTCCCGTTGAAGGTTTTTTGTCGATGAGGCAAAATTAAAATGCAAGATCAAGTGTAAAGCACAAATGTGTAATGTGTAAAGGCTTTAATAATTTTGAAGTGTTGTAAAAGCTTTACAAACATTGTTGGCGAGTTATATTTAAAATATGCCTTTCTTCCCCCTTTGTCACCATAAATGCGTGAGGCTGCAAAAATGCAATTGTCAAGTGATCGATGGAATAGTATTCACCATCAATGCGCAGGTACCCAAATTCAATGGTGGATGGTGTGTTCCAGTATCCCAAATCTTTCTGTAGGTCCTTTCAAGGACGCAAATATACTTGCAAGGCATGGGCGCCCAAGATTTATGTTGATTCCTCTGACATTGCCATGTGCTTTAGTCATTAATGTGTTGTTGCTTGTTGACTGGGATTTCAACACCTAGAAGATGCATAGAATAGAACAGCTATATATGCATCATTTTTAGATGTTTTTAGGGTTGGTCTCTAAGCCAATTGTCTGGTTTGGGAGAGCCTAAGGAGTTTCTCTGTCATCAACACACGATTTGGTTTAGTTTGTTAGTGAAGGGATTTGTTCAGTATAGAGTAGGAAGATTATGTAAATGCATATTTGAATGTAGTGAATGTCTCCACGGGAGTTTGTAATGATTTTAGTAAATATGTAATCGTAGTTATGTATTTTCCTTTGCCACATTTGTTGGTATGAGTGTAACAAGTGTTTAGAAATATTTGCCATCATTTTGTTATATAAGAATCACTGTACTCCTCTCTTGGATCATTAAGTATGTTCATTGTATGAAAATCTATTATAAAGTCATATATGTAAACGTATGTCTAGTTCTGTTGATCCTTTTGTTGCAAGTATGTGCCTAATCGATGTTGTCATTGATGTCAACATATATGTGTTGTCATTGGTGTCAACTGTGCACTTATTTTGTTGTTTGATTGTAATAAGTAAGATGCTTTGTATTTACTTATGTAAGTGAGTTAGATGTTGTGGATATTGAGAAAATTAGCTCCTCCGGTAGAAACAGTGAGTTGCAGTAGAAACAGTGTATTACATATAGAAGAATAGTCCAAAGGATTGCCCTGCAATTCTTGTAGATTGAATATCTTTGTCTGTGGATTAGAAGCTATTTAGAAGTCTGTCTAAAGAGGTTATATTCCATTTTTGAGCCTTCGGTATGAAGATTTGAGTGAGCTATGTTCACCAGTGTGAAAATTGTTTTTTTTGTATATTTGGTGGTGATAGGGTGACAGTATTTTGCTCTGCATTCCTCCACAATGACGAGTTATGATCTGTGGTTCTAGAGTTAAGTTTGGGATGACATTATGTGCCCTCTACTCTAATGGATCATGATCTGGTGGTCCGCAAGCTATCCTCTCCTTATGGTAGTGGCCGATAGTGTTGTTCTTGTGCTCCAATTTGAAGAATCTTCTTGACATAGTGGTTGGAGATTGTGCGGTTGTTCCCGGTGGTTACAATGTGCTTGTGGATGTCTCATGATCGTGTTCCTACCTTTGGATTGGTCCACAAAGAGAAAATAGGATCGTGGATGAAGAATGTTCTTAGAAGACCTAGTGTTCTCACCAGTCTTGGCCGACTTGGTTAATTTCACTAATTGCGGAGATGCATTAAAGATTGTAGAAGTGTGTCATGGCATGGAAGATTGGATTTGAGTCCCAACTAAGGCATGGTGTGACCCACATACATCTTTATATCTTTTCCTTAGCTAAATTTGTATTAGGTCCAGACCTATTCTATGTATGATTGTAATGCTGACCTTGGAGATTGTTCCAATGGTTGATGAATGTAATGTAGACCTTGATGTACATTCCAAGGTTGATGAATTGTATAAAAGCATGTAATGTAGTTGCAAAAAATGGGTGTGTAGTGTGAAAATGAAGAAATAAGTGCGAAGGTGTGAAGGAGCAAAGCAAATAAGTTATATCGTGCTTCAAAGAAACTCAACCCAGGCATGGAGTAGATGCTACTTAATTAGTTCACCATTTTGGCAGTGAGCCACCCTTTGGCAATGAGCCACCCTTTGGCAGTGAGTCACCCCTTGGCAGTGCAGTGAGTTGTTCTTTGCAATGAGCAACTTGGGTAGTGAGCCCTATAGGCAGTGAGCAACCTCTATTTTTTAGTATTGTTATAACTCATATATTTTGTGGGCTAACACCCATCGTGGTTTTTCCCTTTTAGGGTTTTCCACGTAAAAATCTGGTGTCTATTGTGTTGAATGTGTGATTGTGATTAAGTCTATGATTTCATGCTTTCATGTTTAAATCTGATTACCAACAGTTAAGTATTTGATGGTTTGATATTTATATGAAGTTAAGTTTTTGTGACAACTGATTCACCCCCCCCCCTCTCAGTTGTCCTATGCATTTCAACACCTTTGTTGTGTATATCTTTTCCTCCTTGCATTCTGTGACTCTGTTGCCCAATGGAATATGCACCGATCCATATTAGAGAGGGACCAAACAATCTTTTAAAAACAAACAAATCATTCATCTGTGGTTCAGGGTAAAAACCATATTTCTTGTGCACGTACATTCGCACAGTTGAATCAGTTTAATGAGAGGCATGTGCAGCTAGTTTGTCTTGATCTAGTGACAGTTTTGGGGGTCAAGTGTACATTGGGTATGGCTGTGTATGTTTATCTATATTTTATTTCATGCCTCTAGGAATATCCCTCCTAGGTCTAACTGAGCCTAAAGAGCGGAGGAGCTTACCCACTCTTGTAGTTGGCCAAAATTCTCCTTTGCTTGTTGATAAACCTCTTCCTTTCACCTTGACGACAATCCCTAGCCTGGGTGTTTTAGGAACGTTTTAGAGCTTTGGGTTGGAGTTATTTTGGAAACCAATAGGACTCAACCAAATTTTGAATTTTGAATTTTAAATTTTAAAGGGTCAAGTCCAAGGATCCAAGGTCAATCTTGTGACTCCAAACATGACTTGAAACCCAGAAGGAGCCAAATTAAGGTGGGTGATAGGTACCATGGAAACATGTGCATGTGTAAGTGTAATAAATGTATAGATGTGTAGAATGTATTGGGATATATATGCATATAGATTATGTAAGAGATAAGTATATAAGAACATGTGCAATGGATAAGTAGGTGGCATAAGGCAAGGGACCCAACTTTGCACAAAATTATGATATTTATCAAGATGTAAATGTATCAAGGCACTCTCCTAAAAATGGATACTCCTCAATCCTTGGATCTTAACTGAAAGAGGTCAATTATTCATATAGCTTTGATTCATGCTTCCAATACCAATGAGTTACAAAAATGATTAGAGGTGTATAAAACCATTGAATAAAATAAAAGCACAAAACTAAATGGGAAATGGCATGGGTATTCAAATTTCACCATTACAATGCTACCTCATCAAATGAATTCCTTATCTAAGAAAGGGAATGTGAAATTATAGAATGTGTGGATGCTACATTATAATAAGGATGCAAGAACATCAATATAATCTTAGCCAAACACGTCTTGTTTGACTAAGCAATTATGTGGTTAGACATGTTTGTCAACTATGACAATAATAGTGCCTATAACTTTTTTATATCAAATAAGCAAAGACCAATGAATGTAAGTTGCCCAATTGAAGTTACCATAGGAGCCTTGTAAAATAAACTCATTCACTAAAGTGGCTCAAATTTCCAAATGTGTAAGGTGTAAATTCATTCCAGAGAGCTTGGAGTGCATTCCATAGAGCTTGTATTGCATGTACACCATCCCTAGTTTTTTTCTAATGGGTTCTCTAGACTAGTTACTAGCTTTGCCTCTTAATTGTTGACAAGTTTAAAATCAATACATTTTTAAAAAGGTGGAATGAATTAAGTGTTGTGGTTCATGGCTATCACATATCAACTAAATAATTTGATGTAATGCTAGACATGTGGAACTAGGCATTCACAAATCCTCTCTCTCCTCATTTAGTCAATTAGAGAGGAGAGGAGGTGATTGGTGCACTCCCTCTCTCCATTCATTCATTTGAGGGTTGTGTTTTCTCCCTTCATTTGGCCCTCCCTTTGGTCAATAAGTTGAGTTTTTATCGACGATGCAAGCATGTTGAATTGAGTGGTTTCAATCAGTGGTTTGACTCATTTGATCAAGAGAACATGTCCCCCTATGTGTGTGTTAGTATAGAGAGAAACAGTGTTCCCTCCCTAGCCCTATGACTCAAACTTGAAAAGACCAAGACCGCTTCTTTCTTTGCCTTCACCTACTAAGTCATTTGCATTAATTACTTAATATATGGAGTGTTTTTTGTTGATAACAAGAAAGGAACAAAAGGGATTTCAACAAAACAATTTTAGAATGAAAATAAAGTGAAAAATCGATAAGTGGTGCATGAAGCCATCAACAATGATAACTTAGTGGTTTGCATGCATGTGGTAATCAGGAATAATTACAATGGATGAGGTTGAATGCATCACCCCGAATTGATTTGCATTCGAAAAAGAAGTGCTCCACATGTTCTTTATCTCATTGTTTGATCTTGTTTATATCTCCCTATGATTAATGGAGAGATTTTCCATTCATGTGGTTTTTGTTTTCCTTAGAATTGGCAACACATGTAGAGTGGTATATGCATTGAGCTGAAAAACATTTAATATGATAAATTAAGTGCTTCAGTTTCATTTGTGTAGATATGAAGGCCTATTGATTCAATTTAGGGTTTGTGAAGAAAGTCCCCAAAATCTACTTTAGCAAATGATGTGTTATGAAAGGAGGACAAAATAAGGTGATTTAGGGATGCAAAAGAAGGGAGGGCATAAAAATTAAGAAATTCTGAAGTCACAGGTGGGAAAGATGAAGTTTAGATTGTTAGAAAAATATAGGAAATGAAAGGAAGATGGGGTAAGAACAATAAAATATAAAGGTGAAAGGGGAGAGAATAAAAGACACCTAAGGTAGGTAGGAAGAATTAATAATTCCAAGGAAATACAAAGATGGGATTTGGAGTTTGTTATTTATGAATTTTGATAACATATTTAATTGTTTATTGTAGAATGTTATCTGAAACATTCGATGGGTTCTCTTCCAAGATATTCTCCAATACAAGTCTCAACCAACCACAACACGTGTCAATCATCGTAATAAGTTGAGGTGGGCAATGCCAGTTGCCTTTTAAAATGGCATTGTCATGTCCCACCTTCACATAACAATGATATGCTTACATAAAGGATAATGCATATGTGGTGCCATAAAAACAAGAAAAGGACTATTTTTGTACAATATCAATTCGCAATGACTAACTAATTCATTGAAACAATCAACAAAATGCTCACCTCTTTAATGTAAAAAAATGAATTGGAAACATGATATTTCCACAGTCCATAATGATGAGTCAAGTGTTTCTGGGAAAAAACTATGTTTGCAAATAATCTGTATAAATAACAATGACTAACCTATCAATCTACTTTACAATCGAAAATAAAATTACACTCAATCCATTGAAACAATCAACAAAATACTCACCTCTTTAATGTAAAAAAATGAATTGATACAAATAATCCGTATATATAAATAACAATGACTAACCTATCAATCTACTGGAAAATAAAATTACGCTCAATTATAGACCACTTTCAACCTGCCCTTCAACCATTAGAGTGCAACTCCTAGTGAATAATATTATTTAAGTTCTATGAAAATAAAGAATTCTTTAATGTTGGGCTTGACTCGTGTCGGTTAAGAGTCTTTGGCATTGATGCATTAAGAAAATTTGGGCAGCATGTGAGGTGACAGATGTTGCCATATCCCAACACCTAAAACAAGGCATTAAAACTTAAACATGTAACCGACATGTAAGGCATCAGACTAAAATTCCACATGTCCATATTGATGCCAACACTTAAGACATTTGACCATTTGACTAAATTATTATCAACAAATAAGTTTCTGTTAAACATAATTGCAGCAGTTATAGATTTGGTTCTCCCATCAACCCAAATTGGAAAGCAACCGACATGGAAGTGATAAATGACATAATTCCGACGTAAAAAGCTTTATGTAACTTTCAAACCAATAAATTTGGAGGCCGGACTCCCACGTAAGTTCACAAAAGAGCCGTGAATATTGAATCAAGTTTGCTCTTAGAATGTACCCGCAATTGGTAAGCTTGTCCCGTGGAATAAAACATGACGATATGCCAGCACACGCTGGCTTATTCTTTGTATTTTGTGCTCAGATGTGAGGACACTGCATACCTATCTGTGTGTAATCACTGCTCCACATGCCTTTGTCCAACTTCCCTTCATTGAAAAAGACTGATGTTGGGTCTGCTCAGGAAACAATTGACTAGACAACGCCATTTCAATCTCTGCAAAATTAAGTACCCAATTCAATCCATGGTCTACTAATTATCTGGGGAAATTGACTCAGAGAGAGCATGGACTTGCCTATTGGATTGGGATGAGGATTTGACATAATTCATTGTAATGTAATCCACATAATCCACAGTTCCATCTGACCTAAATGCTAATTTCACCAGTTAAGGCCCATTGGACTCAGATCTGGGCCTGGAAATGGTGGTTTTCTTCACTAAATGCAGTATTTTTTTTTTCTTTTTACAGATAGCCTCTCGTAGCGTGTGATTGTTTGAACTGGGTTCAAAGCTCAGGGGTTCTTAGAGACGAAGAAGAAGGTTGAGCTTACATGTCTACTTTTCTTCAAGTTGGAGAGCTTGTGTTGTTAAGATAGATATATATGGCAAGGTAGGATGAGCATTTTTGGTGAAGAAATGCGTATGTTAGCAGCTCCAGTAGTAGTTTTCAAGTTGTAATGTAAGTCTTTAATACAGAAAAGAAGAATAAGGGGAAGTAAGCTTGGTAACCAGAACTTCATTTGGAAGGATAACTGTTTTTTGGTCTTTAATATCCTTATTGATATCATGCATTCAATTTGACCCTGACCCTGGCCATGTCCATGTCTCTCTTGCACATCTCCTTACAATATGTAATCACTCAGAGTTTCACAGAATAAGGGAGTTTCTATATTAGGCAAAGTCTATTGCTTGAGAATTCTAGGATTGGTCTGCAATCTGCATTTTATGTTTGGATAACCAACATCCACTACCACAGCTTCATAAAACTGAGTGTTTAAAGGGACCTTTACGGATCTTTCATTTAATTAATGTATTTAAATTAATTGTTTAGTTATCTGTGCAGGCGCCCATGGGTAGGCTGAATTGATTCCACTCTGTAATAAGCAATGGGGAGGGCCAGTAAATGGCTTAGAAGTTTACTGGGAGCGAAGAAAGAATCTAAGCAACATTATGCTGCTCCTCCTCCTCCTCCTGCCTCCAAAGAGACTGTAGTGGATGAAAATGTAAGCCGATTCTATCCTCAGAAAATTCTTCTATATAGCCTAAGGTTGCTTGGATAATGTCTTATGTGTCTGTTTTAGAATTAATGGAACCGAATTTGCAACAATTCTATCCTCAGAGATTGCTTTAATTCTAAAGTACTAAACATACCATGGTATTAGCCCGTGGTTTACATAAGATCTGGGTTGAATAAATAAGCCCTTATTCTCATGTAGTTACAGTTAAAATAGTGAGATTTGAAATCTGTGCTGATATTTTGTATGTTGCAGAAGAAGGCTCCCAAGGAAAAACGCAGGTGGAGCTTCAGGAGGTCGGTAAAAGACCAGACTGCAGAGCCAGCAATATCAATTGTGGAACCTAGGCCCTCATATCTTTTAGAAACTGAGAGTGAACAGAGCAAGCATGCTATTGCAGTGGCTGCCGCTACAGCTGCTGCTGCTGATGCAGCTGTTGCAGCTGCCCAAGCAGCTGCGGCTGTTGTCAGATTAACAAGCAGTGGATGCAACCCTGGCTATGGAGTTGCTGCCAGAGAGCAGTGGGCCGCCATCAAGATTCAGACTTCATTCCGAGGATATTTGGTTGGTAGACAAACTCTTTTTTCTTCTGAGAAGACTTCATTTTCACACAATGTCAATTCTCAGAGATCGATTCATAATATTGTGCTTTGAATTTATTTTTTTCCGATAATCTTCTATTACTTTAGTCTTATTTGTCACCTAGTAGAAAATTCTTGCATTTTGCCTCTGCTTGTAAAGGTCTTTTCTAAGCATAAATTCTGTCATAATTTGGTCTGGTAGCTATACCCTAAAAGAGTGAGGCTCTGAAGAGCATCAACTATCTTTGTAATGCTCAGTAGCTTTTTGTGTGAATTTCGATTTCAGTGAAATATAGGTTGGCTGTACATTGGATTTGAATAGACTTATGATCTGGATTTGGCGAGTTTAAAATTGTAAAAATATAAGGTATTTTGTTTGATCTACCTTTTTCGCAGGCAAGAAGAGCTTTGTGTGCTTTGAAAAGCTTGGTAAAGTTGCAGGCATTGGTTCGAGGCCACATTGTGCGAAAGCAAGCAACCGAAACACTGCGCAGCATGCAAGCACTAGTTAGAGTTCAAGCTGTGGTCCGTGCCCGTCGAGTCAGAATGTCTGAAGAAGGGCAGGCAGTTCAGAGGCAGTTGCTTCAGAGACGCCAACAAGAGTCCCACCCACAGAGATCTAGTGTGAGTAAATTCTTTTCAAACAATGGGCACATTGAGTTTTAGCGATAGATTAAAACTTGAAACTCATAATAAATGTATGATGCATCCCTGTACGGATTGGATAGAGCCGACCCCCTTGCTAGGTAGGCAAAGGTGAGATGATTGGGCTTTTACTGTTTGCAGGGGTGGGTGTTTCTTCTTGTAATTAGATCCAATCCAAGGATTACTGGGATTTCCTGGCTTTTAGAGACCTGTGCATATTTCTAGCTGCAGAATTTGTCTGCAGCTGAAATGTGAACTCCGGCATGGGTTATGATTTGAGTCTTGAGGAAATTTAAAAGTCGAATCTCGACAACAGACAAACTAATTTTTCGGTTTAGTTAGTATTTATTTTTGTGGGATTTTTATTACGCAGGAGTATTTTTAAATTTTCAATTGTAAAGTCATCACAAGGATGATTATTTTCAATGGATAATCATTTCTCTATGACCTCTTTTAACTCATTATGTAATTGGCTTATAATCACAAGACAAGGTCACCCACAGAGGACACAAGCTTCTAAGCATTTGTTATTAGGGGAAAGAGTGGTGAATTCCCCGCTATGGGCTTGTCACCGTGTAGCCTAGTTTGGGGTTATTTGCTCAAATCTTTTGCTTTCATCTTGTTAAGATTATTGGAATGTTTCTTTGGAGGACAGGACGGATGGAATGGTAACACTTATAGCATGCAGCAGCAGGAAGCCAAGGTACAGAGCAGACAGGCTGCTGCTGTGAAACGTGAGAGAGCACTAGCATATGCATTCTCACAGCTGGTAAGTAATTGGCCATCACTATGCTTCATTTGTTATACACTCTAAATTGGTGGAAACTCCTCCCAGTGCCCTCTTCTTCTGCAATGCCAATTCTGAAGAAACAGGAGCCAGGAAAACATCTGTTAGTTTTTACTTCCATTTTTTTACACCACATGACTGCTTGTTCATGGAAGAGTTCTTATTTGATTGTTTTGGATGGGCAGGAGATGGAAAGAAGATTGGATGAAAGTGCAAAGATTGTTGAGGTGGATACCTGCAGGCCAAAACCAAGCTCCAACAGGAAGAAGAGTTCAATATCAGAATCTGAATCGGTGGAGGAAAACATACCTTGCACTACCTTTTCAGCTCTCTACCCTCGATATCATTCTAGTGTTCAATCTGCCAAGCCTACCTACTCCCCTCCCCAGACGGAAGGACAACTTGCTTCTCCCTTACTTATTTCTCCTACCCAGTCAGAGTGTGTGACTGCATCAGCCTTGCCGGATTTCAGTCCAAGAACCTTGAGTGGACAATATGGGTATTGTGAAGATAACACATTTTCCACAGCAGAGAGTAGTCCACAGTACTTCTCAGCAGCCTCAAAAGCTGAAGTTAAAAGAGGTCCATTTACTCCAACCAAATCTGAATATGTCGAGAGCTTCTTTCAAGACTATTCTGCCTTCCCAAATTACATGGCTAATACCGAGTCCTCAAAAGCTAAGGTTCGTTCCCACAGTGCTCCCAAGCAAAGACCAGAGTCTTCAGAGAAAATCTTATTCATGGCAAAGAAAAGATCATCTCTGCCAAAGTCTGCAGAAAATAGGCTCAACGTTTTTGGGGCACGGATGCAAAGGTCTTCCTCTCATGTTGGGGCAACCTGCAAGGGGTATCTTTATTCAGGATCCATGATGCTAGATAGGTCAACAATGTCTCTGAGAGATAGTGAATGTGATACAGTTTCTATAAACAATGGAGACTACAGAAGAGGCTTGATGATGATTGAGGTATGTGAATCTCTGAATTCTTATAACAGGGAGAATAAAGATTTAATTTTTCAAAAAGAGAATATATGTAGCATATACAATTACAAACCTCGAGACATTTACAAGTAATAGCCACCAGTATAATTTCCATCTGGTGAACATACAGTATCATCTGCCTCTGTTTTGTTATTATTTCAATTTCAGTATCATAATTGCTTTTGCTGCTGACTGGCAGCATTGCTGGACTTGCAGGACTGTTGAGACATACCAATATATTTTCTGTTTGGAACTGTTTACTATGGCATTGTATATATGTATGATGGAATTTGTCTCCTCAACTTATCATTCATGAATAACCATCACAGAACCATATAAACCTGGGTTTGATATTTTAGAGGAGGTGGTACTTCCAAATATTTTTGGTCTTTGATGAGCCCTCCAAGCTCCTTCCTTTGGGCCCTTCAAACCCCACCTATTATGCTCTTCAAAATCCCTCTGCTGGGAGTGTAGCTCACCCCCACAATTTGATCACCAACCCCTTAATTAATTTATACCATGCTTTTTTGTATGTTTTGAAGTCCTTTTCTGATTTTTTCTTTTTATAAAATATCATAATTTTGAGTGACTTTTTTTTTCCGAAGTAGCAAGTTTAACATGTATTGTTGATGTTATCGGACTGACATTGAGTTTTTTCTTTCTGTTTTCCTAATGCTGGAGAATGGAGAACAACAGAAGAGGGTGAGTATTTTCTGATAGTAGTAGTAGGTGAGAGTAAGAACATTTAAGAAATCCGTCTTCTTCATGTTTTCAAGAAACCAATATTTATTTCCATGTGTTCTATACAGCCTTCTCCAGGCAAGCGGCGCTGAACGATGAATTGATGTCTCTAAAAGACCATTTGCACTCCACAAGACAAACAGGGAATGTTTGTGCACTGCCCTTGGGAAGCAAGCTTCATCATGATTTGAACTGTCATTCCTGAATATGTTGTGCGATAAGAAAAGTCCAAATAAGATACTTCCCATTAAACAATCTCTTCTAGCCATAACTGGTTTTATGCTTAGTTTTCACTGAAATTTGTGTACCACCAAGAGTGTAACATTAATTCATAAATAGGATCTGATGACATAATTGACAAGCGAATTGATTCTATATCCCCCAATATTCTTGTAATGTGTGATAATAGTTTGAATGTTATATTATCTATTGGGTTCCTGTTTATGATAATTTGTACTAGTATTACTCTTGTTATTGGTGTATTTAAGCTCTCTGAATAAGTTTTTGAAAAAACTTGTGTACTACCAAAAGTGTAACATTAATTGATAAATAGGATCTGGTGGCATACTTGATAAGCAAATTGATTCCACATCCCCCAGTATTCTTGTAATGTGTCGTAATAGCTTGGATGTTATATTTATCTCTTGGATTCCTGCTTATGATAATTTGTACTAGTATTAAGTAGTTAAACTCTCTGAATAGATTTTTGAAACAGCCCTCAATGTCTCTGCCTTTTTGTATATTGATTGGATATTGTGCACCTCAATCAGTGTCAGTTCCAATTAAAATTTGGTTGTATTTTAAAGTTGTTATGTGATTCTTGTCATGATAAGCTTAAGAATACCACAAATGGTAACCACGTAGAATTACAGATAAGAGCTCTCTTCCACCATTTGTAGAAAAAGTTGGACATCTATTACTGTACCGTTATATAATAATATCTACATTGAATTCTTTAAAAGGTTTGTCGAGAACAGATACTTTAAATTTTAAATAATAGGAATTATCAGTACATCTCAGTAGCAAAACGATCTGAAAAAATATAAATTTTATTTATATATTTTTAGGGCAACTTTGTATCAAGTATTTATATTGATCTGTACACAGGTAACTTACCTGTCAGAGGACTGCCCTTATCACCAAAGGACAAACATCTGAAACACCAATGCAGCAAACACACACCAAACCCTAGATTGCAATATGAAATCACCCTCCTAGAAGCAAGGTTTAAAAGTAACATGTGAAATTCAAACATGGAAATAAAATCAGAAATCTTGATCCGAGCCCACAAATACAAGGAAAGATAGGTCGAAAGTCTGATATACAAGAGAAAGAGACTCCAGTATACCCAATGTCCACGTGACATTGTCTGATCTAAAACATGCAGAACTATGGTCGAGTCCAGAAAAATTGTACTGAGTAGTGATGCATATATGGTGTTAAATTGTCAATTATGCTCTCACCAGATCACGCACATAAGATTACAGGTAAGGGCTTGATCCACCATTTGTAGAAAAAGTTGGACATCCGTTACTGTAATACTTAATAATATCTACAATCAACAGTATTAATTTTATTCTCTTGTATTTGCCACAACTGTTGGAACTAGACAACTGAGAGGGGGGGTGGTGAATCAATTGTCCTACAATCAAAACTTTTCTGCTTTTAACCTTCTTTAATATCTTACTATCACAGATTAGTGATGTAAACATTAAAACATAGATCAACAACATAAGAGCAAAAATATAATCAACACATTTGACACCAAGATTTTGACGTGGAAACCTGGTTAGGGGAAAAACCACGATGGGGGTTAGCCCACAAAATGCGTACCCTTTTAAACGTACTTAAGAAAATAGAAGGCACATGCCTTCAGACGCACCGCCCAGAGCTCACTGTTCAAAAGAAAGGCTCGCTGCCTAAAGAATTTATTTAGAAAGAATTAACTGAGAAATAGCATCTACTTCATGTCTAATTCAGTTTCAATAAATGCTCAAGAATTTTCACTTTGCCCCAAATTCTTCCTCACACTTTATACTGCTCTCACTCCTTTCCTTCTCTGCTCTGCTCCTGATCCTTTTTTCAGATTAATCTGTTTTTGCACAAAGATAATTTCGGTACTTCAACAAGTATTTATATATTTCATCAACCTTAGAATGATCAACCAGGTCGGCTAAGCTTGACGCAGATCATCACACTGTCGGCCCAATACAACTGAGATTTGAATCTGCTTCTACAACCACTCCACGCTTCATAAAAATGTGTTTAAAGCATCCGCAACAGGGTAGGAACATCCGGTCAGCCAAGATTGAGAAGAACATCAACCTCAAGAAGAAATCTTCAATCAACGAGCTCAAACTTTAATGCAGACCTCCAACATAGTAGCTACATGATCCAGAGACCTCCACAAGCACATTGGAATCGCTAATAATATTCACTCTAAACCATATTATCAGAAACATTTGAATCTTCCTTCGGAACCTCAAGAACACACTCTGCCATGACTATCAGACTGGAAGGATAGCTTGCAGACCTCCAAACCACAAACCACTGGAGTTGATGATACACACTGACTTCCCAAACATGCCTTCAGATCCGCAGATCATAATCTTATATTACAGGATCAATCCGGACCTCTTTCCTATCACTCTGTCTTTCCTGATTATTGCAGGAACCGGTTCTACTTAGATGGCCATAACTCCTTCAAAAATTCATGCGGACTTCTCAAATCTTGAATGGAGAAACCTCTGACAATCCTTTACACAATCACATGATCTGCATGCATTGATTGTCATTAATTTTTTCAATATCCTCAACAATCTGGTCTTCTACACAGACAGCAAAATAGAATACAGTTGACACTAATGGCAACAAGAATATGTTGAAATCAATGACAACACCACTTAGACACATATTTGCAACAACTACTTGAAAGATGATTATGCTTAGCCTCTATTTAGTTCAATTTGGCATGCAAGACTAAGTACCCTTGCCAAAGTTGATTTTGCTCTGGTTGTTAGCGCATGGGGCAATTTTGTGAATGCCCCCAGCTTGCAAAAATTTGTATGAAAGAAGTCTGCGGATGAAAGAATAACAATAATTTGCTTCTTGTTGCTCCAAGAAACAGTTGTTGATCCCAAATACATCATGTATGATGTAACCAGCCATTATTTATGATGGTCTACATTACCTATCCAATTGAGATCTTACAAACCTGCAAGACAAATGTTACGTAGGTGTAACAATGTGTATAGTTCTCCATATAAAACTACTTTAATAACTATGAAATTTACTGTCCGTGAAATAGAAACTCCATGGAGCTATTGTCAAACCTTCATACCTACGTTGTAGAATAGAATTCCAAGAATTGTCATAGAGCTCCTTCAGTTTGTCCTTAACTTCGTTCATAACATTCTCATCGTTCCCCCTGCTGACCGAACCATCTAGATACAACACAGTTGCTACTAAATTGATCTGGCCTTGCTTTGCATTACCTTTCACCTAAATCCATAATTCGTTACATACCCATTATACCCATTCGTCTTTCATTACCACACTCCAGATTGAAGAGAAATAATATCAATAAACTTATGCAAGAAAAGCAATGCTAACAAAATCTTAAATGCATAGGGAAAAAAAATTCTTAAATGCAGTAGAAAGAAAACAGTGGCACACTCACAATATAACAAGATTATTTACCTTAGAAAATTCTTTCAGAAAAGAACCCAGCGAAAACAGCAATTATGGACAAGCGTACAATCGATAAGGGGTGTAAAACATGCAAAGTATACAACACAAACCAACATAGGTGCCAACCCATATAACTCTGCAATCAACGTACAGGTAAAGCATTAAATGCCTTCTAGAAAAGCATTCTTTACATCCATCAGATGCAATTTCCTCCCACATCATGTTGCTTAAGCCAAGATTACTCAAATAGCATTTCACTTTGTTATTGATGCAAACACCTCTTCGTAATCAGTCTGGCCAAATATTTATTTCTAGTTGATTTTGTAGACCCATTAGCAGTCAATGTATTCAACTCCTGGTAGACAATCAAATAAAATCTTATTTCTACAATTCATAAATTTCTTGTGCTCAACTTCAATTACATTCCTCTACTTCTTCATAAATTGTTTGCTTGAAATTTGGTTTTATGTTTTTGTCAATATGGTTATATTGACCTAACCACACCACTTGAATCTTTGTGAATCTAGCTCTTCTGCTTCGCATATCTTGAAAGCAGCTTTATTTAATTCATTTGGGTGCGTAATCAACCAGACTGATCTATATGTTACAACTCCGCACCTGCCTCTTTGGAATCTAGACTTGTCAAAGTAGAATTTTAATTTTCTTAGCCAGGTAAATGAAAACTTTTCAAGTTTTTTAAAATTCTGTTTTTTCTTATTCTTCATTTTTGCTATTAAAAAAAAAAGTCCTCAAGTTTGCATTTTGGCAAATATCCTCTTATTCTACTTCCCCCTGCATTTTTAGTTGTGCTTGTTCAGAATATTTGCCATCCAACTTCTATTAAATGTGATGAAGTTGCATCTTGAGATGCGAGTCTTGCAACCCTCGTTAAAAGGGTAATTGAGACAAAAAGAAGAGGTAGTTGACTCCTTTTGGAGCCTGCCTAAGGCAGATTATTTCAAAATGAATTTCGACAGGACTGCAAAAGGTAAACCTGGAATGGTGGTGCTGGTGCAGAATCCAATTGTTTAAAGATGACAATGATGGACCCTTCATTTTGGTGTACAGTTTTCAACTTCAAACCTTCCTTCTTATCATGTGCTTCATAAGAATGTTGTTCCAACTCTACAGGTATAGACTTAGTCCATGCGCTGAATTAAAGCTAATACCTTGGTATCTGTCAAATTACTATCTTTGGCTTTGGTTGTAACATCAACCAGCAGAGAGAGACTTTCATCCCCATATTTCAAAATGAATTTCGACAGGACTGCAAAAGGTAAACCTGGAATGTTGGTGCTGGTGCAAAATCCAATTGTTTAAAGATGACAATGATGAACCCTTCATTTTGGTGTACAGTTTTAACTTCAAACCTTCCTTCTTATCATGTGCTTCATAAGAATGTTGTTCCAACTCTACAGGTATAGACTTAGTCCATGCGCTGAATTAAAGCTAATACCTTGGTATCTGTCAAATTACAATCTTTGCAGGGAGAGACTTTCATCCCCATATTTCAAAATGAATTTCGACAGGACTGCAAAAGGTTAACCTGGAATGTTGGTGCTGGTGCAAAATCCAATTGTTTAAAGATGACAATGATGAACCCTTCATTTTGGTGTACAGTTTTTAACTTCAAACCTTCCTTCTTATCATGTGCTTCATAAGAATGTTGTTCCAACTCTACAGGTATAGACTTAGTCCATGCGCTGAATTAAAGCTAATAACTTGGTATCTGTCAAATTACAATCTTTGCTTTTGGTTGTAACATCAACCAGCAGGGAGAGACTTTCATCCCCATAACATCTGAGTCATCGACAAGGGTCCATGATTCGTTAAAAGTGATCATAATGAAACTCAACCACAACCGCCCATGATTCATTAAAAATAATCATAATGAGCCTCTTCCATTTGTCATAACCAACCCCCATCTTATCTCAATCTCAGATGAAGCTTGAAAACTGAGACATTTTCAAATATTTTATAATGAGTCTCATTTACAACTATCCATGATTCGTTAAAAGTAATCATAATGAGCCTCTTCCATCTGTTACAATTATGGAACCGCGTCTTATCTCAATCTCAGATGAAGCTTGAAAACTGAGATATTTTCAAATATTTTATTCCTCAAAAAAAATTACTCATCTCAAAAAAAGTACCATATCTCTTCAAGTGGACCAAATCCAACCCCGTTCCAATTTCTAGATCTTAAAATAAACAAAAACCTAGTTCTCTCTCTCAAGCAGTCAATGGCCAGTCAATGTGTCCTCATTAACTCCGATTCAATTGTTTCAAATAAAAGTGATGAAGGCAGTATTGAAAGTTGACTCGTAGACATGTACAAACCTTGTTATGGAAAAATAGCCTGCTCTAAAAAGAATACCCAGAATCTGCCGGTATCCATCACACCAGGAAATAATCACTGCGGTACAAAGAAATTGGCCATGGTCTCCTTTCAATTTCAGTCATCCAAACAACTCCCAAAAGCCATGACAAACGGGGGTTGATCTTTGGATTGTCGGATGGGATGTGGAACTTCTGAGACACAAACTCATACAAGGCAGTAGTTTAACCGTTGTATTTTTTATACCTCCACACATCGTAGTTGTAACAATATGAACCATTTGACTCATGCCAAAAGGACCATCTGAAACAATGTCTAGAAATCAACAGTGCAAGATTGAATCTTTAAGAACTCCACACCAATGAGCAGACAGCATCAACTAGAAGTTATATTTAAACTTGTATACACCATCAGAGCATATCTTCAACAGTTTTATTAAGCTCAACTTCGGTCACTCTCTTAAATGAGTAAGATTCAGTTGTCTCCTGCACAGAACAGTGTTTCATTCGAGCAAGGCTTTTACAAAAATACAATTTCTCAATAACTTGTCGCATCATACAGTTACAGATTTAATGATATTTACTAGTGTCTACGGAATAGTGCATTGAGAGCAAGGCTCTTACAAAAATCTACATTTCTTAACGACAGACAATAAATGCTCATTCAATAAGCAAAGCATTTTAAATATTATGACACTACCATTTCAACTGGCTTCTCCCAACTAGTGTCCTGCCTTTCAAAGTGATAACTATCATCCATTCTTACACACGTTTGGCCAAAATTAAAGGTCTAGTGCACCACTCATCCTCATGTCAAATGGTCGTGTCACATGCATATTCCTAAGCTTGATCCAATGATTGTTCCAATCCATTTACCGGTAGTGCATCTCATATCGTGGCCACATTTCTCTCTGAAATTTTCTTTAATCTTTAAACCCTGCAAGCTCCTTTGTTGCTGCAGACTTGATAGGTAAATAATAAAGAAGATTCACATGTGGCCTGGTATGTTTTGGGCAAGCAGCGGGGAATGAAACCATCGACCAAGTTCCCATTCCCACTGGCTCCTCTGCACCTCAAAGTGGTGGCCATTAAGACACCCAGATTTAAGGGTCAAACTTACCACAGTGAACTACAGGTACACCAATTAAAAGCACATATTGTAACAAGCCAGTGGAATGGGAACCAGTTTGCCCGTAAAACTTGAGAGAATATAGTTCAAACAATAACATGCTCATTTAGCACCCAAGAAATAGAAGATTGAAAAGAAAAACGAAACTATGTAGTCATTTATCACAGAACATACAAAAAATTTTAAGGCAAATCAAAGCGGCTACCATTGGTACCCTTTATTTTATTATGGCATATCCAAATCTTACCAGTTATAGCAGCTATCATCAACTTGCTAATATATATTCAACCTTGGAGATTTGAATTTCAGAATGACCAGAGTGAAGAATCTTTTAGAGCTCATTATGGTTTGAGCAAACCCTTTGCTGATGATCTCAATCATCCTGCAATGCAATATTGTTATAACGGGTTGGGGCCCAAATGAATCCCCTCATTATACCAATAATGAGGGTGAACAATCTATGCTTCTCTCTTTGCTTTACAAAACCTGTAAATTTTTCCATTGTAACTACAGTTCCACATGGACACACTTTTTGTGTTCTTACAGGCCCAATAAACAAGCTATAGCTTAGAGCAAAGCACATGCAGATAGATAAAGATAGTAATTACAGTGATAAAAAAATGCTCATACCGACAGTTGCATAAGGATGGTAATTACAAATTACAGTGATCAAAATGCTCATGCTGACAGTTACGTAAGGATAGTAATTACAAATTACAATGATCAAAATGCTCATGCTGACAGTTACATAAGGATAGCAATTACGTCGAGAGGTGTCCTACAGTCGCAGGAAGGGGCTGAAAGCCTGTAAATACGTAAATAAAATTCAAAAAAATAAATTTCTATAAATTCTTTTATTTTTAATTCTTTTATTATTTTAAATTCTATTACATTATTTCTATTATACTAATTTCAATTTTTTCTTAAAACAATATATTTTATCATAAAAGATAAAATAGAAAGTGATTCGGTGTAGAGTTGCATAAACATAATAATGATACAGGAACACCCTAAGGACATTTTTTTGATCTTTATTTGAAGTAGGTCCAATACAAATAGCCATAAAAGACTAAAAAGTTGGTAATGATTTTCACCTTCAATTTCAGAAATGTTTTGTGTGACACACAAATCCCTTCCAGCTAATATATAACAAAAGCACCAAAATAACATTGATCGTGATTTTGAAGCTAGAACACTTCGACAATAGAAAGTGCAATTAGATTATTTCTCTACTTTGAGTCAGGAATTTGTCTTATATAATTGTATCATTTAAGCCTTACCCACTACACGTATACATTAAATCCACTAAAATAGGGTATTTTTAGAAAATAGGGTGCATCAAACGACTAGATTATACCACTGTCCAAAGTGTTTTTCATACTTACTATTGAATAACATCTCATCAAATTACATCAGCATCACACAATGTAAGATTTTTCTCTAAACTCAGCAATTCAGTAAAATTAATGACCACCAAACCATGACCTCAGAGAAAAAAAACACATGGAACTGTAAAATAGTATCATACACCTGTAGAGTTACAGCTTCTCTCACAACAAACTACCCCAATTGCAAATAGTGCCACGATGGTGCCAAATAATTTTTAACAAATTATAACCCCATACAATACCTTCTCCGATAAAAAGGAGGTCATCATCAAACACAAGTACAGAAAATGACTTAAATCTCAATGGAAAAAGTTCCATAAAATAAAGCCATAAATATCACATTTGTCTATTTGTACATTATAGCATTTTCAATGTTCCATATCGTGAACAAATATGCTACACACTTTACACAGTTCACCATGTTTGGAACGTTATATAGTTATGGAAACCAAATGCCAACCATGTAATTGCATCTAATACTTTAAGGAAAAGAGGATACTAACAAACACCACAATATAGAAATCAAAATCATTTCAAACTCCATAACAGGCAGGAGCCTATATTTGAAACTAAGACAAAAATTAAAATAAGTGGTTAATTCACCAAAAACATGAGAGTTTTATCCTAAAGGGAGGGAATTTTAGAGTTGATGTCGTGTAGCAGATAATTATTACAGGGCAAAAAACTGTATATGTAGATATGTAGGCTGAAAATAAAAACAACATTTGACAACTGCAAAAATGAGATAGCAATATCATCCACGTTTAAATGTTTCATACCTAAACAATAAAGAAAGTTGATTGTTTTTATCTACTGATGTTTAAACTCATTCACAAAAAGAAATTTCATGAACAACACATTTTCCAAGCAAATCCAGAAGATATGACATAATATAATGAACTGAACCTTGCAAGCAGATTTTCCAGTCCCACTTGTTATTCAATGTGTAACAGGTAAGCTGAATGTAACACACTAACTGGACACAAGATGCTCTTTTACATTGAATGATTTTCCAAGATCATCAGTTGAAATCTTTGTATAGTTTCAACTCACCAACCATAAAATATTGAAACTTGGCAGTAAGCCCTCAACCAAAATACCAGGATCTATCTATTGCAACTCCCTCATTGCTCTCCTATATTAATCTCTGAGGTCAGCGCTTACCTTACAGGCTGCTGATTGTAATGATTTTTCTCTTTCTTTTTAGCAGCAGCAAGCCTAGCAGCTCTTGCAGCAGCCTCTATGGCAGCTGCCTTGGCCGCAGCATCAAGCTCTTTGCTTGACTTCTTCTTTCTTAAAGAAGCAAGTTTTTTAATACGCTCCTTATCAATAGGTGCATTATTATTTTGATCTCCATCGACAGCCTCTTCCTCTTTTCTAGAATTTTCACCATCAGCAGGCTGTTCCCCTTCTCCATCTTTTACTTTACCTTCCCCTTCCTTTGCATGGCCCTCTTCATCTTTAGGCTCCTTGAAAGTTTTTTCCTTCTTCGCCTTCCTCCGCTTTGAACTTTTACTCTCTGTAAGAACTGCACTAGCCTCACTATTCTCTACTTCTCCATTTGGTGTTTCTGATTTAGTGTCTTCAACAGTTCCTGCCAAGCATTCGCTTAAAAATTACGTAACTAAAGATGACACCAAAAAAGTTAACATCCATAGTAAAAGGATTATTGTGAAACTTAAATCATTAAAAATCACATCAGCAGCAACTCTTTCTAAATTTCCCAAATTTCCATATGATATAAAAATAACATAATAAGCTCATGACAGTACCACAGAAATCATGGATACCAACTGAATCCATTGAACAAGGTAATATAAATATTGCGTTCAACCTTGGTGCAAAACCTAAGCAGTAGAAATCAAATGAAATTTGGAGTATAAATACCATTAGAATCATCTTTCTGTTTTGTTTCAATGCCTAGCTCTGCTAGAACTGCATCAAGCTCAGCCAATTCCTTCTTCTTCAATTCTTTCTTTGAAAGCTGCCTCTCCGGCTCTTTAGATACAACAGCAGGAATAAGGGACTTCTTTACCACAGGTTCTGGAGGAGAAGTTTCAATTTCATGATCCTGTTCCTCCTCAACATCATCATCAACTTCATCAAAACCATCCTCTTCCCCATCACTTTCCTGTGAAAGACGAAATGGACCAAAATTATTAGAGAATTTAGAATTCAGCAATACTTAATTCAGGATAAAATTGCCACTAGCATATAACATACGAAAGATTTGTGAATTAAAGCTAATAGGTATTGGGTATAACTGCACTGGAACAAGAAATAGCATGAAGTCTAAGAAACATTACTATGTTGAAGAAGAAAGCAGACAAGACACAAGACCCCAAGTTTAAAACAATCAAAAGGCTAAAAACTTCCACTTCAAAAAAATGTTAATGTCCACTCCTCTGCCTAAGACATTCTTCTCACACCCACATCAACCCTTCTCGCTAGCCACATTTTTTCTTAACCTCCAGCCCCACTTGTGCCCCTGTCAATCTTATAACCATGTTGAGGGACCTCTGATAACATGACAACCTTCAGCATATCTTCCATGGGCATTCTATGAACAAGGATTTTGTGTTGTAACTTGTAAGACATGTATTATAATATTGGTATCGTGCTAATTTGGTGGTTCGGGAACAAGTTCAGCGTTTGGATTATCCAGTATGGCAATTTATTCATCCCAGGTTCAGTATGGCTTAGCTTAGCAGTAACATATACATATAGGATGGTTTTGTCACTACCGATTTCTGTCCACACAGCAGCGCCCACTCTTCTTCCTCTTCTTCATTTATTCCTTCCTCCCTGGGAATGATCATGTGGATGCTGCAAATAAACCTCTCCTTTCGCCATCTTGACACACTTCTGCTCCTGAGTTGTCGCTGTCTGCTGGCATTGGAGACCCGCAGGGGTTTCGTTTGGACACCTCTGCCCTTTGATATCAATCATATTTTGGTTCAGCGGAAGAATAGGCTCTACACAGATCCTGTTTCATCCATATCCTCCCAATCTAGATTTCATATTTCGCTCCCAAGTCTGATTGAATCTGCAGGTTGGATCAGATGTTTTAGAGGAAGTTGAGCATTATTCAGACCTTGGTGTTATTTGTTGGATTCACAATCTTTGGCCAAGCCTTGCAGATCTCCATGTCTGAATTTCAAAGCACTGGAAACCTTTTCTCTCTTCAGACTTAATTATTTATCCATGCTCACAAGGTTTTTTGTTGTTGTTTGTGGAGATGAGGTAGCTCAGGATTTTATTATGGAGTGAGGTCCTTGTGTTTGGGGTACTGCTCCTCTCTCTGTGAAGTGTTGGTTTCCAGATTGTCAGGGTGCATTTGCCCAATCTTCCCCTGCAGATTTGGAGGCCATTGGAAACTCCTTGCCGAAGCTCATTTCAATTCCTCTGGAGACTTTAGCACCTCCTCATCCTACTTTTTCTCACTTGCTCATTGAGATGGACATTTCAAGCAGTTTGCCTATGGAGATTTGGCTAGAAGTTGGGGATTGTGATTGGAAGCAACAACTGAATTATGAACAAATTGCCTTTAGATGTAGGTCATATTTTTCTTATGGTCATGTAGCAGACTTGTTTGCAAAAAATATCTAAGATTTCCAAGGAGTTGTCTTGGTGGAAAGCAGTTGGTCGTTAGTATCAGGTGGTTTTGGTGAATTCATCTCGTCTTGTTTCTCCTTCTGGAGCTTCTTATGTTAAGACACTTCTAGGGCTTCACCTTCTTCGGCTCTAGATGTTTCAGTTGGATGTGTTTCTCCTTCAGCACCTCTTTCTTCTCAGGCTCTAGTGCAGCTTGTCTCTCCTTTTGGTACGGGTAATGTTCTGCCTGGGGTTTCTTTGGAAGCTTAGCAGCACTTGACTGCCTAGAAGGGGAATTCTCTTCCTGAGTCTTCAAAGTCTTGTTTCCCCAGATGTTTCAGTGCTTCAGGCTACAGCTCTCACTGGAGAGTTCTCAGATTTAGACTGTTTGGATGTTGGAATTTTGTTTTGTGAAGGAAATCTCCTGTTTAGAAGCATGCTTCGAGCTCTATGGTTCCTAGATCTCACAAGAAGAAGAGCGAGGTTTAGTTATTGATTTGAGGAGTTTCTGTGTTCTATGTTTTGTTTCAGCATCTAGGTATTGTTTGCTCATGTTGGAGCTTTGGTGGTCTAGTTGGTTTTTAGCAATTATCTTCAACTTTTAGCCACTTTGAAACATTTTGCTATGTTTGGATGGCTGAACTTTTGTTTTCAGAAGGAAATCTCCTGTTTGAAAAAAAACTCCCAGCTCTATCGTTCTTAGATCTCACAAGGAGGAGGGGGAAGTTCAGTTCTTGGTTCAAGAAGTTTTTGTGTTCTATGTTTTGTTTCAGCATCTTGGTATTGTTTGCTCGTGTTGGAGCCACGGTGATCTAGTTGGTTGATAGCTAATTATCTTCAACTTTTAACTACTCTGTAACCTTTCACTATGTTGGTGTTCACGAGCGAGGGCCCCAATAGAACCCTCATTATTCTATCAAAACAAAATTATAATATATAAATATTAAAAATATATAATAATATGTACAAATATTATAAAATTAATGTGTACAAAAATGAACATCAGATATTTTATATATATATTATTGTTTGTAATACCACAGCATTTAATCTAGTAGTATTATACATTTGCATGTTAATATATTATATTATATTACATTACCGTGGTGTTACTATAATATATTACCACGGCATATGTATAATACTGCGGCATATTTTATTATATAGTCTCATACATATTATGTATTGAACAAGCCAGGTGTTGATGTCAATACTACTTCAAATGCAGCAGCCCGCTGCCTACTCTGACACTGCTAGGCTATAATTCCCCATTAAAGACTACACCACACCATGACAGGCTGTTGTTACTACACCGCCACAACTCTCCCATTTAGTCCTATGAAGAATTCCCTGTCGGTTGAGCCTCAATCTCCCTTATTGCCAACCCACTATGCACCTGCTTGGAAATGACGCTGAACTAATCCACAAGGCAAGAGAAGAGGCAGTGGACTGGGTAAGGCTGCTTTAGCTTGCTCAAACAGTGTATGTTTTGCTAGCCTTGGAAATTGCATTCTGCTAGAGGGCCATAATAAGTTGCTGTGTTTTTATGCACAGATGGCTTCCAACTATTTAAGTCTAGGCAAAACTGTAAAGGCAACATCGAGTCGATTGGCCTAGCTGTAAGTTATTGGAAGTTCCTTTGAACCTTATAGGCATATTATAAGTTAATGCAGAAGTTCACAAATAGCTTATTCTCTGATACCAGGTTAGCCTGAAAACAGGCACTTACCCATACAGGGTCCTGATCTCAGGACATGAGTACATCAATTTTTTCTCATTCTTGGGCTCCTGCCCAGGTTCGTCCAAGAAAAACTTGGGACATACAAGATAGGCTATTCCATGCCCTTGCCGTACCTGGTCTACCCAGAGCCTCCCAAAAAAAGATTACAACGAAAAATCCAGAATTCTCTGGAGGATTTGATGAAGCCTTGATTCTGTAGAAAATCAAAATGATCAACAAAATTTTGAGAAATATGTAATGCCCTAAAATGAGATTAAATTGCATGTGAACAGAAGTTTAAGGAAGATTTGATGCAACTCCAAAAATAGAATTGCAGAGAAGTGCAGAAATCTAAAGGATACGTGGTGCTGCAGAAACTGGAAAATCTGCATAATATTGCAAATATAAACTAAATAAAATAGAAAAACGAGGTCTGGTAAAGTGGAGTTAGTTGCTTCCAAAACATATTAGCAAAGAGTAGTTGGGCTAAAGAGTAAAATACAGCTGCATAAAACATTTTCAGCACATCACTGCAATTCTTCAATAATCTCTTATTTTAGTGGAATATCCCTCACTGGGGATCTCGTTCCATATGCCTACCTCATTGTACTACCTCCTAGGAGACTGCAGTCCCAGCTGAAATTGAAACTATAGCTTATACAAGGAAACTGTATGTCGCAACCAGAACATTTTTTATCACCAATCTTGCAGTAACCATCTATCATTTAACAACTTGGTTATAGTAAACAATGATCATAATAGCTGGATAAATGCTCTGCCGACTGGTGACTCTTGTTGCCTTTATACTCTCTCTGGTATTCAGACATATTCAATTGCCCCTTTTTTAACATAAAGAAAAATATATATATTAAAACAACAATTGATTACAAAGTAGATCTGCCCGTCTTAAAATGACTCATGGCACACCAATATTCAATTGCCCTTAACCGGCGCTCATGTAAGTTAACCAGCAAAGTAAATTTTATCATGATTTTCTTCTACTTTATTCTAAATATGTGTCTCTGTAACAATACTATAAATTAAGAGCATATGTACTATGACAAAAGGAATCCTTATTTTAGCAATTACGACATTCCTCATCGACAGAATATTACAAAGTAAGCACAATTATCCAATGCAATGATGAATGCACTATGTTTGAGAAACCCACTAAATTAAGAAATGCATGGCATTGATTATCTTTTTTGACGTTGGAAATTCTCCCTTATTATGCTAGTAAGCATTTATTTCTGAACAAAGTATTTTAATGTGGCTATCACCTGAGAAAAGAAAATAATAACAGGCTGGTAAATCGTATTTTCTCTATGCCCTTTTAGTTCTAGCATTCTGCATGTATACTAGAAATTATGAGCATATGTACTATGACAAAAGGACATCTTATATGATGTTCTTATTTAGCAATTAGGACATTCTCATTGACAAAATATTACAAAGTTGGCTCAATTATCGAATACAATGATGAATGCACCATGCTTGAGAAACCCACTAAATTGAGAAATCCATGGCATTAATTATCTTTTATGGCATTGGAAACCCTCCCTTATTATGCTAGTAAGCATTCATTATTGAAGAAAGTAGTTTAATGTGGCTATCACCTGTGAAAAGAAGATAAGAACAGATTGGTAAATCTTATTTGCTCTATGCCCTTTTAATTCTAGCATTCTGCCACAGCTCAATTGCTTTAAACACCACACTCTTGTTTAATTAAACAAACGTTAAAATTAAAGAGTACATGAGCTGTGACAAAAGGAACCTTACAAGATATCTTTATTTTAACAACTACAGCAATCCATTAACAACAGAAAGGCTACTTATTACAAATTCGGCACTTACATTGGCAAACTTACATGCTTTTTTATTAGCATTTTGATGTTGTAAATTCTCCATTACCATGCTAACAAATATCTGTCTGTAGAGAAAGTACTCTGCACTGGCTAACAGAACCACGTCTAACTTTTCATTGCAGGCCCTGATACCCACAATCAGCATTCCACAGTCTGAGAGTCTCAGTCACATCCCCAGCATCCTGGACGTCCCAGGGACTAGGGGACTTGGACGTCCTCTTTTTCAGGACTGGTCAGCATGCTCCATTTGGTGCATAAAAATTAAAACGGTAAAACTTTTAAGGAAAAAAATGTTAAAATCCCTTAATAAATTAAGGGGGGGGGGGTGATTGTTATTGCAAATTCAGTACATTGTATTTTTTCTTTTTCAAATCTTGGCTTCATTTGTTTGTTTAAGTTATATTAATAGCCATCCCCCAGCAGTTCCCAAAATTTGGGAAAATTTTGACCATCCCTGAAACTGTGTCCCAATATCCCCACGTCCTAGAAACTCATAAAAACACTGTGGACCACAATTCATATTCTTTCATCTAAGCCAACTGATAGTCAACAAGAATGTCATCACAATACATTTACATTCATGTCTATGTTCCTAATAACTTACAACCAAATAACTCAAAATAGTTGTCTAAGATAGATTTTAATCTAGCAGAGATCAAATCATAACCAACAAACATTAACAACAAGACAAGATGGTAGCAAACAGACATTGAAGGTTAGACTGCAGCAATCCACAGAAACTATATGCAAGCAACAGTAAAGTCTGACCTATTTTGGCCAGAATAACTCAGCAAAACCCCTTAAGAAGTCAAAAAATCATCCATAAGATTTGACATCAATCCTATACGAGGAAGAAGCAGTCATCAAGTCCTGGCCAATACATGCTAGCAAATTTAAATAGAGAGTTTGATACACCAGCAGAAGCCCTAGAGCTATATCCACAAGGACCCACCAAGTATACCACAATTCCAAGAGGCTATTTTCAATCCATGAACCATTGAAAGATGCTGAGAAGATTTGTCCGCACATGAGTAAGATTCAACCCCATCTGAACCCAAACATTGTGTTGTTCATATCAGCTTTGAGATTAATTTGCACTGATTCAAAACTCTTATATATCTTTTTTAAGATCCCAAAATTATGGCAAACCAAATTTAACTCCTAACCTTATTTGTCCAAATTTACTCAATAAAACAATTAAGAACCAGTTTAAAGCATCTCGTGTCACATTGGTGCAGTTTCCATGATGATGATCTTGATTCAATCTCGCATGCTAATACAGCTGCCATTATTTAGGGCAACCCAATCAAGGCTGCTCATAAGTTACAAGAGAAGGTTGATGGAATACCCATCACACATTAGTTAAAGCTTGATAGCACATTCGCCCCTGTGAATTTATCTTGACTTGTACTGTGACAACTGGCTTATATAAACCCTTTATGTTCAAAAGAAGTTGAGCTGTGTTTATTTTCTTCTCCAACATACCCAATTATTTTCATATTAATATACTTTTATGCTAAAAACAAAATCCAAAGAAGTAAAAGTTACCTTTTCCATGGTTGCAAAATAGATACCAAACAGTATCAGTGCAATCCGAATAGAATGGAATAAGGCAAGGCATTCACTGTGCGTGTTACCAATTTACTGGAAGAAAAAAAAAAGAACTTAGTTCTTCCTCCTAACTAAAGGACATATAAAGCCAGGTGCAATAAATGGCGACAAACAAAGATATATAGCCAGGTGAAATACATGGTAACAAGCAAACATAATGAGTTAGGCGTGCCGAGTAATAGAAACCAATCATTTCCATCCACGAGAAATCGCTCGCTCAAACACATTAACACTTAACCTAATTTGGCTGCAACTACATAACGCCCCCCTTGAGATTGCATTGATTAAGATATCAGAGATTTAACTCATTTCCTCTGTAAGTAAGCCTCGTTTCACTAAACCCTAGGTTATCGCACAGAAAAAAAGGGAAAAAAATCGATATAAAAATAAAACCACGGAGGAAATGAAGCGCCTTTGCTACACCCACATTCAATAACCCACAAATGGAATTTGAAACAAGGAAAACAATCCGCCCCAAGGAATTCACAATCTTGTTCCGCAAAAAGGACAAGGAAGCAAAATAAATAAAAAAGAAAATACCTCGGCCTGACTCAAGGTCTCCTCTTTTGCGACCTCATCATTGCCCTGCGCGGACTGCTGTGAGCCCCAAACAGGAGGAGGCGGTGCTGTGGTGGCATAGTAATCATCGTCGTCGTCCACGTCAGCCCAGGATTTAGCGGTGACAGGCGCGGGCGCCCAGAACTGCTGTGGGGGTTGAGGGTCCTTCTGATCCGACTTGTCTTTGCCCTTAGATGAAGTAGAGCCCTGATCCGATGACTTGTCCCCCTTCTTCTTGCTACCCTTCTTTCGGCGGCTATCGAGCGCTGCGAAGATATTGGTGCTGTTTATCCCCAGAGATAAAGATCCATCGTCCTTGCCCCTCATTCCCCCTCCGACCATCCTAGCTGCTTATCCCCAGCCACAGCTCTCTTTAAAGGATTCTTTTTCTTCAATTCTTTGAGACACGGGATAAAATGTTCCAAACCCTAGAGTGATTTCTCAAAACCCTAATAAAATCCTGAGGCTTACCTAGTAATTCTTTTTATGTACAACAACCAGGCGATCTGGTTCTCCGCTGAAACACTGAAACCCTGGAAACACAGTGTTGGGTTTATTTTATTTTCATTTGGAAAACGAAAAATAAGGTAGTGAAGCGATAGCGCAGATGAAAATCTTGATTAGGTATTTATATGAGATTAGAGATGGGGCAATGGTAGAACAGGCCAAAAACGGCACGAGTAATTTGGGAGGAAGGCAGGGTTATTTGTGGAGTTTGGTTTAATGATATGGTTTTGGGCATCCAAATGTTCTCTCGCGGGGAGTACTTAGTCGTGCTGATCCTCTCTACAATTTATTTGATCCTTCACCACGGGGAAAAGGAGATCTGCATTTGGTTTTAGGGATCCTATTCGGGGAGGACAATTTTATAAGGTACCTCTAAAATTTAGAGGGACCCTTAGCTACCTTATGAAATGGCTTATGAATATTAATTTCCTTGATATTAAGGAATCTATATAGCCAAAATATAGCACTTTACATAGAAGATTGAGGGATAAAATTCTAATTGGATTGGACTAAACACTAGTGTCCCAAAAATAAAAATAAAATAAAATGTGTCTAAGTAATTTATAATAATTCAACATGAAAAATGTAAATTAAAAATAAATATTTTTAGTTTAATAATTGAAGAATGTAATAAGTTTGATATAGATTTAAATTTGATGTATCTCGAGATCAAGAACAATATATACAAACTAATAATTGCCTTGTAATCAAAGTATTGTATTGTCATTATGTAGGTATGAATCTAGGACCGTGACTTTGTTCTGCACCTACAAACTCATCTTGTGTGCTCTGTAGACTTTTGTTCTTTAAATTGCTTAATGTGTTTTGACTTCCTCTATGATTCCTAATATCTGGGGACAGTATTTATAAATACCTTTGTGGGGTTGTCGGTATGTCACAAGGAGACATGTTCTCCTCAATCAACCCTTAGAAATGTGCATGGATAATTGAAAAAACAATATTCAATAATGTAAATGCTTTCATGGAAAGCTAGTTTCCTTTTAAAGCACCAATCGAAGTGTGTAATGTAAAGAATACATGAATATTGCTTGAGTGTAGGAGATGATTAGAATGAATGCACTAAATGTCTTTAAATACAAGGATATAGCAACATATTACACAATTTTGTGTTTAGTCGGCCTTAAGCAAGTAGGGTAAAAGTGGGAATGGTGCAGTCACGATAGGAGGGTCCACAGAGTGAACTATTCAGGCCATGCAGCAAGAGTAAACACAACGGAAATAACTCAAAGATATGAAACAAATACAGACTCAGTCATTCAGTATATAATAGAATTCAAATACAATCTGGTCGGCATCAAGCGGGCTTGCGATTCGGCTCACTGGCCTGAATATCGAATATTACAAGATATGACTTTAAAGTTCCTTCGCATAAATCTAAACTAAGGATTTTCTAAATCATCTGAACTACTTTCCTAGGGATCTATTACATCCTTATATATCATCTCCAGTACAAAAGATTCATCCACATCAGCTAAGGAAGATCACAAACTCCAATGAAGAGCTATAACGTGTGTACACGGATAGGTCAGACCTAATCATGTAGAACACTTCCGCAAATGAATGGAATGATGTGCGGATCTCAAGGAAGGTCGACCACTAACCAAGGATCATTGAATGATGTGTCGTTAAGCTCCACAAGTCTAGGAATGCTCCGCAAGTCTTCTCCTGTAGCTGATTATCAGAGACTGTCAAGATGCTCTACTCTGAGAAAATAGTCTATCTTTTGATAGCGATAACTTTCCGGTGCTTAATCCAAATTTTTCTGAATTCTGGATATGATGTGGGTGAATGAATCTAGATGCTAAGTCTAGCTCCGCAAGATGTGAAATGTAACTGCGGTAGAATGCGAACCAGAATATAGAAACTGCTACTTATTGAAATGCCTGATCAGAACTAGAAAATGAAAGGAAACAAATTGAAATGCAAATGTTTTTGGTTGATGTAAGATTACTCTTGAACCAGGGATGCTCCTGCATTAGACATCCGGGGTTATTGAAAAAGTGAGTCCCTCACTTTGCTGGGGCTAGGGGAGAACCAAGACGGTCCATCTTAGCCTGAGAAATCCATGATGAATCTTCTTCCGGTCTGCCTTTCCACTTCACAAGGTATTCTTTGTATTATCTTCCTCTAATGATGCATCCAACTCTATTGTCCAAGATGTCTTCAATCTATTTCGGTGCTTGTTGTGGTAGCTGCTTGTTCAAGTCTTCTTCCATGTTGTCGTTGAACTCTGCTTCATGATATTGATATAAGTCTGCAATGTTGAAAATAGGTGATATACCCAATGTCTTCAGTAACTCCACTTCATATGCATTTCCTGAATCAAATTTTTTGAGTATTGTTGGTAAACAGATTTGTCACCACGAAATAACCTTTGAAATTGACCCGTTGCCCTTAGAGCAGTGACTAAATTGTCCCAACAGTTGGAGAAGCTATTGTTGAATTATCAGCTTTCCTCTGCGTTTGAGAGGAGCAGCTCCCTCGTATGATAGGGGTATTTGTGGTTTTTGTGTACTTTTATCCTGAAAGTACAAAAAGGAAGAAAAAGAAAATAACAAGAGAAATGGGCATGTAGAAACCCTCGTGGTAGACGTATGAAAACCAACAGGAGTTTCACAATCTTATTGAAAAGTACGAGGGGGTTTCACCACAAAGCTAGAAACCACTTTCCTAAACTCTATGATGGATCTCATGACATATATGCAACAACGATGAAGAAAGATGGCAAATCTCAACATACGAAGAGATAATTTATCTAAACACTTTCAAATCAGGATACCAAGACATGATTGTGCTTTATCACCCCAATTGCATGCTTTAATGGATAACTTCAATTCACACAAATACATAGAAAGATCACCAATTTGACATATGAGAAACTAGTAATCATAACTCAGAAATACATCAAGAATATACGAACTGAAGATGCATTCTTCATTATCTTTTCGAAATTAACATCCAAAAGTAGACTATACAATGTGTAGAACCAAAAATGTTCCAAGAAATTTATTCATAAGTTCCCCCTGCAAAAGTTCTCTCTAGAGAGTCCCCCCCCCTTTACATTTCAAATAGCCTTACATTTATAGGCTTTTTCCCATAACCACCTAGTAACCACTTTGTAACTACCTCACAACTACCTAGTAACTACCTTTTTGAAATACAAAAATATAATGAACCTTATTTTGGTTATATTTTACATCACTTTTCCGGAAATAAAGTTCATTTTCTAACTTTTCAGTTACAAAAAGTGACAAAAGTCACTTTTATAAAAAAGGTAACTAGAACTTGTGACTTTCAAGTTGTGGATTCTGCTAAGTTCTCTCCGTCTCCATTTGCTTCATTTTGACAATCAAAGCTTGCTGGATTTTGATAACTCTTCTGAATACAGGTACTTAAGGAAATTAATAACATAGAAGTATCGAGACAATTCCAAACCATTTAATCCTAGGGCATAAATGGCAGTATTCATCATAACCCTCGATTGATTACACAATAGCTTTGTATCCACTGGAAAACCCATATCTTCCTCAACAGGACCACTACTCCCAAGATTTGAAGATGTGAAGAGATACATCCGATGACCCTCTGAACCGACCACAACAAGATGTGTTCATTTTGACTTCATTATAGACACAGTTGCAAATGAGACAAAAGACATCTTCTAGGCAACATAGATGTTTCCCTACTGCCCATTTGTTAATCACCTCCATGATGGCTATCGTGATTACTCAAATTTCTATTTCCTGCAACTTTCATAGGAAGATCATCCCCCTCCTTCCCTAAATCTTAGGCTCTTACCTCAATCATAAAATGTCATCACCATCCACAGATGTCTTGAGAGCCATTAAAATGAATGTGTGCATTATCAATCACCAGAAGCATTTAAACCATGCACAATGCAATCTTGAGATGAAGAGCAATAACAATTTGTAGGATCTCTTCATGATCCAATGCACTTAAGTCATACTCATTGTATTCACTTCCTCATTCCTGTAAACTACTCCAAAACCCTATTCAAAGGATGTAAGTAGAAGTTGAAGAGTTTGGCCTTACATCTGCCAATTGTATCTACTCAAATGTTTCAAGAACCTTCTAATCAAATATATTTTGAATGTATTCTATAACCATTGCATTACATTCGCCCATGTTTCCTTTAAATCATTTTATCAAACATTTTGAGTATTTATACTAGATCACATTTCTCGGTAACAGATAGTAACCAAAAATCCTTTGCACATGATTTTGTGTGAAAGGTTTTACTCATTGGATCTCCCATTCCTACATGCACACCATCTAATCATCAAGTTATAGGTAACAATATCTGGCATCAAACCCCATCAACAAATTCATACTACTGAGCCTCTACTTCCAGCATCTTACTTTCTTTGCAAATCCCATTTGTAAGAGAGTTGTAACTGACAAGATTGGGCATAATGCCAATTCTTTGCATTTCTCTCTATAAGCAGAAAGCTTCCTTCATGTTACCAGACCATCGTATTTCATGAGGAAGAAGATGTATGTGGCTTGTGATGCCATCTTGACCTTAGCATAGGTCTTGATCACCAAGTTCAAAAGAGCTAGTTTTAATTGAGCAACCATGATTGTTTTAAATATAGACTGGGGAGTTGTATTACATGTCTTTAGGAGAACAAGAGACCTTATTGCAGATTGGGCTTGGACCCACCTTTTCTATTTCAGAAACTGCAATTGCTTTAAAAGTTTCTAAAACCCTTTTGACAATTCATGAATATCCTACAAACATTGCAGTCCATAAGACCATGTTTCATGATTTCAAACAGCTCACATAACTTCTTTGTATTTTGCTTTACATATCCACCAAAGCATTTCGAACAATACTATCTGAGAAAACTCTCCTTGGATTAAAGTTCGTGTGAGGAGGCCGACAATGGTTATGGAACAGATTTACAATAGATTCTATCTTATTGATGGTTTTTAAAACCTCTTCAAGAAACCTACTTAATGTATCTTCTTCATTCGACTTTGAAAGAAATTCACACTCGATTTAAAAGTTCCCATATGGGTGTGGGTCGTAAGGATGATGGCAACGGTTATGGAATTTGGTTTGAAATCTGCCAATGCATATCATGCAATCATTGTAAAATGCCATACCACATTTCTTTGAGGTAGTTATTCAAAATTCCTTCGGTTCTATAATCTCGTCAAAGTTTTATTTAGCATTTCATTCCCGTGTGTAGGCAATGCTTCCTTATTCTACATATATGTATATTGTGGCATTTGCAACTATAATATCTTGGATGGACATTCAGACCCAATTCGAAAGCTCCTATTTTGACACCAGTCATAAGAAAGATATAAAGGTTGTATAACTTGACTTTACGCCAGCCGATACCACTTGCTTGATAGATTTTCAAAACCATTTTAACATCTCCATTGTCGAATGCTATGTAGGGTGCGAGTTGTTGTGAGAAGAATGTGCAGCACCTCCTTTCATACGCTCGACCAACATTTACATTTATTTGAAATGTTCTGTCTCCCAGCATAATGCCTATACTTTCATATTTAACATACAGGTCCGTCAGGGCATTTCAAACTATAATATTTGACAAAAATCGTTGTTTTGTTGTGCTTTGATGGATGCCAGTGAAGGTCTTGGGATCTGATTTTACACTTGCTAGTCATATGTGCCTCAAAGTTTTAAAGACCTCTTTCAAAGTTTTAAAGAGCTCTTCAACAAATCCATTATTATGAATATCCGGCAATCATTGCTTACCGTGAGACAATATTTCTACATTGCGGCCTATCAAAAGTGATGCAGAGCAACACAGTAGAAGTTCACAAACAGGTGAAAACACATTAAAACCCACCATACATAGGGTTTAAACTTCATTTCCTTTAAAACCTCTTCGGTCAAAACTATAAAATACCGAAAATGCTTCACTTTCCTATCGGTAAAACTTAACTATTGGCGAAACATTCTCCTCTCCACCGATAGCATATCTCTTTCCGACCACTCCATACCATGCATTGTCTTCAAACTTTCCCCATCGGTGAGACATTGCCTTCGGTCACAGAAAAACTTCCTTCACCGATGCACCGATGAACTACCCATCGATGACGCTTGAAGTTCATCACCCCAGTCGGTGAGATTTCAAACATCGACGAGACTTTATCCCTCTTTCCCGATACACTGATATGCACCTACTATCGGTGTGACTCTGTCAATCGGCATAACTTCCAAAGTTTCTCCCGATGTGCTCTCCTCACACCGATGACCTTTACTATGCATATACACTAATGAACTTGTTGTAGCCGGTTCTTTTTACCGCTTCTGTCAATCAACCTTTGTATCATTCGAAATGCATCTTCACAACATACATCTGTAGGATACACATAAAATGCTCACTAACATACAAAGTGATATACTCATAAAATGCACATTTCGTGATACAACCCAAAATTCACGCCGCTAACTTTCTCTGCACATTGTAACCGAACACACTACACAGAAACAACTAAACTTTAACAGAAATAAAACTAGCACACGGAGGTCATTCCATTGATTTCAAAGAAATCCACCAGTGGAATGACTCCAAACCTACATCCCTGCGATTACACCAAAACACAAAATTTATTTATTTCTTCTACTAAAAAATATACATCCAATCGATTCTTTTTCTTGAATCCGACTGTCTACTCTCTCTATCCCTGCGAATACAAACTCAGCTATATAAAGACTCACTCGGCAGTTACCCACGGTGGAAGGCGAACCACCTCTGCCATTTCAGTTACAAACTTTGTTCGGTTACAATTCTTTCTAATTCTTTTCTTGACACTTATGTCATTATTCGGCCAACTAAGACTCAAAGTGGCCTAAGGCCTTACAATATAACATTTTGGAAAAATGCAAGGAATCTTCTAAATCCTTCAGGTTTTGAGGTGCTCTTGCAACATACAACCAACCAACAAATTTTCCAAGCCCCTTGGAAAAGTACCTGCAACAAAAATATTTTTCTACATCTGTCTGGCTTCTTCTTCTTCAGCTTCAAGCTTCCAATCTTCAGATTAATAGAATGGTGACCAACCAACCAATAAAATCAAACTACCATCATCGTTAGAGCACATTCAGGCTCCTTCTACTCCCATCAGTGGAATACTCTTCAGGCTGCAACCCCAAGTGCTTCTTCAGTTAGGTATCCATCTCTCTCACTACTTCACAACACCAACTCACCAAACCATCCATCTAACCCAACAGCAGATTCTGGTGATGCACCTACCACTCTCTCCTCAGTGGCTTCTCTCTGCACCCTTATCCAGCCTAATCTCCATTGGAGAATGGTCACGACAGACCTCATCTTGTCTGCCCACACACACAACCTCAGAAACCTCCTTCTGCAGCTAGATGGAACAAGCACCTGCAACAGTCTAACAACTTTGTTAGCCTTTAAAATACCTTCTGCAATCGCTATCTTTAAAAATGGTCACCAACAAAACTTTAACTCTTCATCTGCCTTCAGAAATCAAAATACAGAACACCTCCTCCCAGAGCTTTCGCTAGCTCTGATACCAATTTGATGCAGAGCAACACAGTAGAAGTTCACAAACAGATGAAAACCCATTAAAACCCACCATACCTAGGGTTTAAACTTCATTTCCTTTAAAACCTCTTCAGTCAAAACTATAAAATACCGAAATATGCTTCACTTTCCTATCGGCAAAACTTAACTATTGGCGAAACATTCTCCTCTCCACCGATAGCATCTCTTTCCAACCACTCCATACCATGCATTGTCTTCAAACTTTCCCCATCAATGAGACATTGCCTTCAGTCACAGAAAAACTTCCTTCACCGATGCACCGATGAACTACCCATCGGTGACACTTGAAGTTCATCACCCCGATCGGTGAGATTTCAAATGTCGGCGGGACTTTATCCCTCTTTCCCGATACACCGATATGCACCTACTATCGGCATGACTCCGTCGATTGACATAACTTCCAAAGTTTCTCCCGATGTGCTCTCCTCACACCAATGATCTTTACTACACATATACACTAATGAACTTGTTGTAGCCTGTTCTTTTTACCACTTCTGTCAATCAACCTTTGTATCATTCGAATGCATCTTCACAACATACATCTGCAGGATACACATAAAATGCTCACTAACATACAAAGTGATATACTCATAAAATGTACATTTCGTGATACAACCAAAAATTCACGCCGCTAACTTTCTCTACACATTGTAACCGAACACACTACACAAAAATAACTAAACTTTAACAGAAATAAAACTAGCACACAGAGGTCATTCCACTGATTTCAAAGAAATCCACTAGTGGAATGACTCCAAACCTACATCCCTGCGATTACACCAAAACACAAAATTTATTTATTTCTTCTACTCAAAAATATACATCCAATCGATTCTTTTTCTTGAATCCGACTGTCTACTCTCTCTATCCCTGCGAATACAGACTTAGCTATATAAAGACTCACTCGGCAGTTACCCACAATGGAAGGTGAACCACCTCTGTCGTTTCAGTTACAAACTTTGTTCTGTTACAATTCTTTTTAATTCTTTTCTTGACACTTATGTCATTATTCGGCCAACTAAGACTCAAAGTGGCCTAAGGCCTTACAATATAACATTTTGGAAAAATGCAAGGAATCTTCTAAATCCTTCGGGTTTTGAGGTGCTCCTGCACCAAAAAGTTTCATGTGCCCTTGTCTATGTTTCCAATTGGTGTACATCTCTACCAGAGTATTTCCAAATATAATATCTGAAAAAAATTACCAATCCTTGTGCCTTTATGGCGCGGGCAGAGAAAGATACTAGTAGAGGTTGTAGAATTTGGCTCCATGTCTGAAAATAGCATTTTCTAGAGAGTTTCCAAAGCTTTTTCGATGAAACCACATTGTTTTGATGAATATCCATAACCTGTTGCAAAAACTCCCATATTGGTGATGGCGGAGGTAAGGAGGATACTGGCGCCAATTGCAGAATGCGACTTTACATCTACGAAAGGAATTTTGTTTGAAGATTTCTTAAAACATTTTCAATGCATCCCTTATCCTCCAGATACTGCGATCATTGTATCACATGAGATGACATTTCTTTGAGCTCAAATAACTTATGCAGTCAGCTGGGGATGGGAGGACGCCGACAAATTGGTGGAGTCTGACTTAGACTGGCAAATGCATTCTCTTGAAAGTTTCTAAAGTCTTTCAACAAATTCTCCTTTATTCACTCCTCGCGTTCATTGCATCTCATGAAACCATATTTCTGTGAGCTAATTTGAAAAGATCCACATTTTTTATCAGCTATTAGAAAGTTTCTTCGGAACGTATCTTGCAATCAATGCATCGGAGAATAGAAAAATTCAGTTAGAACAGTTTGCATGCCCCTAATTGGCATTTTCAAGATTATTAAAACACCTTCCATGCATGTAGGAGAATTTGGCGGAGGAGTGAAGTTATTCTTGTTCGTAAAAAGTGAAAGTGAATTTCATTCTTTTTATTTCTCCAAACTTGAGAAATTATGCCATCAGTAAAAAGCTAAAATGTCCAACTTAGCCAAACTCACAAGTCACGCGAACTTAGTGAAAGACAAAAATTGACGCAAATTTTGCAAAGAGTAAAACCCAACGCATAATGGACTTTGCGAAAAATGAAAGTTAATGCGAGCTTAGTATAAAATGAAAGTGGACGCAAAATATAATATTACTAAGCCGCAAATTTTTGACTTGGCGTAATATTGCATGAACAAGACAAAATATGACGTCTTGATAACAAGTTATTTACATGATTGACATGCACGACATCGGCAAATTGTAACCGAAAAGATGACTTGGCACAGGTATTTGATATGCAAAAAGTTTAAAATTGGGCGATCCTTACATCCTTATGCATCTGAGGCCAAAAGTAGTTTTCACTTACCAAAGCCACTGTCTTATCAATGCCAAAATGTCCTGCCAATCCACCACTATGTTTCCCCTTGATCAAATTATCTCTCATTGAACTCTTAGGTATGCACAACTGATTTCCTCTAAACAACATATCTTCTTGAATGAAATAATCCAACCACTTACTTCTATCTATCACAACAGGTTCCTTACATGCTTTACAAGGTTATGCAAAATTAGTGTCTCCCTCATACATGTTCTTTAATTCATCAAAACCCAACACTTCAATTCTCATTTCTGTCAACAAGTTTCTTCTTCTACTCAACGCATCAACAACTTTGTTTGATTTTCTACTCCCATGCTTCAACACAAAAGTGTAACTCGGAATGAACTCTACCCATCTCATATGTCTCTGATTCAACTTACTTTGACTGTTCAAATATTGCAAAGCTTGATGATCTGTATATAGTACAAACTCATTAGGCAACAAGTAATGTCTCCACTTATTCAAGGCTTGAATTATGTCATAGAACTCTTGATCATAAACTGAATATCTTCTCCTCGCATCATTTAACTTCTCACTGAAATATGCTATAGGTCTACCTTCTTAACTTAATATTGCTCCAATCGCACTTCCACTTGCATCACAATCAACTTGAAATACCTTATTGAAATCTGGTAACGCCAAAACAGGTTGTTCGGTCACTTTCTGCTTCAACAATTCAAAACTTTTATCTGCTCCAAATGTCCACTTGAAGTCTTTCATGTCACCTCTCATTGTCTCTATCATAGGGTTACATACTGAATTGAAATTTCTGATGAACTTCCGGTAGAAACTAGCCAATCCATGAAATGATCTAACCTCTCCAATGCTCTCCGATGTAGGCCATTCAACAATTGCTCTCACTTTCTCAGGGTCCATCTTCAATCCTTCCACATAAATCACAAATCCCAAATATACCAACTCTTCCTTCATGAAACTACATTTCTTGATGTTTATCAACAATTTCTCTTCTCTCAACCTCTGCAAAACTTGTCAACTATGCCACAAATGTTCCTCTTTTATCTTACGTAAAATTAAAATATCATCCAAGTATACAATCACAAACTTACCCAAGAATTTCTTCAAGACTTCATTCATCAATCTCATGAAAGTACTAGGTGCATTTGTTAATCCAAAAGGCATCACTAACCACTCATACAATCCTTTGTTTGTCTTAAAGCAGTCTTCCATTCATCTCCCTCTTTGATTCTGATCTAATGGTATCCACTCTTCAAATCTATCTTTGTGAAATATCTTTCTCCACTCAAACAATCCATGATATCATCCATCCTAGGTAAAGGAAATCTATACTTAACTGTGATCTTGTTTATTGCTCTAGAGTCAGTACACATTCTCCATTCTCCATCTTTCTTAGGTGTTAACACTGAAGGTACTGCACAAGGACTCAAACTTTCTCTGATCAAACCTTTTCTCAACAACTCTTGTATCTGTCTATTTAATTCTTCATTCTTTGTCGGTGTCATTCGATGTGCTGCTTTGTTAGGTAAACTAGCTCTGGGTATAAGATCCATGTGATGATTGATACTCCTTATAGGTGGCAATCCTTCAAGCACATTATTTGATATGATGTCTTCATACTCTGTCAGCAACTCTGTTATCTCCTCCGGTTGTTCTCCTCCAGTCTCCTTCTTCAATGTTTCAGGTTTCTTTGGAATCAAGGCATAACACATATTCTCATGTCTCAAACCATCCAGAAATTTTCTTCCATCTACCAAACAGATACTAGCATTTCCACATACTTCACTCTTAGGATCACCCTCCAAAGGAATCAAGGTATATCTCTTTCCATTTGCTATTATAGTGTATGTATTCTTTGTCCCATCATGTATAGCTTTTATATCATATTGCCAAGGTCTACCCAACAAGATATGACAAACATCCATAGGCATAATATCACATTAGACTTCATCATGATAAGATCCAATATGAAATTTCACCAAACATTGTTCACTCACCAGTACCTTATGATCATCCTGAATCCATGTTATCTGGTAGGGCATAGGGTGTTTCAATCTTTCCAACTTCAACTTAGTCACCGTCTCCTCTGAAACTAGGTTATCTAAACTACCACTATCAATCACAACTTTACAACACTTACCTCTTGATTTGCATCTGGTTCTAAACAAACTTTTCCTCTATGGTGGTTCCTTATTTGTGTTCTACTTGAAATAGTGCTCTCCTCATCACCTATGATTCCCCTTTCTCCAGTTTACCAACAAAACAGGGATCACCTAGTTTAACAGGTTCTCCGTCCACATAGGTTGCTCTTCCACTGTTTTATGTCCTCTTGCTTGTACTACCCTGATTACATTTGAATGCTCTATGTCCTTCACCTCCACACTTGAAACAAGTGCCTCTTAATGTCCTCTTATCAAATCCTCTTCCCTCTCTTTTGTATCCTTCATTCCGGTGTGTGCTAGGGTTTCCTCTTCGGTAAAAACTTTTGTCATCTCTCTGGTAAGCATCATTATCTCTGCCCTCCTTGAATGTGTTGTCAAACTTGTTCTACTCTGAATGTGATCTGTCTCCTTCAAAAAATATTCTACCTCTTTGAAATTTACCTCCTCTTCCTTTCTGTCTCGAATCATGCCTTTTATTCAGCTTCTCTTCAACTTTCAGGGCAAATTGATATGCTTCTTCCAAAAATGTCATCCTTACCAAGCTTAGTTCTTCTTGAATGTTCAATCTCAGTCCATTGATGTATCTAGCCACTTTCTCCTTGCTTGCTTCACTATGTCCTATCCTTATAATTATCTTATGAAATTCTTCAGTGTACTCCTTCAAAGATTTCTCCTTTTGTCTCAGGTTCTGCAATCTTTTCAAAAGCTCCAACTCATAGCCAACAGGTATGAATTGATTCTTCAATTTTGTCACCATCCTATCCCACTTCGTAATCTTTTCTTTTCCTCTTCTATTTCTTTCCAACTGAACTTCCTTCCACCATATAGCAGCATGTCCTTTCAACTTTGTCTTTGCAAATTTCACCTTCTCCAGATCTTCAACTTCTTCATATTCAAAGTATTCTTCCATGTCATTTATCCAATCAATCAATTCTTCAGGGTTTAAATTACCAGTATAGTTCGGCACATCAACTCTAGGTCTCTTTCCCATCTTCGAAATAGCTCAAAACATCTTTACTTGATCTGATTCTTCTTCTTCATCACCTCCTAGGGTTTTGCCAATTTGTTCAACAGATTGAAATTCTTCTTCATCATCACTTTCAACATTAGGTCTCGGTGTCAATCCTCTTCGCATTGTTTTCATCATTTCCATCATCTCATCCATTCTACCATCCATCATTCTGATAGCAACAACTCTCCTTGGTGGCATTCTTCCTAGGATCAAGTGCAAATTGCCTCAAGTTTAGCGATCGGGCTACAAGGTGACAACTGCCTCACAATCGACGATCAGTTGTGACACAAGTAACCTGCCTCAGTTCGACGATCTGTCCACAGCAAGATCTTACAGAATTCCTTCACTAAATTCACTCACTCGCTCCCAAAGATTCAAACTTTCACTCTGATACCACTTGGTGCAGTCAAGGTAGGAGGGTCCACATAGTGAACTATCCAGGTCGTGCAACAAGAGTAAACACAACGGAAACAACTCAAAGATATGAAACAAATACAGACTCAGTCATTCAGTATTGTTGACCTAGTTTTGACACTACAAAATTTTAACTTTTCATGTCAAAACAACAATCACCATCATGGATCGAAAATCTTTTGTCAAGTCACTTGTGTCGCAAATCGAGAATGTTACATGTCTCTTGAAGTCGTTTGTTATGATCACCCATTTGTCGAATTGTCTCTTGCAGTTAGGTCCATGTCCATTTCTTGCATTAAATTTGATATATGAGCATCAATTTAGAGAAGGATCAATCATTATTCCAGTTGGTTTTTCAAAAAGCAGTTGTCTAACTTGAGTAGAATTATGAAAATAATTAAATTTGGAGACCTATAAAAGATGGGTAAATATCCTTTTTACAGGGGTATCAATGACTACATTTCGCCAAAGGTGGCAAGTTTTAATATGGTCTCGTAACCATTTTAAACATTAGAAAAGAAGACTTCTACCTTTGAGTATCAAGGTTAGCTTTTATTCATCACTTGTTGCCAATGAAGACTGGTGTGAAGGAAACTATCACAGTTGTCGAGAAGAGTCACAGGTTTCCATTTGTCAATCATGAGGAATAACTAAGTTGGCGAGCACAATTAATTCATGTAAGCTATCCATGAAGTGCTAAATTTTCAAGTCATTCAGCAATTTGAAGAAAGATCTCCATCATTTCAATTGAAACCCCAGAAACAATGGCATAGAGCGGGGATTTTTGCGAAAGACTTAAATTGCGAGTTTGTGAGGGTTGAATCAAAATGGTTCATTGAAGAGATTTATGAGGTCATTATGGATGATGTGGCAAGTTTTTGGGAAAAAATATTGAGTCTATCAAAAACTATCATTTTTCTCCTTCATAGTATTCAGAGTTTTTGCAGACAAAATTGTGTGAAATTTCAGCAACATTACGAAAAAAGAGGTTGTGAAACTATAAAGTTGTGAAATAAGATTTTAAAACTCACAAGTCATAACTCACAAATAGTTAGTTGTGAAGTAAAAGAGCATGCTTGGTTTAAAAGCTATTATTAAGCTTTTGAAAAATAAAACTCATTGACACTTTCACATAAGTTCACAACTTTTATTAGAAGGCCGATTAAGTTATGTGGAAAAAGCAAAAGTGGAAAGTTTAATGCACGCCAAGATAAAGATAAAATCGAGTTATCGGTAAGTTCATGAAGTTTCAAAACTTATTTGAGTTCCCGAAGAAGGTTTTGAAAACAGGCTACAAGCCGTTAACTACATGCTTATGAGAATTGAGAGCATATCAGTTAGTTTTGAAAGTTTTCACAACTAGTTTAAAATGCCGAAACAAGTTATGAAGTGATGTGAAAAGACCAATGTAAAATGAGGAATGTGAAACAAGAAGTAGTTATTATAACTACTCGAACTTCATGCAAATGCATAATCTTTACCAGCATTTTTCTTCACCTGTGCTACCATAGAACAATATACGGACATCCTCAAAGCATAATGGAATGAGAATTTTCGTCAAATGCAATGATTGCATGATAGTCTCTCTCCATCCACGGCCTGCTCTAAATAGAAATGTCTCAAATAAATGTGGTTTCATGAAATGCAATGTTTGTAGTTTTGTAGAAACTCTCGTAGGCACGCATGCAAAATGTTGAAGCATACATAAAAAGGCACGCAAACTGTTTAATGAAACGCTTCAAAGAAATGCATCTACATGGAATGCAATCATTGCAAGATATGCTCAAAATGGATATGGCGAGGAGGCACTTTCTAGTGTTCTTCAAGCATGTGCCACTGCAGCAGCTATTGAAAGAGCATGGCCATGGCTCAGAGGCACTTCGCCTCTTTGAACAGATGCAGCATGCATGTGTAAGACCAGATGCAATTACCTTTGTGGGTGTTTTAGTTGCTTGCAGCCATACAGGCCTTGTGGAGAAAGGTAGGTTATACTTTGATTCTATGAGACTAGAGCATGGCATTATACCAAGAGTGGATCACTATGCCTGCGTGGTTGGCCTTCTTGGTCGTGCTGGCTTCCTTGATGAAGCAGATGTTTCATCAACAATATGCCAATTGAACTAGATGTTGTTATTTGGAGAGCATTGCTTGGTGCCTGCAGAATTCACTCCAATTTGAAACTAAGCATACGTGTGGTAGAACGTCTTTTGGATCTGGAACCAAAATGTGCATCAACTTATATACTTCTAGCAAATAGTTATGCTACAGCTGGTAGGTGGGATGATGTAAGGATGGTCAGAATAATGATGAGAGATAGAGGGGTTAAAAAGGATCTAGGATGCAACTGGATTGAATTCCAGAACAGGGTTCACATATTTGTAGTAGATGACCCATCACACCCACAAACACATGCTATCTATAAATTGTTGGAGGCATTGACAGAGAAGATCAACAAAGCAGGGAATGTACCAGAGGCAAACTTTGTGCTTCATGACATTGAAGGAGAGCAGAAGGAACACGTGCTATGCTATCATAGTGAGAAACTGGATATTGCTTTTGGAATTATCAATATTCCCCTTGGTGCAACCATTTGAGTTAACAAAAATCTTTGTATGTGTGGTGATTACCACACTGCCACAAAATTCATTTCTAAGACTGTTGGTCGAGAAATTCTTGTGAGAGATGCTAGCCGCTTCCACCATTTCATGAATGGGTTTTGTTCTTACAAGGACTATTGGTGATTTTTGGGTTTAATCTGTTAATAGCAAAAAGCTCATCTAATTTTGTTCTCTGCTTCATCTTTGCAAGCCATTTCTGTCTATGGGAATGTGTTGTTTGGGTATCATTACACTTTAAAATGTTATGGCTGCAATGCAAATTATAATTACATAGCATGAAGTGCAAATATGGAAGCATAGACAAGGTCCATGAATTGTTTGACAGAATTCCACCTCAAAGAAATGCAATCTCATGGGATGCTAAGATTGTAGGGTATGGTATCCCATCAAAGCATTGTCATATACTTGGTTGAAAATGCTCTTATACACATGAGATGCACCAAATGAAATCTTTGAAATGGTTTATGTTATTTTGGAGAGAGCATCCCATTCAGTTAAAAGAAATTGTGTGACATGTAGAAGGTGAACTGTGATTAAGTTCAGATAAGATAATGTTAGGCTCGTGTGGTCTCGAGGGGAATCTATTGATACATGAAGACAAATTCTTGATAAGCTATAGGTTTCTATAAAAGAGGGCTAATTGGTTGGAGAGTATGTTTAAGGACTGTAGGGTATTCTCATTATGCTTTGCCATGGTAGAGATCAAACTAGACTTCAACATATTACCTAACATCACACAAACATGCCCAAGACCAGTAATTGCTCTAATGAAGTTTCTTAACTGTTTATGTGTCCTTTACTATTGAGCACTTTTTAAATAAAATGAGATGACATGGAGATTTTATACGGGTGCTATTCATCTGGTAATTTGTTCTTTTTTTTTATATTTGTCGCTATGGAGAAAAGGATCTTTGGCTAGTTTTATGTATTGGTTGCTTATAAAATATTCTTGGGTGATCAAATGAAGTTAGAAGATTGGTGACACTTATTCAAAGTTGCAAGACATTCGATAGATTGAGCATTTTTGGAATAAGGAGTTTGCATCTCAAAATTATATTCCACAGATATTATGATTAAAACAAGTTTCAATGCAACACTTGGAACTCCATATCTTTGTAATGGAAAGGCTGAATTTAGCAATCACAATTAGTAGATCGGTGAAGTTTTAGTCATTAATTGAGTTGAGCATCTTCGAAGGCCATATTGTTGTTGATAGATCGTAGTTCAAACAAGTGACTCATGGATTGAAAGGAGACATGGTGACTACCTCGGCAAACCAATGACTTGGCTTTTCTTTCAAGTTATAGGTTTTTAGTTACCTTTTTGTAAAAGTGGCTTATGTCACATGTTGTAACTGAAAGTTAGAAAATGAACTTTAAAGCTTATTTTAAAAATTGTCGTATTTCAAAAATGTAGTTATTCTAAGTGCCAAAGTTGGGTAGTTACTCTAAGTGACTATCTTTAAAAAAAGAAAGTTAGTTATGCAAAGTTAGTGCACTTATAAAGGTAGTTACACCAAGTAGTTACAAAAGGTGGTTAAGGTAGTTACCTTAAGTGGTTCCTAACCTCACTTATAAAAACAACATTGTAATTCAATCAAAGGGGTTCCACTTTTTTCGCAAGGCATTGTTTAAAGGACTCGAATAGTATTATTCAAGCAAGAAAGCAATAAAGAAACATTTTGGATGTGTGTTTAATTCGATTTCACGTGTTGTTGTTGATATTCATATGTTTAATCAATGATAACTATTTGCTTTCCTTTAAACGTTGCGCGTGGAAAAGATTATCGCGTCAAGTTTTGGTATCTTTACTTGAATGTGTGGAATTTGAGTTAATAAGATTACTTCTCATTTCTTTATTAGTTTTCATTATTCAATTTGTTCTTAACAACCCCAGAAAATCTATATACCCCTATCATACAAGGGAGCTGCCCCTCTCAAACGCAGAGAGGAATTGACATAGTCCTGCGATTCTTCAACTATTGTGAGCAAGTTGTTGATGATCCAAGGGCGAAACGAAGTTATTCAAGAAGATTATTTAAGAGCAACAAATCTATTTACCAACAAGTATATAATAGAATTCAAATACAATTTGGCCGGCATCAAGCGGGCTTGTGATTCAGCTCACTGATTTGAATATCAAATATTACAAGATATGACTTTGAAGTTCCTTCGCATAAATCTAAACTAAGGATTTTCTAAATCATCCAAAATACTTTCCTAGGGATCTATTACATCCTTATATATCATCTCTAGTACAAAATATTCCTCCACGTTGGCCAAGGAAGATCACAAACTCCAATGAAGAGCTATAACATGTGTACACAGATAGGTCAGACCTAATCATGTAGAACACTTCCGCAAATGAATGGAATGATGTACAGATCTTAGGGAAGGTCAACCATGAATCAAAGACCATTGAATGATGTGTCATTAAACTCCACAAGTCTAGGAATGCTCTGCAAGTCTTCTCCTGTAGCTGATTATCAGAGACTGTCAGGATGCTCTGCTCTGAGAAAATAGTCGATCTTCTGATAGCGATAACTTTCCGGTGCTTAATCCAAATGCTCTGAATTCTAGATATGATGTGGGTGAATGAATCTAGATGCTAAGTCCATCTCTGCAAGATGTGAAATTTAACTACGGTAGAATGCAAACCAAAATACAGAAACTGCTACTGACTGAACTGCTTGAATATAACTAGAAAATGAAAGGAAACAAACTGAACTACAAACAGACTCAAATGCAAATGTTTTTGGTTGATGCAAGATTGATCTTGAACCAGTGATGCTCCTGCATCAGGGAAGTTGGTCACATTTGAACTTTAGAATTTAGAATTAGGGTGAGATGAGTTTATAATTGTGAGGATTATAGGTCAGGACTATGAACTAGTCCTGGGAAATAAAATAAGCTAAATCTTGGTTGCTAACATGTTTATGGAAATGAGTGAATGCATAGGTGCGACAAACAAGTGGGTAAGGCAAATGTGTAAGGGTGTGAACATGTGAATGGGGATGAATAGTAGATGCATAGGAACACGTGTAATGAGGTGAGTGGATAACATATGGCAAGGGACTAACTTTACACAAAATTATGTCATTTATCAATATGTCTATGTATCAAAGTATTCCCCTCAAAATAGACACAACACTAAATGGGAAATGGCAAAGGTAAAATTACACCATTACCTTTTGCCCCCACTTTGAGGTTGTCAGGGAATAGGATCTATAGGTAGCTAATAACTAGAATATAAATTCTAGAATACATATAAATCAACACATTGCACAAGGATTTGCATGGGGAAAACCTTTCAGTCAAAAACCCTATAAAAGCATTATTATTTTACTTGATAAAACTTTGTAATATCTATCAACCAGACTGAAGAACCTAACTTTCATAATCTCTCCTCCCCTTCTTGTAATGCCTCAATACTTTTTGCAATTACATCAAATTATCTCACACATATAGTCATGATGTATGCAATTCATTTAATGAATACATTTACAATGTATTCTTTCGTATTTAAGGTAGTCCCCAAATAGGGTGGTTGATATATTTCTTAATCATTCATGTAAGGGATGGTGACTTTTCACCAAATAACCAATTATGATTTAAGTTAATTAATTTCTAAACTAATTAACATTTATAAAGTACCACTTTATAAATCACCCCTACCTTAATATGACTGGTGTCATGATTTATATTATAAGGCTAAACCTTATAAGTCAAAGCCTTATAAATTTTATTTAGGGCCTCTTATAAATAAGTGTGATCCCTTAATAAACATCGTGCTATAACACTCTCCCTTTGTAGGGGGGTCATGATGTCAATTTCTTTTAAAAAGAAAACATGAAGCTCCTTGTTAATTTAAGACTTCTTTAATAGGCATGACACAAGGATAAAATATATGTCAAGATGAAGATCATGTATTTCAGACTACATGATAAACCTTTTGCCATAATTTAGATCCCAATTTTCTTGGGATGATGCTAAAAGAGGTCTTGTAGAGTTTCTTGTTGGAACTCAAGCCTTCTCAAAATAGCCCCTGAGTTTTCTTGTTACAATACATAGTGCCCATAGGCCTTACATGCAATATGATGCCCTTAAGTTTTTCAAATATCAAATCAAGTCTTACATAAAATACAATAATTTTTAAATGGAAGAAGGAATCTAGAGGAGGAAATAATAATGCACATAGATCTTACATACAATATAATGCCCTTAGGTCTTACCAATGCCCATAGGTTATAAAAGTGCCAAGTCAGGTCTCGCATATGCTTGTAGGTCTTAAAAGTGCTAGATCAGTTGTTACATGTGTAGCATCGTAAATTGTCGCCACTTATAATTTCACACTAAGTTTGGCGCTTAGTTTAGCATGTGCCTGTAATATGCTTGTTTCATCACTTTGCTGAGAAACTTGGTGAAGTCCCTTGTCAATAGACCTTTTAAGAATAATTTTTACCCAAACATGGGTGTTGCGTGCGGACCCTAGCGTGACGCGCTAGCATCCTATCTATACACGTGAAAGGGATTTGAATTTGAATGTTAGCCTTGTTACATTGAGCGGCGCACCTTGCTTGTCAACCTAGCCTAAATGGATCCTCAAAAACATATTTAGATTCATATATAAACAAGCCTCTCTCCCTCATTTTAGCATGAAAAAATATAAGCAAGAAGATCACTCTCTACAATATCAACAAGCTTTACAACTTCTAGGATATGAATCCTTTTATACAGAAAAGATCTAGCAAAGATCTCAACTTGTGAAGATTATTGTTGTTGTTATATGCACTAACACTTGTAGGTATTTGAGAAAGCTTCTTCCTCCTCCATCAACTCCTTGTGTGTGATTTATGTTGCGACATCAATCCAACAAGGGTTTCATACTTGTGGTAAGTCCATTTCATTGTGTTTGTTTGTTGCAATCTTTATCATTTGTTTTTTCTTTGTTTATCATGAACACGCACTCTCTATCATCATCATCATTACTATTGTGGAGGTGGGAACACCAACATGAGGTTTGACAAAGGCAAGCCCTTATATAGCACAACCCTTTTTCCTCTCATTTTGTATATTTCCATATCATGGTTACAGAGGAAAGATTCGACATCTCAAACATTCAAATTGTGTCAGATCCATACATGCGAACAACTATATCTTCTTGTGAAGTATGGACTACAACGTGGTGCATTGTCATCCGTGTGGCGCACCAGTGTCTTGGGTAGTGAGCTCCAATCTTTGATGCCAAGTTCCACTTATTCTGCTTATTTCAGACATGTACTTTATTTTTAGAAATAGTGAGATCTGTCTGTGCATTTGCTCGTTTAATCAACCTAGTCCTCACATTACTTAGCTTAATTAATTCATTTCTTTATCAATCATTCATCTTTGCAACAAAGGAACAAAGCCTAAATAGCTTGGCTCTCCCCTAAGGATAGTAGCCAAGTGTAAAGTCTTCGTCGACTCATGTTCCAATGTTGTGCAGAGAAATATTGATCTAGGTTAGTCCATCAATTAGTCTAGATCTCTTTTTCCCACATAACATTTTGGTGAAGCCGACGTGCTTGCAACCTTCTTTGTCTTTGTTGTGTTTGATTAGTTGATATTCTATTGCATATATTATTTTATTTGTGTATTTAGTTTAGAAAACAATACACAAACATTTTTCTTTTCTATTACATTAGAAAATAAAAACCAAACAAGAACTTTCTTTCTTCTAGAATATCATCAGCATATCCATCTTGTCATCACTTTTCTTCTCTCTATCGCTTCCTAGAAGCACTTGAGTGTCCTGAAACTTGTAATTATTTTATGAGTTTCACAACATGGTGTTCTAAATCTGAGCTCCCTGGAAGAAGAAGTTTTTGAATTCTTATGGGTTCCCATGTGTAAGGAAGCTAAGGTAGCAGAACAAATTCCTACACTAATCTCAAGGGGGATATCCATAACTTTTCAGATCTTTACAACAGTTACAAAAATAAACACAAGTAGCAATCATACCACAACACATTAATTGCGTGGGAAACCCTTTTAAGAGAAAAATCCCACACTCCAAAGCCGTCCAATATATTATTCAAGAATCAAGAAGATTATAATATACTTGTAGAGCGAGTTTTCACAGGAGTATAACCAACCAAAGATCCAAAGGCAACTCAACATATATAAGACTCTTACACACAACCTCCATCTCAAGCTCCTGATATATAGGAGATACAATACAGTAAACTATCAATGATAATCACAAAACCATGAGCCAAAACCACCCAAAAGTGGCATCCAAATTATCTCTAATCAAAGATGCCTTGTGATGTTCCAAATCACACACCAACATGTGTAACTTTCCCCTTTACAGCTCTTTTAAGTGTCCAACAAGTTTTTACATTTCCCAAAATAGAAGGTCCAACTTCTAGAGGCCATAACTTTTGATTTGGGTGTCCAATTAACGAACTGTTTGATGCATTGGAAAGCTCGTGAAGAGATCTATCAAGTTATAACCCACTTCATTGGTTATGACAACTTTTAAGGCATTTAGGGAGCTCTAAGTACCTCAAATATGAGTTCAAAACTTTCCATGAGTTTCAAAAAATAGGAACTTTAATATCTTGCAATCCAGGTATGATCTGGAGTCGAAACTAACGCAAGATGTTTACTTGGCAGTTCTGCACCTTTTGGGAAAATTCTGGGTCCATCCATGCTCAAATTTAGAGTTACTAAAAATAGTAAGCCTTGCCATTTTTATCCTCTTTTGGAAACTTTGAAAGTTCTAAACCATTCTTTAAGATAAAGGGTATTCAAAAAGACCAAAATTGGGAAGAATAGAAACCTTTAGTAGTTGCAAGGTTGAGACACCTTTCCTAACATTCTCCCACTTGTTGAACACCTTTTAAGAACAAAAGGAGTATCAACACCATGATTCAATTGCTAGGGGGCGAGAGGCATGTTGTCATATTTTGCCCAGGCCAAAATAATTCAAAAATCCCACTTTTCTTCCCTTAGAAATATCCGATCTGAGAAATCTTAAATGGAAGAAATCCTCCCTTCAAAAATCCCAAAATTTCTAAGTTTTTTGCCTTAGTCGACAAATTTTAAGTTTGGTGAACCTTTGATTCGTCGATCGGCCAATTCACTGACTAAGGGACAAGCAAGCAGGTAAAAGTCTAAGGCAAAAGAGCTAAGGTAGGCAAAGTCTGCCTTTATCAGCAAAGTGTTGGTTTGACGAACCTTGGGCTCACCAATCAGCAAGTTCGTCGATTGGTGAATTCGTCGACTAGGGAAGGTAGGGAGATAGCTCAAAAATCTTCACCAAGGGGATGTAGCTAAGTTAAAGACAAAGAGTTTGCCTTTGTCAACAAACTTAAGGTTTGGCGAACCTTAAGTTTGTCGATCATCAGGTTTGCCAATAGGTGACTTTGCCAACAAGGGAATGAAGTGACGAAGGAGGCAGGTTCACAAAGGTGAGATTTTGCTGATAAGGTGAAAAGGCGAGCCAAGGCAAGTTCATGAATATGAATGTTTGCTGATAAGGTGAAAATAAGGCAAGGTTCAAGCAGAAAAGGAAAATCAGGAGATCAATAAAGTTATGAACTCACCAATCAATTCATAATTCCTAAAGTTCACTGATTTGCTGACTAATGAGCCCAAAAAGGAGAAAAGAGAGTTTGATGGTTCGCAAAATGGAGATTTCACTGGCCAAAGGGAAATCAAGGCAAGGAAGATAAAAAGGTAAGGTTGAAGAGTTCGACATGAGACAAATTCACTGACAATGAAGAAAATAAAGGCGCCGGGAGTAGAATTAAAATATGAAATATTTTAAAGTGTTGTAAAAGCTTGAAGAACACAATCCTCTACATCACGCCATTGTTGCAGAGTGAATTTAATGCCTGAAGGACAAATGTTGCAGAAAGGTCAGATTCAGGTGGTTGAAATAATTAAAATCTTCAATGTGATTGTACAAAGGATGGACAAAATAAATTTGTAGGTACATAAAAGGATTTCAGACCTTCATTCTTCAATGCATCAGGTACCCGTGCATGCGGGTGATTTTCTTCTGCTATTTCACAAACTTGATAGGGCATAGTTGCTGTCCCCTTCTGCAAGTCTTGTTGGGATAAGGTGCCATTAACCTTGTAAATCCCAATATTGTATTATTCCATGTATTATTTGTAATTTGTAATTACCCATAAGGAGATGTACAAGTTTTACCAACAATGGTAAAAATTATTTATTGTCCATAGTAATTACGGAGTTACTGCATCGGTAAGTTCTGGAGTTATCAGCAGTAGTTACATGATGTCATTTACTATGGTCATTGGTAATTGGTCAAAGTGGGGTGCACATGTGGAGGAATCAACTATTTTTAGTGTTATGACGCACGTCATAGATGCTGTAAGAAGGTGTAAGAGATTTTATGATAGTATATGACACGTCATAAGATGTAAGTAGCTATTTTTGGCTCCTAGGTGTTCAAGTTTGCATGGGCATCTTTTGCCAAGTGTAGGATGCATGTATGACAACTTTTATGACTCCGTAAGAGCCTATTCTTGTCCATGAATGCCCAAGGTTGTTTGTTGACTCTTACAAGTGTTATGAGCTTGTAAGAAGTCATTGAATGTTGCATATTCCAAGGTGGAGGTTGTGTAAACTCTATAAAGCCATGGCATAGTAGATGAGATGCATAATAGGTTTTAAATACTCAGGTGCTATCAGAATGTTGTCAGATTGAAGACTGAAGGAGAGATTGGTGGTGTTGTTGTATCGTAAATTCATTTTCAGATTAATACAAACATTGGGCCTCTTTCTTGTGTGGAGTTTTTTACCCAAAAGGGTTTTCTCCACGTTAAACATTGTGTTATGTGTTTAGATTTCTGATTTTGCATTTCTGTGAAGCATAGTTTCATTTCTTGTTACAATCTCCATCAATAATACACACTTAAAATATTGCAAAAAATTAGTCAAATCATATTTCCATTGAAGTAGTGTTGCTTTCATTTCTAACATTTTGTATTAGAGCCTAGTCAGCTTTGACTCTTGGGTGGTAGTGTGGAAGCTGTAGTTGCAATGGGAGATTTGGTTGTGTTTATTTTGTAGATCTTGTGTTGATATTATGGCTGGATCTGCCATTGCATCAACCTCTTGATTAGACATTGAGAAGTTCAATAGAACAAGGTATGAGTTGTGGAAGCTAAAAATGGAAGATTTGTTGGAAGAAAGAAACCAGTGGTTGGCTATCCAAAAAGAGAAGAAACTCGATGATGTCTCTCCAGATGAGTGGGCAACACTAGATAAGAAGGCATAGGGAACCATCTGTATTGTGTCTTTCAGATTCTATGATGCTAAATGTCACAAAGGAAGAGACCGCACATAAATTGTGGAATCGGTTGGGTGAGATCTACCAAGCCAAGAGTATGGTAAATAAACTCTATTTAAAAAAGAAGTTATTTTCTTTGAAAATGAAAGAGGGTGAGTCAGTTGCAGAGCATTTAAATTCTTTTAATTTGTTGACGAGTCTGCTTGCTTCAGTAGATGTTAAAGTTGATGAGGAAGATAAATGTATCTTGCTTCTTTGTTCTTTACCCGAATCATGGGAAAATGTCATTTTGGCTATCACTACTAACCTCACAGATATGAAGTTGGATGCTCTTGTTGCAGTTTTACTGACACAGGAATTGAGGAAGAAGAGTTTAGATAGTTTAGGTGATGCTCTTAGTATCAAGGGAAGGTCTAAGGAAAGGCGACCTAAAGGAGATCAGAAAGGGGCCAAGGACAAGTCCAAGGGCTAGTCTAAGACTCCTGGTAAAAAGAACAAAGTTAAGTGTTGGAATTGCGGTAAAAGGGGACATGTGAAGGAGTGCAAAAACCCCAAGAAACAGTGGGAGAGTGCTTCGGATAAGTCCTCGAATGCAGGTGAAGATGTTTTACTTTCTGCATGTAATGTTGTTTCTAATGATCACTAGTTGGTTGACTCAGGATGCTCGTTGCATATGACCCCACATAAGGAATGGTTCTCCATATATGAAGAATATGATGGAGGTAATATCTACCTTGGTGACAACTCTTCATATCTAATTTTCAGGAAAGGAAAGGTATTGTTGTGTTTCAATGATGGGAGGATTAAAACCCTCCCTAGTGTTTTGCATGTTCCTGGATTAGCTATAAATTTGATTTCAGTTTTGAAGTTGAATGATTTGGGAATGCATGTGACATTTGACAAGCATGGCTATAGATTGGTGAGAGGGAACTTGGTGGTAGCAAAAGGAAAGAGATTCAGGAACTTGTTTAAGCTTGAAGCTACTACAGTTTGTAATGCCTCTTATGTTTTTGAGGCTTCTGAAAACACTTGTATGTTGTGGCACCATAGATTGGGCCACACAAGTAATAATGTACTGAAAACTATTAAGAATAAAGAATTGTTGGACGATTTCTCCTATTTTGATGATCACTTTGATTTATGTGAGCATTGTGTGTTTGGTAAACAAAACAAAAAATTATTTCCTTCAGGAAGCAATAGAGCAAAAGAGAAATTGGAAATTATTCATACAAATGTGTTTGGACCTATGGATAATGAATCTATTGGAAAATCTCGTTATTTTGTCACCTTCATTGATGATGTATCCAAATTTACATAAATTTATTTTACAAAACATAAATCTAAAGTTTTCACTAAGTTTGAGGAATTCAAAGTCTTAGTAGAGAACTAATCAGGTTTTAAGATAAAAATATTAAGATATGACAATGGAGGGGAATATTGCTGTAAGGAATTTGATGAGTTTTGCAAGCATGCAAGTATAATCAGACAAAAGACAACTCTGTATACACCACAATAGAATGGTGTTGCAGAAAGCATGAACCGAAAAATTATGGAAAGAGCCAGAAGTATGCTTAGTGAATCATAATTGGATAAATGCTTTTGGGCAGAGGTTGTGTGTACTGCTTGCTACTTGATAAACATATCTCCTTGTAAGGCTCTTGATTCGATAACTTATGAAGTGTGGCCATGTAAGAAAAAATATGTTTCAAATTTAAGGGTTTTTGGCTGTGGGGCTTTTGTTCATGTGCCTAAGGAAAAGCGATCAGAAGTTGGATCTAAAAGCTGAAAAGTGTACATTCATTGGCTATGGTGACAATGTGAAAGGTTATAAGCTTTGGAATCCACTAACCTGCAAGATTATCTTTCCTAGAGATGTTATTTTCAGGGAACTTAGAGCTATTTCTGAACCTGAGCAACCAAAAGAAAAAGAAGAAAAGGTAAAGAAGGTGCACTTTGATTTAGAGTAGCAAGATGCACCTCAAGAAGAACAAAATGATGGATTGGGGGGTGAAGAAGAAGATTCAAGTAGTTTTGATAAAGATGAATCTGTTGTGACAGAAGAAGTTGGTGCAGATGATCATGTAGAAGAACGAGTAGTCTCTTACTCCACCGTTGAGGAGATCCACAAGACAACAGAATCTAGTTGATAGGTATAGCCCACCAGATTTCTGTTGTGTATATGCTTTATTGAGTACTAACGATGAACCTAGATCCTACAAGGAAGCTATTTCTGTAGATGATAGTGAGTCTTGGCAATTAGCCATGCATGAAGAGATGATGGATTTAAACTCTTGTAACAATTGGGATCTTGTTCATTTTCTCAAAGGAAGAAAGGCCATAGGTTGTAAGTGGGTCTTCAAGAAGAAGTTTGGAGCAGATGGGTCATTGAAGAAGTACAAGGATAGACTTGTAGCCAAGGGCTACTCCCAGAGAGAGGGAGTTGATTTTGGTGAGATATTCTCTCCTGTTGTTAAATTGACTTCTATTAGATTTCTCTTATCCATTGTTGCAGCTTATGATTGGGAAATTGAGCAAATAGATGTTAAGACTACATTCTTGCATGGAGATCTTGAAGAAGAAATTTATATGCAACAGCCTACAGGTTTTGAGGTAAAAAAAAATAACATTGGGTTTGTAGGTTAAAGAGGTCTCTCTATGGTTTGAAATAGTCCCCCAGAATGTGGTATCAAAAGTTTGATTCTTTTATTTTGAAATTGGGTTTTGTTAGAAGCGAGGAGGATCATTGTGTTTACATTCATTGTATTAATGATTCTATACTGGTTATTGCTTTGTATGTTGATGACATGTTATTTTTCAACAATACTAAGGGTATGATCAGTGAGCTTAAAGCCCAACTTTTAGGTGCATTTGATATGAAGGATCTTAGAGCTGCCAAGTATATTCTGGGAATGGAGATCAGAAGAGACAGAGGTAACATAAAGCTTTGGTCATCACAAAATAAGTATGTGAATACTATTTTGCAGAGGTTTAGTTTGCAAGATTTACCCAGTTAGAGTTCCTTTACCCATTGGTACTAAGCTTGCATTAGATATGTGTCCAAAGACTGAGGATGATTTTGAGGATATGTCTAATGTACCTTATGCTAGTGATGTACGGAGTTTGATGTATGCAATGGTTTGCACTAGACTAGATATTGCCCAAGCAGTGGGAGTTTTGAGCAGATTTATGTTTAACCCTGGTAGACAACATTGGAATTATGCAAAGAGGGTGTTTAAATATCTTGCAGGTACTCCTGATCATTGTTTGGTTTATTCTGGTACTGATAGTGCTGATAAATCTTTGGAAATATAGGGTTTTGTTGATGGAGATTGGGCAGGTGACTTGGATAGTTGAAGGTCCACTAGTGGCTATGTGTTTACTCTGTTTGGAGGTGCAATGAGTTGGATGAGTAAGAGGCAGCCCACAGTTGCTTTGTCCACCACAAAAGCAGAGTATATGGATGCAACTCATGTCTATAAGGAGGTAGTTTTATTGAGAAGACTATGTACAGGTATTGGATTTGATTACAAGATCATTCAAATTGGTTGTGATAGCCAAAGTGCTATCTATTTGGCCAAGAATCCCATGTATCATGCTTAGACTAAGCATGTTGATGTTCAGTATCACTTTGTTCGAGAGTTAGTTGCAAATGGAGAGATTGAGCTGAAGAAGATAGACACTCAAGAGAATGTTGCAGATTCATTGGCCAAACCTGTGAGCACAGAGAAGTTCATGTGGTGCAGAGAGGCCATGGCCCTTGTTTCTAGTGCCTGATTAATTTTCATTTGATTTTCTATGGGTTGATTTACAATGTATAATGTCAAGTGGGAGAATGTTGGGATAAGGTGCCATTAACCTTGTAAATCCCAATATTATATTATTCCATGTATTATTTGTAATTTGTAATTACCCATAAGGAGATGTACAAGTTTCACCGGCAGTGGTAGAAATTATTTACTATCCACGGTAATTACAGAGTTACTGCACCGGTAAGTTCCAAGTTACCGATGGTAGTTACAGGATGTCATTTACTATGGTAATTGGTCAAAGTGGGGTGCACATGTGGAGGAATCAACTATTTTAGTGTTATGATGTACGTCATAGATGTTGTAAGAAGGTGTAAGAGATTCTATGACAACTGTAAGTTGTCATAAGAATTGATGACATTTATGACAGCATATGACGCGTCATAAGATGTTGTAAGTGGCTATTTTTGGCTCCTAGGCGTTCAAGCTTGCATGGGCATCTTTTTCCAAGTGTAGGATGCATGTATGATAGCTTTTATGACCTCGTAAGAGCCTATTCTTGTCCATGAACACCCAAGGTTGTTTGTTGACTCTTGACAAGTGTTATGAGCTTGCAAGAGGTCATTAAATGATGCATATTCCAAGGTGGAGGTTGTGTAAACTCTATAAATCCATGGCATAGTGGAGGAGATGCATAACAAGTTTTAGATACTCAGGTGCTACCGGAATGATGTCGGATTGAAGACTGAAGGAGAGATTGGTGGTGTTGTTGTATTGTAAAATCATTTTTAGATTAATACAAACATTGGGCCTCTTTCCTGTGCGGAGTTTTTTACCCGAAAGGGTTTTCTCTACGTTAAATATTGTGTTATGTGTTTAGATTTCTAATATTGCATTTCTGTGAAGCATAGTTTCATTTCTTGTTACAATCTCCATCAATAATACACACTTAAAAGATTGCAAAAAATTATTTGAATCATATTTCCATTGAAGTAGTGTTGCTTTCATTTCTAACAAGTCTTCTAACAGTGCTTCTAAACCAAATTCAATGCAACATGGGTGCTTGAACAAGTTAGTTGACTGATTTTCAACGCCTATTATTGCATAATGGATTCAAAATGCTATATATACATGTAAAAGAGATGTAAATAATGTTAGTTGTTCTTCTAGGTCATCACACAGGTAGAAGAGTTTATTACAAATTACAAACCTTGTAATGTATTTGCAAGAACCTGTCGAATTTGATGTATTGTGCTTGAATCTAGGCCTTTAATGTCTTCGATTGTGGTTCACCCTTGAATCTAATTGATTATTTTATGTTTTTTCCTTCTACAATAATTTGTTCTACTTTTGTAATGGCTTTCTAGCCTTCCTGATCAATACAAATTGTCACTTTGGCTCTCTCTGTAACTTTACACTATGTTTATTTGAGAATTGTATGCTTCTATTATGGGAAGAATGGTCCCTTTAATAGCTTCAATTTTCTACTTGAACCTTTGTGATGGTTTAAACAAGTTTGTGTCAGTTTATCACAGTTTTGAGGTCATTGTTATGTTAATTCAAGCGTAGTTAAGCATATTAAATCTAGTGCATCACCTTTTAATTTTGGTTTCTCCTTCTTCCCCTTTTCCCCCGGTAATCAGTAGCATTAGATTTAGTTGAATTTTCTGAGCCTTAAGCTCAGAAAGAGGAACTAGCCTTTTGTTGCATATGTGTTGTCATTGATGTCAACAGTGTGATGTTCAATGATGGATAGGATTACATATTTGTCAACAGTGCCGAAGGTTGGAAGTGGAAGTGATGATCAATTGTTGAGATGCCAAAGGATAGTGATGACTAAGGGAAATTGTTGCAAAATGTTGTGAGATAGAAACAAAGTGATGAGCATATGCTGAGATGGATCAGAGAAGTTGTGAAGTAAAGGTTAAGATGATGAATGTCATGTACTATGTATACTAGTTGGATCAATATCATCTGTACACAATTGTACCCTATCTTCTGAAGTTCATGCAAAGGTGAAAGTTGTGAGTAGAACAATGTGCTAACATGAAGATTCTTATTTTTTTGGAAGGAGTTGTGTTTGATGTTGAGAATTAAGTCTCTGGTGTGGTGAATATTGTATTTCTTATTTCCTGAGGAAAGGCATTGCTTTAATCTTGAAAGAAAGATTCAGGAGGTCCAAGGCACTAGAGTTTGCACTGAAGTAGTCTGGGAAAATGCTCCACATTCCTCCACATTTGAAGGTATGGCCTTACGGTTTGGAAATTAGTCATAGACAAGTATGAAGTTTGTATTTTCTTGATTTTAGAGAGTGAAAGTTATCTCAGAAGATTTTAGAGCTCACAGAGTGAAGACAGAGGTTCATGATGGATGCAGACATGATGTGTTTGAGAAGTGTTTCGCATTTCTCTGCTTTTAAAGACGAGGTCCTGTGGTTTGAAGGATGGTCAATTATAAATCATAATATTGTTATATTCAAGTTTTAGTTGTTTTTATGTACCACAAAAGTTCTCTAGAGTCAGAAGAACATTAAAGAACTATCTTGCTGCTGATTAGGGTTATCTAGAAGAGATAGCAAAAGCCACTGCATTTCACCGTAGTTTATCTTTTGGCTTTGATGTTTGGAGGATGAGTTCAGATATTCAGTATGATTATTTATTTCAAGTTTCAGGTGCTGAAGTGCACCACAAGTTGGTTTTTCAATGCTTTATCTCAAGACTGGTTATTGATACGAATATATTTTGTGGAGCCTAAATTTTTTGATGAAGCTAGCAAGAATGAAGGATGGATACAAGCTAGATGGAAGAAGAACTAAATTAGATAGAGAAGAATCAGACTTGGGAGTTGGTGTCAAGGCATATAGACAAGAATGTGATAGGTACAAAAATGGGTATTCAGGAACAAACTGAATGAAGATGGAGAGGTGGTCAGGAATAAAGCAAGGGTGGTTTGCAAAGGTTATTCACAAGTTGAAGGTGTTGACTATGAAGAGACATTTGCTCCAATGGCAAGAATGGAAGCAATCAGATTGGTCCTTGCATTTGTAGTTCAAGGGATTCAAGGTATATTAGATGGATGTCAAATCTGCCTTCCTAAATGGTGACTTAGAAGAAGAGGTCTAAATAGAGCAGCCTGATGGATTTCAGTTATCAGAAGACCCAAACATGGTATGTAGACTTAAGAAGGCTGTGTATGGTCTCAAACAAGCCCCTAGGGCTTGGTATGCAAGGTTGTATAAGTACTTACTCCAATAGGGTTTTAGGAAAGGTACTACGGATAGTAATCTTTACATCAAAATTGAAGGTGAACAAATTCAAATTGTTGTTGTGTATGTTGATGATATAATCTTTTGTGGATATGATGAGATGTGTAAGAAGTTTGCAGGAGAGATGCAGAAAGAATTTGAAATATCTATGTTAGGTGAGTTATTGTTCTTTCTTGGACTCCAAATTACTCAATCAAATGGTGGCATCTTTATTTCTCAAGCAAAGAATGTCTAAGAGATGTTAAAGAAGTTTGGCATGGAATATTACAAACAAGTAAGTACTACTATGGTAATTGGTTGCCATTTGAGTAAAGATGATGAGTCACCTGAAGCTGATCAGACTCTGTATAGATCTATGATTAGGGGCATACTATACCTAACAACATCAAGGCCTGACATCATGCAGGCCGTGTGTTTGGTTGCAAGGTTTCAAATAGATCCTAAGGAAACACATGTGAAGGAAGTCAAGAGAATATTCAAATATTTGAATTAGAGCACTCTGAAACATGGACTGTGGTATCAAAAGGGCGATGAATTTTCCCTGAGTGCTTATATTGATGTAGATCAGGTTGACAATGTTGATGATAGAAGAAGTACTAGCAAAGGATCTTTCTTTTTGGGAGACATGTTGGTCTCATGGATTAGTAAGAAGCAAGATTTAGTATCCTTAAATCAATAGTAGAGGCAGAGTATATGTTGTTATATGGAGCCTAATCAGATTCGGAGGTTAATTTTTCCCCACTTTTGTTGGTACAGTTTCCCCCCAAAGTATTTAACAGGGGAGTGCAGGGGGGATAGAGCCCCTCCTATGGGGGCGAGGGCCCGGGGGCAAAACCCACAGTGGGGGTTTGGGGGCAACGCCCCCAACGGGGGTTGCTAGGGGCAGCGCCCCTGAAGCAAAAATTGCCTATTATTTCATAAAGGCGTCGACATATAAAAACCCTATTTTTGTAATCGACATAAGGATTGATAAAAACAACTAAGGGTTAGGGTTTCCGTTGATATTGTGTTGTAGCATATTGCAGTGGTATTGAGTTGCATGAGATTGCTGGTCGTAATTGGTTCTATTTACTAGATAGTAATATTGGACTCTTTGTTGGTGGATGTAGCCTGAGTTTGGGTGAACCACATTAAAATTGTCTCTCGTTAGTTTATTTTTGTGTATTTTTCATTCCTTTGTTTAATCTTTATCTACATTTAATTGATATCTTATACATGCTATTCCTAACATATGTAGCTGTAGCAGCTTGTTGCACTCAAGTATTATGGATCAAGCAAACATTGAAGGATATCAAGGTAGAATATGATGAGCCCATTCCTATTCTTTGTGACAATACAAGTGCCATAAATATCTCAAAGAATCCAATGATTCATTCTAGAACCAAGCACATATCTATCAAGTATCACTTTTTGAGAGAGAATGTTGCAAATCAAGAAGTCAGATTGGAGTATGTGCCTACAAAGGTTCAAGTTGTAGACATCTTTACAAAGGCACTTTCTAAGGACACATTTCAATATCTTAGACATAAGTTAGGGGTGATTGCACCTCCTTCTAACTAGATGCATAGATGGTGCATCCATCTAGGGGAGTAGTTCAAGACATGTCTTTATCCCTAGATTGATGGAGCCTACCTCTCAGGGAGAGAAGGTAGGTAAGAAGCTGAGAAGGACGACAAGGAAAAATCAGTCAGGGGAGCTAATAGATAAGGAGTAGTGAAAGAAGAAGAATGAAGATAGGGGAGCTAAAGGAAGATCAATTCAAAAGAAGACCACTAGCCCTTTGTCCTTGATGTCAAAGGGGGAGAAATTTGCATATCAAGTTAAGTGTTGCCACCAATGCCAAAGGGGGAGATTGTTGCATATGTGTTTTCATTGATGTCAACAATGTAATGTTTAGTGATGGATAGGATTGCATATTTGTCAACAGTGTTGAAGGTTGGAAGTGGAAGTGATGAGCGGTTGATGATATGCCAAAGGATAGTGATGGCTAAAGGAAATTGTTGCAGAATGTTGTGAGACAGAGAAACAAAGTGATGAGTGGGTGTCTACAGAGTATATGCTAAAATGGATCAAAGAAGTTGTGAAGTAAAGGGTAAGATGATGAATGTCATGTACTATGTATACTAATTGGATCAGTATCATCTATACACAGTTGTACCCTATCTTCTGAAGTTCATGCAGAGGTGAAAGTTGTGAGTAGAACAATGTGCTAACATGAAGATTCTTGTTTTGTTGGAAGGAGTTGTGTTTGATGTTGAGAATTAAGTCTTTGGTGTGGTGAATATTGTATTTCTTGTTTCCTAAGGAAAGGCATTACTTTAATATTGAAAGAAAGATTCAGGAGGTCCAAGGCACTGGAGTTTACACTGAAGTAGTTTGGGAGAATGCTCTACATTCCTCCACATTTGAAGGTATGCCTTGTAGTTTGGAAGTCAATCAGAGATAAGTATGAAGTTTGTATTTTCTTGATTTTAGAGCTTTAAAGTTACTGCAGAAGATTTTAGAGCTCACAGAGTGAAGATAGAGGTTCATGATGGATGCAGGCAGGATGTGCTTGAGAAGTGTTCCACATTTCTTCGCTTTTAAAGATGAGATCATGTGGTTTGAAGGATAGTTAGTTATAAATGAGAATACTATTATATTCAAGTTTTAGTTGTTTTGATGTACTGTAGAAGTTCTCCAAAGTCAGCAGAACAAAGAATTATCATGCTGCTGATTAGGATTATCTGGAGGAGATAGCAAAAGCCACTATATTTTACCACAATTTATCTTTTGGCTTTGATGTTTAGAGGATGAGTTTAGATATTTAGTATGATTGTTCATTTCAGGTTTTAGGTGCTAGAGTGCACCGCAAGTTGGTTTTTCAATGCTCTATCTCAAGACTGGTTATTCAATGTCTGTATGTGATACTAGGTTTAGTATCTATTTGCTTGTGCTAGAAAGAAATCATATATTTCAGAGGAAGGAATGTTGAGAAGGTTTGTGGAAGTCTTATGTTGCTTGTGAAATGATCTACATGATGCTAATTGATCTCTGTTGTATCACTTTTGGTTTGGAACTATTTTGTGGAAGAAAATGCGTTTGCTGGGCCGACCTCAAGTGTTTTGATGATCCCGCCAGATGTTTTGAATTGTGCACTAGATTGGAAGAATGTGTTAAGGAAAGAATAGGTCCTGGTTATCACTTTGCTTGAACCTCATTGAATTTCTACATCTTTTGGATGTCAACTTGGTATGGACATTGCACGTTTCATGTATACACATTTCATCTTGGTCGACATGGGAGAAAGATTTTGTGATTTGCAGAAGGTATAAATGAAAGATCTTGTTTGGTGTGAAAAGCAAGAGTGTGTGAGAGGGTACGAGGTTATGTGAATGAGTGTGAAAGTGAGTGAGTGTGTATGTGAATATGTGTTGAAGGGAGCAATGTTTACAGTATAGAGGAAGTGAAGATTTGAGTTAGAGTGAAGTGTGTGGATTTTGTGGAGGCATCTTGTTGTGTAGTCTCACAACACACCCCATTTCTCCTTAGAAAAATGAGGACCTTTTTTCTTTTTCTTTTTGTCTGTGTGTTTTTCACTTTGGACAATAATGGTAAAATGGTCATCCTCCTTTAGGCTGAATTTAAGTTAAATTTCAAGTTGGGAATAGTCTCATGTGGAAGCCACTAATAGATAGAGGGTAAATTTCTGATCAACTTTGCCTTTTGAATCAAGTCAAAATTCATTGAAATGACCAAGTTCTACTCATTTGAAGTTTCGGTCAACCGGATATTTCAGTCAACTGGACATGACATTTGAAATGCACAAATATCATGTTCGGTCCTTATGTCAAGTCCCAATATCAGGTCCCAAACACATGGAGGTAATATCTAGACCTGAATAAAGAATTAAAATCATTAAATTGATATCCCAAACCGATGTCAAAATATCCTAAGCTAAAACATCCATATCCATGTTTGGTCCAAAATTGTCAAAGTTATCATAGTGAGTTGAGAAGCCGTCTACCAGTTAGGATATTTTTTAACAGGACATGATCAATCGAGCAAATGTTCTATCCATGTCCATATCTAGTGTCAACCATCAGATTAGCTTAACATATGAATAGTCTAGTGCACCGGATATATTAAACCAGACATTTAAAACTAGATATTTTATACAACCATATCCATATCCATAGCCAGTCCCATATCCTATCCCAAACATTTCATTTCGAGCCCTTAACCCATTGACTTTTCAACTGGATATTTCGCAATGGGCATCTCACAATGGACATTTTAACAAATGTCATGACCCTCACGATTAATTGAGATCTTGTCACTTGCCTCCTTGGTCAACAAGATTTGAACATCAAATTGATGACGTCACCTAACCAAGTTCCCGTCATGATGTCTACCTGACCTCAGTCAAAGTAAAATGGATATATGCACCAGACATTTTGAACTGGATGTTGAGAATTAAACATACATCCGGTCTTGTTTTAAGTACCACATGGAAGGTGTTAGGTCTCAAAAATGCAAGTTACTAATCCTAAGAGGATGCCAGGCTCTATATTTGGATTTGTAACGTTTTTGAACTAACTTGACGAAATCAAACTTCAGGGTTTGATGATTTCCTACACTTTAGGTCCTGCTACACCTAGGTGGGTGAACCTTGAAATATTAAAGCAGTCTGAGTGTGGATGAATGGACTAACTAGGTCTATCTACAATGGCATAGGATGTAGGATAGATGACAAAGCTGACTAATTAATTCTATGTGTAATGTTTAATAAGTGATTGGCAGAAATTGTATAAGCAATATCAAAAGGTTTTAATTAATGAGTTGAGTGAGACCAGTGCCTTGTTGGGTAACAGAGTCAATTTGAAGGACTGAGAACAGTAGTTTCTAAATGGTAATAATTCTAGATATTTGGCACAGTTCTGGTTTATAGCTTGTATAAACGTGCAAATAAATGACTGACAGACTCTTCTTGATAATCCAACCAAATAAAATCAGAGATCTTATAATTCACCAGAAGGTACTTTAATCCTTACTTGAAGGAGCCAAATGAAATGAAAAGACAAGATTACAGATAATATTTTACTGGAGACAGTGTGTCAATCCTAATTATATGGCTCTACTTAGTAATCCCAACTTACTACTTCCAGGTTACTGTGAATAAATCAGAAGGGTTTAATTCCTTAGGATGGATACCAACCGAATTGATCACACAGATACAGCGAATGTGTATTGACAGATTAAATATATACTTGATAGTTTAATCTGAATAACAGGGAAATGCAGAAATGGAGACAGCCACACAATTGAATAATTTCAACAAATAACTGATACCCAAATGGAAATACTGAATCAGAGAACTTCAAATTTCTTCTTTAAAGTAAAATATGCAACATGATCATTCTGGAATATTATGTATATCTATATCTAAAAAAAATTTTCTACTGCTGATGATTTTTCAGCATAGATTGTTTGAACTTATATAGATATCTTCATGAAGAGATACAACTCTTCAATAAGTCTCTTGGGATTTTAACAAACAATAATTACATAATCTTAATTAGGCTCTGTTTAGCCATAAATAGACTTTTGTTAGATGATCCAAGTACTCCTGCGCACGGTGAGAATCAGTAAGCTCGACTGCACTCCTGGTGATTATATCGAGGGTGACCATTTCCTCCAGTTGCTTGCAAACTTCTGTAGATACAGAGGCTTTATCTTTTAGAGCTCCTGTGGCTTTGTGCAATATAACTTGACAATCAATAGTCCACTCTTCTTTGCTCTTTACCTCTCCATTATCTTTGAATATCCTGGGCACCCCTGCGTCTGATGCATCAGTCCCTTCCTTAGCATCAGCTTTGAGTTTATCATAATAATTCTGGTGCCTTTTGAGCAATGCTCTTGCATCAGAGATATCTGTGCTATCAGGGGTACCTCTGTTTTGCAACTCGATCACCTTTTCTTGTATCCTCTGATCAAGCCTCTCATGTTCTTTGACTGCTTTATGATTTTCCGAGTAGTTATCCCAAAACTGGTTTAACCACCGTACCATGTTTGCATACCTGCTCTGCAGTATTGTAACAAATGCATCTATTTGAATTTGTTTGGCTTGATCATGGGATATCTCTTGACTACTTTGTGAGCTTTCACCTTGAGTTATTCTCTTCGTAGATTGCCCAAAGGTGCTCTTAACAGCGTCCTTCAAGTAGTCATTCTCCTTTGTTAATCTTTCACAATTCAGCTTATAGGCATCCCTTTCCTTGATTAACATCTGAGCTTGTGCTTTATTCAATTTTGCAACATTGATACCAATGTCTGCAGTAATTATGGGGTCAGTCTCACCTGCTCTAAAAGTCATAACATGGCCAAAAGTTTTCTCAGTGTCTATTATGGCCGTCTTCTTATGGGGAGGATACAATGCCCATATCATTAAAGAATTTTCATCATTATTGTATCTCGTTCCCATATAGACTTCATTAACTCCTTCTGGAGTAAGCTTATACTTATCATCAGCATTATTCAAAAAACTATCAAAAACCAGAGCAGAATTTAAATCCAAGCCGGGAAAAATCATAACCCCCGCATCTTTAAGCAGCTGTCTGCCTCTGCTTGGTGTCATGTCCTGCATTTCCTTGTCCACTGTCTCCTTTAACATCTCTAATAACTGTTTTTCATTGTCAGCAGAAACATTATCTACTGACTCTCTAATTTCCTTTCCCTTGTATTTATACAGGAATGATTTAAATTCCTTTGAATGAATGAATGTATCATCTGACACAAAAGAATCATAAGCCTTTTGGCGTGGATCTTCATCAGCAGATCCCTCCTCATCATGTATCACAACTGGAGGCTGATATTGTTGCATTTTTCTTTTAGACATTTCTGTTGTCTTATCTTGTGGCTGTTCAGTCAATTCTTCCTCTTCAGAGGATACCACTTCAACTTCTGCCAACTGCTTTTTCTTTTCATTCAAATCTCTGTTATATTTCTCCACCACCAAATCGACTTCAGCCTCTTCCAAATTTCTAATGACATCATCATGTGGATAATGTATGTGCATGTATCCACTGAGATTTTGTTTTCTTCTTGCATAGTCAATGAAACCCTCAGGGTCAAACCCTTTCCTCACCTCAGCAGTCACCATGTTATAATGCATTAGTTTATCCAAAATGAGATTGTACCCTTCTTTTGAAACCACAGTAAAATCTCCAAAACACAAAGTACTAGGCATGAATGATTGTTTATCATGCGAACTTAGATGCATGACATTGGAACAATGCATTTGCCTAATTATTTCCAGATATGCAATCCTGTCAGGGACAGTTTTAGGCAATATAAAGGGAGCATCCTCAAAACCATACACTCTGATCATAGTAGCATCCTCAAAACAATACCAGTCTCCCCAATTATGAGTGACAGCAGGGGGGCCACCAAAATCTTTTGGCCTGAGGAATCTTTTTATTTCATCTGAAATTGAATATTCACAGGGGTGGTTGAAATACCTATACAGCACTTTAACACAATGCTCCTCAAATTGAGCATAGCTGGAGTTAGCATACCTGCTATCCCAGATTCTGGTCCACATTTGTACAGGTATCTTCTCCCCTTTCTTACCTGCAGCAACAACTTGAAGCTCATTTGGCCACAATCCTACTTCCTGGCCGTAGTATAAGACCATATGCATGAGCATCGAGTAATGCTCAAAAGAGCAAGCTGGAGCATTGTTTTTCATTGCAGATAGACCAGAGTCTATTCTAGTAGCAACATAGGAGGCATAATCAAACTGTCTGGCATTGTGACATTGAATATTAGAGGTTATGACCATTAGAGGAATAGCCATGAACTCAGGGACCTCTGAGCCAAGGACTTGGCCTACAGAATAGTAAGTATATTGAATGTATGGTTCAAAAATGGATACATGAAAGGGAGGGCCATCATTCTCAGTCAAGGGTATCACTTCTCCTTCAATCCTGGGTCTATGAATGGGTAACCTCCATCCATTGTAGGTTGTATCCATTCTCCAGTATTCTTTATCCAAATCTTCATAAACAACAGGGACAGTGCACAAATCATCCAAATCATACACCTCACAAATAGCATTTTTTGATAGGTGTATAATTGGTTCTCCCTGAGGGTTGCAGATAGCTTTCAGGCCTGAATTGTAATGCCTGGCTAACAGTTGCAGGAGTTCTACATTCAAGAATACATTAGGTACAACCAGTTTGCCTAAATTCATGTGCCATGGGTTTGACACAGGGGCATTTCTAAATCTTCTGTTGTAGTGAAACCTGAAGAGTTCATATCCCCTAATTGGGGTCCAAATATCTCCCAGGCGCTTATGTTTGTCTTCCAATTTTTCTACTCCTGCCCTGAGTTGGGCAGACCTCCTGGCCTTGGGAGCTGACCCAGGCAACTGATCAATCAAGTCCTGATTTAGTTTCCTGTCTTTCACTTTTTCTTCAGGGGTTTGATCATTTTTTTGCTTCTTTGGTTTACTGGTTTCCCCTTGTGATTTTCTTCCTTTTCCTTTCCCCGAAGTTTCCATTTTTTGAAAAATTTGGCAGGAAATTCAAATACAGGTAATATAGTGGTTTGTGTATGTGTACCTGTCGCTCGATGACTGGAATTGGAAGCCTTTGCTTTTGCCCTGAGAATTCTTCTGTATTCTACTCTCGGACGGTTTTTTGCAATTATAATGATCGTATGAACTTTGTAGCCGTTTTGTATTAATTATCTGATCAATTCAATGTTCATCGCTGTGAAGTGTCACATCGCCATAACTCTTCCTATCGGCGTGCTTTTTTGAAATGTCTGGACGACCTCAACCCTTTCTTATGGCGCGGACGGTCAATCGGCGTGACCCCTCAATTGTATCCCCGATGCCATGTAGTATCATATTTCAAGTGGGTGTGACCATCGGCATGATTTCCTTCATCGCCAAGGGTTTTAGATCTCTCCGCGATATGGCAAGTCCCACCGATATACTTTGCTTATCGGGAAGATTGAGACCATCGGGATACTAAAATTATGTCTCCCCGATCTTTATTGTCTTACCGATAGTCTGTTTATGTATGAACTTTTATCTTTATCGGAATGACATTCTCTATCGGGATAGCTTTCTCAAGATACCCCGATCGAAATCATCTCCCCGATGCCTTTTATCACATCCTTCATCGGGCAAAGCTTAGTAAAGTGTCACCGATATCTTTTGATCGCCGTGACTTATGAATCGGCAAGACTTGCTTCCTTTGTTCCGATATGTCAAGCTATCCCGATGAAGATGCATCGCTGTGAGTCTTGCCAATAACTTTCTTGTCGCCAGGACTTTTGATCGTCGGAGACTTACTTGTTTTCTATTCCGATGGTTCATTTCTCACCGATGACTATTGCTTTGTTACCCTCGCGTGCTGTTCGGTGAAACTCTTGCCGAAAGTGCTTCATCGGTATGATATATACCGTCGGGGCAACTTCTAAAAGATCATCCGATAGATATTTGTCATACCGATCGGCATGACCACTTGCCTTTCTTGCCAATGTAAAGTCATCGGTGTTGCTTACTCCATCGGTGAGCTCCATGATTCTTCTTCCGATCTCTATTTTCACGCCGATGGTTGTTTTCAAATAATTCCTTGTGTATCGGTGTAAGCCACACGACCTTATGCCGATGGATTGATTTTGATGATTTTTGACACTGTTCATCCCTAGACATTTTATGAGATACAAAAATTTTATATTGTGGTCCTTTTGGGATATTCCTTTAGGGTTTATTCAAATATGATGGAATAAGGGAATAGTAAAATTTTGAAAATTTTACTGTGCTAACAGTGGCTCTGTCTGGGATGAATACTCCCTGTGAGTATACAAGGATCCAAATCTCCTGGGGAAGTAGAACACATCTTTTATTATTTTGGGGTGAGGTTTTATGGAACTGGAAAAAGGAAAGGAACAAATGATGGGGAGCGGGAATGATTGCTAGACTACTGTGCATGGAATAAAATATTTTTTGAGAATTATTTGAATGTTGTCCATGCACTGGCAACACTCAATTCTCTTTGTACATGTTTATGAAAAGAACTGCTTCAAGTATTGCCCATGTACTGGCAATTCCTGCTCCTCTCCTGACATATTCTGTACATAGTAAGAATCATCACCTCCCTTGCCAGTGATAACAAAAGGACCCAACCACAGGGCTTCAAATTTTCCATGTTTTCCTTTGTCTTGACATCTTGCATTCCACATTAGTACCAGATCATTAATTTCAAACTTTCTTTCTTTGGCCTTTTTGTCAAAGAGATATTTTACCTGTGATTGTAATTTAATATTTTGTTTCTGAGCCATTCTTCTTGTTTCATCAAGCTCTGCCAATTGTTCCAACCTTTCCTCCATTGGTTCAGGGATATTCAGGTCTTCCTAGAGAATGAATTTGTATATTGGTATAAGATTTTCTAATGGTAATCTTGCTTGGGTTCCATATACCAATTCATAAGGGGATCTCCCAATTGCCCTTTTTATAGTAATCCTGTCAGCCCATACTGCCATTCTTAATTTTGAATCCCAAGCCTTCTTATTTCTATCCAACATTCTTTTTATGATTTTCAACAGACTCTTATTACTTGATTCAGCTTGTCCATTGGCCTGTGGATGGTAAGGAGCAGCATAAGAAACAGTGATACCATATGTGCTGCAAAAACCTTTGAATTCATCAGATCTAAAGCACATCCCATTATCAGTAATCATTCTTACAGGAGTACCAAATCTGCATATAATGTTATCCATTAGAAAATTTATCACAACTTTACTAGTAGCCTGTCTGGTTGGGATTGCTTCCACCCATTTTGTAAAGTAATCAGTAGCTACTAAAATCCATCGGTGCCCCCCACTTGATTTCTCTGAAATTTCACCTATAAAATCAATACCCCACTGATAAAATGGAGCCTCAACTTGCATAGGTTTTAAAGGTAGTGCTCCATGATACTTTAACTTCCCTGAGAACTTTTGGCATGCTTCACATTTTCTAGTGTACTGGTATGAATCGTTAAAGACTTTAGGCCAATAGTACCCTGCCCTCAAAATTTTGTGGGCTGTAGTTTTTGCTGAGAAATGTCCTCCGCACATGCCTTCATGCAATTCCTTCATAATATGTTTTGATTGATATTCATCCAAACATAATAGTAGAACCCCATCTCTATTTTTCCAATAGAGATCTCCACCAATGAGTACATATTTTGAAGCTTGTAGTTTGAGTGTCCTTCTTTTGTTATCATCATATCCTTCAGGACTCTTCATATGTGTTAGATAATATACTATATCAGTATACCATGGAGTATGTTCAATACTGGTACTTGCATCAATATTACATATATGGGAAGCTTCTAGATTATTTTCAGTCATCAATTTGGCAAGACCCTGTCCTCTTACTAATTTAGTGATTTGGATTTCAATGTTGAATTCCTGAATCCTATTGATCCACCTACATCTCCTACCCGTGACCTCAGTTTGAATCAGTACATCCTTGACTGCAGCATTAGGAACATATGCTATGATTTTAGCCCCTACCAAATATGGTCTAAAGTTTTTTACTGCTTTTACCAATGCATATGCCTGTTTTTCAATAATGTCATACTTCAACTCTGCATTCTGAAGGGACTTGCTAAAGAAAGAGATTGGCTGTTCATATCCATCATTGTTTTTCTGCAACAACACTGCTGCCACTGTATGATAGGAAGAAAATGAAAAAAGTTGGAAAGGTTTGCCGAAGTCAGGGGATATTAAGACTGGAGCTTGTTTGATGGCCTCCTTAATGTTACCAAATGCTTCCATTGCTTCTGTTGTCCATTTCATATCTGAGTTCTTCTTCAGCATTCTTGATATAGGACAAACAATCTCTGCGAAATTTGGTATAAATCTTCTGACAAAATTTATCTGACCAAAAAATGATTGTATAGCTTTTACATTTTTTGGAATAGGGACCTGATCAATTGCCTCCACCCTTTCAGGATCTATTTTAACTCCTTCCTTCGAGACTATATGGCCAAGCAATTTTCCTTCTGTTACTGCAAATTGGCATTTTTTAGGGTTCAATGATATTCCATATTCTAGGGCTTTGACAAATATCTGTTCTAGATGTGTGCAATGATCTTCAGCCTTTTTTGAATATGCTGTTAAATCGTCTTGATAGACTATCATAATCTTATTGATCAATTCAGCAAAAGCTACATCCATCGCTCTTTGAAATGTTGCCCCAGCATTAGTTAATCCAAATGGCATTCTCAAGTATACATATGTTCCCCACGGAGTGGTGAATGCGGTCTTGAATTGTTCAGACTCCTTAACCTTTACCTGATTGTAGCCGGAGAAACCATCCATCATGGATAGTAATTCACATCCAGTAACTTTCTGTAATATCGCCTCCATATTGGGAAGAGGATAATTATCTTTGAGAGAAGATTTATTCAGGTTTCTGAAATCCACACACAGTCTAATGTCACCATTCTTTTTCCTGACAGGTACTAAGTTTGAGACCCAGGAAGAATGTCTAATAGGCTTGATTATAGCTCCATCCCTTAACTTTGTAAGTTCCTCCAGCATTTTCGGAGCCAATGTAGGATTAATCGGCCTTTGTTTCTGTCTGAATGGTTTTGCATCTGGTTTGAGTGGTATCTCATGTTGAAATAGATCCTCTCTATATGCCTTTAAGTCATCATATGACCAAGCAAACACATGCCTATACTTCCTAAGTAGATTGATAATTCTACTTCTGATTTTCTGGTCAAGATTCCTCCCAATATATACATTTTTTGGGGTTGTCTGAGTCCCCAAGTTCACTTCCTCAAGATTCTCAGGTATCACTGGTGTTTCTTTCTTCTTGTATCTATCATGCCCATCAAATGCTTTTTCTAATGCAGTAAGCCCTTTGGGTATCTTATTCGTCTTCAGTTGAACCACTTCTTGGCCAAATAGGGTTTCTTTCCCATCGTGTTCCTCCACAAATGCACTGAAATCAATTTCTTGATTTTCATAATAATCAGCACAATGTAAGAAATTGATTATATCAGCATCGCTGTCAAACACCTGCCAGTTCTGTATATTATCAGGGATGGTAGGTCTAGTTTTAAATTCTACTTCTGTGATCCCTCCTAATGTTAGATCATCTCTCTTTAATGCTATGTTTGCTAAAAAGTCTGCCATGATGTTTTTAGACCTATCAACCCAGCTGATTGAAAAAGCATCAAATAATTCAACACTATCCCAAACTGCATTTCTGTACTGTCTTAATCTTTTATTCTTAGATAAATATTTTTCTCTTACTTGGGAGATGACCAATTCAGAATCACCATAGACAGCCAACTTTTTTATTTTGTATTTGGTGGCTATGTCTAAGCCAATGAGTAGGGCTTCATACTCAGCTACGTTATTGGTGCATTCAAATGTCAGTAAGAAAGAGTATTTGAATGTTTTACCTCCTGGTGAGATAAAAACTACTCCGGCCCCATTTCCTATCTTGCTGCATGCACCATCGAAATACATTTTCCACAAATCATTTTCCTTTTTCATAGATTCAGTATGTATTGGGTCAGTGTTATGCAATTCTGGGGTAGTTTCTCCAACTTTGAAAACCCCTAAATCTGTGTCACAAAAGAAATTCACCTGATGCCGGTCCATTCTTTCTATAATATTGTCATACCTTGGTTCTCTGCACAACTTGATTTCTTTGTCACCTACTGGTATGGTGGCATATGATAGATCTAATTGAACATTGCCTCCTGCCATTGCAGCCCACTGCCTTGATAATAGCATTCCATAATACGGTGGGATATCAACCACAGTGATGTCAATGTTATATGTTGCCTCAGGATATGAAGCAAGTTTTATTTCTACATCTTTCATAATACCAACTACTGGAATAGATCTGTTATCCATTGCATAACATTGGCCATACGTAGTATCAACCCACATCCCTAATTCTTTCATCACTGCTATAGGCATGATATTCATAGCAGCACCAGAATCAATCATACAATTCCTGACCATTCTGTTCTTGATTACTAGTGTAGTATAGAATGGATCTACCTGTGAGGGATTTTTTGTAAGTGTGTCACCAAGGTATACCTCAGGCATCTTAAAATTTTCTTGATGCACATTATTTGTTGTTTTTTCAAACCCTTTGTGTTTTGGATTAGGTGTATCAGAAATCATCTTGACGACTGTACTCCTATATTTATCTATTTTCATCATCTCTAAGAGTGGGACTGATATCTTCACCTGAGACACTGCCTGTGCAATGTCAAAAGAAGGGGTTATGATATGGTCATTCTTTTCTGTTTTTGTATTCTCCTTTTCTATATTTTCTTTCATTTTATTTTTATCCCCCTTTTCTGGTTCTTTAGGTGATGATTTTGTATTATTCCCCTTGTTATTCTGGTCTTTTATGAATACACTCCCAGGAATTCCTTGCCCAGCATTTATTGTTCTATTCCTTAAGTTATAAGTGTTTCGAGCTTGAGCCACTGCAGCTACTGTGAGAGCTTCTTTTTCATCCTCAGTAGGTTTTCTCCATTGACCATATGGTTTATTGTCATAAATGTCTTCCTGGTCTGAGAATACTTGCTGTTCTCCCATGTTAACATGATATTTTTGGTTCCCTACATCATACTCATACCCTTCTTCCTCTGAAGAAGAATAATCTTCTGTTACCACACATGGTGTATCCTGCATCATATTAATGGTGTGATTATCTCTATTATAGTTATATAGCATTTCCTCCTGCTGTATTGATTTAGCTACCTCACAGTATTCAGGGGAATGTGGCAAGTTACATACAGAACACCAAGGTTTATTTTCTGCCATATGTGCCATGTTTCTCTTCAATGGATCAGGAGTATCCTTTCCATATGGCTGCTTTCTGTTGTTGTCAATAGGTCTTCCATCCTTCCAATTTGTATTGTAAGGCATATCATGTAACCTGGGTCTATCCTGCCTATGCTGACCCTCTGGTTTAATCTGTTGAGCATTTGGATTCTGAAGACTTCTATGATTTTCCCTTTTACTGACCATTCCTGCAGCTTTTCTATTATTTTCAATAGTTATGGCTATTTTCTGTGCTTCAGCCAACGTTGCAGGACACCGGTTTCTGAGTTCATATCCTGTTTTGGGGTCAAATGCCTTCATATAGATACTCAGTGCTGCCTGGTCAGATAACTTGGCTCCATGCGGTACCTTATTATGCAACTTGGAAAACTTCAGGTTGAAATCGAATACTGATTCATTTTGATACTTCTGTATACTTATTAGTTCATGTAAGGCAAACTCAGGAGCGTATTGGTTACCATACTGATCCTTAAACTGGTTATGGAAATCAGTCATTGAATTGATTGATGCATCGGGCAAGCTATTAAACCAATCTCTGGCATCTTCAGTGAGGGACATCATAAATAACCTCATCCTAATGTCTTCCCAGTCCATACCTATATCCTGTACAAAAGCATTAAAACTTCTGATATGATCTTCTGCAGATACTGCATTGTTTCCGGTAAACTTGGGAACCATGTTTCTCCAAGTACTATCCATAGGATATGGATATAACTGATATCCAGTTAAATCAAATTGACTGCATATATTAGCAAGGTTTTGGGGAGGAAAATTGAGATGTGGTGGATTGGGATAGTAATTATATCCACCTGGTGGCTGATGATATGCATATTGTTGATGTTGGTTCATATGGGGATTTATGTGTTGATTTTGTGGCCTATAATATTGTTGACCAGGGGGTGGGTAATTATTTGTCACATGTAGGGATGCATTACTTATGGGAGGTGGTCTGGGGATTTGGGGAATAGTGTTCTGATGACTTCCAGAAGCATGTGAGTTTTGAGCACTATTTGTATTTTGTTGTGTATTCCTTGAAATATTCCCTCTATGCGGGGGTACATATTTGGGGGGAGCTATTTTGGCTTTATTTCTCCTCTGTTGAATTTCTTGCTGCAATAACTCCTTCTCCTCTTGTATTTTGTACCTTTCGAGTTCTTTCCTGAGCATGAGTATTTCCTGTTTCTCATCACTCATGTCTTGATTATTTATTTCCTGATATTCTGGATTGTCATTTATTCCCTGATTTGACAATTCATATCCTATCTCTTCTCCCTGGTCAAACGAGACCTTGAAATCATGTTCAGCCTGGTTCCTATCAATATCCCTCATGACCTTTGCATCATGATCCCGCTGTTCTTGAGGAGTGGGTCTGTACCTTGCCAAAATATCATCAGTTGCTCCACTGAGGTTCTCGTTTGAATCATGCAAAGGTGTGAATTTATTGTGAATTGCAATATTTTGTTCTGAATCATTCTCCTGGATGTCTAGATTATTATCTTGGTGGGAATATTTTGGATTCACATTTCTTTTGGAAATGTTTCTAAGTGGTGGAGATGACTGCAAGTTTCTGCCTTCCATCTTGGATCTCCTACCATCCATTTGAAATTTTTGTTATGATTGTAACTAGAGTCGCCACCTATTGAATAGGAAAAGTTTATATTTTTATCTGTAAGGTTCTGTGTCACCAGTAGAGTTACCAAAAAGAAATTTTAAATGACTCTATGGAAGAAAGGATTAAATTCTAAGGTCTTATTACTAGTTCCCCAGTAGAGTCGCCAATTTGTTAGGTCTCAAAAATGCAAGTTACTAATCCTAAGAGGATGCCAGGCTCTATATTTGGATTTGTAACGTTTTTGAACTAACTTGACGAAATCAAACTTCAGGGTTTGATGATTTCCTACACTTTAGGTCCTGCTACACCTAGGTGGGTGAACCTTGAAATATTAAAGCAGTCTGAGTGTGGATGAATGGACTAACTAGGTCTATCTACAATGGCATAGGATGTAGGATAGATGACAAAGTTGACTAATTAATTCTATGTGTAATGTTTAATAAGTGATTGACAGAAATTGTATAAGCAATATCAAAAGGTTTTAATTAATGAGTTGAGTGAGACCAGTGCCTTGTTGGGTAACAGAGTCAATTTGAAGGACTGAGAACAGTAGTTTCTAAATGGTAATAATTCTAGATATTTGGCACAGTTCTGGTTTATAGCTTGTATAAACGTGCAAATAAATGACTGACAGACTCTTCTTGATAATCCAACCAAATAAAATCAGAGATCTTATAATTCACCAGAAGGTACTTTAATCCTTACTTGAAGGAGCCAAATGAAATGAAAAGACAAGATTACAGATAATATTTTACTGGAGACAGTGTGTCAATCCTAATTATATGGCTCTACTTAGTAATCCCAACTTACTACTTCCAGGTTACTGTGAATAAATCAGAAGGGTTTAATTCCTTAGGATGGATACCAACCGAATTGATCACACAGATACAGCGAATGTGTATTGACAGATTAAATATATACTTGATAGTTTAATCTGAATAACAGGGAAATGCAGAAATGGAGACAGCCACACAATTGAATAATTTCAACAAATAACTGATACCCAAATGGAAATACTGAATCAGAGAACTTCAAATTTCTTCTTTAAAGTAAAATATGCAACATGATCATTCTGGAATATTATGTATATCTATATCTAAAAAAAATTTTCTACTGCTGATGATTTTTCAGCATAGATTGTTTGAACTTATATAGATATCTTCATGAAGAGATACAACTCTTCAATAAGTCTCTTGGGATTTTAACAAACAATAATTACATAATCTTAATTAGGCTCTGTTTAGCCATAAATAGACTTTTGTTAGATGATCCAAGTACTCCTGCGCACGGTGAGAATCAGTAAGCTCGACTGCACTCCTGGTGATTATATCGAGGGTGACCATTTCCTCCAGTTGCTTGCAAACTTCTGTAGATACAGAGGCTTTATCTTTTAGAGCTCCTGTGGCTTTGTGCAATATAACTTGACAATCAATAGTCCACTCTTCTTTGCTCTTTACCTCTCCATTATCTTTGAATATCCTGGGCACCCCTGCGTCTGATGCATCAGTCCCTTCCTTAGCATCAGCTTTGAGTTTATCATAATAATTCTGGTGCCTTTTGAGCAATGCTCTTGCATCAGAGATATCTGTGCTATCAGGGGTACCTCTGTTTTGCAACTCGATCACCTTTTCTTGTATCCTCTGATCAAGCCTCTCATGTTCTTTGACTGCTTTATGATTTTCCGAGTAGTTATCCCAAAACTGGTTTAACCACCGTACCATGTTTGCATACCTGCTCTGCAGTATTGTAACAAATGCATCTATTTGAATTTGTTTGGCTTGATCATGGGATATCTCTTGACTACTTTGTGAGCTTTCACCTTGAGTTATTCTCTTCGTAGATTGCCCAAAGGTGCTCTTAACAGCGTCCTTCAAGTAGTCATTCTCCTTTGTTAATCTTTCACAATTCAGCTTATAGGCATCCCTTTCCTTGATTAACATCTGAGCTTGTGCTTTATTCAATTTTGCAACATTGATACCAATGTCTGCAGTAATTATGGGGTCAGTCTCACCTGCTCTAAAAGTCATAACATGGCCAAAAGTTTTCTCAGTGTCTATTATGGCCGTCTTCTTATGGGGAGGATACAATGCCCATATCATTAAAGAATTTTCATCATTATTGTATCTCGTTCCCATATAGACTTCATTAACTCCTTCTGGAGTAAGCTTATACTTATCATCAGCATTATTCAAAAAACTATCAAAAACCAGAGCAGAATTTAAATCCAAGCCGGGAAAAATCATAACCCCCGCATCTTTAAGCAGCTGTCTGCCTCTGCTTGGTGTCATGTCCTGCATTTCCTTGTCCACTGTCTCCTTTAACATCTCTAATAACTGTTTTTCATTGTCAGCAGAAACATTATCTACTGACTCTCTAATTTCCTTTCCCTTGTATTTATACAGGAATGATTTAAATTCCTTTGAATGAATGAATGTATCATCTGACACAAAAGAATCATAAGCCTTTTGGCGTGGATCTTCATCAGCAGATCCCTCCTCATCATGTATCACAACTGGAGGCTGATATTGTTGCATTTTTCTTTTAGACATTTCTGTTGTCTTATCTTGTGGCTATTCAGTCAATTCTTCCTCTTCAGAGGATACCACTTCAACTTCTGCCAACTGCTTTTTCTTTTCATTCAAATCTCTGTTATATTTCTCCACCACCAAATCGACTTCAGCCTCTTCCAAATTTCTAATGACATCATCATGTGGATAATGTATGTGCATGTATCCACTGAGATTTTGTTTTCTTCTTGCATAGTCAATGAAACCCTCAGGGTCAAACCCTTTCCTCACCTCAGCAGTCACCATGTTATAATGCATTAGTTTATCCAAAATGAGATTGTACCCTTCTTTTGAAACCACAGTAAAATCTCCAAAACACAAAGTACTAGGCATGAATGATTGTTTATCATGCGAACTTAGATGCATGACATTGGAACAATGCATTTGCCTAATTATTTCCAGATATGCAATCCTGTCAGGGACAGTTTTAGGCAATATAAAGGGAGCATCCTCAAAACCATACACTCTGATCATAGTAGCATCCTCAAAACAATACCAGTCTCCCCAATTATGAGTGACAGCAGGGGGGCCACCAAAATCTTTTGGCCTGAGGAATCTTTTTATTTCATCTGAAATTGAATATTCACAGGGGTGGTTGAAATACCTATACAGCACTTTAACACAATGCTCCTCAAATTGAGCATAGCTGGAGTTAGCATACCTGCTATCCCAGATTCTGGTCCACATTTGTACAGGTATCTTCTCCCCTTTCTTACCTGCAGCAACAACTTGAAGCTCATTTGGCCACAATCCTACTTCCTGGCCGTAGTATAAGACCATATGCATGAGCATCGAGTAATGCTCAAAAGAGCAAGCTGGAGCATTGTTTTTCATTGCAGATAGACCAGAGTCTATTCTAGTAGCAACATAGGAGGCATAATCAAACTGTCTGGCATTGTGACATTGAATATCAGAGGTTATGACCATTAGAGGAATAGCCATGAACTCAGGGACCTCTGAGCCAAGGACTTGGCCTACAGAATAGTAAGTATATTGAATGTATGGTTCAAAAATGGATACATGAAAGGGAGGGCCATCATTCTCAGTCAAGGGTATCACTTCTCCTTCAATCCTGGGTCTATGAATGGGTAACCTCCATCCATTGTAGGTTGTATCCATTCTCCAGTATTCTTTATCCAAATCTTCATAAACAACAGGGACAGTGCACAAATCATCCAAATCATACACCTCACAAATAGCATTTTTTGATAGGTGTATAATTGGTTCTCCCTGAGGGTTGCAGATAGCTTTCAGGCCTGAATTGTAATGCCTGGCTAACAGTTGCAGGAGTTCTACATTCAAGAATACATTAGGTACAACCAGTTTGCCTAAATTCATGTGCCATGGGTTTGACACAGGGGCATTTCTAAATCTTCTGTTGTAGTGAAACCTGAAGAGTTCATATCCCCTAATTGGGGTCCAAATATCTCCCAGGCGCTTATGTTTGTCTTCCAATTTTTCTACTCCTGCCCTGAGTTGGGCAGACCTCCTGGCCTTGGGAGCTGACCCAGGCAACTGATCAATCAAGTCCTGATTTAGTTTCCTGTCTTTCACTTTTTCTTCAGGGGTTTGATCAGTTTTTTGCTTCTTTGGTTTACTGGTTTCCCCTTGTGATTTTCTTCCTTTTCCTTTCCCCGAAGTTTCCATTTTTTGAAAAATTTGGCAGGAAATTCAAATACAGGTAATATAGTGGTTTGTGTATGTGTACCTGTCGCTCGATGACTGGAATTGGAAGCCTTTGCTTTTGCCCTGAGAATTCTTCTGTATTCTGCTCTCGGACGGTTTTTTGCAATTATAATGATCGTATGAACTTTGTAGCCGTTTTGTATTAATTATCTGATCAATTCAATGTTCATCGCTGTGAAGTGTCACATCGCCATAACTCTTCCTATCGGCGTGCTTTTTTGAAATGTCTGGACGACCTCAACCCTTTCTTATGGCGCGGACAGTCAATCGGCGTGACCCCTCAATTGTATCATCGATGCCATGTAGTATCATATTTCAAGTGGGTGTGACCATCGGCATGATTTCCTTCATCGCCAAGGGTTTTAGATCTCTCCGCGATATGGCAAGTCCCACCGATATACTTTGCTTATCGGGAAGATTGAGACCATCGGGATACTAAAATTATGTCTCCCCGATCTTTATTGTCTTACCGATAGTCTGTTTATGTATGAACTTTTATCTTTATCGGAATGACATTCTCTATCGGGATAGCTTTCTCAAGATACCCCGATCGAAATCATCTCCCCGATGCCTTTTATCACATCCTTCATCGGGCAAAGCTTAGTAAAGTGTCACCGATATCTTTTGATCGCCGTGACTTATGAATCGGCAAGACTTGCTTCCTTTGTTCCGATATGTCAAGCTATCCCGATGAAGATGCATCGCTGTGAGTCTTGCCGATAACTTTCTTGTCGCCAGGACTTTTGATCGTCGGAGACTTACTTGTTTTCTATTCCGATGGTTCATTTCTCACCGATGACTATTGCTTTGTTACCCTCGCGTGCTGTTCGGTGAAACTCTTGCCGAAAGTGCTTCATCGGTATGATATATACCGTCGGGGCAACTTCTAAAAGATCATCCGATAGATATTTGTCATACCGATCGGCATGACCACTTGCCTTTCTTGCCGATGTAAAGTCATCGGTGTTGCTTACTCCATCGGTGAGCTCCATGATTCTTCTTCCGATCTCTATTTTCACACCGATGGTTGTTTTCAAACAATTCCTTGTGTATCGGTGTAAGCCACACGACCTTATGCCGATGGATTGATTTTGATGATTTTTGACACTGTTCATCCCTAGACATTTTATGAGATACAAAAATTTTATATTGTGGTCCTTTTGGGATATTCCTTTAGGGTTTATTCAAATATGATGGAATAAGGGAATAGTAAAATTTTGAAAATTTTACTGTGCTAACAGAAGGTTGCTTTTGGCCATTGATATTTTAAATTCAAATATGAGTTTTTTTGACCAGCTACCAATTATGCCCATGGCCAAATAGTAATTACTTACCAAACTACAGTGGGCATTTAATGCACCCATACTTCGTGAATTTAGTAGTAAAAGCTAATCTTAATGCATTATTGAATCACAAAAGCATCCATTTGAGATCCAAGATGCATAAGTGCAGAGCATTGCGACTAAGGATGAAATTGTAGAAGATCGATATAGTGTGTTAGCTTGAGTAAATAGAATCCATTGTATAGTAAAAATCAAGGTGATATCCCCATCATTGGGTATAAATATGACAAAACCCTTTTACTTGATTTTTACAGTAATCTTTTCTTACTAAGGGTAAAATCCTTGCTACAAAGGTAAAATCGTAGGGTAAATTTAACATTACATATGGATTATTAGTGATCATGGATCAGTTGGTGAATTTAGATTAATTTACCCCATTTTAGTTCCCCAATGCCAGAACTAACTATGTATACATGTATTACGAAAGGACAAAATACAGAAAAGACAAGATCCTGCGATGAGGAATTCAAACCGTCGATGTATTCTACTTCTGGGGGTGTGTGGAGCAAATCTAGCTATGCACTAGATACCCATTGTGGGAAAACAAATCTTGACATCTTCAGAGCAAGAATCTAGGCGCATGAAGATGATGCCACGCTAAACAACATTGCATCAAGCGGAATGTATAATGCAGCTAGGTTTTCATACACTGCTGAAGCCCGAGAATTGGTGGCTAAGTGCTCTCAAAGATATAACCTAGTTAATAGGAAGGTTGAGCATTAGGGGCAAGTTTATGCTGACTTTTCTACCAAAGGCATAACAGAAACATTCAAGTTTCCCAAGGGTCGAGATGTGGTTGAAATAGATGTGAACGCATTGTCCACGGAATATAATGCTAACCTTGCAGATTGTCGAAAAATGATGTATACATCATGGATGGATCCAACCACAAAGAAAAAGGAAATGTCTAAAATGTCCCAAAATCTATATAAGTTTGACTTCAACCCAAAGGTGTAGTACATGATAGTCCTGCTAAGTAGAATGGCAGGAAAGGTAGATTCTGGGACACTGGAGCTATGGGTGTTTGGCCTGATCCATTTGGTAAAGGAAAAGGGAAAGATAATACACTGGGCAAGACTCATTAGTGATGCGCTTCATGAAGGAATGATATAATGGAGGAAGAGAAGATGAATGTTCTACATGACATCCTATGTAGTTTATGCATGCGCATACAGATCTCAGTTCAATGGATTGCATACAGTCGGAAGACTAGGGCACTAATCGATAGATCAATTAGTGTGAGAGTACTACTCACAGTTGGAAAGAAGACAATCCATTCAGCACTACAAGGCAGTGAAGGATTTCTTCATGATGCATCTGGTTCAGCTGATGGAGGGATATCGAGCTAAGAGGCTCTCAAAGGAGGCTCAAGAAGTGATACATCCGCATGGGTCTTGGTTCATCCAGTTCCCTACCTTCACCTACATCAGAATGGAGGGATTTAAAGCTAACCCCTTCATGTTGCCACGATGCCCTACAGACAGGTATTACTTCTAGAAATCATGAAACAAATTATACCTACTTATGAGGCATATGTCATGAAGAATAAGAGAGGAAATATCAGGTTCCTAATAGATATCAACTGGTATACATGCTTGAACATTGATAATGTCAAATTATCTAAGGCTGAGTTACACAGGTTGAACTTGTAGCAAGTCCCTCTTGCAAGGAGTTTTTATCTTTACCACAGGATGGAGAAGTATACCAACACGAAGTTAAAACACATCCCTCACATGGAAGACTTTTGGGCTGACAGCATCGATGAGGAGGATGTGAGGAAAAGAGGATATCAACGATTAACTCTTAATCAGATTAGGACCTTGGGATGTTTTGAGGTGCCGCCATAAGTAAAATCTGATGATGGTTGGGTCCTAGATCTAGAGTATGATGAGAATAGGTATTCAAAGAAACCTTACCTCCTCCGGACTGGTCTCAACATGAAGAGACGTCCATTGATACCATCACCAAAAAGGTCTTGACCACTACCCAAAGGTGGGTTGAGAAAAAAACTGAATGAGCTAAAGGCCAAGGGCATATCTCTAACCTATGATAAGAATAGAAAGATGAAGGACAGAGGAGATCTAGAGTATGATGATTTCCTCATTCACTAAAGAAGAATAATGGAGGCTAAGCTAGCCTAACTAAGAACTTCAATGTCGGGTGAAGACCTAACGGTAGAGGGGATCACCATTGCTACAATGCCCTTGCCTATGAGCAATCAACCTTTAAGAGCAATCCCCATATCCATCACATCCACGAAAGAGCATCATTCAATGGATATACTAGGGGGAGTGGTTATCCCTAAATAGATAAGGGGACCTATTACACCTATGAGGGGCACAGTAGCTAAGCCAGTGGATACTCAAGCTAGAACAGAAGAGCCCATGAAGATGGAGCTCATGTTTGCATCTAATCAACCTCAAGGAGGCCCACCATCACCACACACTACACTTCAGGCACATCTAGCTAGGCAGGTGGAAGATTATCATGCTCAGTCTAGAGGAGAGGTAAGGCAATTGCAACATGGCCAAATTAGATCAGCACATCATGTAGGTTAAACAGGAGCTAACTAAGGAAGTCGGAGCATGAGAGCAAGTCAGGACTAAGGAATTACAGTTGTCGTTAAGTCAAGTAATTGACTTAACTGATGATGAGGTCACATGGGATGTGACCAATTATCCAATGGGTTCATTTCTTGCATACTCAGCACCACCTCAACAAGGACCTCATCAAGTAGAGGTAATAAGAACTTCAGAGACCATAAAAGATCTTGAAGTAGAAAATGTATCAGACACAGACAGGTTAGGATCACCACAAGAGCCATTGGGTCAAGGTCAATTGGATGACCTGGTAACAAGAATAACGACAGATGAGGAAGAGATGGATCACACCCGGCTGAAGGTAATAGATAAATCTTTTGAGGATGTCCCTCATCGTGAAGATCAAGAGGAAGTTGCTCAGGACATTCGTACTAAAGGAGTGTATACACCTAAAAATGGCTCGAGATAAATTAAATAAATATTTTATATATTTATTTTATTCTTGTTTCCTCTATCAATAAATAAATATACTAATTTATTTATTTGATTCACATTTATCCTATTCTTCCAATAATTAAATAAATTTATTTAATTAAATATCTTAATTCTTCTAAAGTCATCTCTAATTAAATAATCCTAATTATTTAATTATTCTTCTAAGACAAAGTCATATTCTTAAAATCCACATCATTCGTCCACACCACCCTACACATCATTTGATACCTCACCTCCATGTTGCACCATAAATTAAATATTAATAATATTTAATTAAACATTTATCCTCAACACATGTCCTATTTCCTCTCAACCATCCCTACTTTGTAGAAGTTGGTTTCTCCACATCATCATGATCAAAGTTGACTATGAGACACTTATCTCATGAGTCCTATATTCCCTCTAACATCCCAATAAACATAGACTCCTTCTTCCATCTTTCTCTCACGATCTTTGTGAGCATCTCTCCATGTGGCTCCTTGTCCCACATATCTCTCCATCTTGTTAATGTAGTAGGAACATCCTCCTTCTATATCTCCCCTCATCCAACCAATTCAATATTGACCCTCCATGTCATAAGACCAATTCCTCAACCAATGATCTTTTGCCACTTGGATCTAAGCCATCCTTTGCCTATAAAAGGAAGCCTCTCATCCTCATTTTAAAGGAACATAAGAGATATACTTTCATGCTGTTGAAATCATATCAAATATCAAAAGTGTGCCTGTGGCTTTTATTTGCATAGAATTATCAATTAGCAATCTCCATTAGCATATCATTTAGCACTATCCATCTCCATTGTTGCATTGTATTAGCTTCATACAAATCATTATCATAGTTTAGCATTGTAGAGTCATTCACTTTGCATAAAATCCACCACAAGTCCATTCATCTTAGAGTCATCTTGAAACAAATAAGTGCATTCTAAGAGAATAATTACAATCAACAAATCAAGATCTCAAGAAGATAGGACACAATGGGACATGAAGGAGAAATCTACATTTTGAAGGTATAAATAATGTTTTCTTCAAATTATATGTTTTTCTATTAGTTTCATTGGTGATTTTGGTTTGAGTAGAAATTTAGAGTTTTATGGTAGCTTAATAGGTTTTTACTATTGTTCTCCAAATTATCATCACATTTTGGCACCCACCGTGGGGCCCTTGCCCTGAATTTAACATAAAAATTTGAGTTTTTGTGTGTTTACAGTTGTAACAGAGTGTTCTGGTGCATTTGAGTTCCAATCTTGCACATCTGAGCAATATTTTTGCGCATATGATCTTTCTTTCTGCACATCTGATCTTTCTCTGCATTTAACATCTATTTCTGTGCATTTGCTCTTTGTTCCTGCACATTCACATTAGTCACTTTTTTGGTCTATGTTTTTGGATTAACTTGGTTACTAATCCATGGTGCAATTGTTTTTGTACGTCCAAGATTGTATGCTAAGACTACTAATAGTTGTTTTACAGGTTTATTGCCTTTTGTTAAGACATCATTGTTGCATTTACTCTTGCATTGGTAGTTTAGTAGCATCTAGATTAAGTAGGGGAAAGTAATCTTACACATCTATTTTGCATATGTTCAATACAATCAAAACATAGTTTAATCTAGGGGGTTAATTTGTCATTCCTTTCTTTTCTTTGATCATACTAGTATTGCATCTTGTGTGATTAGCTTAGTTGCACTTAGTTTAATCTAGGAGGTTAAATGAACAAGTGTTTTATGTGTTTGTGAGGTGATAGGTGTATGCTCTCCCCTTGTGCAAAAACTTGGGTGACCAAAAACCAGATCCATCTCTTTTTACTTTTTGTTTATCCCCAACAAAATCCCTAGAAAGTATCATTTCTTCACTTTGTGGATTATGGATATGATCTTTTGGTTTTGTTCTTAGAAGGGCCTGCCTTTTGGAGTGCGTTTCCTCTAAGAGGGGATGACCCTAAGAAAAATTTTCCTTTGGACCTCTATACAAATTGGTCAAGGTGAAAGCCGAGTCCTAACCAACGTTAGCCTTTGCCATACAGTACCAATTTGAAAGGAGGCATACTAACACTTTTGTGAAGAAATTTCATGTTTGTGTAAGGTATATTACACTCCTAATAAAGTTGGTTAAAGCTTTTAGTGGCTTGTCAGATGCTAGCAAGGCATTGGTCCCCCAAAAAGCAACTAGAAACCTCATAGTTAGTGACTACCCAATCTACCTCTGAACATTGTGATAATTTTCAATGCAAGGGCATACAAGGTTTTCCCCCCAAGATACTAACCATAAGGCTCCCTTGAGATGAGACATAAATCCCCAGCTTAGCATAAGCTACTTGTAGCTTTCTAGGGAAAGGGTGATTGGGTTATCCTTCCAGTTTTGGAGGTCCCTATCTGTCCTCTCTCACAAAGACAAAAAAGTGTACACACCCACATTAGGTGTGATGACAATTGAGCTGATAGAGATTCCAAGTGTGGGTTGATGTATTACAGTGAAGCTGCGTCCTTATGTATAAAAAGTGCTTGATTTGTCGTCAATTATGTTATACCCATGGAAATTTGGGTTGTTTGTGAGCATTGAACATAAACTCATTGTTACAAACGGCGATTGTGTTTACTATATATTGTGTCTTCTTGTAAAAAATAAAGAAAAATCATCCCAAAAACAATAGTTTACTTAGGAAAATGAACCAAAAACAAACCGAGATTGATAAAAAATAGTTACTGACACAGAGCTGTGCATATAATCATTGTTCTTATGCATCTGATCTTTCTACGCATATACCCTCTATTTTTGTGCATGTAATCATTGTTCATGTGCATTTGATCCTACGCATATGCCCTCTGTTTCTGCGCAAATATCACTATTCCTATGCATTTGATCCTGTGCATACACAACAGAGGATACTTCTCGAGGTCTTGAGCAAATAAAGAAAATAGATTTGGATACCCTTTTCATCATAGATTTCATTTGAGGATTCATACAAACCATATGGAGATATCTTGCATCCATTTTAAGCATTCGCACTTACATCTCACACTTAGCTTCCCAAAACAAACAAACATGATTTTCACAAAGTGCTTTTGAGATCTTATCATCTCAACAATAATTTAGTTAGTTTCTATCTATTAGGATTCATCATCCTTTATCTAGGAGCTATACTAAAAATCTTGACAAAGTTAGTCTCCATCATCTCTATTGACTTACTTTGGATCACCCTTTGATAGCTATTTATCATAGCTCAAGATTATTATTTAAACAAGATCAAAACAACACTTTAGAAATCTTACCATCAATACTTCAATCTAATCATATCATCTTTCACCCAAACTACACTTCATTAAAACCATCACTTATATCTACACATCTTACATTCAACATCATTCATATAAACTTTTGTATGGTTGAGACTAGGGCTCAAAAGAAAAGATGAAAAGACATGGATCCATTTAGTGGTGGCCAAGATCCTTCTAGTGATGATGAAGAAGAAGAAGTATCCCAAGAAGAAGTATCCCAAGAAGAAGTTGTTAGTGCTCAACAAGACCCAAAGTTTCAAAAACTAATGGACAAAGTCATAGCAATAGATCCACACAAATATTTCCTTCTGCTTGCACAACAAGGAGCAAAGTTACCTCATGATTTTGATGATGCTAAATTGAGAGAAACAATTCAAACAAATGACACTGAAACTCCTAAGAACAAGGAAACTAAGAATGTGACAAATCCATTAGATGCACTTACTCAACAAATCCAAGCTTTGCAACAACAATTTGTAGATTTACAAACCAGATCCTCAACAAAATGTTATTCACTAGAGGACTTATCTCCCTATCCTTTTAATAAAGGCTTGGTTATGATACCTTTTCTTTCCAATTTTGAAGTACCCAAATTTGACAAATATAGGGGAAAAGGTGATCATTGTGACCATATTAGGGAATTTAGTGCTGCATGTTTAGAAGTTGCTCACAATGATACATATCTAATGCAACTTTTTCCATGTAGCTTAGGAGGTCAAGCCATGGAATGGTTCTCACGTCTACCTCTTGGAATTCATACATTTAACAAACTAGTAGACAAATTTGTAGCTCACTTCTCGTATAACATTGAACATGATATATCAATGTTAGATCTTTGCAACATTAAACAAAAGAGTGGAGATTCCTTCACTACTTTCTTGCAAATATGGAGACAGCTTGCAAGCAAATGTCCATATCACATCCCTGAAAAATAAATGATAGAAATGTTTGTCCACAGTTTAAACACAGAATTAAGTTATCAACTTCAAATCCAATGTCCCACTTCTTTTAGTAAGGTTATTGAGATGGGATTACTCATAGAAAAAGCATTGATAGCCAAATGACAAACTAAGATCTATAAGAATGTTACTAGTTCAAACAACAACACTGACATATCTAGGTTTTGGACCAAGAATAAGAACATTGTGAATGATGGGGTTGTAGTTGCCAAACATGTTAAACCAACACAACATATTTTAAATTTATCCAATCTGCAAAACAATGCTTCTTCAAACAAATCAACCAATAATGAACCTAGACTAATAGGCTTCAATCCTCCTCGCAGAAGATTTACACCAGTGGGAGAATCCATTGAATCTTCCTTAAGGAAACTCATTACAAATAACCTCATAATGCTTCCTATAGCAAGAGACTATGAACCCAAATTTAAACCCTCATGGTGGAAAGATTCTAATTATTGTGAATTTCATAGAAGAAAAGGTCACAAAACAAATGATTGTTAAAGATTGAAAAACACAATTCAAGACTTAATAGATAGAAGAGATATATCGATTGATGGTCATACATCCAATAAAGAACATGTGGCATTTAAGAATCCACTTCCTAACTATGAGAAGGAAAGTGCCTCAAAAACAAGCAATAATGGTGGTAATAATGCTAATTACATGAAAGTATCTTATGAGTACATCATTAATCATATATCTAAATGTGACTGACATGTCAATGTGATTACCATTAACAACAAGCCTAATTGTAATGTTACTACCTGTCGGGGAAAGATTATCTTCAAGGGGCTCCACCCAAGCCATCTTCCATAACAAATCAATACAATGTCTTAGACCAACTCAAAAAGACCCCCGCACACATATCCATATTAGAGCTTTTGTGACTTTCGCCATCTCACAAAGCTATCTTAGAAAAGGCTCTACTAGAAACTACCGTACCCACAAATCTAGACCAAGAGCAGTTTCAAGCCATGGTGGGACATCTCACCACGCCTCATTTCCTATCTTTCATTGAAAAGGATGATATGGCCATTAACCAACCTCATAATGCATCTCTCCACATTGAAGTACTTATTCACAAGCATAGAATCAAACGAGTCCTTATAGATGGAGGAGATGATTTAAATATATGTAACTTAAAATTAATCCTTGCATTGGGGTTTTATGAAAATGCCATAGATTCAAAGAAGAAAATCACTATCAAAGCATATGATGAAGAGGAAAGAGCCTTTAAAGGATATGTTGTCTTACACATAAGAATTGGACCAATTGAAAAAGATGTGGTTTGTCAAGTCCTTGACATGGATTTAGCTTATAATATTCTCCTTGGATGTCCTTGGATTCATGCAATGAAATCCATACCATATACTTATCATCAATGTATAAAATTTCTATACAATGGTCAAGAGATTACAATCCAAGGTGATCCTGATCCCTTTCAATATTGCAATACCATAAAACCTAAACTTGAAGTCATTATACCCACTAACCGTACAACCTCATCATCTACATCCCATGTTGATATAAGCTCATTATCCTCTACATCCAAATCCACTGAAATGAAAGTCAAGCTCAAAGACAAAGGTGTTGGAGAGTATTCCATTGAACAATCCTTTGTATTGCACAATTACCCCTTTCACCCAAATCCCATGGCAAGCCATCCATGTCCAAACAACTGTCATTGAAGCATCTTGAAGGTCCTTTTATCAAATGGGGCAATCTATCAGAAGAAAGTGAAGAAAAAGACATCCTCCAATGGTTATACAAGGAAGAAGAAAGCAAACTCAAGTCACAAGAACAAAAACCACAATTACCAACTGAGAAATATGGCACGAGTTTCACTATTATGCAGAGAATGGGATATGATGATTGATGAGTGCCAGGTAGCACCCAAAATAATACACCTTTTTATTTCCCTTTTTCCCATCCTTTCATTCAGTTGTCTTGGTAATTGCACCATAGAGACTGATAAGACTTGTCTTAATTACACTAATGAGAGTTGAATTATTGAAGATCATCATTATTGATGAAATGACTAATGTTGCAACAAATTAATGAAAATTTGCAGAAAAGTCTCTCTTTTTGTGTCCATAGGTACAGTTGTACGAGCGAAGGCAATTTTGAAGATCTCTAGAGTTGGTCCTAATAATCTCCAGAGCCAATATGGAGGATACTAGACTAGACTCTAACATTTTCCCAAAGTGTTGGAGGTATTTTGAAGAAGAGGGAGTAGGAAAGCAAAGGGGTGAATCATCTTCGAAGCCATATAGGAATTAGGGATGCATCTCTAGAGCTACTGGTAACAACACACAGTCTCTGAAGCTGCTGGCGACAGTGTAGAGTCTCTGGCGCCACTGTCTATCTACATCTCAGGAGGTAACTACAATGCTCCAGAGTCAACTCAGCCAACACCAAAATGATCTGATGAAGACTCTAGTTGATTGCAGGGGATCTAATTCCCTTTTTTATTTGATTTTGCATGAGTTATAAAAGACTTGTTAAGACCTATATTTTAGGGCCTCACTTGCCATTGTTATTTAAGTTAAAGACCCCAGATTTAGTGGGACTTCTGTTCCACTAAAGCCTTTTTCAGTTTGCACGATTATACTCTTCAGTTAAATAGTTGTATGTTTTAGTTAGAACAAGAGATTGTTTGTATCTCATAGATAGACTAATGGATAGAACAACTAGTTCCAAAGATATCACATCGCTTGGACTAATATATGTTTAGATAGGAGCAGCAGAACATATACAGATTTTTACTATTAGATTATTGTAATTTCCATTTTCAGAGATATATACTTGTTAATACAAGCATACCTAGATGAAATTAGACTGAAGGAAAGATTGTGTTATTACATTTCTGTACTGAGTTCTTGTTTTGGTCTTTAGTCCTAAAGGCATGGAGCAAGGGCCCACTCCCACCATCAAGAGAGGAGGCTAGTATCTATTGCTTCAGTTTATTTACAGATTTCATTAGGAAGTACAGTTTCATTGCTTTCAGAAGATAGATTCATTTTTGTTAATAGTTTGTTTTCAGTAAATGCATGTTTCCAATTTTATATTAAAATAGGTCATTTTCTAGCAATCTACTACTTTAGCATTATTTTTGTGTTTTCAGAATTTCATTTCACAGCAAATAAATCAGTAGCATTAATTCCTGAAATAGTAAAATCAATAGGATTAGTTGAAGGACTATTGATTATGAAGTTCCTTATTGCAAATAGCCTAGGACACAGCGCTGGATTTGACACATGAAAACATGATTAAATGCCAAGGTACAATGACCCTTGTCATTTTTGGCACTGTTGCTAGGGATGTATGTGTTAATAAGAAAAACTTAATTAGCAATCCTTTTTAGGTTAAATTTAAATTGCATGGTTAGACCTAGGGATTCAAAAGGTAGATACTTAAAACAAACACCCCAGCAACAAACTATAGGAGAAAGTAGTAGGGTGGCACAAGATCTCGTTGAAGAGGAACACTTAGAACCTACCTTAGAAACTACACCCCAACTTGGCATTCCCTCAAATCCTCAAAATCCTTCACTCTCTGAGTATATCCAAGAACTACAAGAAAGACACCAGGCATATCTGTTACAAGAATCCACTTCCTTAGAACCCCATACTGAATCTCAAAGAGAAGAAACATCAGACATGGATGATAACCACAATGAGGAAGATAATCAAGCTGCTAGGACCTTCTCATACCCTATTGTCCTTGCTCGAAGAGATAATGCCCCTATGAAGAACATCTCACCTTCAAACCTACTAAACATTAGAGGTCTTGCTTTTGAGGATCTAGATCAGTTTCTGTTTGAGTTTAAAGTTGTATGCCAGACCTATGACTATGGATCAGATAATCAAAAACTCAAACTTTTCCCATCAACCCTAAAATATTCTACTATGAGGTGGTTCATGGGCTTAGCTCCAGACTCCATTTGTTCATGGGATCAAATGGAAACTAAATTCCTGGACAAGTACAAGGATTACTATAGGGTTAGTGATAAAAAGGAGGAGTTGTTCAAAATTAAACAAAGAGAGGATGAAAGTTTAGAAGACTATCTGGATAGGTTCAAGTTTGTCTCGAGGAGATATGGCAATCATGTGGCTCACCCCTTGGCCATAACTTTGTTTGTAAAAGGATTGGACAGAGAATCAAAATAGCCATTGGATCTAATGGGGAGAGGAAACATTAACAAAATGGATATGCTTGCTATAGAACTCTGCAGGAACTTCTCTAGAACCCAAGATGGAGTGAGAACACCCAGGTCTTTTAAAGGAAAGAATGAAATAGGACAACTAATGGAGGAGATTGTAAACCTTAAGATAAATATTCTGGTCCAGCTGAATACCACATTAGATGGAATTTAGGAAAAGACTGGAATAACTAAACAAAGCAGAACAGCTAAACCTCTCTCCATATATTGTCCTAGCTGTAGAAACAAACACCTTTTGAGAGAATGTCCTTTAGACAAGTTAGAAATGTTGCAAGTATGTGCCTAATCGGTGTTGTCATTGATGTCAACATATCTTTGTTGTCATTGGTGTCAACTATGTCCTATTCTATTGCTTGTTTATAAGCTTTGTATGTTGAGGATATTGAGAAAATTGGCCTCTCTAGAAGAAACAAGCGAGCTACAGTGAAGTGCAATATAGACAGTGAGTTGTATGCTAAAGAACAGTCTGATAGATTACTCTACATTTCTTGCTGCTTGAAGATCTTGGTCTACAGATTGGAAGTTATTTAAAGGGATTTATGAAGATGCTAAATCCTGAGTTTGAGCCTCCGGTGTGAAGAATTGAGAGAGTTGCATTCACCAGAGTAAAACTTGCTTTCTCTGATTATTCTCTAGTGACAGGGAGAAAGTATTTTGCTCTGCATTCCTCTGCATTAAAGTGTTTTGCTCTGAAGTTCTAAAGGGACATCTGGGATGATGATAAGTGCCTATAATTGCAATGGTTCATGTTTTGGTGGTCCACAAGCTATCTTTCTTTTATGACAGTTGAAGACAGTGAAGTTCATGTGCTCCAATGTGAAGAATCTCATGAATAAAGTGGTTTGATTTTGTGCAATTGCTCCTGATGATGTCAACGTGCTTGTGGATTTCTCTTGATCATGTTCCTACCTTTACATTGGTCTGCGTTAAGGAGATGAGATCGTTCTTGAAGATTATTCCCAGATAACGTAGCATGTAACCAGTCTTAGCTGACTTGGTTAATTCCAGTAATTGTGGAGATCCCTTGAAGATTATGGAAGCGTGTTGTGACATGGAAGATCATGTTTGAGTCTCAGCTAAGGCATGGCATGGTGCACACGTTGGATTCAGGACAGACAACTGAGAGGGGGGATGAATCAGTTGTCCAAAACTTGCTTCTAATTCAAACACTTAAATCCTCTTTGTTATTTAATAACATATCAATTAATCACTCATGAAAGCATAAAGCATAAACACCAGAGCAGATACACATCAACACATGAGACACTAAGATTTTGACATGGAAAACTTGGTCAAGGGAAATGCCATGGGGTGATTAACCTAAGGATTATTCTCTGTTAGAAGAATAATAAAAATAGATGGCAAATGCCAATTAGGGCTCACTGCCCGAGCACACTGCTCACAAGAGGCACACTGCCTACAAGAGACACACTGTCTACAAAGTAACAAGTATCACAAACTTGAACTGGCGATTGACATCTTTACCATGCCTAGATTAGTTCCATTTAAGCCCAAAACTCCTGCTCTACCTTTCGCTCTTCTTCTTTGCTATGCCACACTCATCCGCACCTGGACACACTTTGAAATGACTTCACAATCCCTTATTTATACACGACATCAACTTAGGAACAATCATCTAAGTTGGCAAACACTTGTAAATCATCTGAAAGATTTGTAATACATCTGGTTGGCCAGTCTTAGAAAGAACACCAACAACCGGTGGTTATCCATCAAATCCAAACTCTAACTTCAATGCGGACCGCCAACATGAACTGGACATGATCCAGTGATCATCATAACCTTCCCTAAAACACCAAGAACTTTATCCTGAACTTTATCAGCTTACTGGAATTCTTCTATTCTTCATCCAGAACTTCAAGAACATAGTCTATCATCACTGTCATAATGAAAAAGGTGCTTCTGGACCTCCAAACCATGAACAAATCTAGTTGTCACTTCACACAGACTTCTTCAACACTCCCTCCAATCCCCAGAATGAGATAATGCAATGTCGGAGCTCACCGGACCAATCTGTGACACTCTATCACCACTGAACATCTGTCGGAACCGGTTCTACTTGAGCGACCATAACTTCTTCAGATATTCATGCAGACCTCTGAAATCTTGATAGGAACATCTCAAGACTCATATCTACAAACCCTTTAAACTGTATCCTCTGATCCTCAACCTATCTTGGACTTTTACCTTGTTATCATCACTGTTCTTCACTGTTCTTGATTGAGACTGATTTTCTCAATATCCTCAGCACACAGCTCATCCAATCCTTCTAATTAATGTAACCTGAGTATGTTGACATCAATGACAACATTGGTTAGGCCCATACTTGCAACAATCTCCCCCTTTGTCATTGATGGCAACATATGATGTGAAAAACCATCAAGACAAGAACTTCTCCTTTCTGTCACAGCTCCCCCTAACAGCAACAACCCTTCACATGTCTTCTCTTCCTTTACTGCTCCCCCTTTGATCATCAACTACTTGTTTTTCACATGTCTTCTCTCCCTCTTTGACATCAATGGCAAAGGGCTCATACTTGCAATTCTAACACATCAGAATCATACCAGCTGCTCCCCCTGAGCAGCAGCTTCCCATCACCAATCCGGATCACAAGATATGATTGTGATATCCACCAGACTGATGCACATCAGTGCATCCTAGTTCATCACCGGAGGGGCAATAACCCCTAACTTCTCCCTGAGATACTCAAAAGAGTCCTTGGGAAGAGGTTTAGTAAAAATATCTGCAAGCTGATCATTGGAGGGCACATACTCCAATCTGACCTCACCCTTGTTCACTTGCTCTCTCAGAAAGTGAAATTTGATAGATATATGCTTAGTCTCAGAATGCAACACCGGATTCTTAGAAATATTTATTGCACTTGAATTATCACAGAAAATTGTGATAGGCTCCTCGTATTCTACTTGAATATCTCTTAGCATCTGCTTCATCCACAAAACTTGAGTGCAACTTCTTGCTCCTGCAATGTATTCTACTTCAGTTGTAGACAGGGATATTGCCTCTTGTTTCTTGCTTAGCCAAGAAACCAACCTTTTTCCCAAAAAGAATGCTCCTCCACTTGTACTCTTCCTATCATCCACATCTCCTGCCCAATTTGCATCTGTATATGCATGAAGAGAAAAATTATGATCTCTAGGATACCATAGACCATACTCAACCATTCCTTTTAAGTACCTAAAAATTCTTTTGATTGCCATGACATGAGATTCTCTAGGATTAGCCTGGAATCTCGCCACAAGACCAACAACCTGCATTATATCTGGTCTAGTCTGAGTGAGATACAATAATCCTCTAATCATTAATCTATACTTGGTCTGATCTGTCTTAGGAGAGTCATCATCTTTTCTCAACTTACATCTAGTTGCCATGGGAGTGTTCATTGGATTTGAATCTTCCATTCCAAATTTCCTCAACAATTCTTTCACATATTTGGTCTGAGAGATAAAGATTCCTTTCTTTGTCTGAGTAATTTGCAGACCCAAGAAGAAATTCATTTCACCGAGCATTGACATTTCAAACTCACTTTTCATTTGATTTGCAAAGGTTTTACACATACTGTCTCTTCCTCCAAAGATGATATCATCAACAAATACTTCAACAATCAAGATGTTTTCATAATCAATTTTAAAATATAGGTTACTATCAGCAGTACCTTTGTTGAAACCAATCTTCAAAAGATGCTTGTCCAGCCTCTCATACCATGCTCTTGGGGCTTGCTTTAGAGCATACAATGCCTTCTTTAATTTGCAGACCATATCACCATGCTCAGATAAGTGAAATCCATCCGGTTGTTCAATGTACACTTCTTCTTCTAAGTCACCATTCAAGAAAGTAGATTTGACATCCATCTGATACACTTTGAAATCCTTGAAGGTAGAAAATGCAAGAAATAGTCTAACTGCTTCAATTCTTGCCACTGGAGCAAATGTTTCTTCAAAATCAATCCCTTCTATTTGAGAGTAGCCTTTGCAGACTAAGTTGGCCTTATTTCTGATTACTTCACCAACTTCATTTAGTTTGTTCCGGAAGACCCATTTGGTTCCAATCACATTCTTGTTTCTAGGTCTAGGAACAAGATCCCAAGTGTGATTTTTCTCAATTTGCATCAACTCTTCCTCCTTTGCTTTGGTCTAATTTTCATCATTGTAGGCTTCATTTATTGTCTTAGGTTTAATCTTTGAAATCAGACAATATTCATCTGAATTTTGAGCAATTTTCCTTCTAGTTTGCACACCTTTGCTTTTGTCACCTATGATCTGATCTTCAGAGTGGTTCAGTCTTACATACCTTGGAACTTTGGGGGTCTCTTGCACTTCTGCTTCTTGATCAGGCTCATTCAGACCTATCTCTTCTTCCTAATTTACCGGATCAGTCTGAATCTGACTTTCAAGAGAGGATTGAGCTCCTTGAACCAGAACATCATTCTGATCATCTTCATCATACTCATAAAACCTTGGAAGGGTTTCTCTATTCCCTCATCAACCTTCACATTTGTACTTTCTATCATCTTTTTTAGTCTCTTGTTATTAACACCGGTATGCTTTGCTTTGAGTAGAGCAACCCAAGAATGTTCCTTCATCACTTCTAGCATCAAACTTGCCTAAATCTTCATCTCTTTTGATGTAACATTTGCTACCAAAGACTCTGAAATATCTTACAGTAGGAGTAATGCCAAACCAAAGTTCATAAGAAGTCTTATCGGTATTGCTTCTGATTTGAACTCGATTGAGGGTATAGACTGCAGTGCTGATAGCTTCTCTCCAAAACATCTAGGGAACATTTGCTTCCATCATCATTATCCTGGATGCTTCTTGGATGGTCCAGTTCTTTCTCTCTACTACTCCATTCTGCTATGGAGTCCTAGGAGCAGATAATTGTCTCTTTATACCATGCTTCTCACAAAAATCTATGAATTCACCGGATGTGAATTCACCACCTCTATTAGACCTCAGACATTTCAGTTTTAATCCGGTTTGATTCTCTACCATAGCCTTGGAGATTTTGAACTTCTCAAAAGCTTCTGATTTCTCCTTCAGAAAGGTAACCCACATCATCCGGGAATGGTCATCAATCAGTAACATGAACTATCTATCACCTTGCATACTCTTGATTCTTGTCGGACCACATAGATCAGTATGAACTAATTCCAATAATCCGGTAGAGGACTGATCCTTGCTTTTGAATGAGACTCTGCTCTGTTTACCCAGCTGACATTCTTTGCACAAACTATTTGTAGGTTTTACCAATTTTGGAAGATCTCTTACAGCTTGAGTATTGCTTATCTTGATGATGTTATCAAAATTTACATGACACATCCTTCTATGTCATAACCAACTCTGATCAACTTGAACAAACAGACAACTTTTATTAGTACCAACTAGATGGAAGATATTACCTTTTGTTTGAGTACTGGATGCAATCTCAGTTCTAGAGCTTTCAAAGATCCTGCATTTTCCATTCTTGAACCGGAGATCATAACCTTTGTCTACCAACTTTCCAACACTGAGAAGATTGTGCTTCAATCCTTCAACATACAGTACATTAACGGTTTTGTTCTTTCCATCAAAAGAAATAGTTCCCCTACCTCTGATTCTACCAGCAGAATTATCACCAAACTTTACCATTCCTCCTTCATACCTTTCCAAATCTAAGAACTTGTTCTTATCACCTGCCATATGGTGAGAGCATCCACTGTCAATAACCCAATCATCCTTTTCTTCAACTTGGGCAACCAAAGCTCTTTCTACAACCTTATGATTGACAGATTCAGAGGATATTGGATCTTCTTCCTTGATGGCAATAAACACCCATTCATTACCGGATTTGTTTCCTATCTCTGATTCATCATCTATTACTCCTTCATTATCATCTTCTTCATGAACATAATAACAATTCTTTTGGAACCTTTGTTTGTTAGAATTTGACCTTGTAGATATTTCTGGACATCTTGAGGCAAAATGACCAATCTTATTGTAGTTGAAGCACTTAAAGGGCAATTTTCCTTCATACTTACTGGATCCTCTTGGCAGTCTCTTTGCAATGAGAGCTTCAAGTTGAGTTGTTTTTGCTTCTTCCACTTCCATGTCTCTTCTTGCTTGATCATACCATGACAGCTTCCTTGAAGAGTTTTCTCCCGGATCAAATCTTTGTTTACCTTTCACAGAGGCACTGGCTTTGAATGCAGATTCAGTCTTGGGGGATCATCTCCAAACTCGGTCATTTCAAATGCAGCCAGTTTGCCAGCCAATTGGTCTCTTGTGACAGTTGTATGGGCTCTGAATTCATCAATGGCAGCAACCTTGATTTTGTAGGCAACAGGAAGGGATCTAAGAATTTTGCCAACAATCTCATTTTCATCCAAGACTCCACCAACATTCCTAATTCCACATACCAGCTCATTTACTCTTGGCATAAAGGTAGTAATATTTTCATCATCTCTCATCTTCAGTCTTTCAAATTTCCCTTTTAGACTCTGCAACCTTGCACACTTAACATACTCATCTCCTTCATGTAGAAGTTCAAGTTTAATCTAGATCTCATAGGCAGTTGGTAGGTCAATAACATTTGAGAGCTCTGAGTCAGTTAATGCGCTTAGAAGAGCCTCTTTGGTTTGCAGATTGTTTTCAGCATCTGTGATTTCATTTAGAGTTGTCGGACCACCCTGTGGAGGTGCATACGCTTTTGTGACCATGGACCAGTACGCCTTTCCCATACACTGCAAGTGACATTTCATGCGACCTTTCCAAAGAGAGAAGTTGGTTCCATCAAACTTCAGACTATCCTTCTTGTATGACGACATCTTGGATCTCCTCAAGCGGTTAAGCTCCTTTTAGAGGAACTTGGCTCTGATACCAATTGTTGGATTCAGGACAGACAATTGAGAGGGGGGGTGAATCAGTTGTCCAAAACTTGCTTCTAATTCAAACACTTAAATCCTCTTTGTTATTTAATAGCATATCAATTAATCACTCATGAAAGCATAAAGCATAAACACCAGAGCAGATACACATCAACACATGAGACACCAAGATTTTGATGTGGAAAACCCGGTCAAGGGAAATACCACGGGGTGATTAACCCAAGGATTATTCTCTATTAGAAGAATAAGAAAAATAGATGGCACATGCCAATTAGGGCTCACTACCTAAGCACACTGCTCACAAGAGGCACACTGCCTACAAGAGACACACTGTCTACAAAGTAACAAGTATCACAAACTTGAACTGGCGATTGACATCTTTACCATGCATGGATCAGTTCCATTTAAGCGCAAAACTCCTGCTCTACCTTTCGCTCTTCTTCTTTGCTATGCCACACTCATCCACACCTGGACACACTTTGAAATGACTTCACAATCCCATATTTATACACGACATCAACTTAGGAACAATTATCTAAGTCAGCAAACACTTGTAAATCATCCAGAAGACTTGTAATACATCCGGTCGGCCAGTCTCAGAAAGAACACCAACAACTGGTGGTTATCCATCAAATCCAAACTCTAACTTCAATGCGGACCGCCAACATGAACTGGACATGATCCAGCAATCATCATAACCTTCCCTAAAACACCAAGAACATCCACACTTTATCAGCTTACTGGAATTCTTCTCTTCTTCATCCGGAACTTCAAGAACACAGTCTGTCATCACTGTCATAATGAAAAAGGTGCTTCCAGACCTCCAAATCATGAACAAATATAGTTGTCACTTCACACAGACTTCTTCAACACTCCCTCCAATCCGCAGAATGAGATAATGCAATGCCAGAGCTCACCAGACCAATCTGTGACACTCTGTCACCACTGAACATCTGTCGGAACCGGTTCTACTTGAGTGACCATAACTTCTTCAAATCTTCATGCAAACCTCTAAAATCTTGACAGGAACATCTCAAGACTCATATCTACAAACCCTTTAAACTGCATCCTCTGATCCTCAACCTATCTTGGACTTTTACCTTGTTATCATCACTGTTCTTCACTGTTCCTGATTGAGACTAATTTTCTCAATATCCTCAGCACACAACTCATCCAATCCTTCTCATTAATGCAACCTGAGTATGTTGACATCAATGACAACACCGGTTAGGCCCATACTTGCAACAACACATACATTTATACTATAATTCCTTAGAATAATTTGTATTAGGTCAAGACCTATTTTGTAATTATTTGTAATATCGACCTTGGAGATTATTCCAATGGTTGATGATTGTAATACTGACCTTAATGATCATTCCAAGGTTGATGAATTGTATAAATACTTGTAATTGAGTCATGGAAAATATGTCCTTATGTGATGCAGAGGTATTGGTAGTGTTTGATGGTACTCACACAATGAACCTAGACTTCTTGGTTTCCTCCACAAGACTTCAAAGGCTATGTGACACAAGCCTATACCAGGCTGTTCAAGAGACTGATCTAGCCTAGAATCACACCCTGGTGTCCATCCGCATAGACTACTCAACTCTCTTTTGGGGAGTCCCTACTCAACCCAACTAACAAACACATACACCTTCTAGATCAACAACCAACTACTAACACCTCTACCAACAGGATCTCAAACTCCAACCAACACATAGTTTACAAAGATATGACCAACACATGGTCTCTGACCCAATAACTATGTTCTATACTGCAAGGACAGTGAACAGCAAACTGTAGCATGATTGCACTATGATAGTGCTAAAGGAGACCTATTCCTTGTAGCCCTTGAGATCGGCTAATCCAAGGATAACTTTTCAAACCTCCAAATGACCATCTAGACTTATTGCACATTCAAATACCCACTATAGACATATACCCATCCACTAAGTAGCAGGGCCGTACTCTGTTCTAGGCGTGTAAGGACAACGAGTTCTTCTTTGAAGGGAATAGGCCTAATTTCTTTATGAAGGAAGTGCATCAAATCCACTTGCTCATGATCAAACAAGCACCTGCACAAGTCTATTTCCAACTACAAACACCAAATCCACCATCCATTTGGTCATCCACTTGACTGTTCTTTGAACTCACATTGATTTCCACCATTTGCATACTAACTAGTCACCATGCAGACTAATTAGAATCATGCCAAATGCCTTGGAGAGAGGAGTGCAATCTGACAAGCAACCAAAAACATGAAACCTAACCTATCTTCCTCCATCCTACTGAAAATGGGTGATGTTTTTCAGAGGATAGAGGAGAAATTCCTCATTTTGTCACAAAACCCTAGTTTAGAGGGTTTTCAAACCAGTTTTCACAAAATGACTTGGTTCTAATAGCACAGGAGGTTTCAAAAGCTCTAACTACACTCAAATGAAAGGTATTTCAGAGGACTAACCCATTTTCCTAGTTTTAGACACCTTACTGTCTGTACAGAGCCATACTGAGTGACTGTTTCCTAGAAAACACAGAAAAAGATTGTTTGTGTACTCCAAAACTTCAATCTTTCATTATTGATGGCATGTCATTACAAGTTTCTACCTATAGAAGGCTTGAGGAATGTTGCTTCTCCTCCACCAACCATACAACTGCTATCCAAGGCAGTTAACCGTTGGATGTTACCTCCTTCACAAGAAACCACATGTTTCTTAAGTGAAATTACCTTTAACATAGACCTTATCAAGGCTATATTGGACTAGTCGACCAAATGGACCAAGTCCTTATTACAATCCATAAAATGGCTTTCAAAGCCTTAGAGAGAACAATAGGACATGACAACAAAACATGACATAGCAAAAATGACTAGAATTGGGAGCTCCTGCACCATACTCCCCCTGCAAGAAGAACTCAAGTCCCTTGAGTTGCCAATTGTTGAAGTGTCATTCCATGCTTCAAGATATCTGCTTCAGTCATCCAAGTGGCCTCTGAGTCAGGAAGATCCTTCCATTTCACCAAGTAGTCTTTGTAGACACCTCTCCTAGTCTTCTTGACAATTTTGGAATCTAGAATACATTTCAGCTGCAAAGGTTTGCTTGGAGGCAAATCCTTGATCTAATCAGCATCTGCATCCACCACATTTGATCCACTTTCATCAGGTAATGGGGGTCTGAAAGGAAAAAGATCACAAACATTGAAAATAGGAGAGATACCAAGATCGGATGGTAACTCAATCTCATATGCATTTGGACTGAATTTGTGCACTATTTTGCATGGCCCAATCTTCTTCATCAGGAGTTTAGTTGGCTGGCCCTTTGGCAACCTTTCTTTCCTCAGATATGCCATAACCAAGTCTCCAACTTTGAATTGCACCTCTCTTTTCTTCAAATCTGCCCTTTCTTTGTACTTTGTGACCGTTTTTTCCAATTGTAACTTGACTTGATCATGGACTATTTTCATGGAGGCAGCAAAATCTTCACCAAGTGCACTCCTTTTATCCCATCCTTGGAGATCCTTCAGTTCAAGTGGCCCTCTTGGGTGCAAGCCATAAACTACCTCAAAAGGACTTTTACCAGTGCTCCTATTCGTGGAATCATTGTAGGCATATTTAACCTGATTGATAACCAAGTCCCACGCCAAACCATGCTATTTTGTAAGGCATCTTAGGAGGTTTCCAAGTGATCTATTAACCACTTCAGTCTGACCATCAGTTTAAGGATGGTAAGCTGATGACAAGGACAACTGTGTGCCCAACTTTCTCCACAAGGTCCTCCGGAAGTGACCCACAAACTTAGAATCTCTGTCGGTTACAATTGACAATGGCAAACCATGGATTCTTACTACCTCTCTGAAAAATAGACCTACAACATGAGATGCATCATTTGTGCATTTACGTGGCACAAAATGAGCCATCTTGCTAAATCTATCAACAATAACAAACACACTATCCACCCCTCTGGCTGTCCTAGGTAACCCAAGTACAAAATCCATGCTTATACTTTCCCAGGGCCTGTTGGGAATGGGAAGGGGCTGGTATAGACCTGCATTTGAAGACACACCTTTGGCCCTTTGACAAATTGCACAACTAGCAACATACCTTCTCACATCGGATTGCACCTTTGGCCAAAAATAGAACCTTGTAACTTGTTCTAGTGTCTTGTCTAAACCAAAATGTCCTTCCAAAGAGCCATTATGCTTCTCCTTAATGATATTGTCCCTCATGGAACACTTAGGGATACACAACAAATTGCCCTCAAACAAAAGGCCTTCCTGCAATACAAAATCTGCATATTCTCCATGGAATGTGTTAGCCAAGTTTACACAAACATCATAAGCCTCTTTGAAATCTGAATCCTCTTTATACAACTCCTTCAAATAGTCAATGCCCATGCTTTCTAACTGAATTTCATGAACAAGAAGCAACCTCCTACTTAAAGCATCAGCCACCTTGTTAGAAACACCTTTTTTGTGCTTGATTGTGAAGGTATAAACTTGTAACTGTTCCATCCATTTAACATGTCTATGGTTTAATTTTTCTTGACTATTTAGAAAGCTTAGAGCATGATTATTAGTAAACACAATAAATTCTTTGGGCAATAAATAATGTCTCTTCTTAAGAGCTTGCACCATTGCATAGAGTTCTAGGTCATAGGTAGAGTACCTTTGTTTGGCTTCATTCAACTTCTCTGAGAAGAATGCCACATAATGTCCTTCTTGGCTGAGAACAACAATAATAGCTTGGTTGATTGCATCACATTCAACAACAAACACCTTATCAAAATTAGGAAGTACTAAGGTAGGTAACTCAGCCACCTTTGTTTTCAACAACTCAAAACTAACATCGGCTTCCTTTGTCCATTGGAATCTACATTTGACTCCACCCTTGATGGTGTTGAGGATGGGAGCACTAATGTGACTGAAACCTCTGATAAACTTCCTATAAAAAGTCACCAATCCATGGAAACTTCTCACATCTCCCACTGTCTTTGGAGTAGGTCAACTGAGAATAGCATCAACCTTAGAGGGATCCATCTTCAAACAGCCATTGGAAATGACAAATCTAAGGTATACAAGTTCAGTTTTCATGAACTCACACTTGTCTAAGTTGATCATCAACTTGTGCTCATGTAGCTTCTCCAACACCTGACCAACATGCTTCACATGCTCTTCTTCTATCCTGCTGAAGATTAGTATGTCATCAAGATAAACAATAACAAATTTACCAATGAATTCAACTAATACCTCATTCATCAAACACATAAATGTACTTGGAGCATTGCTAAGACCAAATGACATAACAAGCCATTCATAAAGACCCTCATGAGTCTTGAAAGTAGTCTTCCATTCATCTCCCTGTCTGATCCGAATTTGATGATAACCTAATTTTAAATCTATCTTTGAGTAATAGCACGAGCCTCCAAGATAATCCAAACGATCTTCAATCCTTGGCATTGGGAACCTGTACCTTATGGTGATCTTATTTATGGCCCTTGAGTCCGTACATAGCCTCCATTTTCCATCCTTCTTAGGAGCAAGTACACTTGGGACTGCACAAGGACTTAAACTCTTCCTAATCAACCCTTTCTCCAAGAGATCTTGAATTTGCCTTGCCACCTCTTCATTTTGCTGTGGGGTTAGCTTATAGGCAGCCTTGTTAGGCAATGTAGCACCAGGTATTAAGTCAATTTGATGACTTATGTCCCTCATGGGTGGTAAGGAGTTGGGGACTTCCTCTACCACAAGATCTTGATATTTGTCTAGAAGTTACTGCACTTCCAATTGAATCTCCTTCTGTTTTTGATCTTACTGATCTGATCCACTCTTGGGCTTCATGACCAAGGCATACCCTTGGGTATCCTTCTCCTTCAAGAGGTTCAAAAACTATTTGCCATTCACCAACATGACACTGCTGTCATTGTTCTTCCCCCCGGTCTGCTCTAACATAGGATCCATCTTGTATGGTCTTCCATTCTTGGTGATGACATATGTATTCTTCTCACCATCATGTTGTGCTTTGACATCATATTGCCATGGGCGGCCAAGAAGTAGATGATTTGCATCCGTGGGGATGATTTCACATAACACTTTATCCTTGTAGTCACCGATTGCAAATTCAACCCACGTTTGCTCTTCCACCATGAAACTTTGGTTCTTATTCAACCAAGAGATCTTGTGAGGACTGATATGAGGCAACCTCTTCAACTTGCACTTCTCAACCATCTCAGTGGATACCACATTCTCAGTAGATCCTAAATCTACTATGATCTTGCAAAGTTTCCCATAGGCTAGGCCTTGGGTTCTAAAAAGATTCTTTCTCTGAGGGGGCTCTTGTTTCAATGGTATTTTCAACATAGACCTCTTAATCATCATACTCTCTCCTTCTAGGATAGGTGCAACACTTCCCATTGGTGAATTCACACTCTCACAGTCATCATCCTTCACTAACTGATTTCTCCTTCCATTGTCATGAGAACTGTTGGCTTTCTCTGGGCATTTGTTCATTGTATGGCCAACTTGGTTGCAGCCATAACACCTTCCAGTGAAGACTCTTGGTCCTCTACCTCCTCCACCATTTCTGCCCCTACCGTTATGTCTTCTCCAACCTCTGAAGCCTCCTCTATGCTCTGTTTTAGTTTGTGTTTCTTGCTGACTATTATTTTCAGTTTTGTGGGACTATCCACGACCAAAACTACCTCTTCCTCTTTGGTTTCTGCCACCTCTTCCTCTAGCACTTTGTTCACCCTTCCTTCTCAACTTTTCCTCTACTCTAGAGGCCAATAAGAAGCATTCATCCACCGTTCTAGGTATCACTAAACTGATCTCATCTTGCAGATTGTATTTTAGACCATTTAGGTACCTAGCCACCATCCCCTTTTCATCTTCATTATGGTTGGCTCTCATACTTAGTCTGTGAAATTCTTTTGTGTAGGTAGCCACATCCATATCTTTTTTTCTCAAATTCTAGAATCTCCTAATGATTTGAATCTCATAGTCAGGTGGCATGAACTTGCTTCTGAGCATAGCCACCATTCTACTCCATTTAGTGATGGGACTCTTCCCAATCTTCTCCCTCTCACTTTACATGTAGTTCCACCACACAAGTGGAGAACCTCTTAGCCTTGTCTTGGTAAATTTAACCTTCTTGCTATCATTGAACTCCTTGTAATCAAAGTAATTACTCATGGCTTCTATCCAATCGGTGAGAGCATCACCATCCAATTTGCCATGAAATGTGGGCACATCTATCTTGGGATCACCACTGTCTCCATGAGCACCCTTAAGTGCATTCAAGAAAGCTTTATGATCTGCAGACATGTCCTGTGCTTGAGGACTCTCTTCTGCCTCTTCTTCATCATTTGTGTCAGAAGAACTTCCATCTTCTTTGGTCTTGCCCTTAGACCTTCTTTCTTCTTGCAATCTTGCCTCAACCATCTCTTCCACCAACTTCTTGATGGCTTCTTGACTCATTGTCTTGGGAGGCATTGTACTAGCCTCTGTTTCAATCTCCCCATCTGACATACACTTCTCTAATCATATATTGGCTCTGATACCAATATGATGCAGAGGTATTGGTAGTGTTGATGGTACTCACACAATGAACCTAGACTTCTTGGTTTCCTCCACAAGACTTCAAAGGTTATGTGACACAAGCCTATACCAGGTTGTTCAAGAGACTGATCTAGCCTAGGATCACACCCTGGTGTCCATCCACATAGACTACTCAACTCTCTTTTGGGGAGTCCCTACTCAACCCAACTAACAAACACATACACCTTCTAGATCAACAACCAACTACTAACACCTCTACCAACAGGATCTCAAACTCCAACCAACACATAGTTGACAAAGATATGACCAACACATGGTCTCTAACCCAATAACTATGTTCTATACCTGCAAGGACAGTGAATAGCAAACTGTAGCATGACTGCACTATGATAGTGCCAAAGGAGACCTATTCCTTATAGCCCTTGAGATCGGCTAATCCAAAGATAACTTTTCAAACCTCCAAATGACCATCTAGACTTATTGCACATTCAAATACCCACTATGGACATACACCCATCCACCAAGTAGCAGGGCCGTACTCTGTTCTAGGCGTGCAAGGACAACGAGTTCTTTGAAGGGAATAGGCCTAATTTGAGGGCTTTATGAAGGAAGTGCATCAAATCCACTTGCTCAGGATCAAACAAGCACATTCATAGGTTTGTTTCCAACTACAAACACCAAATCCACCATCCATTTGGTCATCCACTTGACTGTTCTTTGAACTCACATTGATTTCCACCATTTGCATACTAACTAGTCACCATGTAGACTAATTAGAATCATGCCAAATGCCTTGGAGAGAGGAGTACAACCTAACAAGCAACCAAAAACATGAAACCTAACCTATCTTCCTCCATCCTACTGAAAATGGGTGATGTCTTTCAGAGGACAGAGGAGAAATTCCTCATTTTGTCACAAAACCCTAGTTTAGAGGGTTTTCAAACCAGTTTTCACAAAACAACTTGGTTCTAATAGCATAGGAGGTTTCAAAAGCTCTAACTACACTCAAATGAAAGGTATTTCAGAGGACTAACACATTTTCCCAGTTTTAGACACCTTACTATCCATACAGAGCCGTACTGAGCGACTGTTTCCTAGAAAACACAGAAAAAGATTGTTAGTGCACTCCAAAACTTCAATATTTCATTATTGATGGCATGTCATTACAAGTTTCTGCCTATAGAAGGCTTGAGGAATGTTGCTCCTCCTCCACCAACCGTACAATTGCTATCCAAGGTAGTTAACCGTTGGATGTTACCTCCTTCACAAGAAACCACATGTTTCTTAAGTGAAATTACCTTTAACATAGACCTTATCAAGGCTATATTGGACTAGTCGACCAAATGGACCAAGTCCTTATTACAATCCACAAAAATGGCTTTCAAAGCCTTAGAGAGAACAATAGGACATGACAACAAAACATGACATAGCAAAAATGACTAGAATTGGGAGCTCCTGCACCATTATGCAAAAATGGGAAGATAAGGAAAAGAGCAAGTAGATAAGGCAGAGTAGGGTAGAGCAGAGCAGAGCAGAGGAACTATTGTACTTTAATGTATTAATCTCAGACATGAAGAAGATGGTGATTTTGGTAGTGAGCCTGGCAGTGAGCTGCCAGTAGGGTTTAACAACCCTCAAGGTTTAACATCCCTCAAGGTTTAACAACCCTTATTGTAATCTTTCTAGGTTTAGGGTTGAGGCAGTGATCCTGCTAGACCTAGCTGTACTTCATGGCAGTGAGCCAACATATTCTAGGCCCGCAGAGTGACCAAGCCTAAACATCATTTTTCAAAGATGACAATATATTTTGAGAGCTAATCCTCTCTGTGGTTTTTCCCCACCTTGGGGTTTTCCATTTAAAAATCTAGTGTCTCTTAAGTTTAATGTTGCATCTATCTTTAAGTTTCTAATTTCATGCATTCTTTGTTTAATCATAATAAGTGTGGATAAGTGATTAATGTTTAAGTGCATAAGCGTTTGAGTTTTTGGGAAAATTGATTCACCCCCTCTTAGTTGTTTGGTACATTTCAACAAGAAATCTGTCAGATATGTGTCAGGGAGCACCCTACCAATCATTGTGATCAACTCCTAGCCTTAAAAAGGCTGACTAAAAAGAATGCCATAATAGAAGAAGAGTTGAATTACGTAAAACAAAAACAAACTAGCAATTTCCCATACAACCAGTACCCAAATCAGGCTTCCTATAGGGGTCCTTCAAACTAGGGAAACAATCAATGGAATCCAACTTGGTAGGGGCCTCAGAACATTCCTCCTTGGGTACCACAAGATTGGTCAAACCAGCAATGGCAGAACTAGCATTAGCAAAACCAACCCTGGGGAAATCAATAATGAACACAACAGTTCCCACAATAATTTGGATCATAAAACATGCAACCTCAGTGGGGTCCTCAACAAGGTTACAATCAACAACACCAAGGAATACCAAGGTTACAATCTCCTGGTCTCCCATTCAATAGCTTTTTCTTGGGAATACCAAGATATGAAGGGCATTCCTCTTGAGATATGTACTCAAGAGGAATGGTCAAACCAACAATGGCAGAACCAACATTAGCAAAACCAACCCTGGGGAAATCAATAATGGACACAACAGTTCCCACAATAATTTGGATCACAAAACATGCAACCTCAGTGGGGTCCTCAACAAGGTTACAATCAACAATACCAAGGAATACCAAGGTTACAATCTCCTGGTCTCCCATTCAATAGCTTTTTCTTGGGAATACCAAGATATGAAGGGCATTCCTCTTGAGATATGTACTCATCATATATACACTGAAGATGTCAAACCTATTAGACAGCCCCAGAGGAGATTAAACTGTGCCCTGAGATATTGTTAAGACTAAAATAGAGAAATTGCTACAAGCAGGGTTCATATATCCTATCTTAGACAGTCAGTGGGTCTCACCCTTAGTCATAGTGTCTAAAAAGGATAGAAAGTGGGGAGTGTGTATTGACTACAGAGAGCTAAATAAGGCTACAAAGAAGGATTATTTTCCCTTACCATTCATTGACCAAGTGCTAGACAACTTAGCAGGGAAAAAGTACTTCTCATTCTTAGATGGATTTAGTGGGTATAACTAGATTACAAGCCCACCTTCACTTGTTCATGGGGAACTTTTTCATATAGAGTTCTTCCATTTGGACTATGTAACGGTCCAACCACATTTCATAGGGTTGTTTTAGCCATTTTTGCTGAATTGGCTAATGAATGTATGGAAGTCTATATGGATGACTTTACTGTGTAAGGGGACACCTTTGAAGAAGCTCTCACAAACTTAGATAAGGTGCTACAATGTTGCAAAAAAAACCAGCTATCCTTAAGCCATGAAAAATGCTTTATGATGGTAGAGGAGGGAATTGTACTTGGACACCACATATCAGCCAAAGGAATCAAAGTAGACTAGAAAAAAATAGAAGTGATAAAGCAATTACCCTCACCTAAAAACCAAACAAATGTTAGAAGCTTTCTAGGTCATGCAAGATACTATAGGCGATTTATAGAAAATTTCAGCAGAATAGCTACCCCTATGTTTTCCTTGCTTACCAAGGATGATGACTTCTCATGGATAGAAGATTACCAATCAGCATTTGAAACCATTAAAGAGAAACTTACTATCACACCTATCTTGAGGGGACCCAGTTGGACTTTACCATTTCACATACAAATTGATGCTTCAAATGTCAATTGGGGTAGTCCTAGGATAGAAAGAAGAAGGGGACAATATGCATGCCATCTACTACATTAGTAAGAACCTTACTCTAGCAGAAAAAAAACTATACAACAACCGAAAAGAAATTCTTGGCAGTCATAAATGCTATTAACAAATTCAGGCATTATATCACAGGATACAAAATATTTGTGCATACTGATCATGCAACCATCAAGTACTAAATGAACAAACTTGTAGTGGGTGCAAGGATAATTAGATGGCTGTTACTATTGCAAGAATTTGACATTACCATCATAGACAACCTAGGAAAATTCAATTTGGTTGCTGACTTTCTGTCAAGGTTGCATACAGGTGGAGAAAACCAACTAGTGGAAGATAAATTTCCAAATGAACTGTAACATCACTATCTATAATGCTCAGGATCTAACATAAACAAGCATCTTAATCAACTGATTAGTTAACAAGATGATTGAGCTAATCAAATTTTAACCAAAAGAAACATAATCTTTTCATCAATTAAGCATGTCAATCTAATCATGATATAACAAAGCTTACATTTTAGTAAACATTTACAAATCTTTAGTGAGTAACCATCACTAATCAAGTAAAAGATATGCTCAATACATTATAGTTCAATTAATAAATTACAATTGACCCTTTGGTCATAAATGCAAAAACCATATCTGGAACCAATGACATATGTCTCCATAAGCCTCAGCTTGTCTCATGCTTGGGAAGGAGAGCATCATCCTGGTGCTTTTCCTCCAACCACGGACTTGCGTCCTCCCGCTCAGTTGGAAGTGGCCCTACCCTTCTCAGAAAGGTTAGACATTAGTAACCATTAGGTTAGTCATCTGAGTATCTGGTGTTGTGCCTTTCCTAATGTTTCACGGTCACACACTATAGATCCACTCTAACTTGTATGACAATACTAGAGACACTAGGCCATCTGGAACATTGTGGACTGACAATGCATGCAGAGACAGATGCATTACTTTGGCCAAAGATTTACATACATACATGTTGCACAATGAACGTTGTCGTATGTCCAACACCCTAACTCGACTTATAAGCTGTCATGTCCTACAATAAATTCTTATCGACCTTGTTCTTTAGGTCTAGTATGTGTGGGATTAATTTGATTCATTGTCCATACTTGGACATTCGACTCCCATCATAAGTTGGTTACAACTAAATAGGTTACTTTCGTAATGAGGATCTAGTGACTCCTTGTCACCTTGTTCCTCTTTAAACTCAAATCACAATTCGACCAATTTTCACCACCTTGGGTCTTCTATGGTCTACAATTTTGATAACAAATCATCATATAGGATGAAGTCATAATCATGGTACTCAAGGCATACCTTGCCTTAGTAGAATAGAATGGTTTCAATATGCTAAATAGCTCTTATTATCTTTACGAGCTTTAGGAACAAAACACCATTCTTAATAGTTTACAAATGAGAATAAATAAATAGATCATAACTTGTATCATTAACTGACAAATCTTAATTTAGACACATAGAACAAATCTATATTATTCCTTTAGCACAAATAATCTATTATGTGATGAGACCATGATCTCAAAAGATTTCACCACCTCCATAATCGAGGGTTAAGGAGTACAATCCTAATAGTTCAAAGTAACCCTTTATATATATATATAAATAATATCATAGTTAGGTTTCCATGCATGCCCAACTTGTTAATAGTTTAAGTGTTGCAAACACAATAATGTTTAAGTGCCTTTACGGCTGTCTCCACAGTCGAGTGACTATAAGATTCAATTATAGGCTATAATCATTAACTAGATTCATTACCAGTTATGCAATTTTTCCATGCCGAGAGCACTTCGGCTCTAACTTCATCATTATTTGATGAGTGCTTAACATGTTTTGAAGGCCTGCTTAGCCATAACGACTTCGAGCACCTGCTATCATAAAATGTGTAATGCATTATAGATGGGTCGTAAAACCTTGAGCTCAGACATAGAAAAGCGTTTATCTCTATAAAGCTCAGCTTTGTGGCCTCGAGCTAGTGACACAATAAAACCATATTGCAGTTACTGCATGACTTTTAAGCCTTGATCTTAGTCATGGGAAAAGATTACAATGTTTCATTATTCGGCCTTGCGGCCTTGATCTTAGTCTCAAGAAAGAATATTGTGTGTTTCATTGCTTAGCCCTATGGCCTTGAGTTTAATTATAAGAAAGTTTACTGTGTTGATAGCTCAACCATAATGGCTTCGAGCCTACTCTCATCACAGAGATAACATGATAAGGTTTGGCCTTAAGGCTCTGAACCACTGAAAGAATAAAGCTTTAAAACAATACTAGCTCGACCGTATTGACCTTAAGCCACGACTGTGAAGATATTAACATAAACCATGGCATGACCTCACAGGCCTCGTGCCTCTATGTTAATCATAAAACAAGAAATATAATGCCATACTTTCTCTGATAGAGGTTCAACACAGTTATAACTCACTATATCGAAAGTAAATAGGAATTATGTCCACCATTTTACCTGGACAAGACTTTCTATAGGAATGTAGTACCAGACCCAATCTCTATCGAGCTGCTCACAGCTTCTTCTCTCTCAATGCTTTCTCAGAAAAGCTTTGCCACCTTCTTCACAAAAACCCACAACAACCAACCCTTAACTAGCCAAAAGTCCCTCAACAAAAATAAAACCCAAAATTTGTTAACATGTCAACTCTTGGCATGCCGATTTGGGTGCAAACTACCACCCACTCGGTCGGTTTCCACAAAAGGTGGATCGATCAAGGCATCATGCACCTAATAAGGATGAGCTCAAATCTCTCCTTCATTCCTCAAGGCTGACTATAACAAATTAATACTATTCGAGAGTATCGAATAATATGATAAGTAAAAAAAATAATTACAATATTATAGAAATCAACCTATAAAGAGGTTCCCATAAAAGATATACATATTTAATAATAAGGATTAACACTATATAAATGAAATCACAAAATAATTCACAACAAGATTGTCGATTATCGGGGTCGAGTACTACTTCCCCGAAATCAACTATCATCCTTTGTCGAATGACTAGGGAATAATATCCCCGAGGAAAAAAGGATAATGAGAGACCTCGTCTCTCAACATGATTGTCCCTCGACTTGAGATGATGTTCCAAGAACATCGTCTAGCCATCACCACTAGTCGTGATAACACTCATGATATAATGACTTACAAAGAACACAATTACTAAGAAAGGAGACATGATGCACACGATAACTTACAAAAGGATTAGAAGGACATAGAAGTTGATACTCAGATGGCTAATCAACCTTTTGCTTTATCAATGTCTAACCCTTCCTCCAGGATGATACTTTCCTTCCTTCTTTGAAGGACATTCATTTTACTGTTCACACTCAAGACCACAAGATCATGATCAGTGCATCATTATCTTATCTCATAATGTATATCATTTAATTTACAAAACTAATTAACAATAGTCATTTCTCCATAATTAAAATTAAATCAGATATTTCCACAATATCAAATTAGTTAACTATGACTAGTCCTCCTGATTATCATGCCAAGTTAATGATTAAGTCTAATTGTAAGTTGGGGATGTAACATATCTCACCCCATAAGAATCATTGTCCTTGATGATTAATTGTCTTTAAGATAAACCAACATAATATGAAAATGTTTTTAAAAGCATAATATCAAATGTCTCAGAAAAGATGAGGAAATCTATCATGGAAGTCATCATAATTTTCCCATGTGGCATTTTCCTTTGCATATTGGTCCCATTAGACCTTGCACTGTGTTATTTCCTTGTTTCGTAAGGGTAGCTTACGTGTTTCGAGCACCTTGACAGGCTCAATCACCACCACTCCTGGGTCCTTCACCTACAGAATATTCCAATCAAGCATAGGAAATTTATTATCAGCAGAATTAAACTTTTTCAAATATGAAACATGAAATACATTATACATCATGGCAAGTACTGGCGGTAGAGCAATTCTGTATGCCACTGGGTTGACTTCTTTTAGAACTTCAAATGGGCCCACATATCTTGGTGCCAGTTTGGATATTTTTCCAAATTTGATGGAGCTTTTCTGAGGTTTTACCCTTAGGAGAACTTTATCTCCCACAGTGAAATGCCTTTCAACATGCTTTGCATCTGCATAACTTTTTTGCCTATCATTAGCTTCTGCTAGCCTCCTTTTAATCAGATGGACTTGTTCTTCCATTTTTGATAGCATTTCTATACCAAGGCTAACCCTATCTTCTAGCTTATCCCAGCTTATAGGGGTTTGACACTTCTATCCATATAATTCCTCAAATGGTGCCATCTTAATAGCTGAATGATAAGAGTTATTGTAGGCAAATTCCACTAGAGGAAGATAATCCTCCCACTTGTATTGCTGATCCATGCAATACATTCTTAACAAGTCCTCCAACACTTGGTTCACACTTTCAATTTGTCCATCTGTTTCAAGATGATAAGTAGAGCTTATGTTCAACTGTGTACCAAGTGAAGAGAAAAAGGTTTTCCAAAACCTTGATGTCATCCATGCATCCCAATTTGAGATAATCTTCTCAGGAATGCCATGCAATCTGAAAATCTCTTGAACAAATTTTTGAGCAATGACGGGTGCCCCATCCGTCAAGTTTCCTGGTATAAAATGGGTGGCTTTGGTGAGTCTATCTACCACAATCAAGATAGTATTGTGCTTGTTCCTTGACATAGGAAGCCCTTGCACAAAGTCCATGCTTATAATTTGCCATTTCCACTCAGGAATTTCATGAGGGTATAATAATCCTGTTTGGTGTTGGTGTTCTGCCTTCACCCTTTGGCATTCAATAAAAGTATCTACAAAATTTGCAGCATCCCTCTTCATTCCTTTCTAAAAATATAAAGGTTTTACATCAACGAGTAACTTAGTTACTCTAGGATGCCTAGAATATGGTGCATAATGAACCTCTTTCCATACCATATTCCTTAACTCTGCTGAGTTAGGTACGTACATCCTCCCTTTAAACCTTAATAACCCATCTGGTTCAAGGTTGAACCCCTCATATTTCAGATTTTGAGGATTCTCCTCAAGAGTCTAATTTACCTGCTCACAAAACTCATCTCCTTTAGATTTTTGTAGCACCTAACTTTTAAAATCAGAATGTATAGAGATCATAGAGGAGATGTGCCTTCTCCTACTTAAAGCATCTGCCACTCGATTTTCTTTTCCCTGAATATATTTAATCTCAAAATCATAATCTGAGATAAATTCTAGCCATCTTCTTTGATGAACATCAAGATGGGGTTGAGTGAATAGATACTTGAGTCCTTGGTGATCTGTTTTCAACTTGAAAGGTTTTCCAAGCATGTAGTGTCTCCACATTTAAAGTGCGTGAATGATTGCTGCCAGTTCTAAATCATGTGGGGCATAATTTTGTTCATAGTTTTTCAATTTGCGTGATTCATACGCAATGACATGTCCATCTTGGACTAGTACACCACCTAAGCCTTCCCCTAAGGCATCGGTAATGACTACAAATTGACCTTCTGGGTCAGGTACTTTCAATATTGGTGTTGAAGTCAATTTTTCCTTCAGTAGGTCAAAGGCCTCCTGGCACTTTTTTGACAATTCAAACTTCTTGCCCTTTCTTTGCAAGGAAGTTATAGGATGTGCAATTTTTGAGAAGTTTTCACAAACTTCCTATAATAACCAGCAAGGCCCATGAAACTTTAGACATCATGTACTTTTCTTAGTTTCAACCATTTAGAAATAGCCTTAATCTTAGCTGGGTCCACGGCTATTCCCTTAGTTGAAATTATATGACCCAAATACTGTACTTCTTTTTGAAAGAAATTACACTTAGAGAGCTTGCCATATAACTTATGCTCTCTTAATCTCTGAAGAACAATTCTCAAATGCTGCATACGTTCTTCATTCTTAGAATAGATCAAAATGTCATCAAGAAATACTAAGACAAACTTGTCTAGATAGTCTTTGAACACACTGTTCATAAGATTCATAAACGCTGCTGGCGCATTTGTCAATCCAAATGGTAGGACAGTGAATTCATAATATCCATATCTAGTTCTAAAGGTTGTCTTATGGATGTCTTCATCCTTCAACATCAATTGGTGATATCCAGATCGAAGATTGATCTTGGAAAATATTGTTGCACTCCTCATCTGGTCAAAAAGATCATCAATGAGAGGTAAAGGATATTTATTCTTAATGGTTTCTTTGTTTAACATGCGGTATTCTATGTACAACTGCAAAGTGCCATCTTTCTTCTTCACAAAAATGACTGGCGCTCCCCATGGTGACACACTAGGTCTAATCAACCCTTTATCTGGCAGGTCTTGCAGTTGAGCCTTTAACTCCATTAGTTCTATTGTGGTCATTCTGTAGGGGGCTTTATAAATAGGTTCTGACCCAGGAATTATATCGATGGAAAAATTGAAGGCTCTTTTAGGAGGTAACCCTAGTAGTTCATTCGGAAATACATTTTCAAAGTCCCTAAGGAAAGGATACTTGTCCATATCTGATCTTTCCTGACCTATGGACTCCTTCATCACAACTTCATTAAGTTTTTGGGATTCATAAAATATTAAGTCATCTTGGAAGTAGGTTTCCTCTGATTCATCTATTTTGTCCATCTTGACAGCAAAAAGTTGGCATCCCTTTCTCTGTGCCCTTTTCAATTGCAAGGCAAAAATTTGCCTTAATTTAACTTCCTTAGGTTTTCCTTGGAGAAAGACTTTGTTTCCTAAATCATCCAGGCATTCTACTATTTTGGCATAACAATCAACTTTGGATCGATGTCTCCATAGCCAATTTATCCCTAGGATAACATCATACGAGCCAAGTGGGGCTACATAAAGATTTACTTCCATGGAAAAGCTCAGAAGTTCAACCCAGGCCTCAAACAGGCATTGCTCTACCTGAGCCTTGGTGTGATTTGCATATTCTATAGACCAAGTGTTTGCCATGAATCCTGCTTTTCTAGGTATTTTATTTACAATTTTGGGAGAAATAAAACATTCCGTAGCACCTATATCAATTAAAACTAAAATTGAAACTCCAAATAAAATACATGTTGTCTCTACGGGAGTTATTTGGTACTTGGCTTATCGGTTGTCCAAGGCCACATGGATACGTTGCTGGAACGCCACTTGTTGGGAGGGTAGAGGATTTCCTCTTGGTTGTACTCCCTGTGATTTGTTGGGACACTGATTGGCATAGTGATCTTTGCCACAAGTGTAGCATCCACCAACTAGTCCTCACCTCTCTTAAGGTTTGCCATAATTGTTTCCATTCTTCTTGGAGTGGTTGTTCCCCTTTTTCTATCCCCTAGACTCAGTTTGTTTTTTTTGGGCCCCTTTGTCATTCTTCTCAATATATTCCTGTTTCTTCCCCTTTTTCCTTGAGGATTGAGAAGATTGAGACCAGTTATATCTCTTACGATTTCTTTCCCTATAGGCCGACATAGCCTTTAGGTTCTATTCTTATCTGATGACCTTCTCGTAGACCTGTTCCATAGTAGTTGGATCGTGAACATTAACCTCACCCCCAATTTGGGCGTTCAACCCCATTATAAACTTCCAAACACAAAATTTCTCATCTTGTTGATACTGCAGCACATACATCAACAATCGAGTGAATTTTTCTCAATATTCATTTACAGTTATATTAGCCTGTTTCAGGTTTTGAAAGTATATAAGTTTTTGATCATAGAACAGTTAAGGCAACCATCTTTGTCTAAAAAGTTCTATAAACCTGTCCCAAGTAAGGCTTGTAGACCTCAAGCCTAATTCCATCTTTTTGTTCATCCACCATGTGGATGCTTCACCCGCTAGCTGAAATGCTCCCCACACAGCTTTGGTACCCTCATTATAATTTTGAATTTCAAAATACTTCTCCATCTCCATAAGCCATGCTTCTGTGGCATCTCTGCTTACAGATCCATCAAATTTAGGTGGCATGACCTTTTTCATGTCATGAGACAGTTCCATAGCCATAAGGCTCCTCTTATCCCCTTCCTATCTAGCCGTGAAGTTATTTTCTCCATGTTGGCTTTGGGTGGTGTCATTATGGCATTTCTCGCCATCACCCCCATCATAATCATCTCGCCTGTCATCTGACTGACCTCCTACTTTATGTTTGAGAGTTTCCACCCTCACCCTTGTTTCTTTCAACAAAGTTGAGATTTGGTCTAATTTAGACTCGAATTGCCCTGAAGATGCCCCTTCATCTCGGCTATCCTCCATTCTAGTTCTAACTCAAACCTTTACTGCAATCCACTTCTTCCTGAAGTTTACAGATCAATCACGGATTAGTTTTTCCATGTTAGACAATTCATTCATTTTACAAATCTATTCATATTCATGTAATCTTTAACAAGAAAGGAAAGATTGTCAAAATTTGCCATTGCAATATAGTTTCCATTGGATTACATATAATCCACCAAAATTACAAAATTGTGTTTACACCTTGCTCCTGCAAGTCATTTACAATTTGGGATAGCTTCCCATATTCATGGTTTATTTTCAATCTTAGGAGTTGAGGATACACACTGGTATTCCTTCACATCCCCCTTAGGTTCATTACAATCTTTAGGATTATTTCCCTCAGCTGGTGCTTTAGTGGCAGAGGGTGTTTCTGATGCTTCAGTAGAGTTAGGGGCAGCCATCCTTTCAACTTTCCTTAACTCCTGCTTGATGTGTTTCACGGCATCAGTGAAAGTTTCCTCATCAGATAACCATGCTCCTACCAGGCATCCAGTCTATTCAATTTTCTCCTTCATGGAGGCTTGTGCCTTCAAGATCTTTTGTTGGCATAGGTAGCATCCATGTTCTGTTACCTTCTTTCAATGTGTGGTTCTATTTTTTACCACTCTGGCATAGAACATCCAATCATTAGCATACTTAATGTTGGATACAATAATCATTAAGTAGTGAGCTCATTAGGTCCATGTATTGAACCTAGTAGCTCTGATACCATATGTAACATCACTATCCATAATGCTTAGGATCTAACATAAACAAGCATCTTAATCAAGTGATTAGTTAACAAGATGATTGATCTAATTAAATTTTAACCAAAAGAAACATAATCTTTTCATCAATTAAGCATGTCAATCTAATCATGATATAACAAAGCTTATATTTTAGTAAATGTTTACAAATATTTAGTGAGTAACCATCACTAATCAAGTACAAGATATGCTCAAGGCATTATAGTTTAATTAATAAATTACAATAGACCCTTTGGTCATAAATGCAAATACTATATCTAGAACCAATGACATCTGTCTCCATAAGCCTCGACTTGTCTCATGCTTGGGAAGGAGAGCATCATCCTGGTGCTTTTCCTCCAACCATGGACCTGAAGTCCTCTGCTCAACTTCCTAACTGGAAGTGGCCCTACCCTTCTCGGAAAGGTTAGACATTAGTAACCATTAGGTTAGCCATTTGAGTATCTGGTGTTGTGCCCTTCCTAATGTCTCACGGTCACACACTATAGATCCACTCTAACTTGTATGACACTACTAGAGACACTAGGCCATCTAGAACACTTTGGACCGACAATGCATGCAAAGACAGATGCATTACTTTGGCCAAAGATTTACATACATACACGTTGTACAATGAACGTCTTCATATGTCCACCACCCTAACTCAACTTATAAGCTATCATGTCCTACAGTAAATTCTTATCGACCTTGTTCTTTAGGCCTAGTATGAGTGGGATCAATTCAATTCATTGTCCATACTTGGACATTCGACTCCCATCATAAGTTGGTTACAACTAAATAGGTTACTTTCGTAATGAGGAACTAGTGACTCCTTGTCACCTTGTTCCTCTTTAAACTCAAATAATAATTCAACCAATTTTCACCACGTTGGGTCTTCCATGGTCTACAATTTTGATAACAAATCATCATATAGGATGAAGTCATAATCATGGTACTCAAGGCATACCTTGCCTTAGTAGAATAGAATGGTTTTAATATGCTAAATAGATCTTATTATCTTTACGAGCTTTAGGAACTAAACAACATTCTTAATAGTTTACAAATGAGAATAAATAAAGAGATCATAACTTGTATCATTAACCGACAGGTCTTAATTTAGACACATAGAACAAATCTATATAATTCCTTTAGCATAAATAAGTTGTTATGTGATGAGACCATGATCTCAAAAGATTTCACCACCTCCATAATTGAAGGTTAAGGAGTACAATCCTAACAGTTCAAAATAACCCTTAATGTATATATATATCATAGTCAGGTTTCCATGCATGCCTAATTTGTTAATAGTTTAAGTGTTGCAAACACAATAATGCTTAAGTGCCTTTACGATTGTCTCCACAGTCGAGTGACTGTAAGATTCAATTATAGGCTATAATCATTAACTGGACTCATTACCATTAATGCAATATTTCTATGCTGAGAGCACTTAGGCTCTAATTTCATCATTATTCGACAAGTGCTTAACATGTTTTGAAGGCCTGCTCAGGCATAATGACTTCAGGCACCTGTTATCATAAAATGTGTAATGCATTATAGCTGGGTCGTAAAACCTTGAGCTCAGACACAGAAAAGAGTTTATCTCTATAAAGCTCGGCCTTGTGGCCTCGAGCTAGTGACACAATAAAACCATATTGTAGTTACTGCACGACTTTTAAGCCTTGAGCTTAGTCATGAGAAAAGATTACAATGTTTCATTGCTCGGCCAAACAACTTGGAGCGTAGTCTCAAGAAAAGATTACAATGTTTCATTATTCGACCTTGCAGCCTTGAGCTTAGTCTCAAGAAAGAATACTGTGTGTTTCATTGCTCAACCCTATGGCCTTGAGTTTAATCATAAGAAAGTTTACTGTGTTGATAGCTCGACCATAATGGCTTCGAGCATACTCTCATCATAGAGATAACATGATAAGGTTCAACCTTAAGGCTCTGAACCACTGAAAGAATAAAGCTTTAAAATCAATACTAGCTTGGTCGTATCGGCCTTGAGCCACGACTGTGAAGATATTAAGATAAACCATGGCATGACCTCATAGGCCTCGTGCCTCTGTGTTAATTATACAACAAGAAATATAATGCCATACTTTTTCTGATAGAGGTTCAACACAGTTATAACTCACTATACTAAAAGTAAATGGGAATTATGTCCACCATTTTACCTGGACAAGACTTTCGATAGGAATGTAGTACCAGACCCTGTCTCTTTCAAGCTGCTCACAACTTCTTCTCTCTCAATGTTTTCTTAGAAAATATTTGCCATCTTCTTCACAAAAACCCGCAACAACCAACCCTTCACTAGCCAAAAGTCCCTCAACAAAAAGAAAACCCAAAACTTGTTAATTGGCCTACTATTGGCATGCCGAATTTGGGTGCAAACTACCACCCACTCGGTTAGTTTCCACAAAAGGTGGCTTGATCAAGGCATCATGCGCCTGAGAAGGATGAGCTCAAAGCTCTCCTTTGTTCCTCAAGGCCGACTATAACAAATTAATACTATTCGATAGTATCGAATAATATGATAAGTAAAAATAATAATTACAATATTATAGAAATCAACCTATAAAGAGGTTCCCATAAAAGATATACATATTTAATATTAATGATTAACATTATATAAATGAAATCACAAAATAATTAACAACAAGATCGTCGATTGTCGGGGTCGAGTAATACTTTCCCGAAATCGACTATCATCCTTAGTCGAATGACTAGGGACTAATATCCCCGAGAATAAAAGGATAACGAGAGACCTACTCGTCTGTAAACATGATTGTCCCTTGACTTGGGATGATGTTCTAAGAACATTGTCTAGCCGTCATTACTAGTCGTGATAACACTCACGATATAACGACTTACAAAGAACACAATTACTAAGAAAGGAGACATGACACACGATAACTTATGAAAGGATTAGAAGGACATAGAAGTCGATACTCAGATGGCTAATCAACCTTTTGCTTTCTCAATGTCTAACCCTTCCTCCAGGATGATACTCCATCCTTCTTTGAAGGACATTTATTTTCCTGTTCACACTTAGGACCACAAGATCACGATCAGTGCATCATTATCTTATCTCATAATATAAATCATTTAATTTACAAAACTAATTAGGAACAGTCATTAATCCATAATCAAAGTTAAATTAGATATTTCCATAATATCAAATCAGTTAACCATGACTAATCCTCCTAATTATCATGCCAAGTTAATGATTAAGTCTAATTGTAAGTTGGGGATGTAACATGAACATCTCTTTGTTGTTTCTTCTACTACACCCTGGTTTGCTGACATAGCTAATTTATTAGCTACAGGCTTGTTTCCATCCCATTTCACCTCAAAACAAAAGAAGCAATTGGTAAAAGAAAGTTTATCTTACAAATGGTTAAATGGTTTGTTGTTTAAATGTGGTCTTGACTTTATCTTACGCAGGTGCTTGAGAGTGAAAGGAAGCTAGGTGTGTAGAAATCGCTTCCTACACTAATCTAATGAGGAGAGGGCTATGCAAATTCAATTTTATCCTAACTATTATAGCAATGTTAAACCATTAACATGAGATATTGCAGAAAAACACAAGAACCAGAAAGTAGACAGAAGAAGAGAGACAAAGATTTACGGTGGGGAAAACCCTTATCGGGTGAAAAACCCCACACTCAGAAACCTGCACAATGTATTAACAAATTTGAAATATGTTTACAATACACTTGCAATGCAAGCTTCAATGGTCTTCGACACTCGTCTAGAGTCAAACTGGTAGCATAACAATACCTATAAAACCTGTGATACAACTCCCTCTCCAAGCACCTGTTTATATAGAAAATACAAGGCAATATTGGACCTATCTTGGAATGGGCATCCAACTTGGCCTCATGGTCCAAAACCCACACCTAAGGACACTTGGTCAACATTGTAGAATGTGCCAAACACTTGTCCACAACTCCCATCCCAAAGGGGTCACCTATTTCCAAAATGGGCTATGACAGATGCTCTTACGACACTTACGACTGTCATAGAATCTGTCATAGCGGTTACAACTTACAGCTGTAAGAGAATTTGTCATACACAGGCTATAAATAGCATATTCTCTTACATGTCATAGTCCACCTTGGGGCACCCAAATATGCCTTTTTCAGAGATGATTCATGACACATGTCTTCACCTGCCTTACAACCTTCTATTTTTGACTCTTACATGTCATAGATTCGTCATAGGAATCCATCATAACTTTTTCGGTCAAATATTCCCTTACACAACATGGAAGATACTGACACATGGCAAAATAATCTTACCACAAAGTGGGATGCCTATCTCCTCATGTGAGGACAAAATTACAAGTTGTCGTATTCCATGTAGGATTGACACATCACCATGCCACATCCCACAATATGACAACTGGAATTTACAAATATTTACAACATAGGAAATTAAATAATAAATACAAACATTAATAATGTAAGGAATTTACAAGGTTGAGATACCTTAATTCCCAACATTCTCCCACTTGTCGAACACCTTGTAAGAGCCAATAGAATAATAGAGTTTAACTGCTATAGGCCGAGAGGCCCATAGACTCTGAACACCATCTGAACTTCTCTGTGCTCAATGGCTTCGTCAATGCATCAACAACATTCTTCAAAGTATCTACCTTCTCCAAATTTACCTTTCCATCCTCAACCATGTCTCGCACAAAGTGAAACTGAACATCAATGTGCTTGGTTCTAGCATGGAAAGTTGGATTCTTTGCAAGGCAAATCACACTCTGACTGTCACAACTGATCATTATCTTTCTTGCATCAACACCAATATCTGAACACAATCTCTTAAGCAAAATGGCTTCCTTACAAGCATGAGTTGCTGCCATATACTCAGCTTCTGTCGTGGACAAAGCAACAATAGGTTGTCGCTTACTCATCCAACTAATAGCACCACCAAACAACGTAAACACATAAGCACTGGTGGATCTCCTGCTGTCAATGTCACCTGCCCAATCGGAATCCACAAATCGATGAATGTCAATGGAATGCGGAGGTCTTGTAACATTACCATGATAGAAAATGGAATACTCAGTACTCCTCAAATATCTGAACACTCACTTAATTGCATCCCAATGAACCCGTCCAGGATTAGCCATAAATCGACTAGGACTCCCACTTCTTGGGCAATGTCTGGTCTTGTGCAGACCATAGCATACATCAAATTGCCAATAGCACTAGCATAAGGTACTCTGCTCATGTCCTCCACCTCACTAGGAGATTTTGGACAATCCTCAATAGATAACTTTGTCCCCAAAGAAACATGAACACACAATGGTCTACAATCTGCCATGCTGAACCTATCCAACACGGTCTTCACATACTTACTCTGGCTTAACCAAAGTTTTCTATTAGCTCTGTCCCTTTTGATTTCTATTCCTAGAATGTACCTGGCAGCCCCTAAATCTTTCATTTCAAACTGTATTGATAACTGAGATTTGAAATTAGAAATCATATTCTTACCCTTCCCAATGAGCAACATATCATCAACATACAATGCAACAATGAGAATACGATCACCATCAAACTTAAAGTACACACAGTGATCTGATTTTGATCTCACAAATCCAATGGACAACACAAAGGCATCAAACTTCAAGTACCATCTCCTAGGGGATTGCTTCAAACCTGTACAAAGACTTCTTAAGTTTGCAAACCAAATTTTCTTTACCTTTCACCATGTAATGCTCTGGCTGTGACATGTAGATTTCTTCCTCCAAATCACCATGACGGAAAGTTGTCTTCACATCCATCTGTTCTACCTCCAAGTCATAAGCTGCTGCGAGAGACAACAGGAATCGAATGAATGTCATCTTTGCAACAGGAGAGAGGATCTCACCATAATCTATACCCTCCACTTGTGAATACCCCTTCGCAATCAATCTGACCTTATACTTCTCAACATTGCCATCTGCACCAATTTTCTTCTTGAACACCCATTTGCATCCAACGGGTTTCCATCCAGGAGGCAAAGGCACCAGGTCCCAAGTTTATTTCTTTTCCAAAGAAGCCATTTCATCCTCCATGGCCTCCTTCCAGGAACCTGTGTCTTTCATATCGAAAGCCTCTGACACAATTCTAGGTTCATCACTGTTAGTGATTAAAGCATAAGCACAACTAGAATCAAGCAATGTAGAACCAAACCTTTTAGGTTGCTTTCTTATCTATGTAGACCTCCTTAATGGATGAGATTGAGGTTCAGCTTCTTCATTTGAGCTTTTAGAGCTGCCAGAGCTCTCCTCATCATCAGGTCCAACATTGTCTTTTTGTTCAGTCTTCTCAAGGGTAGCAGGAAACTGAACAACATCCTCTTTCTTTACTATTTCTTTTGGCTGTAAAACAGGGGAAGAAGGTGTAAGCTCTCTGAAGACAACACTTCTGCTATACAACACTTTTTCAGCCACAGGGTCCCAAAGCTTGTATCCTTTCACACTGACACCATAGCCAATGAAGATACACTTAATATCCTTCTTCTCCAACTTTGACCACTTCTCCCTAGGCACATGTGCATATGCCTCACAACCAAAAACATGAAGATGCCTTACTGAAGGATTTCTACCAGACCAGACCTCCATGGGTGTCTTTCCAACAAGAGTTGATGTAGGAGATCTGTTTACTAGATAGCAAGTAGTGGCAATAGCTTCAGCCCAAAACTTTTGTTCTAGGCCAGCTCCACTAAGCATACTCCTAGCCTTCTCCATCAGTATCCTATTCATCCTCTCTGCAACTCCATTTTGCTGCAGGGTGTATGGAGTTGTCTTATGTCTTTCAATACCAAGTTCCTTGCAATATTTATCGAATTCTGTAGAACAAAACTCACCACCGTTGTCAGTTCTCAAACATTTAATCTTTTTACCAGTCTAATTTTTAGCAAAGGCCCTAAACTCTTTAAACTTGCTATAGACTTCATATTTGCTTCTAAGAAAATAAATCCATGTTCTACTGTAATCATCTATAAAAGATACAAAGTATACAGACTTTGATAATGAAGGAACATTAATAGGACCAAACACATCAGAATGAATAAGGTCCAACACACCATAAGACTTATGAGAACTCGAGTAAAACTGAACATGGTTTTGTTTTCCATAAATGCAATGTTCACAAAAGTCAAACTCAAGATTACAATCATCTAACCCCTCAACGAGTTTCTTATTTTTCAGGGTACGCAGACCCTTCTCACCAATGTGGCCAAATCTCTTATGCCATAACATTGTCTTTTCAGCAGGAAGTTTAACTTCCAATGCATGATTACAACCATCAAGACTAGAAACAACAAATTTCTTCACTACTCGTTCAGATGGTGGGGATGAAGTGACTGCTGCCCTCTTCCTTGAGTCAGAAGAACTATTGCATTGTGAAATGCATGCCTCCAACTAAAATAGAGCACCTCTCCTAGTACCCTTAGCAAGCACCATAGCTCCTCTAGTCATCTTGCATCCCTCTTTCAAAAAGACAACCTGCACACCTACAACATTCAACATACTTACAGAAAGCAGGTTCCGTGCTAAGTCTGGGATGTGCATAACCCCAGAGATCCCCTTCACTCGACCATCAGGGAATTAGATAGATACTCTTCAATGACCAACAATCTTCAGATGAGAATCATCACCCAGATACACCTTTCCACCATCAAACTCTTCATACTTAGTGAACCAGTCTCGATGCGAGGTCATGTGGAATGATGCACCAGATTCGATTAGCCACACATCGTTAGATGCATGGGTTTCTAGGGTTGTGATGAAAGCATCACCGTCATCTTGTGATTTGTCAGAATCTGAATCAAGAGCTTTCTTCTTCTTTTTCTTCTCCTCTTTGCATTCCTTTCAGAAATGCCTAGTTTTTCCACAGTTCCAACAAAGAGCCTTGGACTTTACAGGAGATTTGGATCTCCCACAGGATTTAGATCTACCCTTCTTAGCTTTCTTGTCCTTCTTCTTCCCTTTCTCCTTGGGTCTTCCACGAATTGCAAGGGCATCTTTGGCTGCCTCAGAAGACTTTCTCCACATCTCTTCAGACAACAACGAAGAAACCATTTCTTCCATTTTGAATGTGGATGTGGTGCTTCCAATAGCTATGACAAGATGATCCAATGAGTCTGGCAGAGAACAAAATAGGGTCATACATCAATCCTCCTCCTCCATATTCACACCAATAGATGTCAATTGTACAACTAGCATGTTAAAGGTATTCACATGTTCAGCGACAGATCCTCCATCCTCCATTCAAAGATAATACAACTTATTTCTTAGGAAAAGTTTATTAACCAGGGATTTGGCTTGATACACATCCCCCAACTTCTTCCAAAGTAGTTTTGCAGTAGTCTCCTCATGGACATTTAACAGAATAGAATCAAAAAGACTAAGTCTTATGAGACCCTTAGCCTTCTGATCCTTGAGATCCCACTCATCTTGTGACATTGCAGCTAGTTTAGTTCCATTAACACTTTCCCAAAGGTCTCGGTCTACAAGCATATCTTCCATCTTGAGCTTCCACAGATTGAAATTAGTGCCATTGAATTTCTCCACTTCAAATCTTCCGGATGTGCTTGCCATCTCCTTGCTGCAACAAGATACAAAATATTCTGCACAAACATCCACTCAACCTAAGATCAGCTAAAAAAACCCTACCCAACAACTAGGACCAAAGGTGATCAAGCTCTGATACCAACTGAAAGGAAGTTAGGTGTGCAGAAATCACTTCCTACACTAATCTAATGAGGAGAGGGCTATGCAAATTCAATTTTATCCTAACTATTATAGCAATGTTAAACCATTAACATGAGATATTGCAGAAAAACACAAGAACAAGAAAGTAGACAGAAGAAGAGAGACAAAGATTTACGGTGGGGAAAACCCTTATCGGGTGAAAAACCCCACACTCAGAAACCTGCACAATGTATTAACAAATTTGAAATATGTTTACAATACACTTGCAATGCAAGCTTCAATGGTCTTTGACACTCGTCTGGAGTCAAACTAGTAGCATAACAATACCTGTAAAACCTGTGATACAACTCCCTCTCCAAGCACCTGTTTATATAGAAAATACAAGGCAATATTGGACCTATCTTGGAATGGGCATCCAACTTGGCCTCATGGTCCAAAACCCACACCTAAGGACACTTGGTCAACATTGTAGAATGTGCCAAACACTTGTCCACAACTCCCATCCCAAAGGGATAGCCTATTTCCAAAATGGACTATGACAGATGCTCTTATGACACTTACGACCGTCATATCATCTATCATAGCATTTACAACTTACAGATGTAAGAAAATCTGTCATACACAGGCTATAAATAGCATATTCTCTTACAACATGTCATAGTCCACCTTGGGGTACCCAAATATGCCTTTTTCAAAGATGCTTCATGACACATGTCTTCACCTATCTTACAACCTTCTATTTTTGACTCTTACAGGTCATAGATTAGTCATAGGAATCTGTCATAACCGTTTCGGTCAAATATTCCCTTACACAACATGGAAGATGCTGACACATGGCAAAATGCTCCTACCACAAAGTGGGATGCCTATCTCCTCATGTGAGGACAAAATTACAAGTTGTCATATTCCATGTAGGATTGACACATCACCGTGCCACATCCCACAATATGACAATTGGAATTTACAAATATTTACACCATAGGCAATTAAATAATAAATACAAACATTAATAATGTAAGGAATTTACAAGGCTGAGACACCTTAATTCCCAATAGAGAGCTGATGAAATTTTTTATGTCTTAAGGACATGTCATGATGAAACCTCAAGGAAATTTAACTACACCATCAAGTAGTGTGGGATCAGTGCCAAAGGATGGGTTAGCCAACCTTAACCCAGGAAATTTAACTACACCCTCAAGTAGTGTTGGAACCATTTGAGCAATGGGGTCTAGATTTTGTGGGACCAATTTATCCACCATCTTTAGGCAAAAAATATATTTTCGTCTTCATAGACTATGTAACCAAATGGGCAGAAGTTCAGGCATTACAGTTTGCAAGGGAAGAAAAAGTTGTTGATTTTCTTTATAACAGAATGTTCTTGAGGTTTGGAGCTCTGAGATCCATAGTTTCAGACAGAGGACCACAATTCACTTCTCAAGTAATTCAAGCTTTCACAAATCTATACCAAGTTAAGCACAGGAAGTCTTCACCTTACCACCTCAAGCTAATGGGTAGGTTGAGGTGATGATTAGGGAGCTAGAAAACATTCTAACAAGAACAGTGGCCATGAATAGGAAAGATTGGGCTAGCAGGTTACCTAAAGCAGTTTGGCTTTACAATACCACATGGAAGTCAACAACCAAGTTTTCCCCCTATGAAATGGTTTATGGAAAGAAACCCATACTGTCCATAGAATTTGAACTACAAACCCTCAAGACCTCATTGGACATTGGGCTACCACTATCTATAGCACATCAAGATAGGATTCTCCAACTCAATGAGTTGGATGAAATTGGGACAGAGGCTATACAACAAACATAACTTATTCAGTACCAAAGGAAGGAATGACATGATCAACACATCAAAAAGAGGACATTTAAACAAAGGGATTGGGTTCTCCTATATGATTATAAGTTTAAGGAGTTCAAGGGGAAGTTACAAACTCATTGGATGGGTCCTTACCAAATCAGGGAAGTCTATAAGAATGGAACAATTTTGCTAGCACCCATTGATGGAGGTGAGGACACATTCTTAGTAAATGGCCACAAAATTTGGCTCTATACGAGACCAACTACTAAGGAGGAGTTTACCAAGGACTTGTGCTTGGTGACAGGGGTCACAACCTTTGCCACAGGTTGAAGAAATTCAAAGGACAATATATATATAAAAGAATAAAGAAAGGTTGAAAACTTTCAAATGGTGGCCTTTCTCATAAAAAAAGAGGAAGGGTTGAAAACTAGCAAATGGCGGCCCTTCTAAAAAAAATGGGGGGGGGGATTTAAAACCAGTAAATTGATGTCTTTCTCACTAGGGGCATTGGAAACTAGTAAATGGCTATCTTTTTCATCAGGGGCACTAGAAACTAGTAAATGGCAGTTCCCTTTTTCATGCAGGATTCCAACAGAAGCTCTCCAGAGCTAACCAGGCACTCCTCAAGAGCCATCGAGAACACCTCCAGAGCGAACTAGGAGCACCTCTGATGCTTCATTAAGCTAAATAATTTTAAGGCATAGTGGCCCACCTCTCCAAGCGTCAAGTGGGGGCAATCAAATCAATGAGGTCAGCATGAATCATCTTCCACCATCAAAAAAGAAATCCACGCAGGACAAATAAGTTGTAGCTGCCAGCGCATGTCACCCAGGTTGAACCTCTTGATGTCAAAAGCCAACGCATCACCTTCAAGTCTATTCACAGAAAGATTCCAAGCTACACGACGCTTACAATGCTGACATCACTACAAGTGATGAGGAGACTACACACATGTAAAGTCACCATCACACCTCATCAAAGCGGTGGCGCAGTAGCCAAGTACATCGAGCAATCATCACAGAAAGTGATCCAGGTAATTCGCTCAAGTTAGTTAACTATTACATGTCTTGTCATTTCTATTTTTGGTGCAAACTACTTAGACATGTACCCCTACCATCATTTCCTTTTTTGACCTATGCATGCCACCTTAATTGCCACACTAACGACTTCACTCTAGAGTGTCATATCATCCCCTGTGATTATGACTGAACCATCAATTCAATTAATTGAAGTGATTAACCCTTCCGTAATCAAAGCAATTTCCATCAAAGGATATCTAGTCCCAAACTTCAGCTATTGCAGAGCTTTCCAAACCCTAGAAATAATCTTCAAGCCATTACAACAGAGTCTTCCTAAAGAATAGAGAAAGAGGTCTATCATAAACAGGAGAGAGAACTATAACTATCATAAACAGGAAAGAGAGATACAGAGGGGACCAAGGGAAGAATCAATAAGGGAAGGTTCATTCATACATAGAAGAAGAAGAGGGATACAGGTGGTATGGGGGTGAAAAAGAAGTTAGAGCCTGAAACCACAACAGGATTGCTCCAAGATCATGTTGTAGCAGATATATTAAAAAATGTTGGGTGGTTAGAATTTCTGGAGAAATTTGAAGGGTTTCAGGAGGACAAAGTAGATGATTTCCTGCACTACCTGAATAATAACCAAACCAAAGTATGAGGAGTCCCAATCAACGCCTCAACCACCATCATCAACCACATTTCAGGGCTACCAGAACAAGGTGAGAGGTTTTATCATCTCAAAACCCTATACTTTGATTTGATTAAAACTTTTCAGTAGAAGGTGATCCTGAGGTCTAGTTACATTTGAGTAAAAATGAAGTCAAAGGAGTTGTCAGAACCTCACTTCCCCAACCATGACAGTCTTTATCCATGTGGCTCATGAAATATTTTACATTTGATGGGTAATTCTCCCTAGTTTTAGGACCCATAATGAAAATGCTAATTTTCTTAAGATATGGGCATACTCATCTGGAATATAGCATCAATCTCCCAAATTTTCTATATTCTGCTATTGTGGCTTGAGCAGATAAGTACCAATAAGGGAAGGGTCCCATGAAACATCACAACCTCATTTTCTTAATTGTAAAACATCATTTCCTGTCTCAAGTTGACGAAGAGGATTTGTGGTAGTCATTTTTGGATGACACATCATAGGCCAAAACATCAGGCATGACACATGGTGCAGAAGAGACTTCCTCCACTCAACAGGATGAGGAGGCAACACCTTCTACTTCCTCACCAGCCACTGGGAAGAGCAAGGTCAAGAAGAGAATAGTGGAGGAAACACCAACTTCTGCCCCACAAACATCAACATAAAGGCCAACACCTGCTACCACTACTAAGAAGAAAAAGAAAGGAAAAGTGGTGTAGGAGTACCCCTTCAAAATAAAACATAAGTCTACTTGTAGTATGTTTTTGACTTTATGATGTAATAAGGTCCATTGGACCAATTCGTATGTTTTAGATCAATCTAGGTTTATGTGTCGACAGTTGTAGTTTGTTATGCTAGCTGTCCTCCCAGCCGCTGGGAATCAACTCTGTACTACTCGTGAGGAGTAGATATATTTGCCCTAGCTTAGTTTGTTTTTACATATACTATTGCATAGAAGAAACAGAGAGATATTGTGTTTTGGAGATCAGACAGAACATTGTGATACAGTGGGCTGTGATATCTGTATGCATTTCTGTTATTGAATTAAGGAAGATCCTGTTGTTTCATTTGTCTAATTTTTGATCCATCTGTGTATTGATCCTCTTGTTGTAGGTGAAATGTATTCATTCATCCATTCCACCGGTTGATTCTCTGAATCGGTGGAATGGACATGTACAGTAGTTTAGTTTGCATTTCCGTGTTTTTGTTTATGTATTTCATGTTTGTGGGATTGATTTATAGCATGCTATGATTTATCCTAGCATGCTAGGGTTTGAAGGTTAAATTCTAAGTTAAAGTTGCCCAGGAAATGGTTCGGCCCGATCGCAGTATTTTCTGTGTGAAATTTGTGAAGTTTTGAGGGTTTTGTCAAAATGTACATTTGACAGATATACAGTGTTTGTATGCGACATACAATCTGTGTGTATATCGCATTTGTATCTGTGTGTATATCGCTAACTGGTTCAGGTGTTAAAACATGTTAAAAATGCATGTTTCAAAGGTACAAAGGTGAAACAGTTCGGATATACAATTCCTGTGTATATCGCTTTTGCATCTAAGGGCCATTTTGTGTGTATCTGTCATTTGCATATCAGGTTTGTAAGTTGTGGATTTGGTAAAGGGTCGATATACAATCTCTGTGTATATCACTATTGTACATCAGGTCATACAAGTTCTGTGTATACACCTTTTGTATGCATTCTGTGAGTATACTGCATTTGCATGTTTCCGTGTATACGTCAAATGCATTTTATGGTTTGTATATAGCGAATGTATATTTCAAATATACATTCGGGTGATACAAGGGAAGGTCAATGGTCAGCGGATTGTGGAAGGAATATTCCAAGGGATATTCGATGAATGCATATTCAGTGTTGTATATTTGAATGTATGTCCGAACATACATTCCGTAGATACAAAGAAGTCAACGCCAGTCAAACATACATTAAGGGCATCTCCGGAGGAATATTCGGTGATTGTATGTATCTAGCACTTGTATATTGGAAATATACATCGTGCTTATACATTGTCAAAAGATACAAAAGTCGACTGGTAGCAGAGGTAACAGGAACCAGCGATAAGAGGTCAGAGTTTGCATGTTCTATATAAAAGAGGCGACAGATACAAAGGAACCGCGGGTTTGGCCGGTTAAAGTTTGTATGTTGAGGAATGTACATTTTAAATGTACATTGGTGGAGATACAAGTGATCGATACAAATTGTGACTGGTCGTGGTGGTGAACCGGTATACCAAGCACTGTAGCAAACTGGTACTAGTAAGTCAGTTTTGTATGCATCATTGTGACGATAGCCATCGGAACAACGGAGATTGGTGAGACCGATAGACGAAGTCTTGTCGATAGGCACATAAGCGAATACTCATCGGTGTGAAATTGGGTATCGGGGTGAGATGTATTGGAGGTGCCGATGGTCATTATTAGGCCAATAGGGTATGTCGGTGAGAACGTTTGTTAACTCTTGCCGATGAGATAAGGAATATCAAATTCCACCATTAAGGAACGTTTCTGGTTGTGCCTCTACATCATAGTGGTATCAGAGCGAAGGAAGAATCTTTTGGGAAGATTTGAAGATAGAAAGATGTCGGATGAAGAAGGAACATCAGAGTTTCTGACAAGGATGACCAACGCTGAGTTGACAGTTCTGGTAAAGAAGCAGATTGCAGAAAGCAAAGCTGTGAAGGCTCAGAATCAGGAATTGAAAGATGAGTTAGAGAAGTTGAGGGACAGAGTAGGTTCTAGTGAAGAAGAAGATAGGGAAAAAGAAGAGATCCCTAAGTGGAATGAGATAGACATTCCTGCAGACCAGAGACCTTTGATTAATGCCCTCAAATCTATGGAGAGGAGAACCATGGATGTGAAACTAGATTTGCCAGTGTTTACAGGAAAGATGGATCCTGATTCAGTGATGGAGTGGATAGACTCCTTAAACAATTTCTTTGAGACAGAGGAGATACCAGAACACTAGAGGGTAAAGATAGCCCAATAAAAAATGAAAGAGGCTGCATTAACTTGGTGGAATTTCATCCAAGATGACAGAGTACAAGAAGGAAAGTGTAGAGTTGCTACATGGAAGAAGATGATGGCTTTAGTGAAAGAAGCCTATGTTCCATTGGATTACAACATCCAATTACATAAAAGGAAACAAAATTTGAAGCAGAAGGAGCTAGATGTCAGCTCATATAGAGAAGAATTCATGAAACTTTGTGTTAAGACAAAAGTAAAAGAGAGTGAGGAAGAAAGGGTAGCCAGATACCTTAATGGATTGAGGTTCAACATTCAGGAAGATTTGAATCTGCATAACCCAGATACAGTTCAGAAATATTTTCAGTTGGCATTGAAAGTGGAAGAGAAGTTAAAGAGAAGACAAGAACAGAACAATAGAGGAAGAGGAAAATAGCAAAGAGGTGGAAGAGGTCCTTTCAGAGGCAGAGGACATGGATTTGGATATCAGGGAGAATCCAATCATGACAACAACAAGGGAGATAACAGTCCAAACCAGAGAGGAGGTTACAATCAGCAAGAAAACTTTAGAGGCGGAAGACCACCATTTAGAGGAAGATCCCAGGGCAGATGATCTATCAGATGTTATAACTACAATAAAGAAGGTCATATAGCTAGCAGATGTCTAGAAAAGGCAACAAGTTCAACAGGAGAAAGGAGAACGAATATGATCCAAGAACCAGATAGTTAAAGTGCAACAAGCTCAAATGCTTTTCATAGTGTGAATGCTCCTGACAATTATGGATATCCAGAGAGTGGAGAATCTCTGATGATGAGGAGAACAATGACCACCATGAACATACCTGACAAAGAACCCCCACAAAGAAAGTTGCTTTTCAGAACTACATGTAAGGCAGGAGGTAAGGCATGTAAAGTTTTAATTGATTCTGGTTCTATTGAAAATTTTGTATCTGATGAAATGGTAACAAAGCTTAAGCTTAGAAGATTGCCTCACCCATCCCCATATAAAGTTTCATGGCTTACCTAAGGTCAGCAAACAGTTATAGAAGAACAGGCTTGGGTAGAATTTCAGATTGGAGCATATAAGGACAAGTTGTTGTTTGATATCACTAAGATGGATGCTTGCCATCTTTTATTTGGAAGACCATGGCAGTATGATTTGAAGGCACACCATGATGGTGTTAGGAACACCTATACAATCACCAAAGATGGTACGGTGATAGAGTTGATCCCACGGACAGAGAAGGAGGAGAAATCAAAAGGAAAAGAGGTGAAGGTAATGCTGATGGAAGGAAAATAATTCATGAAAGAAGTAGCAGCAGAAGGTACAGTTGCATATGCCCTAATTCCATGTCTGACAGTGAACAGAGAATAGCAGCAAGAAGTCAAGAAAGAGAAGAAGCAAAGATTCATAGACCCAGTTGTCCAAGAGTTATTGGATAAGTATAAAGGCATCATTTCTGATGGCATGCCAAGATCCCTACCACCCGTAAGGGATATCAGACATTGCATAGATCTAATCCCAAGATCTACACTTCCAAACAAAGCAGCATACAAGCTAACCCCAGAACAGAATGTAGAAGTAGCAAGACAAATAGAGGAATTATTAGACACAGGTCTGATCGGTAAAATTTTAAGCCCATGTGCAGTACCAGCTGTACTAGCACCAAAGAAAGAAGGCACTTGGAGGCTTTGCATAGATTCCAGGGCTATTAATAAGATCACAATCAGGTATAGGTTTCCAATACCTAGGATAGAGGATTTACTTGATTGTTTGGGAGGTGCTAAGTATTTTACAAAAATAGATTTGAAGAGTGGATATCATCAAATCAGAATTAGGCTAGGAGATGAATGGAAAATAGCATTCAAAACCAATGAAGGGTTGTATGAGTGGAAAGTTATGCCTTTTGGTTTATCTAATGCACCTAGTACTTTTATGAGATTGATGAATGAGGTTTTGAGAGAATTCATGGGCAAGTTTGTCATAGTATATCTAGATGACATTCTGATTTTCAACAATACAAAGGAAGAACATCTTAGACATATAGATTTGGTTCTCAAGAGGTTACATGAAGAGCAGCTGATGATAAATTTGGACACGTGTTTGCTCATGCAGGAGGAGATCACATATTTGGGTTTTGTCATTTCCCAAGGCAAGCTGCAAATGGATAAGGAGAAGGTAAGTGCCATATTGTCTTGGCCAACTCCAAGGACTATGAATGAAGTTAGAAGTTTCCATGGGTTAGCAACCTTCTACAGAAAGTTTATAAGAGGGTTTAGTCATATTTGTGCACCCATGCTTGATACTATAAAAGGAGGACAAAAGTGCAGATTTGCTTGGACTAATGAAGTAGGTGATTCCTTTGAAACATTGAAGAAGAAAGTGGCACAATAGCCAGTCCTTGCACTTCCAGATTTTAACAAAATTCTTTAGGTAGAATGTGATGCCAGTCACATAGCAATTGGAGCAGTACTCAGCAAGAAGGTAGGCCAATTGTATTTTTCAATGAGAAGCTCTGTTGGCTTTTTCCCAGACTGGATGCTTATTCCCAGATTTCCCTACAAGGTAGCCATCAGTGATCAACAGGATCTCTGGGCCAGGGGGCCAACAGTGTAGGAGATAGACTCTATATTTTATCTCCTCTTCTTCTTTAGGCTCTGCAAGACCTAGGGGGTATTCCCTATTCAACATCCATGAGGATATGCATACAAGGCTGGGATGCTGACAGAAAGCAGATAAGTCCTCCTGTAAGTAGACCAAAACTGAAAGATAAGAGCAAAGGGGCTAGCTTTGGGCCTATTTGCAGTTGTAGACAGAGGACTGAGGATCCTGAAACTAATTCTAATGTCCTAAAGGTTGTTTTAGATTTAGATTTTGATTTTAAGTTTGGATGCAAAGCTAGACATGGTTGTAACACAAACACAAAGCAAGATTGGTGCCTATCCAGGGCCTGGAGTCAGTAGACATACACCTGTGAATGATCAGCATGAACAACTAAAACTGGATTTCAGGGGGATATAAGTGATACCTGCCTTACAGATATCTCCCAATAAAGAGTGTTAAGTTATCTCTACTTATGGCATCCCTACTGCAGTATACCCTTCCCAATGTTCAACCTGAAAATAGTTTAATCTACCCCTTGAGCAGAAGTTAAAAGATCAGACATTCAACATAGGAATTTTATGCTCTAGAATCTAAACATTACCCAAATATCCAGATTCAGAAGAAGAATACATGCAATACTGGAGACAGAATTAACAAAACACATGCTAAGATAGCATTTCTCATATAAGATTAATCATGAAATCAGTGGGTTCATGCCAAAACATACAACAGGAGATACATAGACTCATAGGTTAAGCTGTATAGAGCAACCAGATCAGCTTGTTTTGAATTACAGAGCCAAAAATCTTCAACTTTCAACAACCTTCAAATGAGCAACACAACCTGCTATATACAGCAAGGTAGTGTACTACAGCAATTAATTACATGGTTGACCAAAAATCCCGCCAGATACACAGTATCAGAAAAAATGGCGCTCAAACATTCAATGCAGCAGGTGGGAGAGGAGACAGGAAGAAATCTCGAGCCTTGCGCTGCCGCCTAGGGATCTAGATCTTCAATCGGGTACTAGATCCGTCCACGCCATCGCCCATACCTCTGCAACAATCGCCATTAATGGCGCACCAACCCGCGGCCCTGGGAAATGCAGAATACTGTGCGTCGCAACCGTTTCCCGCCAAGATACATGGTCATGATATTTCAAATATGCAGGATATCAATTATCCCACATGCACCCCGCAGCAACCTCCTCATCACCTTATATACTAGGTCGCGAGCATATATGATGTCGGTGCTTTTGCTCCCGACGACACTAGTATAAGACTTCATCATCATCCTCCAACAACATGATATCCTGTTGCTCGAAAAATCACCTGCATGATAAACGCCTTCATCGGCACAACCTGATCCATCGGAGGAAAATCCTCCTGCTTAGCCGATACCAAGAGTCTGGCCGATGAACATCCTGATGACGTCATTGTCATATCCTGCTGACATCATCAGCATATCTGCCTACTGCGCACCTCCTCTTATCCGGATGACGTCATCATCATATCGACAACAGGATGATATTCGGAAGATAACCGGATATTTGGAAATATCATCCTGATGCACAAAAATCATGCTGCACTGTAGCTCCATTATAAGATCGGGGTGATAGATGAATATGCCAGATATTTGAAAAGATCACCCCCCACTAGATAATGCACGAAGCCGGCAGGCGGATATCTCCCTTCGGAAATATCATGATGCAGACAAGCAGAAGACTGGATATCACCCTGACATAAGAATGACGTCAGCATCATCAGGGTGATAAAACAACGAACATTAAGTGATACAACAACATCAGGATGATATTGACTAAGATCATCCTGACGTCCAAAATATGACGACCACGATGAAAATCAGGTCGCACTTAGAACTTTACAGCAACATCATCAGGATGATCTTAACAAAGATCACCTGATGTTAAAATATCACCCCGACGAAAGATCATGCAGGTAGAAAATATGATGACCCTCGCAAGCAACACGGCGATAACTGGAAATATGATCATGATGATGAAGACGACCCTTAAGAAAAATAGGCCGGTGTTGAACAACTTAGAAAATGACCCCCTCAGAAGATCGGGGCGACATCATCATAAAAGGGCAGGGTGATAATTGGAAGATCACCGGATATTTGAAAAATCACCCTCCGCAAGAAAATCAAGGCACATTGTAGCTCATCAGCAGGATCGGGATGATATCCAAACATCACCCGATATTGAAATATGATGATCCTGATGAAAAACCAGTCGACAGAGAACATGATGATGCGGACCATCATCGAAGACAATATGATGATGATGATCACCTCCTCGAAGAAAATATGATGATGCAGCTGAAAAATGCCGAGGAGGTCCAACACTTAGGAAAATGGGCAAGAAAATATAGGGTTCGAATGAAGAAACCCCCTAAACATGAAAAATCAACCCCCAGGTCAAAATGAGTGCTAACACTGGCTCCGAATGGGGACGTGCAGGTGAAAACCTGCAGCGAGAACCAGATCTCCGGGCAGACCAGGCAAAAAACCAAAAAGCACGAACCGCACAAGACACTTACACTACATACATTATTTTACAAATGTGCACAGCGACTAGTCATTTATGCAAAATAGAACTTAAGGAATTGGCCATGCACAGGCAATTCCAGAACTTCACCATCTAGGGCCTGGAGGAAATAAGAATCCTCCCCATGAGCACTACAAATCTGATATGGGCCCATCCATAAGGGTTCAAATTTACCATGTTTACCCTTTTCTTGACCCTTTGCATTCCAAATGAGCACCAGATCATTGACTTGAAACTTCCTTTTTATAGCTCTCCTGTCAAACTGATATTTCATATCTTGTTGTCTCTTGAGATTAATCTGGTGGGCTTTCCTTCTGTTTTCATCTAGTGCAACCAGCTGGTTCACTCTTTCTGTCATGGAATCTTCAATCTCCTCATCATTTTCCTGAATGAATTTGTAAACTGGTAGGAGATTGTTTATGGGCAATCTGGCTGATGCACCATATACTAGCTCAAAGGGTGACATTCCAATAGCCCTTTTTACTGTCACTCTGTCAGCCCATATGGCTAACTTTAATTTTGAGTCCCAAGCTCTCTTGCTCTTGTCCAGTATCCTCTTGACAATTTTCATGATGCTTTTATTGCTTGATTCTGCTTGACCATTCCCTTGTGGGTGATATGGTGATGTATATGATAAATTTATCCCATACCTGTTGCAAAAATCAACAAATTCACCTGATCTGAAGCACATAGCATTATTAGTGACTATCTTGAATGGTACTCCAAACCTGATGATAATATTTTCTAGCATGAAATCTATTACCACCTTACTTGTAGCTCTCTTAGTTGGAATGGCCTCAATCCATTTGGTAAAGTAATCAGTTGCCACCAAAATCCAACTGTGTCCCCCACTTGATTTGTCTGCAATTTCCCCTATGAAGTCAATTCCCCATTGCTGAAATGGAGCATCCACAGTTACAGTTCTGAGGGGTAAAGCACCATCATATTTCAGCTTTCCTGAAAATCTTTGGCAAGGGTCACACTTCCTCACTAACTTTTGTGCATCTGAAAAGAGAGCGGGCCACCAATATCCTGCTCTGAGAATTTTATGAGCTGTTGTTTGGGCAGTATAATGTCCACCACACAATCCTTTATGCATATCAATCAAAACATTGTTAGCCATATCCTCATCCACACATCTCAGTAGCACACCATCAGGGTTTTTCCAGTATAGCTCACCTTGAACAATAACATACCTGATTGCATGTAACTTTAAAGTCCTCTTTTGACTGTCACTGAAATGGGAAGGACAATTCAGATTTTGCAAGTAGTAGATAATATCCTTGTACCATTCAGATCCTCATACATTTACACTCTCATTTTGGACTGCATTAAATTGGCATGCTTCCAAGTTTGACTGTGCCATCATCTTGGCTAATCCTTGTCCTCTTATCAACTTGGTAACTTGTATGTCTATGTTAAACTCTTGCAGTTTGTTTATCCACCTGCACCTTCTTCCAGTCACCTCCTGCTGAGTGAATATGTCTTTGACTGCTGCATGGGGTACATATGCAATTATATATGATCCTACCAAGTATGGTCTGAAACTTTTGATGGCTCTGACTAGTGCATATGCCTGTTTTTCCATAATATCATACTTCAACTCAGAGGCCTGCAAGGACATACTGAAGAAAGCTATGGGCTGTTCAAAACCATCTTCATTTTTCTGTAGCAAACAAGCAGCAACAGTATGAAAGGAAGCAAATGAAAATACTTGGAATGGCCTAGAAAAATCAGGAGATTTAAGAACAGGGGCCATCTTGATTGCCTCTTTGATACTCTGAAATGATTCTATTGCTTCCCTTTCCCAGTGGACAGTTGCATCCTTCTTCATCATCTTGGAAATGTTCCTTGTGGTTTCTGCAAAGTTGGGAACAAATCTCCTAACAAAGTTTATCTGTCCAAAGAAGGACTGAACTCCTTTTACAGTTTTTGGCATTTGAATTCTGTCAATAGCAGCCACTCTCTCTGGATCTATCCTGACTCCATCCTTGGAAACAATATGTCCCAGGAGCTTTCCTTCAACTACCCCAAAGGCACACTTCTTTGGATTTAAAGAAATACCATACTCTAGTGCTCTTATGAAAATCTGCTCCAAATGCAAACAATGCTGCTCTTCCTTCTTTGAGTAAGCAGTCAAGTCATCCTGATATACAGCCAGAATTGAATCAATCAACCCTGCAAAAGCAACATCCATTGCTCTTTGAAATGTAGCACCTGCATTGGTTAGTCCGAAGGGCATTCTAACATACACATAAGTTCCCCATGGAGTGGTAAAGGCGGTCTTATACTGTTCTGATTCCTTTACCTTCACCTGATTATAACCTGAAAATCCATCCATCATGGATAAGAGTTCACAACCAGTCACTCTCTGCAACATAGCTTCCATATTAGGCAGTGGGTAGTTATCCTTTAAAGAGGATGCATTCAAGTTCCTGAAGTCAACACAAAGCCTAATATCACCATTCTTTTTTCTGACTGGGACAAGGTTAGACACCCAAGTTGAATGCCTGATTGGCACAATTATTCCAGCTTTCCTGAGCCTTTTGAGTTCTTCTTGCATCTTGGGAGCTAAGGTAGGATTAATAGGTCTTTGCTTTTGTCTAAATGGCTTAGCTTCAGGCTTCAATGGGATCTCATGCTGGAATAAATCTTCCCTATAGGCTTTTAGGTCCTCATATGACCAAGCAAAAACATGTTTATACCTTTTCAGTAATGCAATTAGCATACTCCGAATGTGTGGTTTGAGCTGTTTACCAATGTATACCTTCTGAGGGGCCTGAGATGTCCCCAAATTTATCTCTTCTAAATCTTCCTTATTTGTGGGAGATGTCTTCGTGACCAATTTGTCTCTACTGTCAAAGGCTCTTTCCAAAGCTACTAACCCTCTAGGGATTTTGTTAGTCTTCAACTGAATTATCTCTTTTCCCACAAGAGTTTCTTTTCCATCTATAGTCTCTACAAAAGCTTGGAAATCAATTTCTTGATTCTCATATTCATCTATGCAGTGCAAAAATTTTAACAAGTCCCTATCATCATTAAACACTTGCCAACTGCATATATTTTCTGGTATTGCAGGCCTAATTTTAACTTCTACATTTGTAACATCTGACAGAGTGATGTTATCTGGCCTTATTGCAACATTAGCTAAGAAATCAGCCATAACATTTTTTGACCTTTCTACCCAGCCTATTGAAAATGCATCAAATAGTTCAATGGTATCCCAAACAGCATGCTTGTATTGTTTCAATCTTTTGTTTTTTGAAGCATACTTATTTCTAATTTGTGATACAATCAGCTCAGAATCCCCAAATACTCTTAACATTTTAATTCCATGTTTGAGAGCAATATTTAGGCCTAAGAGTAAAGCCTCATAGTCTGCAATGTTGTTTGTGCAATCAAACCTTAGCAAGAAAGAGAATTTGAGGAGCTTACCAGCTGGAGACAGGAAAACAACTCCAGCTCCAGAGCCTTCTTTTGCACAAGCTCCATCAAAAAACATGGTCCACAGACCTCGCTGATCCAATTCTTCAATGCAGGCATTTTTCTTTTTATCTTCTGTATCATCTGAGACAACCTTGAAGTTATCACAGTCAGTGTCTACAAAGCATACCTGTTCCTCTGCTTCTTGGTCTTCCACTGTCTCTGATGATCTTTGTTCTCTGATTAGCTTAACATCCTTGCCATTCATTGGAATCATGGCATATGACAGGTCCAGCTGCATACTTCCACCAATTAGTGCTGCCCATCTTCTTGACAACAACATACCATACTGTGGCTTGATGTCAACCACTGTTATATTCATTTTATATCTTTTCTCAGGAAATGCTGCCAGTTTGAAATCTACATCCTTTATGATTCCAATAACTGGTACCTCTCTGGCATCCATAGCATAACATTTTCCACATGCCTTGTCAATTTTCAATCCAGCTTGTTGCATGATGGCCAAAGGCATGACATTTGTAGATGCTCCAGAGTCAAGCATACAATTTCTAATTATTTTTCCATTTATAACCAGGGAAACATAAAATGGTTCCACTTGTGAAGGACACTTTGTCATAGTCACTCCTAAATAGACTTTAGGAGCCTCATCTTCTTCATTACATATGACATGTTTCTCACCCTGGGTCTGAACATTTTGTTTAGCTTGAAAAGGTACCCCTGAGATTAGGGATATTGTCCTATTCTTGATTTCTTCCACTTTCATCAGTTCCATAAGTGGAACAGAGACTTTTACCTGAGAGAGGACTTGAGCTATATCAAATGGAGCATAATTTTGTGTAATAGCTGTAGCTTGCTCCACAATCTTGTTTTTATCCTGAACTGATTTAGCTCTTACTTTCATAGTTCCCTGATCATCATTCTTGTCTTGGGAACCTTTACTTTGATCTTCAGCCTGAGGGATTCTATTTTCTGGTCTTTGAGATTCATGACCTGTTCTATGTTTAAAATTCTGTTTATCATTTACCCACTGCCTTTTTTGTGGTTCAATTCCTTTATGACCATGCACTAGCTGACCTGTAGAAATACCTTCTGGCTGATGTGGGCTGCCTACTTGATTTTTACCTCTGAGATTGTAGTTGCTCTTGACTTGAGCAACTGCTGCAGCTGTGAAGGCTCTAATTTCCTCATCAGAAGGTCGTTGTAAGTTACTCAGAAAATTGTGTGAGCTCTGAGCATACACATAGTTATCTTCATTATCTTCATCATATGGGAACTGTTGGCAGGCCTGAGTTCCATCATTTGTACTCTCATCAGCATCATAAAGAGTGTATCCATTGCCCATGGACATCATATTAACATCATCATCTTGCACATAATGTGGCTCATTGCATTCATTACAAGATGTAGCATTATCATACAAGGATTGAGCAATCATACACTGTAATTGTGAATGTGGCATCTGACAGATTATACACCATGGAGCATCATCAACAATATTTATAGCTTTCTTTAGAGGATCAGGAGTTTCTTTGACATGTTGAGCTCTCTGATTTGTGTGGTTACGTGGGAATGTAGGCTTACCATCATGCCAATTGGTATTATAAGGCATATCATGCAATGATGGCCTCTTTTCCTGCCTTTGATAGACTTGCCTATCAGGACCCATCCCTTTTTCACTTCTAGCTAATCTATAGCTTAGGTCCTTAACAACATTTGCCAATTTGTCTATCTTATCTTCAGGGGCAGATGTATTACCTTGAGTGTTCTGAGGCTTGTTTGGATTCTGCAGAATTTTTATATCATCCCTTCTATTTGTCTTGCCCGATGCTTTCCTGTTGTTTTCAATATTCACTGCAATTCTGAAAGCATCCCTGAGAGTAGCAAGAGCTTTATCTCTTAATCCATATGTAGTTTTTGCATCAAAGGCATTGATATACAATATTATGCACATTGGTTCATTTGGCCTCATGTGATGTGGCAATTTGTTTAACACTTTAGTAAATCTTGCATTAAAATCTGCAACCTGCTCATTTGACCCTTTAGTGATACTGGTGAACTCATTTACAAAAAAGCTAGGGTCAGTTTTGTCACCATATTGCTCCTTGAACATCCTTTTAAAATCATCCCATGATGAAATACTCTGGTCAGGCAGATTCTTGTACCATTCTCTTGCCTCATCTATTAAGGATTGCATGAATGACTTCATGAAAACATCCTCATGTTCAACCTCAAAGTTATCCATGACATTTTGAAAGGCTTTTAGATGATCTTCTCCTGACACTGTGTTGTTTCCTAAAAATTTAGGCACTTGCAGCCTTAGATGCTTGTCAATGGGGTTAGGATACCCAGGAATACCATCAAACACCAGCTGCCTGAATCTATCTAACTGCATGGGCTATCTGTTTAACTGATTAACATTGACATTTCTGTTTGCATTCTGGTTTCTTACATTGTTCAGTGGTATCCTAGCATCATTCACATTTTGTCTCTCATCATTATGCTGATGTTGCACTTCATTTCTTTGTTGATGTCTCTGCACATTTGCATTCTCTAGGGTAGGAACTGAATCATTTTGGGTAGTTCTCAAAGCTTGCACTTTCTGCTTCATATCATCTCTGATTTTCATGGCCTGTAGATATTCTAGTTTTGCTCTTAGATGTCTAATTTCTTCAGCTAACTGTTCATCCTTAGGCATGGAGGTAGATGGTCTCATACCATTCTGGTCATCATCTTCATCATCCCTCAGAGACTCTGCCTCTTCAAACCTTTCACTAGGGTCTAGAAATGGGCGTTCTTGGAACACCTCTGACCTCATTCTCATACTACCACCCTGTTGCCTCTCATATGCACCTTGAATATCAGCTTCTGCATTTGAAAAGTAAGGCACATGCTGTCCTGATGGCCTAGGGTTATCTTGCATATCATCACTTTTTCTGGGGGAACCCTCATGACTAACTGAGACAGCTCCCTTTCTTCTGTACATCATTCTTCTAGTTACTGGTAACTCTTTAAATAAAGGATTTTGTTGGGATCTTCTCCCCTGCATATAAATTTTACTTTGACCGGTTGGGAGATTACTTCGGAGTCGCCACCTATTACTAGGAACTGTTTTCCTTTGAAAACCAGGGTTCTTTCACAAATAACAATTTTCAAATCACCGTTCCCCAGTAGAGTATTTCTATTTCTGTTGCTGACTCGGATGGGTCACATATATATTACTGGAGATGATTAGATAATACTTTTACGTCTCAATCCCCAGCGGAGTCGCCAATTTCTGTTGGCTTTTTCCCAGACTGGATGCTTATTCCCAGATTTCCCTACAAGGTAGCCATCAGTGATCAACAGGATCTTTGGGCCAGGGGGCCAACAGTGTAGGAGATAGACTCTATATTTTATCTCCTCTTCTTCTTCAGGCTCTGCAAGACCTAGGGGGGTATTCCCTATTCAACATCCATGAGGATATGCATACAAGGCTGGGATACTGACAGAAAGCAGATAAGTCCTCCTGTAAGTAGACCAAAACTGAAAGATAAGAGCAAAGGGGCTAGCTTTGGGCCTATTTGCAGTTGTAGACAGAGGACTGAGGATCCTAAAACTAATTCTAATGTCCTAAAGGTTGTTTTAGATTTAGATTTAGATTTTAAGTTTGGATGCAAAGCTGGACATGGTTGTAACACAAACACAAAGCAAGATTGGTGCCTATCCAGGGCCTGGAGTCAGTAGACATACACCTGTGAATGATCAACATGAACAACTAAAACTGGATTTCAGGGGGATATAAGTGATACCTGCCTTACAGATATCTCCCAATAAAGAGTGTTAAGTTATCTCTACTTATGGCATCCCTACTGCAGTATACCCTTCCCAATGTTCAACCTGAAAACAGTTTAATCTACCCCTTGAGCAGAAGTTAAAAGATCAGACATTCAACATAGGAATTCTATGCTCTAGAATCTAAACATTACCCAAATATCCAGATTCAGAAGAAGAATACATGCAATACTGGAGACAGAATTAACAAAACACATGCTAAGATAGCATTTCTCATATAAGATTAATCATGAAATCAGTGGGTTCATGCCAAAACATACAATAGGAGATACATAGACTCACAGGTTAAGCTGTATAGAGCAACCAGATCAGCTTGTTTTGAATTACAGAGCCAAAAATCTTCAACTTTCAACAACCTTCAAATGAGCAACACAACCTGCTATATACAGCAAGGTAGTGTACTACAGCAATTAATTACATGGTTGACCAAAAATCCCGCCAGATACACAGTATCAGAAAAAATGGTGCTCAAACATTCAATGCAGCAGGTGGGAGAGGAGACAGGAAGAAATCTCGAGCCTTGCACCGCCGCCTAGGGATCCAGATCTTCAATCAGGTACTAGATCCGTCCACGCCATCGCCCATACCTCTGCAACAATTGCCATTAATGGCGCACCAACCCGCGGCCCTGGGAAATGCAGAATACTATGCGTCGCAACCGTTTCCCGCCAAGATACATGGTCATGATATTTCAAATATGCAGGATATCAATTATCCCACATGCACCCCGCAGCAACCTCCTCATCACCTTATATACTAGGTCACGAGCATATATGATGTCGGTGCTTTTGCTCCCGACGACACTAGTATAAGACTTCATCATCATCCTCCAACAGCATGATATCCTGCTGCTCGAAAAATCACCTGCATGATAAACGCCTTCATCGGCACAACCTGATCCATCGGAGGAAAATCCTCCTGCTTAGCCGATACCAAGAGTCTGGCCGATGAACATCCTGATGACGTCATCGTCATATCCTGCTGACATCATCAGCATATCTGCCTACTGCGCACCTCCTCTTATTCGGATGACGTCATCATCATATCGACAACAGGATGATATTCAGAAGATAACCTGATATTTGGAAATATCATCCTGATGTACAAAAATCATGCTGCACTGTAGCTCCATTATAAGATCGGGGTGATAGATGAATATGCCAGATATTTGAAAAGATCACCCCCCACTAGATAATGCACGAAGCCGACAGGCGGATATCTCCCTTCGGAAATATCATGATGCAGACAAGCAGAAGACCAGATATCACCCTGACGTAAGAATGACGTCAGCATCATCAGGGTGATAAAACAACGAACATTAAGTGATACAACAACATCAGGATGATATTGACTAAGATCATCCTGACGTCCAAAATATGACGACCACGATGAAAATCGGGTCGCACTTAGAACTTTACAGCAACATCATCAGGATGATCTTAACAAAGATCACCCGATGTTAAAATATCACCCCAGCGAAAGATCATGCAGGCAGAAAATATGATGACCCTCGCAAGCAACACGGCGATAATTGGAAATATGATCATGATGATGAAGACGACCCTTAAGAAAAATAGGCCGGTGTTGAACAACTTAGAAAATGACCCCCTCAGAAGATCGGGGCGACATCATCATAAAAGGGCAGGGTGATAATTGGAAGATCACCGGATATTTGAAAAATCACCCTCCGCAAGAAAATCAAGGCACATTGTAGCTCATCAGCAGGATCGGGATGATATCCAAACATCACCCGATATTGAAATACGATGATCCTGATGAAAAACCAGTCGACAGAGAACATGATGATGCGGACCATCATCGAAGACAATATGATGATGATGATCACCTCCTCGAAGAAAATATGATGATGCAGCTGAAAAATGCCGAGGAGGTCCAACACTTAGGAAAATGGGCAAGAAAATATAGGGTTCGAATGAAGAAACCCCCTAAACATGAAAAATCAACCCCCAGGTCAAAATGAGTGCTAACAAGCTCAATGATGCTAAAAAGAGGTATTCATCATATGATTTGGAAATGTATGCTTTAGTCCAGTCACTCAAGAAGTGGAGGCATTACTTGATGCCAAAAGAATTCATAGTATTCATAGATAATCAGGCTCTAAGTTTTATCAACAGCCAGGAAAAGTTGAACCACAGGCATATGAAATAGGTAGAAACTTTGCAAGCTTTTACTTTCACATTGAAACATAAGAAAGGAGTCCAAAATAAGGTAGCTGATGCCTTGAGCAGGAGAGCTCTAACAGTCAACTAGATCCAGTTGGAAAGTGTTGGCATTGATTCATTGAAGACCATGTATGATGATGATGAAGATTTTAGAGAGATATATCAGGTATGTACTTCTTTTGGAGATAAATATCATGCTGAGTTCTCTGACTTTCTGATCCAAGATGGATTGCTGTTCAAAGGTGGATAGTTGTGTATCCCAAGGTGTTCTATGAGGTTGAACATCATAAAAGAGAAACATTGTGGAGCTATGGCAGGACATTTTGGTTTGGATAAGACTCTTGATCTTGTCAGAAGACATTATTATTGGCCTAAGTTACAGTCAGATGTCAGAAAGTTTGTGGAGACATGTGTGATATGTCAGAAAGCAAAAGGACGATCAACTAATGCAGGTTTATATCAACCTTTACCCATTCCTTCCAGACCATGGGAAAGCATAAGTATGGATTTTGTGTTGGGTTTACCCAGAACCAGAAAATGATATGATAGTGTTTTTGTTATAGTGGACAGATTTAACAAAATGGCACATTTCTTGCCATGCAAAAACCACTGCTGATGCTTCATATATTGCAGATTTGTTTTTCAAAGAAATAGTAAGGAAACATGGATTGCCATTGAGCATTGTGTTAGATAGGGATGTGAAATTCATTGGTCATTTCTGGAGAACTCTTTGGAAGAAGCTTGGAACAAATTTGTCTTTCTCATCTGCATATCATCCTCAAACGGATGGGCAGACTGAAGTGGTAAATCGTTCCTTAGGGAATTTGCTCAGATGTTTGACAAGACAACATGGAGACAAATGGGATAATATCCTATCATAGGCAGAATTTTCTTACAATGATACTGTCAATAGGAGTACAGGGAAATCACCTTTTTAGATAGTGTATGGTATACATCCACGAGGTATTTTGGAGTTGAGAGATCTACCTACGGGAGATTCTGTTAGTGCAGATGGAGAAGCTTTTACATAAGCCATAAAAGAGGTTCATGATCAAGTAAAGACCCAGCTACAGCAAACTACCTTGAAGTTTAAAGAATATGCTGATAGAAAGAAGAAAGATGTACAGTTTGATGTTGGAGATTTGGTATGGGTTCATTTGAAAAAGGAAAGACTTCCTAAAGGTAAATATACCAAACTCATGCAGAGGAAGCTTGGACCATGTCAGATTTTGAGAAAACATGGACAGAATGCTTATGAGATACAACTTCCTTCTGATCTTGGTTTATCACCTATATTCAATGTATGTGATTTAACTTCATACAAGCATAATCTGGATGAAGAACAGGAACTACTATGGGATACAATAGCTAATGACATTCCAAAACATGATCCACCACAGTTGCAGAAGATTTTGAACACAAGAGTGATCAGGAAAACAAGGAACAAAGAATATCTGAAATATTTGGTGGCTTGGTAGGGAAAACCTGATTCAGAAGCTGTGTGGATGACTGAAGAACAGATCAACCAACATGGTTCAGACCTACATACTCTCATCTCAAGTGGACTTGAGATTTCTTCTTCTGGGGAGTATGGTGCAGGAGCATCCCTTCAAAATAAAACATAAGTCTACTTGTAGTATGTTTTTGACTTTATGATGTAATAAGGTCCATTGGACCAATTCGTATGTTTTCGATCAATCTAGGTTTATGTGTCGACAGTTGTAGTTTGTTATGCTAGCTGTCCTCCCAGCCGCTTGGAAGCTCCCAGCCGCTGGGAATCGACTCTATACTACTCGTGAGGAGTAGATATATTTGCCCTAGCTCATTTTGTTTTTACATATACTGTTGCATAGGAGAAACAGAGAGATATTGTGTTTTGGAGATCAGATAGAACATTGTGATACAGTGGGCTATGATATCTGTATGCATTTCTATTATTGAATTAAGGAAGATCCTGTTGTTTCATTTGTCTGATTTTTGATCCATTTGTGTATTGATTCTCTTGTTGCAGGCGAAATGGATTCATTCATCCATTCCACCGGTTGATTCTTTGAATCAGTGGAATGGACATGTATAGTAGTTTAGTTTGCATTTTCATGTTTTTGTTTATGCATTTCATGTTTGTGGGATCAATTTATAGCATGCTATGATTTATCCTAGCATCCTCATGTGCTAGGGTTTGAAGGTTAAATTCTAAGTTAAAGTTGCCCAGGAAATGGCTCAGCTCAATCGTAGTATTTTCTGTGTGAAATTTGTGAAGTTTTGAGGGTTTTGTCAAAATGTACATTTGATGGATATACAGTGTTTGTATGCGACATACAATCTGTGTGTATATCGCATTTGTATCTGTGCGTATATCGCTAACCGGTTCGGGTGTTGAAACATGTTAAAAATGCATGTTTCGAAGGTACAAAGGTGAAACAGTTCAAATATACAATTCCTATGTATATTGCTTTTGCATCCGAGGGCCATTTTGTGTGTATCCGTCATTTACATATCGGGTTTGTAAGTTGTGGATTTGGTAAAGGGTCGATATACAATCTCTGTGTATATTGCTATTGTACATAAGGTCATACAAGTTTTGTGTATACACCTTTTGTATGCATTCTGTGAGTATACTGCATTTGCATGTTTCCGTGTATACGTCAAATGCATTTTATGGTTTGTATATAGCGAATGTATATTTCAAATATACATTCAAGTTATACAAGGGAAGGTCAACAGTCAGCGGATTGCAGAAGGAATATTCCAAGGGATATTCGATGAATGCATATTCAGTGTTGTATATTTGAATGTATTTCCGAACATACATTTCGTAGATACAAAGAAGTTAATGCCAGTCAAACATACATTGAGGGCATCTCCGGAGGAATATTCAGTGATCGTATGTATCTAGTGCTTGTATATTGGAAATATACATCGCGCTTATACATTGTCGAAAGATACAAAAGTCAACCAGTAGTGGAGGTAACAGGAACCGGCAATAAGAGGTCAGAGTTTGCATGTTCTATATAAAAGAGGCGACAGATACAAAGGAACCGCGGGTTTGGCCGGTTAATGTTTGTATGTTGAGGAATGTACATTTTAAATGTACATTGGTGGAGATACAAGTGATCGATACAAATTGCGACTGGTCGTGGTGGTGAACCGGTATACCAAGCACTGTAGCAAACTGGTACTAGTAAGTCAGTTTTGTATGCATCGTTGTGACGATAGCCATCAGAACGAAGGAGATTGGTGAGACCGATAGATGAAGTCTTGCCGATAGGCACATAAGTGAATAATCATCGGTGTGAAATTGGGTATCGGGGTGAGATGTATTGGAGGTGCCGATGGTCATTATCAGGCTGATAGGGTATGTCAGTGAGAATGTTTGTTAACTCTTGCCGATGAGATAAGGAATATCAAATTCCACCATTAGAGAATGTTTCCGGCTGTGCCTCTGCATCAAAAAGAAGCCATGGGAGAAGCCTCAGCTGCAACTGAACAGCTAGCAAATACAATTACAAAGCAACCCTTCCATTTGACTCGCTTAGCAAAATGTAAGTTAACCTTAGCTAAGGAGTCAACCCCAACTAAACAAATGAGGGCAGCTGTGATTATGGAAGAGGAGATAACACAAGAATCTGCCCAAAATTTTGGCCCAGAAAGCATAAAAAAGAAACAGGGTGGAGGGAGAAAGCAAAAATGCCTTCAAAAACACCTAAGCCCATAAAGCATAAAAGGGTAGAAGAAGAGTTTGATGATTCAGATGAAATTCCATTGGTTAGAAGAAAAATAAAAAGAGAAATAGTTGATGGGAGTACTCCAGAATCTACTGCCCCTCCAAAGAATCAGACTCCAGAACTACAATGCACTCAAGCTCCGAAGGTAGCAAAGGGAGAAACCTTGACCATCTCTTCAGATACTAAGGGAAATGATCCAGATTTGGAGGCACATTCCCCACCAATGCTTTGGAGAAGTAAACAAAAGAGACAACCTACTTAGGCAAAACATGACACAGTTCTCCTAGTTGAAGCCCTCATGGGATTCATAACTTCCATGGAGGAGGTTGGACCATCATTAGCCCCAACATTTGTAGAATTAAGGCAAGAAGAGGCTAAAGAAGAGGAGATCCACGGGAAAGATGAGGATCAACAGGTAAAGGTAGATGAACAAGGGGAGCAAGCTGACAATGTGGTTCAGGGAGAAACAGAAACCCTTGATGAAGAAAGGATAGAAGGAGGAGAAATAGGGAGTTACTCACACCCTTCTGATCAAGAAGATATAGAGGTTCCAAGAGAACAACAGTTGATGGAAGAGATTGATAATCTGAAGAGGTTGTTGTGGGGAAAGAACCTTATTATCACTGACCTCAAGAAGGTCATGAAGGAAAAAGACATAGAGTAGAAGCAGGAAATAGAGGAGCTAAAAAATGAGCTCAAAGAAAAATAGGGGATCATTCAAAGGAAAGAGGCTGAAATCAGGGAAAAGGATGAAGAAGCAACAAAGAATACCTTTGGCATCATCAAATCTAGAGACAATGGCATCACATTTGTTATTGTAAAGGGTGTTTTTTGAATGTTTAGTTTTTGATAGTTTTGGTGTATATCCTCCTTTCACCCTTACATTCAGCGACCTAGGGTCGAGTTGCAATGTACTATCATACCCTAGGTCACTATTGATATGTAGGGAAGCTTAGATTTTTATGATTAGATTGACAATTTTCTTCTCTTATGCTCAATTGTACCTTAAAACCCTAATTATGCAAATACGATAGTAAATGGATGAATTACGAAAAATGCTTCTGCAGAAAGATGTAAAATACTAAATAACTGCGTACCTATTTTCAAGGTTCTGAGATGGAAAAGTTATGGACTAAAGGGCGGGTGCCCAAGTCTAGTGCCCTGCTTTTTGTTGAGATCTAGAAACAAGGTCTGCAACATGTATCTACTATATAAGAGATTTTCCCGTTGCAGAACTTTGAGGACTAATGAGCGGGTGCCCAAGTCTAGGTAGCTGTTTCTTTCACTGATCTACAATCCTGACACTTTGTTGTACCCTCCTGCAACTCCACTTTGTCTGCAATTCCAACTTGTAACCTGCAATCATGAAAACTTTGGGAGGGGATTGTGGTGTTTAGAGGCTTGCCTCAGTCAAGCCCCGGAGAGACATTCAAGCCTTCCGAACACCATTGTCAGATAGAGAGTGTGTGCCCTGGGAAGTAGAGGCAAAAACCAAATGATAAATACTCAATAATCACAATAGATATCACCTTGTAGTGAAGATCTCATGGGAGGAAGAAGCTCTTCATTCCATGAGGAGATGGATGCTCAAATCTACAAACACAAACACATAGACAACACAAATCTATTCTTGCAACACAATGAAAGCCTTGAATCACCTTTAGGATGCATAAAGTTCACAATAGCCATCTAGTTTACAAATGAATGCCTAAACATGCTTATATATGCAACTACAAACATTCCTGCCAATATTTCATAAATTCAAACTTACCGTGTCGGTCTAGGGACCAAATAACGGTCATAAACTGACACTTCAAATTTGGGCCTGACCCAAAATAGGGTAGGACTAGGGCACGAGCACCCAAGTCCTCCCCCTATTTTGGATAGGGTTAGGTTAAAAGGGGTCCCCCTCGTTGGAAACAATGCAGATAACTGAGAGGTGGGGGGGGGGTGAATCAATTATCTTATAACTTTTCTTCTTTTTACTTTCTTTTCTTATCTTAACATTTAGTGCTATATCAAAACATGAAAGCAAAGGCAACCATAAGAACTAAAAATGAAATTAACACACAACACAAGGATTTTTACGTGGAAACCATATTAAGGGAAAAACCATGGGGTGACTAACCTAAGATTGTATTCTCTGTTAAAAGAATAAGGAGTATAAATTTGGCACTTGCCAATTAGGGCTCACTGCTCGAGCACACTGCTCACAAGAGGCCTACTGCCTACAAGAGACTCACTATCTACAGATGCTTACAGATGATACTAAAGTGTTTGAACTAATGAAGAACATCCACACATGCAAGAATTCAATTCCGGTTAGGCATTATATACTGATCTAGCACATTTCATTCTTCCTCTACTCAATATCACTCTTCAGTCATATTCCGGATTCAGATCTTTATTTTTGCACTTCCTTCTATATTTTCTTCCACTTTCTCCATATGTATTTTTTACAAGATTGAATCCATCGAGTATATATATCCGCATCAAGGATTTCCAACAACTTCATAGTCGGCAACAAGAACACTTGAGATATTTGCAAGTTTCTATTCTATCAGTTGAATCCTTGCTTGGTTGATGATGCGCATAAAAAAATTAGACATAGAAGTCATTAATCATGTCAGCCAATAATGTATAATGCAACAAATTACTTGATCAACACCTTTTATACATCCAGATTGAAGTCTGGTACTCTGTCGGTCAGTTCTTCCTCTGTCTACTCTGTCTGACAGGAACCCAACACTCAGAAGCTCATATCTTTTTCATGCTTTATCACCGAAGGCTAAATCTTTGGAATACAATAGTCATGATACCCTTCTTTACTTGTCCAAGTCCGCAACTTGCTGAGTTACACCATCTGAGAGATCCGGACCTGATTGTCGGACCATGTTGCATACTTTGTTCTTGTCCATCGGACCAAAACAATCTTCACTCTAACTTCCGGTATAGGCATATTATGTACTGCAGATGTGTAGAATAGGCTTTGTTCCCATCAATGACAACACTTATGAAGCCACACAGTGTCTCTTGCCAACAATCTCTCCCTTTGGCTTTGATGGCAACACTTAGTGAAAAATGGCTAAGTGTCGCAATAACTCCCCCTTTGCTTGTGCTTTGTTTCATTATATTGCTTTGTCGGAGCTCTCCCTTTGCAAGATTCCTCATTTTTCACTACTCTTCACTCCCCCTTTGACATCAATGGAAAAGGGTGGAATCTGCATACCAAAATTGTGCAAAAACTATTATATACATGACCGCATATATATATATACAAATCATATGTTATACTTACATATACTTAAGTATATCTGCAAAGGTTGTCTTCAACTGTACAATTTCTATGGCCCAACTCCTCTTCATTCTATCTAAAATGGAGATGTGTCCACTTAACAAAAATGCATATGCTTCTGCCCTCTTCAAATCTGTCAGATTACTAGTCTGGACTGCACTTTGAGCATCTGTTAAAGCATCATGTAATACCTCTAACTTAGGGAGGATTATTCCTATTGGGTGCATATTTTGTCTTCAACTAACTAGAGGCAAAATGGTTATATCAACCACAGTAGAATGAGATAAATCTCTCCTCTCAGCAAGGGTAGGTTCCCTATCAATTATTACAACTTTATTTTAATCTAAAAACTAACTTGGCGGTAGGATCATACCATCCATTTCTCTTTTTTCAGAAATGATGTTTACAATATATTATGATTTCAACAAAACTGATATAATGCCAAAAACTATGAATTACCACAAAATCCACGGAAACACAAAGTCTTCCGTTACTTTTTTCACCAATGGAAAATAAAATGATTCAGAGTAGAGTGCAGCCCAAAGTCTTCCCTATACGCTAAGATGAGATGAATAGATTAAAGATAACAACTTGCAGCACAAAGTCTTCAAGTTATTTCTCATTCACGAACACAACACAATTCTCACAAATGATTTTATAGCTCAAAGTCTATTAAAATCAGATTTAGAATACTCCTTAATCACTTGAAATAAACCCTCACACTTCAATTACTTATCAAAGATAATATGATAGCAAAGACATAAGACCAATTCTATCACAAAACAAATCACTCCAAGACAAAGATTGGAATTCAACTTGCTCTCTTGTATTGATAAATATTTGAAAATTGATTTACACAAATAAGCACAAAGTCTCAACTTGCTTCTCAATTCGGCAGAGTTTTTGCTACAATAGATAAAAGATAATATTTACAAAAGAGGCCCTCTTTATTTATAGGGAGAGGCCTTGAGAAAATTTAGGAAAAAACCTAACTACTTTGACTTATTCAAAAATAGGAGTCCTTATTGACTTGGGACTTCGTATATTTCTACATGTAATTACATATGAAAAATGTACATGTAAAAATATCCAAAATTGTTTTGAAAGTACATCTGAAAAATGAAAAATAAACTAAGGAAAAACTGCTTCAATTTGTGTCGCCACTTTTCCTCATGTGACTATCATACATAGTGAAAGCCGCTTGCATCCCAATGCTATCCAGGTTGAACGTGGTCCTGAAGATCATCTTGGCTCTCACTATGGCATCTCTCACTGTAGTGACTGATTTTGCATGATCAATTAACTTGGTTTTTAGATTATCCAAAGTTAACTGGTTGTCCAAAATATTGTCCACAGAAGTCATTGAAAATGTTTTATCTTCGAACTCTTTCTGGAACATGTCTTCAAATTCCCGAACCATTTCTTCTGCAGAAAGAAATTGGTTGTCCTGTGATACTAGCTTACAAGGCAACTCCTCCAACTTATGCAAAAGGTTGACATCACTTTGTTTACTGATTTTCTTTGCAGCTTCAAGATCATTGATCAAATTTCTAAGCATACTGCTCCTGTACATCAAAGCCTCCTTTGTTTCTATATAAGAATCCCTATTAGAGATGGTGCCAATTGATATTAGGGTGCTTATTTTCAATTTCCTCATCTCTGCCCATTTATCATGAGTATTCTCTGTGTGTTCAATATATTGAGAAATAGTATCAATGAGATCATCAAGTTCTGCTCTTATTTTCCTCATTTTATCTATTTTCTCAGATACGTCTGTGAGCAAAGAGACTCCTTGTGCACGCATCCTATCTAAGTACTCTTCAAGTACTCTCCCTTTGAGATGAGTCCTTTCCGCTTTCTGAATGATGGGGTCTTCTACAGTAACGGCCTTTGGAGTAACTGCTTCTGAGTTCAAAGTGATTTTTCTTATCACCGCAGTTAGTTGTTCTACCATTGCCTTGTAGTGATCCTTCATTTCTTTTTCCCTGTCAAACTTCTAGATTAGGATGTCCATGGCTAACTGCATATCATTTTTAGCGCTTTCATGGGTTATTTTGCCCAATTCAACTCTAGAAATAGAGTAATCATTCATATCCAAATTCTCCATGGTTGCATCCTGTGGAGGTTTGGCAATCTCCAGAAATTTATGTCCCTTATCCTCAAGCATTCTTGAAAGAATCTTTGGTTTCTTCAGGCCTTAGGCTTTGCAGGTACCAGCTTAGTGAAATCAAAGTCATCTGGGGAGATGGCTTGCTTTTTCCTTTTTGGCATGTAAGCTGATAACCAAGGTGGGAGTAGAGAAGTACTCACATTGGGATCCATTCCTATTGCAGGTGTTTCCAGAACTATACTTGTACTGGTAGTAGAAACAATAGGCGGGGTGTTAGTAAAAACCACACTTGTTACATTTGCACTAGAGACTTGCTCAGTATTCATTACAAAATGATCAAAAATAGATGCATCCCCAATAACAAAAGACGAAGAAGACAAACTAGGAATAGACACTAAAGAATGAAGAACATCTTCAAAAGTGTTTTGAGGATTATCAAAAATTATTTTAGAAGGAGAGAGAGATTCAGAAGAGGGAATATCAATAAGGGAAATAGACATAGGAGCTACAACAGGTGTATCAAGCAAAGGGGATGAGACTCCTGTTTCTTGTTGTGTATTTTCCTGTGGAGACAAAGCTTCCTTGTCTTGTTGATTTGTAGTCCTATCTTCAACATCCATCTCTTCAGTGGCTGGCTCCTCAGTAGCTAGCTCCTCAGCTTCCATATCTTTTATTTCAGGTTGTTCCTCCACAGCTTTTGATTTCTTCGTCACAAATCTGATCTTAGGCTTATGTGTTTTAGAGGATGAGGGAACATCACTCTTGTTCTTCGTTCTGTTTTCCACCTTTTTACCAGTTAGCTCTTGAACTTCAGTTTCTAATCCAGTGAGGAATTCTTTCAGAATAATTCCTTTATCTTCCAGCTAGTTATTGGTGTTAGCCAATATGGGCTCAAATCTCTTCCTCAATGAGGTGGACTCCTTTTGGGACCATTGGATTGGAGGGAGAGGAGTATTAGTAATCTATTCAACATTATATTTGTTGATAACTGAGAGGGGGGGGTGAATCAGTTATCCTAATTATTTCCTTTATTGAACTTTCCTTTTAATTGAAGCAGCATAAAATCAAACACAAAACATTAACCATGAAATAAGAAACACATGACACAGTATTTTTGACGTGGAAACCCTGTTAAGGGAGAAAACCACGGGGTGATTAACCCAAGAATTATTCTCTGTTAGAAGAATAGGAAATTACAAAAATGGCACTTGCCAATTAGGGCTCACTGCCCGAGCACACTGCTCACAAGAGGCCCACTGCCTACAAGAAGACACACTGTCTACAAAGTGATGAGAATCACAGTCTTGAACTGATTAGAAGCATCTGCATATGCTGGAGTTCAGTTCCGGTTAGGTTCAGTACACTGATCTGCTGCACTTCATCTTTCCTCTGTTCTTTATTCTGCTATCTTTCACATACCGGATCCTTTTTGCTACCTCTGCTCTTTCTCTGGACTTATTCGCATTTTTCTCCACACTAACACACATTTCACAACTAAATCCATCCTCTATATATATCCGCACAAGTAATTTCATCACCTTTCTAGTCGGCATCCGGAACAGTCTAGTTTCTTACAAACTCTCATTCTGTCGGCTGAATCCTTCCTCACCAAGCAATGCGGATCAAGCATATACTTGTAGATATCATTAATCATGTCGGCCAAACATGATTCATGCCTTCACAACCTCTGTCATCAACAGTAACCCATCCGGAAAGTAGTCTGATACTCTGCCAGTCAGTTCTTCCTCTGTTTTCACTGTCTCTCAGGAATCCGGTACTCAACCATTCATATCTTTTTCCTTGTCCATCACCGGAGGCTAAATCCTTGGAATATACCACTCAAGGTAGTCCTCTTGACTTCCCCAAATCCGCACTGCACCAAGACACTTCCTCTGAGAGGTCCGGACCAATCTGTCGGACCTTGCCACATGCTCTGTTCTTCTTCACCGGACCACAACATTCTTTATTCTGACTTCCGGTAGAGACATATCATGTCTTGCGGATATGTGGGATGACCTTTGTTGCCATCAATGACAACAACCATGAATCCATATAGTGTCTCTTGCCAACAATATTTGTCATCAACCAATTCCCCATCATCCATAAGATCCTCAGGAATATCGACAAGTCCCAGATATTCAATATGCTCAAGAGACAATCTGCTGTAGTCCAGTTTCCTGATATCTTCCTCTGTTCTCAGATCTACCCAAACATCTTCAACCATGGGTTCGTGAAATTGAGTTTTCCTTTTGATTTTGTTCTTCATCCCCTATAGTCAAACTTTGGTCTCCTCTTGAATTGCCTCATGGTGACCAGCTGCATCTCAGTTTCCATGACCCTTGCCTTTGCAGCAGTCGATACTGAATATCAGCCAATTTAAACTGGGAATCTGAAACCGAGCTTCTTGAGTTCCATTTGTTTGTTATGCATGACAATCATTTGTCTGCACAACTCCATTAAGACCAGTTTGTCTGAAGGGAATCTTGGAAGCATATAGGGGTAACCTTGGAAAAATCCAACCCTCAAGTACGAAAAAGAAGGAAATTGCAAGAACATACACCCAAAATCATTTACCACTGTCCATGCCTCATCTGACACTCTTCTTTGTTCCAGTTGGGGATCAAAAAGAAAAAGGAATACTGCAAAGAACACATCATTCACTCTTCTGAAATGATGAATAGAACCCTTCAACATTAACTAAGAATAGTATTGGTACACTGGGATTACCCTCCTATCCCCTTCTGATGTCAAACCTGGGAAAATCCTCATAGAGGCTGCAATGTACACTAGATAGGAAGTCATGTAGAACTTGAATGTAGTGGACACCTTCGTCAGTTGTTCGTGCTAAGCATTACTGATTTGTTCACCCCAAAAAATGATTTGCTTACCCTAGAGTATGACCTTAATGAAAGGATACATCCATTCATGAAACTGTGAAGAGGAAGACAAACCTCTTATCCTACTGAGGAGAGTAATCAGGTCACCAACTTCCTCTACAAAGTCACTTCAAGGGAAACTACGTGGCCACCTTGACAAATTTGACCTTGCAGTCTTTAGCCATTTATTGTTGATTACTTTCTTTGCCTTCTTCAGATTTTTGTCATATTCCTTCTGTGCTTCCACAAAGTCAAGCTTTAACACTTCTGTAGCAGGAGGGCACATGAACACTTTATCAATGAACTCAGGATCCAACCTGATTATCACATTGCCACTGGCGTCTACCATAGCTCTAGTATCTCTGTTATAGAAATGAGCACACTGAAGAACAAATTCTGTGTTGTGAGCTGCCATTGGGAAAGATGACACCAGATGAATATTACTGTCAATTATTTTCTTCATTGCAACACTGGGGTTGCTCGACTTGGTTCTTTCTACAAACTTAGCCATATCCACATGGCCAATCTCTGTATCTCTAATGTCATCAACATTAAAAGTGACTGAGGTGATTGGGAAAACACCTTGATATTTGTACTTCATCACTTTTGATTTCTTTGGGGACAATTCAGTCATCTGGATGAGCTATCACCAAGAAGATGTTGATGAAGAACAAAGATCCACAGAAGAAACTTCAGCAAAAAGTCATGATCGTGCAATTAGGGGAAATACTAGCAATCTGGGAAAATTGCATGTCGACGATCATGACTATGGAGACGTGCTTGAACAAGGGCTACAGTGCGAGCAGGCCAAAAATCAGAGGAAAGCGGGCTCAGAAAATTAAAAATGAAAATTTTCTAGAGTTAGGAAAATTTGGGAGAGTGTTTGCATGGGCGGCAAAATTTGCCGCCCTTGCATATGAGGGGTTTTCTTATACTTGCATCAGCGACAAATTTTACCGCCGCTACATGAGGTAAGGAGCAAATTGTGTTAGAGTGGCCAAATTCGCCGCTAATGTAGGTATGAAGGAATTTGTGAAGTTTATGTTGAAGCGGCATTTTCCGTCGACATTGCATAGGATAGAAACTGAATTCAAGGTTCAAGCAGCAAAAACTGCCGACTCCGCATGTAAGAGAAACTGAAAGATCTTCGTGTAAGGGCGGCAATTTTCACCGCCCATACACATCCACTTCAAAAAATCCTTAGTCACACAAGAAGTAAATTTCACCACTTTGTATGTGAGATAAGAGTGTCTTCGTGATGTTCCATCGACGAATATGGCTGACAACGCATATCACTAGTTACCAAGTAATGAAGGTAAGGGCGTCAAAATTTGGTGACACTGCTCATGGTAGGGTCGTCGTGTAAGGGCGGTGATTTTTGCCGCCCATACGTGATGGTATTTGGTAAATATTCAAATGGTTCTGAGGTTAGGTCAACAGAAACACCAACTTCCATACAAGTATAACCTAGGGCACATATTGGTCCGGTCTAAAACATATTCGACGCGAAGAACAAAAACAAAACTGAAACGTACAACAAACATAACAATCAGGAAAACAATATTTGACAAAGGTTTATAACCAAAAACAAAGTAAAGCCATTCAAAACTGACGAAAACCCTAGGAAAGAAAAGAAAATGATACAAAGATTTACTTGTTCAAATAGTTGGAAACCTAAGTTCGATGACGAAGAGTTCGATTGAATCCTAACTCGGCGCGCTCGAACGGTGTGAGGGAAGTCCAGTCGGTAGCTAGGAAGAATGAAATAACAAAAAGAACGGCCAAAGGTATATTTAAAACTCAAAAACAAATGTTTAATGAGTGGCACGAGTGGCCATTAATGGCACTCCAAGATCAAGATCCCAAAGATCTTGTTCGGGTGGCAAAATCGGCCGACCCCACACATGTGGCATCGAACATGCAAAAGCGGCAAAATTCACCGACAGTACATATACACATTAGAGAAATATGTAACGGCGGCAAAAAGTGCCGCCTTTACATACTTAAAGAGAAACATATGTAAGAGCAGCGAAAAATGCCGTCGTTACATATGCAATAAACAAAAACCAAAAGACATGTAAGAGTGGCAAAAAATGCCGCCATTACATATCAAAACTCAAAAATTTACTAACTCTTGAAAATGGCTAAAATTGACATTTTAATCAATTTACGACTTGAACGATCTTTGCGAATATCGAGAAACCAATTCAAGGGAATGTCACAGACCAGTTTAGAATGTCAAATGACTTCGCACGAGACCAAAGGAATCTTGTCTCGATTTGCAAACTTAGAGTGTAGATTCACGAAATGGACAAGTTTCGTGGGGGTTGTCTACAAAAACGAGCGTAGCTAATTTTGAGAACAATAGCTGGCTCTAACTGGGGAACTTCCTTCGATTAAACTTTGAAATGATTAAAGGGAGTAGAATCCAGTCTCTAAGTGCCTTCATCTATGCCATTGGGCTATAGAGTCAAGCGAAAAAGAAAAAGACACAAGACTAAACCAAAAAACACAAAAATAAAAACACAACTATACAAATGTACAATTAAACTAATCTGATACTTGAAGGATTGAAGTGCTTCAGATGTTGCCCACTGTGAGGCAGTAGGAAAGGTGTCCCATCCTAATACTCCAACAAGAAACTATTTTCACCACAGGATTGATGAATGGTGAACGGACCTCTCCACAAGGAATCAAATTTTCCATGCATTCCCTTTGGTTCTCTCCTCTTGTCCCACAACAAGACTTGATCTCCAATCTGAAACTCACAAGCCTTTGCCTTCTTGTCGAAGAGTTTCTTTACTTGACTTTGGTGTTTAGCGATACGATCCACTACCATAGTTTGCTGCTCCTCAAGTTCAGTTAGATACATGATCCTTTTATCAATATAACTATCAAAAGTTCTATCTTCTAATGCCTTTACCAACTTCAATGCTGGCAATTCCAAGGTAATTGGTATCTCTGCATTCAGGCCATATAGAAGCTGAAATGGTGACATGCCTATTGCCCTTTTGGGGGTAATTCGATCTGCCCATAAAGCATCAAAAAACACTTTATGCCAAATTCTCTGATTCTCATCTACCAGTTTCCTGATAATAGTGACCAGATTCTTATTGCTTGATTCTGCTTGACCATTTCCTTGTGGATAATAGTCTGAAGAATGGGAAAGAATTATCCCATGTTCATAACAAAATTCAGTAATTTCATGGGAAGAAAAATAAGTAGCATTATCTGCTACAATCTTATTTGGAACTAAAACTTGGAAATAATGTTTTCCTTAAGGAAACTGCATACCACTTCCGAAGTAGCATGTTTGACTGGAATGGCTTCCACCCACTTGGTAAAATAGTCTGTTACAGTGAGAACATAGTTATGTCCCGCACTCGATGGTGGATTCATAGCGCCAATGAAGTTGATGCCCCATTACTGAAAAGGTTCTTCAATAACCACTGATTTAAGAGGTAGGGCTGCCAACTTTGGTTTCCCAACAAACTGTTGACACAACTCACACCTACGTACCCAATTGTACGCATCTTGGAATAGTGTGGGCCAATAGTATCTAGCTCGCAAAATCTTGTGAGCCGTTATAGGTGCAGAAAAATGTCCTCCACAAGCAAATTGTGGAAAGACTCCAAAAGTCTACTTTGTTGCGCTTTATCCACGCAACGGAGAAATACCCCATCAAGACTCCTTTTGTACAAACCATTGTCCCAAAGGACGTAGTTAGCAGCTTTCAACTTGACAGTTCTTTTCTCCTTATAAGACAGATGAGAAGGACACTCACCATAGGTAAGGAAATGAGTGATATTTGAATACCACTCATCAGTAGTGGTGACAAAAAGAACAGTTGGTGTATCCACAACTTCTTCTTCTTCGTCCCCTGTCTCTTTTGGAACGTTATCAATGATCAATTGACACAAACCTTTACCACGCACAAGCTTGGTAGGCTTGATATCCAGATCAAATTCTTGGATCTTAGCAATCCAATTACCTCTCTTTGTTCCAAACTCCTGTTGAGTTAGGATAGATTTGACTGTTGTATTAGGCACAATAACAATAGTGTGTGAATTCAAAATATAGAACCTGAAATGCTTCACCGCTTTGACCACGGCATAAGCATGCTTCTCCATATTAGAATATTTCAATTCAAGAGCTTTGAGAGGGCAACTCATAAATGATATAGGAGATTCCACACCTTCTTCATTCTGCTGAACCAAGATAGCTGAAAGTGTGTTCTGAAGCGTAGCTGTAAACTACGAAATCTTTGGTGTAGTCAGGACAAACAAGAACTGGAGCATGAACAATAGCCCTCTTGATATCCTCAAATGCTGCTTTGCCTTCCGTAGTCCAACGGAAAGTGGCCTTACCCTTCATCATGTTGACGATGTGACGGGTTTTCTCTGCAAACTCAGGAATGAACCTTCACAGGAAATTCACCTTTCCAAACAAAGAATGAACTACAGTCTTACTAGCAGGCAGAGTAAGGCTTTGAATAGATTTGACTCTTTCCAAGTCAATTTTAGTGCCTTCTCAGGATACAATATGTCCAAGAAGTTTGCCTTTTGTAACCCCAAAAACTAACTTCTTATGGTTGAGAGAAATACCATTTTGCCGACAGCGTTCCAGAACTTGTCGTAAATGTTGCGCATGATCATGACGGTTTTTGGAGAAAACAGTCAAGTCATTGAGATACACCACGATGAACTTCCCCATCTCATCTCTGAAGGCAAGGTCCATTGCTCTCTAAAATGTGGCGCCAGCATTGATCAAACCAAAAGGCATTCTGCGATATGCAAATGTGCCCCATGGTGTGGTAAAAGCAGTTTTGAACTGATCTGCTTCATTGACCTCCACTTGGTTATACCCTAAAAAACCATCTAGCATAGATAACATTTCTGAATAGTTACTGTTTGCAATACTTGATCCATGATGGGCAAGGGGTAGTTATCTTTCAAGGAAGACTGGTTGAGATTCTTGAAATCAACACAAATATGGATTTCTTCGTTCTTCTTCCTTACGGGAACTATATTCACGATCCAAGTGGAATGATGAATTGGAAAAATTATCCTTGCATTCGAAATCTTTTGAATCTTAGAAAGGATCATACTTGATATCTTGGGGTTATATTGCCTCTGCTTTTGCTTGTGAGGCAATGATCCAGCTTTGAGGGGAATTTCGTGTTGAACCTCCTTAGGCCTGAAAGACTTCAGATCATCATAGGAGTAAGCCAAACATCAATGTAATGGTGAAGGAGGGAAATGAATTTGAATCTTTCATTAGCAGTGCAACATTTCCCAATATTGACCATTTTGGGATCCGCCTCCGAACTCAAATTTACCTGTTCAAATTCCATAGAGGAACTTGAATCCTGTTGTTGCTGCTGCTTGATATACCTATCATGCTTATCAAACAAATTTTCAAGGGAAACCAAGCCTTTTGGAATCTTATTCCCTTTCAATTGAAGAAACTCTTCGCCGGTTTGTGAATCTATCTCAGAAACATATTCCCGCGGTGGCGATTCACTACCTTCAAAGTAAAGCTCATCAAGGCTATCCATTTTTTCCAAGAAAGCAATGATTTGGTTATCACCATTGAACACCTGCCAATGGTCAGCGTTATCAGGTACACTTGGTCGGAAGACCAGCTCAATAGTGTACTTGTTCCCTTTGAAATCCTTATGAGGAACCATGAGAGTGGCGGAAACAACCAACGAATCTGCACGATCATTAAATTCTCTTGGCACTGCAGAAATGTTGAAAGCATCAAAACCTTCAATGCAAGCCCATACATGATTGCGATAGTGTCTCAATCTTTCATTTTTGGTTTGGTACAAATTCCTTACTTGACAAACCACCAATTCGGCATCCCCTTGAGCATGAATGATTTTAACACCTCTAGCACGAGCAGCTTCCAATCCGAGCAACAAGGAATTGTATTCGGTGGTGTTATTGGTATTGTCAAATTGTAACTTGTATGAAAAAGGTAAGATATCACCTTGAGGAGATATCAAAACCACTCCGGCTCCAGAACTGGTAGATGAACAACTACCATCAAATTCCAAAATCTAGACTTCATTAGAATTTGATTTTTTGGAATTTCTTTGATCAGGAGATTCCTCTTCATCAGTGAGGGAAGAATCCGGCATTAGTATACCTTCACCTGAATTTTCATCTGAAAACTCTTCTGAGTCTCCATCTGACATATCTGAGCTATCACCCAATGTACTCTCATCTGATGAACTAGAAACATCTTCGGTGGACAGGAAATAATTACCCATTCCTGAGGACTCAAACAAAATTTGAGCTTTGGGATTTGATGTTTGGGTAACAATGTATTTTGCCTCCTTCTCAGGAAGCAACTTCTACATGACACCTTTAACAGGTATCCTTGCTTTAGATAGGTCCATGTTCAACTCCCCACCTACATCTTTGCAGAAATTACGCCCAAGCAGAATACCATATGAAGCTGGAACATCAGCTACTAGGACTGTCATTTTAATCCTCTTATCTGGAAAAGCTGCAAATGCAAATTGGGCATCTTTGATTTGACCCAAAAGTGGAACTTGCTTATTTTCCATAGAGAAACACCTCCCAAAAGTTTTGGTTAAGGTGAGGCCAAGGGCATTTGCTACTTTAGCGGGCATAACATTATCAGAGGCTCTGGAATCTATTACGCAATTGCTCAATTTATGACCATTTACTAATAGGGAAACATAGAAAGGTTCAATTTTTCCAGAGGCTTCAAGGGGAGTAGTGACAAGATTATTTTGGGTAGGTTTGCTTTTTGAGGAGTCATGAGCAACTTTTGGAAACTCTTGTCCTGTAGGGACGGTCTTGTTTTTAACGTATTTAGCTAATCTATCAAATTGTTTAGGATTAGCTTGTAAATACTCAACTTCAGACATTTGAATCTTAGTCTTCCTAGCATGATCTATTATATCAAATGGCTGAAATGAATTAGAAATGAAGGAAGAAAATCCATCATTCTAATTTTTGGTAGTGATAGTACTAGTCTGAGTAGAAGTGGAAGGTACAAATTCTTTAGAGGCACTTACTTGTTTATCGCCCACCAGGTCTTTTGATTGGAAAGGTAGCGGAGTCCCTCGTTTAGTGATTGAAATTACTGGTTGAGATTCTTCTCTCGCCTTTCCTTTATCAGCTTGTAGGGTTGGCTGATTTTGGGACCTGGTAAAGACAGCATATGCTCCTTCACACACTTCTTTTTCAGCTTCGTCTTGGTAATTCAAAAAGCTGATGGTAGAGTCGCTAGCTAATTCTTCTTCTCCTTCTGTGAAGAGATTAGCACTATTTTCATAGTCCAACTCGGGTTGGAAAAAAAGTTCATTTTCAGCTTCATAATAGCCAACTTCTGAGTTGACCGGCGCTACTTCTATGGCAAGTTTCCCCTGTGTAGGCAGAAGATGATTGTGCTGTCCTTGATTTCCAGTAGCGTTGCCTTGATATGAATTATTTGGAAATGTCCTCCTTGGTATATCCCGATAAGGAGGGGCAGACATACCTTGGGACATTTGTCTCTTCAGAGCTAGCAATTCATTTGCTAGCTTTTGCACCATAGGGTCCGTGGTGCTTGTGGAAGAATTCTCAGTAGAAGAGGAGCTTTTATTTCTATTAGAATCCCTTCTTATCTTACCCGCAAGGATAAGATCATCTTCCACTTCAATTGCCAAAATTTGAGCTACAGCAAGATCTGCAGGACCGGCTCACCTTAACAGAAAGCTCACCTTAGGAAGTTGTGTATTGATAAAGAAACACTTAAGATTCTCCACTGTTGGCTCAGCGGTGGTGGGAATCCTGTTTCTCAACTTATTGAACTTAGCGATGAAGTCTTGCATAGGTTCATGAGGTTCTTTTTTCATTTGTGTTAGCTGTGCCAACAATGCATGCACATCTTCCGCAGGTTTAAACCTAGCTTCGAACTTGGTTTTGAGAGTATTCCAGTTCGTTATGGTCTGAGCTCGAAGATGATAGAACCAGTCTGCAGCAACACCTTGCAATGTTTCTACAAAAAGTCGTATAGCTACATCTTCATGCTCGACACCTATCACACCATAGGCTATACAGAAAACTGCAATGTGTTCATCAGGATGAACCTTCCCATCACCATAGAATTTGGGGAAATTCTTTCTTGAACTATGAGGTAGTTCGTGCAATGGTGGGGTTAAATTTAGAGGACCAAAAGTATTACTCCAAGGGCCTTGGGTGACCTGACGCACTGATTAAAAGGTGGGATAACAAATCTTTGTGAAGTATGAACAGACAAAACTTTGCTAGCACTAGAACTAAAAGTTTCACCTGGTATTGGGGACCTGGCGTTGGTAGGAGGAAAACCCCTAGTACGCTGAAGACGAGGTCGTGGAGGCAAGAGTCCAAAATTATTTTGCTGCATCAATTCAAATGCAGGATCAATAATACCTTGAGCTCTCTTGCTTCTGGTATACCGTGAATCTGCCAGAATGTAGTATGCTCAACACAATTTTGCAACAAATGGAAAAGAACTGAAAATGCTTCAACTCGGAGCGTGAGGCTTCAAGTTGCGCGTTCCTTCCCTAGTAGAGTCACCAAAAAATGTTGGTGGATATTTTGTCTTCAACTAACTGGAGGCAAAATGGTTATATCAACCACAGTAGAATGAGATAAATCTCTCCTCTCAGCAAGGGTAGGTTCCCTATCAATTATTACAACTTTATTTTAATCTAAAAACTAACTTGGGGGTAGGATCATACCATCCATTTCTCTTTTTTCAGAAATGATGTTTACAATATATTATGATTTCAACAAAATTGATATAATGCCAAAAACTATGAATTACCACAAAATCCATGGAAACACAAAGTCTTCCATTACTTTGTTCACCAACGAAAAATAAAATGATTCAGAGTAGAGTGCAGCCCAAAGTCTTCACTATACGCTAAGATGGGATAAATAGATTAAAGATAACAACTTGCAGCACAAAGTCTTCAAGTTATTTCTCATTCACAAACACAACACAATTCTCACAAATGATTTTATAGCTCAAAGTCTATTAAAATCAGATTTAGAATACTCCTTAATCACTTGAAATAAACCCTCACACTTCAATTACTTATCAAAGATAATATGATAGCAAAGACATAATAACAATTCTATCACAAAACAAATCACTCCAAGACAAATATTGGAATTCAACTTGCTCTCTTGTATTGATAAATATTTGAAAATTGATTTACACAAATAAGCACAAAGTCTCAACTTGCTTCTCAATATCTGCAGAGTTTTTGCTACAATAGATAAAAGATAATATTTACAAAAGAGGCCCTCTTTATTTATAGGGAGAGGCCTTGAGAAAATTTAGGAAAAAACCTAACTACTTTGACTTATTCAAAAATAGGAGTCCTTATTGACTTGGGACTTCCTATATTTCTACATGTAATTACATATGAAAAATGTACATGTAAAAATGTCCAAAATTGTTTTGAAAGTACATCTGAAAAATAGAAAATAAACTAAGGAAAAACTGCTTCAATTTGTGTCGCCACTTTTCCTCATATGACTATCATACATAGTGAAAGCCGCTTGCATCCCAATGCTATTCGGGTTGAACGTGTTCCTAAAGATCATCTTGGCTCTCACTATGGCATCTCTCACTGTAGTGACTGATTTTGCATGACCAGTTAACTTGGTTTTTAGATTATCCAAAGTTAACTGGTTGTCCAAAATATTGTCCACAGAAGTCATTGAAAATGTTTTATCTTCGAACTCTTTCTGGAACATGTCTTCAAATTCCCGAACCATTTCTTCTGCAGAAAGAAATTGGTTGTCCTGTGATACCAGCTTACAAGGCAACTCCTCCAACTTATGCAAAAGGTTGACATCACTTTGTTCACTGATTTCCTTTGCAACTTCAAGATCATTGATCAAATTTCTAAGCATACTGCTCCTATACATCAAAGCCTCCTTTGTTTCTGTATAAGAATCCCTATTAGAGATGGTGCCAATTGATATTAGGGTGCTTATTTTCAATTTCCTCATCTCTGCCCATTTATCATGAGTATTCTCTGTGCGTTCAATATATTGAGAAATAGTATCAATGAGATCATCAAGTTCTACTCTTATTTTCCTCATTTTATCTGTTTTCTCAGATACGTTTGTGAGCAAAGAGACTCCTTGTGCACGCATCCTATCTAAGTACTCTTCAAGTACTCTCCCTTTGAGATGAGTCCTTTCCGCTTTCTGAATGATGGGGTCTTCTACAGTAACAGCCTCTGGAGTAACTGCTTCTGAGTTCAAAGTGATTTTTCTTATCACCGCAGTTAGCTGTTCTACCATTGCCTTGTAGTGATCCTTCATTTCTTTTTCCCTGTCAAACTTTTGGATTAGGATGTCCATGGCTAACTGCATATCATTTTTAGCGCTTTCATGGGTTATTTTGCCCAATTCAACTCTAGAAATAGAGTAATCATCCATATCAAAATTCTCCATGGTTGCATCCTGTGGAGGTTTGGTAATCTCCAGAAATTTATGTCCCTTATCCTCAAGCATTCTTGAAAGAATCTTTGGTTTCTTCGGGGCCTTAGGCTTTGCAGGTACCAGCTTAGTGAAATCAAAGTCATCTGGGGAGATGGCTTACTTTTTCCTTTTTGGCATGTAAGTTGATAACCAAGGTGGGAGTAGAGAAGTACTCACATTGGGATCCATTCCTATTGCAGGTGTTCCTAAAACTGTACTTGTACTGGTAGTAGAAACAATAGGCGGGGTGTTAGTAAAAACTGCACCTGTTACATTTGCACTAGAGACTTGCTCAGTATTCATTACAAAATGATCAAAAATGGATGCATCCCCAATATCAAAAGACGAAGAAGACAAACTAGGAATAGACACTGAAGAATGGAGAACATCTTCAAAAGTGTTTTGAGGATTATCAAAAAATATTTTAGAAGGAGAGGGAGATTCAGAAGAGGGAATTTGCGAAGTTTATGTTGAAGTAGCATTTTTTGCCGACATTGCATAGGATAGAAACTGAATTCAAGGTTCAAGCGGCAAAAATTGCCAACTCTGCATGTAAGGGCGGTGATTTTCGCCACCCATACACGTCCACTTCAAAAAATCCTTAGTCACACAAGCGGCAAATTTCACCACTTTGTATGTGAGATAAGAGTGTCTTCGTGATGTTCCATCGGCGAATATGGTTGACAACACATATCACCAGTTACTAAGTAATGAAGGTAAGGGCGTCAAAATTTGGCGAGATTGCTCATGGTAGGGTCGTCGTGTAAGGGCGGTGATTTTTGCCGCCCATACGCGATGGTATTTGGTAAATATTCAAATGGTTCTGAGGTTAGGTCAACAAAAACACCGACTTCCATACAAGTATAACCTAGGGCACATATTGGTCCGGTCTAAAACATATTCGATGCGAAGAACAAAAACAAAACTAAAACATACAATGAACATAACAATCAGGAAAATAATATTTGACAAAGGTTTATAACCAAAAACAAAGTAAAGCCATTCAAAACTGATGGAAACCCTAGGAAAGAAAAGAAAATGATAAAAAGATTTACCTGTTCAAATAGTTGGAAACCTAAGTTCAATGACGAAGAGTTCGATTGAATCCTAACTCGGCGCGCTCGAACAGTGCGAGGGAAGTCCAACAGGTAGCTAGGAAGAATGAAATAACAAAAAGAATGGCCAAAGGTATATTTAAAACTCAAAAACAAATGTTTAATGAGTGGCACGAGTGGCCATTAATGGCACTCCAAGATCAAGATCCCAGAGATCTTGTTGGGGCGGCAAAATCAGCCGACCCCGCACATGTGGCATTGAACATGCAAAAGCGGCAAAATTCACCAATAGTACATATACACATTGGAGAAATATGTAACGGCGGCAAAAAGTGCCGCCTTTACATACTTAAAGAGAAACATATGTAAGAGCGGCGAAAAACACTGTCGTTACATATGCAATAAACAAAAACCAAAAGACATGTAAGAGCGGCAAAAAATGCCGCCATTACATATCAAAACTCAAAAATTTACTAACTCTTGAAAATGGCTAAAATTGACATTTTAATCAATTTACGACTTGAACGATCTTTGCGAATATCGAGAAACCAATTCAAGGGAATGTCGCAGACCAGTTTAGAATGTCAAATGACTTCACACGAGACCAAGGGAATCTTGTCTCGATTTGTGAACTTAGAGTGTAGATTCACGAAACGGACAAGTTTCGTGGGGGTTGTCTACAAAAACGAGCGTAGCTAATTTTGAGAACAACAATTCCCCTAAGTTCACCCATTCTATCCATCAGATGCGTCTTCTCCTTAACCAGTTTCTTTATTTAATTTATGATAACAACAGCTTGACATTCTTGGTTTACCAGAGAGATAGTAAGAGGATCAAACTTCTGAGATAGGTTTGTCAATTTTTCTTCTTGTTCTTTTATCTTCTTCTCAATGTCCTCTGTAACTCTAGGCCAAGATAAACAAAATTTATATATATCTCCTCCATCTTTAAGAGCATTTTCAATTCTCTTTATGCCAATATCTAAGGTTCTTCTATCATTGTTAATTAGTCCTTGTACTTCATTGAATGTTTTTCCAAAGAACTCTTTTCGGACCTTAGTTTCTACCAATTTTTCTAAAGATTCAAAATGAGAATTTACAGAGTTAACCAAGTTTTTTAAATTACCACATGGAGAGGAAGATGCATCCTTTTGATATGTGGGCATGATCTTCTCTAGTATTCTGGATGCAATATTCAGCAGTTCACTGTCCTCCATATGAGATTTTAGAAGTTTTTCTTTTGCTTTGGCCTGAGCAAAAGATGCTATCTTCATTATCTGAACTAGAGAGAGACAATCCAGATTCAGTGGCCCTTGAATCAACTCAGGTTCATCCAGCTCCATCATTTATTTATCCAAGAAAGTCTACACTATCTCTGCAATGTCTCTTGCTGGTGATTCAAACTTCTTTCCTTTAGAGATATCAGGACTAACTAGTTTGGGTATGCCATCACCAACCTTTTCTGCTTGTTCTTCTTCTTTTGCCTTATCCTCTTTCTCTTGATTCTCCTTCTCTTCTCTTCTTCCTTCCTCTTCTTCTTCAATGCCCAGAAGATTTGTCTTGGCAACTGTGGGATCCGGAGAAGTGACATTACCAGAGTTTACTTCTTTGTGAACTTTCTCTTCCAGAACAGAGGAGTCTAAGTCTTTAGATTTCTCTTCATCTATTTTCTTTAATCCTTCGACATCCTTGTTAGAGAATTCTTCGTTGATTACTTTTAATCCTTCAACATCCATGGTAGAAGGCTCTTCATTTGTTTCCTCTACAATAGGAAGATTAAATCTCTTCAAGGCATTCTGGAGAATTTCTTTTGTTTCATTTGCTATTTGGTCAGTTTCTCTAAGCATGAGTTTATTCATCCGGGACTTGCTCTAGAAATCATCTTTACAATCCTTGAAAACCATGTCCATTTGTTTTGGAGTGATAGAAGGACATAGCTGTATCACTATCTGCTCCCGAATCTCTAAGTCTTTTGCCTTTGCATTCTCTTTTCTTAGCTCCAATACTTCTTCTAGTCTCTTAGGAATTAATGAAATTATTTCAATGAATGCTTTTTTATAGATATTCAAATACCTGACAGTTGCCTCCTCAAGTATTTTCTTGTCTACATCATTGTATTCATCATAAAATTTTGTCACCGGCTGCAGGTTTCCGTCCACAGTGATTTCTTTGATGATGTTTTCAATTGAGAGAGTGGGTTTCTCAACAAATTCTTCTATTTTCTCTTCCTCATTCTTATTACCTGACAACTTTTCGGATGTTCTTTTCTTCTTCATTCTCTTGACTTCCTCATTTGATTGTCTCTTCATCATCCTTTTGGCTCACATATGTTCTTGTGGCCTTGGTCTTCATTCTCTTTTCTCTTTTACCAGATGGCTTGTCTTCCAGTTTTGTGGTTCTTGAGTTTTTTGGAGTATTAGGAGCCGAACTCCTAGAAGATCTTGTTTGAGAGGAGGCTACCACCGGAACACTTTCCTTCTTTGCTTCTTGCCTTTCTTTTTTTATTTTCTCTAATTTTTCTCTATTAGCATCTACTGCCTCTTTTGTTATGCCAAACCTTTTGGCAAGTTCTTCAACTTCCTTTCTTACTTTTCGCTTTACCTCAAGCTGCCTTAATTCAACATGTATTTTTATGCTTAGCTCTTCAAAGGTGCCAAACCTTTCTACTTCAGTGTCTTTAGGTTGGCTCAACAAGTGTTAAACATGTACCTCCAAAATGTTTCCATCGACCTCATATCCCATGGGCATTATCCACATAGTTCTTGGCTCAACTGCCTCCATTAGACATTGATCAGTGTCAACCATGAAGTAGACTGTGTCTTTGTATTTTTCAACTATTGACTATGGTATTCTCTCTCTGGCATGCATCATGCTTTAGAAATTCTTGAAGTAACCCCAGAGAGCTGAGTTTTGGGCTTGAGCATCACCAAGTCCATACATGTAATCTCTAATTTGAATTGCAACAGGTTTATCATTTTGCCAGACCCAACCCTTTGATCCAGGTAGCTCATTCATATAGTAGAAAAATAGACACAATATTAGACTGCCATATTTGAAAGAGTTTTTCTTATCTTTCTTGATCTTCTGCAAGTTTTCCATCAGTTGACTTAGTAGAACCTCACACAGATCATAATCTGCATTTTCCTTCAACATCTAATATGCAACATAGATTGTTGTACCAGACACAAAATTTTCCCTACTTGAGTGGTAGATTTTGTAGGCAATTATCATTGAAGCAAACTTGACATCCGGATCTATGATGTCATCTATAGTCATTGCTCTTTTGTCAAATTTTGATCCGATGGCTTCAGTTACCGTTTGGTTCTTTATAGATTTGAGTGCGGGTAACCCACCAGTTGAATGCAGTCCGGTCACAACCTTGATGGCATCTTTGGTTATCTTGAATGGCCTCATTAGCCACATAAAATTATCATGCATCCTACCTAGAACATACCGGACCCATTTGTCTTCTACAAAAGATAGAAAATGTATGTAATGTTCGAAGTGTTTGTCCCTTAGGGTCTTGAATTCAAGTCTGAGTTCAAAATTCTCATCTATTAACTATTTTTGATAGATGTCGATTAATTTTGAGTCTCCAAAATCTTCAATGTTTGCATGCATATAAACCCTAATATCTTCTACATGCAAGACACCATGTGGAATACTGGAAAATGCACCCAAGGGATCAACTTCTAGTGACTTGTAAGGCTGTTTCTTGAATTTTGGTCTCGGCCTTTCAGAGATATTAACAACCATTGGAGTGGCCATTCTAGAAAAGAAATCCAGAGAGAATTTGTAGAAGGAAGTACCTTTTCATGCCTTAGGGTTTGAAGCAGATGTCAGAGCGATTTTTTGTTTGAATTCGATCTTCAGCTTGAACTTGAGTAAACTGGAGGATCTCTTCTCGGAGCTCTTCTTTCTTCTTCATGAGTGCAAGTGTGTAAATAATGAGTGAAAAAACCCTTTTATCCTTGCACAAAACCTAATTCCCTTTTGTAATAAATGCACAAACTTTTAAGTCATCTAGTTGCCTTGCTTCTCAAGTGAGCTTTTCATGAATCGCCTTGCAGATCTTCAAACTAGCACCTTAGTGTGTTGATAACACCTAGGTGTCTTAAAGACTTTCCTCTGGATCCACAGATCAGAGTATTGTATTTGCAGATCATATCGGACCAATTTGTATTGCTCTGTTAATATTGGATGGTTGCCGGAACTGGATCTACTCAAGTGGTCATAAACCTTGTGAAATTTCATGTGGACCTCTCACATTCTGACTAAAAGTTCTTTGGAGAATTTTCTAGGAACCCTTTAATCCGCAACATTAGATGTTTACTCAATGTGCCGAATTTAGGCACTTACTAACTGGCTGGGGGAAAATGATTTTCTCTGTAGCTCCCCCTGAGCCAGATCTCACTTTTTAGTTTCTGGAAGGATTATCAGCACCAGATTCAGGTGCGGATCTATCTCCAATATTCATTGTACTCTTCTTTACCCAAATCTTTCTCATCTCCTTTTGAACTTCATCGGCATTTACTTTACCTTTGCCTTTATCTTGTTTCTGATCATGTTCCACCAGACCTTTTCTATTTTGATTTCTGCTTCTGTAGAATCTGGCTATATGACCGGATCCATTGCAATTGTAACACACAACATTTCTTTGCTTATTTGAATGATATCCTCTTGATCTGCACTCATTAGCCATATGCCCAATTCTATTGCATACAAAGCATCTACCATTGAAAGAATTGTTTATTTTCATATTTTTACATTCATGAGATTTGTGACCATACCTTTTGCAACTAAAACATTGACTGGAGAAGGATGGATTGATCTAATTCACTCTGTTTCTGCACTGAATTGCTTTATGACCAAATTTGTTGCAATTGAAGCAGTATCCATTGAAAGATGGATATCTTTGAGCATTTGGTTGCCTTATTGGAGGTCTTCTAGGCTTGTTTCTTTGATTTTCTGATCCAAAGTTCTTTTGACCGGATCCAGAGCTTTCACCTTTCTCATATCCCAAGCCATGCTTATCATCTACCCTCTTTTGACTTTCAAGAAGAACTTCAAGTTGGGCTGAGATTATCTTGAATTTTTCTTTGTATTCATTTGCAGATTGAAGATCTTGTTTAAGAGTGTCAATCTGGCTCTCAAGTTATTCTTCATTGTATCTGGCTTCTTCAAGATTAGATTCAAGATGTCTGATTATTCTTTCCATTTTGTGGCAGTCCTTTTTTTTCTCCTTGAGGGATTGTTTTAGGTTATCTTCAGTCTTTCTTTTCTCTTCAATTTCTTGGGTGAATTTCATAACCCCTAATTCCATTTCATGTCTTATCATAATGACTTCTTTTGATAGCTTTTCACATAGCTTAGTTTTCTCATTTAGATCCTCATCAGTATTATTGGCTTCATTCTGATTTTCTAGTTTCTAAAGTAGTTCCTTTCTCTTTTTCACAGAATTATTGAGTTTTTCTTTCAGCTCATTGATGAAATCATCAGCTTCCTTGAGTCGCTCTCTCAAATTATTGACCTCAAAGTGGGATTGTTCAAGATCATCTAGGGCAGACTGAAGTTGTTCTTTCATACCATATGTATCCATTGAGATTCCCAAATCCTCCTCAAGCTGTTAGGCTTTTTTCTGAGGGACTTACCTCTGATACCAATTGTTAGAAACAATGCAGATAACTGAGAGGGGGGTGAATCAATTATCTTATAACTTTTCTTCTTTTTACTTTCTTTTCTTATCTTAACATCTAGTGTTATATCAAAACATGAAAGCAAAGGCAACCATAAGAACTGAAAATGAAATTAACACACAACACAAGGATTTTTACGTGGAAACCCTGTTAAGGGAAAAACCATGGGGTGACTAACCCAAGATTGTATTCTCTGTTAAAAGAATAAGGAGTACAAATTTGGCACTTGCCAATTAGGGCTCACTGCCCGAGCACACTGCTCACAAGAGGCCCACTGCCTATAAGAGACTCACTATCTACAAATGCTTACAGATGATACCAAAGTGTTTGAACTGATGAACAACATCCACACATGCAAGAATTCAGTTCTGATTAGGCATTGTATACTGATCTGGCACATTTAATTCTTCCTCTACTCAATATCACTCTTTAGTCATATTCTGGATCCAGATCTTTATTTTCACACTTCCTTCTATATTTTCTTCCACTTTCTCCATATGTATTTTTTACAAGCTTGAATCCATCGAGTATACATATCCGCATCAAGGATTTCCAACAACTTCATAGTTGGCAACAAGAACACTTGAGATATTTGCAAGTTTATGTTCTGTCAGCTGAATCCTTGCTTGGTTGATGATGTGCATCAAAAAATTAGACATAGAAGTCATTAATCATGTCGGCCAATAATGTATAATGCCACAAATTTCTTGATCAACACTTTTTATACATCTGGATTGAAGTCTGGTACTCTGTCGGCCAGTTCTTCCTTTGTCTGCTCTGTTTGACTGGAACCCAACACTCAGAAGCTCATATGTTTTTCATGCTTTATCATCAGAGGCTAAATCTCTAGAATACAATAGTCATTATACCCTTCTTGACTTGTCCAAGTCCACAACTTACTGAGTTACACCATCTGAGAGATCCGGACCTGATTGTCGGACCATGTTGCATACTCTGTTCTTGTCCACCAGACCAAAACAATCTTCACTCTGACTTCCGGTATAGGCATATTATGTACTGCAGATGTGTAGAATAGACTTTGTTGCTATAAATGACAACACTTATGAAGCCACATAGTGTCTCTTGCCAATAGCCCTTGGCCCCATTTGTCATGATACCCAAGGTTCATTCTATCAGGATGTTGAATTATGATGTAAGATGTCCTAAATGCACACTAAAGACCTGGGAGCTAAACCTTTTGAGGGAAAATTCCCAAAAGGGACATTTTCTAATGTTAAATTTAGCCCCCACTTTAATGTATGTATAAATGTGAGGCCAATACATGCATTAAAGCACAACAAACATTCCAAACATGGAGAAGACACATCAAGCACATTGAAGACAATGACAGACACGCAAAACACAGAGAAGATAGTTATAGTCACGCAAAACATGAAGAATACATTGAATGCATAGAAGACACATTAATGCATGGAAGACAAGAATGATTTCTTTTCTTTTTCTCATATATATGAAATGCAAATGCAAGTAAATGAAAGTAAACAAACCTCCCATAATATAGGATGCACTCATTGCACAGGTCTTTAAACTGTATATGGGGCAACACACACGCAAGACACACAAAACCTTCCAAAATGTAGGATGCACTCATCGTGCAGGTCTTTAAACTGCATATGGGGCAACAAACACGCCACACAAAGCAAGCACACCAAAACACACACTTTGAAGACATGGAGAAAACACGTCAGACAAGCAATGGAGTGTCCCTATTTCTAGGTTCAACACCATCTCAGGCACATTACAGGCACACATCGATGATTGGGCTTTGCCACAACAATCACCGAAGACACGCTTAAGGGTTGAGTTAGTCACAGAACCGCTCCCTGCCTTTGTAGAGGACTTTTGAAAATGACAGGATGGTGCAATCTGCTCTGAGAAATACACCACCCCTGCCTCTGCAGAGGGCTTAAAAAAAAGGATATGCTCGATATCCCACCTCCGCAGAGGGCTTACATGATTGATTGATTTCAAAAAAACTCAGGATATAGGATGCACTCATCATGCAGGTCTTTAAACTACACCTAAGGAAAAACACATTGCTAACATCTACAACAGACAACTTACCTTATATGCCCCACCTTAAAGTGGTTGATATCATCCATCAATATCAAGCACGTTAAGGTAGGAAGAAAATACACAAGGGAACATAGTCTTTCATAAGGCCCATGCCCCCTGGAGGTGACATGTACTTTATGATCGCCAAATGTTCCCACAAACACATCCCTGCAAGAACATGTTAGTGTCTACAAAATCATGATAAACAAGAACATCAATGCATATGAAATCTGAGGCATGCAAGACTCAACATAGACAAAGTGCATGGAGCAACAGTATTGTTATGATTTGTAAATGAGATAGAACACCATCAAAATCACTACACGGAAAGCACAAGTGCTTCCACTAGCCAAGCATCATATAAGATATACAACCCCATCGTCATATTAGGAACTAAGTCCAATTTTTGATTTCTCGCGAAAGGGACGCTAGGTTCGCATTAGTATAGAGGTTTTTCATCATCCGCCCGCTAGATAGAAACACTAAAGGAAGGGAAATAATAAATAAGAGAGGAGAAATAAGTGTCTTAGGGATAGTCACGTAGGAGGGTGCCCCCAGGTCACCAACCGCAACGCTATGTCCGCAAGACACAACACACAACCATGAAATCAGAGAGAGAGGCAATATAGAAGAATGATGATACAAATAGAAGGTCACAACAGAGGCGGTCTCCTGGTATCTCGGACCTTACAAGAGAATCAAGGGTCATCCTAGGAGGCCTAAACAACACATAACACATCATGGGGGAAGCACATCATGAGAGAGAGAAAGGGTTAGAGATACTCACTTGGTAGGATCTTTATATCAAATTTTGGAACTCGTAAACCTCTTGGAGAGGTAATCGATCATGCTAAGTGCAAAGTTTGAGTGGTTCTTATGAAAGTATTATTTATTATCATATGATCCTGGTTTTGTGATTCCATGTTGAAGTGAGACTTTTTGTTGCTTATGAGGGGGAGAGCCACTGTTATTTCCAACTGCTGACAATCGTCTTACTCTTTTGCGATTTTTAACAAATTTTTGTTGTTGAATATTTCTAACACAGTAACATGAATTATCCTGTACCTTCTCACTCGTCTGTATTGGTTGTTCTACTTATTTTTCTGGTGCATTTTGGTTATCTCCCGATCCTTATAAGGATAACAGAGGAGGAACCTCGGCATAAATTCCTTGTCTTCATGGACGAGGTGCATTATCCACTTGCTTCTTATCCACTTAGATCATACCCACAATATTATCATAGTCTAAATAATCATCGTCATCTATTTCCACTAAACCTTGTTCCATCATATTGGTATCAGTATGTTTAGGGAATGGATTAGTAAAGATTTGTAAATTCTGATTCGGTGGAGCAACCGATTTATTTTTGTTATCATTCACACCTAATACTTGGATGATATTCAAATCAATAAGGTGTTGTATCTCATGTTTAAGATGCATACATCATTCAGTATCATGTCCTTGTGTCTGATGAAAATGACAAAAGGCATTAGCATCGAAGTAAGGTCCTTGTGCTCTACTAGGATCGACAAGCTTAATCAGGGGAAGCTTTAGAATGTTTTTACTCACAGCTTGATTCATGATAGAATGATAAGACTCTGATATCAGAGTAAACTTTCTTGGTTGATATGATGTCTTCTTTGGATTTGTGATAGCAGACACATTAGAAAAGTTGTTTGTATTTGGTCCATTAATCTTGATGAAACTCCTATTGTTATTATTTCTCTTAAAGTTGTTTTGTGATGATCCACCCATGGATTGACTAACTTGAGCCGATGAGTTTTGTTTTTCATACTGACTAGACGAAAGTTGGTAATCATGAAGGGTGGTGCACAAATGTTGAAAAGAGTTATACCTCATCAAGAGGATCTTATCACAGATATGAGGTTGTAAATTTGTAATAAATACCTTCTAAACATCTTCATCTTTCATATGATATTGAATTTGTGTATACAACGCTTGATACTGACTAATAAACTTAGTTAACTTCTCTTTCGGACCTTGCTTACAGTGAACCAAGTCAATTAAGAAGACTTGGGGTCTGATGTTTGCTTGAAAATGTTGTAGCAATTGATTAATCAACTGCGAAAAGGAGTGTATTGAATTCAAAGGTAAAGAGCAAAACCATTCTAAGGCAGTATCTTTGAGAGATCACGGGAAACGTTTTGCTAACAAATCCTCTTAAAAATATAAATCACTACACATAGCTGTGAATGCTACCACATGAATATTAGGATCACCTTTTCCACCATATTTTTTAAAGCGAGGAGTCTCAAACCTTTCGGGCATAGGAGTTCTTAAGATTGGATAGGAAAGGGGATTACGAGCATGATATGTTGGTATATTGGGCTAAAAAGAATTTGTCAGATTTGTTACCTTTTGTTGTAAAGTAGTCATGCCTTGCAAAAGTTGGTTTAGGATGGTATCATTGGGAGATGCGGTTTGCTGCAAGGAGTTGGAACCAAAGTGAGGAGGTGAATGAGCATGAGATACGATAGGTGGAGGCTAAGAATATGTCAATGGTGGTTGGAAATAATGGTAGGTGGAAGATGGTTTCAAGTAGGTAATAGGTGGCTGGAAATGAGTGGAATAGATAGATGGTTGAGAACAATTATGCATAGAGGAGGTCCCGTTAGGAACCAAATTCTGATAATCAAATCCCACGACTTTGTAACTAGTGCCATTAGATACTCCAATACTAGTGGTAGCATTACTACAAGCATTCACATCAGTTGTTAAAATTGTGGATGTAAAAGTGGATATTACCGTAGTCGGTATAGGTGCTGATACTTATGTGTGAGATGGTGACAAAGTGTTATTAATCACTTTTACACATTCAATCACTGGCATGATATTGGTTTATACAATATGTGCTAAACCATGGATTGCATTAACACCATCTTGTCCTTCTTTTATCAATTCTCTTACATGGTGAATCACAAGTACAACTTCTTCAGCTATCCTCTCAGTTTGCACATAGTCTTGGAATTCAGCTAGGTCTTTGTCTAGTTTATTTATTTGCTCATCAGATACATATCCTATCAGTATCATCAACATCATGAAAAGTTTTCTCTTCCATTGTACTTGTGATAGGTGTAATGCCTTGTAACATTTGTGTCTCTCCTTTTGTAAAGAAGGTGTTTAATGTACCAACTTCTTCAAGAGAACTAGATCCCATGTGTCTTATGCTTCTTATTAAAGGAATGTTTCTCTTAGGGCAGTGAGTTATTAGACTCATGCAAATCTAGGATGACGACAAGTTAAAATATAGTGAAAATATGCTAAAACATGCGATTTTTCACCAAATCTCAATGCAAAAGAGCATGACAAAGGGTGTTGTGAGAAAAATGATGATGGAAAGAAAATTATATCAGTAATGACAGCCACTTAATGCCAAAATATCCGTCACAACATGCTTTTAGTGCCACTCAAGGTCAAACCCTAGTGAAAATGTAGCAAAAATAAACAATTTTTCAGAGTTTTTCAATTTCAAGACCTAGAAAAAGGTGTGTTGTAAAGAATTTTAGGAGGTGTAGAAAAAAATACTGATGATATCAGTCACCTCAATCCATAAAATTTGTTACAACACACTTGGAGTGCAAACTAGGCCAAACCCTATGGCAAAAATAGCAAAAATGTGTAGTTTTTCACCAAATTTTCAATACAAGAGCCCGTTAAAAAGGTGTTGTGAAGATTTTTAAAGGGGAATAAAATTATTACTCTAATAACAGCCAATTGGTGCAAAAATATTATTCACAACACGCCTATGGTGCAAATTTAGAGAGTCGATAAGGCCAAATCTAGTGAAAATCAATGTTTTTGTAGCCCTAGGTTTAAGATCTTGACACAAAATGCTATATGAATGTTTTGAAATCTCACATATGATGAAAATTACATTCTCTCAGATCTAAAAATGGTTTTCATGCTCTAACATGCAAAATGCAAGTGCAAATCTAATGAAAAATCAATGAAAATGCTAGTTTTTGTTGACTTTTTCTATGCAAAAATGCAAATTTTTAAAATCTAAATGCAAATTGTTCCAAAATTCAAGACTACAACCAAATGAAAATTTGAATGAGTCTCTAAAATCAGTAGAAAAATTTGAAACAAGATTTTACCTACAAACCCTATATTTTGGAATTACTAGGTTATATGCAAAATTCACAATTTTCAACAAAACCCTAGCAATTTTATGATGAAAATGCAATGAAAGATATTGGATATTTGTAATTTTATGTAATTTAAATAAGATCTAATGCAAAAATTAGAAATTTGATGAAATTCAAATTATTTCATGGAACACGCAAACCCCAGAATGCAATTTTTTCCAATTTTTCAATTTTTTTGTAAATTTTCCAATGCAATAAGATGAATGATACTATGAATGAATCAAAATAAATGTAAATCTGAAGCAAAACACTGAGCAAGGTGCAAATAATTCCAATAACACAGGTTCACCAAAATGTAAAGGGTGATTTTTGGATGTTTAGTTTTTGATAGTTTTGGTGTATATCCTCCTTTCACCCTTACATTCAAGGACCTAGGGTCGAGTTGCAATGTACTATCATACCCTAGGTCACTATTGATATGTAGGGAAACTTGGATTTTTATGATTAGATTGACAATTTCCTTCTCTTCTGCTCAACTATACCTTAAAACCTTAATTATGCAAATACGACAGTAAACAGATGAATTACGGAAAATGCTTTTGTAGAAAGATGTAAAATACCAAATAATAATGTATTTATTTTTGGGGTTTCGAGGCAGAAAAGTCAGGGACTAAAGAGCAGGCACCCAAGTCCAGTGCCCTATATTTTGTTGAGATCTGGAAATAAGGTCTGCAACCTGTATCTGTTGTATTAGAGATTTTCCCGTTGCAAAACTTTGAGAACTAATGAGCAGGCGCCCAAGTCCAGGTAGCTGTTTCTTTCACTGATCTACAATCCCAACACTTTTTTGTACCCTCCTAGAACTCCACTTTGTCTGCAACTCCAACCTATAACCTGCAATCATAAAAACTTTGGGAGGGGGTTGTGGTGTTTATAGGCTTGCCTCAGTCAAGCCCCGGAGAGACATTCAAGCCTTTCGAACATCATTGTCAGATAGAGTGTGTGCCTTGGGAGGCATAGGCAAAAACCAAATGATAAATACTCAATAATGACAATAGATATCACCTTGTAGTGAAGATCTCATGGGAGGAAGAAGCTCTTCATTTCATGAGGAGATAGATGCTCAAATATACAAACACAAACACATAGACAACACAAATCTGCTCTTGTAACACAATGAAAGCCTTGAATCACCTTTAGGATGCATAAAGTTCACAATAGCCATCTAGTTTACAAATGAATGCCTAAACATGCTTATATATGCAACTACAAACATTCCCTCCAAGATTTCGTAAATTCAAACTTACCGTGTCGGCCTAGGGACCAAATAACGGTCATAAACTGACACTTCAAATTTGGGCCTGACCCAAAATAGGGCAGGACTAGGGTGCAGGCGCGCAAGTCCTCCCCCTATTTTAGATAGGGTTAGGTTCAAGGGGTCCCCCTAGGCCCCATTTGTCATGATACCCAGGGTTCATTCCATTAGGATGTTGAATTATGATGTAAGATGTCCTAAATGCATACTAAAGACCCAGGAGCTAAACCTTTTGAGGGAAAATCCCCCAAGGGGACATTTTCTGACATTACAGTTATGTTAGAAAATGCCCCCTTGGGGCTTTTCCCTCTTAAGGTTTAGCTCCCGGGTCCTTAGAATGCATTTATAACATCTTACATAATAATTTTGACTCCCGATGAGAAAACCCTGAAGTCTTATGGAAACTAGGACCTAGGGGGTGCTATTTTGATGATCCCTGAACAAAAATGGGAGGGTGGACTTGGGCGCTAGTGCCCTAGTCTTGCTCTATTTTGGGTCTGCCCTAAATTTAAATGTCAGTTTTATGACCGTTATTTAGGTCCTATGCCGACATCTCAAGTTTGAATTATGAAATTCTTAGCGGGAATCTTTGTAGTTGTATATATAAGCATGATTAAGTTTCATTTGCAAACTAGATGGACATTTTGATTTACAAGCTTATGTTAAAGTGATTCAAGGCATTCATTGTGTTGCAGAGCAGTATTTTATGTTGTTTTTGTGTTTGTATTTGTAGATTTGACTCCATCTCCTCATGGCATGAAGAGCATCTTCTTTCCATGAGATCTACACTTCAAGGTGATATCTATTGTCTTTTTAATCATTTATCATTTAGATTTTTACCTATCCTGTAGGGATACACACTCTTATCTGACAACAGTGTTTAGAAGACTTGAATGTCTCTTTGGGGCTTGATTGAGGCAAGCCTCTAAACACCACAACCTCCTCTCACACTCCTTTGTGATTACAGGTTACATGTACCGAGTTTCACAGAGTGGAGTTACAAAAAGGAGGTTGCAGACAAGAAGGATTCAGGATCCAAAAGAAAGAGGACAGTGTGCAACATTTCGGGACAAGAGTGTTAGTCCCTGTGTCCTCCACTTTTCCTGGGGTAGAAATGAAAGATACAGTGTAGATTAGTGTCAGAGGGAGATTTATATTCCATGACAAAAACTATACCTTAGACTAGGGCGTTAGTCCCAGTGTCCCTGACTATTCTACTTCCCAAACTTCGAAGAACAGTGAGTTAATAATCTCTGTCCTTCACCTTAGTCTAAAAGGATTTGTCATAATTCATTAATTTGCTTACTATTTTGCTTATTTAGGGTTTTAAGAGTAATTGAGCACTAAATTGAGATATTGTTTGATACATCTAAACTTTTGCATCGTTCCAAGTGGTAGTCCCACCTGATAGATGATTGCTCTCGCTTAGTGGAGATTCAACTTGACTGATATGCCCTCGAATGTTTGGTGAGAAGAGAGGATTTGCCTTTGAAACATAAACCAAAACATTTCCCCCCTTTTTCACCCTAAACATTTTGGTGAACCCATGTTTTTGGACTTTTTGGCACTTTGCTGAGTGTTGTGTGATAGATTTGCATTCATTCATTTTATTGCATTTGAAAAACTACAAAAAAATTGATTTTTTTTTAAAATGTCAAAAAAATTGCATTCTAGGGTTTGCATTTTCACATAATTTGCATTAATTTAGTTGTATTGTATTTAATTTCTGATTTTTGCATTAAATCTAAAATTTCTTTTACATCATACACTTATTGCATTCAAAAAATTACAAAAAAAATGAAAATTTTGAAAAAATTAAGATCTTAGCCTTGCATTTTAGTATAGTTTAAATTAATTGGCATTTAATTTCATTAAATTTCTATCATTCTCATTAAATCTGATTTAAATTACATAAATTCATTATTTAGTATTCATTTGCATTACATTTTCATGCTTAATTTGTCAAAAATTGCTTGAAATTGTACATTTTTAATAAAACCTAGTTTTGCATTAGCTAGGGTTTGTAGTCAAAATCTTGTTTCAGATTTTACTACCCTTTTCAAACACTCATTAGAACCAATTTCTAATTTTAGTGTTGCATCGTAGTGGTTTTCTTGCAAAATTTCATGTCTAAGGTTTGAAAATCTTGCATTTTCACTAGATTTGGCCTTATCGTCTCTCTAGAATTGCATTACAAGCATGTTGTGAGAGATTTTGCTGCATTAATTGTTAGACTTAGGGCACACAACTGAGAGGGGGGGGTGAATCAGTTGTCCAAAACTTTCTCCAATTTCACACTTAAATCCTTTTAGTGATTAGCAGTATATTAATCATGAGACATAATGCAATTGTATCAAAAGCAGAAACACATTAACACATAAGACACCAAGATTTTGACGTGAAAAACCCAGTTAAGGGAAAAACCACGGGGTGATTAACCCAAGACTGTTTTCTTTGTTAGAAGAATAGAAAGAACAAAATGGCACATGCCAATTAGGGCTCACTGCCCGAGCACACTGCTCACAAGAGGCTCACTGCCTACAAGAGACACACTGTCTACAAAGAAATAAGTATCACCTACTTGAACTGGAAAATAGCATCTTCACCATGCTTGAATCAGTTCCATTTAAGCCCAATACTTCTGTTCTATCTTTCGCTCTCCTCCTTGCTACCACTCACTCATCAACACAAGGACCACTTTGAAATGACTTCGCAACCCTTATTTATACAAGACATCAACTTAGGAATAATTATCTAAGTCGGCAAACATCTACAAGAACATCCGCAAGATGTGTAACTCATCCGGTCAGCCAGTCTCAAGAAGAACATCATCATCCGAAAGTTATTCTTTAATTGCGGGCTCCAACTTTAATGCAGACCACCAACATGAATTGGAAACGATCCAAAGACCTCCACAAGATTTCCTGAATCAGCAAGAACATCCGCACTTCATCTGCTTACTGAAATCCTTCTCTCCTTCACCTGGAACCTCAAGAACACAGTCTGTCACTACTGTCACAAAGGAATAGATTCTTGCGGACCTTAAAACCATGAACCAATAGAGTTGACACTTCAAAAGGACTTCCTAAACACTCCCTCAAATCCACAGAATAGGATAATGCATTTCTGGATCTCACCAGACCTATCTGTGTCACTCTGTCACCTCTGAACACTTGCCGAAACTGGTTTTACTTAAACAGCCACAACTTCTTCAGATCTTCATGCAGACCTTTGAAATCTTTACTGGATCACCTTAAGACACATATCTAAAAATCCATTAAACCGCATCCTCTGATTCTCATCTTATCTTATACGTTTTTCTTACTGTCTTCACTGTTCTTCTCTGTTCCTTATTAGGACTAATTTTCTCAATATCCTCAGCACTTAGCTTATCCAATCCTTTTCATCAATGCAACAGGAGTATGTTGACATCAATGACAACACCAGTTAGTCCCATACTTACAACAATCTCCCCCTTTGTCATTGATGGCAACATATGATGTGAAAAACTATTTTGACCATCAAGACAAGAACTTCTCTTTATTGTTACAACTCCCCCTATCAGCAACATCCATTCACATGTCTTCTCTTCCTTCACTGCTCCCCCTTTGATCATCAACCACTTGTTTTTCACATGTCTTCTCTCCCCCTTTGACATCAATGGCAAAGGGCTCATATTTGTAACTTCAACTCTTCAAAAACATACCAGCTACTCCCCCTGAGTGGCAGCTCCCCATCATCAATCTAGATCACAAGATATGACTATGATATCCACTAGACTGATGCACATCAGTGCACCTTAGTTCATCACCGGAGGGGCAATAACCCCTAACTTCTCCTTGAGATACTCAAAAGAGTCCTTAGGTAGAGGTTTAGTAAAGATATCTGCAATCTGATCCTTGGAAGGCACAAACTCCAATCTAACTTCATTCTTGTGCACTTTCTCTCTTAGAAAATGAAACTTGATAGATATATGCTTAGTCTTTGAGTGCAACACCAGATTCTTAGATATATTTATTGCACTTGAATTATCACAAAAGATTGTGATAGGCTCCTCATACTCCATTCTTATGTCTCTTAGCATTTGCTTCATCCACAATACCTAAGTGCAACTACCTGCTGCTGCAATATATTCTACTTCAGTTGTGGATAGAGATATTGCCTCTTGTTTCTTACTTAGCCAAGAAACCAATCTCTTTCCCAAAAAGAATGCTCCACCACTGGTACTCTTCCGGTCATCCACATCTCCTACCCAATCAACATCTATATATGCATGAAGAGAGAAATCATGATCTCTAGGATACCATAGACCATACTCAACTGTCCCTTTTAGATATCTAAAAATCCTCTTGATTGCCATGAGATGAGATTCTCTAGGATCAACCTGAAATATAGCAACAAGACCAACAACCTGCATAATGTCTGGTCTAGTTTGAGTAAGATACAATAGTCCTCCAATCATTGACTTGTACTTTATCTGATTAGTCTTAGGAGAGTCATCATCTTTGCTCAATTTACATCCGGTTGCCATGGGAGTATTCATTGGTTTTGAGTCTTCCATCCCAAATTTCTTCAACAATTCTCTCACATATTTGGTCTGAGAAATGAAGATTCCTTTCTTTGTTTGAGTGATTTGTAGACCCAAGAAGAAATTCATTTCACCAAGCATGGACATCTCAAATTCACTTTTCATTTGATTTGCAAAAATTTTACACATACTATCTCTTCCTCCAAAAATGATATCATCAACAAACACTTCAACAATCAAGATGTTTTCATGATCAATTTTGAAGTACAAATTACTGTCAGCAGTACCTTTGTTGAAACCAATCTTGAAAAGATGTTTATCCAATCTTTCATACCAGGCTCTTAGGGCTTGCTTCAGTCCATACAGTGCCTTCTTCAACTTGCAGACCATATTACCATGATCAGACAATTGAAATCCATCCGGTTGCTCAATGTACACTTCTTCTTCCAAGTCACCATTTAGGAAGGCAGACTTGACATCCATCTGATATACTTTGAAATCTTTGAAGGTAGCAAATGCAAGAAATAATCTAATTGCTTCAATTCTTGCCATTGGAGAAAAAGTTTCTTCAAAATCAACTCCTTCTATTTGAGAATAGCCCTTGCAGACCAATCTGGCTTTATTTCTGATTACTTCACCAACTTCATTTAGTTTGTCCTGGAAGACCCATTTGGTTCCAATCACATTCTTGTTTCTAGGTCTAGGAACAAGATCCCAAGTGTGATTTTTTTCAATTTGTATCAACTCTTCCTCCATTGCTTTGGTCCAGTTTTCATCATTGCAGGCTTCATTTATTGTCTTAGGTTCAATTTTTGAAATCAGACAATACTCATCTAAATTTTGAGCAATTCTCCTTCTAGTTTGCACACCTTTGCTTTTGTCACCTATGATCTGATCTTCAGAGTGGTTCAGTCTTACATACCTTGGAACTTTGGGAGTTTCTTGCACTTCTGCTTCTTGATCAGGCTCATTCAGACTTATCTCTTCTTCCTGATTTACCGGATCAGTTTGAACCTAACTTTCAAAAGAGGCTTGGACTCCTTGAATCAGAACACCATTCTGATCATCTTCATCATATTCATAAAACCTTGAGGGTTTCTCAATTCCCTCATCAACCTTCACATTTGTACTTTCTATTATCTTTCTCAATCTTTTGTTATAACACCGGTATGCTTTACTTTGAGTAGAGTAACCCAAGAATATTCCTTCATCACTTCTAGCATCAAACTTTCCTAGATCTTCATCTCTTTTAATGTAACATTTGCTACCAAAAACTCTGAAATACCTCATAGTAGGAATGATGCCAAACCAAAGTTCATAAGGAGTCTTATCGGTATTGCTTCTGATTTGAACTCGATTGAGAGTATGGACTGCAGTACTGACAGCTTCTCTCCAATAGATCTGAGGAACAGTTGCTTCCAACATCATGGTCCTAGAAGCTTCCTGGATGGTCCGGTTCTTTCTTTCCACTACTCCATTCTGCTATGGAGTCCTAGGAGCAGATAACTGTCTCTTTATTCCATGTTTCTCACAGAATTCTAAGAACTCACCGGATGTGAATTCCCCACCTCTATCAGACCTCAGACATTTCAGTTTTAATTTGGTTTCATTTTCTACCATAGCCTTGAATATTTTGAATTTCTCAAGAGCTTCTGATTTCTCTTTCAGAAAGGTTACCCATATCATCCAGGAATAGTCATCAATTAGTAACATGAAGTATCTATCACCTTGCACACTCCTGGTTCTTACCGGGCCACAAAGATCAGTATGAACTAAGTCCAATAATCTGGTAGAAGATAGTTCCTTACTCTTGAATGTGACTCTACTCAGCTTACCCAATTGACATTCTTTACACAAACCATTTGTAGGTTTCATCAATTTTGGAAGATCTCTTACAGCTTGAGTATTGCTTACCTTGATGATATTATCAAAATTCACATGACACATTCTCCTATGCCATAACCAACTTTGATCAACTTAAGCAAATAAGCAACTTTTACCAGTGCCAACCAAGTGGAAGATATTACCTTTAGTTTGGGTACCAGATGCAATCTCTATTCCAGAACTTTCAAAGATCTTGCATTTTCTATTTTTGAACCGGAGATCATAGTCTTTGTCCACCAACTGTCCAACACTGAGAAGATTGTGCTTCAAGCCTTCAACATATAGTACATTACTGGTTTTGTTCCTTCCATCAAAAGAAATAGTTCCTCTTCCTCTGATTCTACCAGTAGAATTATCACCAAACTTTACCACTCCTCCTTCATACCTTTCCAAATCTATGAACTTATTTTTGTCACCTGTCATATGGTGAGAGCAACCACTGTCAATGACCCAATCATCCTTTTCTTCAATTTGAGCAGCCAGAGCTCTTTCTACAACTTTATGATTGACAGATTCAGAGGATATTGGTTCTTCTTCTTTGATGGCAATAAATACCCAATCACTTCTGGATTTGTTTCCTGTCTCTGATTCATCATATGTTACTCCTTCATTATCATCTTTTTCATGAACATAGTAGCAATTCTTTTGGAACCTTGATCTGTTAGGATTTGGCCTTGAAAATCTTTCCGGACACCTTGAGGCAAAATGACCAATCTTATTGCAGTTAAAACACTTAAAAGATAATTTTCCTTCATACTTACCGATCCTCTTGGCAGTCTCTTTGCAATAAGGGCTTCGAGTTGAGTAGTTTCTACTTCTTCTTCCAGGTCTTTTCTTGCTTTTTCATACCATGACAGTTTCTTTGATGAGTTCTCTCCCGGATCAAACCTTTGTTTACCTTTTATAGAGGCACTAGCTTTGAATGCAGATTTAGTCTTGGGGGGGTCATCTCCAAACTCGGTCATTTCAAATGCAACCAATTTGTCAGCCAATTGATCTCTTGTGACAGTTGTATGGGCTCTGAATTCTTCAATGACAGCAACCTTGATTTTATAAGAGGTAGGAAGGGATCTGAGAATTTTGCCAACAATCTCATCTTCATCCAAGACTCCACCAGCATTTCTAATTCCACAAATAATCTTTTTAACCCTTGGCATAAAAGTAGTGATATTTTCATCATCTCTCATCTTTAGATTTTCAAATTTCCCTTTTAGACTTTGTAACCTTGCACATTTAACATACTTGTCTCCTTCATGCAAAAGTTCTAGTTTTTGCCAAATCTCAAAAGCAGTTGGTAGGTCAACAACATTTGAGAGCTCTGAATTAGATCATGCACTTAGAAGAGCTTCAATAGTCTGCAGATTGTTTTCAGCATCTGTAATTTCATTTGCAGCTTTCGGACCACCCTGTGGAGGTGTATACTGTGTTGTAGCCATGGTCTAGTATGCCATTCCCATACATTGCAAGTGACATTTCATGCGACCTTTCCAAAGATTAAAGTTTGTTCCATCAAACTTCGGACTATATTTCTTGTAAGATGACATCCTGGATCTCCTCAAGCGGTTAAGCTCCTTTTAGAGGAACTTGGCTCTGATACCAATTGTTAGACTTAGGGCACACAATTGAGAGGGGGGGTGAATCAGTTGTCCAAAACTTTCTCCAATTTCACACTTAAATCCTCTTAGTAATTAGCAGTATATTAATCATGAGACATAATGCAATTGTATCAAAAGTAGAAACACATCAACACATAAGACACCAAGATTTTGACGTGGAAAACCCAGTTAAGGGAAAAACCATGGGGTGATTAATCCAAGATTGTATTCTCTGTTAGAAGAATAGAAAGAACAAAATGGCACATGCCAATTAGGGCTCACTACCCAAGCACACTGCTCACAAGAGGCTCACTGCCTACAAGAGACACACTGTCTACAAAGAAATAAGTATCACCTACTTGAACTGAAAAATAGCATCTTCACCATGCTTGAATCATCTCCATTTAAGCCCAATACTTCTGTTCTGCCTTTCGCTCTCCTCCTTGCTACCACTCACTCATCAACACAAGGACCACTTTGAAATGACTTCGCAACCCCTTATTTATAAAAGACATCAACTTAGGAATAATTATTTAAGTCGGCAGACATCTACAAGAACATCCGCAAGATGTGTAACTCATCCGGTCGACCAGTCTCAGGAAGAACATCATCATCCGGAAGTTATTCTTTAATTGCGAGCTCCAACTTTAATGCGGACCACCAACATGAACTGGAAATGATCCAAAGACCTCCACAAGATTTCTTGAATCCCCAAGAACATCCGCACTTCATCTGCTTACTGAAATCCTTCTCTCCTTCACCCGGAACCTCAAGAACACATTCTGTCACTACTGTCACAAAGGAATAGATTCTTGCGGACCTTAAAACCATGAACCAATAGAGTTGACACTTCAAAAGGACTTCCTAAACACTCCCTCAAATCCACAGAATAGGATAATGCATTTCTGGATCTCACCGGACCTATCTGTGTCACTCTGTCACCTTTGAACACTTGCTGGAACCGGTTTTATTTGAACGGCCACAACTTCTTCACATCTTCATGCAGACCTCTAAAATCTTTACTGGATTACCTTAAGACACATATCTAAAAACCCATTAAACCGCATCCTCTGATTCTCATCTTATCTTATACGTTTTCCTTACTATCTTCACTGTTCTTCTCTGTTCCTGATTAGGACTAATTTTCTCAATATCCTCAGCACTCAGCTCATCCAATCCTTTTCATCAATTCAACAGGAGTATGTTGACATCAATGACATCGGTTAGTCCCATACTTGCAACATTAATTGGATGTTATTAGGGTTATTATCTGCTTACCCTCCTCAAATTACTTACAACACCCTTCCTATTAGGCCATTGCATTAAAAATTGATGAAAATTTGCATATTTTAGGTGTATTTTCACTAGGGTTTTGACTTGTCATCACTCTAGATTTGCATCAAAGGCGTGTTGTGAAAGATATTGCTGCATCATTGGACTATTATTAGGCATATTATTTTTTTTCCCTCTTGAAATTCTTCACAACACCTCTTCTCCTAGTAATTTGCATTGAAAAAAGTTGAAAAATCAAGCATTTTGGGTCTTAAACATATTTTGCTCCTTGGGTTTGTTCTATTAGTTTGTGCATTGAGTGTTACATGATTTTGTATGAGTCTTATAACTCACTTCCCTAATAGAAATATCCCTTTAAGAATAAGTAAGAGACTCATGGGATCTAGTGCCCCTGAAGAATATGATATTCCTACGTTTGAAAATCCATTGAATACCTTCTTTACAAAAGGAGACACAAATTTTGCAAGACATTATACCTCATACAACCACTATGGAAGATAAAATATTTTATGATGTAGAGGACACTGTTGAGGTGATCACACATGTACCTAATGAGCAAATAAACAAACTTGACAAAGAACTAGCCGATTTTCAAGCATTTGTTGAAAATGAAAGGATAGCAGAAGAAGCTATACCTGTGATTCACAACATAAGAGAGTTGATAAAATAAGGACAAGATGGTATTAACATTTTTTGAGGATTAATGCATATAGTACACAATAATGTCATGACGATGATTGAATGTGCGAATGGTATTAATAACATGTCGCCATCTCATACACAAGTATTAGCACCTATACCGACTACGGGAATATCTACATTTACATCAACAATTTTAACCACTAATGCAAATGCTTATAGTAATGCTACCACTGGTATTGGAGTATCTAATGGCACTACTTCACAAAATTGCAAAGCTGTGGGATTTAATTATTAGAACTTGGCACTTAAGGTGACCTCTTCCATGAATAATTACTCTCAACCACCTCTCCATCCCACTTATTCTCAGCCACCTTCCACTTATCACTATGTTCAACCACCACTCACTTATTCACAACCTCTGCTTGTCATTAATTATTCTCAATCAACTCCTCACTTTGGTTCTAATTCCTCAACAAACCGCATCTCCTAATAATGCCATCCTAAACCAACTATTGCAAGGCATGACTTCTTTACAACCAAAGATGACAAACTTCACAAATTCTTCACAACCTAATATACCAACCTTGTTGAAATGCACAAGACAAATGAGAGGGGGGGTGAATCAGTTGTCTCTAAAACTTTAATCACTTATCAACACATCAAATGTTCATTTATTGTTCTTAAGATTTAACAATGAAAACATGAAACAAGAAGCTCAACACAATAACACATTCAACACATGAGACACCAAATTTTTTATGTGGAAAACCCCAGAAGGGAAAAACCACGGTGGGTGTTAGCCCATAGATATAATATGTTATAGCAATACCAAAAAATAGAGGCTCGCTACCCAAAATGCTCACTGCAAATGTTAGGGCTCACTGCTAAGGGTTGGTGAACTGATTTGATAGCATCTACTCCATGCCTCGGTTCAGTTCCATTGAAGCATAGTATAACTCCTCTACTTTTCTCTTCTTACACCTACGCACTTATCTTTCATTTTTGCACAAGGACATATTTTTTGCAACTTCATTACATGTTTTTATACACTTCATCAACCTTGGAATGTACATCAAGGTCAGCATTACATTCATCAACCATTTGAACAATCTCCAAGGTCGGCATTACAAACATACATAGAAATATGTCTGGACCTAAACAAAATTAGCCAAGGGAAAGATGTATGTGGATCATGTTATGCCTTAGATGGGACCCAAATGCAATCTTCCACACCACGACACACTTCCACAATCTTTGATGTACCTCTGCAAGTAGTGAAATCAACCAAGTTGGCCAAGACTAATGTTAACATTAAGTCTTCTAGGAACAGTCTTCATCCACGATCCAAAATTCTCTTTGCGGACCAATCCAAAGGTAGGAACATGATCAAGAGACATCCACAAGCACATTGTAATCATCGGGAACAACCGCACAATCTCTAATCACTCTGCCAAGAAGATTCTTCAAATCGGAGCACATAAACAACACTGTCAGCTACTGTCATTAAAAAAAGATCGCTTGCGGATCACCAAATCATGAACCATTGGAGTTGAAGACACTTATCATCATTACCAACTTGATTCCCAAACAACAGACTGAAATACTTAAATGCGGAGGAATGCGGAGCATAATACATTCTCTTTGTCACCACCAAATATACATAAAAAGCAGTTTTCACTCTGGTGAGCATAACTCACTCAAATCTTCATACCGGAAGCTCAAACTTGGAACATGATGAGTCATATAATTGACTCATCTATTTCACATTATTTCTACTCTTAAGAACTTTTACAGACACTTTGGCATATATAAATACATATTATTAGAATTATGTTTGTCTTTTGGTTAGATTATGTACATGATTAGTTTTCATTTCCTTTGATGAAATCTCTTGCTTTATTTTACTAGATTACATTTCAAATGTGCATATGTTATGAATTATGGTGCAAAATTGTGAATGTTTTTATAAGGCTTATAGTAGTATGAACAACCAGTGGTCTCTGAATCCCTCCGAAGCCCTTTGTCCTGAGAAGAACCCAAACTCCGGAGAGCTCCAAATGCTGAAAACCTCCCTCGAATCATCCTCCCCTTGAGTTGATGATCGCTACAAGTCCATCCTTGAGTGCAAACACAACTTGTGCTTCAATCACACAACTAAGAAGGGTAACATTGCCACGATGCCACAATCTTGGTGACTATCTGAAAAATTAGTTAACCGACCTCAGTCTCAACTAAAGTGACTCACATCTTGCATCACACCATTTCTGGAGAATCATCTAGTTCACCATGCAGTTAGAATTAACACAGATCTCTAATCTACAATTTTGTTTAGGAATTCTGAATGTAATAAACCATGCAACTGGCTTTAGTCCCAGTTTGCTCCAGTTAGACTTGTTGATAGTTTTCTTCTTCTAGTAACGCTCGATTGTCTAAGTAGGAGCAATTCATTTTCTTTCTAGTTAAGTCAAAGTTTTTAAGTTTCATAGTAGTTATCGCTAGATCACTGTAACAAGAGGAAAACTCCTCATGCTTGTAATTTCATCCATTTTCTGGACTTTGATTTAATATGAAGGGAAATTTCTGTTGAAAGAAGTTAGTTGAACAAGAGGATCGTCTCTGCTTGGGGAAGTAGGGCCCGCTTACCCATTTAAGGGAAGATCTCTTGATTATTTGGTATTTATGCAATTTTGTTTTAATCTCTGTTAAGTTTTCCTTTATGTTCTATGTGATTGTTATTAATTGTTCCCTGTAGGTTAGTTCTTAAAAATCCTAAAAATACTAAAAAGAGATAGTTCTGTTCCTTATCATCATTGTCATATTCAGAGTGTTTCATTGCTGTAGAGTAATAGTGGATTCAATTGATCTTCATTTACTTTTTCAGCATGATAGATTAATTTCTTTTCCAGCAAAGTGTGTTTGTTTTGAGCAATTTAAGATAGTTTCTTTTCCAGCAAAGTGTGTTTCCTTTCCAATAATTCAAGATAGTTTCCTTCCCAACAAAGTGTGTTAATTTATCAGCAATTAGATAGACCTTTATTTCTGCATGCACTTTCAATTCTGGCGAGACCGACAAACCAAGTCCCATTCACCAAAACACTTGACCAAAATCCCCCCATTCTAAGAAGTCTTATCGTAAATAGCTCTAGACACCTCCAGATTGATAAAGTAAATGGTGATGCATTAACAAAACCTACTTCAACCTCATCATTTTTGGCACCGTTGCCAGGGATAATCTACAAATCATTGTAGGTTTAAGGTGTTGATAAGACTTTTAATCCATTAGTTTATGAGAAGACCCAGGGATGCCTTAGGTCAATTCATTAGACATCCTATAGTAGATATACCTATGGAGGCTATTTTGGAAGAACCTCCAGATCACCTGATCAATCAAGAATCACCTGTACTATTAGAGTCTCCCAATTCATCTACCACATTCTCAACAATGGGTGATAATGGCAGTAATCATGAAGATCCAGCTAATAATAGAACATTCTCTTATCCGATCTCTATCATTATTGAGAGAAATGAGCCTCCTATGAAAAACATATCTCCTGCATTTTTACCTACCTTTAGGGGAAAAACATCAGAAGATCCAAACTAATTTCTATTTGAGTTCAAGGTCCTCTATCAAACTTATGACTATGCTACAAATAACTAGAAGTTGAAACTGTTCCCTTCCACTCTTAAGGAGTCAGCTTTAAGATGGTTCATGGGCTTGGTAGTAGAGTCTATCACTACCTGGGATGAAATGGAAATAGTTTTTCTTGATAAATATCAGGATTACTGTAGAGTCAGGGATCGAAAAGATGAACTTTTTCGCATGAAACAAATGGAGGATGAGAACTTAGAAGACTATGTGGATAGATTTTTATTTGTACATAGGAGGTGTGGAAACAACCTAGATGGGGAGTTAAGTAAGACCATCTTTCTAAGAGGGATTGATGATGAGAGTAGGGAAGCATTAAATCTGATGGGTAAGGGAGATATTAATAAACAAACTTTTGAGGAAATTGTAGAAGTTTGGAAAAACTATTCTCGTACAAGAGAAGACAAAAGAATTTTAAAAAGGGGTAGTAACAATGACATTACAAAAGTAATGGAGGAACTAGCAAGTCTAAAAACTAACATCCTACTTCATTTGAATACCACTTTGGATGGCATGCAAACTAGTAAAAAGAGTACTGAACCCTTAGCTATTTACTACCCTTGTTGTAGGGAGAAACATCCACTTAGGGAATGCCCCTTGAATAGAACTGAGTTGTGTAAAATCTATGAGAAAAATCATCTTACCAATGAGTGTGGCCTGCTTCCTAAGATTAAAAATAGATTGAAACAGGTTCCAGCAGATAAAGAAGAGCTGAATTTTATTGGCCAGAAACAACCTACTTATGGATTTAATCAGTTTCAAAACCAATATGCTCCAAGAGGAAACTCTTATAATGGGCCCTGGGGAATGCCAATGCAATGGGGTCCATAGCCCCAACAAGAATTGACAAATCAATCCTGGTCCAATCCACAATGGGGAAACCAGCAACAATATCAACAACAATGGGCTCCTCAATACATCCAAGGAATGAGGAGATTTGGAAACCAAACTTAGGCCTTACTCCCTAGACCTTCACAACCTACGAATGCAAATCCCAATGAGCAAGTAAAACCAACCATCAATGCCCGCACAACCAGTTCCAAACCCCAAGAACAATAGGCCATAACAACAGGTGTACAATACTGATCTAAATACAACAAACTTGAATGTTGTGGAGATTAATGATATCCAACTCCAATCTAGAAATGTTCCTGTAACTATTCCTATTGAGTAAGTCATTGAAGAAGAAGAAGTGAGTCCTAAAGATGATACACAATAATCCAATAAGAAGGCTAAAGCAAAAGAGACAGAAGAGATTCTAAAGGAAACCTTTGTTCCATTCCCAGAATGATTGAAACAGGTTCCTCCACAATCTACAGAAAACCAGCCCTCACATGATGACTCCAAATTAATTAGGGAACTTAGAAAAATGCACATTGAAGTTCCTTTGTTACAGGTGATAAAAGATATTCCTGAGATAAACCAGACCATTAAGAGTTTGTGTCTAAAACTCCCAGGCAAAAAAAGAAAATTACCCAACACTATCCAAGTGGAAGGAAGGCTTGCCAATGTCCTATCAGGCAAGTTAATTCCTAAAAAATATGGGGATCCTAGGAGCCCTGTCATTACGGTAGACATAAAAGGGGTATCAGTTTTAAATGTTTTAATAGATTTGGGGGCTGCCATTAATGTAATGACATCAGAGACTGTAGAAGCTTTGGAATTAACACATGTTCAACCAACATCAATTGTATTACTTGTAGATCTATCTATTACCAGACTAGAAGGAATTTTGGAGGATGTCATAGTCACTATTGACACTTGGGACTATTCAGTTAATTTCCTTATCCTACAGACAAGAAAGAAATGTTCAGTATACCCAATAATCCTGGGAAGACCTTGGTTGGCTACATCAGCAGCCCTTATTGACTATAGATCTAGAAATATGACCATTTCAAATAGAAAAAGACTTAAGAAACTTTCTATCTATCCTCCTGCCAAACCACTCCTACAATATGAAAACAAACCATGGATAGATGACTTGATGGATTCTGATGAAGAAGATGCCTCCTCATTGGCAAAGGTAACAATTGTAGAATACCTTGAAGAATGTAATGAGGAATATAAAGAGATGGAATCAAATGGTGAACTCTCCTTATACAGTGCTACCCAACAAGAGGTCTCTGGATGGCTCCGGAGAGATCCGAAGGGATCCTTCAAAGCTTTTAATTGCCCATATTATGAAAAGATTGCCTTGCATGTAAGTTATCAACAAGAAAAAACTCTCCACCAAGTTGTACCTCACCTTTGTCCATTAAACACACTGTTAAGTCCTTATAGAGAACTTCTTTCTATTCATGTTGGCACGAAGCAAATCCCAGTCCAAACCAACAAACAACTTTCTATCAACAGTTGGTTAATAGAGGTGGAAGAAGTCCATTTGGCAAAATTGTTACAAAACCACACCCAGGCCTTTGCATGGGATACAAAGACATGAAAGTAATCCATCCTAGTGTTTGTACACACCATAATTATACTGAGGATGTCTGACCTGTTAGGTAACTACAATGGAGGATCAACCCAGCCTTGAAAGACATAGTGAAGGAGGAAATAGAGAAACTATTACAGGTAGGATTCATTTATCCTATTTCTGACAGTCAATGGGTATCGCCATTAGTAATAGTGCCCACGAAAAATGGAAAATGGCGAGTCTACATTGATTATATAGAATTGAACAAAGCTACAAAGAAAGACTATTTCTCACTTCCTTTCATCGACCAAGTGCTAGATAATCTAGCTGGTAGTCGCTACTTCTCCTTTTTGGATGGATTTAGTGGCTACAATCAAATCCAGGTAGCTCCTGAGGACCAAGATGAAACAAATTTCACCTGCCCATGGGGGATATTTTCCTATAGAGTTTTATCATTTGGATTGTGCAATGCGCCAGCCACATTTCAAAGTGTTGTTTTGGTAATCTTTGCTAATTTAGCAAATACATGTGTAGAGGTTTATATGGATGACTTCATAGTGCATGGAAAAAACTTTGATGAAGCCTTGCATAGTTTAAATAAGGTGCTTGAAAGATGCAAATAACATCAGTTGTCTCTAAACCATGAAAAATGCTTCCTTATGATGATTGAGGGAATTGTACTTGGTCACCACATCTCACAGGAGGGAATGAAAGTAGATCCCAAAAAGGTTGAAATTATTATACAAATTCCCCCTCCTCAAACTCAAACATAGGTAAGAAGCTTTCTGGGACATGCTGGGTATTACAAAAGGTTCATTGAAAATTTCAGTCAGAAAGCTGACCCTATGTTCACTTTGCTAAAAAAAGATTCTAAATTTAAATGGACACCAGAATGCTAACAGTCATTTGAGGCCATCAAAAGTTCCCTCATGACGGCCCCGGTAATAAAAGGACCAAACTGGGGAGAGCCATTTCACATCCACACAGATGCTTCCAATTAGGTCATTGGAGCAGTGTTAGGACAATTGAGTGAGTCTGGAGGTATGCCCACAATATATTACATTAGCAAATACTTGAACCCTGCAGAGAAAAATTACACCACAACTGAAAAAGAATTTCTGGCAGTAGTTTATGCTATCAACAAATTTTGCCACTACATCATAGGCTACAAAATCTTCATACATACTGATCATGCAGCCATAAGATATCTGATGAATAAAGTTGTAGTAGGAGGTAGAATTATCAGATGGCTATTATTATTGCAAGAATTTGACATAACCATTGTTGATAAGCCTGGCAAAGATCATGTTGTTGCTGACTTCTTGTCTAGATTGAATGTGTAGGGAAATAATGAACTAGTGGATGATGCCTTTTTGGATCAACATTTGTTTGCTATCTCTATACAATCTCCATGGTTTACTAACCTAGCTAATTATTTGGCTTCAGGGAAATACCCACAACACTTCAATTCAAAAGAAATCAGACGACTGGTTCGAGAAAGCTCTAGATACAAGTGGGTAAATGGTTTTTTGTTTAAAAATTGTCCTGGTCATGTATTACGTCGGTGTGTGCAAGAAATAGAGGTGTATGACATAATCCGTGCATGTCACGATGAACCTTTTGGTGGACACTTTTCAGCCATCAGGACGGGGCACAAGATCCTGGGAGCTGGATATTTTTGGCCAACAATGACCAAAGATATTCACCAATATGTAAAGCAATGTGATCAGTGTCAAAGAATGGGACGTCCAACTTCCACCACAGAGATTCCACTCCATCCTTAAGTGGCTTTAGAGCCATTTGAAAAGTGGGGAATAGATTTTGTCAGACCAATTGATCCACCATCTAGAGGAAATCACTACATTTTGGTCTTCATAGACTATGCCACCAAATGGGTTGAAGCAAAAGCATTACCAGCGGCGAAGGAAGAGAAAGTTGCAGATTTTTTGTACAAACACATCTTGCAGCAGTATGGAGCACCCAAAACTCTTGTTTCTGATTAAGGACCACAATTTATGTCTGCCATGATCAAAGCATTCCTAGAAAGATATTAGATCATTCATAGAAAATCTTCACCATATCATCCGTAGAGCAATGGTCAGGTTGAAGTAACAAACAGAGAATTGGAGAATATTCTCACCAAAACAATCTCAAGCAAAAGGATAGATTGGGCCAATAGAAAGATAGAAGCTGTTTGGGCTTATAATACTACTTGGAGAACAACAAATAACTTCACGCCATATGAGTTAGTTTATGGGAAGCACCCAATGCTGCCTATTGAATATGAGGTAGAGACATTAAAAACAACACTTGAAGTTGGTATCGATTTGACCGAAGGACAGCTACAAAGGATATTGCAGTTAAATAGATTGGATGAGATGAGGATGGAGGCACTACAACATACAGAGTTAATTCAACAACAGAGGAAATAGTGGCACGACAAGCACATCATCAGCAAGCACTTCAAGCAAGGAGATTGGGCCCTATTGTATGATTCTAAATACCAAGATCTAAAAGGGAATCTACACACCAGATGGTTGGGGCCCTATGAAATTCAAGAAGCCTTCAACAGTGGATTTGTTTAGTTAGTTCCCATTGATGGAGATCGCAGAGTTTTTCTAGTCAATGGACATAGATTGAAGTTATATCATAAACTAGCCTCTAAAGAAGAATTCTCTGCAGAAATTTAGTCTCGGATAGAACATTTTTTTGTGGAAGATATTTCTTCCACGAGAATCGTGCTCTAAATGACGATTCTTGAATGAATAAAGCAATTGAGGTTGAAAACCAGAAATGGCGGCCTCTCTTGTCAGAAAACACACAAAAAAAATCAAGCAAATGTTGAAAACCAACAATGGCGGATTTGCCTAGAGGAAAGACTAAAAACTAGCAATGGCGGTCTCTTCTTCGAAATTCCCTTCCCTTTGAATAAAATTCCTTTTTGCAGATTTGTAGGTCGGCATAATAAATTAAATAAAGCTCCTGTCAGTTCTGGAGAGCTCGCGATAGCTTCTGATGGATCTAGATGACTACAGATTCCTCTAGAAAATATTGGCTTATATTGCCCATACAAGCACCATTGAGTGCTATTTTTTGATGCATCGCAAAAATTGATTCGGTAAATGAAGTTGAGGTGAAATAATTAAAGGCCTGGGAACTTTTCCAGGTATATTCTTTCCTTAACACTTATATAATTATTTTAATATGTTTTGTATATGCCACATGTCTCCCAAAGTATCCACATGCAGTTTCACACTCCGCGGTAGTTGTGACAATCATTGCAGTTGACAGGTGGCAGTCGTAGGGTTATTCAAAGATCTTGCATAACCCAAAACAATTAAAAGTACTAGGCAATCATTACAAACAACATTTGAAATAAATGCCATAAAAGGGAATAAGCGCCAGACTATGAATCCATCATAACCAATACTTATGATTAATTATGGCAAGTACCACGACAAGCGAGAATGTTGGCATCAACTCCGTAGTCGAATGGAAAGAAAATTAAAGCGGCAGCTGCGAACTTGCACTTTATACACAGCCAACCTAGTGCATAACACTGAAGTACACACCATGATGGATGAAATGACATACGGCATAACTGTCAACTTGTCAAAATCTCATGCCATTAATCCTACACACATATCTGCAAATGACAACACAACATTCATAACTCTTTCCCATTTCAAATTAGAGTTAAAAGATCAAGAGAAGAATAGGTTAAACTCTATTGTAAGAAGCCACCACAGAATTGTTCACAGATGGCCAATCAAATGGGTCACAAAAAGAAAGCAGAACTAGAGAATCCCATCTTTGACAATGCAAGTGCACAGATATTTCAGCAAGTAGGGTGGCTTGAATTCCTACAGAAATTTGAAGGGTTTGAGGCAAAGTTGATTGAAGAATTTGTCGCAAATTACCATCGAACCTTCACCACCGTCAAAGGGGTAAGATTTCAAATTAACCCAACTATCATCAGTCAACTTTCTGGTATTCCTGTTGTTGGGGTTGATATGTTTGCAAGTAAACCCTCCTATGAGGAGTTAATTCAGAACTTCCATGTTGCTCCGGAGCCCTTGTCCCGGTACATTGTGAACAAGGGAGAAACAAAAGGTATTAAGAGGATGAGTCTTCCGGACCCATGGAAGACTGTAGTCCTATGGGTCATGAAATTCTTTACATGCGAAGGGCAGTATGGTACAATCTTAGGCCATGGTATGAGATTGATCACCCATCTGAGGCATGGGGCCATTAACCCTCAGTATCTGATAAATATCCCTACTTTTCTGTATGCCAATTCGGTCACCATGATGACTAAAAGAAGGGACAAGGAAGGGAAAATTACTCACCCTGGTTTAATGCACTTGATTATGAAGAACCATTTCCTATCACAGGAAGTTGGTCAAATGAAGTGGGAAGATTTCTTGGCCTTGCAACCCAGAAGGAAGAAGGCAAAGCGCCAAGCCTCTGCTGTATCGATTTCAGGCAACCCTATCGCAGTTTCCTCACAACCTACAGAGGTTCAGTCTAGACAGCTCCGGAGAAGGACAGAGCAGAGTGCTTAAGCAAGTACAACTACTGATACTAGAATATGCCACCCCTGATTAATCGTCACTTCAGATGAAGAGGAAGAACAAAACCCTATAGCCATCATAGGAGAGCATGCATCCCTTGTTGTATAGCCAGCAGAAGAAGAGGCTCAAGAGGAAGAAAGAGTTGAAGAGGCTAGTGGTGGTGGAATGCCTAAGAAAATTGGTGAAGAACGCGTCCCTGAGGAAACAGGGCAGGTTGCAAATATCCCTGAAGAAATTAAACAAGCTACTTTACAGCACATCCACAGAGAAGGCAAGGAAATCCTTGAAGAGGGTTCTAAAGACACTGCTACACTAGAAACAAGGTATGCCCTCAATCTTTATAAGATTGAATTTGAGTTAAAACAATGTAAAGCACATTTGGAAGCCATGGCCTTGCAATTAAAATCTAAGGATGAGGAATTTGAGAAAAAGATGGCAAAAGTAGATGAAGAGAAACAAGAAAAAGAATAAGAAATTTCTACTTTTAAGAAAGAAATTGAAAATCATAAAAATATGGTGGCCCAGAGGGATACACAGATCACTCATCTTAGGCAAAAGATGACCCAACAAAACCCTGGACCTGTTCCATTCAAAATATATGAACAAAATTCACAACTAGCATAGGAGAACAGATAGCTCCAGAGAGAAATTAGGTATCTCCGGAGAGAGCTAGAAACCATAAGGCAGGAGAAGTCGACAATTGAGAAAAATCTACCCCTGGCTTGCGAAATAGGGGAAACCCTGCTAGCTCAAAGGGCACCATCTGGTATATATGCCCTATTCCTGAGAGAGCAATATTTAAGGTGGAAACTGTTAAGGATAAGTTGTAACCTTCCTTTTGACTTTGATAGTGACATGGAATTTGTAGAGTGTTATTTGCAAAATCCCAAGGACTAGCAAAATCTATTGTGTGAGTTTTTCTAACGTGGTCATATCATGGGCCATGTAAACACTTCAATGCTGAATTTGTAAGTGGGAGAACTGTAGATCAGGAGCTATCTATCTCTGCTCAATAACCATAGATTATGGGTAGATAGAATGGAAGAGTACAATGCTACTACAGGACCCATTGGGTTATTGATGAGCCATGAATGTCCCAAAACTACTTGGTTCACCAACACTTTCAAGGCAAATGTTTACAGGCAAGGTATTACAGGGCAGTATGTGCAAAATCTGAATTCTTGTATTGCTAACTTTTTCACCATTGCTGGATATCTTCCAAATGGAGCAGTTGCAATCTGCATAAACAGGTTTGAGGACTTGCTCCAAGTTTTCAAAATGAGAGAGCCTATTTCACCTGCCAATATTAGATGGATGACTAACAAGGTGCGAAAGATTATCCCATTAACTCGGCAAAAACAACAAAACTAGGTTGGAATGAGATTTAGGCCTCCATTAATTCTAATTCCAACTCCTCGATTGAACCATCCACCAGGACATGGAATGAGAGAAGGGAAATTCAACAAGTGGTTCAACAGGGTGTAAGAAAATGATGGGTTCTAGCCAAAGGGGAGACAACTGTCCCAGTATGACTATGATGAGGATTATGACTGCAGCTATAAAATGGAGGGCAAAAACATATTGGATGAAGCAGACTAAGCACAACCATGAGGACATGGCATATGTTCAGTAAGGGGAGATGATGAGCCATATAATTGACTCATCTATTTCATGTTATTTCTGCTCTTAAGAACTTTCACAGACACTTTGGCATATATAAATACATATTATTATAATTATGTTTGTCTTTTGGTTAGATTATGCACATGATTAGTTTTCATTTCCTTTGATGAAATCTCTTGCTTTATTTTACTAGATTACATTTCAAATGTGCATATGTTATGAATTATGGTGCGAAATTGTGAATGTTTTTATAAGGCTTACAACAATATAAACAACCAGTGGTCTCTAGATTCCTTCGGAGCCCTCTGTCCTGAGAAGAACCTAAAATTTAGAGAGCTCCAAATGTTGAAAATCTCCCTCAGATCATCCTCCCCTTGAGTCTATGATCGCCACAAGTCCATCCTTGAGTGTAAACACAACTTGTGCTTCAATCACACAACTAAGAAGGGTAACATTGCAACGATACCACAATCTTGGTGACTAACTGAAAAATTGGTTAACCAACCTCAGTCTGAACTAAAGTGACTCCCATCTTGCGTCGCACCATTTCTAGAGAATCATCTAGTTCACAATGTAGTTAGAATTAATGCAGATCTCTAATTTGTAGTTCTCTTTAGGAATTCTGAATGTAATAAACCATGCAACTGGATTTAGTCCCAGTTTGCTCTAGTTAGACTTGCTGATAGTTTTCTTCTTCCAATAACGCTCGACTGTATAAGTAGGAGCAATTCATTTTCTTTCTAGTTAGTTCAAAGTTTTTAAGTTTCATAGTAGTTATCGCTAGATCACTGTAATAGGAGGAAAACTCATCATGCTTGTAATTCCGTCCATTTTCTGGACTTTGATTTAATATGAAGGGAAATTTCTGTTGAAAGAAGTTAGTTGAGCAAGAGGATTGTCTCTGGTTGGGGAAGTAGGGCCCGCTTACCCATCTAAGGGAAGATCTCTCGATTATTTGGTATTTATGCAATTCTATTTTAATCTTTGTTAAGTTTTCCTTTATGTTCTGTGTCATTGTTGTTAATTGTTCCCTACAGGTTAGTTCTTAAAAATCCTAAAAATACCAAAAAGAGATAGTTCTATTCCTTATCAGCATTGTCATATTCAGAGTGTTTCATTGCTGTAGAGTAACAGTGGATTCAATTGATCTTCATTTACTTTTTCAGCATGATAGATTAACTTTTCCAGCAAAGTGTGTTTGTTTCCAGCAATTTAAGATAGTTTCTTTTCCAGCAAAGTGTGTTTCCTTTCTAGCAATTCAAGGTAGTTTCCTTCCCATCAAAGTGTGTTCATTTATCAACAATTAGATAGACCTTTATTTCTGCATGCACTTTCAATTCTGGTGAGATCGATAAACCAAGTCCCATTCACCAAAACACTCGACCAAAACCCCTCCATTCTAAGAAGTCTTATCGCAGATAGCTCTAGACACCTTCAAATTGATAAAAGTAAATGGTGATGGATTAACAAAACCTATTTCGACCTCATCAGAACATAGCATCTTCGGACATGTCTCTAACTAACTTCCAATCCATAGACAATGATATTCATTCTACAAGAAATGTAGAGCAATCTACTAGACTATTCTACTATATTAGGAATGCTTATTATCTTCAACACTTAACTCATTACAAACAGGCATCAAAAGAAGAGCACATTTGACACCAATAACAACACTGATATGTTGACATCAATGACAACACTGATATGTTGACATCAATGACAACACTGGTTAAGCACATACTTGCAACAATCTCCCCCTTTATCATTTATGGCAACATATGATGTGAAAAACTATAAAGACCATCAAGACAAGATACTCCCCCTTTCTTTTTACACATCTGCACTCTTTCACCTCCTGAGTTTTTCACATGATTTCTCTCCTCCTTTGACATCAATGGCAAAGGGCACATACTTGTACTCTGCTGCTCTGATCAAATTGGTCATCAATGTTGTAATACTTATTGCTCTTTGTCAGGAACACATATCAGAAACACTTGCTACTCCCCCTGAGAGGTAGCTCTCAAAACATCAATCTAGATCAAAGAATGAGGCTTTGGACACCACTAGACTGATGCATTCTTATGCATCTTAGTTCAGAGTAGGAAGGGTAATAACCCCTAATTTTTCTCTGAGATACTCAAAGGTATCCTTTAGAAAAGGCTTAGTGAAAATATCTGCAATATTGTCCTTTGTGGACACATATTCCATCTTGACTTCATTCACTGTCACCTTTTCTCTCAAAAAGTGATACCTTATTGATATATGCTTTGTTCTTGAGTGCATCACTGAATTCTTTGAAATCTTTATGGAACTTGTATTTTCACAAAAGATTGCAATTGGATCTTCATATACAATTCTTATGTCTTTCAAAGTCTGCTTCATCAATAACACTTGAGTGCAACAACATGCTACCACAATATACTCTGCTTCTACAGTAGACAAGGAGATTGAATCTCGCTTCTTGCTTAGCCATGAAACCAATCTATTTCCCAAGAAGAAAGCATCTCCACTTGTACTTTTTCTATCATCAACATCTCCGGCCCAATCTACATCTCTATAAGCATCGAGAGTGAAATCATTATCTTTTGGATACCATTCGCCATGATATGATGTGCCTTTCAAATATCTTAAGATTCTCTTGACTTCCATCACATGTGAGTCTCTAGGATCTTGAAATCTTGCCACAAGACATATTGCATGCATTATATCAGGTCTAGTTTGAGTTAGATAAAGTAATCCTCCAATCATTGATCTATACCTTTTCTAATCAGTCTTAGGTGATTCATCAATTTTGCTCAACTTGCAGCCAATCACCATAGGAGTGCATACTGGTTTGGAGTCCTCCATCCCAAACTTCTTCAACAACTCTTTCACATACTTGGACCGAGAAATTAAGATTCCTTTATCTGATTGAGTAATTTACAGACCTAGAAAGAAATTTATTTCTCCAAACATAAACATCTCAAATTCATTTTGCATTTCGTCAGCAAACTTCATGCACATACCTTCATTTCCTCCAAAGATAATGTCATGAATAAAAACTACAACAATCAGGATTTGATTATCATTGATTTTGAAATAGAGATTGCTGTCAGTAGTGCCTTTATTGAACCCTAATTGCAACAAATATTTGTCTAACCTTGCATACCAGGCTTTGGGGGCTTGCTTCAGTCCATACAATGCCTTCTTCAATCTACACACCATATCACCTTGTTTTGATAACTAAAACCCTTCTGGTTGCTCAATGAAAACTTCCTCTTCTAACTCACCATTCAGGAATGTAGACTTCACATCCATCTAATACACTTTGAAATCTCTGTGAGTTGCAAATGCCAAAAATATTATGATTGCTTCAATCTTAGCCACTGGAGCAAAAGTCTCTTCAAAATCTATTCCTTCAATTTGAGAATATCCATTGCACACAAGCCTTGCTTTGTTTCTTACAAATTCTCCATTTTCATTCAGCTTATTCCTGAAAACCCATTTAGTTCCAATGACATTTTTATCAACAGGTCTAGGAACCAATTTCCAAGATTGATTCTTCTCTATCTGCATCAGCTCTTCGTTCATGGCTTTTACCCAATTTTCATCATTGCAAGCTTCATTTATAGTTTTTTGTTCAACCTTTGAAAGCAAACAATAATTCACTTATTCTTCTGCAACTCTTTTCCTTGTCAGTGCACCCTTGCTTTTGTCACCTATAATCTGATATTTAGAATGATTAATCCTTACATACCTGGGAGTCTTAACAACATTTTCTAGAGCCTCTTCTTCATCTTGACTGTCTTCTTGCTCAACTGTTTCTTCATTCATTATAGCCACAGGTACATCTGATTCATAGCCACTTGGATATGATATTCTTTCCTTGTCTTCATCCACCTTCACATTAGCACTTTCAATGATCTTTTTCAATCTCTTATTATAGCACCGGTAGGCCTTACTCTTGGTAGAGTAACCAAGAAAAATTCCTTCATCACATCTAGCATCAAACTTGCTTAGTTCTTCTTATCTTCTGATATAACACTTGCTACCAAAAACTTTGAAATACTTCATTGTAGGAACTCTTCCATACCATAATTCAAAAGGATTTTTAGAGCTGTTAGCTTGGACTTGAACTTTGTTTAGGATGTACATAGCAGTATGTATGGCTTCTCTCTAGTATACTTCCGGTAGGTCAGCTTCCTTTAACATAGTCCTAGCAGCATCCTGAATTGTCCTGTTCTTTCTTTCAACAACTCCATTCTGTTGAGGAGTCCTAGGTGTAGACAACTATCTCTTTATCCCTTGTTCTTCACAGAAAGTATTGAATTCATTTAATTTGAACTCACCTCTTCTATCAGACCTTAAGCATTTGATCCTTAACTCTAACTCATTCTCAACCATTGCCTTGAAAATTTTGAACTTGTCTAGGGCTTCAGATTTTTCTTTTAGAAAAGTGACCCAAGTCATTCTAGAATAATAATCATTAAGAAACATAAAATACTTGTCACCTTGTAGACTTCTTGTTCTTGTGGGACCACACAAATCTGTATGTACTAGCTCTAGAAATCCAAAAGAGAATTATTCTTTGCTTTTGAAACTTGTTCTTGTTTGTTTCCCAAATTGACACTCCTTGCAAATGGTGTTGGCAAATTTCACAAGTTTAGGTAGATCTCTTACAGCCTATGCAGAACTTATCTTCACCAATTTGTCAAAATTAATATGACACATCCTTCTATGCCACAACCAACTCTCATCAGTTTGAGCTAATAAACAATGATCATTAGTTCCTCTTAATTGGTAAATGTTACCTTTGGTCTTTTTACCAGTAGAAATCACTATTTTGAAGCTTTCCATGATCTTGCACCCATTATCCTTGAATCTCAGATCATAACCTTTGTCACACATTTGACCAATGCTCAAAAGATTATGTTTTAAACCCTTCACATATAGGGCATTATTAGTGTTGTGCTTTTCATCAAAAGAAATAGATCCTTTTCCAAAAAATTTACCAGCTGCATTATCTCCAAACCTAACTAGTCCTCCATCATACTTTTCCAAACTCACAAATTTATTTTTGTCACCGGTCATGTGATGTGAGCATCCACTATCAATAATCCATTCATCCTTATCTTTCTTAATCTGAACAACCAAAGAACTTTCTTCCATTGGTTTTTCTTCCTTCACATAGCTAGGAGGATTAGTAGACACAGGTTCTTCTTTAATTGCAATAAACAAGTATTCATTTGCACTAGTACTAGCATCATTAGATTCATCATCTATCACACCTTCATCATCAAGATCTCTAACATAGTAGCATTTCTTTGGAACCCTAGGTCTATTCTCAAATCTTTTTCCATTTCTTTCAAATCTCTCAGGACATCTAGAAGCATAGTGACCAACCTTACCACATGTAAAACATTTGAAAGGTAATTTACCTTTAAACTTACCGGAACCTCTTTGCAGTCTATCAACGAAGTTGGCTTCAATTTCATCAAGCTCATCATCAGGTTCCACCTTGTACTTCTCAGCTCTGGAAATCTTCTCTAAAGTGCTAGCTTTGAAAGCAGTCTCAACCTTTGGTAGAGCATCACCAAACTTTCTCATATCAAAAGCTATAAGATTTCCAAGCAACTGATCCTTATCGACTTCTTTTACAGTCATTACTTCTTGAATTACAGCTACCTTGTGACAGTAGGACTTAGGTAATGACCTAAGAATTTTCATCACAACTTCCTTCTCATCAATAGTTCCTCCCATGCCTTTTATTCCATCAACAAGTTCATCAACCTTTTGCATGTAGGTTGTTATGTTTTCATCTTCACTCATGTTTAAACCCTCATATTTGGCTTTCAAGCCCTACAATTTGGCTCTTTTTATAGATTCATCTCCTTCATATAGATTCTTCATCTTTTCCTAGACTTCATTAGCAAAATCTAGATCCATGACCTGTACCAGCTCAGTGTCAGACAAGGCACTTAACAGAGCATCTCTAGCTTTTATATTTAACTCATATTCTTTGATTTCATCTTTAGTTGTTAAACCATTTTGAGGCATGGTATACTTCATCTCTGTCACTTTCCATACTTTATAACCAATACAAAGGAGATAAATTTTCATTTGTACCTTTCATAAAGCATAATTTGTCCCATCAAATTGTGGAGCTTCCTTCTTAAAAGACATCCTGGATTGACCTCAAGCTGTTAAGCTTACTTCTGAGGAACCGAATCTGATACCAATTGTTGAAATGCACAAGACAACTAAGAGGGGGGGTGAATCACTTGTCTCTAAAACTTCAATCACTTATTAACACATCAAATGCTCATTTACTATTCTTAAGATTTAACCATGAAAACATGAAACAAGAAGCCCAACACAATAACACATTCAACAGATTCAACACTAGATTTTTTATGTGGAAAACTCTATAAGGAAAAAACCATGGTGGGTGTTAGCCCATAGATATAAATATGTTATAGAAATATCAAAAAATAGAGGCTCACTACCTTAGGGCTCACTGCCCAAAATGTTCACTGTGAATGTTAGGGCTCACTGCCAAGGGTTGGTGAACTGATTTGATAGCATCTACTCCATGCCTAGGTTTAGTTCTATTGAAGCACAATATAACTCCTTTGCTTTGCTCTTCTTACACCTACATACTTATCTTTTCATTTTTGCACAAAGACATCTTTTTCGCAACTTCATTACATGTTTTTATACACTTCATCAACCTTGGAATGTACATCAAGGTGGACATTACATTCATCAACCATAGGAACAATCTCCAAAATTGACATTACAAACATACTTAGAAATAGGTTTGGACCTAAGAAAAATTAGCTAAGGGAAAGATGTATGTGGATCATGTTATGCCTTAGCTGGGACTCAAATGCAATCTTCCATGCCACGACACGCTTCCACAATCTTCGATGTACCTCCACAAGTAGTGAAATCAACCAAGTCGGCCAAGACTAGTGTTAACATTAAGTCTTCTAGGAACAATCTTCATCCATGATCCAAATTTCTCTTTGCGGACCAATCCAAAGGTAGGAACATGATCAGGAGACATCCACAAGCACATTATAATGATCAGGAACAACCACACAATCTCTAATCACTTTGCCAAGAAGATTCTTCAACCGAAGCACATAAACAACACTGTCAGCAACTGTCATAAAGAAAAGATCACTTGCGGACCACCAAATCATGAACCATTGGAGTTGAAGACATTTATCATCATTACCAACTTGATTCCCCAACCACATACTAAAATACTTAAATACAGAGGAATGTGAAGCATAATACATTCTCCCTGTCACCACCAAATATACAGAAAAAGTAGTTTTTACTTTGGTGAGCATAACTCACTCAAATCTTCATACTCGAGGCTCAAACTTGGAACATAGCATCTTCATACATGCCTCTAACTAAATTCCAATCCATAGACAATGATATTCATTCTACAAGAAATGCGGAGCAATCTACTAGACTGTTCTGCTGTATCAAGAATGCTTATTATCTTCAACACTTAACTCATTACAAGCAAGCATCAAAACAAGAGCACAATTGACACCAATGACAACACCGGTTAGGCACATACTTGCAACAAACCTATCATGGCCATAATCCCCTATCTTATGTAATCTTGAAAACCCCTATGCCTGAGAGGTTTGAAACTCCTCACTTTGAAAAATATGGTGGAAAAGGTGATCCTAATACTCATGTGGCAGCATTCACGGCTATGTGTAGTGATTTCTACTTTGAGGAAGATTTGTTAGCAAAATGTTTCCCATGATCTCTCAAAGATATGACTCTAGAATGGTTTTGCTCTTTACCTCTGAATTCAATACATTCTTTTTCACAGCTAGTTGATCAATTTTTACAACATTTTCAAGCAAATATTGGACCTCAAGTCTCCTTGATTGATTTAGTTCATTGCAAGCAAGGTCCGAAAGAGAAGTTGATTGAGTTTATTAGTCGGTATCAATCTCTCTATGCACAAATTTAATATCAAATGAAGGATGAGGATGTTCAGAAGGTGTTTATTACAAATTTACAACCTAACATCTGTGATAAGATTCTCTTGATGAAATATAACTCCTTTCAACATTTATGTACCACCCTTCATGATTATCAACTTTCTTCTAGTCAGTATGAAAATTAGAACTCATCAGCTCAAGTTGGTCAATCTACAGGTGGACCTTCACAAAAAAACTTTAAGAGGAATAATAAGACTTTCATCAAGGTTAATGGACAAAATTCAAACAATTTCTCATAAGTGTCTGCTATCACTAACTTGAAGAAGGCACCATTTCAACAAAAAAAGTTTACTCTGATATCTGAATCTTATCACTCTATCATGAACCAAGCTATGAGAAATAACCTCAGGAAGCTTCCCCTGATTAAACCTTTGGATCCTAGTAAAATGCAAGGACCTTATTTCTAATGCCTTTTGTCATTTTCATCGACAACAAGGACATGGTACTGAACAATGTATGAGTCTTAAACATGAAATACAAGACCTCATCGACTTGAATGTTATACAGATATCAGGTGTGCATGATAATGGAAATAAGTCAGTTGCTCTGCCGAATTATAATTTATAGATTTTCACTAATCCTTTCCCTAAGCATATTGATAATAACATGATGGAACAAAATACACTTGAAGTAGAAGATGACTATCTGAACTATGATGAGATAATTGCGACAATAGAAGTGGATAAGAAAAATACTGAAGTATCACCTTGTCCACAAAGAAATGGCATTTATGCTAATTTTCCTCCTCTGTTATCCCTTTAAGGATTGGGAGATAATCAAAATGCATCAGAAAAACAAATACAACAACCGAAACAAGAGATCATGACAAAAGAAAACATTGATATAGTACAAGATAGTCCTCCTCACTACGATAGATAGAGTCAACAAAATAAGAGAAATAAAAATTGGAAAAGAGCAAGATGGTTATCATTAGTTAGAAATAATAGTAGTTCTCCTCCTCATAATTAACCAACAAAAGATCTCCCATACACAAGGACTTGAGAAACAAGCATCACATGGACTTTTTGACAACAAACAAGACTCTCATAAGAACCACTCAAGCTTCGCACAAAACTTGATAGAGTATCTCTCCAAGAGGCTCGCAAGTTCCACATTTTAGTATGATTGTCCCACAGGTAAGTATTTCTAACCCTTTACCTTCGTGTTGTGTTTCCCCCGTGATATGTTATGTGTTGTTTAGGCCTCCTAGGATGACCCTTGATAATCTTGTAAGGTCAAGGATACTAGGAGACCTCCTTTGTTGTGACCCTTCTTCTATTTGTATCATCATTCTTCTACATCACTTCTCCTCTATTTTCAATGTTGTGTGTTGTGTCTTATGGACATAGCGTTATAGTTGGTGTCTTGGGGGCACCCTCCTACGTGACTGTCCCTATGGTACTTGTTTCTCCTCTCATGATTTATTGTTTCCCTTCCTCTAGTGGTTCTATCTAGCTGGCAGATGATGAAAAACTTATTATACTGATACGGACCTAGTGTCCCTTTAGCAAGAAATAAAAAATGGATCTAGTCCATACATTACGATGGGGTTGATATATATTATCTGATGCTTGGCTAGTAGAATCACTTTGTGTGATATTTTGATGTTGTCTTATCAAACTTACAAAACATAACAATAATGCTGCTCTGTGCACTTTATCTATCTTGAATCTTCCTTTCCTTGACTCTTTTACATGCATTGTTGTTTATCATGATTATATGGATGCTAACACCTTCTCTTGTAGGAAATTGTGTGTTTGTGGGAACATCTGGCAATTGTAAAGTACATGTCACCTCCGGGGGCCATAGGCTTTGCCAGAGCTTGTGTTCCCTTGTGTGTTTTCTTCCTACCTTAACTTGCTTGATATCGATACATGATATCAACCATCTTAAGGTGGGGGCATATATAAGGTAAGTTGTTTGATGATTTTGGTACTAACGAAGTGTGTTTGAAGTCCTCTTCAGAGGTGGGATGTTGTATCTTCGAGTGAGTGCACATCTTTCTTTTCTATATTGCAATCACTTAAGCCCTCTACAAAGGCTGGGATGGTGTATTTCTCAAGGAGATTGCACATCCTATCATTCTCTAAAAGTCCTTCGAGGAGGCGGGGCAGATCTGAGACTATCCTAACCCTTAAGCGTATCTTCGGCGATTTTTGTGGCAAAGCCCAATCATTAGTGTGTGCCTGTAATGTGCCTGAGATGGCTACAAACCTAGCAATAGGTTTCTTGCATCGCTTGTTTGCCGTGTTTTCTCCATGTCTTCCATGTGTGTGTATGGTGTGTTTGTTCCCAAGCATAGTTTTAAGACTGGTGGCAATGAGCTCCTCCTATGCTTTAGGATTTGTATGGTGTGTTTGTTCTCAAGTGTAGTTTCAAGACTGGTGGCGATGAGCTCCTCCTGCATTTGGGTTGTGTGTTTCCTTTCCTTATACTTGCATTTGCATTCATATATGAGAAAAAAAAGAAATAATCACTGCATTCACTATATTCACTGTGTTCTGCATGTCTTCAATGCTTTCTTCTCTGTGTTTTGTGTGACTGTAACTGTCTTCTCCGTGTTTTACATGACTGTAACTATATTCTTCATGTTTTGCATGCTTGTTACTGCCTTCAATGTGTTTGGCATGTCTTCACTGTGCTTGGCATGTTTATTGTGTTTGTTGACCTTACTTTAATGCATGTATTGGCATTGCATTTATACATACATTAAAGTGGGGGCTAAATGTTATGTTAGAAAATGTCCCCTTGGGGGCTTTTCCCTCTTAAGGTTTAGCTCCTGGGTCCTTATAATGCATTTAGAACATCTTACATGATAATTTTGACTCCCGATGAGAAAACCCTAAAGTCTTATGGCAAATAGGACCTAGGGGTGCTATTTTGATGATCCCTAAACAAAAATGGGAGGGTGGACTTGGGCGCTAGTGCCCTAGTCCTTCCCTATTTTGGGTCTGCCCTAAATTTAAATGTCAATTTTATGACTGTTATTTAGGTCCTATGCCGACATCTCAAGTTTGAATTATGAAATTCTTAGCGAGAATCTTTGTAGTTACATATATAAGCATGATTAGGTTTCATTTGCAAAATAGATGGGCATTTTGATTTACAAGATTATGTTAAAGTGATTCAAGGTATTCATTGTGTTGCAGAGCAGTATTTTGTGTTGTTATTGTGTTTGTATTTGTAGATTTGACTCCATCTCCTCAAAGAGCATCTTCCTTCCATGAGATCTACACTTTAAGGTGATATCTATTGTGTTTTCAATCATTTATCATTTAGATTTTTGCCTCTATCCCGCAAGGATACACACTCTTATCTAACAATGGTGTCCAGAAGACTTGAATGTCTCTCTAGGGATTGACCGAGGAAAGCCTCTAAACACCACAACCCCCTCCCACACTCCTTTATAATAACAGGTTATAGGTACTGAGTTTTGCAGAATGGATTTACAAAAAGGAGACCTTGCTGACAACAAGGGTTCAGGATCTGAAAGAAAGAGGACAATGTGCAACATTTCAGGACAAGGGTGCTAGTCCCTGTGTCCTCCATTTTTCTTGGGGTAGAAATGGAAGATACAGTGTAGATCAGTGTCGAAGGGAGATTCAGACTCTGTGACAAAAATTGTACCTTGCACTAGGGCGTTAGTCCCAGTGTCCCCGACTATTCCGCTTCTCAAACTTTGAAAAATAGTGAGTTAATAATCTTTGTCCTTCACCTTAGTCTGAAAGGATTTGTCATAATTCATTAATTTGCTTTCTGTTTTGCTTATTTAGGGTTTTAAGAGTAATTGAGCACTAAATTGAGATATTGTTTGATACATCTAAACTTCCGCATCGTTCCAAGTGGTAGCCCAACCTGATAGGTGATTGCTCTCGCTTAGTGGAGATTCAACTTGGTTGATATGCCCTTGAATGTTTGGTGAGCAGGGAGGATTTGCCTTTGAAACATAAACCAAAACATTTCCCCCCTTTTTCACCCTAAACAACATTGATTCAAGCACTGGTAGAGAAAATGCAGAATTAGACTAAGTCGCTGACATTGGCCAATAATAAGATAGATGATCAGGAAGAGCTGCTTCATGAGCTAACCAATCCAGCTGCTACTGTTGAACATGGGACTCAAATAGATCCATATATGGGGGTACTCCCAATAGACATCCCTAAGGCCCTATTTCATTGGGAAAGGAGATGTCTGGAGTTAGAGGAATTCAAGCCAATGCTGCAACTGTAAAGGGCCGTAACTGCCATGTCAGAAAAAGTACATGCCCTAGAGGAGAAGGTCATCAAGGTGGCCACAATCTCTGCTGAGATCATATTCTGCAGACCTCCCAATGGAAGTTATGCTCTATTTTTACAAGAGGCAGATAATCCAAAGGAAAATATCACTGGTTCTCTCTAATTTAACTAAAAATATACAAGCTGAGAAAGATTTCATGGAGGTATACATGAAGAGTTTTGATGAAGATAAGAATTTTCTGTGTGAACTGTATTTACATGATTTCTTCATCAAAGACCACACTTTCTTCATCAACTACTTCTGTGGGGGAATGCTAGCTTAGAGAATTTATGTCACCAATGAGAAATCATTAAATCTGGAATGAAGGTATCGAGACTTACACCAAAAAGGATGTAGAAACAAGCCTAGTCCTCAGGAGAGAATGTCCAAACCCTATGGGATTTGAAACTCATTTCAGAGTAAAAATTTAATCCCCAGAAGGCAGAACAAAAATCTTACCCCTGTATTAGAAACACCTGCAAGAGTGTGCTATTAAATTTGGTCTCTTCATGCATAGCTCATCCAGTCAGATGATCACAATTGAGAAGAAAAGGTGGAATACCCTAACTCTAGAGAAAAAGATGAAGGAAGTAGTGTCCCCAGCCAACCTTTGGTTATTTATGAGGAAAGAAAGAGCAGTGTCTAGATTGATGGATAAATATAAACAGGATTGGATAGGTAGTCATTTCAGGCCACCCCTCATTATTGAGCCACTACCCATATGGGTTGAGCAGATGGAGGATGCTAAATTTTAGGAATGGTTGAAACAGGTTGAGTAGTTCGAAGGAAATGACAATACAACTTACCTTACTACTTGGTCAACTCATGAGAAGGAATACAATCTGACTGATAAAATATGCCACCTCAACAAGTCCAGGCTGTGAAGTACAGGAGGACCTGCTAACCTTTACGTTTGGGGGAATGATGAGTGCCAGGTAGCACCTAGAATAATACACCTTTTTTCTTCCCTTTTTCCCATCCTTTTATTCTATTGTCTTGGTAATTGCACCATAGAGACTGATAAGACTTGTCTTAATTACACTAATGAGAGTTGAATTACTCAAGATTATTATTTTTGATGAAATGACTAATGTTGTAGCAAACTAATGAAAATGTGTAGAAAACTCTCTCTTTTTGCATCCACAAGTGCAGTTGTATGGGTGAAGGCAATTTTGAAGATCTCCAGAGTTGGTCCTAATAATCTCCGGAGTCGATATGGAGGATACTATATACCAGACTCCAACGTTTTCCCAAAGCATTGGAGGTATTCTGGAGAAGAGTGAGCATGAAAGTAAAGGGGTAAATCATCTCTGGAGCCATATAGGAATCAGGGATGCATCTCCAGAGCTGCTGGTAACAACACACAGTCTTTGGAGTTGCTGGTGACAGTGCAGAGTCTTCGACGCCATTGTCTACCTACATCTCAGGAGGCAATTGCAATGCTTTGGAGTTAACTCAACCAACACCAAAATGATCCGACAAAGACTCTAGTTGACTACCAGGGATTTGATTCCCTTTTTTATTTGATTTTGCATGAGTTATAAAAGACTTGTTAAGACCTATATTTCAAGGCCTCCCTGCCCATTGTTATTTAAGTTAAAGACTCTGGATTTAGTGGGACTTCTGTTCCACTAAAGCCTTTTTCAATTTGCATGATTATACTCTTTAGTTAAACAGTTGTATGTTTTAGTTAGATTAAGAGATTGGTTGTATCTCATAGATAGACTAATGGATAGAATAATTAGTTCCAAAGATATCACATTGCTTGGACTAATATATGTTTAGATAGGAGCAATAGAACATATATAGATTTTTGCTATTAGATTATTGTAATTTCCATTTTTAGAGATATATACTTTTTAATACAAGTGTACCTAGATGAAATTAGACTGAAGGAAAGATTGCGTTATTACATTTCTGTATTGAGTTCTTATTTTAGTCTTCAATCTTGAAGGTGTGGAGCAAGGGCCCACTCCCGCCATCAAGACATCAGGCTAGTATCTATTGCTTCAATTTATTTACAGATTTCATTAGGAAGTATAGTTTCATTGCTTTCAGAAGATAGATTCATTTCTACTAATAGTTTTTTTTCAGTAAATGCTTGTTTCCAGCTTTATATTAAAATAGGTCATTTTCTAGCAATCTACTGCTTTAGCATTATTTTTGTGTTTTCAGAATTTCATTTCACAACAAATAAATTAGTAGCATTAGTTCCTAAAATAGTAAAATCAGTGGGATTAGTTGAAGGACTGTTGATTATGAAGTTCCTTATTGTAAATAGCCTAGGACATAGCCCTAGATTTGAAGGACTGTTGATTATGAAGGGCCCACTCCCGCCATCAAGACATGAGGCTAGTATCTATTGCTTCAATTTATTTAAAGATTTCATTAGGAAGTACAGTTTCATTGCTTTCAGAAGATAGATTCATTTCTACTAATAGTTTTTTTTTCAGTAAATGCATGTTTCCAGCTTTATATTAAAATAGGTCATTTTCTAGCAATCTACTACTTTAGCATTATTTTTGTGTTTTTCAGAATTTCATTTCACAACAAATAAATTAGTAGCATTAGTTCTTGAAACAGTAAAATCAGTAGGATTAGTTGAAGGACTGTTGATTATGAAGTTCCTTATTGTAAATAGCCTAGGACACAACCGTAGATTTGACACATGAAAACATGATTAAATGCCAAGATACAATGACCCTTGTCAATGGTCACAGTACCCTAGGCTTAAGAAAGAAGGAATTATTGAACCCATACAACCTTCTTCATTATCTGCCTAAGACACTAAAGGACTAGGTTATAAAGGAGATGTCATAGAAAAGACTACTACAAATCTAGTGGAGCAAATCCATAAATTCCAAGAGGGAAGTGAAACAAATTCTAATGAATGGGAATGGGAAAGTCTTTCTGAGTTATCCTAAGAAGATAAGCACATTGATGTAGTTCAATCATACAGCTCCACCAATACATACCATGAGGGACAAAGTTTGAGGTCTAGACCAATGGAGTTAGATTTGTAGAATATCGAGAGTGATTCCCACAAGGAAGGTCAGATATCCCACGTGATAGATAATCCTGAGGAGAGTACTGATTTAGACCTTGGAGATACCACCATAAACCTAGAGAACTTTTCCATCCTAACCATTATTTCCCTTGATCCAGACCAACCAAATGATCATCTTCCACTCATATATCTTGAACTTATAGATTGGGAACAATAAGAGGCCCCTGAACTTGATACCTTTCACAATGATGATTCTATTATCGACTATCTGGGTCTTAGGGATCATCTACCTCTAGGAGATCATAAGGCAAGCTTCACTATAGAAATTAATAATGTGGCTTATTTTGGAGAGAGTGCCAAGCCTTATAGTCTCAAAAATATAACAATAAAAAATGGATCTAATGGTGAAAACCGCTCTGGGGCAGTATTAGATCATGAAAAAATAATAAAATAAAGGACATATCTGATGGTGAAAACCTCTCCGAGGTGCCAAAGGATGAAAGGTTTGACACTCTCCCCAACCCTATACACTAGGAGAGGTCTTCAATCTTAGTAGAACCAATAGAACCAGTGAACATTGATACAGAGGATAGCCCAAAGATAATTCATCTAGCAACATCTTTATCAAAGCAAGAAAATAAAGAATTCATCAAATTCTTTAAAGATAGACAGATTAATTTTGCTTCGTCCTATGCGGATATGCTTGGCCTTTATCCAGATCTCATCATGCATCATTTATCATTAACTCTAGGAGTTAAACTAGTGAAACAAAAGTTAAGAAAGATGCATCCACATATAGCACTTTTAGTCAAAAAAGAGTTAAAGAAGTTGTTGGATGTAGGTTTTATAAGATCAATTGATTACCCTAAATGGATCTCCAACATCATTCCTATTTCTAAACCAGACAAGAGAATTAGACTTTACATAGATTTTAGAGATTTGAATAAAGCATGCCCTGAGGATGATTTTCATTTACCCAATATAGACATCATTATAGATTTGATAGCAGCACATACTATATTATCTCTAATGGATGGATTTTCTGGTTATAATCGGATCAAAATAGCATCAGAAGACCAACACAAAATTGCCTTTACATGTTCGTGGGGTACATATTGCTGGAATGTGATGCTGTTTGTGTTAAAAAATGTAGCAGTTACCTATCAAAGAGCAATGACCACCATTTTCCATGATATGATGCACACTATTATGGAAGATTATGTGGATGACATTCTAGGAAAATCACTCACACAGGAAGAACATATGCATGTATTAGACAAGATCTTTCAGCGATTGGAGAAATTCAATGTTTGTTTGAATCCAAAGAAGTGTGTATTCGGAGTCACATCCGGAAAGCTTTTAGCATACATAGTTTCAGCAAATGGAATTGAGGTGGATCCTGCAAAAGTGAAATCTATAATGGAAATGCCACCTCCTAAAAATATCAGTCAATTGAGATCATTACAAGGAAAGTTGCAGTTTATCTTCCAGTTTATCTCATAGTTAGCTGACAAAAGTCATCCCTTCACTCATCTACTTCACAAGAATGTTCCTTTCAAATGGGATGAGATGTGTGAACATGCTTTTCAAATCTTGAAAGAATATTTGATGAATCCACCAATATTGATGCCACCAATCCAAGGCAAACCATTGTTGCTTTATATTTAGCTACAACAACCTCTCTAGGAGCTCTACTGACACAATAGGATTATGAAGGAAAAGAATGAGCTATCTATTACATCAATCAGAACTTAGTAGGCTATGAGATAGAATATACACCTATTGAGCGAGCATGTCTTACTGTAGTCTTTGCATCTCAAAAGCTAAGACATTATATGCTAACTCATTCAATTAAGTTAGTAGCCAAAATAGATCTGTTAAAATATTTACTTAGTATGACAGGTAGATTGGCAAAGTGGGTCACGATCCTAAGTGAATTTGACATTGACTGTGTGGATAGAAAGATAATAAAAGGACAAGTAATTGCAAATCATCTAGTAGATGCACCACTTAATGATGAAAATCCATTAACATTTGAGTTTCCAGATGAATCCATCTTTAATTAATATTGTTACCCCTCAATTCATTTTTGGGTCTTTCAATTTTTGTTACCTCCCTTTCATGGATTGCCAGTTATTTGTCTAAGTCTTAAGGCTTTGTCTTCCCCTTAATACTTTTGAAAAATCCTTTTGAAGTCGCGGGTCCTTAAAATTTTCTAACTCAGTCGCTGAGCTTTCAAGTTTCCTAACCAAGTCACTTGGCTCTTAAGATCTCAAACTCCTCGACTCCTTGACTCAATGTTCCCTTTGTTAAGTCTCATAACTGTATGTTGGTCTTTGTAGTCGGCAGGTCGGAGGTTTTTGAAACTTTGAAACCTCTGACTTGATGTTCTAAAGTTCCAATTTCTAGTGACTCGGCAACAACTAAGCCGCAGACTGGATCTCAAGGCAATTAATGATTGTTTAACGAGGCATACAACAAGCTAGGTGGATGTCCTTTTAGAATTTTTGGGAATCGAACAAATCTTTGAGTTCTCTTCCCAAAGCACGAAATCAATGCCATGTCAACTTGGCATTTAAAACACGTCGTGACACCATAACCGTATGCTTATTTATACTTGGTGGCGGAAATCTTTCTAAGTCTTCTACTTTCTTTCCTTCCATTTCATGCCATTACTTATGCAGTATTCAGCTGTGCTTTCCAGTACCTTAACAACTGTGATGAAATTCAAATTTCAAGGCATCTCCCATCACTTTGGTATTGAAAGTGGTTGGTTTGGAGTGAGAGCTACTGAGCTCAGGCATATTGACCTGGTGAAATTTTGGTCTCGACTGTAGCAGGAAGATAGGTCACCTTTTGCAAAGAAGATTTTACAAAGTGGTTTAGTGCATGCTGCAAGTTTACCTATCTCTGTGCAGTACGTGGACTTGGTAATTGCATGTGCGAAGAGATACGACCCTGAAACTCTTGAAATTAAAACAAAGGACAGGCTGGTAGTAGCAAAAATAGAACCTGGGACCATTTCATGAGCATTGAAAATTCTAGAGCAAGAAAACTTCAAAGATATGTCTGTAGCTGTTGGGGCAGAATTTTTTCAGACAAATGAAGACTAGTGCAAGAATTCCATTGCAAGAAACTAGCTAAAATCAAAGAAGCGAGGTAAGTCCCAGTTACCCTCAAATCTTAAAAGAGCCCACTTTAAAGAAGAAATTTCAAACATTATTACTGTACTGCACCGAGTGGTTGGGAGTGAAAATGCAAATTCTTTTGAGGATTGGATGTTTCATTTCATCTTGTTGATATGCAGTGATGGTCAATTTATTAATTGGGCCGAAATATTAAGTTATCATCTAAATGAACAATTGGCTAAGTTTCAAGAGACTTCTGTATTTCATATGTGTTCATATTTGATATACATTTTAGCCAGTCAAGAGGTTGTCTGGGCAGGGTTGAGGCCACATGGGTCTTTAACTCTAGATACACCTATGTACACCTATTTACCCCAACTTACTAAAGATGTTGGAATGAAAGATTTTCATCGTGTAAATGATTCTTTCATGATGTTTGTTGTGAGGAAGCTAAATGCAAACCCTGAATTGAGAATCTCGCCTGAGGCTATTTCCTTGATAATGGAATTTGGAAGTTTTTATATCCAGTTTGATCGATTCACCTACTTAAGGGTAGGAGGTTATGAAAAGGCCCCATCTAAATTGCCCCGGTATCCTAGTGATTACATTATTCTTCTAGAAATTTACAGATAAATGGGTGCCGTGAATGTTAAATATCAAAGTATGAGAAAGAAAGGGTATACTTTTCCACTTACTCTATCTACTTATTCTTGTAAAACGAACAACATTGCTAAAGGAGTAGAACATGTATTGGGGGAATTTAATTTTCACTCTTTGTCAATGAGACCAGATTTTGACAACAAAAACTATGTGAAGCAGAATTTCCATGGCTCTGGTTCATATGAGCATCGCTCTAGCCTGGAAGATTTCTGGTAAGACTGTATAGACGATCGTGAGGTTGAGAGGAGGAATTGTATGAGACTTACTCTAAGTCAAATTCGGGCATTTGGTCTATCTATTTATATTCCAGAAGGAATTGAAGAAAATTCTAAGATAATTGACGTGGAATACCAAACTTTGCTTGCAAAACCCCTTCTCCAAATCAATTGGTGAGAAAAAGAGATTGTGGATCTAAGAATTTGTTCTACTGCAGTAATTAAAAGAATAGAAGATTGGTTGGTTGGGAGATGGCGTGGGCATGCTGGTTCACCTCATGAGCAGAGAAATTCAAGGGCCACTGAGCAAAATTTTTTGCATGGTTCTACTAAACAGATGTCTTCAAGAAGACAAGAGGTATCATAGTCCAATTCCAACTCATAGTCAGGAGGTGATGGTGAAAGGCCTGATGATGTTCTCAAATTAAAGTCAGCCTGTGAGTTGGATAGTCTCCCCTTATTTGCATCAAGAAAGAAAAATGTGCAAGCTAAAATTGTGCCCATGAATCCTGATTCCATTTTTGAGAAAATTGTTAATGATGGTTCTTTTCCCCCATTCTTTGAAATTCCTCCTCCTGTTAATGAAGAGATTCCAGTTCCTATTTTAGTTGATAATTAGAATAAGTCTGTGCCTAGTAATGTGGGTACTAGTGTAGTGTCCTCTTCCCCAGGCTGCTGAAAAAGGTAATAGAGAAAAAGAGAAAAAGTGTGCCCACTATGGCAAGTGAAGTAGACACTTTCGCTAAGATTTTACAGAGCACCTCAAAGCCTAAGAAGGCTAAGAGAATTTCTAGAATGGGAATCGATGCTACCTCAGGCCACTAGGTAATGGGGATTGCTGATCCTATAAAGGATATTAATGAAAATGTAATGTAGGAGCATCCCTGGTTCAAGAGCAATCTTGCATCAACCAAAAACATTTGCATTTCAGTTTGTTTACAGTTCATTTTGTTTCTTTGCATTTTCCAATTCAGTTCGGGTAGTTTAGTTAGAAGCAGTTTCAACTTTGGTCCAATATTTGGCCACAGATTACATTTCACACCTTGCGGATCTGGACTTAGTATCTACATTCATTCATCTACATCATATCCATAATTCAGAGCATTTGGATCAGTTACCGGAAAGTTATCGCCATCAGAAGATCGACCATTTTCTCAGAGTAGAGCATCCTGACAGTCTCAGACAATCAACTGAAGGAGAAAGCTTGCGGATCATTCCTTGACTTGTGGATCTTAATGTCACATCATTCAATGATCTTTGTTTCATGGCCGACCTTCCCCGAGTGTCTACAGGTTATTCTACTCATTTGAGGAAGTGTTCTATGCACTTAGGTCTGACTTATCTGTGTACACATTACAACTCTTCATTGGAGTTTGTGACCTTCCTTGGCCGATGCGAAGGAATATATTGGTCTAGAAATGATATATAATGATGTAATAGATCCTTAGGAAAGCAGTTCAAAAGTTATCAATAAGTTCAAAGTTTAGATTTTGTGCGAAGGAGCTTTAAAGCTTTATCTTGCGCATGTATGTAATCAGGCCTGTAAGCCCTAATTGTAAGCTCGCATGTTGCCGACCAATCTGTATTTAAATTCTATGATATATTGAATGATTGAATCTGCATTTGTTCCATTTCTCTGATTTGTTTCTGTTGTGTTTACTCTTGTTGCACGGTTCAAACAGTTCATTCTGTGAACCCTCCTACCGTGACTACACCAAGTGGTATCAGAGCGAAAGTTCAAATCTTTGGGAGTGAATTGAGCATAGTTGGTGAGGTAATTCTGTAAGATCTTGTTGTGGATAGATTGCCGAACTAAGGCAAGTTACTTGTGTTGCAACTGATCACCGATTGTGAGGCAGTTGTCACCTTGTAGCCCAATCGCCGAACCTAAGGTAGTTTGCATTTGATCCTAGGAAGAATGCCACTGAGGAGAGTTGCTACTATTGGAACAATGGTTGGTAGAATGGATGAGATGATGAAGATGATGAAAATAATGCTAATTTGATTGGATGCTATTGAAGAAGATAGGCGAAGAGGATTGACACCAAGACCTAATATTGAAAGCGATGAGGAAGAAGAATTTCAATCTGTTGAACAAATTGGCGAAACCCTAGGAGGTGATAAAGAGGAAGAATCAGATCAAGTAAAGATGTTGCAAGCTATTTCAAAGATTGGAAAGAGACCTAGAGTTGATGTACCAAATTATACTGGTAATTTGAACCCTGAAGAATTGATTGATTGGATAAATGATATGGAAGAATACTTTGAATATGAAGAAGTTGAAGATCTAGAAAAGGTGAAATTTGCAAAGACAAAGTTGAAAGGACATGTTGCTATATGGTGGAAAGAAGTTCAATTGGAAAGAAATAGAAGAGGAAAGGAAATGATTACAAAGTGGGACCGGATGATGACAAATTTGAAGAATCAGTTTATACCCGCTGACTATGAGTTGGAACTGTTGAAAAGATTGCAAAATCTAAGACAAAAGGAGAAATTTGTGAAGGAGTACAGTGAAGAATTTCATAAAATGATCATAAGGACAGGACATAGTGAAGCAAACAAGGAAAAAGTGGCTAGATATATCAATGGATTGAGATTGAACATTCAAGAGGAACTAAGCTTCGTAAGGATGACATCTTTGGAAGAAGCATATCAGTCTTCCTTGAAGGTTGAAGAGAAGCTGAATAAAAGACATGATTAGAGATAGAGAGGCAGAGGAGGTAAGTTTCAGAGAAGCAGGACATTTTCTAGAGGAGACAGATCATATCCAGAGCAGAACAAATTTGATAGCCCATTTAAGAAGGAGGACAGAGATAACAATGCTTACCGGAGAGATGACATAAATTTTTACTGGAGAGGAAACCCTAGTGCATACCAGAATGAAGGATACAAAAAAGAAGGAAGAGGATTTGATAAGAGAACAATCAGAGGTACTTGTTTCAAGTGTGGAGGTGAAGGACATAGAGTATTTGAGTGCAATCAAGGTAGTACAAGTAAGAGGACAGAAAATAGTGGAAGAGTAGCCTATGTTGAAGAAGAACCTGTTGAATAACCTAGTTCAGTTGGTAAACCAAAGAAAGGAGAATCACTTATGATGAGGAGAGCACTATTTCAAGCAGAGACAAATGAGGAACCACCACAGAGGAAAAACTTGTTCAAAACTAGATGTAAATCAGGAGGTAAGTGTTGTAAAGTTGTGATTGATAGTGGTAGTTCAGATAACCTAGTTTCAGAGGAGATGGTGACTAAGTTGAGGTTGGAAATATTGAAACACACTAAGCCTTATCAGATAACATGGATTCAGGATGATCATAAGGTACTGGTAAGTGAACAATGTTTGGTGAAATTTCATATTGGATCTTATCATGATGAAGTCTTGTGTGATATTATGCCTATGGATGTTTGTCATATCTTTTTGGGTAGACCTTGGCAGTATGATAGAAAAGCTATACATGATGGGAGAAACAACACATATACTATAACAACAAATGGAAAGAGAATTAATTTAATTCCTTTGGAGGATGATCCTAAGAGTGAAGTATGTGGGAATGCTAGAATTTGTTTGCTAGATGGAAGAAAATTTCTGGATGGTTTGAGACATGAGAGTATGTGTTATGCCTTGATTCCTAAGAATCCTAAAGTGTTGAAGAAAGGGATTGAAGAATCATAACCAGAGGAGATAAGAGGGTTGTTGACAGAGTATGAAGACATCATATCAGATAATGTACCTGAAGGATTGCCTCCTATAAGGAGTACCAATCATCACATGGATCTTATACCGGGAGCAAGTTTGCCTAACAAAGCAGCACATAGAATGACACCGACAGAGAATGAAGAATTGAATAGACAGATACAGGAGTTGTTGAGGAAAGGTTTGATCAGGGAAAGCTTAAGTCCTTGTGTAGTACCTGCAGTGATAGCATCGAAGAAAGATGGAGAATGGAGAATGTGTACTGACTCTAGAGAAATAAACAAGATCATAGTTAAGTATAGATTTCTTTTACCTAGGATGCATGATATCATGGATTGTTTAAGTGGAGCGAAATATTTCACAAAAATAGATTTGAAGAGTGGATACCATCAGATCAGAATTAGAGAAGGAGATGAATGGAAGACTGCTTTTAAGACAAATGAAGGACTATATGAATGGTTAGTGATGCCCTTTGGGTTGACAAATGCACCGAGTACTTTCATGAGATTGATGAATGAAGTTCTGAAGAAATTCTTGGGTAAGTTTGTGATTGTATACTTGGATGACATTCTAATTTTTAGTAAGACAAAAGAGGAACATTTGTGGCATATTAGATAAGTTTTGCAGAGACTGAGAGAAGAGAAATTGCTGATAAACATCAAGAAGTGTATTTTCATGAAAGAAGAGTTGGTATATTTGGGATTTGTAATTTCTATGGAAGGATTGAAGATGGACCTTGAGAAAGTAAGAGCAATTGTTGAGTGGCCTACACCAGAGAGCATTGGAGAAATTAGATCATTTCATGGATTGGCTAGTTTCTACCAAAAGTTCATAAAAAATTTTAGTTCAGGTTGTAACCTTATGACAGAGACAATGAGAGGTGGCAGAAAAGATTTCAAATGGACTTCTGGAGCAAATAAAAGTTTTGAGTTGTTGAAGCAGAAGGTGACAGCAACCTGTTTTGGCATTACCGGATTTCAATAAAGTATTTCAAGTTGATTGTGATGCTAGTGGGAATGTAATCAGAGCAGTGTTAAGTCAAGAAGGTAGACTAGTAGCATATTTTAGTGAGAAGTTGAATGATACAAGGAGAAAATATTCATTTTATGATCAAGAGTTCTATGCCATAATTCAAGCCTTGACGAAGTGGAGACATTACTTGTTGCCTAAGGAGTTTGTGTTGTATATACATCATCAAGCTTTTCAATATTTGCATAGTCAAGGTAAGTTGAATCAGAGACATATGAGATGGATAGAGTTCACGCAGAGTTATACTTTTGTGTTGAAGCATAGGAGTGGAAAATCAAATAAAGTTGCTAATGCATTAAGCAGAAGAAGAAACTTGTTGACAGAAATGAGAGTTGAAGTGTTGGGATTTGATGAATTGAAGAACATATATGAGGGAGACACTGATTTTGCAGAACCTTGGAAAGCATGTAAGGAACCTATTGTGACAGATAGGAGTAAGTGGTTGGACTATTTCATTCAAAAAGATGTGTTGTTCAAAGGAAATCAGTTGTGCATACCTAGAAGTTCAATGAGAGATAATTTGATCAAGGAGAAACATAGTGGTGGATTGGCAGGACATTTTGGCATTGATAAGACAATAGCCTTGGTGAGTGAAAACTACTTTTGACCTTAGATACATAAGGATGTTCAGAAATTTGTGCAGAGTTGTAGAGTTTGTCAAGTTGCAAAAGGGAGTAGTCAGAACACTGGATTGTATAAACCTTTGACAATACCGGAGAGACCTTGGGAAGACATAAGCATGGATTTTGTAATGGGATTACCGAAGACAGAGAGGACATGATTCAATATTTGTAGTGGTTGACATATTTTTATAGATGGCTCATTTCATACCTTGTAGGAAGACAACTGATGAAGTGCATGTAGCTGACCTATTTTTCAAGGAGATTGTAAGATTGCATGGATTACCTAAGAGTATAGTTTCAGACAGAGATACAAAGTTTGTTGGATACTTTTGGAAGACACTTTGGAAGAAGATGAAGACAGATTTGAAGTTTAGTTCAACTTTTCATCCACAGACTGATGGACAGATAGAGGTAGTAAATAGGAGTTTGGGTAACTTATTGAGATGTTTGGTTGGAGACAAGACAAGAAGTTGGGATTTGATTCTTTCACAAGTAGAGTTTGCATACAATAATTTAGTAAACATGAGTACTAGAAGAACACCTTTTGAGATTGTGACCGGAGTGAATCCTATAGGAGTTGCAGAATTGAGAGATATCAGTATAGAGGAAAAGAGAAGTACAAAAGCAAAAGAATTTGCAGATCATATGAAGACAGTATATAATTAGGTACAGAAGCATTTGGAGGACATGACAAGTAAATATAAGGAAAAGGCAGATGAGAAGAGAAGACATAAGGAATTTGAAGTTGGAGATGAAGTGATGGTATACCTGAGAAAAAAAAGATTTCTAGTTGGGACTTATAACAAGTTGAAGATGAAGAAATTTGGACCTTGTAAGATACTCAAAAAGTTTGATTCAGGAAATGCATATGAAGTGGAATTACCACAGACATTGGGTATTTCACCTATTTTCAACATTACAGACCTTTATCAGTATCATGAAGCAGAGTTTAGTGATAGCATGGAAGAAGACTTGAAGAAGAAGTTACCACACAAAGCACCGGAGTAGATTGAAGACATTTTGGATAGTAGAGTTGGATGCAACACTAGAGGAAGACAATACAAAGAATATCTTGTGAAGTGGAAAGGTAGACCGAAAGAAGACTCATCTTGGATTTCTTAGGCTGGGGTGGACCATCTTGGCTCTCCCTTAGCCCCAGCAAAGTGAGGGACTCACTTTTTCAATAACCCCAGATGTCTGATGTAGGAGCATACCTAGTTAAAGAGAAATCTTGCATCAACCAAAAACATTTGCATTTCAGTTTGTTTGCAGTTTAGTTTGTTTCTTTGCATTTTCCATTTTAGTTCAGGCAGTTCAGTCAGAAGCAGTTTCAACTTTGGTCTGGTATTTGGCCGTAGATTGCATTTTACACCTTGTGGATCTGGACATAGCATCTACATTCATTCATCTACATCATATCCAAAATTTAGAGCATTTGGATTAGTTACCGAAAAGTTATCGCCATTAGAAGATCGACTATTTTCTCAAAGCAGAGCATCCTGATAGTCTCAGACAATCAACTGAAGGAGAAAGCTTGCGGATCATTCCTTGACTTGTGGATCTTAATGACACATCATTCAATGATCTTTGGTTCATGGACGACCTTCCTCGAGGGTCCGCATGTTATTCTACTCATTTGAGGAAGTGTTCTATGCACTTAGGTCTGACCTATTTGTGTACATGTTACAACTCTTCATTGGAGTTTGTGACCTTCCTTGGCTGACGTGGAGGAATTTATTGGTCTAGAAATGATATATAATGATGTAATAGATCCTTAGGAAAGCAGTTCAGAAGTTATCAATAAGTTCATAGTTTAGATTTTGTACGAAGGAGTTTCAAAGCTTTATCTTGCGCATGTATGTAATCAGGCCTGTGAGCCCTAATTGTAAGCCCGCATGTTGCCGATCAATCTATATTTGAATTCTATGATATACTGAATGACTGAATCTACATTTGTTCCATTTCTCTGAGTTGTTTCTGTTGTGTTTACTCTTGCTGCACGGTCCGAACAGTTCATTCTGTGAACCCTCCTACCGTGACTGTACCAAAATGAAATCACTGAAGCAGACTATAAAATAAGTCATATAGACTTGGGTCCTTCTACTCTGGAGGGAGATGCCTATCATGCCAATTTTTTTGTAAGTGCTTTGATTAAGAGAGCTAAGGAGGAAAGGAAAAAAAACATAAAATTACAATCTCAGGTTTTATCTTTGAGCAACTTTATTCAGTCTATTGTGACACCCACGTCTCAGGATACATCTAGTTCTGAAGTTGCAGGAATTGATGCAAACACTATGCAACAAATCAAAAAGAATTTGAATTTTGCTAAAGTTGTTACTGAATGGGTAGAGAAGTTATGCTGTGAAATTTTATTTTTCTTGACCAGGTCAATACAGTGTTATACTCAAGTACATAATAAAAGGAAAGAACTAATCAGTGAACTCCAACAAGTAAGGAAAGAGTAAGGTAGTACTTATGTGCTCTCAAAAGAAGTTTCTAAACTAGTGGCCATGGAATCCCTAACACTTATAAAAGAAAATTTGATTAGCGATCCGTGGGAAATTGATCCTTCCTAGGCTGACTCATTGGATTGGAAATTGAGCATGTATGACAATCTCATTGAACATATTAACAAAGCTTTGCGTTAATATCTTGGTATAATGATTGATATTTAGAAGGATTGTAGGACACTGGATATAGATATTTCAGATGAGTTTGGGGAGAACCCGCGGGATCCTCAAGAAATCACTAAGGAAGATAAAGATATGTTTTACAAGGAGCTCGCAGATCCTGTAACCATCACTGGAGAGTCACTGGGCAAAATAGACATTATGTAGGTTTACCTTAATTCTTATAAGAATAGAAGAGATGATATTCAAGAGACTGTAGCAGGGATAGGCAAAGCATTGGCAAAGTTTAGAACCAGGTTGCAGATTACTATAACACCAGGCAAGAAAAATATCACTGTTATCATAACTAAGTATTGGGAATACAGGATAAGGTCGAAGGTATGAGAGGCAATGATAGAAGAGCAAGGCGAAGAGAGCGTCGAAGACCCAAAAGAAAGCGATGAGGTGGTGAATTAGAGTTTTTTTTTTTAATGTATTTCTCAATATTTGGCTCAAAAAATCCTTTTAAAGACTTTATTTAAAAAAAAAAAAACAGCTGTCTTCAAGAAACCATTCTTTTCTAAAAGATAGTTATGTGGTGGACATTATAAATAAGTTATATGGGACATAGTATGGATCATCTTTTTGGGCAAACTTTGTTTTACTCATTAAGTTAGATATTTCTGATATGTTTTGATTTCTAGTTTTTTCAATATAGAAAGAGAAATGCTGTTGGATGTTCGAGCAGACATAGCCTTTGTGTTATGGTGTTTGAATATTCTTCTTCTTATGTTGAATGTATTTCTAGTGGTTAAATCTTTGTCTGTATTGGAGAATTGAATGTTTGTTAACTTTATTACTGTGAATGTTTATCTTTGAATGAATATATCATGGTGATGGATTTTTAAATTCTTTTCTCAGCCAGTTATTATTCAAAGTCTTTGAACTTCTTTGGATTTTAGTTATTGTAGATGTGTAGAATTTCCTTTCGAAGCTTTCTGGTTAAAAGCACTACCTTTTTCTTGCTTTATGGTTAAAAGCAACACATATTTTGATTCTTTGTATATCATTCGAAGGTAGTTGCCACCTTGTAAAATAAGCAGAGAGTTGGTTATAAAATACCAATATAACTAACTCAACAGTGGTTACATTTGTCATTGTTTTAGGCGAGAGAATATATAGTTGAATGACAAATCTGTAAACCAACAGATTTTTGGCAACTATGCTAGGAATACTGTCAAATATGTGTTGTGAGTTGCTTTAATGGTTCTTCAGAGATGTAATGCTCCAATCCTTCAGCCTAATGTGGATTGCTTGTAGGTGATCAAGAAGATATTGTTACTGGCTTAAGATTGCTTGCCTGGCAACATAGAAGAACCAATTTGCAATACAACCAACTTAATGAGGTTTTAGAAGAAGAAGAGGAACTTGGTGAAATCATAAGAGAAAACACCAAGCGCTTTGGTGACACCCAAGAGATCATCTTTGTTAAGGCCATAGTACTTGTGGCACGAAGAGAAAGAGTCTTTCCTGTCCAAGCACTTCCCAACAATAGACGTGAGAATCAAGCAGCTAATCAAAGAAACCAGTTGAACAATCAACTAAATCTTCCATGAATTAATCAGTAAGTGAAGTTGGAAACTCTATATCTTGTTGTTGTTTTGTTCAAATCTGGCTTCTAAAAGATATACTAGAGGAGATAGAAAGATAGGGATATTGGATAATGAATTTGATTTACTAGAAGCTATCAATTTCTCCTCCTTCCCACCTAACCAAAAGGTTAAGTCTATTAGTAGACCACCATCCCCTCCCCCAAAACTAAGTGTCATAGGAGTTTCTAATAATTCTTGTCAAGCCCTTCTTTTACATAGGACTGTTCTCCCTCTACAAGTAAACTTTCCTGTTCATACTCCCCTTATCATGGCTCAACCTCCACCTGTTCCATGGGGAGCCATAATAGGTCCTCTTAATCTAGGAGGTCAACTACATGACTTGCCCAAGGGTTCCGGGAAAATCATACCCAAATTTAGAGGAGATGGGAAGGTTACTCCAGATGAGCACATGCAAGCTTTCTTTGCTGCTTCCTCAATTCTTGCAATGCAACATGAAGACATTGCCATGAGACTCTTCATAGAATCCCTGACTGATACCACTGCCAATTGGTTTTACCATCTCCCAAATGGTTCTATTAATAACTGGACTACTCTAAGGACTAAGTTCTAAAGTATATTCAAGTCCGCGAAGAATGAGCAATTCCTTGTCACTCAACTGGCCACTATGAAGAAAGAAATTCATTAACCAATGAGAAAATTTGTTGCTAAATTTAGTAAGCTATACAATAGAATTCCTGAGAACATGAGACCTATAGATGACTTGTTGAAATGCTTCTTCATCAATACCCTTCCACCAGATGTTAGTTTCACCATTAAGAGGGAAGGTGCATCCGATCTAAATGCAACCCAGGAATGAGCTATATCTATAGAAGATGATTTGATTATTGTTGGGAAATGGAAGAAAGAACTTTAGACTGGTAAATCCTCAACATTAAATTTTGTTAGATCTAGGCCACACTACTGAGAGGGGGGTGAATCAGTTGTACAAAACTTGCTTCTATTTCAAACACTTAAATCCTCTTTGTTAGTTAATAGCATATCAATCAATCACTCATGAAAGCATAAAGCATAAACACCAAAGCAGATGTACATCAACACATGAGACACCAAGATTTTGATGTGGAAAACCTGGTCAAGGGAAAAACCACGGGATGATTAACCCAAGGATTATTCTCTATTAGAAGAATAAGAAAAATAGATGGCACATGCCAATTAGGGCTCACTGCCCAAGCACACTGCTCACAAGAGGCACACTGCCTACAAGAGACACACTGTCTACAAAGTAACAAGTATTACAAACTTGAACTGGAGATTGACATCTTTACCATGCCTGGATCAGTTCCATTTAAGCCCAAAACTCCTGCTCTGCCTTTCGCACTTCTCTTCACTATACCACACTCATCACCGCAAGAATACCTTCAAAATGAATTCACAATCCCTTATTTATACAAGGCATCGACTTAGGAACAATCATCTAAGTCGGCGAACACCTACAAGATCATTCGCAAGACGTGTAATACATCCGGTCGGCTAGTGTAAAGAAGAACACCAATATCCATCGTTATTCTTCAAATGCAAACTCTAACTTCAATGCGGACTGCCAATAAGAATTGTACACGATCCAAAGATCACCAAAACCTTTCCTGAGTCATCACCAACATCTGCACTTTATCAACTTACTAGAATTCTTCTGTTCTTCATCTGGAACTTCAAGAACACAGTTTGTCATCACTGTCATAATGAAAAATGTGCTTCCAGACCTCCAAACCATGAACAAATCTATTTGTCACTTCACACAAACTTCTTCAACACTCCCTCCAATCCGCAGAATGGGATAATGTAATTCTAGATCTCACCAAACCAATCTGTGACACTCTGTCACCACTGAACACCTGTTGGAACTGGTTCTCCTTGAGCGATCATAACTTCTTCAGATCTTCATGCGGACCTCTAAAATCTTGCCTGGAACATCTCAAGACTCATATCTACAAACCCTTTAAACCGCATCCTCTGATCCTCAACCTATTGAGGAATTTTGCCTTCTTGTCATCACTATTCTTTACTGTTCCTGATTGAGACTAATTTCAACACACAACTCATCCAATCCTTCTCATTAATGCAATATGAGTATGTTGACATCAATAACAACACTAGTTAACCTCATACTTGCAACAATCTCCCCCTTTGTCATTGATGGCAACATATGATGTGAAAAACCATCAAGACAAGAACTTCTCCTTTCTATCATAGCTCCCCCTATCAGCAACAAATTTTCACATGTCTTCTCTTCCTTTACTGCTCCCCCTTTGATCATCAACCACTTGTTTTTCACATGTCTTCTCTCCCCCTTTGACATCAATGGAAAAGAGCTCATACTTGCAATTCTAACACATTAGAATCATACCAGCTGCTCCCCCTTAGTAGCAGCTCCCCATCATCAATCCGGATCACAAGATATGACTGTGATATCCACCAGACTGATGCACATCAGTGCATCCTAGTTCATCACCAGAGGGGCCATGACCCCTAAATTCTCCCTGAGATACTCAAAAGAGTCCTTGGGAAGAGGTTTAGTAAAAATATCTGCAAGCTGATCCTTGGAGGGCACATACTCCAATCTGACTTCACCCTTGTTCACTTGCTCTCTCAGAAAGTGAAATTTGATAGATATATGCTTGGTCTTAGAATGCAACACCGGATTCTTAGAAATATTTATTGCACTTGAATTATCACAGAAAATTGTGATAGGCTCCTTATATTCTACTTGAATGTCTCTTAGCATCTGCTTCATCCATAAAAGTTGAGTGCAACTACCTGCTGCTGCAATGTATTCTGCTTCAGTTGTAGACATGGATATTGCCTCTTGTTTCTTGCTTAGCCAAGAAACCAACCTTTTTCCCAAAAAGAATGCTCCTCCACTTGTATTGTTCCTATCATCCACATCTCCTACCCAATCTGCATCTGTATATGCATGAAGAGAAAAATCATGATCTCTAGGATACCATAGGCCATACTCAATTGTTCCTTTTAAGTACCTAAAAATTCTTTTGATTGCCATGATATGAGATTCTCTGGGATCAGCCTGGAATCTCGCCACAAGACCAACAACCTGCATTATATCTGGTCTAGTCTGAGTGAGATACAATAATCCTCCAATCATTAATCTGTACTTGGTCTAATCTATCTTAGGAGAGTCATCATCTTTGCTCAACTTACATCCGGTAGCCATGGGAGTGTTTATTGGCTTTGAATTTTCCATTCCAAATTTCTTCAATAGTTCTTTCACATATTTGGTTTGAGAGATAAAGATTCCTTTATTTGTCTGAGTAATTTGCAGGCCCAAGAAGAAATTCATTTCACTGAGCATTGACATTTCAAACTCACTTTTCATTTGGTTTGTAAAGGTTTTACACATACTGTCTCTTCCTCCAAAGATGATATCATCAACAAATACTTCAACAATCAAGATGTTTTCATGATCAATTCTGAAATATAGGTTACTATCAGCAGTACCTTTGTTGAAACCAATCTTCAAAAGATGTTTGTCTAGCCTTTCATACCATGCTCTTAAAGCTTGCTTTAGACCATATAATGCCTTCTTTAATTTGCAGACCATATCACCATGCTCAGATAACTGAAATGCATCCAGTTGTTCAATGTACACCTCTTCTTCTAAGTCACCATTCAGGAAAGCAGATTTGACATCCATCTGATACACTTTGAAATCTTTGAAGGCAACAAATGCAAGAAATAGTCTGACTGCTTCAATTCTTGCCACCGGAGCAAAGGTTTCCTCAAAATCAATCCCTTCTATTTGAGAGTAGCCTTTGCAGACTAATCTGGCTTTATTTCTGATTACTTCACCAACTTCATTTAGTTTGTTCCGGAAGACCCATTTGGATCCAATCACATTCTTGTTTCTAGGTCTAGAAACAAGATCCCAAGTGTGATTTTTCTCAATTTGCATCAACTCTTCCTCCATTGCTTTGGTCCAATTTTCATCATTATAATCTTCATTTATTGTCTTAGGTTCAATCTTTGAGACCAGACAATATTCATCTAAATTTTGAGCAATTTTCCTTCTAGTTTGCACACCTTTGCTTTTGTCACCTATGATCTAATTTTTAGAGTGGTTCAGTCTTACACACCTTGGAACTTTAGGAGTTTCTTGCACTTCTGCTTCTTGATCAGGCTCATTCAGACCTATCTCTTCTTCCTGATTTACCGGATTAGCCTGAATCTGACTTTCAGAAGAGGATTGAGCTTCTTGAACCAGAGCACCATTCTGATCATCTTCATCATACTCATAAAACCTTGAGGGTTTCTCTATTCCCTCATCAACCTTCACATTTGTACTTTATCATTTTTCTTAGTCTCTTGTTATAACACCGGTATGCTTTGCTTTGAGTGGAGCAACCCAAGAAAGTTCCTTCATCACTTCTAGCATCAAACTTTCCTAGATCTTCATCTCTTTTAATGTAACATTTGCTACCAAATACTTTGAAATATCTCACAGTAGGAGTGATTCCAAACCAGAGTTCATAAGGAGTCTTACCGGTATTGCTTCTGATTTGAACTCGATTGAGAGTGTAGACTGCAGTGCTGACAGCTTCTCTCCAAAACATCTGGGGAATATTTGCTTCCATCATCATTGTCCTGGATGCTTCCTGGATGGTCTGGTTCTTTCTCTTAACTACTCCATTCTACTGTGGAGTCCTAGGAGTAGATAACTGTCTCTTTTTACCATGCTTCTCCCAAAAATCTATGAATTCACCGGATGTGAATTCACCACCTCTATCAGACCTCAGACATTTCAGTTTTAATCCGGTTTGATTCTCTACCATAGCCTTGAAGATTTTGAACTTCTCAAAAGCTTTTGATTTCTCTTTCAGAAAGGTAACCCACATTATCTGGGAATGGTCATCAATCAGTAACATGAAATATCTATCACCTTGCATACTCTTAATTCTTGTCGGACCACATAGATCAGTATGAACTAATTCCAATAATCTGATAGAGGACTGATCCTTGCTTTTGAATGAGACTCTGCTCTATTTACCTAGCTAACATTCTTTGCACAAACTATCTGTAGGTTTTACCAACTTTAGAAGATCTCTTACAGCCTGAGTATTGCTTATCTTGATGATGTTATCAAAATTTACATGACACATCCTTCTATGCCATAACCAACTTTGATCAACTTGAACAAACAGACAGCTTTTATTAGTACTGACTAGATGGAAGATATTACCTTTTGTTTGAGTATCGGATGCAATCTCAGTTCCAGAGATTTCAAAGATCCTGCATCTTCCATTCTTGAACTGGAGATCATAGCCTTTGTCCACCAACTGTCCAACACTAAGAAGATTGTGCTTCAATCCTTCAACATACAGTACATTACCAGTTTTGTTCTTTCCATCAAAAGAGATAATTCCCCTACCTCTGACTCTACCAACAGAATTATTACCATTCCTCCTTCATACCTTTCCAAATCTAAGGACTTGTTCTTGTCACCTGTCATGTGGTGACAGCATTCACTGTCAATAATCCAATCATCCTTTTCTTCAACTTGGGCAGCCAAAGCTCTTTCTACAACCTTATGATTGATAGATTCAGAGGATAGTGGATCTTCTTCCTTGATGGCAATAAACACCCATTCATTTCTGGATTTGTCTCCTATCTCTGATTCATCATCTGTTACTCCTTCATTATCAGCTTCTTCATGAACATAATAACAATTCTTTTGGAACCTTTGTATGTTAGAATTTGACCTTGTAGATCTTTCCGGACATCTTGAGGCAAAATGACCAATCTTATTGTAGTTGAAGCACTTAAAGGGTAATTTTCCGTCATACTTACCAGATCCTCTTGGCAGTCTTGTTGCAATGAGGGCTTCAAGTTGAGCTGTTTCTACTTCTTCCTCTTCCATGTCTCTTCTTGCTTGATCATACCATGACAGCTTCCTTGAAGAGTTTTCTCCCGGATCAAATCTTTGTTTGCCTTTCACATAGGCACTGGCTTTGAATGCAGATTCAGTCTTGGGGGGATCATCTCCAAACTTGGTCATTTCAAATGCAACCAGTTTGCTAGCCAATTGGTCTCTTGTGACAGTTGTATGGGCTCTGAATTCATCAATGGCAGCAACCTTGATTTTGTAGGCAGTAGGAAGGGATCTGAGAATTTTGCCAACAATCTCATTTTCATCCAAAACTCCACCAGCATTCCTGATTCCACACACCAACTCATTTACTCTTGGCATAAAGGTAGTAATATTTTCATCATTTCTCATCTTCAATCTTTCAAATTTCCCTTTGAGACTTTGCAACCTTGCACTCTTAACATACTCATCTCCTTCATGCAGAAGTTCCAATTTAATCCAGATCTCATAGGCAATTGGTAGGTCAATAACATTTGAGAGCTTTGAGTCAGTTAATGCGCTTAGAAGAGCCTCTCTAGTCTGTAGATTATTTTCAGCATCTGTGATTTCATTTAGAGTTGTCGGACCACCCTGTGGAGGTACATATGCTTTTGTGACCATGGACAAGTATGCTTTTCCCATACACTCCAAGTGACATTTCATGCGACCTTTCCAAAGAGAAAAGTTGGTTCCATCAAACTTCGGACTATCCTTCTTATATGATGACATCCTGGATCTCCTCAAGCAGTCAACTCCTTTTAGAGGAACTTGGCTTTGATACCAATTGTTAGATCTAGGCCACACAACTGAGAGGGGGGGTGAATCAGTTGTACAAAACTTGCTTCTATTTCAAACGCTTAAATCCTCTTTGTTATTTAATAGCATATCAATTAATCACTCATGAAAGCATAAAGCATAAACACCAAAGCAGATGTACATCAACACATGAGACACCAAGATTTTGACGTGGAAAACCCAGTCAAGGGAAAAACCACGGGGCGATTAACCCAAGGATTATTCTCTGTTAGAAGAATAAGAAAAATAGATGGCACATGCCAATTAGGGCTCACTACCTGAGCACACTGCTCACAAGAGGCACACTACCTACAAGAGACACACTGTCTACAAAGTAACAAGTATTACAAACTTGAACTGTAGATTGACATCTTTACCATGCCTGGATTAGTTCCATTTAAGCCCAAAACTCCTGCTCTACCTTTCACACTTCTCTTCACTATACCACACTCATCACCGCAAGACTACCTTCAAAATGAATTCACAATCCCTTATTTATTCAAGGCATAGACTTAGGAACAATCATTTAAGTCACCGAACACCTACAAGATCATTTGCAAGACGTGTAATACATCTGGTCAGCCAATCTAAAGAAGAACACCAATATCTGTGGTTATTCTTCAAATGCAGACTCTAACTTTAATGCGGACCGCCAATAAGAATTGTACACTATCCAAAGATCACCAAAACCTTTCCTGAGTCATCACCAACATTTGCACTTTATCAGCTTACTGGAATTCTTCTGTTCTTCATCCAGAACTTCAAGAACACAGTCTGTCATCATTGTCATAATGAAAAATGTACTTCTGGACCTCCAAACCATGAACAAATCTATTTGTCACTTCACACGAACTTCTTCAACACTCCCTCCAATCCGCAGAATGGGATAATGTAATTCTGGATCTCACCGGACCAATCTATGACACTCTGTCACCACTGAACACCTGTCGGAACCAATTCTACTTGAACGATCATAACTTCTTTAGATCTTCATGTGGACCTCTGAAATCTTGCTTGGAACATCTCAAGACTCATATCTACAAACCCTTTAAACTGCATCCTCTGATCCTCAACCTATTGAGGACTTTTGTCTTCTTGTCATCACTGTTCTTTACTGTTCCTGATTGAGACTAATTTTAGCACACAACTCATCCAATCCTTCTCATTAATGCAATATGAGTATGTTGACATCAATGATAACACTAGTTAACCTCATACTTGCAACAAATTCTACTGATCTTGTTACATGAAGATTGGCTAATGAAATCATCACATTAAAAAGGCCAATACCTAAGAATCCATTCTAGCCATAGTATCATGACATACCTAGGAAAGATTATGGCCCATCTGCCAGGTATAATAGAACATTGCCCTTGACTGGTCCTACTCAGAGGTTGGCTATTGAAAATGGACCTTCTACCAGCAAAAATAACCACATGATGTGTAATTTCCATTTGACTTCAGATCATGATGGATCCACCTACCTAGAAATGGTTCGGTTCATGCAGATGCTCTCAATCAATGAGCATGTTGAGGAACCTTATGTGGAAGAACCTAGCCAACCTGGTGATGCTAATGTAAATTTATTTGAATATGAATCAAACGAAGAAGCTGTTGAAGATGTATATACAGAAATTGATCCTAATTGTGCAGTCTTCACAAGAGGACAGTAGGCTCAAAAAGGTCAGGAGTTTAAAGGCTAGGCTAGTGGTTCATCCCCTACTCCAAAATACATCCTGTCAAGGCAAGACACTTCTAATTCCAAGAAGACTAAAACTGTTGTGCTCAAAGGCACATCTGTTGAGGTACCATATGCTCCTTCCTCTGATGCACTTGTCTCTAGTTCTTTTGATATCATTGAGTCATGTAAAAACACAAAAATTTAGATCTCTCAAGTTGAATATCTTAGGCTCAACCCTTCTAAACTAGATAGGTTGGTCAGATACATTAAATAAGAGCCTTCACCATCCCAATGTAATGCTCAGTTGTCTAGTGAAAGTGAGGCATATGCTGAAAAGAAAAATTGCTCAAATTCCAAAGATAAAACCCCAGACCATCAGAACCCCTTTGCCAAACCTGAACCTTTATATGTGTCCTTATATATAGCTGATTTTAGACCGAGCAATTGTGTTATTGATTCCGGGGCTTCTGACAATGTAATGCCAACTCAAGTGGCCAGAGCCTTAGGATTGTCTTATACTTCTTCCCATGGTAAATGTTTCTCTATGGATGGTTCACCTATTCTAATTCTAGGTCAAATCAAATATGCTCAGGTTGCTTTAGCTACTTTTCCAAGGAAAAGACTAAAGTTAACCATCCTTGTTGCTGACATTCTTGCCAGCTATGGAATGATTTTGAGTAGGAGTTTCTGTAGAGACCTGGGTGGTGAAATACAAATGGATTGGTCTCATGCTATAATACCCTTAGATGGAAAGAAGGTATGTCTTAACCCAGAGCCTAAAGCTAAGTTCACAGTGTTAAAGTCTGGAGATCCAAGGGCAGATATTTTATTTGTAGAAAAACTAGACCAGGTACCTACATGTGCACCTCTTCAGAAGAGGAATGTTCAAGCCTAGTGAGCTCTGACTTGGTGAATGAGTTATGGACATTGGAATTTGATGGAAGTTGCTCTAGTGCTATCTCCAATGGAGGAGTTATTTTAATTTCCCTAGATGGTTACAACTTTCCTTATGCTTATAAATTGGAGTTTGAAAACACCAACAATACAGTGGAGTATGAAACTCTTTTACTTGGCCTAACCTTAGCCAAAGAAAAAGGCATAAAATAGTTAAAGGCCATGGGAGATCCGGAATTAATTGTCAAACAAGTCAAGAAGCAGTATATAGTGAAAACTGGCAGGTTGAAGCATCATAAAAATAGAGTATGGGATTGCATTGAAGATTTTGATGCCTTTTATATAGAAGTGATGCCTAGAGACCTCAATACAAGGGAAAATTCATTAGCAGTATCTGCATCTTTATTGTTACCTCATCTAGATTTTAAAGACAAGCCTTACAAAATTGAAGTAGTGTACCATCCCAATGTTCCTGACAATGTAAATCACTGGCAAGTATTCAACAGTGGTAGACAAATCATCATATTCCTAGAAAAAGCTGAAGCCTTTGCCAATATCTTCTTTGAAGGTAGTGATGATAAAAGTAATGACATTTTAGACGGTAACATCAATACTCCTGATGGTGGGAGGTCTGAAATCATTCAGTTGAAAGGCAATAAGATACCCAAAGGCTTGGTTTCCTTAGAAGATGTGTTCAATAGACATTATCAGTATTTGAAGCAAAAGAATAAAATTTTTGTTGAATCATCAACTGATTATGATCATGTAAATATTGGCACAAATAAGGATCCCAAGATTGTCTGCATAGGAAAATGTTGTTCCCCTCAAGAGAAGGAAAAGTTGATTTCTTTGTTGGTGCGTTACAAAGACATTTTTGCATGGTGTTACGCTAATTTGAAGAAATTCAGGAATAGAGAACTGCAGCATAAGATCCCATTGAAACCTGACACTATGCCTTATAGGCAGAGACAACAAACCTACAACCCTAAGATAGAAGAAGCCATTTTTAGTGAAATAGATAAGATGTTAAAGGCAAAGATCATCTATCCCATCCACCATTCCACATGGGTAGCCAATATAGTTCCAGTTAGAAAGAAGAATGGAGAAATAAGGATTTGTGTGGACTTCAAGAACCTGAATCAGGCATTGTTGAAGGATAACTACCCATTACTTGTTATGGATCAAATTCTATAGATGGTTTCCAGTTCTGAGATGATGTCCATGCTAGATGGTTTTTTGAGTTATAATCAAGTCAAAGTAGCCCCAGAAGATTAGCATAAGATGACATTCACTACCCCCATTGGTGTCTTTGCTTACAACAGAATGCCATTTGGCCTCATAAATGTAGGTGTAACTTTCCAAAGGGCCATGGACCTATCATTTGGTGATCTAAAGAACAAAATCATTGTAGTGTATCTGGATGATCTAACAGTTTTCTCCAAGAAAAGGACCGACCATATGCATCACCTAGAGATTGTGTTACAACATTGCAGAGAACAAGGGATTTCTTTAAATCCTAAGAAATCTATCTTTGATGTCATAGAAGGGAAACTTTTGGGACACATTGTCTCAAAGGATGGAATTAGAGTCAATCCTAAAAGGGTGAAGGCTATCATGCAATTGGGGTTGCTTGCAAATAAAGATGACACTAGGTCTTTCTTCGGCCAAGTGAATTTCTTGAGGCAATTTGTACCTAAGTTTGCTAAATTGACAAGGCCCATAGCTGATACGATGAAAAACCATCTTGTATTCAAGTGGAGTAATGAAGGAAAAATGGTTTTGAAGATATAAAATCTGCTATTGCCAATGCACCCACTCTGGTACGTCCTGATTTCAATAAATGTTTCATTGTATATTGTTATGCATCTGAGCATACTTTATCAGCTATCTTAATTCAAAAAAATGAACAAGGCATAGAAGCTCCTGTCTCTTTCATGAGTACTCCCCTTAAAAAGTATGAACTTAAATATTCCCCACTTGAAAAACATGCTTATGCTATTGTAAAGGCTCTAAAACATTTTAGGTTCTAGATTTTGTACTCCCATACTATTGTCTTTGTACCTGAAACTGATGTCAAGAGTACCCTCACTCAACAAGAAGTTGGATGTAATAAATGAGGGTCTTGGATAACAAAGGTGCAAGAATATGATGTGGATATTAGACCAACTAACTTAGTTAGGGGAAAAGGTTTATGTAAATTGATTGTAAAAAATAAAGTTGCTAAAGAAGAACATCTATCCCTGGTTCTCTTTACTAGTACAACTGATGAATGGTTCTCAAATATCTCCTATTTTTTAACCTATGGTGACTGCCCATGACACTTGTCAGCCAAGGAGAGAAGAAACCTGAAACTTAAGGCAAGTAAATACATCCTCTAGGAAGGAAATCTATACAAAAAGGGTGTGGATGGAACATTCCTTAGGTGCATCGATAAAGAACAACAGAAAAGATTGTTAAAAGCCTTTCATGATGAAGCATGTGGTGGGCATTTTTCATCTTCAGTAACGGCTTTTAAAATCTTGCGTCAATGTTTCTATTGGCCTGGCATGTTTAAGGATGCAAATGAATGGGTATCTAAGTGTGAAAAATGTTTGAAGTTTATTGGCAGACCCCATCTCGTTGCATTACCTTTGAAACCTGTGGTAATCGATGAACCTTTCCAATAGTGGGGTTTAGATTTCATTGGCCCTGTCAATCCTAATTCTAGTGCTGGACACACACACACATTCTGATTGCTACTAATTATTTCACCAAGTGGGTGGAAGCTGTTCCAGTAAAACAAACTACTTCAGAAGTTGTATGTAATTTCCTGAAAGAAAACATCATAGTAAGATTCGGTGTGCCCAAGAAAATTGTTATTGATAATGCCAATTCCTTCTCATCTTCTGAAATCACTCTCTTTTGTTACGAGTATGGTATCAACCTAGCACATTCATCTGATTACTATCCTTAAGGCAATGGACAGGTTGAGTCCAGCAACAAAAATTTAGTTTCTATTATCAAGAAATTAGTTGATGAGAATAAAAAAGGGTGACATAAGAAATTGTATGATGCTCTATGGGCATACATGATTACGTATAAAAGAGCCATAGGTATGTCACTGTTTCAGCTGGTGTATGGTGTTGATGCTACTATACCTATCTCTTTGGAACTGGTAGCATTGGACCTACAAAAGACTATAGAGAACAGGGAATTCCAATCTGCACTAGAAAGAGGATTATGTATCTGAACAAACTGGAAGAAGAGAGGGAGATAGTGGTGGATAGGATTGCTAGTCATCCACAGATGGTTAAGAAAATCTTTGATAAAAGGGCTAAACAAAGGAACTTTGTTGTTGGAGATTCTGTACTTCTTTGGGATAGGAGGAGAGAACCAAATGGAGCACACAAAAAGTTTGATTCTCTGTGGAAAGGGCCTTTCTAGGTTCAACAGGTCATTGGTGATAATTCTTTTCTACTGGCTTATCTTGATGACACTCCTTTATCTCTTGCCTATAATGGGCAAGATCTGAAATTGTTCAATTGTTAGCAATCCCGAGTCTTTCCCTGTACCATAGTTTCTTTTTGTTTCTGTTCTATGTTGTTGTTGTGTCTCTATTTTCCCAATGAATAAGGATTTGCATCATGGTGTTCTAGATTCTCTGCATCCTATTAGTCCTTGTCCCCATTCAGAGCCAATTGTTACCCCTCAATTCATTTCTGGGTCTTTCAATTTTTGTTACCTCCCTTTGATGGCTTGCCAATTATTTGTCTAAGTCTTAAGGCTTTGTCTTCCCCTTAATACTTTTGAAAAATCCTTTTGAAGTCACGGGTCCTTAAAATTTTCTAACTCAGTCACTGAGCTTTCAAGTTTCCTAACCAAGCCACTTGGTTCTTAAGTTCTCAACCCCTCTGACTCCCCGACTCAATGTTCCCTTTGTTAAGTCTCATAACCCGTATGTTGGTCTTTGTAGTCGACAGGTCAGAGGTTTTAGAAACTTCAAAACCTCTGACTTGAGGTTCTAAAGTTCCAATTTCTAGCGACTCAGCGACAACTAAGCCGCGAACCAGATTTCAAGGCAATTAATAAATGTTTAATGAGATGTATGACAAGCTAGGCGGATGTCCTTTTAGAATTTTTGGGAATCAAACAAATCTTTGAGTTATCTTGCCAAGGCACGAAATCAATGCCACGTCAACTTGGCAATTAAAACACATCGTGATGCCATAACCGCATGCCTATTTATACTTGGTGGCAGAAATCTTTCTAAGTCTTCTGATGTCTTTCCTTCCATTTCACACCATTACTTCTGCAGTATTCAGCCGTGCTTTCCAGTACCTTAATAGCTATGATGAAATTCAAATTTCAAGGCATCTCCCATCACTTTGGTATTGAAAGTGGTTGGTCTGGAGTGAGAGATACTGAGCTCGGGCATATTGACCTGGTGGAATTTTGGTCTCGACTACAGCAGGAAGATACGTCACCTTTTGCGAAGAAGATTTTGCAAAGTTGTTTGGCGCATGCTGTAGGTTTCCCTATCTTTATGTAGTGTGTGGACATGGTAATTGCATGTGCGGAGAGATACGACCCTGAAACTCTTGAAATTAAAACAAAGGACAGGATGGTAGTAGAAAAAATTGAACTCGGGACCATTTCACGAGCATTGAAAATTCCAAAGCAAGAAAACTTCGAAGATATGTTTGTAGCTGTTGCGGCGGAATTTTTCTAGACAAATGAAGACTGGTACATGAATTCCATTGCATGAAATTAGCTAAAATCAGAGAAGCGAGGTAAGTCCCAGTTACCATCAAATCTTAAAGGAGACCACTTTAAAGATGAAATTTCAAACATTATTACTCTACTACACTAGGTGGTTGGGAGTAAAAATGCAAATTATTTTGAGGATTGGATGTGTCATTTCATCTTGTTGATATGCAGTGATGGTCAATTTATTAATTGGGCCGAAATAATAAGTTATCATCTAAATGAACTATTGGTTAAGTTTCAAGAGACTTTTGCATTTCATATGTGTTCATATTTGATATACATTTTAGCCAGTCAAGAGGTTGTTTACGTAGGGTTGAGGCCACATGGGTCTTTAACTCTAGATACACCTATGTACACATTTCCCCCAACTTACTAAAGATGTTGGAATGAAAGATTTTCATCTTGTAAATGATGCTTTCCTGATGTATGTTGTGAGGAAGCTAAATGCAAACCCTGAATTGAGAATCTCGATTGAGGCTATTTCCTTGATAATGGAATTTGGAAATTTTTATATCCAGTTTGATCAATTCACCTACTTAAGGGTAGGAGGTTATGAAAAAGCCCCATCTAAATTACCCCTGTATCCTAGAGATTATATTATTCTTCTGGAAATTTGCAGACAAATGGCTGCTGTGAATATTAAATATCAAAGTATGAGAAAGAAAGGGTATACTTTTCCGCTGACTCTGTCTGCTTATTCTTGTAAAACCAATGACATTTCTAAATGAGAGTGTTAGTAATAATTTATGTTTGGGGTTTTGAGTCAGGTCTCTTCCCTAAAAATCCAAAAAAGTTCTAATATTTTGGCCCCTGCAATTATCAAAAATGCATGTCGCTTTGTATGTTCAGGGTCAAAATATGCAGTGGCGGGTCTTAAATCTCCATCAGCCCCTGAAATTTGATAAAAACTGGGTCAAGTGCATAAAAAATGCATATCAGTTCACTGCTTCAGGCTCTTAAATTTTTCTAAGTGTGGCTAGAAGGGTCAAATTGTGCCACAGCCGCGGGACCGCCATGTGTTGAGCCTCAGTTTATTGCCGCGCCTTCGCTTTTGATTGCTTCCCGCGGGGCATGCCATGTGTCACTTGCGGAAGCATAGTTTCTAAAAGTTTCAAGAGTGCCACAGAATGCACCACATGGAGGCACTCGGGGGACACAAAGAAAGAAGCTCAAAGCCCCACGGACGGTGCCAAGTGTCAGCCTCTGCCGGTGTTTCCAAGGGACCCTTTATGTTTCTCAAAGACTGCGCAGAAAGCGCCATGTGTCGCTCTTTGCGAAGTTTCTAAAAAGTTTCTAAGCAGGGGCAGAAGGTGCCACATGTTCGTTGTTGTTGCTACGAAAGCCGACAAGTGTCAGCTTCTGAGTTAGTTTCTACATGTTTCAATATTCAGCGAAAGTGAAGGTGGGTCCCAGTGAAGAGTCCTTGCTGCAGTGGATGATGCCAAGTGGTTGCCTCAGCAGGAGTTTCAAAAGTGTTTCTCTGTTTCTTTGGTGGCCACGGATCCTGCCAAGTGTCAGTCTCCGTGGGAGTCCCAAGTGCTTCCTTTGTGTTTCAAGCTGCTCGCTGCGGATGATGCCGAGTGGCGGCCTCCGTCTGAGTTTCACGGGACCCTTTCAAAGTTTCTAAGTTGCTGCAAAAGCTGACAAGTGTCAGCTTCCGCATAAGTTTCTTTCTGCCTCAAGGCTAGCTAGCGAGAGTTTGTGGGCCTCGATTTTAATGTGTCTCATGTTTCAAATGCTGTGGGTTGTGACAGCTATCACTTGCAAGGGACACTTAAGGTTTGACACAGTATGTTTCATGAATGTGGCGGAAGGTGCCAAGTGTCACGAGTGGGGGGCCACTTCAAACTTATGACACAGTATGTTTCAAGAAGAGCACGGAGCTCGACACATGTCAGCTTCCGCTGGGGTTTCTTGGATGGGTCTTAGTGTTTTAAGGGAGACCGCGGAGGTTGCCACCTGTCCCGATAGCTGACACTGCGGAAGCCGCCACATGTCCCTTTCTCATAGGCAAAATGGAGGGAGCGGAAAAGTCAGCGATGGAAGTGTGAAGTGCCTACATGGCACGTCTTAGTTGGTGGGTGACTTTTCAGCATTCTTTTGATGCCGTTGATCTCTGCGCCTAGGTTTTTTTATCAACGGCCATGTTTTGAACCTGTAGTGACAGGTTTTTCCTGAGTATCTGCAACTATTTTTGGCGGGAGAAACTTGCTGCGGGTAAATGAAGCTTTAATGGCGATCTTGCAGGGGCGCGATGGGTCGAGTTGATAGGTTCAACCATCAGTTTTATGAGGAATGTCCCTGTGCAGCGGTGTGGGGCTCGGAATCACTTCTTGTCCCTCCTCCTTGTCCCTCTGCAGCATTGTCTATTTTGAGTGCCATTTCCTCATGAGTGTATCTAGCAAAATTTTTGAGTCAACCATGTAATTGATGCTGAGTACACAGTTTTGCTATAAATGGCATATTGTGTGACCCATTTTAGGTTGTTGAAAACTGGACATATCTAGCTCTGTAATAAGATACAACTGGTTTTGGTTGCTCTGTGCAGGAGGTCTTGTGAGTTTATGTATCTCTTGTTGAATGTCTCATGCATGAATCTACTGATTTCATGACTGATTTTATATGAGTAATGCTGTATTTGCATGTGTTTTGTTAATTATGTCTCTAGTATTGCATGTGTCCTTTTGAATATAGATATCTAAGGGGTGTCTGCTATTCTAGAATATAGAATTCCTGTATTGAATGCTTGATCTTTCAACTTCTGCCCAAGGGGTAGATTAAAGTATTTTCAGATTAAGTGTTGGGAAAGATATACTGCAATAGGGATACCATAAGTAGAGATAACTTAACACTCCAGCCTAGGAGGTATCTGTAAGGTAGATACTACAACACCCCATTGAAATCTAGTTTTAGTGTGTTCATGCTGATCATTCACAAGTGTATGTCTACCGACTCCAAGCCTTGGATAGGCACCAATCTAGCTATGTGTTGAGGTTATACACCAAGTCCTAGTTTTGTATCCAAACACATAAATCAAATTTAAACTTCAAAACAACCATTAGGACTGTAGAAGTAGTTTAGGACCAAGATCCTCTGATTCACAACTGAACATAAGCCCAAAGCTAGCCCCTTTGCACTTATCTCACAGTTTTGGTCTTCATACAGGAGGATTTATCTGCTTTGTATCAACATCCCAAGCCAACCCACAAGCATATTCTCATGGGTGTTAAATAGGGAATACCCCCCTAGGTTTTGTAGAGCCTAAAGAAGAAGAGGAGATAAAAATAGAGTCTATCTCCTACACTGTTGGCCCCTGGCCCAGAGATCCTGTTGATCACTGATGGCTACTTTGTAGGGAAAACTGGGAATGAGCATCTAGTCAGGGAAAAAACCAATAGATTTTGGTGACTCTACTGGGGAGACAATGTCATAACCGTGAAGCTTGAGTCTAAGAAATTGAAGAATTAGACCTAGAGGTGCCTTGTTGCAGCAAAAGAAAAAGTTTTATCTGTGGCTCTATTGGTGGATGACCCAGAAAGAAAGAAATCAATTTTCAGCTTCAGCTTGTTTGAAGCTCATTCCTCTGCCAAGGAGGTGGCGACTCTTTTGAATGAACCTATCAGTATCTGTAACATATCCAGGTATTTGTACAAGTTTTTGAAAAGTTCCCTATTTGGTGAAATAGCACTGGTTAAAAGGGAAACATTGGTGAAAGCAGAGCTTGCATGCTTTTGTTAGAACCTACTCTGTATTTCAAAAGGGCATGCAATATTGTTTAAAAGACTCATTTGGAGGACTTTAGGCAGGTTGAAATAGCAGTTTGTATTTTAAGGGCCTAAGGTCATATTGTGATTGAAAATCTGAGTAGAGAAGAGGGTTGCAAAAGCATAAAAGGATGTATTGTCAGCCCATGCACCCTTGTGAGGTGTCAAATGCAAAAATGTATAGTAGTCAGTCCCAACCATGTAATAAAAGGAGTTTCAACATATATAGATATAAGCCCATAAATTTTAGTGGCATTTGTGGTTATCCAAATGCTTTTCCATCTAAAATCAGAAAATTTTTGCCCAAATTCAATGGTATAAAGGATGAATCAGCTGAGAGACACTTGCAGCAGTTCATGAATGTTATAGATGACTTTGAGATTGACCATGAGGATGTAGTTATGAGATTATTTGTTCAATCTCTAGATGAAGATGCAAGGGACTGGTTTTCCTACCTTCCAGCTTACTTTGTCAGCTCTTGGCATGGTTTTAAATCTGCATTTTTAGAACAATATGGTGAAAAAATTTCTGAATATGCAGTTATTAGTAATTTTATGTACATCCATATTGAAGAGGATGAGTTGATCCCAGCCTTTAACCTCAGATTTATGAAGGCATTCAATAGAATACCAGAATGCATGAGACCTAATGATGCATTGTGCTTAGTTGTCTATTTGGGAGCCTTTGATAAGAAAATGAGTTATAGATTGAGAGATAAGGAGCCCACCACGTTGCATCAGGCACATCAGTTTGCAATTGATATGGAAAACAATTGGAGGTATGGAATACAAAAGGGTTATTTTTCTAAAAATTTTTGTTGTCCTATAGTCCCTAATGTAAATGAAAGATTTAATTCAGGTATTGGATATGAATGTCAAAGCACTCACACCCCTGTTGTCCCAGTTTTTGTATCATCCTAAGTTGATGATGTTTCTATTATAGAGGAGGATGTCCTAATTTGCCTAGCGAATGAAGTTGAAAACAATGGTTTTTCAAGTGATATTTACATGCCAGTCCTCATCAAAGAGCATTCATGTTTAAATGATCTAGTTGTGCAAAGTTGTGATCATATGGATCAACAATCAATACCAGTTTCATCAGAAAGTATCAGAGGGCTGGAAAGTGATGTGGATTGTTCAACTTTAGAGTGCATTGAAACAACAGAAATCTTGTATGTGGGGCAATCAAATGATAAAAATGACATCCATGACCAGTTCATGGATTAGGTTTGTTCTTCTTATGACACTGAATCTGATAGTAATGAAGAAGAATTGGATTGTCATGAAGAAGAAGCAAAGACCTTTACAATGAGCATGAATCCCCTTTATGATGAGCCTCTGGATACATTTATTGTTGTGAGTCATGACCTCCATTGGTGCAGGACTAACCCTCTGTTTGATGATGATGCTGATTTACAAACTGTGAATAATGAATGTTCATCATCACCTGATTCAGACATGTGCAACATTGGGTGTATGGATCAGGATTTGTTTTCAATATCAGTAGATATTAGGGGTCTCATATTTTTTTAGTATTTTGAGTTTTTGGATCAGCTGGATGAGTGCCTGATGGTGTGCAGCAGCCAGATAAATGATGAAGAATGCCAAGAGCAGTATGATGTATTGTCTGAGGGATATAACATACATGTGTTGCCTAATGTTGAATATTATGATGTGTATGGTTATATGTCTAATTTTGAAATCCAGAGTGACAGAGGTAATACTGATAGTGGCAAGCTTTCAAAAGTGGTGGAATATCTAGTTGAGCAGATGACATTGTGGGCAGATTATGCAAATCTTTTCAATTGGGATTGGGATCTTTCAGTGTGGAATCAGGCATTTGACAAGAAAAAATTATGGTTCTTCCTTTTTGGTTGCCCTGGGCTGCCAAAATAATGTTTAAACATAATGTGTTTGATGATGCAGATCAATATATCTTCATGATTCTGTGCCCAATGGATAGTGGACTGGTCTGCATCCCAGAGGTTTGAGGTTCTCGCTGCAGTCTTGCATCTGCACATCCCCAATCGGAGCCTATGTTAGTAATAATTTATGTTTGGGGTTTTGAGTCAGGTCTCTTCCCTAAAAATCCAAAAAAGTTCTAATATTTTGGCCCTTGCAATTATCAAAAATGCATGTCGCTTTGTATGTTCAGGGTCAAAATATGCAGTGGCGGGTCAGAAATCTCCATCGGCCCCTAAAATTTGATAAAAACTAGGTCAAGTGCATAAAAAATGCATATCGGGTCACTGCTTCGGGCTCTTAAATGTTTCTAAGTGTGGCTAGAAGGGTCAAATTGTGCCATAGCTGCGGGACCGCCATGTGTTGAGCCTCAGTTTATTACCGTGCCTTCACTTTTGATTGCTTCCCGCGGAGCGTGCCACGTGTCACTTGCGGAAGCACAGTTTCTAAAAGTTTCAAGAGTGCCGTGGAATGCACCCAGGGGACACAAAGAAAGCAGCTCAAAGGTCTGCGGATAGTGCCAAGTGTCGGCCTCCGCTGGTGTTTCCAAGGGACCCTTTATGTTTCTCAAAGACTGCGCGGAAAGCGCCATGTGTCGCTCTCCATGAAGTTTCTAAAAAGTTTCTAAGCAGGGGCAGAAGGTGCCACATGTCCCTTGTTGTTGCTACGGAAGCCGACAAGTGTCAGCTTCCGCGTTAGTTTCTACATGTTTCAATATTCAACGAAAGTGAAGGTGGGTCCCAGTGAAGAGTCCTTGTTGCAGCGGATGATGCCAAGTGGCTGCCTCAGCAGAAGTTTCAAAAGTGTTTCTCAGTTTCTTTGGTGGCCGCGGATCCTACCAAGTGTCAGTCTCCGTGGGAGTCCCAAGTGCTTCCTTTGTGTTTCAAGCTGCTCACTGCAGATGATGCCAAGTGGCGGCCTCCGTTTGAGTTTCGCGGGACCCTTTCAAAATTTCTAAGTTGCTGCGGAAGCTGACAAATGTCAGCTTCCGCTTAAGTTTCTTTCTGCCTCAAGGCTAGCTAGCGAGAGTTTGTGGGCCCCAGTTTTAATGTGTCTCATGTTTCAAATGCTGCGGGTTGTGACAGCTATCACTTGCGAGGGACACTTAAGGTTTGACACAGTATGTTTCATGAATGTGGCGGAAGGTGCCAAGTGTCACGAGTGGGGGGCCACTTCAAACTTATGACACAGTATGTTTCAAGAAGAGTGCGGAGCTCGACACATGTCAGCTTCTGCTGGGGTTTCTTGGATGGGTCTTAGTGTTTCAAGGGAGACCGTGGAGATTGCCACCTGTCTCGATAGTCGACACTACGGAAGCCACCACATGTCCCTTTCTCATAGGCAAAATGGAGGGAGCAGAAAAGTTAGTGATGGAAGTGTGAAGTGCCTACATGGCACGTCTTAGTTGGTGGGTGATTTTTCAGCATTCTTTTGACGTCGTTGATCTCCATGACTGGGTTTTTTATCAACGGCCACGTTTTGAACTTGTAGCACCGGGTTTTTCCCGAGTAGCTGCAACTATTTTTGGCAGGAGAAACTTGTTGCGGCTGCATTTCCAGAGGCTGCGGGTAGATGAAGCTTTAATGGCGATCTTGCAGGGGCGCGATGGGTTGAGTTGACAGGTTCAACCACTAGTTTTATGAGGAATATCCCTGGGCGGCGGTGTGGGGCTCGAGATCACTTCTTGTCCCTCCTCCTTGTCCCTCTGCAGCATTGTCTATTTTGAGCGCCATTTCCTCATGCGTGTATCTGGCAAAATTTTTGAGTCAACCATGTAATTAATGTTGAGTACACAGTTTTGCTATAAATGGCATATTGTGTGACCCATTTCAGATTGTTAAAAACTGGACATATCTGGCTCTGTAATAAGATACAACTGGTTTTGGTTGCTCTGTGCAGGAGGTCTTGTGAGTTTATGTATCTCTTGTTGAATGTCTCATTCATGAATCTACTGATTTCATGACTGATTTTATATGAGTAATGCTGTATTTGCATGTGTTTTGTTAATTCTGTCTCCAGTATTGCATGTGTCCTTTTGAATATAGATATCTAAGGGGTGTCTGGTATTCTAGAATATAGAATTCCTATATTGAATGCTTGATCTTTCAACTTCTATCCAAGGGGTAGATTAAAGTATTTTCAGATTAAGTGTTGGTAAAGATATACTGCAATAGGGATACCATAAGTAGAGATAACTTAACACTCCAGCCTAGGAGGTATCTGTAAGGTAGATACTACAACACCCCATTGAAATCTAGTTTTAGTGTGTTCATGCTGATCATTCACAAGTGTATGTCTACCGACTCCAAGCCTTGGATAGGCACCAATCTAGCTATGTGTTGAGGTTATACACCAAGTCCTAGTTTTGTATCCAAACACATAAATCAAATTTAAACTTCAAAACAACCATTAGGACTGTAGAAGTAGTTTAGGACCAAGATCCTCTGATTCACAACTGAACATAAGCCCAAAGCTAGCCCCTTTGCACTTATCTCATAGTTTTGGTCTTCATATAGGAGGATTTATCTACTTTGTATCAACATCCCAAGCCAACCCACTAGCATATTCTCATGGGTGTTGAATAGGGAATAGCCCCCTAGGTTTTGCAGAGCCTGAAGAAGAAGAGGAGAAAAAAATAGAGTCTATCTCCTACATTGTTGGCCCCTGGCCCAGAGATCCTGTTGATCATTGATGGCTACCTTGTAGGGAAAACTGGGAATGAGCATCCAGTCAGGGAAAAAACAAATAGAGAGGAACATGTATTGGGGGGAATTTAATTTTCACTCTTTGTCAATGATACCAAATTTTGATAGCAAAAACTATGTGAAGCAGAATTTCCATGGCTCTAATTCATATGAGCATCGCTCTAGCCTGGAAGATTTTTGGGAAGACCATATAGACGATCATGAGGTCGAGAGGAGGAATTGTATGAGACTTAATCTAAGTCAAATCTAGGCATTTGGTCTATCTATTTATATTCCAGAAGGAATTGGAGAAAATTCTGAGATAATTGACGTGGAATACCAAACTCTGCTTGCAAAACCCCTTCCCTGAATCAATTGGTCAGAAAAAGAGATTGTGGATGTAAGAATTCGTATTGCTGTAGTAATTAAAAGAACAGAAGATTGGTTGGCTGGGAGATGGTGTGGGCATTCTGGTTCACCTCATGAGCAGAGAAATTCAAGGGCCACTGAGCAAAAATTTGTGAATGGTTCTATTGAACAAAATTTTTCAAGAGAACAAGAGGTATCACAGTCCAATTCCAACTCATAGTCAGGAGGTGGTGGTGAAAGGCCTAATGATGTTCTCAAATTAAAGTCAACCTATGAGTTGGATAGTCTCCCCTTATCTACATCAAGAAAGAAAAATGTGCAAGCTAAAACTGTGCTCGTGAATCCCGATTCCATTTTTGAGAAAATTGTTAATGATGGTTATTTTCCCACATTCTTTGAAATTCCTTCTTCTCCTATTAATGAAGAGATTCTAGTTCCTATTTCAGTTGATAATCAAAATAAGTCTATGCCTAGGAATGTGGGTACTAGTGTAGTGTCCTCTTCCCCAGGCTGGCTGAAAATTGTAGTAGAGAAAAAGAGAAAGTGTGCCCACTGTGACAGGTGAAGTAGACACTATCGTTAAGCTATTACAGAGCACCTTGAAGCCTAAGAAGGCTAAGAGAATGTCTAGAATGGTAACTGATTTGACCTCAGGCCACCAGGTAATGGAGATTGCTAATCCTGTAAAGGATCTTAATGAAAATGAAATCACTGAAGCAAACTATAAAATAAGTCATATAGACTTGGGTCCTTCTACTCTGGAGGGAGATGCTTATAATGCCAATTTTTCTATAAGTGCTTTGATTAAGAGAGCTAAGGAGGAAAGGAAAGAAAACATAAAATTACAATCTCAGGTTTTATCTTTGAGCAACTTTATTTAGTCTATTGTGAAACCCATGTCTCAGGATACATCTAGTTCTAAAGTTGCAAGAATTGATGAAAACACTATGCAATAGATCAAAAAGAATTTGAATTTTTCTAAAGTTGTTACAGAATGGGTAGAGAAGTTATCCTGTGAAATTTTATTTTTCTTGACCAGGCCAATACATTGTTATACTCAAGTACATAATAAAAGGAAAGAACTAATTAGTGAACTCCAGCAAGTAAGGAAAGAGCAAGGTAGTACTTATGTGCTCTCAAAAGAAGTCTCTGAACTAGTGGCCATGGACTCCCTAACACTTATAAAAGAAAATTTGATTAGCAATCTGCAAGAAATTTATCCTTCCTAGGCTGACTCATTGGATTGGAAATTGAGCATGTATGACAATCTCATTGAATAGATTAACAAAGCTTTGCGTCAATATCTTGGTATAATGATTGATATTCAGAAGTATTGTAGAACACTGGATATAGATATTTTAGATGAGTTTGGGGAGAACCTGCAGGATCCTAAAGAAATCACCGAGGAAGCTAAAGATATGTTTTACAAGGACCTCACAGATCTTGAAACCATCACTGGAGAGTCACTAGGTAAAATGGGCATTATGCAGGTTTACCTTAATTCTTATAAGAATAGAAGAGATGATATTCAGGTGACTGTAGCAGGGATAGGCAAAGCATTGGCAAAGTTCAAAACTAGGTTGCAGATTACTATAACACCAGGCAGCAAAATATCACTGCTATCATAACTAAGTATGGAGAATACAGGATAAGGTCGAAGGTATGAGAGGCAATGTTAGAAGAGCAAGGCAGAGAGAGCATAGAAGACCCAAAAGAAAGTGATGAGGTGGAAAATTAGAGTTTATTTATGTTTTTATGCATTTCTCAATATTTGGCTCAAAAAATCCTTTTAAAGACTTTATTTAAAAAAAATGGTTGTCTTCAAGAAACTGTTCTTTTGTAAAAGACAGTTATGTGGTTGACATTACAAATAAGTTATATGGGACATAGTATGGATCATCATTTTGGGCAAACTTTGTTTTACTCATTAAGTTAGATATTTTTGATATATTTTGATTTCTAGTTTCTTCAATATAGAAAGAGAAATACTGTTGGATGTTTGAGCAGACATAGCCTTTGTGTTATGGTGTTTTAATATTATTCTTTTAATGTTGAATGTATTTCCAGTGGTTATCCTTGTCTGTATTAGAGAATTGAATGTTTGTTAACTTCATTACTGTGAATGTTTATCTTTGAATGAATATATCATGGTGATGGATTTTTAAATTCTTTTCTTAGCCAGTTATTATTCGAAGTCTTTGAACTTGTTTGGATTTCAGTTATCGTAGATGTGTAGAATTTCCTTTCGAAGCTTTCTAGTTAAAAGCACTACCTTTTTCTTGCTTTCTGGCTAAAAGCAACACATGTTTTGATTCATTGTATATCATATGAAGGTAGCTGCCACCTTGTAAAATAAGCAGAGAGTTGGTTATAAAATACCAATATAACTGACTCAACTGTGGTTACATTTGTCATTGTTTTGGGCGAGAGAATATAGAGTGGAATGACAAATCCGTAAACCAACAAATATAACAACTCAAACATGGAAGCTTTATTTTGATGGATCTTACACACAACATGGTTCAGGAGAAGTAATTTTGTTGGTTACACCACAAGGAGATACCATACCAAAATCATATAGAATATTATTCCCTTGCACCAACAATGTGGTAGAATATGAAGCATTGGTCATTGGTCTCAAGATGGCTGTAGAGTGGAAAGTTCAAGAGCTGCATGTTTATGGAGATTCACAACTAGTCATCAATCAAGTAAATGATGATTATTAGACTAAGGATGAGAAGTTAATACCTTACAAGCACATGGTAGATGGCTTCAGAGAGTACTTTGTCATGATTTCTTTTGAACAAATACCTAGATTGGATAATAAAGCTACAGATGCTATGGCAACTATTGCCTCACTCCTGGATATACTAGAAAATTAAGAAAATTGAAGAACAAGTAGGAAAAGGACCAGATGAGAAAGAGCAACAATTAGTGCCACATGAGGAGCAAGTCTCACAAGATAGAGTGGATGTATTAATGCATCAGGAAGGCAAAAATACTGATAATCCTCAAGAGGATATTCTTCAACAGGAGGTTCCTCAAGAAAAGATTCCTCAAAAGAAGGTTCCTTGGGAGGAGATGCCACAACAAGAAAAGCTCCTGATAAAGACATTGATTTCACAGTCAAAGATGCTCAAATTGAGCAATCAAGTTAGGAATGACCAGTATAGGATTTACCAGAATGGTTTGTGTTAGAGGTAATGGAGCCTCCCATCAACCTAATTCCTTTTGATTTCAAAGCATTATTTGCTATGTTATGGAGCCTATTTCCATTTTACAATGTATTTCAAATAATGTATTTCAAATACTGTACACTCTTAATGTAACCCCGCCACCCTTGAATTTTTTTTAGAATTCCCCTTTTTTTGTAGATATAGATATGTGCAGATCCCCCTTTTTTCATGAGTATAGTTATGTGTTTTATTTATACTTGTATATGGGTGGAGTCATCACCCATGATTAATGGGAACTGTTATGGGTTGACTTGGCCCAAGGTTTGATACCCATTGTTTTGTAAAACTACTATGTCAGTTACCTGTTGATGTAATTATAAATAGACGAACATACAGTAGGTAAAATATAGGAAGAATTGAGAAGGTGAATAGAGTGTGTGATTTCAAGTGTGAATTCGGGAGAGTTTGTTGAGCACAACTCCAACCAATATTTGTGCATTGTAATTGTGAGAAGACTAATATGAGCAAGTGTTTCTTGGTGGACGTAGCCCACATTGGGTGAACCACATTACATCCTATCTTCATATTGTGTAATTTTTATTTCTGTTCTTTATTTATCTCTCTTCTTTATTTCTTGTTTCTGTGATTATGAGAAATTATTTCGCATTGATTTTTGTTCTATTTCTAACATTATTTTCTATAGAGGAATCCAAGCCTAGGCGCAAGGCAAGAGCAGTATCTGCTATTAAAAGGGATACAACCGGACGTAGGATAGCACATTTAGCTATACCTACAGTGGATAAGTCCAAGGGAGAAATCATGGCTAGTGAGTATCAAATCACTACCTTGGACTTAAGACAAGCAACTATAGAGCAAGAAATTGAAGAGCTCAAAAGTAGTGCAACAGTTTAGATCCGTAAGGCCAAGCTAAAGAATAGAGAGTTGAAAGGGCACAATACCCAACATGAGGCCTTTGTGAAAGGGTTAGTAGCTCCAGGGACATAAATCATAGAAGTTCTAGCTAATCTAACATTGGTAAACCAAGAAGAAATAAGTGACCTAGATGCAAAGAAGCATCAAGCCCAAGTGCTACAAAATTGGTTTCAAAAGTTTATAAAAGATGGGGAAGAGGTAATTCAGATTGCTTTATCCAATTGGGAAGCTCTAGCATATATCAAGACACAATTAGACATCCTAAAGAAAGAATGTGTAACAAGGCTTGATCAGAATGATCAAGACCTTGGTGTTTTGAAGAATGTCTGCAAGCTAAATGATCAGGTTCTATTGAAGCACAAGATAATGACAGTTGAAACTATGCCCAAAATATTTATATGGATAAAGGATTTAAAGTTTGAAGTAGATATCTTGAAGGGATGTAGACATTAATTCGTTGACATAAGCAATAAGGCACATGACCTCCTAGCAGATGAAATGGAGATACTAGAAGAACTGCTTGGGACCTTAATGGATGAAAAGGAAACCTATGAAGAGTAGACATCTGTAGGAGTGTTTAAGGCTAGGTTTGAGCTTGTTTTGAAGAATCCATTGGAGAATTTTTTAGAGGTGACCATAGAGCAGGTGATGGACTTATATGTTAAGATAAGAGCATATAAAGAAAAAATAGATAACATGACTAGTAAGCGGATATCCATAGGGGACCAACTTCAAATGCAAGATTATGCTAAGAATAGGGTACAACAATTTGACAAAAGAGATAGATAAAATAGTTAAAGCATATGACTTGTATAAGAACTTGGATTCCAGTGTCCTGATAGAATTTGATCATGGGTCTTCAGCTACTGAATAGTCCAAAGTGCAGGGAAAGTAGAATATTCTAGATGATGGTATCCTGAAGATGCTGAAGAATATATTGGTTGCTAATTGGCAACCACATGCCTTGATTTTTGATCGTGGATGTTTTTGAAAGAGATCCTTACTGTTGTTGTATTGTAACCAATCTCAGGTCCTTATTCTATAAAAGGACATGGATCATTTGTAATGAGAGAGATTGAATTGATGAACTCTATTGAGCACTAAGTTTGTTGATTTGACAACTTTGTGACTTATTTTCATGGTTCTTTCTCATATCAGTGTACATTTACATATCTTTTAAACATATAATGGACATGAAGCTATAGATTACAATTCTATCATAAATCTTGGGTAGTCTTTTGTTGATTTTAGTACATAATGTTGAATTGTTGCATTCTTTAGAAGTGCATTCGACCAATTGCTTGTTGTTATCAAGTTTCCTTGAAGATTCACACCTCTTATACATAACTGTGAATGTTTTTGGTGAAATATGAGTAGGTTTGCTTCATTTCATGATTATGTCAGGATATACATGTGGATTGCTAGTGAAATTTAGGATTCTTAGAAATTTCCCTTCTCTAACCTGATCTTTTGACTTTTATTTCACAAATTGTGGTGAGAAATTGCAAATAATGATAAATCTAAAGAAAATAATTGTAAATATTGATGAATTGCATGCTTTAAAGAAGATCTTTAGGTAAATTTGTAGTTTATGTGTAAAGATTAGTTCAAATAGAGACAATTTCAGAAGAACTAATCAAAGTTAACAATATTTCAGAAGAACTAATCAAAGTTAACAACAATTTCAAAAGAATTGATCAAAGTAATGTCAAATTTGTGATAATATACTTGAAATCTATTTATCCACTTAAGAATTTGACATAAGATGAGAAGATATGTGTAGATTGAACTAAATATGTAGGATACTAGTGAAGTATGACAAGATCTGGATGGACATGACTTGGAAGCCGCAAGTCCCCAAAATGGAAACAACTCACAACAAACTCTGAGCGACAACAAGTAGTCAAGACCTGACTATCAGAGACTTGAGATCTTAGATTCTTAGTGAATTTAAAGTATTTCAAGAGGAATAAGGGGTTTTCTTTGTAAACTTATTATTCCTGTGAGTGTGATTAAATACCACATCAACATAAATTGGCACTAGAAGGAGGGTCAATAGCTTTGGTCGGTGTTCTTTCAAAGATCGTGTCAATATTTCATGTCCTTAGCTAATTGGTTGTAAATATCTCTAGTACTTGAACATTTGCCAATGGCTTTGCAAAGATCTGGTCCAAAGCTTTAAAGTTCATCTTGAAACTTTTGAGTTGGCTTATCGGCATGCTACAAGATCCCGATCTAGTGGTCTGTTGTGTGAGTTACCTAGTGTGAGGCCAAGATCACATTTAATTAGTGTATAGTTGAGACCTCCTGTCCTTGTAACTCCAATAATTCCAGTACATGTCCCAATGGCCTTCTTTAATGTTGAGTCACCCATTGCATGTTTGTTTGATGATTCTGATGTTGGCAAGAGACACTATATGGATTCATGGTTGTTGTCATTGATGGCAACAAAGGTCATCCCACATATCCGCAAGTCATAATGTGTCTCTACCGGAAGTCAGAATAAAGATTGTTGTGGTCCGGTGAACAAGAACAGAGCATGTGGCAAGGTCCGACAGATTGATCCGGATCTCTCAGAGGAAGTGTCTTGGTGCAGTGCGGATTTGGGGAAGTCAAGAGGACTACCTTGAGTGGTATATTCCAAGGATTTAGCCTCTGGTGATGGACAAGGAAAAAGATATGAATAGTTGAGTACCGGATTCCTGAGAGACAGTGAAAACAGAGGAAGAACTGACTGACAGAGTATCAGACTACTTTCCGGATGTGTTACTGTTGATGATAAAGGTTGTGAAGGCATGAATCATGTTTGGCCGACATGATTGATGATATCTACAAGTATATGCTTGATCCGCATTGCTTGGTGAGCAAGGATTCAGCCGACAGAACAAAGTTTGTAAGAAACTAAACTGTTCCGGATGCCGACTAGAAAGGTGATGAAATTACTTGTGCGGATATATATAAAGGATGGATTTAGTTGTGAAAGGTGTTAATGAATCAAGATATATGTGAATAAGTCTAGAACAGAGCAGAAGTAGCAAGAAAGATCCGGTATGTGAAAGGATAGCAGAATAAAGAACAGAGGAAAGATGAAGTGCAGCAGATCAGTGTACTGAGCCTAACTGGAACTGAACTCCAGCATATGCAGATGCTTCCAATCAGTTCAAGACTGTGATTCTTATCACTTTGTAGACAGTGTGTCTTCTTGTAGGCAGTGAGCCTCTTGTGAGCAGTGTGCTCGGGCAGTGAGCCCTAATTGGCAAGTGCCATTTTGTAATTTCCTATTCTTCTAACAGAGAATAATTTTTGGGTTAATCACCCCGTGGTTTTCTCCCTTAACAGGGTTTCCACGTCAAAAATACTGTGTCATGTGTTTCTTATTTCATGGTAATGTTTTTTGTGTTTGATTCAATGCTGCATTAATTAATAAGAAAGTTTAGATAGAGAAATAATTAGGATAACTGATTCACCCCCCCTCTCAGTTATCAACAATTGGTATCAGAGCAAGGTTCCTCCTAATAGAGCTTAACAGCTTGAGGAAGATCTGGGAATTCAAATGGATGCATATGGTTTAAGGGAGCAACTCAAGACTGCCCTTGAGGATCTTGAACAGTCAAATTCTGAAGTCAATGAATTAAAAGAAAGACTCAAACAGGCTGATGAATTCATGAGGGAATTAAAAGACAAATTAAGTCTCTCTATGAAAAAGAGAAAGGAGCTGCTCCAACAGTTGGCAAGACAAAGTGAAGAAAATAATACAAATGAAGAATTGACTGAGCAAACCAAGTTATGTGAAAAGTTATCAAAAGAAGTCATTATGTTAAGACATGAAATGGAATCAGGAACTATAAAGTTTACTCAAGAGATTGAAGAAAAAAGAAAGGCTGAAGACAATCTAAGACAATCTCTTAAAGAAAAATCAAAAGAATGCCACCAGATGGACAGGATTATCAGACATCTTGAATCTGATCTTGAAGATGCCAAAGATAATGAAGAAAAACTTGAGGATCAAATTGCCTCTCTCAAAAGAGACCTTCAAACAGCAAATGAATATAAAGAGAAATTCAAGATAAGTTCTGCTCAACTTGAAGTTCTTCTTGGAAGTCAAAAGAGGACAGATGACAAGTATGGTTTGGGATATGAGAAAGGAGAAAGCTCCGGATCCGGTCAAAAGAATCTTGGATCAGAAAATCCAAGGAGCAGGCCTAGAAGACCTCCGGTAAGACAGCCAAATGCTCAAAGATATCCATCCTTCAATGGATACTGCCACAGCTGCAACCACTTTGGTCACAAAGCTAATCAGTGCAGAATGAGAATGAATCAGATTAATTCATCCTTCTCCGGACAGTGCTTTAACTGCAAAAGGTATGGACACAAATCCCATGAATGCAGAATTATGCAAGTAAACAAATCATTCAAAGGTAGATGCTTTACATGCAATAGAGTAGGTCATATGGCTAATCAATGCAGATCAAGGGGATATCAGTCAAATATGCAAAGAAATGTTATTTGCCAAATCTGCAATAGGTCCGGTCATAATGCTAAAGTCTGCAGAAACAAGAATCAGGACAAAAGAGGTCCCGTGTATAATCAGAATCAAGACAAGGGTAAACAAAAGATGAATGCGGATGAAGTTAGGAATCAGATGAGCAAGATTTGGGTGAAGAAAAGTTTAGAGAATGTAGAGGTTGGATCCGCACCAGACTCTGGTGCTGATATTTCTTCCGGAAATTAAAAGGTGAGCTTAGGCTCAGGGGGAGACTCAAAGAAAATCCTGTTTCCCCAGCCAAACAAGTGGTGCCGGATGTGGCACAAGATGCGGATTAAAGGGTTTGTAGATATGAGTCTTGAGATGCTTCAGTCAAGTTTTCAGAGGTCCGCATGGAGTTATGAAGAAGCTGTGATCGATCAAGTAAGACCTGTTCAGGGAGACGCTCCGGTATGACAAAGGATTACAAAAAGGTCCGGAGAGATCCGGAAGTGCACTATCTTGTTCTGCGGATTGGACAGAGTGTTTGGGATGTTCTTGTAATATGTTACCTCGATTTATTCATGATTTAAAGATCCGGATGATATTCACTGATCAGGACTAATCCGGGATACTCCAAGCTATCCAGACAGGGCAAACCGGAATAATGTAGGTGAAGCATTTATTGCAGACAGATATTAGGGTTTGCGGAGCAATATAAGGGATTTCTCAAAAGTCATTTGCTCATTCTGCACTCAAGAAGAAGCGAAAAGTGGAGCTCTGCAACAAGATTCATCAAGCACACCAAGGATCTCCTGCCGAAGTCATTGCATAAAGAAATCAATCCAACCACTCCGTGCCAATCGAAGACGCATAAGGTATTCTCCGTTTTTCATTATCTCACTGTAAATCCTTGAAGAATGGCTACTCCAAATATAGTTAAGATCTCTGATAGACCTCGCCCCACATTCAAGAAACATCCTTACAAATCATTAGAGGTAGATCCACTAGGAGCCTTCTCTAGTGTTCCTCACGGAGTTTTACATACTGAAGACATTAGGGTTTACATACATGCAAGCATTGAGGAATTTGGGGAATTCAAATTAAGAGACCTCTATCACAAGCAACTGATAGACAATGCTTTTGAGCTTAAACCAGAGTATAAGGGTATCCAGAAGAAACAATTTGAGCAATTTATTCATTTCCCCTGCTTTGAAGAAGATGAATGGGTCCGGTATGTACTGAGCAGGATGCATGACAACTTTCTATGGCTGGATAGACCCTGCAAGATCACAAAAGAGGCAATTAGAGCAGTAACTGGTCTATACTCTTCCGGAGGGATACCTATCCTCAAATTTGTCAAGAACAACATTGTAACTGAGGCCACCGGATCAAAATTTGATAAGAGGGCAATGACCATTGAAGATATTTCAGATCCGGATATCAAGTATGCATCCATGATAATAGGATACAAGATCTATCACTCCAGCAGGGAGAATTCTGTATCCGGAACTGCAGTATACACTGCCTATGAAATGCTAAGAAAGAATGCAGAATATGATCTCTGCGAACTACTGCTAAGCCAATTAATAGAAAATATACAGAAAATCAAGAAGGACAAGAAGAATTCCTTTAAGTATGGTACTCTTATTGTATGTCTATTCTTCTACTTCATGAATGAGCTACCCGGATCAAGTGGATGGGTATGGCAGAGTGACAAACCTGTTGCAGTCCAGATAAGAGACTATTTGCATGGACTTGGGGATGCAAAAGCAAGAAATACAGCTCTATGGGGATACTTCAAAAACTTTCAGAGCATGATGCAAGCAAGAGAGAGAATTCCCTAGTCTCTTGTTGAAAAATACAAAGACTCAGTGTGCTTTATGGTTGACACTGATCAGTGCCTAATGGAGGCAGTGGAGCCAAGGATTGTCTGGATCATGCCCATGGGGTATGAAGTGGATGAACAGATAGTGGAGCTGCATGTTCAACACATGCTAAGTCAGCCCAAAGATCCTAAGGCAGAAAGGTTTGGAACCTTTGAGGAGTTGAGTGTAAAAATACATGTAGAACTCAGGGAACCTGAGATTAAGAGAAAGGTGAGAAAAGAAGTAGAGCACATTGCTCAAGGCCTAGGCATCTCAAAAGAGGCACTTGATGCCAGCCGGGAAAAGAGGAGGAAGGCTGAGGAAGAAGAGAAAAGTAAAGAAAGTGCTCCGGTTGAAACTCCCACCCGGACCAGATCATCAAAAAGATCTGCACCTCCCACAACCAAAAGTTCAAAACCGGAAGTCCAGGCATCCGGTAAAAGATCCAAGACAAAAGCCACAAGGGCTTATGAAAGCCAAAAGGATGAAGAGGAAATAGAGTCAGATGAGGGAGTAAAAGAAATAAAGAAGCAGAAGAAGAAAGGATCCGGTAAACCCTCCACAGGCCAAGACAAGGATGAAATGGCAGAGGTATCTGTTGAAAAGCCCACTCTGTCTCTAGAGAATGTAATCAAGTCGGTCACGGTGGATGGAAACCTTCAACCAATGACTGAATCTTATGATGACTTCAGTGAGGCTGACCAAAAGACTCTGCAGGAAGCCACCATCAAATATCTGAACATATATAATAAGGCTTTCATTGAGATCATATCTCTTATTCCTAAAAGCCTAGAAAAGGAATTGGAAGTAAGAAAGAACAATGCTCATGCAAAAGATCTTGAGATCCGGGAGCAGATAGCTATTCAGCTATATCCTCAAATTGATCCCAAGACAATGAACATAATCTTCAAGGACTGCAAAGATGAGTTCAGAAGTAAAGCCAGGATGAATCAACTCATGCTTGGTGAGACTGACAAAGTGGCCCAAGAGACAGAAGAGATCCTCCGGAAGGCCTTCAAAAGGTTCAATCTTCCTGTTGTAGAGGATTTAGGTACAGAAACAGCTGAGGACTTGGAACCCTCTGCTCCAGAAGAAGTGGCCTATGAACAAGCTAGCATCTCTCCTCCGGTTTCCCCTACAGTCTCCGGATCCAAAGAAGAAGAGAAATTACAGGAGAAGGAAGCAGTGGTGAAAGACAAAGAGGTTGACAGTTCCAAGACTGCAGAAGAAAAGAAACATCTGTCTCCGGCAAGAGACACTGCACAAACTGTTCAACAATTTTTGAGCAAAGAAACTTTAGAGATTGATGAACCGGAGCTTCTAAAAGGCCCATTCGACTTTGACTCTCTCTCTCCGGTACAAACAATGAAGATAGCTTCATTTGCAAATGCCAAGGCAAATGAAAAACTCCTGAAGTCTCATATGGAAGACTGTGAGTTGATAGAGGCTGCTTCCGGAGTACTTGTAAAGATTATGCCATCAATCCAGATAGATCCGACAGCCTCCTCTTCCGGTAATCTAAAAACCTTAGTCAGCAATGTTGATACACATTTTGATTCTCTAGAAAAATCAGCTGAAGAAAAGGTCCGGAAGGAATTTTTGGATAAGAGATTTTCAGAAATATTAGAATTAATCTCTAAAGATAGGAAGATTGTGAGCATTGGAATAAAGAACTTAGAGAATGCTCTTAAGGATGGCGGTGACATCTACAAATTTTGTATATCCTGGTCAAAGGCAACAGCAGCAATTGATAAGAAAATAAAAGAGGAACAGGACAAGCTACAAAGCTTATCTCAAAGTTTTGATCCTCTCTCTTCCTCCATAATAAATCAAGAATGTCAGACTATTGCAGTCTTGAATGAAATAAAGAATCTTGAGAAGGAAAGGAAGAATATCACCAACCGGATGGGAGAACTTAGAAGGATTATAATCCCTAAGTTGGAAACTATGCATGAGGCCATCAGTGATGCTCAGACCACCGCCCAAACAAAAGATCCGACAGATCTCAAGTGGGCAGAAGCTTTTGCATTTTTGTTGAGTGGTCACATTTCAATTTTGGATAGAATGAAGCAAAGTTGGGCCACTGAAATGATCCAATTGCAGACATCCTTTGCAGACATTCTTCAGTATATGTGAGTATGTAAATATGCGGCTATGTATAGAAAATTTTTGAAAATTTTGGTGTGCGGACCCTACCCTTTGCCATTGATGTCAAAGGGGGAGTGAGGAGTAGTGAAAAATGAGGAATCCAACTAAGGGGGAGTTCCGGAAATTGTATATAAAGACAGAGCATCAGCAAAGGGGGAGCATAGTGAAAACACTTAGTCATTTTTCACTAAGTGTTGCCATCAATGCCAAAGGGGGAGATTGTTGGCAAGAGACACTATATGGATTCATGGTTGTTGTCATTGATGGCAACAAAGGTCATCCCACATATCCGCAAGTCATAATGTGTCTCTACCGGAAGTCAGAATAAAGATTGTTGTGGTCCGGTGAACAAGAACAGAGCATGTGGCAAGGTCCGACAGATTGATCCGGATCTCTCAGAGGAAGTGTCTTGGTGCATTGCAGATTTGGGGAAGTCAAGAGGACTACCTTGAGTGGTATATTCCAAGGATTTAGCCTCCGGTGATGGACAAGGAAAAAGATATGAATAGTTGAGTACCGGATTCCTGAGAGACAGTGAAAACAGAGGAAGAACTGACTGACAGAGTATCAGACTACTTTCCGGATGTGTTACTGTTGATGATAAAGGTTGTGAAGGCATGAATCATGTTTGGCCGACATGATTGATGATATCTACAAGTATATGCTTGATCCGCATTGCTTGGTGAGCAAGGATTCAGCCGACAGAACAAAGTTTGTAAGAAACTAAACTGTTCCGGATGCCGACTAGAAAGGTGATGAAATTACTTGTGCGGATATATATAAAGGATGGATTTAGTTGTGAAAGGTGTTAATGAATCAAGATATATGCGAATAAGTCCAGAACAGAGCAGAAGTAGCAAGAAAGATCCGGTATGTGAAAGGATAGCAGAATAAAGAACAGAGGAAAGATGAAGTGCAGCAGATCAGTGTACTGAGCCTAACCGGAACTGAACTCTAGCATATGCAGATGCTTCCAATCAGTTCAAGACTGTGATTCTTATCACTTTGTAGACAGTGTGTCTTCTTGTAGGCAGTGAGCCTCTTGTGAGCAGTGTGCTCGGGCAGTGAGCCCTAATTGGCAAGTGCCATTTTGTAATTTCCTATTCTTCTAACAGAGAATAATTTTTGGGTTAATCACCCCGTGGTTTTCTCCCTTAACAGGGTTTCCACGTCAAAAATACTGTGTCATGTGTTTCTTATTTCATGGTAATGTTTTTTGTGTTTGATTCAATGCTGCATTAATTAATAAGAAAGTTCAGATAGAGAAATAATTAGGATAACTGATTCACCCCCCCTCTCAGTTATCAACATCTGACTATGCATATTTGGTAGACACTTTTGATGACAACCATCTCAATGCTATTGTGCATCCATCTTCATCAGTTCTTATGGAGCAAGTTTTAGAGGATTTTAGTACTATCATAGAGGCCCATCATCACTTTGTGAAGGCTTTGTACTTATCTTTGGATTTTGTGCAACGTCCAAAGATTTATCATCTACTTCTTCCATGGCATTGCACATATTTGCAATTCTTTTTCTTCTTAAGGGGAGAAACATTGTTCAACATTCATGGAGCAACTTCAACATACTTCATCGAGCATCTACGAGCACTACAACATATCTTATGGGGGCTTCTAAGGCTCTCTTCAGCTCTCATTCTTTGGAGAATTCTATTGTACACATGTGAAAGAAGTTGCCCTAGGGGGATCATGATATAAGTCCTCTTTCTTCTTCACTTGTTTTATTTTTTATGCATTTTGTTTCTCCTTTTGGAGAAGAGTTTTGTTCCCACTGGGTTTTTTCCTTTACTCCACTTTATGAGAAACTTTGTACATGGGTACCCAACATGGCCTAGTAGACGGGACCGATATCTTTGTATTTATTGAACTTTTGTGATCTCCCCAAGTATCACTTAAGGGGGGGTGTTAGAGTGAATAATTTATCTATTAACTATAGCTTAAGTGTACTTAGGTTGATGAGGTTAGACAACATCTTGTCTAACTGAATGTGCAACCTTTTAAAGGTTAGAGGTTACCAAGTTGTTTGGTAAACCTCATGTGCATACCTTTTGAGGTTGGAAAACTTTCCATCTCACCTCAAAAGGCACTTTGTAGTCATCCAACACTTGTCACACAAGGTTGTTGGTTTGCACATTCCAAGTGATCCAAAGGTTGACATGTTATAGGGCACTTGTCTACTTCTTTGTGCCACATCATGGGCACTTGTCAATCCACATGCAAGGTGGATTGCCTCTTCCATGCCTATATAAGTTTATAAGTTTATGCTCAATAAGGTTCATCAAAATCACCGATTTCTTAATCTCTATTTATCGATTTCTATATTGCGAGAGTGTTGATCAAGTTGCAGAGTATCCTTGGCTAACTCCAACAAAAACAACTAGTATGTTGACCAACAATGACTTCTAGAATCATTGATCCACAATTATCTTGTTAGGTGCTACAATATCATCTTCACAATCGACTTCTATCACAACATCTTTTTTGAGTCAATGTTCCTAGATGCATGAGCATGCATATCAAGTGGAGACTAGAGACCTGCAAGGCTATTAGAAACCACAACATCTTCTAGCTCAGTTGTAGGACACACAAGTCTCTTCTAAGTAACATTTCTCCTAATAGAGTTTATGCTTGTGCCATACCCTTTCTCCTAAGGTCTTCCTGGAATGTCCAGATGCAACTCTACCTTTTGACTAAGGTCTCTCTTATCCAAAACCTTTAGCTAAGCCTCTTCATACTTACAACACTATGACTCATGATCACTGTTGAATACAAAGAATATTGAGAGGGGGGGTGAATCAGTATTCTAAAAAAAATTTCATTCACACATTCATTAATCAATTTACCAAATTCAATAACATGAAAGCAGAGTAAACACAAGAAGACCATCCACAAATTCATAACACATAGACACTGAGATTTTACATGGAAAACCCAAAAAGGGGAAAACTATGGTGAGTGTTAGCTCACAATATATTATGATAGCAATACCAAATTACATGAAGGCTCACTGCCTTAGGGCTCACTTCCCAAGGACTCACTGTCCAAAGAAGTGCTCACTGCAATAGGCTCACTACCAAATAGAAGAGAAGAGAATATAGAAAGAAGTGGCTCACTGCCAGGAGATGACTGCTATAGGTGCATCTACAAAATGCTATGGTGTACTACCAATTTGCTTAGTATATAGATTCAAAGGACTTCGTACTGTTTGCCCTACTTTTCTACTCTACTTCACATATACCTCTATCCTTCTGCCTTTATTGTCCTTTTGCTAATCATAGAACTGCCTTAGGTCACACAATCATGGAATTCACATTCTATTCACACATTTCCACTCACCCAACATCAAAATCCATCAAGTATATATATCTGCAACAAGATTCATCTCACAATCAGGTTGGCAAGCCAGACATGAAGCGTGTATACAAGTGTTATACCTTGTCAGCTTGATCTTGTGCACAAACATGAATGTGGACCCAACCAAATATACAATAGTCTTCATATAGGTCAGCATCAATCATTCAGCCACTTGGATTAATTCTTCAAACAATATATCCTCACCGCATATAGATCTAACTTGCCTGTCAGCTTATCCCTTAAGTGCACACTTGACTAGTTTAATTGTCATACCAAAAGTTCCTATGCGGACCATATGAGACTCTGAAAATCATAGACAACATTCATTATGGACATCTTAGCATACCTTCAGAACTGTAGAGCATAATATTCTTTCATAGAAAAATGCAGATCTCAGAACTATTGTTATATCATAGAGAAATACTGTCAGACTGGAAGTTGATACTGATGAACTTGTCAAATATGATCTAGTGGACTTCAAGTGCTACAAATATGAATTTGGATGCTCATGACATGTTTCTACATTACCTTAGAACCATAAATTAAAATACCAACAGTGGAGGAATGCAGACCAAAATACTCAGATGCTTTACACTATTTCAGGATTAACTCTCTTCATCTGAACTTAGACAATTCACCATATGACTTCCAGAGGAAGTCAGAACTTGAACACTAGAAAATGTGATCACCAAATATTAATGAACAACATACCTGAACCACATGTAATGATCTTCAACCGCGGGGGCATACTGATCCAATCTTTGATACTCTATAGCTTGCCCATACTTAGCCATTTTGACTAAGTTAGTCTTCTGAACCTTTACCAAACCTTGTTGCCATCAATGCTAACATTCTATCAATAGTGTCTCTTGACTATGTTGCCAACAATATCTCCCTTTGGCATTGATGGCAACACTTAGTCAAAAATGCTTATTTGCTCCCCCTTACTATATACACCCTATTTTTATTTTCTCCATTTTTGTGTTTGTCCATTTTTCACTAGTTTTCTTCTCCCCCTTTGACATCAATGGCAAAGGTGTATGTACAAGAGTCAAAATTGTGTCAAGATAGCAGAAACTGCAAAAACTGTTATATTCTGCCGCATATGTACAAGTACAATCTGTCAAATTAGTTAGTTGTATGTGAAAGGATATCATTGTACACAATCTTTAATTGTGTTAACTCTCCAACCCACCTATTCTTAGCACTGTTCAAAATTTGGATGTTCTCATTTACTTGGAACACCAGATCCTCTGCCTCTTGTACACTGATAGGAATGTCAGTTATTTCTTGAACCTTTAAGGCTTCTACAGCTAGACTTGTCATGAACTCAATTTTAGGGCTTATCATCCTTCTCAGCTAGCACATTTTGTTTTTCATTTCTTCTTGTCTATTAAGAAAACTACTAATGTTGTTTTTGATATTACAAGGTAGATAAAACAAGGGGCCAAACCCTTCAATACAGCAAAAAGAAACCCCAGAGGCAAAAGAACAAAAGAGCCTTGAAACAGTTACAACATAACCCGCTTAACCAGCATAAACAACATAGACAACATAACTGATCTAAAGACAATAGATATAAAGTAGCAGAGAACAAACAACATAATATAAAATAGAACTAGGGAGAAACATTCTCCCATATTTTAGCCAGAGATTCAATAAATTCATCCAACTTTTTGAAATTCTCCTCTTTGTCATCAGCAGTAGTAGTCCCAATATCTTGCAACACAGAAATATTAAGCAACACTGTACACCTGAGGACATTACTTATTAACTGTTCCAGCTTCTCCACATGACCCCTTAAGACAACAATGTCATGCCTGTGGCCATCACCTTCCTCGGTCTCATCAGCAGCTTCTTCCACAAACATCTTCCCCCCTTCGTCAGCATTGTCCTCAGAGTCAGCGACAACACCTCCCAAAACATTAGTCAGTTTATCCACATTCTTGGCCTCAGCATCTTCAGAGATCTCTTGAACTTCAAGGTCCTTAGTATCATCCCCCTGAGTGGATGCATCAGAAGCACTCTCAGAATAATCAATAAGTTTAGCTTTGGTCGCAGGCTTACCAGCAATCCTTCCTGACCTCCTAACCCCATAAGAGAAACCCTCCTTTTCTTTAGCAGATAGAGTAGATTTACTGCCAGGTCCCACAGGAGTACTGCTAAGATTTATAGGGGTCCCCATAGTATCCTCTTCCATCTCCCTTAGTTTCCTCTTCTTACTTTTCACACTCCCTTTAGAGGCTGGAGTGTGCGTAACGGTCACCATGGTAGTCTCCTCATTGGACAGAGAAAAAGAAACCCCTTTTAATTTATGAGAAGCAGGGGAAGGGCAAGGCTCATGCTCTTCAGAGATGACAGTATCATCAGGATTGGAAAAAGTTTCACTGCTATGGGTCTGGATAGGCTTAGGTGGCTCCAAAGCAAGATGAAAATTGTATAAGTAGAGGATAAGACCTTGGTGCAGGGGCACGGGTTTCTTGGAGGGTTTCTTAGCTGACTTAGCAGTAGCCCTAAAGACTGAATTCTCAAGAGAAGATAGTAAATAGAACAGAAAACTAATGTGAGCATTGTGTCTAAAATGATTAAGCAAAGGAAGGTGGTAATTGTAAAACCTGGTAAACCGACCCTCCAGGGTGAAGTATTTCATAAGAAGGAAACACATTTCATCCCACAGCTCTGGCAGCTTGGCCCGTTCAAACCCAACCTGGTAGGGAACAATTTCTTCACCTTCCCCAAGGAACAACTTCTGGTTAGAATGGTCCACCACTTTCACTTTCCTTTGCAGCTTGGTCCCCTTAGTAGAAAGACTAGTCGCCATAGCAATAACTTTCTCAGAAATCTCAAATCCAATTCTCCCAATAGTGACTACAATTTTGCCAGGAGCGAGCAAATTGTTCAGACAGATTCTCATCATAACCATTAAGGCATTCCAGAAAAGGGCTAATACCACATTCCTTGTAGTAGTGCTAGACCACAACATTGTCCTTGAATTCACAACAGGAAATAGGCTCCGTTCGAATCTGATCACCTCCCATTTTAGCCTTCTAAATAATAACACAGAACTCCCAAAACCAGAAATTCACCAGAAATTTGCAGAGTAATTGTGAAAGGTAAAAGTATTAGCTTGATAAGGAATTATGATAATAGGGCTACATGAATTATCATTAATTAGAGCCACCTTTTGAAAAACCAATTGAAGCCTGCCCTTCCCATGCTCGAACATAATAATCAGGAATTCGCTATAATTAGAAAATAAGCAACTCACCTTAACACAAGGGAGTAATAATGCTGAAATGACATTGAGTAAAGTACATAAAAGCATGTACTTCGAGATACACATCAGTATCTTCCAATAAAACTAACGGAACAAACTCTTTCTTAGTATGATGGGTCATCCTTGACAAGTCAGCTCCTTTTGAATTAAATCCCTTATGTTTAAAGGAATATTTTTAACTTGGCGCCAACATCGCCAATTTGAAAATTGCTGGCCATAGTCAGCAAGGGCATCAGCAACCCCATTGCCCTCTCTATATATGAGAGATATCAACTCTAGAGATACGCTGCATAAGGATCTAGATATCAACTATAATATCTTTTAGTTTCCAGCCATAAGTCGACGCGTTAGTAACAACATCAATAATCAATTTAGAATCCCCCTGAATATACAATTGCTAGATATCGAGTGAAATAACCAACTTCACCCCCCATAAAAGAGCAACAGCTTCAGCAAAATTATTACTCTGAAAACATATCTTTTGTCATCTCTTATAATTCACCACCACTAGCCTGACCATCAGCCTTAGATGCCCCATCAAAGTTTAATTTGAGCCAATGGGGCTTTGGGGGAATCCATCTGGTATTTAATCTTTGCAACTATTTGGAATTATCATGAGCCAAAATTTGGTTTAGAACTCTCCAATTGGTTGCAATTTGCTCTTCTTCTTGAGAAAGAGGTTTTTCCACAGTTTTGATGTGGGAATTGATCACACTTTCCATAAGGATCTTAGAAAAAGAATGGACTTGAGAGGTATCCCTGGCAGTCTCCCTAAAAATTCTATTATTATGCTCCTTCCATAAAGTCCAACCAAGACAAGGCAGAGTTTGATTCTAAAGCTCAACAAGCCAAGGATGAGAGAAAGTAGGGCACTAGTTGGCAATGACTTCCTTAACATCAAGATTACAAACCCATTGAATGCCAAAATTTCTTAAAATAGTATTCCAGATTTCCTGGGCAAAATCATAGTGGAGGAATAATGAGAGACTGTTTCCTCCTTCTCAAAACATAGAACACACCTATTTACTAGAGTGAATCCCCTCCTCTGTAAATTATCTTGAGTTAAGATTTTGTTATGGACATCAGCCCACCAAAACATATTAATTTTAGGGATAAGTTTATGATTCCAAACTTTCCTCCAAAGCTCATTTTTATGCACATCAGGGATCAACAGATGGTAAGTAGACTTAATAGAAAACTGACCTTTCTTATCCAGCCACCAATACAACTCATCTTCCCTAGGAAAGAGAGGGATTATAATCCTCAGCATCAAATGTTGGATAGATCGCATCCTAGGAGTGAGCTCAGGGCATTGAGTACAACAATCCAGGAGATTTTTCCAAATCCTGATACCATTATTATTGTGAATATAATGACAAACTTTAGCCCCAAAAAATTGTTTAGCAATGTTAGCAACAACTCCATAATCACCTTGATCATCAAGGGCCTTATCATTCAACCAAATGTCTTCCTAGAAGTTGATAGAATTACCATTCCCCAGTTTCCATCTAAGTCCTTGTTTGAGTAAACTTCTAGACTTCAGCATTTTATTCCAAATAATAGAGCCCTGAGGAAGCCCCTCCTGATGAAGGAAACTAATGTTATCAGTTCCATGAAGATACTTGGCTTGCATAATGTCCCCCCACTCTTTATTATTATGGACCAAATTCTAGTTTATCTTGGAAAGGAGTGCTTTATTCATATTCCTGACAGATCTAATGTTAAGACCTCCATGAGATTTGGGAAGACAAACTTTTTCCCAACTAACCAAAGACATTCTCTATTTGTCTTCCACACCTATCCATAGGAATTTTCTTTGGATCTGCTCCAACTTGTCAACAATAAACCTAGGCATTTTAAAAAGAGAAAGGAAGTAAGTAGGAGTACCTTGTAACGAAGCTCGTAAAAGCTGTAGTTTACTAGCACTACTGAGTAATTTCCCCTTCCAGCCAACCAACTTCTTCTAAGTTCTTTCCAGAATTCCATTCCAAAATACCTGAGAAACCTCTTTAACCGTGAGGGGGAGGCCAAGATAAACAGCATGAAGATTAGCCTCAGCACAACCAATAATATTAATGATTTTATGCCGGAGATCAGCTAGAGTATTAAAAAAAATACACATTGCTCTTCTGAAAGTTTATGTATTGACCAAAAGCTTTGGCAAAGTCATTTAAAATATTCTTCCACCTACGAGCTTCAACCACAGATGAGATACCAAAGAGGATGGTATCATCCACAAACTGCTGCATAGACATAGAGGAGAGAGAAGAAGCAGGTTTAATACCCACAATTTCCTTAGAGGTAATCTTAGAGTGTACATACCCCCCCAGGGCCTCCGCCATCATGATAAACAAATATGGTGAAAGAGGATCCCCCTGTCTAAGCCCTCTTGAGGAAGAGAAAAAACCCCTAGGGACCCCATTGACTAGAACAGAGAATTTAGCAGTAGTAACAGCCTCACGAATGAGAAGGGGTATTTTATCATTAAAACCAAATTTTTTAATGAATTTAAACAAAAACTTCCATGAAACTCTATCATATGCCTTGGAGATATCTAACTTAAGAACCATACCAGGGATCCTGCTCTTATCCATGGAATGGATAGTTTCATGGGTGGAAATAACAGCATCACGAATTTGTTGACCAGGGACAAAGCCTTTCTGAGAAGGGGAAATAATTTTATCCAAAAAAGGATGAAACCTCAGGACAATCAATTTAGTACACAGCTTATAGATGGTATTACATAAGCTAATGGGTCTGAAATCAGAGAGATGCATAGGCTTAGACTTTTTGGGGACAAGCACAATAAAAGTATTATTGATCTGTTTTAGAAGTTTACCAGTTCTAAAGAAATCCCTAACAGCAGCAGTGACATCAAAGCCCACAATATCCCAATATTCCTGAAAGAATATTGGAGGAAAACCATCAAGGCCCGGAGCTTTGAAGGGACCCATAGAAAATAAGACAGCACGAACCTCCTCCTCGGAAATTGGTTTTAGCATTTCAATGTTATCCTCTTCTGTAATCAATGAGGGGATTATATCTCAGAACTGGTCCATAATCCGCCCATTGCTAGCAATATCCAGTTGCTCTGACAGCAAATTTTGAAAAAAGAACACAGCTTGATCTCCAATCTCATTGTCCTCAGTGATAACATTGCCATCCTCCAAACATAATTTAGAAATAGAATTAGCTTTCCTATGCTTCATGGCTGAGAGATGAAAAAAAATAGTATTCCTATCCCCTTCTTTGAGCCACTGAACCCTGGACTTCTATTTCCAAAAAAATTCTTCTTTGCTCATAAGATTCTTCCATTTAGAAATTAGATCACTTTCCTCCTGAGTAATATCATCTGTACCACCTCCTTGAGCCATTAGCTATTGAAGATCAACTAATCTTCCAGAGATAGTTTTCTTCTGGATAAACATGTTGCCAAAACTATATTTGTTCCACCCACGAACTTCCTGTTTAATGTGAAGGAGCTTCTTAACCAGCCGAAACATAAGAGTACCCTGAATGGCAAGTTTCCACCAATGAGCCACAAGATTTCTAAAATCTTTATGTTTAATCCACATAGCTTCAAATCTAAAAGGGATAGGACCACACTTATGCTGCTCCTTCCAATTAAAGAGAATAGGACTATGATCCGACATGGTTCTAGATAAAGCCTTCAGACTCATGTTCTGATGGTTATCCCAATTGTTAGAAATAAGAAATCTATCCAATTTAACTTGTATCAATTGGACTCCTCTTCTTCTGTTAGACCAGGTAAAGTTCTGATTCTGCAGCTCCACATCCAGCAACCCAAAGGAATTGATAAATTCTGCAAAATCAAACATACTATCAGTATAATCAAGAATACCCCCCAATTTCTCAGAAGGATATAAGGGAGTATTAAAGTCTCCAGCCAACATCCAACGAGAACGAGGGGAAGTGGAAAGAGTATTACACAAGTCAGTCCACAAAGTTTTCCTCATAGCCCTAGTGTTCGGGGCATAAATATTGATCAGGGACCAATTTAAAGAAGGCAGAGAGAAGTTAACAACCAGAAAATGCTTACTGGAAGCAGCAAGAGATCCATGGATTTTGGCAACATTCCACATAGTAACAATCCCTCTAGAGGCTCCCGTAGCTAGGCTAATACAGTAAGCAACCCTGGGCCATATTTCATCAGCTATTCTCTTAAAGTTCTCTTCATTCATCTTAACTTCCTGAAGTAAAAGAATATCTAACTTATTTTCCATAATACAGTTTTTCACTTCAAACTGTTTGATGGAGCTATTAAAGCCCCTCAATTTCCAAGAAAGAATTCTCATTTAGAAGGTTTTTGAGATTGGATCTCCAGTGTTTTTTGCTTACCATTGGCAATCTCCCTAGCAATTTATCTTTGCCTTGTTTCTCTGAGAGTCAGTCTTCCTTGTCTAGGGTCTGTTCCAACATCAGCAGACTTTTTAGCCCTATGAATCTTTTTCTTAGGGGTAATCCAATCATCTTGGTTATTACCACTACCACTCGGTCCAATTCCAGTGGATCGGGAGGGAATAGCTGCCTGATTCTCAAGAAATCCTTCCTCAGTGAACTCAACCGTGGTTATGTCTAGAACAGGAGAGGGATGCTTCTTAGAGGATGGTTGGGAAGTCACAACCCTATTATTGTAGATCGATTCTGGGAGTTGGGCATTCTGTCCAACAATAACCGGGGTCTCTTCGCCTTCAATAGTAGCCTCCGCCGACTGGGAACGAATCTCACCCTCTTCAATTTGAGTATTTTGTTGAGCAAAGTGCTGGAAATCCTCTGCATTAGAATTATGAAAACCTATCTCCATATCCTTCTCTATAGCTTCATCTGTGATAACATTTTCCTCACTACCCCCATTCCCTGATTATCAGGGATGTCTTGTTTGGATGAGGTATCATCCTCATCTTTGTTAAGATTAGCATTACCTCCCATTTGCTTCACTTTACAATGGGTCATTAAATGGCCCTTCTTCTTACAGATCTGATAGAATGTAGTAGCATTTTCATAGAGAATCAGCTGGGTCTAGATCCCATACTTAGAGTTTAAGTCTATGGACATGGGGAGGGTTTGATGGATCTCCACATTAACACAGAATCTGGTATACACACAACGGGACTTAGCCTGAGTGGTGTTATCCAACGTCATGTACTGACCAAAGGTATTACCAATAGCAAAAAAAATCTTTTCGTCCCAATATTCCAAGGGAAACCCCAGGAGCCTCACCCAAACTAGGGCAGTCCTATTCAAATCCGTACTGGGATCAAAACTAGGTTTCCAAGAACACAGGGCGAGTGAATGGGTACCATAAAGCAATGACCCTCCTGCCAGAACAACTAACATATCCTCCCTATTTGTAAATTTAAATAAGAACAAACCTCTTGCCATAGCTATGACAGACACGCTGCCTTTAATCCTCCAACGATTAGATACCCACTTCCGCACCATTTCAATATTAGGATGGAGAGAGAAGAACTTACCGACCAGGGCCAGATCCATGGCTGCCACTATTTCTTCAACCAAATCATTAGGTATACCCAAAGCCATACCTTCCACTGATTCCTTTTGAACTGGAACCCCAGACGCTCCTTTAGGGGGGAAGATCTTCTTCCCTGTCAAAATCCCTTTCCATCCCTTGGAAGGATCCCTGCCCGCCGAGGTTTGGTTCCCAGAGGCACTGCCCAAGGCAATAACCTCCATCATCAGAGAAAAGAAAAGCACAAACCCTAAAAAAACCCTAGAAAGCCATTTAAAGAAGATCGAAGATGCTTGTCAAATCTTCAGGTGTCTCATGTGTTGAATTCCACTACTAACAAAATTTTGTCACTGTCTAACTTGGTTTTTAACTCTACTAATCTTTTATCTTCAAATTCCTTTCTAACCTTAATGTCAGCAAACTTTTCAAAGGATTCAAAATGAGTACTTATAGAGTTTATTAGACCTTTGATCTGATCAGTTGATGATAATGATGTATCTTTCTGGTATGAGGGCATCAACTTCTCCAGAATACCGAATGCTTCATCAATGAGTTCATTGTCCTGTATATGTGTTTTCAGCATTTCTTCTTGAGCCTTAGCTTACACAATTGATACCAGTTTGAATTTCTACACAGGAGACATAGAATCCAAATTTATTGGTCCTTGTAGAAACTCAGGTAAATCTAAGATATGTGTTCTTTGCTGCTTTTCCAAAAATTTTCTAGCATAGTTAATCAGAACTTGATTTGCAGTAGTGTCTCTTGCCACTTGTTCTTCACTAAGTGTAACTTTCTTTCTTTTCTTCTTCTCTGCTGGCTTTTCTTTCTCTACTTCAGAGGTGGCTCCTACAATGGATGAGGTCCTTGTTCTTTTTCTAGGGCTAGATGCAGGTTTTTCCTTTTCAAATATCTCATCTTTCATTTCTGGAATATTTGATGTCCATTCTACCAGAGCACTTCTAGGTTTTGATCCTTCTTCTTTAGTTTTTGCCTCACTTATTTGTTCATTTGATGTTTTCTCTAATTGCTCATGTCTATAGACATTCTGGAGGATAATTCCTTGAATGCCCCAAATCTATCTTCTTTGAGATCTTTCAGTTTGCCCAGTAGTACATTGACTAATTCAGTCAAAACATCTTCTGCAACTTCATACCCTAATGCAAGGACCCATATAGTTATTGGTTCTATAGCTTCCATGAAGCATTTATCTTTGTCTACCATGAATACAATGTCCTTTTCATACTTCATCACTACATTTTCAGGTATCCAGATTCTACGTAACATTTTCCTGTATCCCCATAAGATTTCATTCTGCTTGTCTGCATTTCCCAAACTCTGCAAGTGGTTTCTTATTTGAGTGGCTACTGGTGTGTGATCGAGCTAGACAATGTTTCCTAAGCCACGTAGCTCTCTTAGGAAGTAGAAGAGTAGACAAGTGATCAATGTTCCATATTTAAAAGGATGATTAGTCTCTTTTGTTCTTTTCAAGTTCTCCATTAGTTCACTCCGGAGCAATTCACATAGGTCATAATCTATATTGTTTTTGATCATGCCATATGCTATGTATATAGCTGGTGTAGACACATAATTTTCCCTGTTGAAAAAGTATATTTTGTATCCAATAATCATTGATGCAAATCTGACTGCTAGATCCTTAATATCATTTATCGTGAGGGCTTTCTTGTCAAGTTTGGCTCCTGTTAGCCACATTACCACATTATTCTTTATTTTCTTTAAACCTGGAACCCTTCCAGAGGAACTCATACCAGTTACAGCTTTGATAGCTTCTTTAGTTATCATATATGGTTCATCAAGCCACAAAAACGCATCATGAATCCTGCTTAAAATAAACTTAACCCATGTATCATTCGGGATCGCGGGAAAATCCAACTAGGTGTCTAATTTATTTTCTCCTAGAACTTTATATTCATCTTTCAACACAACATCAACAGTAGTTAGTTCATCCAAGTATAGTTTTCCAAGATTAACGTGATCATATTCCTCTAGATTGGCATGAATATATGCCCTAACATCTTCCATATGCATAACTCCATGTGGAGTAATTGAGAATGCCCCACCAAGATCATTTTCCAGTGATTTGAAGAAATGTTTCTTGAACTTGGGGTGAGGCTTTTCAATTATCTTGCTTACTTGAGGAGTAAACATTTTCTCAGAATAATTCAAACTTCACAGTAGAGTTTTCAAGCTTTAAATACCTCTTTTGTCAAATTAGGGTTTCCTTCTTGTGAAATCACTTTGAGCTGTTTTGAATCTTTGGAAATGTTTGATGTCACTTAGGATTCTTCTTCAACTTGATATCTTGAATGCAAAGTGAATTGTATGTCAAATGAGTTTCTTTTTAACCCTTGACATGAAAACCTAAGTCGTCATATATTCAATCCTTCAAAAATCTGTCAAACACTTCTTTGTGAAGCTCAGTCAATCAAGATTGCTCTATAATGCTCTACATTTGATCCTTTTCTACCAGAATTTATTTCAAAAGATCTGTCATATGAAGCTTTTCATCATATCTTTGTGTCGGATCCCAGCACTAAATATCTAGCTAGGGGATTTGGATTTTCAATACAGCTCCCCCTGAGCCAGAGCTCCCAATTTACTTCCTGGAGGAAGTATCTGCACCAGAGACTGGTGCGGATCCATCCCTGACATTATCAACATCCTTCTTAATCTAGACCATGATCATTTCCTTCTTGGTTTCCAATGGATCAATCTTTTTCTTACCTTTATCTTCTCTCTGCTCTATTTTCCTCTTCTCTGCAGAATAGTCTCTTTTCTCATTCTTGTATCTGCATAATCTTGAAACATGTCTAAACTTATTGCAATTGTAGCATACCACATTCCTCTATCCTTGATTCCTTCTGTTGATTGGACTCATTCTTATTCTGCATTGGTTAGCCATATGCCCAAATCTATTGCATGCAAAACATTTTCCATTGAAGAATTGAGTATTCCTTGCATTGTTAAAACCATTCCTTACCAGACTTCTTCATTCATTTGATCTCTAACTAATTTTCTTACAATTGAAACATTGACCAAAGAATGATGGAACATTCTAATTCATTCTACTCCTACATTGAGTAGCCTTATGGCCAATTTTTTTGCAATTAAAACAATGGCCATTGAAAGATGGGTACCTTTGAGCATTTGGCTTCCTCACCGAAGGTCTTCTTCTTTGATTCCAGAATTGGTTGTCTTTGTTTTTCTTCATCTCAATGTTTTCTTGACTCGATTTAGAATTTTCTAATTTTTCAAATCCCAAGCCCTTCTTGTCATCTAAACTTTTTTGACTTTCAATCAACTCCTCAAGCTTTGCAAAGCTTATTTTGAATTTTTCTTTATAGCTATTTGCTGCTTCCATATCATATTTCAGAAGTAAAACATCTTTATCCACTTTTTCACATTCCTCAAACTTATCTTTGACAACTTGATTCATATGCTTTTCAATTTCCTCTTTCTCTTCAATTTCCAATGTTGTTTATGGTTTCATTTGCTTCATTCAATTGTTCACTTAATTCCTTGCTCTTTTCTTTAAACTTTTTGACTTGCTCCCTTAGCTTTAGAATGCATTCATCTACTTCTTGGACATTCACCTTTAGATCCCTGACTTCTACTTTAGAGTTTTCAAGATCTTCAAGAGTTGTTTTTAATTCTTGATCAATTGTGCCATTACCTGGAGAAGGATACCTTTTGACTACCATGAGTATTCTTTCCCAGATCTTCCTCAAGCTATTAGACTTCTTCCAAGGAACTTGGCTCTGATACCAATTGTTGAATACAAAGAATACTGAGAGGGGGGGTGAATTAGTATTCTGAAAAAAATTTCATTCACACATTCATTAATCCATTTACCAAATTCAATAACATGAATGTAGAGTAAACACAAGAAGAGAAGCCACAAATTCATAACACATAGTCACCATGATTTTACGTGGAAAACCCAAAAAGGGAAAAACCATGGTGAGTGTTAGCTCATAATATATTATGAGAGCAATATTGAATTACATGAAGGCTCACTTCCCAAGGACTCACTATTGAAAGAGGTGCTCACTGCAATAGGATCACTACCAAATAGAAGAGAAGAGAATATAGAAAGAAGTGGCTCACTGCCAGGAGAGGACTGCTACAGGTGCATCTACAAAATGCTATAGTGCAGTACCAATTTGCTCAGTCTACAGATTCAAAGGACTTCATACTGTCTGCCCTGCTTTTCTGCTTTGCTTCACATATACTTCTATCCTTCTGCCTTTACTGTCCTTTTTCTAATCAAAGAACTACCTTAGGTCACACAATCATGGAATTCACATTCTATTCACACACTTCCACTCACCCAACATCGAAATCCATCGAGTATATATATTTGCAACAAGATTCATCTCACAATCAGGTCGACAAGCCATACATGAAATGTGTATACAAGTGTTATACTTTGTCATCTTGATCTTGTGCACAAACAGGAATGCGGACCCAACCAAACATACAATAGTCTTCATATAGGTCGGCATCAATCATTCAACCACTTGGATTAATTCTTCAAACTTCATAGACAACTTCCAATGTGGACCAAAACTTCCAATGTGGACCATATGAGACTCTAAAAATCATAGACAACATTCATTATGGACATCTTAGCATACCTTCAGAACCATGGAGCATAATATTTTTTCATAGAGAAATGTGGATCTCATAACTGTTGTTCTATCACAGAGAAATGCTGTCAGACTAGAAGATGATACTGAAGAACTTGTCAACTATGATCTAGTGGAATTCAAGTGCTACAAATCTGAACTTGGATGCTTATGACATGTTTCTACATTGCCTTAGAACCACAAATCAAAATACTCAAACTATGGAGGAATGCAGACCAAAATACTCAGATGCTTTACACTGTTTCAGGCTTAACTTTGTTCATCTGAACTTAGACAATTCACCATATGACTTCTGGAGGAAATCGGAACTTGAACATTGGAAAATGTGATCACCAAATATTAATGAACAACATACCTAAATTGTATGTAATGATCTTCAACCGCGGGGCATACTGACCCAATCTCTGATACTTTGTACCTTGCCCATACTTAGCCATTTTGACTTAGTCTTTCGTACCTTTACCAAACCTTATTGCCATCAATGATAACATTCTATCAGTAGTGTCTCTTGAATATGTTGCCAACAGATCACTAGGCCCATCCATGTTGCATTTCTCTCTTCACCAACCACCTTCCATCCATCTTTGACTACTTCACTTCTAATCCTATAGTGTGTATATGGTTATGAGTAGTTGGCTTGTGGCTACCTTAACTCTTATTTAAGTTATATAATCATTAATATAGTCCTATATAGGTAGGTAGGTCAGCCTAGGTGGAATCCATGGCATAAATATGGTATATATAGGAGGTATAGGTTAGTTATTATCATCATATTAAATATTGTATTCTCTTTGAATACTATTGGAGGTATCCCCCTCGAAGTGGATTAGAAGGTTGCTCCCTTGAGGTGGCATATTATTATCAAGTATTTGTAGCATATTTACTATTATTCTTCTATTGTACAAGTTGTTTCATTACAAGTGGTATCAGAGCATGATCTTGGCACCGTGAAAGTAAGAAACAAGGCGATTTTTAATTTTTTTGGTCATTTTGTGAAGCACATATATCTCTCATTTTGGTGAATATTTTCAATATTTTTTGTAATGCCCACCCTAATGTTCATCTGATTGTGCATGTTAGATTATTATAGTGCTTCAACTTCAATGTTTTCATTTACGTAGTATGCTGGATGGATGTGATGCCTTCAATGTTTATGTTAGATGGTTTATGCATATGTGATTTTATATCGTCGATTGATTATCGAATCATGTTTGTGATGTAATGTATGCTCGTACCATGTTGGAGTGGATTATGTTGCTTCAGCTATTATATGTGGAGTAGGTACGCCTGACGGTTGACTTGAGTGTGCAGGTAATTACAAGTGTTAACTAATGTGGTAAATGTGGAGAAGTTTGACATGGGACGCTAAGCCATCTCACCCTTAGCCATGTGTTGTGGAAACCCGTGATGTGTGTTTGGAATCATTTGCATGTGTTTCCTTAGTATTCTTGCACTTTATTTAAAAATGGTTTGAAAAGCATGTTTTCCGTGTTTTCAGATTAAATTAATGATTTTAATTTGAAAATTAGTATTTAATCTTTAGCGAAAATGTTTATTACATCATTTTATGCTTGTGGAATAAATTTGAGTGATTTCAGTTTAAATTTAAAATTTAATATTTTTTCGTAAAAAGGTAGAAATTACATTTAATGAGAAAATTGAATGCTTGGCATGCTGTGTTTGTGCTTTTTGGATTGTGACTGAGTTAAATGGCAATAACCTGTTTGGAATAGTTGAGTTCATTCGACTAACTATTTCCATATCTATTTGAGTGAATTATTTGGGCGTTTTCAATGAAAAATGATTTATTAATGTGTTATTTTATATGCCTATTTGATATGCAAAAGAGACATTCAATTATTTAATTGTTGAATTAAATAGTTTAATTGTGCAAATTCTATAATTTTGAATTGATTGATTAAATCACTTAAAGGATTATTTTATTAGCAAAAAATGAATAGTGTCTTTGGTGGAATAAAAGGAAAAAGACATGTATTTTGCATGGTTCCTTTTCTCTCCAAAATTTGCTCTCCTTTGTTTGAAACCCTCTTTCTTGAAAAATGGATATTTGATTGCTTGGAAGGGAGTTTTGCTTGGAATTTCTTGGAGTTTGGATTGGGTTCAAGAGCTTGGTGTTTTTTTGTTGTGTGTGGATCAAATTTGACATTCAACCTCATTCTTTTCCTTAGATTTTGCTTGTATTGGAAGGTAAGTTTCTCCAATCTTCTCATTTAAATTGTTTTATTTTGTTTCTTTCATGCCACACCATATAGAATGGTTGAAGATGGCTTTGCTTAGTTGTAGGAAACTTAGAAAATTTATTTCAGCTGGTTATTTATTTATTTCATGTATTTTCCATTTTGGAAACATAGAAATATAGAGAAAAACCTTGACAATTTTTCTGTGGAAATCCCCAACTCATTTTTATTGCATATATTGGTTGTTGGGCATGTTATCTTTGATGGGTAGCTGTCAGATCATCCATAGCTATTGAAAAACAAAAGTTATAAAATTGGTCAAACTTTGGTCAAGGTGCCAAAGAGAGTTCCAATGGAGTTTTTAGGGCCTTATGATTATTTTGCACTTTTAGAAAACATGAAAACTAAATTTTATGCATTTCCTTTATGGTTTGCTTTGAGGGATGAGTTGACTCCTTCATATTATGTGATTCTGCATCTTCTGAGACTATGTTGTGTTTTGGGACATTTTGGTGCGTCGAAATCCGTGCCACTTATTTCTCCATTTTTGAAAACTTGAAAATTGCTTTGTATGCATTTCCTTGATGTTTTAGTTTGTGGGATGAGTTGTCTCCCAATTAAAAATATGTTTTGCATCTTTTGAGAATATGTTGTGTTTTTTTTCAAAATTGCGATTTTGTCACCTCGAAATCCCATGCCCAATTGGTCAAATTGGTGCTATGGGTGTTTAGGAAGAGGTCTAGGGGTAGGAAAGGAGTGGCTTCCATTGTGCACCATAGCCCAAAGAGGTCGTTGGAATTCAATGAATGGAAGTTTTAATTAAGAATAACATTTAAACACATTGGGTAATAAAATTTAATAATGAGATCATCTACACCAAACTGCATGTCTTGGTGAAGTGTTCGACTTGCTTGGGTTTGGGTGTAAAGAGCAATCTTTGGTGTAGTGTCCAGTTTCTATGAGGAGGTTATGCCCTCATGTTCTACCATGAGGTGAGTATTGCCCTCATTTGACACTCCTTGTCCTAACTACCTAGGTCTCTCTTCCTTCTTCCATCGGAGTTTGATTCGACATGTGATGTTTACCATGTGATTGCATGTGCATTGTGATGCATGATTCATGCTTGTATGTGTCTATGATAGACTATGATTTATGCCTCATTTGGCGTGCATTAAAGGTGTGATTATTTCCCTTGTTGGTAATCATTTATGTTTAGGGTTTTAGGCTCGAGCTACTGGTGGTGCCTGCATAAGTATTTAGGTTTCAAGCATTCAAATATGCAGGTTCCCTCCCAAAAAGTCCAAAAAAGGTTCTAAGTCTTTGGGCCTCCTCAGCATTTTTCAACATCAACATCATGTTTTCTTCGGAGGAGGTCATCATCATCATATTTCGAAATATCATCCTAATATTTCTTGCGAGGGTCATTTTTCATACTAACCTGATTTTCTGAAGTGGGGGTGATATTTTCTAATATCAGTCATATTCAAACATCACCCCGATGTTACAATGAAGCTACAGTGCAGCCCGATATTCTTGCCGGGGGTGATATTTCAAATATCAGGTGATCTTATGAATATCACCCCGCCGAATATCACCTTATGCAGACATGACGATGACGTCATCTAGGTCCGAGGGGGGTCATATTTCTAACGTCAGTTATCCTTCGAGGATCACCCTAATATTGCAATGTGATGGTGACGTCATCAGGATATTAGTGGACATGATCAGGTGGATCATCGGCGAGACATATGGTATTGGCAAAGTAGGAGGATCTTCCTCCGATGCATTAGGTTGTGCCGATGAGGGTGAATATCGGGTGATATTTCACATGAAGGTATGGTTGGTCATCAGGCTGGTTTCCAAATATCAGGGTGATATTTTATATCAGGTTATACTTTCCTGCGGGGTGATATTTCACATTAGGGTGATGTGAAATATCAGGGTGATATTTCGTATCGGGTGGACAAACACGAGGTTCGCCGATATAGGGGGTTTGGCCGATGGAGGATGATGATGAGGTTTATACTGGTGCCGTCAGGAGCAAAATCACCCACATTATATATGCTCATGGCCTAGTATATAAAGTATTAAGAAGATTGCCGTGGGATGCATGTGGGATAATTAGTTCCCACATGATTTGAAATATCAGGGTGATATATCTTGGCGGGAAAGTTTCAAAAGGTACGATCTACTGTATTTCCCAAGGCTGCAGGTTGGTATGCCATTAATGGCAGATGTTACAGGGTATGGGCAAAGACGTGGATGGATCAAGTACTTGATTGAAGATGTGGATCCCTAGGCGGTGGCGCAGGGCTCGAGATTACATCCTGTCTTCTCCTCTATCTGCTGCATTCAATGTTTGAGCGCCATTTCCTCAGAATGAACTGTATCTGGCAGACTTTTGAATTTTGCCATGTAATTAATGCTGAGGACCTTCCTGCTGTATATAGGAGGATGTGTGACTCATTTGAAGGTTGTTGAAGACCTGGGCATTTTTGTGTAAATAATGAAGAACAGGGCATGATCCTGGGTTGTTTTATCTCATTCTAGAGTTTATGAGTTGCATCATGAATGTATTTTGCACGTATGTTTAGTTTCATGTTGATATAGATGAAAAATGCTCTCATGCATGTGTTTATCTGTCTATCTCCTTTGTTGCATGCTTTCCTTCTTTTGAATCTGGTTGCTAAGAGTTTCATAGATTTTAGGATACAGGGTTTTGTATCACATGTCTGATCTCTAACTTCCATTCAAGGAGTGGATTAAATTGTTTTAGGTTAAACATGGAGAAGGTTGTATGTCGGTAGGGATATCTGTAAGTAGAGGCAGCTGAATACCCATTCTTGGGTGATGTTTGTAAGGCAAGCATCAATCCAACCCCTTGAAACTTGAATGCTAGTTGCAAACCATCTGTTGTATACGTCTAGTTGACTCCTTGCCCTAAGATGGGCACCGGTCTGCACCTGGGTTAGTAGTTATGATCCAAAACCCCTTGTCTTGCATCCAAAACATCACTTCCATCCACCTTTTCATAACTTTCACCTGTTAGTTGTAGGAGTAGGATTAGGAACCCCCTGCATACTCTCATCCATAACCAGACACATATGTCCAAGAATGTTGCCAACCTTGTGATCTGTCATGCAGATCTTAGCCCACACATGAGAGTATTCTGCCTGTTGCTGTCAAGCTAAATCTTCCTGTCATTGAGCTAGTCAATGTTACACCTTTAGTTATAGGGATACCCCCCTTGGTGCGGCAGAACCAGAAGTGAAGGGGAGGCAGCTCACGCAACCTCCCGTACTCTGTTGGCTGGATCTGCTCGTGCATAGGAACTGGCAAACCCTCTGCCGATCTAAAGAAAATTACAAATAGAATTGGCGACTCTACTGGGGACGATATGAAAGTGTTATCTTGCAATCTCTGGTGAATTTTTGCCCATCTGAGTCACCAACAGAATTGGTGACTCGGCTGGGGAATGATATCTAGTTCTTTCATGTGAATGATGGTGCCCTGCTGGCAGTATGAACTCAGAAAATATTTGATGAGCTTTCAGCTGTTTGAAATTTTTATCCTCTCTGGAGAGGTGGCGACTCTGTAAAAGTTTTTAAGTGCACATGAAAGGTTGATGTATGTTATTGTGATAAAAGAATGTTCTATTCAGATTGCAGCATCTGGATGAGAAAAGGTACCTAGCTCCTTCCCATTTATATTTGTTGTTTTATTGCATAAGTTAGATGCTAGGGGAAGCCTTAGGTCTTAGGCAGACAAAGGATGTCTAAGAGTGAGATTTATATGAATCCAAATATGTATTCACCCATACTCAGTCATGAGGGGAATGAAATGTTGAGTAAAAGAATGGAAGAGATAAAAAATAGGTTGATATACTTAGAGGCTCAGCAAGCTCAGTTAAATAGTAATAACCCTGTTATGTTTGCTAGTCAGAAGGCTAAACCTCTTGCCAGCCCTTTTGATCCTTTGTATGACCAACTAGATTTGTTATGGGTTGACTATAAAATTGAAAGTATGCCTACCCAAGTGTACAATCAGATGCCTAGATTTAGTGGACACATTGTGTGTGATGGGGGTGCACATATCCAAAATTTTCACAGTTTTATGGAGAAACACTCATTTAGAGATGAGGATATGTGGATGAGGTTTTTTGTTAGATCCTTTGATGCAAAAGCTAGAGATTGGTATTTGAGCTTTCCAAAGAGATCCTTTGCCTGTTGGGATGAACTTGCTGACTGTTTCAAAGAAGAATTTGCAAGAGAACCTACTGATCTTGTTGCAAGATTAATGGAAATCAAAAAACAAGATAAAGAGCCTTGTATTGATTTTAGTCATAGATTTGCAGTAGCCCTTTCACAAATCCCAAAAGTCTTTAGACCTGATATTTCAGCCTGTGTTGGCATATATTTTGAAGCTTTTGAGGTGGGCTCTAGTGCATTGTTGAGGGAATTCAAGATAACAAGTATGCATATGGCATACAAGTTTGTAGAAAATATAGAAAAAATGAGAAATCTGCATATGCTGAATTCCCTGTCCACAGGCTTTGGTGTGAATAATGGTTATGAGGCTGCAAATGACCAAGTGATTATGGCATCATGTGAAGATAAAAATGAGAACGAAAATACATTAGTTGAGGATGCCAGTAGCAGGATCAGTGATGACTCCCAAGTTGAGGTTGAGGTGTTTGGTTTTGAAAATAATGATGAGGTTATGGACATAAATGAGCATCTGTTTGAATGGATTTGTGGAGATGATTGTGAGTATTGTGCTCAAGATAGAGAAGAAATAAGCAAACAGAGGAACAATCCCATGTTTGAATCACTGCCTTTTATTCAAACACATGGAGATGATGAAGAGCAATCAGGGATTGAAACAAGTGCTAGTGCAGAGCGTGATTGTTCTTTATTTGATTATGGTTTTGCTTATGACATAGACGCTGATACTCCTCCACAAAAGGAATTCATTGGGAATGAAAAAGAATGTTCTGCTACCCATGAACCAGTGGCATACCATAATGAAGCTGAAACACCTGGATCACCCATTTTTGACAAATATGATGATGAGGATCTGTTTGAGTATGGTGGGAATCTAGGCACTGATGTTGATATGGATTCTAGCCCTCATCCTGATGAAAGAGAGACCAACATACATCATGAAAATTGCTGCAAAGAGATGCCAGAGCCTGATCTTTTCCAGTTTGGTGCTGCTGATGGTTGTGTGCATGATGTACACAAATATGAATTTGAAAGCTTTTTCTTTGATATGCCAGCTTATGATAAGATGAGCCCTGATCTTCCTAGCTGCATGATGGACTTTGAGTGCTTTCAGTTTTCAGTCCAACTAGGAGATCATTTTGCAATGCATAATGCTGATACAGATAATACCATGTGTTATATGCCATATAAGTATGCATTGTTTGATAAATATTGCATTCACATGTTGCCTGATGTTGAAGGTTGTTTGCATAAGGTTGAGAGGAGCCAGCTCAATGAGATAATTGTATATGCAAATGACAAGGTTTGTTTATGGTCAGATCATGGCAGTATCTCCAGGCTTGATCTAGTGTATGCAGATGAAAACAAGGTATTTGACAAAGGAAGATACAGGTTTTTCCTTTTTTGGTGGCCTTAGGCCACCAAGTGTGATTGGTGATACAGATTGGTGCAGTATTTGACTCTGTGCCCAATGGATAAGGACTGGTCTGCATCCTAGAGATCTGAGGTTCTCGCCATGCCTGCAAGAGGCAAGCGTCACTAGACAAAGCCTGTGTTGGTAATCATTTATGTTTAGGGTTTTAGGCTTGAGCTGTTGGTGGTGCCTACATAAGTATTCAAGTTTCAAGCATTCAAATATGTAGGTTCCCTCCCAAAAAGTCCAAAAAAGGTTGTAAGTCTTTGGGCCTCCTCAGCATTTTTCAACATCAACATCATGTTTTCTTTGGAGGTCATCATCATCATATTTCAAAATATCATCCTAATATTTCTTACGAGGGTCATTTTTCATACCAACTTGATTTTCTGAAGCAAGGGTGATATTTTCTAATATCAATCATATTCAAACATCACCCCGATGTTACAATGAAGCTACAGTGCAGCCCTATATTCTTGCGAGGGGTGATATTTCAAATATCAGGTGATCTTACGAATATCACCCCACCGAATATCACCTTATGCAGACATGACGATGATCTCATCTAGGTCCGAGGGGGGTCATATTTCTAACGTCAGTTATCCTTCGAGGATCACCCTGATATTGCAATGTGATGGTGACATCATCAGGATATTAGTGGACATGATCAGGTGGATCATCGGCGAGACATATGGTATCAGCAAAGCAGGAGGATCTTCCTCCGATGCATCAGGTTGTGTTGATGAGGGTGAATATCGAGGTGATATTTCACATGAAGGTACGGTTGGTCATTAGGCTGGTTTCCAAATATCAGGGTGGTATTTTATATCAAGTTATACTTTCCCACGGGGTGATATTTCACATTAGGGTGATGTGAAATATCAGGGTGATATTTCGTATCGGGTGGACAAACATGAGGTTCGCCGATATTGGGGGTCTGGCCGATGGAGGATGATGATGAGGTTTATACTGGTGCCGTCAGGAGCAAAATCACTGACATTATATATGCTCACGACCTAGTATATAAAGTATTAAGAAGATTGCCGCGGGATGCATGTGGGATAATTAGTTCCCACATGATTTGAAATATCAGGGTGATATATCTTGGCAGGAAAGTTTCAAAAGGTGTGATCTACTGTATTTCCCAAGGCCATGGGTTGGTACGCCATTAATGGCAGATGTTACAGGGTATGGGCAAAGACGTGGATGGATCAAGTACCCGATTGAAGATGTGGATCCCTAGGTGGCAGCACAGGGCTCGAGATTACTTCCTGTCTTCTCCTCCATCTGCTGCATTCAATGTTTGAGCGCCATTTCCTCAGAATGAACTGTATCTGGCAGACTTTTGACTTTTGCCATGTAATTAATGTTGAAGACCTTCTTGCTGTATATAGCAGGCTATGTGACTCATTTGAAGGTTGTTAAAGACCTGGGCATTTTTGTGTAAATAATGAAGAACATGGCATGATCCTGGGTTGTTTTATCTCATTCTGGAGTTTATGAGTTGCATCATGAATGTATTTTGCACGTATGTTCAGTTTCATGTTGATATAGATGAAAAATGCTCTCATGCATGTGTTTATTTGTCTGTCTCCTTTGTTGCATGCTTTCCTTCTTTTGAATTTGGTTGCTAAGGGTTTCATAGATTCTAGGATATAGGGTTCTATATCACATGTCTGATCTCTAACTTCCATTCAAGGAGTGGATTAAATTATTTTAGGTTAAACATGGAGAAGGTTGTATGTCAGCAGGGATATCTGTAAGTAGAGGCAGCTGAATACCCATTCTTGGGTGATGTTTGTAAGGTAAGCATCAATCCAACCCCTTGAAACTTGAATGCTAGTTGTAAACCATCTGTTGTATACGTCTAGTTGACTCCTTGCCCTGAGATAGGCACCGATCTGCACCTGGGTTAGTAGTTATGATCCAAAACCCCTTGTCTTGCATCCAAAACATCACTTCCATCCACCTTTTCATAACTTCCACCTGTTAGTTGTAGGAGTAGGATTAGGAACCCCCTGCATACTCTCATCCATAACCAGACACATATGTCCAAGAATGTTGCCAACCTTGTGATCTATCATGCAGATCTTGGTCCACACATGAGAGTATTCTGCCTGTTGCTGTCAAGCTAAATCTTTTTGTCATTGAGCTAGTCAATGTTACACCTTTAGTTATAGGGATACCCCCCTTGGTGTGGTAGAACCAGAAGTGAAGGGGAGGTAGCTCATGCAACCTCTCGTACTCTGTTGGCCGGATCTGCTCGTGCATAGGAACTGGCAAACCCTCTGCCGATCCGGAGAAAATTACCAACATCCCTTATGCTTGAATGTTGTGATGTCATTCTATTATGCTTTGGCAAGTGTGCCATATGTTACTTGAATGCAATTGGATGGTAGTTGTACCATGTGTTGTTTATATGCATTGTATTGGCAGTTCTACCATGTGTGTTGTGTGCATTGATTAGAGTGTATGCCATAGGTTGCTTGAATACCCTGGATGTGTGAGATGCTCTTAGCAGGTTTGCCATGATCACCTTATCCATAGCTCAGGGGTTGCCTAGAGTTGTGTAGATAGCTATTGCGCTCGACGATGGCAATATGGTTGGGAGGTGAGCAACATTTCCCCATTGGTCCTTCATGATGATCTTCAGGTGTTGGCTGGATTCCTTGGTCTTTTTGTTGGTGGTTTACCTCGTGCTTTGTGCCTTGTTACACCTTAGAGAGCGTGTTGGTTTTTGGGTGGTTTATGCACTTGTATATTATCATTATTGATTATTGTAACCTTTGTAATGTAGGCCTTTTGAGACCCTTGTAATAAGATGTAATTAATGCTTTGAGTTGATTTATGACGTTGGCTATGATTCATCCATGTTTAGAATGAAGCCCTTCGAATATTGTAACTATTGGATATTGTCTTGTATTTTTCCATGCCTTGGCTTGTGAGGATGTTGGCATGTTTTGATAGATTTTACATGTTAGAATCTAGCTATGTTAGCATGTTTAGACTCAATTTTTTTGATGTTATATTTGGTGTTTATGGATATGTTTGTGTTGGATCATATTCATTCCACATAGGTGGTGAGGATCCTATCTTTTCTTTTGGCATGTGTCGACGTTGGTTTCAAACGTGTGTAGCCTTTTGTATCGCTTTTGTCCTTTTTGACATGTGGACATAATTGGTTCAACACCTTATTGTTTTTTGGTTAAAGTGAATCATATTTGATGTTGATTAATACTTTTAGGCACCTTAGGTATTTGGGATGTCATTTGTAGTCATGGAATGGATTGAGGTGAATCTTACCCTCATCCTACTCCATGTGTTTTTGAGGGAGCGAGGTCATGGACGTGTATCCGATCCTCGTGATGGAGTGAGCTCCACCTCTTGTTTGGTCATCATGGTGAGTTGTCACATGATGGGTGAAGTCTTCCGCTTGTTCCACCTTGCATAGTGCAATGGTGATGTTGCTTTTGGTGTTGTTGTCCTTATTGAGAAACCTTGTGTGCACGTGAGTGCAATACGACATGTGAATGCCACACTTGCAAATGCAATTTTTTTTTTGGTTCGATGTTTGTTCGATTAATGTATTGGGTGAAAGCTTGGGGCATTACATTTTTAAAGGTTTTTTCAAGGACATGTTGAAGCTACTATAGTACAACTTTTAGAGCAATTGGAGTAGAATTAAGTGAGTTATTGTAGAATTAGGGTTTCCACCATTTTCACTCCTAAGGCTACAATTTACAATTTTTTTTTATGATTTATGGAATGTTGAACAAGGGAACATTGATATATCTATAGTCCCGATTTGAAGTAATTTGGAGAAGATATAAGGAAGTTATTGCTAAATAAGGATTTCCACGAAAATTTCCCTCAAGGCTGCAAATTGACGAATTTATTGGAGATTTTTCTAGGAAGTGAGATCTAAGCCCTAGTAAGTTATATTAATTTTTTTAGATTAATTGGATTTGTTTTGTGTGATTTATTGCAAAATTATTTTTCCCAATCATGGCGGGTCTTTCCATAAGAGGGGAAAAGAATCCTATCACACCAAGAAAATCCCTAGACAAGGAGGGTACAAAAGGTGGGGAAACTTATCCTAATGATATGTACAAATAATTCAAGCTTAAGGAAGATATGTCATCAATGATCAATGTTTTATGAAGGAAAATGGATTCCCTATTACAAACGAGATCTCAAAACCTATTACAAAAGAATAATATGCAAGAAGAATCAGAAGAAGAGGAAGAAGAAGAAGCAAAAGAAGAAGAACAAGAAGCAAAATAAGATAAAAAAGAAGAAGAACAAGAAGACGAAGAAGAAAAAGAAGATGAAGAAGGAGAAGGAGAAGGAGAAGGAGAAGGAGAAGGATTAGGAAGAAGAGAAAGAGAATAATAAGAGGAAAAAGAAGGAGAAGAAGTCAAACCAATAACATATTTCCATTCATTATCACTATTTGGAGCATTTCAAAAAGCATTATTTCCTAAAAGAGATCTTGATCATGACATTCAACCAATGTTAGGGTAACATCTACCATTCCTCACCTCTTCCTCGAAGGCACACCAAAAGGTTAGTAAAATGGAAGAACACGTTCGTTGCCATCGAGAGCTAGATGTAGAGGAAAGACACATCTTGAAGATGAAGTTAATTTTCTAGAAATACATGAAGAAGCTAAGGACACTGACAATCCCAAATTACCTCATTATATGGAAATATTTTCTAGTTGAGTTACCATATGGGAAGATGTAAATTTTAAGAAACTACTATAATTGATCAACATTGAGGACAATGCTTTTGTAAAGGTGGGGGGCATACTACACCCCTAATCCTATAGTGTATATGTGGTTATTAGTAGTCGGTTTATGTCTACCTTAACTCTTATTTAAGTCATATTGATGCAGGAACATCTGGAGATCATAACTTTTGTCAGTAGGTCACCATTTTGACACTTTTTTGGGACCTTATTTGATCATCTAGGGCCTCAAAATGAGGTTTTAATGTTTTTTTCGAGATTTTCCTAGTTTTTTTTTCTAACTATTTTTCAAACATTACTTGCAATTAGATTAGAAAGTTGATGATTAGTCATATTTTAGTAAGTTTCAAATATTTGGAAACTTTCATGGTCATACGGATATGGATGTGAAGTTATCAAAAATGGCAATTTTAGAAAGTTGCTAAATTTTGCCAAAAATGGTAATTTTTGTTTTTGTATAAATTTGGTTTTTATTTTTAGTTGTAGTAGGATGGAATAGAATGAGTAGGAACTTGAAAAATAATTCTGAGTTTTCTGGATATTCGTTTACGTTGAATTTTATGTTGTGAAGTTTGATTACATCATTTATAATCATTAATATAGTCTTAAGTATAGTATATATAGGAGGTAGAGGTTAGTTATTATCATCATATTGAGTAATGTGTTCTTATTGAAAACTATTGGAGGTATCCCCATCGAAGTGGATTAGGAGGTTGCCTTATGAAAGTGACATATTATTATCAAGTATTTACAACATATTTACTATTATATTCTTCTATTGTGCAAATTGTTTCATTACATTGACCTTCCATGCAACTTAGGTGCATGGGTGTTTAGCCAACCATAGGGAGAGTCTCAATACCGATATCTATGAAGAGCTTCTTCATCTCAAGTGGAAAGTGCTTGATATAGGACCCATGCGACTCTTGAAGAAACTATAATTCTACTTTCTAGGGGCAAGAATACGTCGAGACGACATATTCTAGAATATAGTTGTGAATCACTCCACTCCACTAGACATCAACTACATGGGTCCTGATAGTATCTAATGCAACAAGTCTTTCAAATTTCTCCCTTATCCAGTGGTATTCTTGACTTGTTGGTAAATAGATTTGTCATTGTGATATTTCGTTGCAAATAAATTAAACTCACCCAAACAATAGTGAAAAATGTTCCAATAGTTGGAGAGATTGATATTGGTTTAGTGTTCTTTCTTTGTATTTGAAAGGGGTAGCTCCCTCTTATGATAAAATTTGAGGTTTTCAGGTATCCTTTTGACCATAAAGTAGGAAAGGCAACTAAACCAAAACTGAAAGGAAAAAAATTGAAAAGTTCACAAGGAAAAAGAATCAATACCAAGATCCATTTCCCCAGGAAAGAACATTCAAAAATGGAACATGCAACTAGGGTTTCATAGGAGAAATGCCTTCTAACACATGAAATGTGCATTTACCAAGAGTTTCATGTCTTATTGATTAAAAAACTACCTATAAAATTCCATCCCAGTTGTATGAGGAAAACTTATGAGTCTCATACATAAAAAAATCTTTAAAGAGAGGCTGCAAATGGAATACACGAATAATCTATAGCATAAAGAGACAATATACTCTCTCTATGAATAATTCTATTATTCTTTATTGAATCCAAAATAAGAGCTCTACGACTCCCTTGATTTTGTACACTATGTGAGAACCCCTTGTTTTCCTAGAAAAATTGAACCAGAAAAAGAAAGCCCAATTACATTTGAAATCATTATATTTATAGCCCCACCCAGATAACTAACTTGTAACTATTTTATTTTCACTTTTGGGAGTTTATAAAAGATTTATAAAATATAATTAACTCCCAAGAGCACATTTAAGAATAATTTTGTTATAAAAATTAGGATAAAGACTTTATAACAAAATATTATCTCATTGTGTAAATTTGATGAGCTAATGGTTGTCATGGCATTATGTTGAATTGATTGCATGCAATGCATGTAGATATTGATTTCTTGAAGGAATTTGTCAAACGATTGAAATGCATTGCAGAAATTTTGGTTTGTAAACTAGATAATAAGTTTAAAAAACACCTAATCTAGTCAAAGCACGTGATATAATGGAAGAAAAATAATAAAGACAATGCTCGTACATTCTTATCTTCCCAATTGGCGCACCTTGGGTTTGGAAAGACATGAAGATCTGACATCACAACTATTTATTCCCATGCATACATCTACCTCCCTACATTATGTTATCATTATTAGGATCAATCCAAATATTTAAATGATTCATGGCATGCACATGAGATGACCTTGTATTGTCATGCTCTAGGTCTGAAAGGTGTTTTGCCATGTGTTGCCTCAAATCAATATTCCCATGGACTCATCATGCTCCAAGAAAGGCACCCTACACAGTAGCACTGGATTCTAATGATATTTTCTAAAAAAATTCATGTGCCTCATCATTGATAGACATGAGTTTTGCTTCCTTGTATACTCAGGTATAATCTAATAAATCAACTTTGTTGAGGTTCCTTGAATCGTTTCCTCCACAATATGGTTGTCCTATAGGTGCATGCTATGTGCTTGATAAAATACCCCAATGTGATGAAGCTTTGTGGGCTACCATGATGAGAGTATATGCTCAAAATTAGTTTGCAAAGGAATTCCCAAGACAAAGAGATTCAAGCTTCTTAGTTGTAGCTTTGACTTGAGATTCTTCTTCCCTAGAATTAGGAGAAGAAGCTTATCTTTGGATTGATCTATTTGGATCATTAAAACTTTTCACTAATAGAGCAACGTGTCTTGTTATTCTAATAGCCACCTTTGTTTTGGGTCTATTTGGATCATTAAAACTTTTCACTAATAGAGCAATGTGTCTTGTTATTCTAATAGTGACCTTTTTTTCCCAACAATTCTAATGAACATAGATGGAATTGGATTTTAAAATTGCTCGTGGACCACTAGCAAAATACTTTAATACATTTTCATCAATAACATCTAACTTCTTACCACTAGATGCTTCATTTATCACCTTTAATGTTTCAACAGAAATACCTACATCCTCTTGCCCAATGGCTTAAAACTTAATTCGTTTGGTTTCTTAACTGGTAATACCTCTCCCATCATTAATGCATGATACCATGGCAGGATAGTCATTACTAAATAGAAACTAAAACACTAGTATGTGGTTCCCCCATGAACATAAAATACAACAAACTCATATGTCTACTTTGATAAAGGAAATTGGTGGCTTATGTCTATGATAAAACTCATTTTACTTAGTATCTTTCCCAAGTATTATCCTTGTGAAGAAGCTACCAACATTGGCCTCTGTAAAATAGAAATTGCCAAACAAGTCCCACATGAGCACAACCCACTATTAAATTGATGGAAACAATTGAAATCCCTTAAAACAAGTTCTTGACCAACAATCTTAGATATGAACTTAATGGCATAATGACAATCCCCACAAACACGAAAGTTTTTCATGACATGGATGGGCATCCCCGAGAGTGTAGTAATAAGCCCAAAACATATAGAAAAATTCTCACTATGGTAAGGGAGATTGTGTTCTTTTATCTCCTCATCTTAGTCATGATGCACAAAGTTTGTGTCAGGTGCATAACCCACCTCTTCCATTTTCCCAGAAAGTGCATATAGTATTGAATAGATCTCCTTTGTTTGAAGATGGGATCTATCTTATACCACAATTATTAATCCAAATAAGGCTTGGTTTCTTTCTCACTCCCCTGTCTTTCATCATTGTTTGAATTTTTGCAACATCCTCCCATTTTTGAGCCACAACATACATGTTTTCTAATAGGATAGATGGTGCAACCATTTTTGGTACTAATGAAAAAAGATGCGCCATTGCATAATTACCCAACTCCAAATTCATGTGAGTCCTATAGACACTCAGTAAGGATCTCCATACTGTAGTAGTGGGTTCCACTGGCATTCTATTGATCAAGTCTTTTGCTTTATCTAGCAAACCAGAGCACCTAAGAAAGTCCACCATGCAAGCATAATGTTCTACTCTAGCTGTGATATGAAAATTTCTACTCATTAAATCGAAGTAGTGACATCCTTCGAGTACCAACCCAACATCTCTACACGAAGACAAAAAAACTTATGAGGATCATCTAGTCAGGCTTCATACCAACATGCTGCATTTTATAAAAGATGTTCAAAACATTCTCACTATTCCCATCCTGTGCATATCCTGCAATCATTGAAGTCCATGACGCCATACATGTCTACTAGAGCTTTTAAACTATAATATATGATTAAAATCCCTCTTCCAAAACTCTTTTGGTGTGTGTAGGAAGGATGTTGGCAATGGTTGTGAAATGTGGCTTTACACAAGCCCATTGAATTTGCTTTGAAATTTTCTCAAGATTTTAAACAGATTTATCACATTCGAATTTTATACCTTCCAAGTGCAATTGCAAGAAAGTTTCTAGAAACACTATTTTATGCTACGACCTACATAATGGCATTCTACCAAAGAAGCTTGTGGCTTACCAACTTCTGAGTAAGTGTTTGAGAGAATTACATAAGTGTGCAACATTTTTAGGGTCAGAATCAAAGACCAACTCTGTTTTATAGACTCATACTCTGTTCAAGTATGGAGGGCAGGGTGAATATGTTGGCGTAGGCCGTGGAAACTAACTTTGCACACGCCAAATGTATTTGTTTTAGAGTTTCTGAAATCTTTGAAATAGATTTATGTCGTGAATACTCTATAATCATGATGCCATGATAACATCCACTCACACAACTATGAGGAGGGCACACAAATGTTTTTCAATAGAAATGTTAAAGATTTATAGGTTATTGGAACCATTAAACCATATGCTAGTGAAGTGTTAGGAGTTTGAGAGGTTTTGGAAACCATGGAACTCTTTGACAAGAGTTCATAATACCCATAAAATGTTGAAAGAAAAGAGATGTCGAAGATTTTAATATTTTTTTGAACCCTAAAACTATAGATAAAATGGTATGTTGGGGGGTTCAGGGGGAGCCATGGAACTCTATGACAATAATGGATTTCGACCTTTAAAGGTTCAATAAATCAAAAAAATACCAACAAAGAGCAATATGAACTTGTAAAATTTTTCAAATAAGTCCATCAATGTGGCGAAAGAAGATTGACTTGTAATTTTTGATGGGAATGGTATTTTTACTTGCAAATTAACCATATTGTGTATTATAATTGCATAAAATTTCCTGTTAAATTATTTTTCTCCAATCTTTATGGAACTGTTAATTTAATTGTTTCTGTAAATTACTTGATGAAATATTGATTGTTTAATATCTCTCAAACAGAAAGGAATTTTACCTCATAAATTTGCCACACTGTGTTAAATGAAGTCAATAATATCCCTATAAAATGATTTTGTTCTAGCTCTTACGAATTTTTTAATTTAATTATTTCTATAGCTCGTCACACGACACAACTCCTTCCAAAGTTTTGACTAAACAGATATGCTATTCTCCTTTGAATTGGTGCACAACTTCTAAATTTGATTCAATAAACTCACACAAACCAGATCAAATGCAATATTTCTAAGATGGACAACTACCGTGACTGGGACAAAAAACATGTGATGCTAACAACTTGCAACTACAAATGTAGATGGTGAGTTAAATTTGGTGAGTGACTGTAATGAGCCAAACTGAAAAATAACATTTCACATCAGGTCTGAAAATGAATTTAAATATCTTCACCAATTTTGCATCAAATTTGACAAGACTAGCTAGCTAGTCTTACACAGGATTAACACCCAAAATATGAAACTTCACCAAAATGTTTTTCATTGATTTCTGATGTAAATAACATGTTACAGATCTGAGATACTAATTTATAGCAGCAACAAACAATACAACTTCGAACAACAAGATTTTGGGCAAAACCCACAAAAATTGCCAACATTGTCAATCACCAAAGTACACCAAAAACACCCAAAACTAATATTGTTTGATTTTTAGATGAAAAGTACATGAAATATGATCTGATACCATTAAAATAACAACAACAAACACCTACAACACTCAGCAGCAAACTACACAACCAAATCTTCACAACAAGTTAAAATACACATTGGGTATTCAGACCCACAAAGCCAAAATCAACACAACACTACCCACAACTCCCAACATTGATCTTTGACACTAGAAAATGGAAATCTATAGCTACTACACAACAAACAAAAATAAATAACAACAACAACTCTTTCCAGCACTTTTGGAACCACCGCGACAACACAAAAAGACTTGCACACACAAATAATGGAAATTGCTGGAAACTACTGAATCCTTGAAGATCTGTGCAACCTATGGATGAAGCTACTCCTTGTGATCAAAGGATTTGCATCCTCTAGCCACTTGAAACTCATGGGTTTTCATCCAAAAGCCTCTTTACTCCAATGGGTTTTCATCCATTGAAGCCACAATCTACAAATCTGCAAGTTTGAGAGAAAATATCAAATCAACAATAGCTCCAAATCACTAAATTTTTATTTTTTGTATAAATATTTCATGGGAGAGATGGGAACCCAAGAGTCCCATGTTTTCCTAGGATTTCTTGCTATTTTGGGGTATGACAGTTGTCATAAGTTGTCATACATTGTCATAAATTCCCCCACCACTTGTGATTTACCAATATTTTCAAAATTTGCATGCAAATGGACACCTCTCATGACACAAAACCCAACACCTTTTAGGAACATCAATATATTTAATTTAATATTTAATTATCCTCTTGAAATAGATATTAGTTGGACAATATTAAATATTAAATATTTATTCTTCCTATGCTTGCCCAATTAACCCACAAAAGAATAAAATGGGTTAATATTGACCATTAATTAATTATTTTAGAAAGGGGACATGAAAAGTCCTCCCTCCTAGAAATTGCTTGTCCTCAAGCAATGCAAGTTTGGATGGTCAAGAATTTCTGGTTCCTACCATGTTGCATCTTCCACTGGCAAATTCTTCCATTTGATCAAATATTCTGAAATGTTCTTATTCCTCAATCTTTTATCCCTTGTTACCAAAATCTTTTCAGGAACCAGAATCAATTTCCTTTCATCATCCAAAGGTGGTAAATTAGATGAAGGTGCAACCTGCTATCCAAGAACCTTCTTCAAACAAGAAACATGAAATACATTATGTATCCTACTGTTTGGAGGAAGCTCCAATTCATTAGCTACCTCACCAATTTTCCTGATGATCTTATAAGGCCCAAAGAACTTAGGCTTAAGATTTTTAGCCCCACTCTTCTTCAAGGAGCTCTGTTTATATGGCTGCAATCTGAGGAATACCAAGTCTCCCACCTCAAAATATCTTTCTGTTCTCTTCCTATCCATATATATCTTTTGCTGGTTTTGTGCTTGCCTCAAGTTATCTTTTAGTGAACTTATGATCTCTTGACTATGATTGATAAGATCACTAGATGCATGTACTCTACTGTCTGAAAAATATCAAATCAGCAAAAGCAAGTGCATCATAACCATAGAGAGCTCAGAATGGAGGCATACCAATTGACATATGATGTGATGTATTGTAACAATACTCTCACAAGTGCAACCATTTGACCTAACTAGTTTGCTGATCTGAAACATAATTCCTTAAATACCCCTCTATCCACTTGTTAACAATTTCTGTTTGTCCATCTGTTTGTGGATGGTAACTTGTGCTTGGTGTGAGCTTTGTTCCTATCAAGTGAAAGAGTTCCTTCCAAAAAGAACTAAGGAACCTACTATCTCTGTCACTAACAATGTTCTTTGGCAAACTATGCAACTTAAATATCTCTTTGAAAAACAACTCTGCTACTTGAGAAGCCTTAAATTCTGAGGTGATGGGAAAGAAATGAGCATACTTTGTTAATCTATCCACCACCACATATATACAGTCCTTACCTTGTACCCTAGAAAGTCCTGTGATAAAGTCCATGGAAATGCTCTCCCATTTCTATTCAGGAATTGAAAGTGGCTGTAGGAGACCTGCAGGAAAAATCTGCTCACCTTTGTTCCTTTGGCAAGTCATGCACTCTTTGATATGCTTGTGGACATCCTCTTTCAACCCTTTCCAAGAGAATCTCTTGTTGGTAGGTGGTGATTGATCAGGAAAGTACTGTACACTAGCCATGTATCCTCGCCGGGGTTTGGGGGTGGCAGCCCCCGAGAAATGGGGGTTTGGGGGCGGTAGCCCCCTAGAAATTTTTTTTTAGGGCCAACTTAAAAAATCCTAGGGCTGACTTAAAAAATCCTATTTTTTATGACCGACATAAGAAAACCCTAATTTTTTGTAACCGACAAAAAGGCTTGATAAAAAGCGGCCAAGGGTTAGGGTTTGAGTATTGTGTTGTAGCATTTGCAGCGGTATTGAGTTGCAGGGATTGCTGATTGTAATCGGTTTGATTTACTGGATAATAATATTAGACTCTCTGTTTGGTGGATGTAGCCCGAGTTTGGGTGAACCATGTTAAATCTTGTCTCTCGCTGTTATTAATTTTGTGTATTTCCATTTCTCTGTTTAATCTTTATTTGCATTTAATTGATATCTTCTGCCGGCTAACCCTAACAAGTGGTATCAGAGCGGGTTGTGTTCGATTATCGTCTGCAGGAAAGTCTCACGGTTGAGTGGGAGCAATGGTGGATGAGGGTAAAATGAAGGTTGATAAATTCAATGGGTAGAACTATCAGTTATAGAAAATGCAGATGGAGGATTACCTCTATCAAAAGGATTTATGGAGGCCGTTGGAAGGAGTAGCCAAGAAACTGGCAATAATGTCTGATGAGGATTGGAATCTTCTTGACAGAAAGGCACTGGGAACCATTCGGTTGTGCCTGGCACTGTCAGTGGCATTCAATATAACGGAAGCAAAGACAATAGATGGTCTGATGAAAGCTTTGGCTAAATTGTATGAAAAACCCTCAGCCTCAAATAAGGTATTTCTCATGAAGCAGTTGTTTAATTTGAAAATAGTTGAAGGTGGATCTGTGACAGGTCATTTAAATGAATTTAATATGATTGTCAGTCAATTGACTTCTGTAAATGTAAAATTTGATGAAGAAGTTAGAGCTCTCTTGATATTATGTTCATTGCCTGAAAGCTGGGATAGTTTGGTAATGACGGTTAGTAACTCTGTTTCTGGTTCAAATACCCTAAAATTTGATGATGTTGTTGGTGTTATTCTGAGTGAGGAAATTCGTAAGAAAAACTTAGGTGGATCCAAATCAGGCAGTGTTTTGAATGCAGAAAGCAGGGGTAGATCAAAGGAGAGAGGAAAAGGTTCTGGAGGTCATGGGAAGTCACGAGGAAAATCAAAGGACAAAAGATCCCAAACCAGAGGACAGAAGGATTGCTGGTATTGTGGAAAACCAGGTCATCTGAAGAAAGATTGCTGGTCTCAAAAAAATAAAGGAGACAAACAAGAAGGCAATAAGGAAGCAAATGTGGTAAGTAATAAATCTGAAGATGATGCTTTGATTCTTTCCCTAGATAATGCTGATGATTCATGGGTTTTAGATTCAGGGGCCTCATTTCATGCTACGTCCCATAGAAGTTATTTTCTTGATTATGTCCAAGGGGATTTTGGGCTGGTTTATTTGGGAGATAATGAACCCTGTCAGATTGTTGGAAAGGGAAGAATCAAGATTAAGTGGCAGAATGGGAATCATTGGCTACTACAAGAGGTGTGGCATGTTCCAAGGCTCAGTAGGAATTTAATTTCAGCAGGACAGCTAACTGAACAAGGTTGCACTGTTACATTTACTGATAAAAATTGGAAGGTTTCAAAAGGTACCTTAGTAGTAGCAAAAGGTGTGAAAGTAGGCACCTTATATCTTTGTACAGGTCATACTGTTCCTTCTACTTTAGATGTTATAGAGGAAAAACAAACAGGTTCAGGAATAGTTGCTGCAGGTTTGCAGGAAGAGACTGGAAAAGTTGCTGCAGGTTCTGAAACAACACTGTGGCATAACAGACTTGGGCATATGAGTGAAAAAGGTATGAAGGTACTTCATTCTAAGAAAGTTTTACTAGGTCTGAAATGTATTAATATGGATTTCTGTGAAAGTTGTGTGTATGGAAAACAAAAGAGAGTCAGTTTTCTTAGAGATGGGAAGCAAAAGAAAAATGAAAAGTTGGAGCTTGTGCATACAGATCTATGGGGACCAGCTTAGGTATCTTCTTTCGGTGGCTCTCGGTATTATGTTACATTCATAGATGATGCAACTAGGAAGGTCTGGATTTATTTCCTTAGACAGAAATCTGATGTATTTGAAACATTTATAGAAAAGCTTGGTTGAAAATGAGACAGGTAAAAGATTAAAATGTCTCAGATCTGATAATGGCGGTGAGTATTGCAGCAAAGAATTTGAAGATTATTGTTCCTTTAATGGAATTCGTAGGCCAAAAACGGTTCCAAGGACTCCACAGGAAAATGGAGTGGCTGAACACATGAATAGGACAATAATGGAGCGTGCAAGGACCATGAGATTACATGCTGGACTGCCTTTAAACATGTGGGTAGAGGCTGTCAACACTGCTGTATATTTAATTAACAGAGGTCCTTCAGTTCCTTTGGGCTGTGGTATTCCAGAGGAAGCATGGACTGGCAAGAAGGTGAGTTATTCTTTTCTGAAAACCTTCGGCTGTGAAGTATTTGCACATATAGATTCTAAAAATAGAACCAAGCTGGATGCGAAATCAAAAAAAGTACCTTCATTGGATATGGCATTGATGAATTTGGTTATAGGCTTTGGGATTTTGAAAATCAGAAAATTGTGAGAAGTAGGGATGTTATATTCAATGAGAAGGTGTTGTACAAAGATCAGTTGCAGCAGCATGAGAAGAAAGAAAAGGATTATGTGGTGCTGGATGATACTCCAAATAGTGATGTTCTAGTGGCTCCTCATGCTCCGCAACAGCAACCAGAAATACCACAAACTCCAGTGAATGTTAGATGGTCAACAAGGATAAGTAGACCTCCTGAAAGGTTTTCTCCCTCTTTGTATTCTATTTTGTTAATAGATGCTGGTGAACCAGAAGGGTATGATGAAGCTATGCAGGTGAATACACAAGTTCAGTGGGAGCTTGCCATGCAAGAAGAAATGGACTCCTTGCTGAAAAATCAGACTTGGGAATTATGTAAGTTACTTGTAGGTAAAAAGGCTTTACCAAACAAATGGGTTTACAGGCTGAAAGAGGAAGATGGAGGTAAGAAACGATTTAAGGCCAGGTTAGTTGTAAAAGGATTTGCACAAAAATAGGGCATTGATTTTGATGAGATATTTTCTCTGGTTGTCAAGATGACTTCTATTCGTACTATTTTAAGTATAGTGGCTGCTGAAGATTTGCATTTGGAACAGCTAGATGTGAAAACTGCCTTTCTCCATGGTGGTTTGGAGGAGGAGATATACATGGCACAACCACAGGGATTTGAGGTCAAAGGTAAAGAGAAACAAGTGTGCAGATTGAAGAAAAGCTTGTATGGCCTGAAACAAGCACCTCGGCAATGGTATTTGAAATTTGATAGTTTTATGGCTGAGCAAGGCTATAGTAGGTGTAATTCTAACCATTGTGTTTATTTTAAGAGGTTGGCTAATGACAGCTACATTATTTTATGTTTATATGTTGATGACATGCTTGTAGCTAGGTCTAACATGGATCACATCAGAGAGTTAAAACATCAGTTATCACAGTCATTTGATATGAAGGATTTGGGGGCAGCAAAACAAATCCTTGGTATGAAAATTTGCAGAGATAGGAAGAATAGAAAATTGACTCTATCTCAGGCTGCTTATGTTGAAAAGGTGTTGCAGAGATTCCATATGGAGAATGCAAAAGCTGTCAGCACACCTTTGCCTAGTCATTTGAAATTGACTAAGGAGATGTGTCCAAAGACACAAGAGGAGGAAGATAAAATGTCCAAGGTACCCTATGCTTCAGCTGTAGGAAGTTTAATGTATGCCATGGTATGCACGAGACCGGATATTGCACATGCTGTCGGAGTCGTTAGCAGGCATATGAGTCATCCCAGATTTGACAATTGGAATGCGGTCAAATGGATTCTCAGATATTTGAGAGGTACATCTAATAAACACTTATGTTTTGGGGGCTCTAATACTAATTTAGCAGGTTATGTAGACTCAGATTTGGTAGGGGATATTGATACCAGGTGGAGTACTATAGGTTATGTCTTTATTGTAGGTGGAACATCGGTGAGTTGGATTTCCAGGTTGCAAAAGGTGGTTGCTTTATCCACCATAGAGGCAGAATATGTCGCTACAACATAGGCAAGCAAGGAGATGATATGGCTGCAATCTTTCATGGAAGAATTAGGTAAACAACAGGCTAACAGTTCTTTGTATATAGACAGTCAGAGTGCCATACATCTTGCAAAGAATTCTGCCTTGCATTCAAAGACCAAACACATATAGTTGAGGTATCACTTTATTCGGTCGATGTTGGATAATGGACAGTTAAGGCTGGAAAAGATACATACAGATGAAAATCTAGCGGATATGTTTTCAAAGGTAGTGACAAGGGAGAAGCTGAGCTCCTCTTCAGCTTCGATTGGTCTTCTAGACTAAAAACAATAAAAATTGAACAGTAGAGTCCAGGGTGCTTATTTCCAGTTGGCGCTGCATGCGCAATGGTGTCGTCCAGGATTAGTCTCCAAGTGGGAGATTGTTTGGTGTGGAGCCTGATCAGTCTCCAAGTGGGAGATTGTTGGTAGGTGGCAACTGATCAGGAAAGTAATGTACACTAGCCATGTATCCTCGCCGGGGTTCGGCGGTGGCAGCCCCCGAGAAATTTTTTTTTAGGGCCGACTTAAAAAATCCTATTTTTTATGACCGACATAAGAAAACCCTAATTTTTTGTAACTGACAAAAAGGCTTGATAAAAAGTAGCCAAGGGTTAGGGTTTGAGTATTGTGTTGTAGCATTTGCAGCGGTATTGAGTTGCAGGGATTGCTGATTGTAATCGGTTTGATTTACTGGATAATAATATTAGACTCTCTATTTGGTGGATGTAGCCCGAGTTTGGGTGAACCACGTTAAATCTTGTCTCTCGCTGTTATTAATTTTGTGTATTTCCATTTCTCTGTTTAATCTTTATTTGCATTTAATTGATATCTTTTGCCGGCTAACCCTAACATCTCTCACGGATCTACCTGTATGTTTTGAAGTAACCTTGATGACCAACCAAGGGAGTGTCATGGAAAGCTCTTAAAATATTTTCCTTGATTTTTGATTCAGGAATAAGGAAAATTCAGTTCTTGTAATAAATCAGCCCTACATCATTCACTGTATACTTGTCATCTTCTACTAAATCATCCAGCACATTAGATGCAAAAGTATTTTTTACATATTCAGCAATGATAGAATCTTTCCACTCCATAGAAATAGAAGATAATGAACACAAAGTTGGCTTCCTAGAAAGTGCATCCGCTACCACATTTCTTTTACCTTTCATATATTCTATTTCAAAATCATATGCTTGTAGCTTGCTTACCTACCTTTGTTGGTGATCATTCAAATCTTTTTAATCAAGAAAGTACTTTAAACTATTATGATTAGTTTTCACAACAAACTTCCCACACACAAGATATTGTCTGAATTTCTCTAGTGCATGCATAATTGCCAACATTTCCTTGTCATAAATGTGATATTTTTTCTAGATTGTTTAGCTTCCCACTCTCAAAAGTAATTAGATGTCCCCTTTGAGTTAGGACAGCTCCAACACCTTCACTAGAAGCATCACATTCAACTACAAAGGGCAATGAAAAACCAGGAATAGCAAGCACAGGGCATGAACTCATTACCTCCTTAAACTTGTCAAAAGTTTTCTAAGCTTCTTCAGACTACGCAAAGGCTCATTTCTTAGTCAAATTAGTTAATGGAACAACAAGCTAAAAAAACCTTTCATAAATGTCCTATAATAGAAACATAGCCCAAATAATCCTTTCAATTGTGTAAGATTTGTAGGTGGAGGCCAATCTAGAATTGTTTGAATCTTAGATGTTGATCTACTTGAACACCCTTAGAACTTATGACATATCCCAAGTAAAGAATTTTAGTTAATCCAAACTCACATTTGGACAACTTAGCATAGAAAGATTGCTACTCCAAAATACCCAAAACTGTATCTAAATGTTCCAAGTGTTCCTTCCAAGTTTTATTGTAGATCAATATATCATCAAAGAAAACCAAGACAAACTTCTTGAGTTGCTTGCTAAATACTTTGTTCATGCATGATTGGAAAGTTACTGGTGCATTAGTGAGGCCAAAGGGCATGACCAAGAACTCAAAATGCCCATAGTGACACTGGAAAGCTATCTTTTCCACATCTTTGTCTCTCATCTGAATCTGGTGGTACCCCGATCTCAAATCAATCTTGGAGAAGTAAATAGCTCCATGCAACTCATCAATGAGTTCATCTATCCTTGGGATAGGATATCTATTCTTAAGGGTCTTCTTATTCAAAGCCCGATAGTTTATGCACATCCTCAAAGTGCCATCCTTCTTCTTCACAAGAACTACGAATGATGCAAAAGGACTAGAACTTGGTCTAATGAATCCCATATCCAAGAGCTCTCTGATAGTCTTCTCTATCTCTTCCTTGTAACCCCTTGGATGTCTATATAGAGTAGTTATAACAGGTTTTGCATCTTTTTCCAACTCTATAACATGCTAAAATCCCCTATCTAGAGGTAATCCTGGGGGTATATCACTGAAAACAATGCTATGCTTATCTAAAATTTCTTGAATTTCAAAATTAAATTTACCTTTTCCATTTAGAGTGCTTGAAGGTTAGATTAAGCAAGTGGCTGCCCAAATAACTTAACCTCTTCTGAAAGTCCTCTTCATCTTCTTTGGTGTCACCACTCTTGGAGCTCCATTCGAAATCCCTCTGAGTGTAATCTCCTTGCCTTCTGACTAAAACTTGAACTCCATAGTTTGATAGTTCTGATACTGTCCTCCAATAGAATGAAACCATTGAACACCTAAGACAACATTAGTTTCACCAATACCAACAACATAAAAATCATCACAAACCTTGTAGTCTCCCATAGTGATGCTTAATTGTTTGACCACTTTGGTGCATGGTATAGTGAATCCATCTGCAACATTCACATTGAAGCCTTCAAATTCTCTAGTCTTCAAGCCTCTCTTCATTACTAACCCTTCATCAATAAAATTGTGGGTTGCCCCACTATCAATCAAAATAGTCATTCGTTGCCCTACTAACACTCCATGAACCTTGAAAGGATGATATCTTGGTGCTCCCGAAAGTGCAACTAATGAACCTTCTTTTTTAGTCTCCTCTTCGACCTTAGGTTTGGAATCCTCTATGTCATGAAACTCCTCATTACCATCTGAGTCTGAATCTTTATCTGAGACAACCTCTATGCAATGGACTTGTCCCTTTCCCAAACACCTATGTCCAAGGACCCAAGGCTCTCTACAAGAAAAACAAAGTTTCTTCCTCAGCTCATTCCTTGTTTCTTCATCCATCTTCTTTGCAATATTAAGAGTTGTATTCTTTTGTACAGGTGCAGGTGCATGGAATGGTTTCTTTTGGAATCCTCCCTTATGATGCCATGTGTTTGGTTTGGAGGAGTGTGGGAAAACATTCTTTGGAATTGATGGCTCAAGGGTTGGAGTCCTCTTGATAGCTTCTTACAAAGTGAGAGGTGCGAATTATATGACAAAACCCCTAAGAAGTTAACTAAACCCCATGATGAATAGATGTACTCTTCTTTTCTCTGATATTTCAGGTACCATCACTGTAATCTTTTGAAAGTATGCTATATACTCACTTATTGAGTTCCTTTTCTTAATTTCAGACAGTTGGCTGAAATATTCTTCTTCCTCTTTCAATTCATACCTATCAAGAATCCTCTATTTAAATTCATCAAAAGTCTATACCTGATCATGTTCCAATGTAGTGCGACCATGGTGCCACCATTCACATGCTTCTCCTTCCAAATGCAAGGTGACAAACCTAACCGCATCTTTCTCTTTCATGGGGTTGAGCATAAAGTATGTTTCTATCTTTTGTAGCCAAGCCCTAGCTGCAATCTTCTCACTTCCATTGAAGAAGGCTACTGTTAATTTCCCAACTTGTGTTTCAATTCTTTATTTTTGCTATTTCTCTTCTTTTGAGATTCACCTCCTCTCAAGAACTCTACATAGTCTCCCCAAGATATATCATTCTCGATCTCTTCTTCCAATGAATTGTATTCTCCATGCCATTTGTTAAGGGTCTATGTATTGAAAAAACTAGTAGTTGTAGACTCAACTTGTTCAGGTTCCTCTTCAGGTAGGAATAAGGGTTTTTTTTGCAGCCCCTAAATTTTGTCTCAATCTCCTTTCCTTTTCTGTTGTTACTATTTTTTGCACCTGAAGTACTGCCACCATTGTTTCCGCTGTTGTTCTGAATCCATTGCATCATCTGACCAAATATTTCAGCAAGTCTAGTTTGTGCCTCAATCATTTGATTAAATTTCCTTGAAGCATCATCTTCTTCTACATTTCTTCTATCTGCCAGTGTTTCCTCCAATTGCAATTTCTTTTGTTCTCTTCTCAAATATCTAATTTCTCTGTCACTCGGTATCATCAATCATCTGAAAAATCTATAGGCTAGCAAGATCATGCTCTGATACCACTATAATGAGCCAACCTGAAAAATAAAATTTCACATTAGGTCTGAAAATGAATTTAAATATCTTCACCAAATTTGCATCAAATTTGACAAGACCAGCTAGCTAGTCTTACGCAGGATTAACACCCAAAATATGAAACTTCACAAAAATGTTTTTTCATTGATTTTTGATGTAAATAACATGTTATCAGATCTAAGATACTGATTTACAATAGCAACAAACAATACAACTTCGAACAACAAGATTTTGGGCAAAATCCACAAAAACTGCCAACATTGTCAATCATCGAAATACACCAAAAACACCCAAAACTGATATTGTTTGATTTTCAGATGAAAAGCACATGAAATATGATTTGATACCATTAAAATAATAGCAGCAAACACCTACAACACTAAGCAGCAAACTACACAACCAAACCTTCACAATAAGCTGAAATACACATTGGGTATTCAGACCCACAAAGCCAAAATCAACACAACGCTACCCATAACTCCCAACGCTGATCTATGGCACTAGAAAATGGAAATCTATAGCTACTACACAACAAACAAAAGGACCGCGACAACACAAGAAGACCTGCACACACAAACAATGGAAATTGTTGGAAACTACTTGTTGATGATGATGATGAGTCATAACAACATGCATAAAAATTTGTACATCAAACCTTTATTATCTTGTAAAGTACGATCAGCTTAAGATAAGTTGATGACTCCAAGTCTTGGTTGATCAGGTCATGATCGTCTGACGTTACTTAGAGGTTGATGTGACATGCTGCTTTCCATTTAAAGGGGTCTTACATTTGTCTTGATGATCAGTATTGTTCTGTTTCCTGTAAATTTACTCCATAGAGAGGTTATTTCCACTCTATTTCCAAAGATAATGATGTATTTGCAAGTTTGATCAATTCTTCTAATTATTGATCATCATGATCCTGTTCTTTCTTCTACACAGTATATTTATTCAAATGATGTGTCTGTAAGTGGATATTTGCATGTATCTCTTGGATATTTGTATGAATTTGCATGATATTTGTCAATTTAACATGCTTTTACTCTAAATATGCTATGTATTTCCAATTATCTACAGGATATCAGCATATTTCATGTTATTTGCTTCTAATTCTCTATTATTTGCAATTATGGTGATGAATTGTTATGAAATTGAAAGAAATTTAAAAGGATACTCCTAATTTTGGTGAATCTTTAGCCATTGAACCACATACATACAAGATACATTCATGAGGAGAAGAAATCAAACCATATTGTCACCAGGATGTTCCACAGCTAGCTATGGATGATGCTAACTTCAAAGGATAAGGAATGAAAACAACACATGTAGACTGACAAGCACTCTAAGAGACGCAACTGATGAATGCATGTATCAAGATTTCAAACACAGATTACTCAAAATTTATGATGATTCTTTTAAATTTCTTTCAATTTCATAACAATCCATCACCATAATTGCAAATAACAGAGAATTAGAAGCAAATAACATGAAATATGCTGATATCCCATAGATAGTTGGAAATACATAGCATATTTAGAGTAAAAGCATGTTAAATTGACAAATATCATGTAAATTCATACAAATATCCAAGAGATACATGCAAATATCCACTTATAGACACATCATTTGAATAAATATACTGTGTAGAAGAAAGAATAGGATCATGATGATCAATAATCAGAAGAATTGATCGAACTTGCAAATACATCATTATCTTTGGAAATAGAGTGGAAATAACCTCTCTATGGAGTAAATTTACAGGAAACAAAACAATACTGATCATCAAGACAAATGTAAGACCCCTTGAAATGGAAAACAACATGTCACATCAACCTCTGAGTAACGTCAGATGATCATGACCTGATCAACGGAGACTTGGAGTCATCAACTTATCTTAAGTTGATTGTACTTTACAAGATAATAAAGGTTTGATGTACAAATTTTTATGCATGTTGTTATGACTCATCATCATCAACATAAATTGACACTGGAAGGAGGGCCTCTTCATCATTAGATTTGTCTGATTTGATGATGCAGATAGAAAGGTAATACTCATGCAGCTATGTATTTCAAGTCATATGCAAAGATTTGTCGTTTTCAATCCATGCATGCTTGTACTTTGCAAAGTTTTCAAAATTGAGCATAAATACTTCAAGATTTTTGGTTGATCATCATGATATTTCAAAGATACGCTCTATTTCAAGTCTTTTGTTAAAGCTTTGAGGTAATCTGCTTAAGAAACCTGATATCCAGTTACTTGTGTCCCTAAGTCTCATATCACCTCATATTTGTGCCATTTCTGCAAATATTGCATAAATATCCAGTCAGTTTCAGATTCTGATCATAAATACAACCTTTACTAGAGTGTTTCAACTGATCTTTACAATAAACAAGCCAATTTTCTTTAAATTCAAGAAATCCTGGTTCTCAGGCCAAATACCAGGTCTAGATCCAGCGACTCTTTGAAGAATTGCCTATCTGGGGATTTAGACCTAGAACAGTAGATATTCATCATTCTCCTGGTTCTAGTGCATCAGGAGCTTCACCTGAACGTGCCCCTATAACTCCTATCAGGTTGCAAACACCTACAGGACCACCTATCACACCTCAGGTCCAACCTCCACCAGTGACAATGTCATTCTTTACTGCAGAGTCACCTCTGACTTTTACTGCATATCATCCTTTACCTAAAAATCCTAACAAGATTTGTCCTAAATATCATCCATATCAGGATGTTGATGATCACATTAGAACATTCAAGGAAGCTTGTTGTAGGGCTAGAATTGAACATCAAGATGTGGTGTGCAGGTTATTTCTATTTTCCTTAGGGGAAGAGGCATATAACTGGTATATCAGTCTTGGTCAAGGTTCAGTTGGTTCATGGGCTACCTTGGAGAAAGCCTTTAAGGATAGATTCAAAATACCAATAGATCCTTCAATGAATTATCACCTATTTGCCACAATCAAGAGATTTGAAGGAGAGCCTATTACTAATTTCAATGCAAGATTCCAAAAGATGCTCTCTAAGCTAGTTGCTCCATATACTGTATTAGATGAAGCTGCTAGGAGCATATATTACTCAGCCTTAGATCCTTTGACGTCTATGTTTATCAGGAGAGCACATCTTGGTGTCACAACCTTGACAGGAGATTTTGAAGAAGCTGTCAAAGTCAGTCAGTAGCTGATCCCTGCTCCAACACCTAATATTGCATTTCCAACACTTCCTGCTCAACAACAAACTAATGGAGCCATGATACCTCCAGCTGTAATGCCAAGTCCTTTGCAAATACCTCCACTTAGTATCATGCCACCTCCAAATGGAAATGGTCAAATGTTACGATATCCAGGACATACACAGGTACCTCATGTTGTGGAATAGTCCAATAATAACAATAACAGTGGGTCTTTCTTCTTCAAACCTCAAACAGAGAATGTAGTAGCTAAAGTTTAGGAAGATAAGGAACAAATTAAAGAGATATCAGCACAATTGAGGAAACTCACCACTGAGATCACTCATTTGAGGAGTCAAAATTTCTATTCTCAACCAAATCAGAATAGAGGATATGCCAATGATAGACCTAATTATCCTGATAGGGGATACAATAAAAACTACAATAACAACAATGGTAACAATAATCCCCCTAGACAGCCTAGAGTGTGGAACACTAGGCCAAACAATGGTTCTCTGCCATCACACCTAGATAATCAGCCCCCTAGTGAACCTAAGCAGACCACTAGAGTGAATTTGGCAGAGGCAACCCTTACAAACTGGTGTAGGATACATAACACCAATGCTCATGTAGAGCTAGATTGTCCTCAGTTCAGGATAGCTGCCAATATATTCCAACCTGAAGTATCTAATACTTCAGGTAATACACCTTGTGTTGAAGGGAATGAAATTGTCCCCTGTGGATATGATTTTGCCTTAGTGCTAGAAAGTTTCATCAACCATCCTCATCAGGATTACACCCTAACATGCGAAGAATCAGCCATGGCTTTTGAAACCAATTATGTTTTTCCATTTAAAGATGAAAATGAGCCATCAATTGAACATGAAGAAGTACATGCTTATCAACAGCAATATCAGGGTAGGCATAATTACAATCTAAGGAATAACTCAAACAGACATGCTAGTCCTTTGACTACATACTTTCTTCCAAATAATTTCAACACTCCTCCTGATCCTAAGGCAAGCAATAACCCTACATTTCCCAAAGTTAATACTCAGTACTTAGCACCACAAAATACAACACCAAAATTTGATAATCTGCCTCCTGAGTCTGATAAGTTAGTCACATATCTGGAAGATGAAATGAAAAAGATTAAAATCATCCTGTCATTGTTAGAATTACTTAAAACCCCAGCTATCAAAAAAGCCTTCATAAAATCCTTAGATGATCCTGCTCCAAGAGAAGATAATCATACTTCAAGTCAGATAGGGAATAAAGATCATGCTGCTAGGGATGTTAATGTTAAACACAAATCCCCAGCCACTGTTCAAGCTATAGAGACTTCACACATGACTCTTTACAGAGATAAATTTGAGTCACCTCCTTTTCTCCTTACTGTAAGGATGTTTAGTAAAAATTTGCATAATTGCTTAGTAGATTCAGGAGCATCTACCAATGTAATGCCCCTGTCCATATGCAACGCCTTAGGCTGCATCTTGCTAAGTCACTGAAGAAAGTAACACAGTTAGATAAAATAGAGGTGAGTGTAGTAGGAGAACTAACTCACATTCATATGCAGCTAGCATCAGATCCAAGAATCTAGTATTACATTGATATTCAGGTAGTTGATATACCTGATACCTATGGGATGCTACTCAGTAGGGATTGGTCTAAAACACTTAATGGATACATGTCCATTGATTCTAGTCACATGTGGTTGCCTTGGAAAGGGATACCTAATCAAATAAGAATAGATGTTGAACCTCGTATGAAACATATGATCACTGAATACAATAAAACCAATGAGATCATGTATGTGGATGTAGAACCCAGAGTTTACTCCATCAGGCCTCAGACCGTTAGGATAGAGGAGATCCTCATGTATGATATTCATGTTCATGATGATGATCTCCAAGATGATAAAATAACTTTAGAGTCTAATTGTAACCTCGAAAATGAGACAGAGGTAGATCACTTCAAGAATTTTGAGATGCACTTGTCCAATGAAGTGCAATGATGTCAATTGTTAAAAGTGCCTTTTCATGATGTTTAATTGAAGGATGGTGTAGGTTACACGATGAGGCACATTCTGAAAAGACCTGTGATGCTTGCCTAGACATGAAGGAATTGGAACAAGCATGCAGTGTGGTGTCATCATCATCATCCGGGGTAAGTTCTGCAGATAGTGATAGTGATGCTAATTTTTGTTTGTCATCTACAGGAACAGAGCAATGCACATATCATGATGAGAGTCTTATTTAGATGACAGAAGAAATTCTGGTATGCAGCAAGAATAATACTAAGAGTAACAAGAAGATCACCCCAGGAAGTGATTGTTTGGTAGAATTAGATTATGAACCATCTGATGAAGATAGGGGCAGTAATCTGTCTAAGTTTGAAGAATTTTTGTCAAAACAAATTCAAAAGATGACACAACAGCAAAAATCTCCACATGATGTCCTAATGGAGGGATGGTGCAGGTTACATGAGGCTCCACATTCGGAGACTACTTGCTCACTATGTTTGCATATCCTGAAAAGGCAGATGATGCCTAGTCCAGAAGATTTTCCTTCTGATGGTAAAGGGAAAGAAGAGATATTAGCTTCACATCATCCAGATAAGGTGAAGTTTGAGAAGATTGAAACACCAAAATTAAAATGGATATCAAATGGTGCAGCTGCTAGAGCTAAAAAGAAAAGAGAAGGCCCATATAAGCCTTTAACTGAAGATAAGCCATGGATCCTTAGGTTTGATGGATCCAAATCAAAACAAGGAGCTGGAGTAGGAATAGATCTTATTGATCCATCTGGTAAATCCTACTTAGCAGCATATAGATTACAATTCCCATGCACAAATAATGTGACAAAGTATGAAGCCTTGATTCATGGGATATTGTTTGCACTCAGAAAGAAAGTGAAGATTTTGCATGTCTATGGAGACTTAGAATTGGTAGTAAGACAAGTAAGTGGCATATATTCTTGTAATTACAAGAAATTGTCTAATTACAGACATAGGGTATGGGACCTGATAGAAGATTTTGATGCATTCAACATCACCCATGTGCCTAGAGAATAAAATCATAGGGCAGATGCCTTGGCCCAGGCTGCAAGTACTTTGGAACCATTGTCTATATTTGGTTTGAAAAGGTTTTCAGTGGAATTAGTATCAGTACCCTTTGTGCCAGATAATGTAGTCAACCTTCAAGTGTTTGATGATGATCAACATATTTTAGAATTTATCTCCAATAGGGATGTCTTTGATGCACAGATCATAGATGAAAGAAATGTAGAGGTTCATATTTGGGAAGAAGAAGAAATTCTAGAGTTGCCTAGTAACAAGATTCCTAAAGGAATGATAGAGTTAGAAAGAGCATTTGATTTAGACAACATGTTGACATAGAAAGATCTCCCTAAAGCAGATGGAGGAGAGTATTCACAAGTAAACATTGGACATAATGATGAAAAAAGGAATGTCCTGATTGGAAAAGTGTGCACAGAAGAAGAGCTGGAAGGGATAGCCCAAGTTCTCAAAGATTCTATTCATGTCATTGCTTGGACATATGATGAGTTGAAAAATTATGATACATCAATCATCACTCATACTATACCTTTGAAGCCAGATGTCAAGCCTTTTAGACATAAATAGAGACCTGTCAATGCATTGCTAGAGCCCATCATTTTTGAAGAAGTTAAGAAATTGCTTAATGCCAGGATCATATTTCCTGTGAGACATTCCACATGGGTGGCTAACTTGGTCCCAGTAAGAAAGAAGAATGGTGACATCAGATTGTGTGTAGACTTCAGAAATTTAAATAGAGCTTCTAAAAAGGATAACTATCCTTTGCCTTCTCTAGATGAAGTCTTGCAGATTGTAAATGGTGCAAAGATGATGTCATTTCTGGATAGCTTTTCAGGTTGCAACCAGGTGATGGTAGACAAGATAGATAGGTTGAAGACTGCATTCACCACAAAGTAGGGAATATTCTCCTACAGGCGCATGCCTTTTGGATTGATAAATGCTGGAGCCACATTATAGAGAGCGATGGATATAGCCTTCAGAGGCCTAATTGGTAAATGCATAGTCATATACATCGATGACTTGACAATTTTCTCTAAAGAGAGAGGAAATCATGTAGAAGACCTCAGGAAGGTGCTAAAGAAATGTGAACATTATGGAATATCCCTGAACCCTAAGAAATGCATATTTGGGGTAACCACAGGGAAGTTATTAGGTCACCTGATAACAGAGAATGGGATCATCATAGACCCTGAGAGAGTAAAATCAATCATGAAGATACAACTTCCTGGAAGTAAGAAGGAGCTCAAATCTTATTTTGGTAAGATTAATTTTGTTAGAAAGTTTATTACTAGCTTTGTAGAAATTGTCAGACCATTGAATGCCATGCTTAAGAAGTATGCCAAAATTGACTGGACACCTGAAGCTAGAGCAGCTTTTGAAGATATCAAGAAAGCTATATCTAATGCCCCTATTCTAATCAGTCCAGATTATACCCAGGATTTTTATATTTATTCATTTGCTTCAGAGCATACATCTGCATCAGTATTAACACAGAGAAATGAGGCTAACGAAGAAAATCCTATAGCCTTCATGAGTTGTCCTTTCAGAGATGCAGAACTCAGATACATGGATGTTGAAAGACAAGCACTTGCTCTAGTTTGAGCAGTCAAGAAGTTTAGACATTACATCTTAAGAAGTAAAGTAATTGATGTGGTACCAGATGCAGTAGTGAAGATGCTTTTAATGCAATGTGAACCAGGTGAGAAGAGAGCCAAATGGATTACTGTCCTCCAAGAGTATGATATGGACATAACACCCATGAAATTAGTGAGAGGCCAAGCATTGAGTCAGATGATATCAGAAATTGATCCTAACATCATGAGCCAATAGTATGCCATAAATACAAAGGAAGATGGAGAATGGTATTCAGACATCAGGCACATCTTGATTACTAGAAGATGTCCTTCAAGATTGTAGGCTTCACAGAAGAGAGCCTTAAAAATAAGATCACAGAAATACATGATAAAAGGAGGAGTCCTTTTCAAGAAGAACTATGAGGGAATATACCTAAGATGCCTAGAGAGGCAAGAAGCAGATAAGGTGCTAGTAGAATTACACGACAAGTTTGGAGCTGCACATGGATCATACTTAGCTACCACTCATGCTATCCTCAGAGAAGGGTATTACTGGCCCACTATTTTTAAAGATACTGCTGAACACATCAAATGTTGTCATATGTGTCAAGTTGCTGCAAATAGGGAAAGATATGCTTCTTAGCCTTTGCAACCAGTGATGGAGATGTGACCATTTGCTCAATGGGGAATGGACTTCATAGGACTTATCAATCCTCCATCATCTTCAGGCCATAGGTATGTGTTAACTATCACTGATTATTGTACCAAGTGGACTGAAGCAGTCAGCAGTAAGACATGTAATGCTGAGGATGTAATCAAGTTTTTAGAAAGCAACATATTAACTAGGTATGGAGTTCCATATGCTTTAGTATGTGATAATGGGTCTGCCTTTGTTTCAATAAGATTATCAAGTTGGGCTTTTGACCATGGAATCATCTTGAAATTTTCCTCAAATTACTATCCTCAAGGGAATGGATTAGTAGAATCCACAAACAAGAATTTGTTGAACATCATAAAGAAATTGATAGAAAAGAACCCAAGGGAGTGGAACACCCTACTGAAGTATGCCTTGTGGGTAGATAGAACCAGGATGAAGGTTGCTGTAGGAAACTCTCCTTTTCACCTAGTATATGGGGTGGATCTCATCCTCCCTATTAACCTAAAGATTCCCACACTGCAGTTTGCACAAGAATATCTAGGCATAGATAACAAACAAGAAGTCAGGTTGCTTCAGTTGATGCACCTAGAAGAAAAAAGGAATAAAGCAATTGATCAATTTTCTAAACATCAGGCTATTGTCAAGTGTTGGTTTGACAAAAGAGCCAGAGTTAAGGCTTTTAGAATCTTAGATTTAGTCCTGATGTGGGACAAAGCACATGAAAGGAAATGAGATCATGGTAAATTTGATAAACTTTGGATAGGCCCCTTTCAAGTTTCAAAAATTTTAGGAGACAACACTTACAGGCTAAAGACCCTAACCAGTGAGAATGTCCCATTACCAGTTAATGGGCAGTTTCTCAAGCATTATTTTCAAGCCTGAAACAGTGTCATGCAAGTCATGTGAATCATAGTGTGCATATTTGTATAGTTGTTTGTACAGTTCTATTTTGTTTTCTTTGTTTGCTTGTTGAGTTTTGTTTTGGTTAGTCAAGATGATGCAGCTCATCACCCTAAGAAAATAACTAAATTGTTAAGATACAAGCCATGAGAACAAATTCATATATAGGTTATGACTCATGTTGAGAAGTGTTGGTGATCAGGTCCGTGATATCTTTTCATCAGGGTGCCTTTTCTTGACCAAAGTGATTCTTTCACAATGACTCACCTAACAGCCTTGGGTTTGTGGAACACATAAGTATAGGTGTTAAGTGAAAAATCTAAAGGGACTCCCTTGCTACCAATGCAATCTCCAACCTAAATCAGCAAGTGACCATGCCTTGCACATTAAGCTTACATGATAATATGATATGAATATAGAGATAAATGTTGAAAATCCAAAAAGAAATAAAAATTAGGCCATCTAGGTAACTCTACCGGGGCTATAGACGCTTGCTGGCAGTGGGGCTCTACTTAGGGGAATTGCATAGATAACCTTGCCGGGGCTATGAACGCCTGCTGGCAGCAAGGCTCTATCCAGGTTGGCTATAAGGGATACTTCCAAACTATGTAGCTTAACACCAGTTACTCATGTTTTCAACTTACTTTCAAGATGAGGATAATTAATCATTTGCACACACTTGATCCTTTATTAGCATTGTTGCCATGATGAAATCTTATCATTCAGAAATATTATATACTTATACTTAGAAGGAGTTAAAATACTATATTAGAATGTGATCACATCACTTGAATCATTAGAATTAAGTTATGTTCTTTGGTCGCAAGTTGTTGTGTGGTTACACAACACGCCCCATTTTGACTTGACAAAATAGGGACCCAACCTTTTTTGCTGCTTTGGCTTGTTATTTTTCTGCTTTGGGCGGTTTGGTAAAATTAGGTCTTGCAGGTAACCCTGCAGGGGGTAGATAGGTCACCATGATGAGGTTAGTTTCCAAAGTCAATATTTCACATCATTAACCTCATGGTTGGAAAGTGCACAAAATTCCATGCAGGTTTGCCTTTTGGATCACCCCAAAATTCTCCAAGGGGAGAAAGTTATGGTAAGTCAAAGTTTCGGTCAAACCTGATATTTTGAGGGGGGTCATATTTCAAACATCAGTCACATTATATAAGATCACCCTGACATGAGTTTATCACTCGATAATCAGTTGGTCCGTGAAGTCTGGACGTCAATTTTATGTAGTGGCTGTTATCTGCCTATGAAACAACTTCATATATTTTTTGCGGGGGGTCATATTTTCAATATCCATCATCTTACGAATGTCACCCTTTTCACAAAATATCACCCTATGCCAATATGACGATGACATCATCAAAACCCAACGAACATAGGATATCATCCTGGTGATGAAGTCATCATCTATTTTACCCCGCGGAGGTATATATCTGATGCTCACCATATTCAATAACATGATGGTGACGTCATTACAATACAATGCTTAAACAAATTCATCGACATGATGACATCACCCCGATCTTTTTCAAGGGGGTCATTTTATTTGCAAGGTCATATTTTAAACATCCCCTGATCTCAAGTTCATGACCTGATATACATGTGGTCAACGTTGACCACATCACCCGATTTCTTTGCATTAGTTTTACCGCTCAAAGGCGGGGGGTCATTTTATCCAGAGGGGGTCATATTTTGAATATCACCCGATCTTTCAAAGATCACCCCTCTCGTTTCCTGACATTAAATACACATAAATGTGGTAGATGGATTCCCGCTGATTGCGAATGCAATTCAAACACTTGGCATCATCCATGGATTCTCTGCAGAAGATCAATGGATTCAATTGATTTAATGTAGTTTTACCCTAATTTGCCCTACGGATGAGTTTAAATGTATCTTTCCAAGGTTATTTTCATTTACCTTGCAAAAAAATGAGAAATTACAGAGCAGAGAAGTCAAACCCTCATTCGAGCTACCTGTGAATGGACTAGATCTTTCAATGTAACAGAACGGGTGATCCTCAGCATCTGTAGCCCTTTTCTGTAACCATCCACCTAACCTAGGAGAAAAATGCTATCAGGTAAGTAATTGAAAACCCTCCTGTTGTCATTATCTGCATGTTCAGGTAGTATGTTCTTTCTTGTGGTTTGAATCTGTAAACATGCATATCATGATGAAGTAAAGAGTAATGAATAGAGTATGCATGATGCTGTAGAGATATATAATATTGTATGTGTAGATTAGATAAAGCAATGAAGGTAAAACATTAAATCAAATGCAATAAAACACAAGATTATACCTCACATGCAAAACCTAATCCCATCAAGGGAAGAAGGAGCCTTTGCACCCAAAAGAAGCTCCCAAGACCAAGATGATCCCTAGACTATGGATTCAAATGTGAAATGCTCTTCAATTGTGCAACTCACTATCTAACTCAAGGATGAAATGTAGATTAGATAAAGCAATGAAGGTAAAACACTAAATCAAATGCAATAAAACACAAGATTATACCTCACATGCAAAACCTAATCCCATCAAGGGAAGAAGGAGCCTTTGCACCAAAAAGAAGCTCCCAAGACCAAGATGATCCCTAGACTATGGATTCAAATGTGAAATGCTCTTCAATTGTGCAACTCACTATCTAACTCAAGGATGATTTTGGCATGGTAACTTTGCATAAACTTGGATGATGAAAATGACTTGTGAGAGGTTGTATTTATAGACTTTTGGAAGGGATTTTGATCCAAGGGTGGAGATTGATTAGAGAGATCAATGGTGGAGGATGAAAGTGATGTGGAGGGCCTAGATTTGATCTTAGAAAATGGAGGGCTAGGAATAAAAGTAAATCTTTTATTCATTTTTGGGAAATGGGTGAATAAATGAGGTTGGCTGAGATGGATTATTTGTGAATTAAAAATTCACATGGGGAAGCGTAAAATAAATTAAAAATTGATTTGGGGAAGAGTGGATATTTATGAGTTATGACATGTGTAAGGGATGTGTAAGAGGAGTAAATGTGATGTGTGATTTATTTGAATTTTAAATTTGGGGGATGTGGAGAGAAGTGCTAATGAGGGTTTGACTTACTTAATTAAGGTGATTAACCTAATTAATGTGGCTGGAATAAATTAGTAGAGGGATTAGAGGGAGGATAAGATTAATTAATCAGTGATTTAATTAATTAATCCTAAGGCTAGGATGAGGTAGGCTAGAGTAGGCAATTAAATAATAGCTATTTAATTGTCTAGGGTAGGGGTAGGCTAATTAGTAGGCTGGATTAATTAGTTAACATAGTTTTAACTAATTAATTAGATTTAGGAAAAATGGGGGAATTGATTTAATAAATTTTGCATATTTATTAAATCAATTGGCTAAGGTTTGGACTATTGAATCAACAAAATTAATTCAATTTTGGGGATGAAATGGTGTGGATTCAGGAAATGAAAGGGGTAATTAATTAAATAAAAATTTAATTAATTGGTTGGAAAGGAAATTGGTATGTTTAGGGATGTCAGGAGTTAGTTTGGTGGTCAAGACATTTTTAGGTGTCTGCATTTGCCCCTCTTTGACGTGGTGTCAGGACCTAGGAGGAAAGTGGCGTCAGGTCAAAGAAAAATATGCCCCAGCTGCAGGGAAGGAATGAGATGGATAGGGGATGCCCCCTCGAGAGGTTAGCGGGAAAATAAAAATTTTGCAGGTAAGCTCTCGAAAGGATGTGACAGAAGTGACAGTTGGAGAGGTGGGGGAAAAAGAAGATGGTAGAAGGAAAAATGGAGGAAAAAGGCTGAGATCTACACCCTGGAGGAAAAAAGGAAAGATGGAAGGATGACATGGCCCACTATATTAGGCAAAGTGGGCCCAAAGAGTGCCACATTGGCACACTTTTGACTTTGTAGAAGAAAAGACAAAGGAGAGATGGCTGAGCGCAACCCACAGTTCCCACGACTTCATCACATCTCAGAGCGATTCTGAGAGGTCAGGCGGTCACTCGAGGCTAGACCCCAGGTAGGGCCTAACCCAAACTTTTTGATTTTTTATTTTACACACATTTTTTTGGGTTTTGGGATATGGGTTTGGAGGTGGCACCAAAGATAAGGTGAGTTAGCACAATCTTGCAGATTAGCGCTATCCGCCAGGGTAGTGTAGGACGGTTTTGTCACCATTTGGGGGAAATATTGGCGCCATCGGCTGGATTAGCGCCAAAACTCAGGGAGAAAGAAATATGGCGTTTTGGTGCCATATTAGGGTTATAACAGCGCTATTGTCTGGAATAGCGCCATAATGGGGAATAGCGCTATTGTATGTTTTAGCGCAAAAGTGGACATTGGCGCGAAAATGTAATACGTCACCATCATCTGGATTGGCGCAATATAGGTCACACAGTGGTGCCATTATCTTAATTGGTGCAATGGGTAGGGAAAAGTAGCGCTATTTTAAAAATGGGACTAGGGACTATCCGTGTGGGGCCACATGATTTGGGCCTGTGAGATATTTAGAAGAAAAAATGTGTGGGGGGAAATAAGTTAGTATCTAATGAAGAAGTGGTGGATGCAGGATACACAACGGTTTATACTGCAGTCGCGGGAGCGATGAGTGCGATCCGTGATGCTACTGTTTGATGAGGCATGGCGGCCTCGACGGGCAAGGCTGGGGCTTTGGACGGTGGCATCGATGCCAGTGCTGCGAGCTCATAGAGCTCTGATGACGGCCATGGTGGAGCGATATCGTACTAAGACTTGCAGCTTTTTACTGCCGATAGGAGAGATGACCATCACACTTGAGGATGTTTATCGCATCCTCAAGCTGCCGATTCTAGGTCGACATGTGAGGTATGACATGAGGAGGGGGCGGACGGCATTGACTAGAGTGTTCGGAGTAGAGCACCTGGTTCTTTTGGCAGATGGGAGGGAGTTGGATTATGATAGGATGCTGGTGGCGGGTGTAGATCCCTTTGCCTTATTTTTGTGTGCACTGATTAGAGGTGTGGTGATGCCGGATAGGCGAGGCAGAGGTTTTCCTGTGGGCTGGGGCGGGATGATAGAGGGGATGGTGAGCCATGATATTGTCTACGCATGGGGGCCGGTGATGCTAGCACAGCTGCTTCACGAGATGCACACGGTCGCTTATCTTCATGACAGGGCTTTATCTGCTGGGGTTATGCTGCTACATGTATGGATTTGGGAGCATATCCTGTGACTCGGCTGACATGCGGTTATTATCGGTGGCTGTTTGAGGCGTTTGTGTATTTGTATCGGGATGCAGAGTATACATACACTGGATAGGTCTGCCACTCGCAGAGGATATTGGATGATGTGATTAGCGTGGTATGGCATCCATATATTGGTTGTGAGGAGTGGCCCGATGATGTGACTCATCTCCCGTACACATTTTAGCAGAGATATCTGATGGGTCATGCAGACCGTACCATAGAGACGTACTTACCCTCACAGGTTATGCGTCAGTTTGGATTAGTACAGGATATGCCTCAGCAGATGGTGATATATGCGTGGACGTCGTAGGATACAGCCCACTGGCCTGCACCATTACAACCACAGGTTGCGCTGAATGATTTTGCAGCACTTTAGCCAGTTTAGTGGGATTGGAGGAGTACAGTGAGGGATGCAGGTACCACACCTGCTTATGAGGTATGGTGGCAGATGCATCGACCCACCCAATTGATAGATCTGACGGTGGAGGTATCAGAGGATGAGGGAGATGGGGGTGGAGATGATCCGGATGGGGATGGAGATGAGGTTGTGGAGGACTACCTTGTGGAGGTGATGGATGATGGGGAGGAGAGGGTGATTGCAAGAGATGGCCAACGTGTAGAGGAGTTGGCAGTAGCGGCAGCGGGATAGGGATAGGTGGGGCAGGAGGTTCCAGCACAGTAGGTTCTAGCACAGCAGGCCCAGGTTAGGGGCGGACGACAGCATAGAGGACCGCGGTGGCGCGGTGGACAGCCGAGGGCGGAGTAGGGTGATCTATCTCCATCACGGGTGGAGCAGCTGCGAGTTGGTAGACATGATACCGGGGTAGGGAGTTCAGGGGCAGGGGTGGCGGCAGAGGCTGAGAGGCTGACACCTCGGTGACAGCCACGGGAGGAGACGGAGGAGGTGGAGACATTACATACTTAGGTGGCTAGCTTAGAGGAGGCGTTAGGGCGCCGAGAGGCTGAGTTGGGACAGCTGCGGGGAGTAGATGGGTAGGTGGTAGTGCTAGAGGCTCAGTTGGCTCAGGCTCGAGAGGACATGGAGGATTTGAGGATAGAGCGGGATGCAGTGCTCGTGAGAGCACATCAGGCAGAGACTGCATTGAGCAGTGTACAGGCTGTAGGTGGGGGACTTGCCCCAATTTTGGCAGGGATGAGGCCCAGCTGGCTCAGGCGCAGACGCATGCACATCAGATACAGGGGCAGTTCAGCCAGGTACAGGGACATATATCTCAAGTATAGGGAGAGCTAGCAGAGGCCAGAGCATAGATGGAGTATTATCAGGGGTTGTACTATGTAGCTGTGCCCGCAGTGCGGCAGGCATCGAGTTACAGCCAGGTCAGCAGATCTGGGGCATCGAGATCACATAGATCGAGATCTGTGTAGTCAGTATAGCAGACGATGCCTCCTCCCTCACATGTGCCCCAGTAGGGTCCTCAGGTACCAGTAGTGCCACAGCCACAGCCACCATCAGGATCACAGGCTTGACCAAGGTTAGCGTCTCCTACTCCCTCAGAGAGAGGATCCTCGATGTGATAGTTATACCATGTAAGCCCTTAGAGGCATTGTATCAGGACACTTTATTTTTTAATGATGTGAGCGATGTACATTATTTTTGCGGTGATTATATATGATGCGATACTTCTGATGGTTTATGATGTTCTATTGTGATGATGTTTATATGATGGATGCACATGTTATGTTTTATATGTTATGGATGTGTGATGTTGTTTCAAATGATGTGTGTGATTTGGTGGATGCATGGATGTTTTTGTGATATATGCATGGTGTTGTGATTTTATGGACTATATGATGTAACTAAATATGTGGACTAATGAACATATATTAGGATGAAAATGTATGGAATTATGTATATGCCATTAGATGTATATGTTGTTTTAATGGTGATGTTGATGATGTTGTAATGCAATTAATTGTTTATGAGATGTTTATATGTATGGAATACAATGTGATGATACTATTTTTAATTTTAACATGCTCCTATGTGATAAATGAACATGATATGAGGTGTAATGATATGCAGCTAAAATGAACCTACTTGTGTTTCTAAATGGATGAACCTAGAATGCAATGCGATTTAAATGGATTAAAATGAAGCCTAAAATGTGATGCAACTTAAATGGATTAAAATGAATCTAAAATGTAAAATTAAATGGATTAAAATGAACCTAAGATGTTATGCAAATGAATTAAAATGAATCTAGAATGCAATGCAAATTACATGAACTTAAGATGTTATGCAAATGGATTAAAATGAATCTAGAATGATATGCTAATTACATGAACTTAAGATGTTATGCAAATGAATTAAAATGAATCTAGAATGATATGCTTAAATGCACTTTAGGTGATAGGTGGTATGCACACTAGGTGATAGATGAGATGGCCTAGTCCTGATACACATGATGTTCCTTGTGATGACCCTGAGGGGTGAGACTGTGGGAGAGCATGTTAGGTGGTGGAGATGATAGGGGTGGGAGCATCTAGGGGATGGCGGTGGGGAGATTGGAGGCTTGCTAGGTCAGAAGACACCACGTCATGGAGGGGGGGTTGGGGTTTGGTTTGGCTCAGGTTGTGTTAAGTGGAGATATGGTGGGAAGATGGGGTCAGTGAGGGGGTTAGATTGGGGGGGTTGAAAAGTGTTTATCAAATCTAGGCCAATATGGGATAGGTGACTGAGTGATTAGGAAGATGATTGTGAGCTAGTAACAGTAGTTGCACAAAATTAATTGAGAGCATTTCTTAGTTTAATGTAGCAATGTAGGATACAGTTCACAAAGGTATGAAATGACCTAGGTGATGATGTATATCCGATGATTGCATGGACTAGACCCACAAACAATAGGTTGATTTCATGCATGCCCAAGGTAGTATAATCTTGTCTAGTGGAGGAAGGGGACTCATAGCAGTGAGTGCGAATAATGCATATAAGGTGTTTGTACCTGTATATGCAAATAGGACACATCATGCTAGAACCGACCTGGACTTCAAGATATGAATACTATTCTTGGAGTAATGAAACCAACCCACAAGCACAGCATACCGAAACAATGACTATGTCTACTCCAAGGGCTATCCGCTACGTACCATGATATAATGAGATCAAGGTAGCTTTGGAGATTACTTGGAGCGAGACAAAAAGATAAAAATCAATAAGCAAAAAGACCAACGAAAGATACAAATAGCCTTTGTGTTCTCTTGCCAAGAGACGTGATGATAGAATGATAGATTTTTGTCCATTGTAGGAAAGACATATCCTAGGACGTAGATCTGTTTTGATTGGAGAGTTTTGGAAGATGGGCAAAAGAACATTCGGGCCAAATGTAAGATTATAGTTGGTATATTGCTTGATGATTTTTGTGCGAGGGACCATGTTTCAATGGTATATGTAGCATGCGTATCGTTTCGTAGATCTAGAAAGCTTAGTGAGTGGGAACCATCCCAACGGGTGGGATGAGTGCATCTTAGATACTTGAGTACTGGAAACATCCTTCATATTCCAGACTGCCTACATACCCTGTGTCCACAGGATCAAGGTACTTTTAAGATGCGGGCGAAATGAATATGTAGTTCTGGCATGACTTGATGATGTGGGAATGGTTTGCGATGGGTGGGATGTGATAAGGATTGATGTGTGTCGTGATGAGATGCGAGATTGATGCATGGGGTGATTGTTTTTGGATTTTCTATTTTTTTATGATGTTTTTGAATTTTCTATTTTTTTTATGATGTTTTTGGATTTTCTGATTTTATGATGTTTTTGGATTTTCTAATTTTATGAACTATACAAAGGAGAGCTTACAAGGATCCTTGTTCCATGGATGGGGTTTTGGGTGGGTGAGGTAGTGTGGAATGGGGGAACAAACTTGATGTTTCAGAATTTCAAGCCATGGGATGTGTGGGTATGGAGTGTTATGATGGAAAGAGGACTTATTAGATGGTAGAACCAGCCACTATGCATGGCACCTGAAACAGGTTTTCACCATGGTACTTATCCAAGGCGTCACCGAGGTGATTTTCACCATTGGAAGTTTTTATTGCACTCTGATTTTTTCTTGATTTTCTAATTTTTTTTTGGTGTTTGATTTTTTTGACTTGTGGTACCAGATGGGTTATGCATAGAATCTCTTGAGATGCAAGATGTTCATCAGCTATTTAGAGGCTGCCCCTTAGGTGTTGCGAGCTGATAAGCTCCTGACCCATAGTCGACAGTGACGATATAAGGTCCTAGCCAATTAGGTTCAAACTTTCCTTACTTCAGATGCTCTTGCAGGTTCTTCTGATTTTCTATTAGGACCAGGTCATCGACCTCAAACTTTCTGGTTTTGATCTTTTTGTTGTAGCTTCTTCTGAGGCGGTTTTGGTATGCCTGTAAGTGATTTAATGCAGTCAGGTGTTTCTCATCCAATAGTTCAAGTTGATGCAACCTTGTGATGCAATAGTCTTCATCAGAGATAATGTTTTGCAATGATACTTGGAGGGATGGGAGCTTGACCTCTATAGGTAAAATGGCTTCAGATCTGAATACTAGTGAGTATGGGGTGGCTCCGGTAGGAGTGCGGATGCTGGTGTGGTAAGCCCATAGGGCGGGGTTGAGTTGGAGGTGCCAGTCGCAGCCAGCTTCATTGACTATCTTTTTTAAGATATGGAGGATGGTTTTAGTAGAAGCCTCTGCTTGACCGTTTCCTTGGGGGTAATATGGCGTGGAGAATCAGTGTTTGATGTCAAACTTTTCACACAAAGTGCAAACTTCTTGGTTTTTGAATGGCTTCCCATTATCAGTGATAATGGAATGAGGGATACCATAGCAACAGATGATGTAGTGGAGAATGAACTTGGAGATTTGGATGCCTGTGGTGAAGGTGAGTGGTATTGCTTCCACCCACTTTGTGAAGTATTCGGTAGCAGTGATTATGAATTTATGGCCGTTGGAAGATGGAGGATGGATTTTCCCTACGAGGTCGAGTCCCCACTGTGAGAAAGGCCATGGTGTTGTGATTGGTTGTAGCTCCTATGCTGGGGCGTGGATGAGATCGCCATGCTGTTGACATGGGAGGCATTTTTTGATAAATTGATGTGCATCTTTGTCCATGGTGGGCCAATAATAGCCAGTCCTCAGGATCTTTTTAGAAAGAGCTGGTCCACTTGAATGTGCCCCGCAAATACCTGCGTGTACCTCTTCCAAAGCTGCCTCAGCTTCCCTAGAGTCTAAACATCGTAGAAGCGCACCATCAAGACTCCTTTTGTAGAGGGTGTCACCTACAAGGATGAAACGAGAGGCTCGACAGATGAAGGATTTTTTTTGTGATGGGGATAGGTTGTTGGGGAGGATATTATCGTGAAGGTAGAGGTAGGTTTCCTGATACCAGGGGGATAAAGGACCAATGATTTCACACACTAGTTCAGATTGGGGAATGTCATATGCTGGGATGGGGAGCTCTTCGATCAGGAATTCGCATTTCTTGCTGCCTTGCTTCATGTCGACCAAAGATCTGATGGTCACCATGGCATCTGCCACTTTGTTGTTTAACCTTGGGATCTACTCAAAGTGGATATCACCGAAATAATCTTTAAAGTCATTGACCATCTTCTTATAGGGAAGGAGCTTATCGTCCTTGGTTTTGTATTCATTATTGACTTGCCTGATGACGAGTTGAGAGTCGCCATACACAGTTAGTTTTTCTATTTTCCATTGGATGGCCATTCAGAGACCTGTGATGAGGGCCTCATATTCTGCTACATTATTGGTGCATGGAAATGTGATTTTGAATGATTTAGGGATCGTGTCACCTTGAGGGGTAACAAATAGGACGCCTGCCCCCGAGCCTTTGTGAGTGTAGGATCCATCAAAATACATCTTCCATGTATTTGCGGTTGGTGTGATTGTCAAGATGGCCTCGTCTGGAAATTCTGCTATTGTAGGATGTTCTGCCTGAATAGGTGCCTCAACTAGCTGATTTGCTATGACTTGTCCTTTGATTGCCTTTCTCTCTGTGTATTCTATGTCAAATTCGGTGAGAATCATGACCCATTTTGCCATTCTTCTAGTGAGAGCTGCTCTGTTTAGCAAATATTTGAGTGGGTCGATCTTAGCAATGAGCTTAGTCTTGTGATTTAGCATATAATGTCTTAACTTTTGTGATGTGAAGACTAGGGCAAGACATGCTCGTTCAATTTGTGTGTAGTTAAGCTCATAGGAAATCAAGGTGCGGCTGATGTAGTAGATGGCTCTTTCCTTCCTCTGCTCATCATGTTGTGCTAACAAAGCCCCAATTGCTGTGTCTGTCACTGAGATATACAAGAGGAGGGGTTCTCCTTGTCTTGGTGGAGATAGAATAGGGGGATTAGCCAAATATGCTTTTAGTTGGTCGAAGGCATCCTGACACTAAGCAGTCCAGGCGAAAGCCGTATCTTTCCTAAGGAGATGCTGGAATGGTTGGCATTTGTCAGCAAGTTGAGCAATGAATCGATGAATAGACTATAGTTTACCCTACAGGCTTCTTAGTTGTTTCAAGGTTTTAGGAGGTGGCATTTCAGTAATAGCTTTGACTTTCGTTGGATCCACCTTGATTCCTTGTCTGGAGACTATGTATCCCAATAATTTACCTGAAGTGACACCAAAGACACACTTTTTTGGATTTAGACAAATATTATATTGCTCCAGCCTGTCAAAGATCTTGGCTAGCATGTCTAAGTGTTCTTCTCTGGTCTTTGATTTACCGAGTAAGTCATCAACGTAGTCCTCCATGATGTGGTGAAAGAGGTCGTGGAAGATGACAGTCATTGCTCTTTGATAAGTAGCTCCTGCATTCTTTAGGCCGAATGGCATTACTACCCAACAGTATGTTCCCCATGGGCATATAAAGGATGTCTTGTGCTGATCTTCTTTGGCAATTTTGATTTGATTGTATCCTGAAAAGCCATCCATGAGAGATAGCATCTCATGCCCTGTGGTAAGATCCACGATCATATCAATGTTGGGAAGTGGGAAGTCATCTTTTAGGCAGGCCTTGTTGAGGTCTCTGAAGTCAATGCAATAGCGGATTCTGCCATCTGGTTTAGCAACGGGTACTAGATTTGAAACCCATTCAGGATAATCAATTGGACGTATGAACCCCACATCTAGTAACTTTTTGAGCTCTGCTTTGACAAGAAGGGCCACCTAAGGATTCATCTTTCGGAGCTTCTGTTTGACTGGTTTGGCATCAGGATGCACTGCAAGATGATGGACAACCAAGGTGGGATCTAGCCCTAGCATGTCTGCGTGGGTCCACACAAAGTTGTGATTTCTGCATGTGAAGAATGCCAAGAAGTCTTCCTGTTCGAACAGGCTGAGAGATTCTGCTCTGTATGTGATTTTCGGCTCTTCCTCTGTCCCTAGATTCATTTCCTGAGCTGGTTCAACCAAGATGGGTGATCTATCAGGATATACTTTATCTATTTCAGGGAGTCCATGCTTCCATCCCCTGGCGCCTCATGGAGGTTTTCACCAGGAGATACGTCGTTTATTTTTACTTTTTTAGGATCTGATACTGCTGTGGAACGGTTTTCACGATCAGATCCATTTTTTATTTTTGTATTTTTGTGACTGGAAGCAGGGGTTGTCTCCCCAAAATAGGTAGCCGGATTAAGTTCCATGATGTATCTAGCTCTGTGATCTCCCAAGGGGAAGTTGTCTCTTACTCCCATCATTTCAGCAATGGCTTCGTCATTAGGTGCGATATCAAAAATAGGAGGTCCTTGTTGGTCCCAGTCGATGAGGTTGGGGTATACTAATGGTAGGTCATTGGATGATGAGGCGAGAGTGGTGATGGAGTAGATGGTGCAAATGGAGGAGGCGAAGAAATCGGCAAAGTTGCTAAAGGAGTCTTGTAGGTCCGTTTCATTAACATTGTCGACGTCTAGAGAAACTAGAGCAAACTTGGCTAAGATACATTCGCTGGTATTAAGGATGCGTTGTGGTTGACCATACCCTAACCCTTGAGTATAGGGGTTTCTTGTTGCTTGTAGTGGTTCTACAATCCACTGTTCATGAAGGCCAATGCCACCTTGTCCTTTGTAACCCATGCTTTTGACTATCTCAGAACCTTTGCCGTAACTATTTGTTGGGATGGTGGGGATGTCTTGTTCTGTTTCCTCATCCTTGTAAAGCCAGGATGAAATATCTTCAAGTATGTCCTGATCCAGAAGGTGTTTTTTCTCAAAGATGGGCGAGGGTTTGCATTTGATGATGACTGTGTCAGTTGCCTCTGTGTTTGGAGTGCTAAATGTCTTAGGAGTGGGTAATAAGCCCACGCAAAAGGTGCCATGAAGGTTGTATTCCCCATAGCCTTGGTCGCTAAGCTTGATCTTGACCTCAGGTGGTGAAGGTGTTTGGGATGAAGTGGTGGCGATGTTGGCGGGGTCCATGTATGAGGTGGAAGCTATTGGGGTGGTTTGGGTGGTGGCTTTATTATATGGACAGAAGGTTTGGTTGTGTCCTTCTAGAAAACTGCAGTATTGGAAGGGACGGGGATCGGCATAAATAGTGACTTTGGTGCCGTTGTGGGGGAATTTGAGACATTGATGGAAAGTGGATGGGATGGCTTGCATGGCATGGATCCATGGGCGGCTGAGAAGAATGTTATAGGGGAGGTCAAGATCCAGAACCTGACATTTTGTTTCGAGGATTTGCGGTCCCACTTGAATAGGGAGCTTTATGGTGCCCTCGGATAGCCTCTCGGTGTCATCATATCCTTTGATTGTTATACACTCGCTAGCATCCACAACCACATCTGAGTACCCCAAGTGTTTTAGCAATTTTAGAGTGCATATATTTAGGCCGGAACCACCATCTATTAGGACCCTTTTAATGGTGTGTTTGTGAATGCGGACCTCGATGTGTAGTGCATCATTATGTAGGTGTTCGGAAGCAGGGAGATCTTTTTCAGAAAACGTGATATGGTGTGGTGTAGCAATATGGCTGACCATGGCTTGAAATTGATTAAAATCTAAGTTTGCCGGGACTTGTGTTTCCAAAAGGGCTTTGTCGAGAATGTCCTTGTGGCGGGGTGATGTGCGAAGTAGCTCAAGGATGGAGATTTGCGTGGGTGTCTTTCCTAGATGGTCTAGGAGGTTATATCGAGTGGTGGGTGATGGACGGGTGTTTGGATGAGGGGGGAGGGGATCGGATGTGGATGGGGGTGTCGATTCAGTGGGAGGGGTAGTGCAGATTGAGACACGGCCTCGACGGGTTGTTATGACGCAATCGGGTGATTGTGTTGACATAGTGGGATGAGGGTTCAATGCGGCCGACAATGGAGTCATAGGATGCGGGTGGTGGAGTGACATTGTATGCTTGGTTGGATGAGGATGCTTTATTATGGTTGGGCAAAGGATCCTTGTAAGCTCCAAGGTTAGCATTTGGTGATGGGTGTGCACTTTACTCGAGGTTGACGAGATTTTGGTCTATTAGGTCTTGGATGCAATGCTTTAATTGCATACAATCAGCTATTTTATGGCCTGCCACGCGGTGGTATTCGCAATAGTCATTTTCATTATACCATGCTGCTTTGAGGTCATTGTCTTGGCGTGGTCTAACAGGCAGGAGTGTGATTGCTCCTTATTTGAGACATCTATCGAGGACGTCCTCAATAGGTTCTGCTAATTGTGTGAAATTGCGGCGAGGTTTGCATGGTTTATTTGGCCCTCTTGGGTTATTGGTGTTTGCTTCATACGTGTGTGTAGGTGTGTGGTTTTGGATGTGTTGGACGGCCTTCACATCGGTGACTCCGTCATTCAGATTATTCTTGTTCTTCCCCCAATAACGTGATTTATCATTAGATTGCGTGTTGGTATTGTTGTTGGAATTGGGGGTGTTGTGATTGGACTTGTTGTTGTTGTTGTTGTTGTGGGATTTGGGGTTGTAAAGTTTGATGGAACCCTTGGCAATGAGGGCTCGTTCGACAGTAGTGCCTTTGTCAATAACCTCTTCAAAGGTAGATGTGCAAAGAATTTGTAAGTGAAATCCTAGTTCCTGATTGAGATTGGCCACGAACATGGTGACAAGTTGTTTTTCAGGAATAGGCCATGGGAACTTGCTTGCTAGGCCCCTCCACCTTTGTAAGAAAGAAGCAAAAGCTTCTCTGTTCTTTTGTTTGGTGTTACAGAGGTCGGTCATAGACACCTCATGCTCAAAGTTGTAGGAGAAGTGGTTGACAAACTTCTCTGCAAGCTCGAGAAATGTTCAAATTCCAGGTGGAAGATGGGCAAACCATTCAGTGGCTTGGCCGCCAAGGCTTTGTGGGAAGAGTCTCATAAGATATGTGTCATTGTTAGAGACTTTGAGGCAAGCAATGTAGAACTCCCGAAGGTGGTCCCTAGGGTCTCCCTTTCCCTTGTATTTGTCAAATTTTGGCGTTTCAAAGTTTTTAGGGAAAGGGGGCATGTATAATGTGCGGTCAAATGGGTAGGGGCAAATATCCTCGAAAGAATAGTATTTGCGTTTGCCCCTAGTTTGTAGGTCATCCACCTTTTGGATTAAGCCTTGTAGGATGGTGTTGAAATCCTGTGGTTGTTGTGGTTGAAACGTGTAGGGTTGTTGGTTGGTGAGATATTGGAGGTGGGGTGGGATTTGATGTTGGAGATTGGTTTGATTAAGATGTTGGTATTGCGGATTGGGGTTTGGATTGAATGGTGGCTGCTGTTGTTGGTGTGCGTAGAGTTGTTGGAGAACATGTGGTGATATTTGGGGATTGGGATTATGTTGATTTATGGGATTATGGGGGTATGTGGACGTTGGGTTGGTTGGTTGTGTTATGAGATTGTTGTGAGAATAGTTGTCGTAGGTATGCAATGGTGTGAGGGTTTGGTGGGGGCACACTTGTGGAGGTACTTGCTTGTGTGATGTTGCCTTGTATACCCATGGTGATGTGTGAAACGGAAGGGTTGACGGCTGTTGTGGTAGTAGAAGTGATGACGGGTTGGGAGATGTTAGGCATAGTAGTGGATGTGGAAATTGTAGATGTGGTAGCGGTTGACGTTGTGGAGGTGGTAGATACATTAGGTGTTGACATTTGAGAGATGGTGGGTTGGGTATGTGATGTAGATGCTTGGGTATTTGATGTGGTAGGGACAATTGTAGAAGTGGATGGTTGTGATGATGTTGTGATGGGGGGAAGTTGAGCACCAAGCTTGAGAAGATGGTCAAGATATCTATTTGGGTCCAATCTTAGGACTTTATCAAGTAGGTCCATATTATTGGCATCTTGCATGAAGCTCAAGACATCTAGGTCATCTTGTGATATGGTGGGGACATTTTGTGGTGGTGGTGGTGGTAGTGTTTGTGTTTGTGGTAAGAAGTGAAAAGGGTCGTTGGGACCAAATGGGGGGATGAAGGAATATGTATGTGGATTGTATGTTTGATAAGTGGGTATGTTGCTATTGTTGGTGTTAGGCATGCCAAAGGTCCATTGTTCTGCCATTTCTTGATTCTTTTTGTGTTGTGATCTCGTGATGGGCATACGCGTATGATTTTGATGAGGAGTAGAGTGGAATGGAGATGGAGACCTTAGAGAATCGGATTGATTTTGTTGGACCCAAAGAGGGATGTGGTAGTGAGATGGAGTAGAAGAGAAGATCGATATGTTTTTCCAATGGTTTTATCCTAAGGGTGATATGAATGGGTGATGTTGATTTTTGGACCAAAGATGGATGATGAGAAAGGGATTTGGAATTGTGATGTTTTTGATTTTTTTGATTGATTTAGGATGATGAGGATGATGTTCTTGATGTTTTTTGAATTGAGCTTTTGGATAAGATCTAGATTTTGATTTGGCACAAAAAGGATGACGATTTTCTTTGTTTGGGGTAGACTAATGACCTTACACAAAGAGAGGTGATTTGTTTTTCTTGAAATGTAGACTAATGACTTTTCAAGGAAAATGTGATGTTAATGATAAGATCTAGATCAACTTTGGCTCAAAAGGATGACACGCTTTGGTTGTTGATGATGTTTTGATTTGGGTGTGGGTTTTTTGAAATGATTTGTCTTGGTCCAAGGAGATGTGCAAAAAGATTGAAAGGGGATGGATAGATATGTATTTGGGCTGATAATGGGGTCCAACAATGGTGGTGATTGATTCTCTAAGGTCAAAGAGAAAGTGCAATTTGGAAAATTTTTGAAGAAAATGGCTGGACTGTTGATGGATTTCTATGAGATGGATATGGATTATGGCGAAGCAGAGGGTGTAGATCACAACTAAATGGGTCTTTGTTTCAGGCAAGTCAATCTAAAGATAGCGCCAATCCACGGGTGAAATGGTGCTACAATCAGACAGATATAGCGCTGAAACAGGGTAGACAGATTTTTGATGGCAAATTTTTAGATTTTTTCTATTTGGACTATGACCAACTGATTTGTTCTGTCTCAGGCACATCAATCTAAAACTAGTGCCAATCCACGGGTGAAATGGCACTACAATTAGACAGATATGGCGCTGAAACAGGGTAGACAGATTTTTGATGGCAAATTTTTGGATTTTGTCTGTTTGGACTGTGACCAACTGATTTGTTCTATCTCAGGCACGTCAATCTAAAAATAGCACCAATCCATAGATGAAATGGCACTACAGTCAGATAGTTATGGCGCTGAAACAGGGTGGACAGATTTTTGATGGAAAATTTTTGGATCTGTTTGTTGGGACTATGACCAACTGATTTGTTCTGTTACTTGGCAAGTTGTTTGTGAAAAATCAAAGCACTTTAACACACACTTGAACGCAAAACAAGCAATGATTTTTGTTTGTGAAATGACTTATGACTATGTTTAGAACAAGCACTTTTCTACAACCTAAGGCGAGGATGTGACAATATTTGTTGAATCCCCTGGCTGCGCCTATTCAAAGCGGGTAGCTCCAAGATCTTGGTAGCACCGACTCCTTACAATTGCACACACTTCTCACGCATACCAAGATCTAGGTTTCTTATAAGGCTTGTCCCTCACCAAACCTTTAGATTGTCCCTGCTACCTCAGCTAAGAACCACATGAATCGGGGCCGCTTCAAGGGTTTTGCCCTCTGCGTCAACAAATAGAAGGATTTTGGCTTGCTAAAACAATGGCTCTTAGTAAGGGCATCCGTTCAGGTGGTTATACGTGCGGTAACGCTACTCTCCGTTATGGAGTCTCCCAGCCTCCAAGGGTTGCACCTTGGAGGGTTTATGGGGAGGTTGGCTGTTGGTATAACAAAACAACACCTGTCGCTTGAGACTTTCGTCCCAAACACCTTATTTTATATAGCGGCTTGGAAGAGCTTGGCTTTAGCTTGATGCCGCTTGGGTCGTTCCCACCTTTCGAAGCAGGGTGGCAGGCCCTCTAAGGATTACAAAAGCAATACAATCATGAAAACACTTTTGATCCCCAAGTTCATACAAAGATGCAAGGGGAGAGCATACGTGTTCCCTATGATTATATTACACTAAACATGGTTCAATTTTAGATCTTTGGATTAAATGGGGGGTGATTAATGCAAAGTGTCGTGAGAAGTTTTTGATTCCCAAGGTCACCAAAGGGTGCGAGGGAAGAGCATACACTTCTCACCCTACTTGACACAACCATGAAGACACTTCACACAAGTATTGTAGATTGTCTTGATTAGATGCATGAGAAATGCAAGTTTGTTGTTCTTTTTATCTAATGATGTATGCAATTTGTGGTTCTTTTTATAGCCCAAATTGAAGTGTTTGATTGTTTGTTTGTTGGCACACAAAGGAGTATATTTTAGAGCACCAAAATAAATGTTAGGAGCACACACACACTTCACACAAGGAGTTGTTTGGATTGATTTTAAAACACCAAATTGAAATGTTGTTTAAGACCTAACAATGCAAAAAGGGTTCATTTTAGTTTCCAAAATCAAAGTGTTAGCTAACTACATCAAACCACCCTGCAAAGAAAAGTTGTGTTAGTATCTGTAGTACCTGCAATAGACAGCAAAGTGATTTTCAAAAAATAGCGCTAAAACAATCATACACAGGCGCCACTGTGGGCAGAACAACCCGACTTACGAAAGAAGGCGCTAAAATACATTATGGCGCTAATCAGACACTACTATAGCGCTAATTAACATGATGGCATTGATACATAATTTAGCGCTAATAATTCCTACTTGAGGCGCTAATACAGATGATAGCAATGATTGGTATTAGTGAAGGCGCCACTGCATGATGTTTCAGAGTCTGGGGAAAACGTAGATGGCACTAAACTGAAGGATGACATCAAAATAGGAAACTGATGCTAGTTTTTCATTCTTTCAAAAATTTGCCATAACCTCCCCTTGTAATTCCTGGTTTTTCCTGCAAAACAAAGAGCAAATACCACAGAAAACAACAGGAAAAGCAAAAAAACAACACGCGAGTAGGGTTAGTTATTAAAAGAAATTCGCGTAGAGATAGCGCTAAAATAGGAATAGCACTGAAGGAAGGTTGAGATAGCGCCACTGCGATGGTTCGATAGCACTGAACCTGCAAAAATCACATACACAAAAACTCACAAACAAAGATTAGATTCGGACCTTGTGGGTCCCACCGGGCGTGCCAATGTAGATTAGATAAAGCAATGAAGGTAAAACACTAAATCAAATGCAATAAAACACAAGATTATACCTCACATGCAAAACCTAATCCCATCAAGGGAAGAAGGAGCCTTTGCACCCAAAAGAAGCTCCCAAGACCAAGATGATCCCTAGACTATGGATTCAAATGTGAAATGCTCTTCTATTGTGCAACTCACTATCTAACTCAAGGATGATTTTGGCATGGTAACTTTGCATAAACTTGGATGATGAAAATGACTTGTGAGAGGTTGTATTTATAGACTTTTGGAAGAGATTTTGATCCAAGGGTGGAGATTAATTGGAGAGATCAATGGTGGAGGATGAAAGTGATGTGGAGGGCCTAGATTTGATCTTGGAAGATGGAGGGCTAGGAATAAAAGTAAATCTTTTATTCATTTTTGGGAAATGGGTGAATAAATGAGGTTGGCTGAGATGGATTATTTGTGAATTAAAAGTTCACATGGGGAAGGGTAAAATGAATTAAAAATTGATTTGGGGAAGAGTGGATATTTATGAGTTATGACATGTGTAAGGGATGTGTAAGAGGAGTAAATGTGATGTGTGATTTATTTGAATTTTAAATTTGGGGGATGTGGAGAGAAGTGCTAATGAGGGTTTGACTTACTTAATTAAGGTGATTAACCTAATTAATGTGGCTGGAATAAATTAGTAGAGGGATTAGAGGGAGGATAAGATTAATTAATCAGTGATTTAATTAATTAATCCTAAGGCTAGGATGAGGTAGGCTAGAGTAGGCAATTAAATAATAGTTATTTAATTGTCTAGGGTAGGGGTAGGCTAATTAGTAGGCTAGATTAATTAGTTAACATGGTTTTAACTAATTAATTAGATTTAGGAAAAATGGGGGAATTGATTTAATAAATTTTGCATATTTATTAAATCAATTGGCTAAGGTTTGGACTATTGAATCAACAAAATTAATTCAATTTTGGGGATGAAATGGTGTGGATTTAGGAAATGAAAGGGGTAATTAATTAAATAAAAATTTAATTAATTGGTTGGAAAGGAAATTGGTATGTTTAGGGATGTCAGGAGTTAGTTTGGTGGTCGAGACATTTTTAGGTGTCTACAGTATGAATACATATGGATGTCATATGGTAAGACAAGGCATGTTTATTGCAGGATTCCATGGCGGATCTTAGGCAGAACAGGTTTGATGCAGAATTTCTTAAGCCCATGTTTGTTCAGCCTGAGGGGGTACAATTCAAGTATGGCGTCATTGGTGACACTCACCAAGGGGATACAGATTTAGCAGTATGGTTAACCAGAATAGATCATGATAAGGACAATACCCTTCTGGATGCAATATATGTTTCATGAATGTGGCATGCAGCCAGATTCCCATATGCCATGGACACCCCAGAGCTAGTAGTAGAATGTGCTAGGAACTATAACCCTCAAACAAGGTGGGTGGAGAAGCATGGAAGAGTATATGCTGACTTTTCAATTAAGGGCATCACATCTACTTTCAATCTACTAGTTGGAAAGAGGGTGGTCAATGTGGATCTACATAAACTAGAGACAGAGTATAATAACAATAAGAAGAATGCAAGGAAGAGGATGTATCAGTGGAGGTCAAAGAACAGCACCTACACTGCCTCAGCTAAGTTGCCTGTCCACCTGTATAAATTTGATTTTGATGATGAGTACCAGTACATGATTGCCCTGCTTAGTAGGATGACAGGTTAGCCTCATGCTATAAATTTAAAGAATTGGATGTTTGGAATCATCCAGATGGTCCTTTATACAGATAACAAGCCATTATGGGCCAAGGTCATCAGTGATGCATTGGATGAAGAGATGAGGAACCTGGGAGGTCAGGAGTGCTCATTCCACATGACCTCATATGTTGTGTACTCATGTGCCTATAAGGGAACCTTTGATGCATTGACTATAGTGGGTAAGGTTAGCGGTGGTGTAGATGATGCCTATATATGGGATCACTATCCTCAGATACAGAGAAAGAATTACCTCCTAGATTACAAATTGGTGAATGATGCATTCTCTATGCATCTAGTCAGAACAATGGAGGAAGACATAACCAAGAGACTGAGCATGAAGGCTCAAGAGGTTGTTTACAGACATGGGGCCTGGTTCATCTAGTATGCCACCTTCTCATATATAAAAATAGAAGGATTTGAAGATTAGCTCCTTATGCTACCAAGATACCCCACTGATGGGGTGGTCTGGATGGAGTTTCTTAGACAAGTGTCTACCATAGTGGAGGCATATAAAGCACAAAAGAAGATACCTCCAATACTATTTCCAGTGTCTATGGGCTGGTATATGTGCTTAGATTCACAGAGCATAGAGCATGTCATGGGAGGTCTGAAATTGATGTATCTGCAGCCATTTCCATTGGCTAGATCTTATGACCCCTAGGCAGGTGCAAAAAATAATGGGGAAACCTATACATCAGAAACATCTGGAGGATTTCTGGACAGATTGTGAGGATGCAGCTGAGGTGAGAAGAAGAAAATACCAGAGGCTTACCTTGAACCAGATAAGGACATATGACTGCATCCCAGTGCTAGCACAACTAAAGAAAGATGATGGAAAAATGATGTCAAATGAATATGAAGACAAGAAGGTCTACAATGACACCATCTCAGCCCTTGATCTAACACAACCAGAGGATATTTCCTTGGATCAGTTTACAGGTGGGGTGCTACAGTTAACCCAAGCTTGGGTAGATGAACAGATAAATAGATTGAAGAAAAGGGGTGTAGCCCTTACTGTTGATGCCAAGAAGAAAAGGGATGTAGCACTTACTGTTGATGCCAAGAAGAAAAGGAAAGAACTAACTAATGAGGAGTATGATGACTTCCTCAATGAGAAAAGGAAATCAAATGGAGAGAGACTACCCACCCAGAAACAGAGGAAGGGTCCCCCTAGAGGAAAGAAAATTGATGATGACTCTAAGGGGGTGATAATCGAAAGAATTGCCATACCAGCTGTAGGTGCATCAACATCAGGACAGGCATCTACCTCATCTGCACTGCCTCTAATGGACAAACCAAAGACAAAGAGGATCCTAAGGCCAGCTGTAGAAACCACAGAAGTACGGGAGGAGGGCCAAACCTCATAGCATGAGGTAGAAGAGGATATCCCATTTGAAGAAGAGCTAGTAGATAAAGACCCTATAGGTGATGACCTAATGATGGTTAGCAAGAAGAGGAGGGCGGCGCCCCTGATGTCACCACCCAAGAAGCAAAGGACATCCATGCGGGGTGAGATTAGAGCCGATCCTATAGTATTGAGGGGAGCTGGTGGTGAAGTGTTTAGGAAGGAAATGCAACATGATGTGCCACTTCCCACCATAATCAAATTTAAAATAGAGAGAGCAGAGGAACAAGCAAAAGAGACTTTCAAAGCAGGTCAGGGTGGTCCTTTCTCCTTAGAAGACATTGTGGACCTATCAGATGATGAAGTAGTGTAGAATGTAGCCTCTCAGAGGATGGAAACCCTCGCCTCCAGTACCTATATGACTCCACATGGGACCCCATTAGCACAGATAGCGGTATTGGAGGAAGTGAAGCAAACAACTCAAGAAGAAAAAGAGAGTAGCCCAGAAAGGGCAGCCCAACAAATCGAGCTTGACAAGTTGGTAGATCAGGTGACCAGCCTTGTAGTTATAGATTTGACATATAGGGAGGATGTGAGCCCCAAAGACAATGCAGGTGCACCTGATGTGACAGAGAATGTTGAAGTAGCCAAGCAAGTAGAGGAAGAGAGCAATGCTCCGGATATGGGCCAGCAACAGCATGAGATACCCTTTGAGCCAAAGAGTTGAAGTCCAACAAAAGGGTGAAGGTGATAAAGATACATCAGGTGATGACACTGCCCAGACTCAAGGAGATATAGGAGAAAAAGATAAATCAGGTCTTGAAGACCTTAAGACACAAGATATTGGTGCATCAGGTCTAGAACAAGAGTTGATCCAAGATCAGGGTGATGCACCAAGGCCAAGCACACATACAGCCACGGATGTTAATATGCCTCAAGATGAGGAAAACACTAAGGTGGATAAGACTCTGAAAGAGGGAGTGCAAGATCAAGCGCAGGATCATCATGTGGACATTCCATAGGATTCTCCCCCATAGAAAGAGGCCCCTCAACAAGAAGAGATGCAACAAGATGCCCCTCATGAGGAGCTCCATGAGGAAGAAACTAGGAAGTCACCTTCTCCACCCAGAATAGAGATAGATATTGGAGAACAAGGTGGACATGATGATGACAAAGGACAACAAGGATTTGGAAATGAAGTGCCTTAGTGGCTGGAGAAAGAAATAGGTATGGAACAAGGATTTGAAATTCAAGAATTTGATGTTTCCACCTTGTTTGCATAAACAATCATGAAGCCCAAGAGGAAAGCTAGATTGACATCGGCTATTAGAAGAGATCCTGCTACTGGTAGAAGGATAGCCCAAGTAGCACTTCCCACTGTAGAGAAAGAGAAGGGCAAGATCACACTTGAGGAGTTCCAAATCACAACTGTTGATTTGGGTTTTGCTAATGAAGACCAAGAAGGTCAAGAAGGGAAGGACATCGTTGATTCTTTGACCCAAAGGGTAAAGAAGGAGAAGGAGAAAAATAAACAGCATAAGGAGCAAATTGCTCAGCTGCATTCATACATAAAGGGGTTGATTAACCTTGATAGTACACCAGTGGATCCGATAGTCCCATTGACTATCATATCCCAGGAGGAGGTCAACAAGTTAGACCTCATGAAACATGAAGCCATGATAATGGAAAAGTGGATGCTGTCAGCCCTCACAGGAGCTGAAGAAGTTTTGAGAACCTCCTTACAGAGGTGGAATTCTCTAAGCAGTTTGAAGAGAAAAGTAGATAAAATGTAGAACGAAATAGGAAGACGGTCATTCCAATTGGAAAAGGACCTAACTGCTTTGAGTGAGATGAAGAGGATTGATCCCCAGATCCTAATAAAAAATTAGGTGCTGAATAATAACACTACCCTATTGATAGACATATGGTATGAGGATATCCGGTTCGAATGTGATATCCTGAAGAAATGCAGTGGCAAGCTCAGGGATATCAGTATAAAGCTGCACAACATGATGGCATATGAAGTAGAGATCCTAGAGGCATTAGAAGGGAAAGTAGAGGGAAAGATAGAAAATAAAGACGCAGACTTTGCTATCAAAGCTCTGCATGATAATTTCTAGCTGGTAGCTAATGACCCCCTCACCCACCTGACATAAGAGGTGATGAATAAGATCATGAGGATCAAGGTTAAGGCAGAGATTTATAATGAGACTTTAAACATCAAAAAGGGTACGCTGGACACAATCAAAGCTAAATTCTAGTCTCACAAGCATGCCATAACAAAAGCCAAAACCCAAGATGGCAGGGAAGTAGATAAGATAGTACAGGCCTATGAGAATATCAGGATGACAATGAAGGTCCATAAACAGGATGATGTTCATCAGGGTGATAGAGATACAAAAAGCAATGAGGATGATGATCATGATGAAGAAGAAAAACATGAAGAAGAGGAACCCTAGGAATAAATGAAGATGCATCACAAAGAAGACATATGCATCATGTACACATAAGTTAATGAGTCATCTAGATGGTTGCTAGATGGCAACCTGTGCCATGAAGGAAAGTTGATTGAGTCAAAGGGAGATAATCTACCATTGATCTTAATTGATAAATCCTGACTGTAGGTCATTTGTAACCTCTGCTCACCTTATTCTATAAAAGGTGCAGGGGTGCCATATTTTGGATATTCGAAAACTTAATTGAAATTTGATTGCTGAAATATCAAGACTCATTTCAAAGTTGTTGTAAAGTACATGTTATGCATACTTAATGAAATAGAAGACAATTTGATTACAAATCATCATAAATTTTGAGTAATCTATGTTTGAAATCTTGATACATGCATTGATCAGCTGCGTCCCTTAGAGTGCTTGTTAGTATGCATGTGTTGTTTTCATTCCTTACCCTTTGAAGTTAGCATCATCCATATCTAGCTGTGGAACATCCTGGTGACAATATGGTTTGATTTCTTCTCCTCATGAATGTATCTTGTATGTATGTGGTTCAATGGCTAAAGATTACTCAAAATTTATGATGAATCTTTTAAATTTCTTTCAATTTCATAACAACTCATCACTATAATTGCAAATAATAGAGAATTAGAAGCAAATAACATGAAATATGTCGATATCCCATAGATAATTGGAAATACATAGCATATTTAGAGTAAAAGCATGTTAAATTAACAAATATCATGCAAATTCATATAAATATCCAAGAGATACATGCAAATATCCACTTACAGACACATCATTTGAATAATTATACTGTGTAGAAGAAAGAATAGGATCATGATGATCAATAATCAGAAGAATTGATCAAACTTGCAAATACATCATTATCTTTGGAAATAGAGTGGAAATAACCTCTCTGTGGAGTAAATTTATAGGAAACAGAACAATACTGACCATCAAGACAAATGTAAGACCCCTTGAAATGGAAAACAACATGTCACATCAACCTTTGAGTAACATCAGACGATCATGACCTGATCAACAGAGACTTGGAGTCATCAACTTATCTTAAGATGATCGTACTTTACAAGATAATAAAGGTTTGATGTACAAATTTTTATGCATGTTGTTATGACTCATCATCATCATCAACACTACTGAATCTTTGAAGCTCTGTGCAACCTCTGGATGAAGCTACTCCTTGTGATCAAAGGGTTTGTGTCCTTTGGCCACCTAAAACTCATGGGTTTTCATCCACAAGCCTCTTTAATCCACTGGGTTTTTGTCCATTGAAGCCACAATATGCAAATCTGTAAGTTTGAGAGAAAATATCAATCAACAATAGCTCCAAATCACTAAATTTTCATCTTTTGTATGAATATTTCATTGGAGAGATGGGAACCCAAGAGTCCCATGTTTTCCTAGGATTCCTTGCTATTTTGGGGTATGACAGTTGTCATAAGCTGTCATACATTATGTTGGTTAACAGATTTGTCAACTAACTCTATATACTCATGCCTAGACAATTGACAAATGTAATCAACAGTTGAGCCCAATATATTGGTATTTTACATAGGCTCTTTGCTTATTTAACAAAGCGCAGCTACCTTCTACGGATATTCTGAGAAATGTAAATAAGAGATAACTTTAAAAACTAGCTACCTTCAATTTATTATTTTAGTACATGTAGCATGCATTCATGTGCCTAATAGCACAAAGGAATATAGAAAGAGGGAGTATCACTTCTACATTAGTGATGATCATACTTATTTCACTGAGTTTATGTAAGGTAACTTTTAGATGTTCTATGATAATTTAAGTGATAGAAATATCACATTTAGTCAACATATCATATGGTTAGGTAACCTCACATAACAATTCAAGAATTTGAGGATGTTCTATTGGTTGAGTTGGATACATGTGATAAGTGGTGTTCAACATATTTGGAATTTTACTGAGGTCAAACATGGAAAAGGGGATCATGATGGTGCATGATCAATTGTAAAAAGAGTCCTAATAAAAGAAGAGTTAAAGTACCAAGATGGTGTAATGTCCTAACTTTTACACTAGGACATTAATGGACAAAAATAAAATGAATAAATTTTTCATGATGTAATTACGACATGGACATGTCCCAATTACACAATCACGCACTAGGATCATCACAACATCCCATGATGACACTTCATAATATGACGTGAAATAACCATCGTGACCACTTAGTTTCCAAACACACAAATAGGACACAAGCAGAAGACTCACCAATCATGCAACAAGGCCACCATGATAACCCTACGAGAGAATGGAGCTCACTCCATGATGAAGGTTAGAGCTCCCTCCTCTTTTTAGTCTAAATTGGTTTGTAATTCACCATTCTTTCCTACAACTCTTCTCATCCTAATGATGAATCACAGAGTGTGATTTGAAACATTGATAACAAAAATATCACATAGTTGAATCCAGAAACTATTTTACATATTATTATGGATTGTGGAAATCTGATGTGTTTAATTAACCTCATCAAGATCCTGCAGAAGAGGTAGATCTCTTGACTGAGGAACACCTAGCCCTAGTGAAGCTGCATTGATAATTTCCTTCAGGCCAATTAGCAAATTTGTTTTAAAGATCTTTCTAACCAGTATCTCAGAGATGTCCTTGGGAGTGCCAATGTCTAAAACCGTAGCTAGAAAGCGCGACACAATGCTGGAATCGACCCTGTAGATTTCACCTTCCTCCAAGAATCCTCTACCCAGAACTACCTTAATCGTGACCATGACTAAACCGTTATTGATACACAGAACTTGTTTCAACCTTTGGTCCATGACTCTTCCTTTGAAAGCCATCTGACGCATAGAGCTTTCCAACTAGATGGGGGTGTTCACCCCTAAATTCACAAGCCCTTCTACTGCAACTCAAACCACAAACCTAGAGCCTCCAGCCATTGATAACTAATTAGTAGAGATAACCATTCTTCACCAGTGAATAAGTAAATGAAAGCCAAAGAAGAATGAAACCCATATTTGTAAAAACACTTAATACCGATTGTGCCCCGTCAGAAGCCAGGTTGTATCTTAAATGTAGGCCATCTTTCTAACAAAAAATGTATCCAAACATAATTGCCTGCATGATATGAAGTGACTTTCCATCTCTGAACTTGAGATCAATCGTGTCTTGCTATCACCCAAGATTGGTAAAATCACCTTGATTTGACAATGTCTGACATCTCTCATTCCACTATGATCTCCATGATGCTTGAGGCCTGTGAGGTGGCAATCCATCGTGTCATTTGATGCCTCTATCATCTAGCACCACCAACCCCAGACTTTCTACACCCTTATGTGTGGAAAGTCCCCCGCCCTTCCACCCACTTAATCTTTAACTCTTTGCCATCTTTTACTCCATATGTTATTGACTTTTATTTTCTAAAACTAACTAGTTCTTTCTCAATTACATGTGTTCTCTTTGTATGTATACAATTTTGCAAATGTTGCAAACCACCACAACTAACACATGATACTTGTAAACATGATTTCTTATAAAAAAATATGTCCATCCACTCTTTCACATAATACACTCAAAACAAAATCTCTTGATGATTTAGGTGGTACTTGTATCATACATTCTTGCAAAATATCATTAGTATGCAAAATAACACATATATGACAATAAATATCATAATGCATATAAAATTTAGTATGCACCCTGATGGAGATTGATTGTCATTGATGTCAAAAAGGTGTTGAGTCTTCATTTGGCAGGCTGTGTTCATTTGATAAGGATATCTTCATGCTTGTCTCAGGATGGATACTCATGTTCTTGATGTTTAGTATTTTTCATCATGTTTATGATAGGACTTGTTTGATCAAGTTTGATCACATCAATTGTTGATGCTCATATAAGATATTGATACTAACTTGCTTGTATTGGATTTACTTTCTTCATACTTCAACAGGAGGCTTCACATGAAGAAGATGGTTTGATCTTCAAGATGGTTTAGTAATGTCCAAGCTTTCATCTGTCAGTGATAATCAAGAGTTTCTTCATACAAGGATCACAATAGTGATGGTTGCTTCAATAGATAAGAAACATGATTGTGGATAGTGTCTTCATGTTCATTAATGTCAAAGGTTGAGGTGATGTTGATTGGATCATGTATCAGGATGTTGTTCAGGAAGACCTCAAAGAAGATCTCAGTTGGTATTGGTTTAGTTCATATCTCTTATGCTCTTCTTAGAAGGACCTTAGTTGATTAAGGCAATGTTTGGTATTATGATGCCTTGACTTAATGATGCTTAAACATGGTAAGGATGTTCATATTGGTTGGTTATGTCAATCTTTGTCATGGGCACTTAGGTTGTTTAGAGTTTACAAGCAGTATATGCATTACTTCTATACTTACCTCAGAATAAGAATATCTTATTTCTTATTGATCATATGTCTTTCACAGGATGGTGCTATATCAAGAAAATGACATGATATTTTTAATAGTATGGAGTATATCATATAAGGCATAACAGAGTTGCTTGTTATGTGTTCAAGGGCATAATATTGCTATGTTGTTTAAGGCCAAGCTTGATGTCAATCTAGTTCCAGGAGGTTGAACATAAGGTTCATGCCATATACATGTCTTGATTAAATGTTTGTCATACCTAATAGTTAATCTGTTTTGTTGATGATGTTATTGATCAGAGGTATTGCAGAGGCTACTTGTGCTTGCGGAATACAGTGGTAGAAATTAACATGTTCTTGGCAGAGGTGTTTTGAATTTCTTAAATCCTAAACTACATTCCTAAAGACCTAATTCTTTCTTCTCTCTGCCCGTCACCATTGAAAAACACTTTTTGTTTTATTTTTAAAGTGACCTGCAGTCATAGGTAAATGTCACTTAAGTGATAACTTAGAGGGTATCAACATCATGGCCAAACTGCCCCCTCTCCTAGCTCAACCGGCTTCTTCGGTCACCACATATATGCAATGGGTGGTTAAAACAAATCTATCGGTCCTCTTTAAACCTTCAAAGGGTGTGAAACCTCTAATCTATGGTCTTTATTCAAACTAAGACCCTGACCTTTGTGCATGCACATTGACATGCATTAGAACATCAAATGCACTAAGACTGCAGTAAAGGTGTCTTTGATGCTATTTTTAGTCTTTTAGAAAGTAGTTTTTGTGTGAGTTTTTTAAGGAGAATGTTTCTAAGTTTTTACTCCATTCGGGACATTGAAAGCAAAATGAATGGTGTTTTTTTATTTTTAAAAAGGTATCTTTTTGGTGAAAGATTTAATGCCTCTTGCAAGTAAAGAGTTTTATTTTCTTTCTATTTTTCATTGAGAAGATGGAAAGAAGATATTAATTTTATTTGAGAGAAGAATATGAAAGATTATTTTCATAATATTGTGATAAAGATTTTTTCTTTGCAGGTGAATGGATTTTTGTTTTTGCAGGAAGATGAAGAGATTATAGGTGGAAGTGAATGTACAGAGGAGGAAGATGACAGATTTTTCATCTTAATGACATTGTGAATAAGGGTATTGAATGAAAATGGATTTTGTGTGTACAATGAAAATGAGAATACAAATTGTGGATTATAGAAGAAGGAATATGAAGATGATTTATTTAGAGAGGAGAGGAATGTGAATGGATTTTGTTTGAAAATGTTTTATGTAGAGAAAATGAAAATGTAGGTTGATCTGAATGTGGAAGATCAAGGGTTTAATGAGAAGTAATATAAATATGCAGGTTATGAAAATGAAGAGATGTGTGTGTGGACAAACATGTAGTATTGAAGACATTTTTTTGAAAATTATGTTGAAGAGAAAATACAGATAAAATATTATGTTTTGTATGTGATGAATAAAACACAGGTTGAAGATATTATGCAACAAACTCACAGATTGAACCATGTCAAACATGAAGGCAATATGCAATTGATTGTGCATAGATCATGAGAGTGATATTCAGATTGGATTAAGTATGATTGCAAAGGTATATGTAAATTCAGAGAAGACAGGTTATGTAATGGTGCAAATCAGATTGACTTGCAATCATTTCTTGCACACTAAGTAGTATGTTTTGATGATGGTGATTGTATTTTCCAATGAGGCTTGTATGGTTAGTGAGACCTCTTTGTAACCAGTGAGGTTTTTGATTATGCTAGTGAAGCGATTCAGAGTGTTTTTTCTTCCCCTTGAGGGTTTTCCACTCATCAAATTAGGTGTAATGGTTTTTGTTTGTCTTCTTGTGTTCATGTGCCTTTCTTAAGGTTCTGATTCATACTTTTGATTATCATACCTGTGCATATGTGTTTAACTGTTCATTGATGTCTTCCTCTCTCTTTGTCTTGTAAATTAAAAGTTATGAAAATTTAAAAGTTTACACAACACTGATTCACCCCCCCTCTCAATGTTGTCCTGGACTCCAACAAGTGGTATCAGAGCATAGATTCCCTGTTGAAGTCTAATCGGCTTGGATAGGTCCTGAGTGTGGAGTACCATGGGTAAGTGTAAAAGAAATAGAGATAAGAAAAATGTCAAGTCTCCTACTGATCAAAAGGTTCAATCTATACCAAATTCAAATGTTGATATACAATCAGTTGATAGAAATGTTTCACAAGATGATTCAGGTATTAAATTAGAAAAAAAAGTTTGTAGGTGTTCCTTTCTTTGATGGTTCATATTTCTCTATTTGGTGCTTTAGGATGCAAGCCTATCTATTTTCTTTAGGATATGGTGTATGGATGTCTGTTGAGAATGAGTATTTTATTTCCTCTTTGTCACCTAATGATACAAGTAATAAAGAGGCTTATGAATACAATGACACTGCAAAGAAGGCTATTTTATCTGGATTATCTAATGAAGTTTCTTGCAAACTTATGTATTGTGAAACAACTCATGATATGTGGAAGGAGTTGATTAGAATTTATCAAAGTGATGCACTTGAAGGGGAAGACAACTTGTTCTCTGAAAAGGGTGACAATGAAATGAGACATTCACATGAAGAAGATCTTTTTGTGGATGAAGATGGACAGGAGTTTGATGAGTATGATTGTGAGGTTGATGTTGAAGGAGAGATCATATGTGCTCTGAGTGAACTTAAGAAATATAAAAAGGAGAACCAAAAATTAGAATTGCAGCTACAACAATAAAAAGACTTCAAAGACAAAGCACTCTCTGATCTTGAAGAGGCAAGAAAACAAATTGTAAATTTAAGGACACAAATTAATGAATCAGATAAGTTAATTATCAATCTGAAGATAAAGGTTGAGGAAGCTAAGAGGATAACTAATGTAACAAAGTCTGAGTTGAAAGCTAAAAAAGTTGAATGTCAAAAGCTTGAAAGAGAAATAGTATCTTTAAGAAAATATCTTGAGGATGCTAAGAAGTAGTTGGAAAAGAATCTAAAATTTGAAGAAAGCACAAATAAGTTGCATGAAATGTTGGGCAAACAAAAGTATCCTAAGGACACTACTGGTTTAGGATATGAAGAAGGAGAGTGTCCCAAAGACAGAGAAAATCCAAGAAGGAAAATTGATTTAAGTCATCATGTTGTTGCCCCTGAAGGTAAAAAGAAGAGTGAAGCTGAAATGAAGACCAAAGATGAGTTTGTAAAAATGCACAATCAAAGAAGAAAGTTTAGAAGAACAGTTCTAGTAAGACAAGCATATATGTACAAGTATAATTATTCATTTAATGGTTATTGTTATACTTGTAATCATTTTGGACACAAAGCAGTTGATTGTAGAAGAAATACTAATCTTGTATGTTACAAGTGCAATAATGTTGGTCACATACAAAGAAATTGTAAAATGCATAGAAGGTATGATCCTGCATGGAAGCATAACATAAATGCTCAAGGGATGTCAGAAAGGTATTATCAATCATTTGATTATGATTACAATATAGTTTTTTTATATATGCAACTCTCTTGGTCATAAAGCACACAGTTGTAGAAAAGCATCACCTGATTTGAAAAAGTGGAAAAGGAAAGAAGTTGAAAAGGTTTGGAGGAAGAAAGAACTTGTGAAAGCATGGAGATTGAAACAAAGTCAAAATAATATAGATTCTAAACTTGTGCATCTTGCACAAGTTACATCATCAGTTGCATAACAGATAGCATGAAGTAAGGGGGAGTTGTTCATGTCCTATCAATTATCCCCAAGAAGTTTCAGAAGGAGATCATTTGATGTTTGTCAATATGATGATCTTGTTTTATTTATCATGCTATTGGATTCTTGCCTGATAATGTTTGAATGAAGTTCATGATGGTGTTGATAACTATGTTAATCTTCAATGTATGTCAGTGATACAGGTGATCAGTGGTTCATGATGTCATAATGCATACAATGTGTTGATAAGATGTTCAGGGGTTCAATGCACAAAGAGTTTGATGATATCGAGTGACTTGATCCTATTTATATCTTATCATGTTGATTCTTACAAAGGTTAAGTTGTCATGATGTTGTAGTTCAAAGTGTTGTTGTAGGAAGAACTTGATGGTGTAGTACAGTCTTGATGGGCTGATTTGAATGATAAAGTCAAGAGGCAGCAGTTCTTGTTGATTACAATATGTTTCAGATGTATTTGACATTGTGTTGTAAAAAGTGTCTTGTGTAGGAACAAGAGGATGGTCTTCATTCTTTATAATGTCAAGATGTGTGTGCAGAAGTAGATTGGTTTTAGGTTGAGTGTCCATTAAGGTGTATCTTGTTGTCACTATCATGAAAGTTTTAGCTAGGTCATCTCTTGTGTGGTCATCATGTCATCATGAGTGTTGATGTGTTTATGCCATCTTTGAATAGAGTTCAATTTCATATAAGTCATATCAAAGGAGTCAATTTTATGTAATCACAATCATACATCATACTTTATACTTTGGGAGATCTTGAAGATTTGTCAGATAAATCAAAAAGGGTTGATTGTGAAAGAATTGTTTGTCATGAAAAGTTTATTTTGCAACCACAAGTGATGTCACCAGGAGTCTGTATTGGTTAGCAAAGATATGTCAGTTTTCATCTTCTTCTTCATATTGGTGTTGTGTCAAGAAGTGGTATTATGTTGAGGTTGACATACATTTTTCATTCTAGCAGGATAGTGCTCTTTTGTGCAGATGGTGTAAATAATGGTAATGTTTGTCCTTGTGAGTGATTGGTAGTGATATTTATGATCAATGATTTGTTAGTACACTTCAACACAAAGGGAGCAAATAGATTTGAGCCTTTGTCATTAGATGTCAAAAAGGGGGAGAGAGAGAATGCATCATGTAGTTTTGTCATCAATGACAAAGGGGGAGATTGATGGAGATTGATTGTCATTGATGTCAAAAAGGTGTTGAGTCTTCATATGGCAGGATGTGTTCATTTGATTAGGATATCTTCATGCTTTTCTCAGGATGGATACTCACGTTCTTGATGTTTAGTATTTTCCATCATGTTTATGACAAGACTTGTTTGATCACATCAATTGTTGATGCTCATATAGGATATTGATACTAACTTGCTTGTATTGGATTTACTTTCTTCATACTTCAACAAGAGGTTCACATGAAGAAGATGGTTTGATCTTCAAGATGGTTGAGTAATGTCCAAGTTTTCATCTGTCAGTGATAATCAAGAGTTGCTTCATACAAGGATCACAATAGTGATGGTTGCTTCAATAGATAAGAAACATGATTTTGGACAGTGTCTTCATGTTCATTAATGTCAAAGGTTGAGGTGATGTTGATTGGATCATGTATCAGGATGTTGTTCAGGAAGACCTCAAAGAAGATCTCAATTGGTATTGGTTTGGTTCATATCTCTTATGCTCTGCTTAGAAGGACCTCAGTTGATTAAGGCAATGTTTGGTATTATGATGCCTTGACTTAGTTATGCTTAAACATGGTAAGGATGTTCATATTGGTTGGTTATGTTAATCTTTGTTATGGGCACTCAGGATGTTCAGAGTTTACAAGAATTATATGCATTACTTCTATACTTACCTCAGAATAAGAATATCTTGTTTCTTATTGATCATATGTCTTTCACAGGATGGTGCTATATCAAGCAGATGACATGATGTTTTTAATAGTATGCAGTATATCATACAAGGCATAACAGATTTGCTTGTTATGTGTTCAAGGGCATAATGATTCTATATTGTTTAAGGCCAAGCTTGATGTCAATCTAGTGCCAGGAGGTTGAACATAAGGTTCATGCCATATACATGTTCTGATTAAATGTTTGTCATACCTAATAGTTAATTTGTGTTGTTGATGATGTTAATGATCAGAGGTATGGCAAAGGTTACTTGTGCTTGCATAATACAGTGGTAGAAATTAACATGTTCTTGGTAGAGGTGTTTTAAATTTATTTAATCCTAAACTACATTCCTAAAGACCTAATACATTCCTAAAGACCTAATTCTTTCTTCTCTCTTCTCGTCACCATTGAAAAACACTTTTTGTTTTATTTTTAAAGTGACATGCAATCACAGGTACATGTCACTTAAGTGACAACTTAGAGGGTATCAACATCGTGGCCAAACCAGCCCCCTCTCCTAGCTCAACCGGCTTCTTTAGTCACCACATATATGTGATGGACGGTTAAAACAAATCTATCGGTCCTCTTTAAACCTTCGAAGGGCACAAAACCTCTAATCTAAGGTATTTATTCAAACTAAGACCCCGACCTTTGTGCATGCACATTGACGTGCATTAGAACGTCAAATGCACTAAGACTGCAGTAAAGGTGTCTTTGAGGCTATTTTTAGTCTTTTAGAAAGTAGTTTTTGTGTGAGTTTTTTAAGGAGATTGTTTCTAATTTTTGACTCCATTCAGGACATTGAAAGCAAAATGAATGGTGTTTTTTTTTTTAATTTTTAAAAAGGCATCTTTTTGGTGAAAGATTTAATGCCTCTTGCAAGTAAAGAGTTTTATTTTATTTCTATTTTTTCATTCAGATGGTTTTTGAGTTGTGGGTCCAAAGATAATCAAAGAGGATGTTTTTTTTTTTTTGGAATATAAAGAGTTTCTTTTAAAGGAAGATATTAATAGAGAGATATTATTCTCTTCATGGAAGATTGATTAAAAATTGTTTGAAGGAGAAGATGGAAAGAAGATATTAATTTTGTTTGAGAGAAGAATATGAAAGATTATTTTCATAACATTGTGAATAAGATTTTTTCTTTGCAGGTGAATAGATTTTTGTTTTTGTAGGAAGATGAAGAGATTGTAGGTGGAAGTGAATGTGCAGAGAAGAGGAAGATGAAAGATTTTTCATCTTAATGACATTGTGAATAAGGTTTTTGAATGAAAATGGGTTTTGTGTGTACAATGAAAATGAGAATGTAGATTGGAGATTGTAGAAGAAGGAATATGAAGATGATTTATTCAGAGAGGAGAAGAATGTGAATAGATTTTGTTTGAAGATGTTTTATATAGAGAAAATGAAAATGTAGGTTGATCTGAATGTGGAAGATCAAGGGTTTAATGAGAAGTAATATAAATATGCAGGTTATGAAAATGAGGAGATGTGTGTGTGGACAAACATGCAGTATTGAAGACATTTTTGTGAAAATTATGTTGAAGAGAAAATACAGATAAAACATTATGTTTTGTATGTGATGAATAAAACACAAGTTGAAGATATTATGCAACAAACTCACAAATTGAACCATGTCAAACATGAAGACAATATGCAATTCATTGTGCATCAGGTGAATTGATTGTGCATAGATCATGAGACTGATATTCAGATTGGATTGAGTATGATTGCAAAGGTATAAGTAAACTCAGAGAAGACAGGTTATGTAATGGTGCAAATTAGATTGACTTGCAATCATTTCTTGCACACTAAGTAGTATGTTCTGATGATGGTGATTGTATTTGCCAGTGAGGCTTGTATGGTCAGTGAGACCTCTTTGTAGCCAGTGAGGCTTGTATGGTCAGTGAGACCTGATTGTAACCAATGAAGTTTTTGATTAAGCTAGTGAAGCAATTCAGAGTGGTTTTTCTTCCCCTTGAGGGTTTTCCACTCATCAAATTATGTGTAATGGTTCTTGTTTGTCTTCTTGTGTTCATGTGCCTTTCTTAAGGTTATGATTCATACTTTTCATTATCATACCTGTGCATATGTGTTTAACAGTTCATTGATGTCTTCCTCTCTTTGTTTCTTATAAATTAAAAGTTGTGAAAAGTTAAAAGTTTACACAACACTGATTCACCCCCCCTCTCAGTGTTGTCCTAGACTCTAACACACCCTCAACAACAAGTAGTGTATGCATGATTTAGTTTAATATAAAAAGTTTTGGCCATCTCAAAATGTCTTTGACTAATTTTTATTTAAGAATAACTCTCAAAAAATTTGTCATAAAATTGTTTCTGAGTCATATTCAAGAAATATTTAGTGTTACATCCCCAATTTACAATTAGACTTAGTCATTAACTTTGAATGATAATAGGGAGGATTAGTCATAGTTAATTGATTTGATATTGTGGAAATATCTGATTTGATCATTTTGATGATGTTAATGATTGATGTTAATTAGCTTTGAATATTAATTATTTATATTATGAGACATGATTATGATGCACTGATCATGATATTGTGGTCCTGAGTGTGAACAAGAAAAAGTTAACGACCTTCGAAGAAGGAAGGAGGGTATCATCCTCGAGGAATGGTTAGATGTTAGGGAAACAAGGTTGAATGGCCATCTGATTACTGGTTCCCATGTCCTTCCGAAACCCTAGTAAGTTGTCATGAGTCATGTCTACCTTCTTTTGTAATTCTATCCTTGTGAGTCGTTTTGACGTTGGTGCTATAACGACTAGATGACATTCTTGGAATAATGTCTCAAGTTGTATGATAGTCGAATTATGAGTCTTTGAGATCTCTTATTATCTTCTTCTTAAATAGGGATCTTGTCTCTTATTTTTCTAGTCTTTCGACTAAGGTTTATCATAGATGTTGGGGGATTATTACTTGACGCCAAACATCCTAAGCTTTTATGTGATACCTTTTGTTTCCATTACTATGATGAACTTTAATAATGTAAAAGTTTTTAAAACCATATTATTAGATAAGGATGTTCTTATATATAGATTTATATATTCGAACCTATTTAGAGGTTAATGTCATAGTTGTGACTATATTTACTATTATCTTATCTTATCTACTTCTTGCCACCTCGATATCCTTAATACCCATGAGGAGTGGGAAAGGAGGAAGGATCGGCTGAGTGGGCAGTGTGGATCAAAGATCCTGCTAGCTGGTAGGTTTGGAGAGGATGCAAAGATAATGCTTGAGTTGATTATGGATGCCATCTTGGGTGTCTTGGTAAGGGAATTGTGAGAAAGAGAGTTTTTTGGTCATTTGAGAGAAAGAGAAAGAGAAGTTTGAAGGAGAGGATTAGGGTGCAGGTGGTGAACACTGTGGAGTGCATTCTCTAGTTGCAGAGAGCTTCAGTCGATCCATAAGACGAGAGTAGTAGGAAAGCTTGAGTCCTTGCGGGTTTCTATCTTATCTCTGTGAGATAGTTGCAGGTATCTCTGCTTAGAGCCCTCAACTCCTACCATTTATTGACTATTATGTAGTATTTATTTCCTTTCTTTGAAAGAATGTCAGCACTACTGACTATCAAGACTAAGTAAACCTTTGCTTATTGGGAATAATGTTGAAACTATATATTATCCATGCATAACGATAAGAGCAGTTGACGGCTCTTAGAGCTCAAACTGTGTATAGTTCTTGAAACTTTGAACCACTGCTCTGTGAGGCACTTGGCCAACTTGAGGCCAAAAAGACCCATGCGGGTAGCATGCATGAACACCCACAGGATAACTTCTACCATGTGCCATGCGCTATGCACCTTACAACTTAATGATGTTTTTTTAATCTTTATACTGTTTAGTTGTGAACTCTTACAATCTTGTGTATTCATATGAGCTCGGTAGGGCACTTTATTGTATAGAGTAGCTACTCGATGGTATTGGCCTGTGGAGTAGTCCACATCATCATAACCATGACTGTAGCTATGGTTAAATTTAAACACAGTCAACCTAAAATTAACTAGGTCGTGCTATTGCTGATGAAGGGGGTAAATAACAAAACACACAACAACAAAAATTGAACACAAAAATAGAACTTTCTTTTATTGATCTGGGCAACTCATTACATTACAGAAGCTTAATTACAATAAGAGGAATCAATCCTCCACAGGTTGCAACACACTACAACTACACATCACCAGGCTCTGGAATCTTTTGGCTTCTGTAACCCCCAAATCAGCTAGGGTTTCTATTTTCCCACCTATTCTTGACTCTACACTTGCCCCCTTAACTCTCCTACTGCCCAGTGTTCCCAAAATAGTCATAAATAGCACTTTTTGGTGGCCTCCAGCTAAATTTTAAAATTTGCAACTCCCTCCAAAAGTAGGTCAACTTCCGGGAAGCATAACTTTATCGAAAAGCTCATGATGTGAACTATCGTGCCAAAAATTCATAAACAGATTTCTGTCAACTTTTTGGGATGTTATGGGATGTTTTAGTGCCTCATATCTCATTTCAAAAATTTTGAGGGGCTTTTCAGAAAATAAAAAACTTTAATATCTTTCAGCTCACAAATGATCTTTGCACAATTCCTTCCCAAAGGTCTTATATTTCCGTTATGTAACTTTCTGCAAGTTTTCACTTCAATCCATGCCCAAATGCAAACTTTCCTAAAATAGCAGGTACACTTTCCAAAATAGGTAGGTTGTTATTTTTAGCAGTTTTAGAAAAACTGAAAGTCCTACATCATTATTCAGGATATTATGGAACCAGAAATACTAATTATGGAAAGAAATGAAAAAAACTATAATAATTTTGAAGCAACATCTTTTTGGCTGATGCAAGATTGCCTTTACACCACTGGATGCTCTTGCATCAGACACCCAAGGTAATTTGAGAAGTGACCCTGTCACGTCTTAGGTGTTTGTTTGAGGAAAACCCAAATGGTCAACCTTTACCTTAAACAACCAAGAAGAATCTTCAACAGGCCTTCCTTTCCATTTTATCAGATATTCTTCATATTGCTTGTTCCGAGTACTTCTTCCCACACAGCTATCCAAGATCTCTTCTATCTCCTCCATTGAAGTAGATGCCAAAATACTCCAATGCACTTCTGTTGGTCCATCCTCTATTCCACCTTCATGATATTCTGATAAATCAACAATGTTGAAAACAGGGGAAATATTGATCCCACTCGGCAGCTCTACCTCATGCATTTCTTGAATCATGTTTCTTCAGGATTTTGCATGGTCCAAATTTCTTCATTTTCAGCTTATTGTATGATCCAATTGGGAACCTTTCTTTTCTAAAGTGAACCATGACTTCCTCTCCTACTTGGAACTCCTTATATCTCCTCTTCTGATCTGCCTTAGCCTTGTACTGAATATTCATCTTATTAATGTGCTTTCTCACCTCTTCATGCAAATTCTTCAGATGTTCTGCAAAGTCTTCAGCTTTAGCACTTGTCTTTTCTCCTTTGTCTAGCTTCCTTAACTCAGAAGCATTTCTCAGGCTATTGCCATATACAATCTGGAATGGTGTTTTACTAGTACTCCTATGGACAGAATTGTTGTAAACAAATTCTGCCTGTGGTAAAATCAAATCCCATCCCTTGGGCTTATCTCCTATTAAGCATCGTAGCAGGTTACCCAACTCCTATTCACCACTTTAGTCTGTCCATCAGTCTGTGGATGGTGTGCAGAACTGAACTTCAAATCTGTCTTCAACTTCTTCCACAATGTCCTCTAGAAATAACCAACAAACTTGGTATCTCGATCTGAAACAATGCTCTTTGGTAGACCGTGTAATCTCACCACCTCTCTGAAAAATAATTCAGCAATATGAACATCATCATTAGTCTTCTTGCAAGGAATGAAATGTACCATCTTTGAGAATCTATCCACCACCACAAAAATGGAATTATGTCCTCTCTATGTCCTTGGTAAACCAAGAACAAAATCCATACTAATATCATCCCATGGCTTCTCTGGTATAGGTAGTGGCTGATATAGACCTGTATTCTAACTTGCTCCTTTTGCCATCTGACATACTCTACAACTCTGCACAAATTTCCTCACATCCTGCTGCAACTATGGCCAATAATAATTTTCACCAACAATAGCAATGGTCTTATCTCGACCAAAGTGTCCAGCCAATCCTCCACTATGCTTCTCCTTTATCAGGTTCTCTCTCATGGAACTCCTCGGAATGCACAACTGGCTTCCTCTAAACAACATCCCATCTTGGATTATGAAATCCAACCATTTTGTCCTATCTAAAGTAACAGGTTCCAAACAAGCTTTCCAGGCCTCTTCAAAATCTAGATCTTTAGGATACAAACTTTTGAGCTCATCGAACCCAACAACCTCTATCTTCATTTCTGTCAACAAATTTTTCCTTCTGCTCAAGACATCTGCAACTCTGTTGGACTTCCCACTCCTATGCTTCAAAACAAAAGTATAGCTCTGCAAAAACTCAACCCATTTTAAATGCCTTTGGTTCAACTTTCCTTGACTATTAAGATACTGCAAAGCCTGATGATCAGTATATAAAACAAACTCTTTTGGCAACAAATAATGTCTCCATTTCTTCAAAGCTTGAACTATTGCATAAAATTCCTGATCATAAACAAAATACTTTTTCTTGGCATCATTAAGCTTCTCACTAAAATAGGCAATGGGCTTACCTTCTTGGCTCAAAATAGCTCCTATACCACTACCACTAGCATCACAATCTACTTGAAATACCTTATTAAAATCTAGAAGTGCCAAAACAGGTTGTTCTACGACTTTCTGCTTCAATGTATCAAAGCTCTTGTCTGCCCCTTTAGTCCATCTAAACTCTTTTCTATCCCCTCTCATTGTCTTAGTTAGGGGTGCACAAATGCTACTAAAATTCTTGATAAACTTTCTGTAAAAACTTGCCAAACCATGAAAGGAGCGTACCTCCGTTGCACTCCTTGGCGTAGGCCATTCAATGATAACCCTCACTTTTTCTGGGTCCATCTTAAGACCTTCCTCTGAGACAAAAAATCCCAGGTATACCAACTCCTTTACAAAACTACATTTCTTCAAATTAATCAACAACTTCTCCTCTCTCAGCTTCTCTAAAACTCTTCTGATATGCATCAGATGCTCATCCCAAGTCTTACTAAAAATCAAAATATCATCTAAATAAATAATAACAAAACTTCCCAAAAATTCTTTCAGTACCTCGTTCATGAGTTGCATGAATGTACTCAGTGCATTGGTTAGCCCAAATGGCATGACTAACCACTCATACAAACCTTCCTATGTCTTGAAGGCTGTCTTCCACTCATCTCCTTCTCTAATACAAATCTGGTGATACCCACTCTTCATGTCAATCTTCGTGAAGTACTTGGCTCCACTCAAACAATCTATTATGTCATTTATTCTGGGCAATGGAAATCTGTACTTGATTGTGATGTTATTGATGGCTCGAGAGTCTATACACATTCTCCACTCTCCATCTTTCTATGGTGCTAGTATTGCAGGTACCACACATGGACTTAGGCTCTCTCTTATCAATCCCTTCCTCAACAACTTCTGAACTTGTCTGTTCAACTCTTCACTCTCTGCTAGAGTCATTCTATGGGCTACCTTATTTGGCAAACTGGCTCCTGGTATCAAATCCATTTGATGACTTATCTTCCTCACTGGTGGTAAACCTTCTGGTACATTATCAAAGATAATATCCTGAAATTCTTCCAACATATCTGAGACTTCTGCTGGTACATATTCACATTTCTCTTGACTAATCTTAGGAATCAATGCAAAGCAATGACGCTCATGCTTCATGCCCTCCAAAACTTTTCTACCATCTACCAAGCAAATTCTGGTAGTACTACACACCTTTTCTTCCACCTCCTTCAAGGGCTTCAACTTATGGCAAACTCCATCTTTTGTTAGGGAATAGGTGTTTGCACGGCCATCATGGACAGCGCTCCTATCATACTGCCACGACCTCCCCAATAGCAAATGACATGCATCCATCGGTATGATATCACACATCACCTCATCATGGTAGTCCCCAATCTTGAACTTCACTAAACACTGCTCATTGACCAAAGCTCTGTGGTCCTTCTGCAACCATGCAATCTGATATGGATGTGGATGCTTTCTTCTTGTCAACTTCAATTTGTCAACCATCTCCTTTGAAATAAGATTGTTAGTGCTTCCACTGTCAATAATAATATCACAACACTTACCTTCACATTTGCACCTTGTGCGGAATAAACTCTTCCTCTGATTTGGTTCTTTCTCCTCATTCAGCAAGGTTCTTCTGACAACTAGGGTTTCTCCCCTTTCAACATCTTCAGAATCCTTAGAATGTGCATCTTCATCTACATGTGCAACTCGTGCATTACCTTCAGGTCTTCTATTTGTCCTTCCTTGATGTTACAGACACTTGTATGCTCGATGCCCTTCTTCTCCACATTGGAAACAAGTTCCTCTGAAACCTCCTCTTCCAGGTCCTTGCCCAGGTTAGCCTCTTCCTCTTCCTCTTTGCTCACCATTGTTCTCATCATGAGGGTGGTAGGTATTATCTCCTCTCTGATTTCAACTGGTGCTAGCTTCTTCACTTTTCTTTACATCTTCATTTCAGTCCCCATAGGGTCTTCCACCAGTCCTTCCACCTTGACCTCTTCCCCTTTACTTGCTGTCAAATCTTTTATTCTGCTTCTCTTCCACCCTCAGGGAAAATTGGTATGCATCTTCTATGGGGGTCATTCTAACCAGGCTCAGTTCCTCTTGAATACTCGGCCTCAACCCATTAATGTAACGGGCTACCTTCTCCTTGTTGGGCTCTACATGGCCTGTCCTGATACTAATATTATAAAACTCTTCTGTATACTCCTTAACAAACTTGTTACCTTGCTTCAGTCCTTGCAACTTCTTCAGTAACTCCATCTCATAGTCCACAGGAATGAACTGCTTCTTTAGTTTCTCCACCATCTGATCCCGTCTGGTGATCTTTCCTTTTCCTCTTCTATTCCTCTCTAATTGGACCTCCTTCCACCAAATATTGGCATGGCCCTTCAACTTTGTTTTTGCAAACTTAACCCGATCTGGGGCTTCCACATCTTCATACTCGAAATACTCCTCCATGTCATTGATCCAATCAATAAGCTGTTCTGGATTCAAATCTCCAAAATATGTAGAAATTTCGATCCTGGGCCTCTTTCCAATCTTCAAAATGGCCCTCAACAACCTAACTTCTATAGGATCTCTTGTAGCTTCTTGTTCTTCCTCAAATAGCTCTTCTTCAGCTTCATCTTCACTTTCTTCTCTTGTCCTCGGCTCAAACCCTCTTCGTAGCTCCTCTTGCAATGCATCGATTTGCCTTTGCAGGGATCTAAAACCCTCTTTCATCAAAGCATTCCTCCCAACATGATTTCTTTGCGGAGGCATCTTGGTCTCCACAGCAAACCCACAACCTCAAGTCCTGGTGCAAACTGCCTCACGGTCGGTGATCTGTCTACACACTGAGGAACTTGGCTCTGATACCACTTGATGAAGGGGGGAAATCACAAAACACACAACAACAAAAATAGAACACAAAAATAGAACTTTCTTTTATTGATCTGGGCAACTCATTACATTACAGAAGCTCAATTACAATTAGAGGAATCAATCCTCCACAGGCTGCAACACACTACGGCTACACATCACCAAGCTCTGGAATCTTCTATGTTCTATAACCCCCAAATTAGCTAGGGTTTCTATTTTCCCACCTATTCTTGACTCTACACTTGCCCCCTTAACTCTCCTACTGCCCAGGGTTCCCAAAATAGTCATAAATAGTACTTTTTGGTGGCCTCCAACTAAATTTCAAAATTTGCAACTCCCTCCAAAAGTAGGTCAACTTCTGGGAAGCATAACTTTTGATCCAGGTGTTTGATTGATGAACCATTTTAAGCACCAGAAATCTCGTGATGTGAACTATCACGCCAGAAATATGTAAACAAATTTCTGTCAACTTTTTGGGATGTTATGGGATGTTTTAGTGCCTCATATCTCGTTTCAGAAATTTTCAGGGGCTTTTCAGAAAACAAAAACTTTAATATCTTTCAGCTCACAAATGATCTTTGCCTAATTCCTTCGCCAAAGGTCTTATATTTCCGTTATGTAACTTTTTGCAAATTTTTTCTTCAATCCGTGCCCAAATGCAAACTTTCCTAAAATAGCAGGTACACTTTCCAAAATAGGCAAGTTGCTATTTTTAGCAGTTTTAGAAAAACTAAAAGTCCTACATCATTATTCAGGATATTATGGAACCAAAAATACTAATTATGGAAAGAAATGAAAACAAATGTAATGCTTTTGAAGCAACATATTTTTGGGTGATGCAAGATTGCCTTTACACCACTGGATGCTCTTGCATCAATTGCACTCGATCTTTTATTCTGCCAACTCGATAGGAAAGATTATGTAAATCAATTGGCAATTAGTAATACACTTGTTTATAAACATGTAACTCATCATGGGGTGCTACAGAATGATGACCATACTTTGTTATCATTATGTTGTCATGACAGAAGAGACTTTAATCTTGTTTTTATTTTGAAGTAAGATCTGATGTATCTTTTGACATAAAGAATCTATCCTATCACTGTTTTAAATGAGAATTTCTATATAGGATAAATGCCAACTATACATGTGGTAGTTATGTTTAGTATTTGACTTTATAAAAGAATTCCAAAAGAGAATTAAGAGGTGATCAACTCCTTGAGTCTTTATGAACCTTGAAAGACATTATGATAAGAGTCTTTTCTTTTATTATGAAATGGTTATAATCTTGCTAATAGGCATACAATGAAACATTGACCGAGTAGGGTGAATGTAGAAAACAAGAATGTATTCCTTATTCATGAAACGAGATAATATGATGTGGAGTCATTAGTATCTCTATCAATATGATATCAAGAACCCAAGCATGGAGTTGGAATTAACATACAAGTGTCCAAGGATTGGACTTAAATGCCTTAAATTCTACTTATACTAGACTAAGAATGGTCGATGATGATATGACTTGTTTAATGGATCAAGGTGGCGAGGAGTCACGAGTTCCATCTTTGAAATAAACTTATTTATTTATATCCAAACCATGATGGGAGTTGAGTGTCCAGATATGGGCAATGAATTGAATTGATCCCATTTATTCTAGACCTAGAGAGAAAGGTCAATTTGAACTTACTGTAGGACATGACAACTTATGAGTTGAGTAAGGGTGGTGGACATACGACAATGTTCAATGCATAATGTTCATGTATGTAAAATCTTTGGCCAAAGTAATGCATCTGTCTCTGCATGCATTGTCGGTCCATAGTACTCCAGATGGCCTAGTGTCTCTAGTAGTGTCATACATAGTTAGAGTGGATCTATAGTTGTGTGACCGTGAGACATTAGGAAGGACACAACACCAAATACTCAAATGGCTAATGTAAGGGTTCCTAATATCTAACCTTTCTGTGAAGGGTAGGGCCACGTCTAGTTGGAAGTTGAGTGGGGGACCATAGGTCCATGGTTGGTGGAAAAGCACCAGGATGATGCTCTCCTTCCCAAGCATGAGACAAGTTGAGACTTATGAAGATGGATGTCAATGGTTCTAGATACAGTGTTTCTTATTTCATGACTTGATAGTCAATTGTATTGTATAACTTTGATATGTATAAGATGGATTATGATGCCTTGAGCATATATTATACTTGATTAGTGATGATTACACACTAAAGATTTGTATATGATTACTGAAATGTAAGCTTTGTTATATCATGATTAGATTGACATGCTTAATTGATGAAAAGATTATGTTTCTTTTGGTTAAAATTTGATTAGCTCAATCATCTTGTTAACTAATCACTTGATTATGATACATGTTTATGTTAAATCTTGGACTTTATGGAAAGTGATGTTACATTTAGGATGTGGTTCACAATTTTGAAATCCAATTCTCCTTCTTACAACATCTCTTTGATTATGAGAAACTCTTGTGTTATTTTTCTAAAATTACTCAATTAATCCTTTTAAGGAATCAACAACAACCTTATATTTGTATGTGGATCTACCTGAGAATGCCCACAGTTCATTTCTATTGGGATCCTCAATTCTTCCATGTCTCTTGATAGATTTTAGTAGTGTTTTTCTATTTCTCTTTAGTGATCTACTTGTTTTTCTAATTAAACAAGATTTTTATATTTCATTTCTTACTATAGTTGATGAAGAACATGTTGAGTAACATTACTATTTTAAAGTGTGTGGTTGAACCTATTGATTGTTATGCATTAAGTAGATTTTTTAAAGTAAAATTTTTACCATCGGTATTGGATGATGAGTAAAAGCAAGTTGGATCCACATATAGGGGAAGTGTTAGGAAAAACAAATCTTGACAGGAATGGGCACTTGAGCCTAGAATTAGAATGGGTACCCATTTTATTTTTTATTATTTTTTTGAACGGGTACCTGTTTTGTTTTTTTAGAAAGGGCACCTATTTTAAAACAGGTACCCATTCTAATACCTGATCCAGAAAACAATAAAAAACAAAATGGGTACCTATTCCTATAAGCACCAAAATCATGCACAACATCCACGAGGACCTCGATGATGACTCACAATCCTTGTCACGTACATGTAAGCATGAAATAACATCATCTTAGCAGCAATTCTTTTGGTAATGTGTGTTTTCTTTTCCCTTGTGTTGTTTCCCCTTTGTCATTTTCTCTCTCTTCGCTTTCGACACTTTTCGACACTTGTTGATTTGTGTTTCTTATGCTTGTGACTTTGTCCCTAAGCATTGTATTTGTCCATTTGTTGTGTTTTCACATTTCCTTAGTGTTTTTCATTCATTCCCACCCCTAGAGGCCTTCTAGAGGTCCTCTCAAGCCATCTCTTGCTTTTAGTTTTTAGTTTCACTCAATCAATCCAAATGTCCCCATATTATTTCCAGATCTCCCCTAGGAGATCCTACTTTTGCAAGTGGAGATTTGGATTTTGACCCCTAATTGACCTATTTCCGGAGGCAAATCCCCTTCTTTTCTCCTCCTCTTCCATCTCCCATCTTGTACTTTTACCCAGGTGTCCTCCTTTGAGGGTCACCCATGGGTCAGCCTCAGGTGACCTTGATTTGTGAAAGGGGTGACCCTACCATTTTTCCTAGCCATGAAATAACTCAAGTTTTTGGCCAAAAATAGCTCTGTTTTCACCCATTTTTCTTCTTGTTTGCATAGAATCTTGTGCCAAAGATAGAGTTAACTATTTCATGCACCCACACATGCATATTTAGCTCTTTTTCATATTTAGTTATCAACCCATGCATTCTTTTTCTTCACTTCTTCCTGAGTAATAAGTTATAATTGGTATATCACTCTAATTTTAGCCCAGTTCACTCTTGTGTCTTCTAAGTTAACTCTTCAATCAAATTGAGTTAACTCTTCTTCTTCTTCTTCACCACTCATCCCTTCTTCAAACCTATAAATACCCCCTCCCTCAAGCACAAAGTGAGGCAATTTCATTTGTGCACATAGTTCTTGTAGGTTATTGCTCTCCAAATCAAGCATCCATATGCTCACACAAGATGTTAGAGCCCTTTGCTTTTATTTGTTATCTCATCTAGCTTTTCTAAAATCTCATTTTATGTCGATACGCTGGTCACATCACAAGCCATGGTGCTTATCAAGCTCTCATTGAGCTCATATCAAAGCTTCAAAAGCTTATTTTGCTTCTCTTTTCTTATTGTTGCCAAGATGATCACCCCGCTGCTACAAGAGGATTAGAGGTTGCCATACAAGGATTTATGAGGGTAGTGGAGGTTCACGTGTCTCTTTTATTTTAGGTTCCTTTATGCTTTTTTTTATTTCATAGTAATTAGATAATCAAAACTTTGCTCTTGGGAATAGTAAATACATGTTGCTTTTTCCTTGATAAGCTAAGTAGATTTGCATTGTTAAAGTAGTTTCCCTTTCAAAAGTTCATAGATTAAAAGTAATTTCTATTTCCTAGATTAAATTGATCCACATATTCAGAAAACACCAAGAACATAGATTCAATTGCATTAGGTAGTCTCATACTAGTTTGCATTTATTTTCTAATTCCTAGAATAGAAAAAAACACTTTTATTTCCATAAACATAAAAAAGAAAAAAAATGTTTTGCACTCATATAGGCTTGCATGCATACAAAATAGAAAAGAACAAAAACATTAGCAACGTAAAAGGTTTACAAACCCTTGGTCCCAACACAAGGTCAAGTTTAGTCAACATTAGTCAAAACCCTTGGTTTCATCACAAGGTCAAACAAAGTCAAACCTTAGGTCAAGTTAATGTTAGCTTAAACCATCTCTCTTGTTTAGGCTCATGAATGTGCCCTAGAATTAGAGGTGAGTGGGTGAAGGCAATCCTTGATGAGATAAAGGAGATCCACCCTAGACATTGATAGCAAGACCAATTGGTAATTCAACAACAACAAGAAAGACTTAGAGAATTTCAAATACAAGCAATCATCCAACAACACAAATGAAAACATCAACTTGAGCAAAGCATCAATGAGAACAACAGTCAACCCACACAACATTGGAACATTAGAAAGCCCAATAGGAGAATGATGACTAGTGACCCTTTGGGTCATATAGTTATCTTTACAACAATGGTTACATAACACCACATTCAAACAAACACACAACAACAAAGGCCCCAGGACTGGCTGACCACTCTGCATGAAGTCCAACTCTCAAACGAGCTAGACCACCCTGTGTTTCACCTCCTCTCAACTAGCCACTTCCATGAGAGAGAGAGTGACATGGGGGTTCACCTTGTGGCAAGGAGAGAGGGTCCATATGTGTGCTAAAGCTGACTCAACTGCCCCAGGCCACTGAGTCGTGATTTTGAGTGTACATATTTTGGTGAACCCAATGTGAAATTAAAAATCCTACTAGGATGAGTAGTTTTTATTGAAACACGCTAGACAACTGAGAGGGGGGGGTGAATCAGTTGTCCTAAAAAATCACACTTATGTACTTAAACATTAATCACTTGTCTACAGTTATTATGATTAAACAATGAATGCATGAAATCAGAAACTTAAACACAGATGCAACATTAAACACAAGAGACACTAGATTTTTACATGGAAAACCCCAAGGTGGGGAAAAACCACGGAGAGGATTAGCTCTCAAAATATATTGCAATCTTTGAAAAATGATGTTTAGGCTTGGTCACTGCACAGGCCTAGAACATACTGGCTCACTACCATGAAGTATAGCTAGGTCTAGTAGGCTCACTGCCTCAACCCTAAACCTAGAAAGATTATAATGAGGGTTGTTAAACGCTACTAGCGGCTCATTGCCAAGATCAACATCTTCTTCATGTTTGAGATTAATACATTGAAGTACAATAGTTCCTCTTCTCTGCTCTACCTTTCCACCTCTTTCCTTATCTTCACATCTTTGTTGAAGGACATCTTTTCAACAACTCAATTATAAGTATTTATACACTTAATCAACCTTGGAATGATCATCAAGGTTGGCATTATAATCATCAACCATTGGAACAATCTCCAAGGTCGGCATTACAAACATTTACAAAATAGGTCTTGACCTAATAAAATTATGCTAAGGATTTGTAGTATGGATGTATGTGGATCATGCCACGCCTTAGCTAGGACTCAAACATGATCTTCCATGCCACAACACGCTTCCATGATCTTCAAGGGATCTCCGCAATCACTAGAATTAACCAAGTTGGCTAAGACTGGTTACATGCTACATTATCTGGGAATAATCTTCAAACATGATCTCAATTCCTTAATGCAGACCAATGTAAAGGTAGGAACATGATCAAGAGGTATCCACAAGCACGTTGAAATCACCAGGAGCAATCGCGCAAACTCAAACCACTTTATTCATGAGATTCTTCACACCAGAGCACATGAACTTCACTGTCTTCAACTTTCATAAAAGAAAGATAGCTTGCGGATCACCAAAACATGAAACATTGCAATTGTAGGCAATTATCATCATCCCAGACTTTCCTTTAGAACCGTAGAGAAAAACACTTTAATGTGGAGGAATGCAAAGCAAAATACTTTCTCTCAGGCATCAGTGAATAATCAGAAAAAGCAAGTTTTACTCTGGTGAATGTAACTCCCTCAAGTCTTCATGTTGGAGGCTCAAACTTAGGATTTAGCATCTTCAGCCAAGCTTCTAAATAACTTCTAATCCATAGACCAAGATCTTCAGTCAGCAAGAAATGCGGAGCAATCTTCTGGACTGTTCGTCAGTATGCAACTCACTATCTTCACTGTGATTCACTTGTTTACTTTCTGATTCTTCCGGAGGGCTAATTTTCTCAATATCTTCAACATATAAATCTTCTAAACAAATAAAAAAATAGGATACAGTTGACACTAATGACAACAAAGATATGTTGACATCAATGACAACACCGATTAGGCACATACTTGCAACAGTTTTGTGTTTCAACAATCGCTTAGATTCCACTTAAACATCATCATTTGGCATTTCAACTTCAAAGGTTTCAATCATTGTCACTTTCTTCTTTGTAACCATCTTCACCACTTTTTCTTTTGTCATCTCCGCCTTCGCTCATTCCATTTATTCTGTGGTGTCTATGGTACCCCCGAATATGATAGAACCTGACTTAAACTTAGGGATTATCCCCTCTAGGGAAGCATAAACTCCCTCTTTTGATATGTATGTGCCACTTGACCCAAATACACCAATCTCAAACTGCTATGACTATGAAGACTCTGACTATGAACAAGACCTAAGGGAACCTAGGCCTTCTCTATCTTTCAGCAATCCTGCATGGTAGCATAACCTTGCCATACCAAACACACCTCACAATGCGAAAAGAATACAAATGTGGTTAGAAATCCACCGCATGGATCAACCATCCACAAGCACCTCAAGTACTCATCTTGATGGTGAAGTAAGAAGGCTAGAACAAAATTTACAAGAAGCAAAAGACACTCAAGAAGCCCTGAGAGTTGCTCTACAAGAAGAGCAACGAGAAAATGCTATATGAGAAGAAACACATAATCATGACAACATTCGCAAGCAAAACCATAGAAATGAGGAAGTGCCTAGAGGTCCCACTCTTGCAGACCTAATTGCGACATGTTGGTATATAGATTTGTCACTTAAATCTATATCCTCTCACCCATACAAATAACAACATAACCAATAGTTGAGTCAATTGCAATTATATTCTGCAATGACTGTTTGCTTATTTTACAAGGCGCAGCTACCTTCTACTGATGTGCAATGAATGTAAATAATGTATGCTTTTAACCAGAAAGCAAGAAAGGTAGCAGAAAGAAAGAAAAGAGATAGGAAGAGAAATCAAATTGCAGACATAAGAATACAACTGGATTTCTCAAATGAAAGGGAAAATAAATGAATAGAAAGCATAAATTCTCTCAAAACATGTATAGCGAGAGAAAATACAAAAGATTGCAGCATATGAAAGTAATGACTGAATGTAGGAACAATCAATACACGTAGAGAAAACATGAACATAAGAGCACACTTCTCTATTAACATCTGAAAAATAGAATTTGGGCTCAAAGTCTCCAGTTTATCTTTGTACACAACTCTCTGGCTGTACAGGGTAGCAGAAAGATAAAAATTTCAAAATACTTTCTAATGAACTCTCCATGAGTTTTTAAAGACTTTCATTTTCTCCCCTTTGTAACCACTTCTTTAAAATAAGTCACAATAAAAAGAGAATCTTCTTTTCTCATCCTAGTTTCTTGAAAAGATTAACAAATAAAACTCACTTTTTCCATCTCCCCGTGGAGTAACTGCTTCTTGAAAAGCCCTTCTCCCTCTTTTTACAAATTTACTTTTTAATCTTAAAGTAAATTTTGAACTTTAGTGAGCCCGATGACATTTATAAAAAATATATCATTTCATTAGCACCGATTTTTCACTTTTTGTCCCCAGCAGAGATTCTTCTTCCATTTTCTGTCATGTCATAATTATTTGTGAAAGAAGATTCTTGCTTCCCTGGATTACATGGTGATACTTGATGATCTCAATTTAGTAATGAAATCTGCCAATACTAATTTTCGGCCATGTCCGACTTCCCAGCCACAATAGTTGTTATTATACCAGTAGTGGTAAAGGTTGATGCACCTTGAACCTCAAGTATGAGCTACTTCAAAATCTTTCCATTTGAAGATGAGCAACCTCATCAATTTTGTTAAGCTCAGCTAAATTCCTTTGTTGGTGAAGTTCTATCTCTCCCTTAATTTAAATCGGTCAAATCTATTCATCTTGACTCATGCGATATTTGGTCTTCTCCACATTCCCTTCTTCCTAGTGGTTTGAGAACAATATTGTATTGTTTATAACGAGATTTTGCACCCATCGTTTGAAATATATTTTGTATTTCTTTATTATTGTTGGCAGACACAAGTGCCCCATAAAGGCCTTGGGATGTAATTATTTTGGCATATTGTTCAACCTCATTGTTGCCATTTATTTCATCCTCCTAGTTTCTCGTCTAGATTGTAATAAAAGTTTAGACACAACCCTTTATAGTATACAACATCATCATTAATACGAGGTTGATCATTTGGATAAAGAATTTGTTGGTCATCATAAATAACACAAGTCTCACTGTCATCATGGGTGTGCTAAACATTCCCAAATCTTGGGGCTGCAATAATGAGCCATGGACAAAATAAGCTGAAGATTCTGTATTGCCACAAAGATTTATTACTGGCTTATATCAACCTTTGGAACTTGGACACAAGCGATCATCAATACTAGCGGCCTCCCCTATAGAGGAAAAAGTTCTTATATGAGACCAATCAAGCCCTTCCATACAATAGCAACTAATGAGACTACTTAGAGTAATCGTGTCACAAACACAACTCAATCGGGTCAGTCTTAAAAATTTCAGCAAGGCATTGTAAGAAGAAAACTTTCTATCAGGATGAAATATTTTAAATGGAGTTGATTTATAAATTCTATATCCAATTACCAAACTTGCGAAGTCTGGATGACCTCTCTAGATGTATCTTGCAAAGATGGATCTAGACTATATTACCAAACAAAATCTCTTGATGTGGATTTTTGAATTGAGGAACCAGATCTCCCATAGCATTCGCTTGAGATGATGAGAACCAATAAAATTTGTCTAATAGCAGATTTATAAGGTACAAGAATAATAGCATCTTTCCACAAAATGGGCACTTCCCAAATCAAGGCCATCAACATTACTGCCATGTCCTTCTAGATCTCCTGATGCTTCAATGTCGACAATGAGCAATGTATTCATACCACCTTCTAAATCAATGTCTCCTTTGCCTATTTTTCAAAAATGAATATTGTTGTAAGCATTGGAATCTAAAAAACTGTGTCTTGGAAATGAATGCTCAAGAGCATGTTTGAGAAATTTCTCGTGACTATCAGAATCATCAGTTTCATTTTTTTTGACAGATTTCCTTATAAAAAGATTTGAAATATCATGTTGGATTTACCAAACCCATCTACTTTATTATATAAAGATTGAAAGTGTTCACACAATGCTATTTGTATTCTATTTTAGTGGTGCCATTCTTTGTATCTGCCAATTACGTCGCCTAGGAACAATCCACAACAATCAATCTTTGAGGTATAAATGGCCTGTCAAACAATTCCATGTTTTGTATCTATGTCCACATTTGCATTCATGTTTTCTAGAAGATTTAAAAGATGCTAGCGTGAGAGAATAAGAAAACCCTAATTTCCCATATGACCAATATATTAAATGTTGCTTAAAGTCGGTGGATTGGGTGGTACTAGAAATCTCAAAATTGCCGATACAGAGGAGTCAACCAAAACAATGGTTTTATAACCCTAAAGATCTTTGACTAAGGAGAAATGTAAGGAATAAAACAAGTTCTAGAACCTTTAAAAATGCCAATTGCAAGGGAGTCGGGCATTTTTGAGGTTCTTGAACCTTTTAAATTGCCGATATGTGCAATTCTAAAACTTTTAATATCTCTGATAGAAGTGTGTGACTTTAATAAAGTCTTTTAAACTTTATATAATCAACAATGTCCAAATTTTCTAATTCTTTAATAAAGGGGATTTTGGTAAACATCATGACTTCATAACTTTTCATAGCACAGGTAAATGAATTTTATCTCCAACTATAATGTACCCATTTAATTTTCTAGCCTTGGGGAAATTAATAAAAGAAAATATTTTATACCCCATAATTTTTGAAACTTGCCCGACAAAAGAAAGAAGATAAATTTTATAATTTTTAACGGAAATGGTACTTTCATTTGAAAATCAATCACCTAAAGGAAAAGATCACATGAGGCCCTTTGTAAATCATATCTTTGCCACCATCCACAAAAACCCCAAATTTAATATTTTTCATAAGCTACCGAGCTTGAAATAGACATTCTTATATTTTCAACTTGCGAAAGAAACTCATTCTGAAGATATTTGCCAGCAATGAAAAGTTTAAAATTTTCGGTGATAAAAAATTTGGGTAACAACAAGCTCTAATTGGGGACTGCTTTTCGTTATGGAAAGCAGAGAACTCTAGATTCTTTGGCAAAGACAAGTGCCTATCCATTGGGCCAATAGAGTCACCTTTCAATGAATTCATGAAGAGGAACTGCAGAAGACTTGATCCAAACCAAAATTGAAACTAAAACACACACACAACAGAAATGGAAAGAAAACTAAAACTCCAATGTACCCCAACTAGGTACAACACACCCCAGATACTCAAAAATACTATGCAATGCCATTAATTGGTTCAAAAAACTAAATACCTTTGCGGAAAACAAAGATGTACCTGTGAAGCACCTGTAGACTCATAAGACATCTCATGGTCATAGACATAAATATGAGATTTATACAACAAAAGAACTTCCCGAGTGATATGTCAAAACCAAACAACCACTTTGCATCATAGACCTTTGAAATTTCCTCAACAGGTTCTTGCATATAGTCATTTCTACCTGCAGTAGACAAATTGATATCCCATGCCTGAAAATGACCAATTGAATCACTAGAAGACCAATCTTTAGCCATATGCATGTCAAGTGAAACTAAATGTGGATCAAATTTTGTAGAAACAAGCTAAAAATCTGCATTACAAACAATATCCTTATTGAACTTGAAATCACTCCCAACTGAAACCATTCCTTCTTTCCCTGTAGGAACTGAATCAAGTATTCTATCATCCACTTGATCATCCTCATCTATAAATTGTAGATCAGATAAAATGACTCCTTGTCCACATAGAAAGTCATTCTCAGATGATTCAAGACACCAGTTTGGAATATAAACAACACGGGGTTCAACAGATTTATCTATTTGATCATTTTTATAAATATTATGGCTACCTGTGACCTCATTTTCCAATCTTTGTTTAACAATTTTTTTATCCAAAATTTCAAAAGGAAATGTCTCAAAAACAAAATCATCTCTGACCTCTTTTTGCAATAGCACTTCTTTATTGTCTTGTTCAGGAAATTCAAAAACTTCATGTTGTAAATATGTGCCTAAGCGATGTTGTCATTGATGTCAACATATCCTTGTTGCCATTGGTGTCAACTATATCCTACCTCATTGTCTATTTAGAAGACTGGAATGTTGAGGATATTGATAAAATTAATGAAGATCATTGTATGCGGAGCATATGGCTGCATAGAGGATTGTCTGAAGTAGCTCCAGTTAAGATTTGAGAGGTCCATATGACGATTTGAAGAAGTTATAGCCATCTGAGTAGAATTGGGTTTTGTAGTGTTCAAAAAAGAAAGAGTGACAGGAAATTAGTCCAGATAGCTCTACAAATGAAACACTATGATCTACGGATCTAGAGACATGTTTGGGAAGTCAGTGTGTGTCATCAACTCAAGTGGTTCATGGTTTGGAGGTCCGCAAGCAATCTTTCTAGTATGACAGTCATGGCAGACAATGTTCTTGAGATTCTAGAAAAGATGCAAGTGATTCTGATGATTCAAAGGAGTGTGAATGTTTTTGTTGAATGTGCTTGTGGAGGTTTCTGAATCATGTGACTACTATGTTGGAGGTCCGCATTGAAGATTGAGCTCATTGTTGAATATTTCTTCCTTTGTGTTGCTATTTTTCCCAGTCTTGGCCGACTGGATGATTCAAGCATGTTGCAGATGATCTAAGAGCAATTCCATGGAGCGTGGCATGTTAATTGAGGAAGATTTGAGTCCCAGTTATGTTTCGCTGACAACTTAGTGATTCGCATTAAGTTCGATATTTGTAGTGCCGACCTTGATGTTCATTCCAAGGTTGATGAAGCATATAAATACTTGTTGATGAGTTGTAGAAAATCATCCTTGTGCGAAATAATCAAATTCGAAGAAAGGATCAGAGATAGAGCAGAGAAGAGGAGGAGAAAAAGACAAGAATAGTTAAGGATGAAGTGATAATGAAGAAGTATTTGGAAGAGGAGAAGAAGTTTGAGCATTCAATGAGACTGAACCAGGCATAAAGAAGATGCTATTTCTCAGTTATTTCCTTCTATATTAAACATAAATTTCTGTAGGTAGTGAGCCTCTCTTGAGCAGTGAGCTCTGGGCAGTGTCCCTGAAGGCAAGTGCCTTCCCATTTTTAAGTACTTTTAACAGGGTATGAATCTTGTGGGTTAACCCCCACTGTGGTTTTCCCTTAACTGGGTTTCCATGTTAAAAATCTTGGTGTCAATTGTGTTAATTTTGTTTTTGCTCATGTGTTATTATTTCATGCTTTAATGTTTACATCATTAATCTGTCTATAAGTTGTGAAAGAAGATTAAAAGGAAGAAAAGGTTAATTTTGTGGACAACTGATTCACCCCCCCTCTCAGTTGTCTGGCCTAATTCCAATAATTGGTATCAGAGCCAAGTTCCTCTGAAAGAAGCCTGACTGCTTGAGAAGATCTAGAATGTCGACTTACAAGAAGGACAATTCAAGATTTGATGGAACAAATTACACTCTGTGGAAGATGCACATGCAGTGTCATTTGCAATGTATGGGTGATGCCTACTGGTCAATAACTGAGATTCTAGAAAAAGGTCCTACAACTCTAGATGAAATCAAAGATGCTGAGAACAACATTTGAGCTAAAGAAGCCTTGTTGAGTGCCCTATTTGATACAGAAATGACAAATGTACTGGAATTGAAGATCACGTATGAAATCTAGGAGAAGTTAAAAACCCTGCATGAAGGTGATGAATATGTCAAATGTGCCAAGCTACAAATCCTGAAGGGTAGATATGAAAGCTTAAGGATGATTGAAGATGAAAATATTACCTCATACATGCTAAAAGTGAATGAACTTGTGAGTGGTATAAGGTGTACTGGTGGAGTATTGGATGAATCAAAGATTGTTGCCAAAGTGCTTAGATCCTTACCTCCGGCCTACAAGCATAAAGCTACTACCATTGAAGAAATCAAGACTGTGACAACTGTTACAAGGGATCAGTTGGTTGGTAAAATTTCAGCATTTGAAATGAGTGAGTTTGGTGATTCTCTTCCTAAGTCTGAATATGCATTTAAACCTAGTATTCATGGAAAACAAAGGTATGATCTGGGTGAAATCTCTTCAAGAAGATCAAATAGGTTTGACAAAACAAGGAAGGATCTTGAAGATGATGAAACTGAGTCTAATGAACTTGAAGCCCTTTTTGCCAAAAGATTGCCAAGAGGATCCGGTAAGTATGAAGGACAGTTTCCATTCAAATGTTTTGCTTGTAATAAGATTGGTCATTTTGCCTCAAGGTGTCCTGAGAGGGGTTCAAGGACAAACCCTAACAGACCTAGAGTTCAGAAGAAATGCTACTATGTCCTTGAAGCTACTGAAGAAGGAGTCACAGATGATGAGTCTGATCATGGAGATTCCATTGAAAATGATTGGGTGTTCATTGCTATCAAAGAAGAAGATCTGGTACCTACTAAGTCTACTAGCTATACAAATGTGGAAAGTGCCTTGGCTACTCAGGTTGTAGAAAAAGATGAATGGGTAATTGACAGTGGATGTTCTCATCATATGATTGGTGATAAAAGTAAGTTTGTAAGCTTTGAAAAATATGAAGGTGGAATTGTGAAATTTGGAGACAACTCAGCTGGTAGAATCCGTGGTAGAGGATCCATCTCTTTTGATGGTAAGAATAACCCTAATGATGTTCTGTATGTGGAAGGATTGAAGCATAATCTTCTTACTATTGGACAGTTGGTTGACAAGGGTTATGATCTCCAATTCGAAGATGGAAAATGCAAAATCTTGGAAAGCTCTGGAACTAAAATTGCATCTGGTACTCAGACTAGAGTTTACATCTTTCATTTGAGTAGTTCTGGAAAAAGTTGTTTGATTGCTCAGATTGATCAGAGTTGGTTATGGCATAGGAGAATGTGTCATGTAAATTTTGATAACATTGTCAAGATAATTTCTACTCAGGCTGTAAGAGATCTTCCAAAACTTGTGAAACCTATTAAGAGCATGTGTAGAGAATGTCAACTGGGTAAACAGAGAAAAATTTCATTCAAGAGCAAAGAACAATTTTCAAATGGATGGTTGGAACTTGTGCATACTGATCTATGTGGTCCTGCTAGAATTAGGAGTGTGCAAGGAGACATATATTTTATGCTGCTGATTGATGATTACTCTCGAATGATGTGGGTAACCTTCTTAAAAGAAAAATCAGAAGCTCTCGACAAGTTTAAGGTGTTCAAGGTTATGGTGGAAAATGAGATTGGTGAGAAAATAAAGTGTCTGAGATCCAATAGAGGTGGAGAATTTACCTCCAATGAGTTTGATACATTCTATGTAAAGCATGGAATAAAAAGATAGTTATTTGCTCCTAGGACTCCTCAGCAGAATGGAGTTGTGGAAAGAAAGAATTGGACCATTCAAGAAGCTACCAGGACCATGATGATGGAGGAAAATGTTCCTCAAGTCTATTGGAGAGAAGCTGTGAGTACTGTTGTCTACACTCTTAACCAAGTGCAGATCAAAGGAAATTATGGTAAGACCCCTTATGAACTATGGTTTGGTCATCCTCCTACTGTGAGATACTTCAGGGTTTTTGGTAGTAAGTGCTATATCAAAAGAGATGAGGATCTAGGCAAGTTTGAAGCAAGAAGTGATGAAGGGATTTTTTTGGGTTACTCTACCCAAAGTAAGGCATACCGGTGCTTTAACAAAAGATTGAAAAAGATTGTTGAAAGTGTAAATGTTAGAGTTGATGAGAGCAAAGAAGGACATTCCAGGTCTTGTAGATATGAATTAGATGATCAAGATGAAAGTCAAAGTCAAGGAAGACAAGTTCAAACCCAGACTCAGATTCAGATCAATCTGGAAAATCTAGTAACTCAAGAAGATAGGGCAGATGTTGAAGAACAAGCCCAAGAAACAAAAGTTCAAATAAACCCCAAAACTCCTAGGTATGTAAGATTGAATCATCCTGAAGATTTGATTATAGAAGATAGATATAAAGGTGTTCAAACTAGGAGAAGAATTACTAAAGACCAAGAGGAGATCTATTTGATTTCAAAGATTGAACCAAATTCAGTAAGCAAAGCTTACAATAATGAAAATTGGGTAAAAGCCATGGAAGAAGAATTAATGAAAATTGAAAAGAATCACACTTGGGATCTTGTTCCTAGACCTGAAGACAAAAATGTGATTGGAACTAAATGGGTTTTCAGGAATAAACTAAATGAAGATGGTGAAGTTGTAAGAAACAAAGAAAGACTGGTATGCAAAGGATATTCTCAAGTGGATGGAATTGATTTTGAAGAAATTTTTTCTCTGGTGGCAAGAATAGAGGTAGTCAGATTATTTCTTGCATTTGTTGCTTATAAAGATTTCAAGGTTTATCAGATGGATGTCAAGTCAGCATTCCTAAACACAGAATTGGAAGAAGTCTACATTGAGCAACCGAAAGGATTTCAGTTGTCTAATCAGAGAGATATGGTCTACAGGTTGAGGAAAGCATTGTATGGACTCAAACAAGCCCCAAGAGCCTGGTATGCAAGATTAGATAAGTATATGCTAAAGCTAGGATATAGCAAAGGCACTGCTAATAGTAATCTTTACTTCAAGATTTTTTCATGAGCACATTCTGATTGTTGAGGTATTTGTTGATGATATCATTTTTGGTGGAAATGAGAATATGTGCAAAACCTTTGCTGATCAGATGCAGAGTGAATTTGAGATGTCCATGTTTGGTGAAATGAATTTTTTCTTAGGTCTGCAAATCATTCAGTCAGATAAAGGTATCTTCATATCTCAATCTAAGTATGTGAGAGAACTATTGAAAAAGTTTGGAATGGAAGATTCAAAGCCAATGGGTACACTCATGGTAACCAGATGTAATCTTAGTAAAGATGATGACTCCCCTAAGGCAAATCAAAAAATGTATAGATCAATGATTGGAGGATTGCTCTATCTGACTCAGACTAGACCTGATATCATGAATGCAGTTTGACTTGTTGCTAGATTTCAAGCTGATCCTAGAGAATCCCATGTTGTAGCAGTCAACAGAATTTTTAGATATCTCAAAGGGACATTTGATTATGGAGCTTATGGTATCCAAAGGATAATGAATTCACTCTTCATGCATATACAAATGCTGATTGGGCAGGAGATGTGGATGATAGAAAAAGTACTAGTGGTGGTGCATTCTTCTTAGGAAGTAGATTGGTTTCTTGGCTAAACAAAAAGCAGGAGGCAATATCCCTATCTACAACATAGGCAGAGTATATAGCAGCAGCAAACAATTGTACTCAAGTTTTGTGGATGAAGCAAATGTTGAAGGACATCAAAATTATGTTTGAGGAGCTTGTCACAATATTCTGTGATAATTCAAGTGCAATAATCATCTCAAAGAATCTGGTGTTGGATTCAAAGACAAAGCACATATCAATCAAGTTTCACTTTTTGAGAGAGAAGGTTAATGAAAATGAAGTCAGATTGGAGTTTGTTTCTTCAAAGAATCAGATTGTGGATATCTTCACTAAGCCTCTTCTGAAGGATACTTTTGAGTATCTCAAAGAGAAGTTAGGGGTTATTACCCCTCCTGATCAGAACTAAGATGCACTAAGGTGCATCGGTCTGGTGGAATTCACAGTCATATCTTGTGATCCAGATTGATGATAAGGAGATACTACTCAAGGGGAGTAGTCAGTATGCAATTTTTGGGATCAGTCTGAAACAAAAAGGGGGAGAAAAGATTACAAATATGTGACCTTTTCCATTGATGTCAAAGGGGGAGAGAAGTCACGTGAAAAACTAGTTGCTAATGAAAGGAGGAGTAGTGAAGAAAGTGATTGCAAAAGTGATAAGAGAAAGGGGGAGAAGTTCTTGTCTTGATGCTTGAATTAGTTTTTCACATCATATGTTTCCATCAATGACAAAGGGGGAGATTGTTACAAATATGTGCCTAAGTGATGTTGCCATTGATTTCAACATATCCTTGTTGCCATTGGTGTCAACTATATCCTACCTTGTTGTCTATTTAGAAGACTAGAATGTTGAGGATATTGAGAAAATTAATGAAGATCATTGTATGCAAACCATATGTCTGCATAGAGGATTGTTTGAAGTAGCTCTAGTTAAGATTTGAGAGGTCTGTATGAAGATTTGAAGAAGTTATAGCCATTTGAGTAGAATCAAGTTTTTACAGTGTTTAGAAAAGACATGTTTGGGAAGTCAGTGCGTGTCATCAACTCAAGTGGTTTGTGGTTTGGATGTCCGCAAGAAATCTTTCTAGTATGATAGTCATGGCAGACAGTGTTCTTGAGATTCTGAAAGAAGATGCAAGTGATTCTGATGATTCAAAGGAGTGCGGATGTTTTTGTTGAATGTGCTTGTGGAGGTTTTTGAATCGTGTGACTACTGTGTTGGAGGTCTGCATTGAAGATTGAGCTCATTGTTGAAGATTTCTTCCTTTGTGTTGCTATTTTTCCCAGTCTTGGCCGACCGGATGATACAAGCGTGTTGCAGATGATCTAAGAGCAATTCCATGGAGCGTGGTGTGTTGATTGAGGAAGATTTGAGTCCCAGTTATGTTTGATCGACAACTTAGTGATTCACATTAAGTCAAATGTATGTAGTGCCGACCTTGATGTTCATTCCAAGGTTGATGAAGCATATAAATACTTGTTGATGAGTTGTGGAAAATCATCCTTGTGTGAAATAATCAAATTCAAAGAAAGGATCAGAGACAGAGTAGAGAAGAGGAGGAGTAGAAAGACAAGAACAGTTAAGGATGAAGTGATAGTGAAGAAGTATTTTGAAGAGGACCAGAAGTTTGAGCATTCAATGAGACTGAAGCAGGCATAAAGAAGATGCTATTTCTCAGTTATTTCCTTATGTATTAAACATAAATTTCTGTAGGCAGTGAGCCTCTCTTGAGCAGTGAGCTCTGGGAAGTACACCCGAAGGCAAGTGCCTTCCCATTTTTAAGTACTTTTAATAGGGTACAAATCTTGTTGGTTAACCCCACCGTGGTTTTCCCTTAACCAGGTTTCCACATTAAAAATCTTGGTGTCAAGTGTGTTAATTTTGTTTTTGCTCATGTGTTATTGTTTCATGCTTTAATGTTTACATCATTAATCTGTCTGTAATTTGTGAAAGAAGATTAAAAGGAAGAAAAGGTTAATTTTGTGGACAACTGATTCACCCTCCCCTCTCAGTTGTCTAGCCTAATTCCAACACTTCATACTTAGGATGCCTGTAACTTGGAGAAAATATATTTGATGCCTCATCTTTATGTTATGCAGCTTCAAATTGTTCTTTATTGTTGGTAAAAGTGAATGCTTCCATTTCTATGGTAGACAAGGATGCTAGAACAACATCATTTGCATTCCCCTTTTTACAATTTACATCATGGAAAGATTGTCCGTCTTCTTCATCGCTTCAGGAACTTTTAGATTCATTATTATCTTCCTCATAATGCAAACTATAAGCTTCAACTCTTTGTTTGGCATGTGGCTTGATTCCTACGTCATTTATTCTACTTCTAGAAAAATGTTTTTGATCCAAGACAATGAGATTAAAGCATTTAATTGAAGGAGGCTACACATTTTGGAAACCTATAGGCTGAAGACTTTGTTTTTACATGATAGATTTCCTCATGGGTTCACTTGTAATGTGTTGCACAATTTTATTTGTTTCTCAAAGACCACATAAAATCAAATCATGTTCAATTTTTACATCCTCTTGTTGTGCAACTTCAATATCATTTACTTTACTCCATTTTAAAAAAAATGAACATTTGGATGTACTGAGGAAATAAAAATGCAAAGCTGAATTTGCTCGGTTGAATGAAGGAAGGAATCTTTTTGAGTAGCCTATTGTACCGATCCAAAATATCTCTGATGGGCTCATCTTCTTTCTTCTGGATCTAGAAAAATTAATACAATAATGCACCTTCATCCACTACAGATTTATATCTCCCAAGAAACTTAATTTTCAATGTATCCTTGTTGGTTATGCATCCATTTTCCAAATTTTGAAACCAACTTGGAGTAGACCGACAAAGAGATTCAATGAATAACCGAACAAAAAATATTTTCTTCACTTACCCCCAAAATACCACATGCAATGGTGAATGTTAGGATATGATATTTTACATCTTGAGTATTGTCTCCATTGAACTTCATAAAGTACTTTCTTGATCCTTTAGGTAGAGGTGAATATTGAGGAAAAGAGAGAGGTCCAAAGTGATTTCCCCATGGTTGAGGAGAAATCAATGCCATAACCCAAATTTGAAAAATCAATCAAACATGAGTCTTTATTAGAATAAATGCTTCTGAGTAATTTTCCACTTTGCAGAGTCGCCAACCTCCATCCTCAGGGAGGTACCTTTAAATTTCTAGGGAAATAAGAGCACTAAAACTTCACTTTTGAATCCCTAGTAGAGTCGCCAAAAATTTGTTGGTATACAGATTTTTCACTTAGCTCTATATCCTCTCTCCCATACAAATGACAATAGAACCAATAGTTGAGTCAATTACAATTTTATTTTGCAATGCCTCTGTTCTTATTTTACAAGGTGCAACTACCTTCTAATTGTAAGGAAATCAGAGGTGCGGAATACAACTTCCCTAATGTTAATTCAAAGGGGATAATGCAGATAGGTAACTTGCAATTTTAAACACCACAGATGAATACACCAGATAAACAAAATGCACATTCAAGACGACACAGAATGACACCAGTTTTACGTGGGAAAACCTTTTTGGGTAAAAAACCCACCACCACAATAGAAGCTATCTTTATTACAGTAATCTAACAAATTACAATAAAGATACCCAGCTCTTTTGTTCCGGTATCAATTCTATAACAATTATACAAAACCGTTTATTGCATTTGCACATCTACAGAATAAACTATATAATTCAAAATAGTTTCATCATCTTCAACAATGCCAGTAGATTAGATTATATTATCAGTCTCCAAGAGCAAAATACCCTTACACCACTTTTTCCCTAACTAATCATTTCAACTGATCCATCGTTGCTGCCTTCCAACTGTCGCAACTGTTCATATTCTCATGAGATCAATAATCCCACATGCACCCAGTCACGTATACTATTTTGGTTTATAACCACAAATGATCAATAAGACTATCGTCGGCAATTTTGTTGCCGACGATGACAGTCAAAGACTCATCGAGATAACCTTCATCATCGGTGAACTGTTCAACACTCACTCCAATGGATCCTTGTCCCATTGACACCAATGCTATGCCAACCCTTTATCAGAGTGATTGGTAGCTTCGGAGAGACATCTCAATGCTGGGCAGATAATAGTTCTTATGCCGATGATTCATTGATCCCAACGCATACTTCCATTAGGGTAACTCAATACTATTGGAACAACCACCATGAGTTTACCCGACGCCCAACCTTATGCCGATGGACATCGGTAAGATCCTCATCGATCGGAGAAGAAACTTAAGACCACGCTGATATAGTAAGTCTACCTGATAGCCTTGTCCCTTCATAGATGTGAACAAAACTATCGATGTAACATTCACTAGTTCTACCGAAACTCTAGTGTGGCCGAGGACCAATGGAAGAAGGAGGTTCCAAGCAATAACTTGAGACACTAGGTCTCTTCAATCTCCCACTTGTCGAAGAGATTATTGCTACCTCTTAATCCTCAAAAGGATTACTGAGAATTATGGGCCCGAAGACCCATTTCATTTGAACACCATTTGAACTTGGCTGTGCTTACTGGTTTAGTTAAGGTGTCAATGACATTTTCCAAAGTGTCAACTTTTTCTAGCTTCACTTTCCTGTCTTCCACCATATCACAAACAAAGTGATATTAGACATCAATATGTTTTGTCCTAGCATGAAATGTAGGATTTTTCACCAAACAGATAGCACTTTGATTGTCACAATGAATTTGTATTTGCCCTATGTTAAAACCAACATCAGAACATAACCTCTTCAACCAAACAACTTCTTGGCATGCACGAGTAGCTGCCATGTACTCTACCTCTGTTGTGGACAAAGCGACTACAACCTATCGCTTGCTCATCCAACTAATAGCACCACCATTTAATGTGAATACATATCCACTGGTAGATCTTCTACTGTTAATGTCCCCTACCCAATCAAAATCAACATATCCCTGAATGCTGATAGATCTCTTAGATCTATCTAAGTTTCCATGATAGCAAATAGCATAGTCAGAAGTTCCCTTCAAATACCTCATAACTCTTTTCACAGCATCCCAATGTGACCTGCCTAGATTTGCTATAAACCAGCTCAAAACTCCCACTGCTTGGGCAATGTCTAGCCTGGTACAAACCATTGCATACATCAAACTGCCAACATCACTTGTAAAAGGCATGTTTTTCATATCGTCAACTTCATTCAAAGATTCTGGAAAATCTTCAACAGATAGTTTTGTTCCCTACAAAACTGGAACAACTAATTGTTTAGAATCAGACATATTAAACTTATCAAGAACATTTGTAACATACTTGCTCTAGCTGAGCCAAAGCTTTCTCTTAGATCTGTCCCTTTTGATTTCCATTCCCAGAATGTACTTTGCTGCCCCAAGATTCTTCATTTCAAATTTCAAGGACAACTGAGATTTTAATTCTGAGATCATCCCCTTACCATTGCCAATGAACAACATGTCATCCACATACAGTGCAATTATAAGAATCCGATCACCTTCAGTTTTATAATAGACACAATGATTAGATTTAGATCCCACATACCCCAAGGATAAAACATACGTATCAAATTTTTGATACTACATTCTGGGAGATTGCTTCAAACCATAAAGAGACTTCTTAAGTTTACATACCAGATGTTCTTTACCTTTTACCACAAAATGCTCTGGCTGGGACATATAAATTTCTTCTTCAAGGTCCCCATGAAGAAATGCTGTTGTCACATCCATCTACTCAATTTCAAAATCATATGCTGCTGCAAGTGACAACAGAAATCTAATGGATGTCAGCTTAGCTACAAGAGAAAAGATTTCTCCATAATCTATACCATCCTTTTGGGAATACCCCTTAGCAACTAGTCTTGCCTTGTACTTTTCAATACTACCATCTGGACCATATTTCTTCTTAAATACCCACTTACAGCCTACAGGTTTTCTTCCTTCAGGCAAGGGCACCAAATCCCAGGTTCCATTCTTCTCCAATGATGTCATTTCACTATCCATGGATTCCAACCAAGAATCTAAATCAGGTAAACTAATAGCTTCTTTCACAGTCCTAGGCTCATCAGCATTAGTAAGTAAAGCATAGGCACAACTTGAATCAAGTACTAAAAATCCATACCTATCTGGTTGTCTTCTTTCACGTGTAGACCTCCTCACAGGCTAAGGTGTAGGTTCAGGTTCTTGCTCTGGATCTGAATCTTCAAAGCTACTTGAAATCACATCTGAACCATCTACACTTGGTGCTTGTTGTTCCTCTTTTACAGGGGTCAGAGGATTAGTAACAACACTCTTTTCTTTCTTCTTTTCTGTCTTCTCCGACTGAGGATCAATAACCAAAGTTTTCAGATCTCTGAAAATTACATTCCTACTGTAAATTACTTTTTTAGTTTTAGGATTCCAAAGCTTGTATCCTTTAACACCGACTCCATAGCCAATAAAGATACATTTGACTGCCTTGTAATCCAACTTAGACCTTTTTACCTCTGGAATATGAGCATATGCCTCATAGCCAAAGACACGAAGATGTCTTAGAGAGGGCTTCTTTCTAGACCACGCTTCCATAGGTGTCTTATCAACCAATGCCGAAGTAGGAGAACGATTCAGCGAGTAACAAGCTGTAGCAACTGCCTCAACCTAGAACCTTTGTTCAAGACCAACATAACTCAACATACATCTTGCTTTCTCCATCAGTGATCGATTCAACCTTTCAGCAACTCCATTTTGCTGTGGAGTATAAGGTGTAGTTTTGTGCCATTTTATACCATGATCTACACAATACTTATCAAAATCTGCATTGCAATATTCACCACCATTATCTGTTCTCAAGCATTTTATTTTTCTACCAGTCTGATTTTCCACAAGTGTTTTAAATTCTTTAAACTGACTAAACACTTCTGATTTATTTTTCAAAAAATAAATAAATGCCCTCCTTGAATAATCATCAATGAATGATACATAGTATCTTGATTTAGATAGAGACAGAACATCAATTGGACCAAAAACATCAGAATGTACATAGTCCAGAATACCCGAAGATTTATGAGAACTTGAGTAAAAAGAAACACGGTTCTGTTTTCCATATATACAATGTTCGCAGAGATCAAACTCCAGATTACAATCAATTAGTCCATCTACCAGGGTTTTGTTTTTCAAGGTTTTTAAACCTTTTTCACCTATGTGACCAAGCCTATGATGCCAGAGCATTATTTTCTCTACAGGAAGTTTAACTTCCATAGAGTTTGCATCATGTGTTACAATAGTAGCTTTTTCAAGTTTTACAGAGACACTATTGCAACACACTGGTTTAGCATCTAACCTATATAGAGTACCAATGCATTCACCCTTTGCCAGTACAATAGAACCTCTAGTCATCTTACAACCACCATTCACAAAAGTAACTTGCACTCCAACATCATTAAGCTTACTAACAGAAAGTAAATTTCGAGCCAGACCTGGTATGTGTAAAACTCCATTCATTCCCTTTATTCTACCATCTGGGAACTGGATTTTGACTTGTCCTCGGTGAACAATTTCCAGTGTTGAATCACTTGCCAGGAACACCTTTCCACCAGCATATGGTTCATACTTTGTGAACCACTCTCTATGAGATGTCATATGAAAAGATGCTCCTGAATCCACCAGCCACACATCTTCAGATGCAGGCATTGCCAAGGCAGCAATGAAGGCATCAACATCACTCTGAGAAGAATCATTGTCAGAAGAGTTCTTCTTCTTCTTCTTTTTCTCCTCTTTGCAGTCTTTTCTGATGTGTCCTTTCTGCCCACAATTCCTGCACTTCACCTTGGACTTTGTGCCAAGAAATTTTGACCTCCCCTCTGATTTGGACTTAGACTTCTTGTCCTTCTTCTTGCCTCTTTCCTTTGATCTACCTCAAACATACATGGCCTCTTTGGCTAACTCAGAAGATTTCCTCCGCATCTCTTCAGATAACAATGAGGTAACAACCACTTCAGTTGTAAACATGGTTGTTGTACTTCCAATAGTCATCACAAGTTGATCCCATGAGTCAGGTAAGGAACACAATAGAAGCATACAGTGGTCTTCCTCTTCTATTTTTACACCTACAGATGTCAACTGTGCAACAATCATATTAAATGTGTTCAGATGGTCTGCTATAGATGCACCTTCATCCATCTTTAGAGAATACAACTTCTTTCTGAGGAACAATTTATTCACCAAGGACTTGCCCTGGTAAATATCTCCCAACTTCTTCCACAAATCTTTGGCTGACTTCTCTTCATGGACATTCAATAGAATAGAATCCGCAAGAATTAATCTTATCAGTCCTCTGGCTTTTCTGTCAGCTAGGTCCCAATCTTCTTGTTTCATGCTTGCCGGTTTAACCCTAGACACAACAACCCAAAGATCTCTGTCGACTAGCAAATCTTCAGCCTTAATCTTCCACAACTCAAAGTTTGTGCCATTAAACTTTTCAATGTCTATTTTTCTTGATGTACTTGCCATCTTATTTAACAGAATAGATCTCTACAGAACTCCCACTCACTGAACTAACACAAAAAACCCAACCTACCAACAAGGATAACACAACTGGCCAGGCTCTGATACCACTTGTAAGGAAAGAAGAGGTGCAGAATACAGCTTCCCTAATGCTAATTCAAAGGGGATAATGTAGACAGGTAACTTGCAATTTTAAACACCATAGACGAATACACCAGATAAACAAAATGCACATTCAAGACAACACAGAATGACACCAGTTTTATGTGGGAAAACCCTTTCGGGTAAAAAACCCACCACCACAATAGAAGCTATCTTTATTACAGCAATCTAACAAATTACAATAAAGATACCCAGCTCTTTTGTTTCTGTATCAATTCTATAACAATTATACAAAACCGTTTATTGCATCTGCACGTCTATAGAATAAACTATATAATTTGAAATAGTTTCATCATCTTCAATGATGCCAGTAGATTAGATTATATTATCAGTCTCCAAGAGCAAAATACTGTTACACCACTTTTGCCCTAACTAATCGTTTCAACTGATCCATCGTCGCCACCTTCCAACCGTCGCAACTATTCATATTCTCATGAGATCAATAATCCCACATGCACCCAGTCACATATACTATTCTGGTTTATAACCACAAACGATCAATAAGACTATCGTTGGCAATTTTGTTGCCGATGATGATAGTTAAAGACTCATCGGGATAACCTTCATCATCGGTGAACTGTTCAACTCTCACTCTGACGGATCCTTGTCCCATCGACGCCAACGCTATGCCAACCCTTCATCGGAGTGACTGGTAGCTTCGGAGAGACATCTCAATGCTGGGTCGATAATAGTTCTTATGTCGATGATTCATTGATCCCAATGCATACTTCCATCGGGGTAACTCAATACTATCAGAACGACCACCATGAGTTTACTCAACGCCCAACCTTATGCCGATGGACATCGATAAGACCCTCATCGATCGAAGAAGAAACTTAAGACCGCGCTGATATAGTAAGTTTGCCTGATAGCCTTGTCCCTTCATAGATGTGAACAAAACTATCGATGTAACATTCACTAGTTTTACCGAAACTCTAGTGTGGCCGACGACCAATGAAAGAAAGAGGTTCCAAGCAATAACTTGAGATACTAGGTCTCTTCACTAATGATATACAATGAATGTAAATAATGTATGTTTTTAACCAGAAAGCAGGAAAGAAGAAAGAAAGAAAATAGATAGGAAGAGAAATCAAATTGCAGACATAAGAATACAATTGGATTTCTCAAAGGAAAGGGAAAAGAAATGAATAAAAAGCATAAAGTCTCTCAAAACCTGTATAGCAAGAGCAAATACAAAAGATTGTAGCATATGAAAGTAATGATTAAACGTAGGAACAATCAATACATGTAGAGAAAACATGAACATAAGAGCACACTTCTCTATTAACATCTGAAAAACAGAAATTGGGCTCAAAGTCTCTGGTTTATCTTTGTACACAACTCTCTAGCTGTACAAGGCACTAGAAAGATAAAATTTCTGGAATCCTTTCTAATGAATTCTTCATGAGTTTTTAAAGACTTTCCTTTTCTCCCCTTTGTAACCACTTCTTTAAAATAAGTTACAATAAAAAGAGAATCTTCTTTTCTAGTCACAGTTTCTTGAAAAGATTAACAAATAAAACTCACTTTTTCCATCTCCCCATGGAGTAACTGCTTCTTGAAAATCCCTCCTCCCTCTTTTTACAAATTTACTTTTTAATCTTAAAGTAAATTTTGAACATTAGTGAGCCTGATGACATTTATCAAAAACATATCATTTCTTTAGCACCGATTTTTCACTTTCTATCCCCAACAGAGATTCTTCTTCCATTTTCAGTCATGTCATAATTATCTGTGAAAGAAGATTCCTTCTTCCCTGGATTACATGGTGATACTTGATGATCTCAATTTACTAATGAAATCTACCAATACTAATATCTAGCCATGTCTGACTTTCCAGCCCCAATAGTTGTTATTATACTAGTAGTGGTAAAGGTTGATGTGCCTTGAACCTCAAATGTCAACTGCTTTGAAATATTTCCATTTGAAGATGAGCAACCTCATAAATTTCGTTAAGCTCAGCTAAATTTCTTTGCTAGTGAAGTTCTATCTCTCCATTAATTAAAACCAATCAAAGCTATTCATCTTGACTCGTGTGATATTTGGTCTTCTCTAACATTCTCTTCTTCTTAGTGGTTTGAGAACAATATTGCATTGTTTATAATGAGATTTTGCACCCATCGTTTGAAATATATTTTGTATTTCTTTATTATTATTGGCAGATACAAGTGCCCCATAAAGGCCTCGGGATGTATTTATTTTAGCATTTGTTACCTTTTCATTCACCCTTATTCAATTTTTTGTGATCCTTCCCTAAGTAAAAAGTTGACCTTCCATCTTCCCTTATTGGTCATATGTTTATTTCTAAGTCAGCTCTTTGTTTTCAAAATTTATTAGCCTGTCGTCTTATGTGTGAAATTACATTAGAATTGAACCTTTGAACTTGAACCCTTTTCAAGAGTTCAAGAGTTCAACGGTTCAATGGTTCAATATTCAATGCTTCTTGAGAAGTCATTTACCCTTGGTCCCCTTGTGTAACTTAATTTGTATCTTTGAACCTCTCAATGTTCAAAGGTTCAATGTTCCATGACTTAAGTCCCACTTTTGCTGAAGTCTTCTTTAAGTTAAAAATTTGTGGGAGATTTTAAAAATAAGAAAATCATTTAGAGGGAAATATATCCGAAACATTTTATGAAATGGAAAGTTTTAACTTTTGAAAGGTTATGGGTAATGATTACACATTAAGGTCGTGTGCGAGAACTACTTACAATTATTGCATCTATCAGAATTTGTGTCTTATCAAGCAAGTTCAACACAAGTTAATTGATCCAATAATTATTTGACCTAATTTCATGCCTTTTATCAAGAAAGGACAGGCCAATTTTAACAATAAAACAGACAGGGTAATACAAAGGGAGTACAGCGCTGGAGGTAAAAAGATTTTTCTTGCCCAATTTGACAAGGATTTCAGATCTGTTGAAGGTGAGTTCAACTTTTCTTATAGCTGATCCCATTTCTTTGTTGAAAAAAAGAATCATTTTGAGTTTCTGGTATTGTTAAAGAAGTTCAAAGCTTTTTCATTCTATTTATCCAATCTATAGCCATGAAAGTTGCCTATCTTGGTTTTGAGCATGGTTCTAGCCTTGTCTATTCTCTTCCTGAATATGGAGATACCTTTTTAGCTCAGTACGATTTAGAGGACTTTAAGGAAAGGGTTAAGAATCCTGCATCTGCCCCTATGATGGAAAGAATAGTGGAAAGTGGTTTAGTCAAAGCTGCAGCCTTTCCTATGGTGGTATAATGCCCTGAGTTATTTCTCGAATGTATGAGCAAATATGATCCCCAAAACAGATGTATTAGAACTTCTGATGGTAATGTGTTATTACCTGTTAATAGACAAACCCTAATGGCTGTAATGAAAATTTTGCCTAAGGAGCCATACTTTGATCTTAATATTACTTCCTCTTACAACTATTTTTCATTGAAAAAGGCAAATTACAAGAGTGTAATTGCAAGAAATTGGCTATTGAAATTTCAAAAGGGAGGTTCGAGACTGCCCAGAGTACTATCAAGAGAACATATGATACCTGAAATTAAAGATATCATGGTATTGTTACATAGGTTAAAGGGTAGTTCTCAAGCATTCTATTGGGAAGATTGGATGTATTTCTTCATTCAAGTGATCCTTTAAGGAGAACAGTATTTGGATTGGGTAGAAATAATAGCTGAATGTTTACATCAGAGTTTGAGTAATTATCTGGGAAATAAAGACTTTTATATGTCCTCATATCTCTTTTACTACCTAGCATCCACAAGGGAATGGAGAGGATTACCTCATGCATCCTTAGTTGAAGATAGCAAAATTTATGATTATTACTCATATTTACAGATGCAAAACAGTTATGAAAATTATGGAAGAGTTAATGATGTTTTCACCGGTAGGATGGCTTATGAATTGGCAGGAAATATTAATAAAAGGATGTCTGATGAAGCCATGCAACTAATCAGCATTTATGGCAGCTTCTTCATTCAATTTCCCAGATTTACTTATATCAGAGTTGGTGGTTTTGATGGTGAGCCTGTGAAACTACCCAGATATGTTTTTGACTACTTTGTATTGATTGAAGTTTGCAGGTAGTTAGCTCATGTAGATAAGAAATTTCCAATGAAGAGAGAGTCTGGTATATCTTTTCCCATTGAACTTGGTCACTATTCATGTCAATCAGTTTCTGATGCTTTAAATCTAGAGGTGGACCTGAAGAAGTTCAATTTTTAGTATTATAATGCCAGACCCAAGTTCGATAGCAAAGGTTTTGCTAGAGACAATTTGGATTTTGGAGAAGGGTTTTCACATATTCCCCAAATAGAGGACTATTGGGAGGATTACCCAGATGAATTTGAAGTTAGGAAAAGGCTTTGGTGTAGATTCTCCTTAGGGCAAATAATTACCCTTAATCTGAATATGAATATCACAGGAATAATATATGATGAGGAATAGGTAATTGATTCTCATTTTGAACAAATAAAATAGTTGCCTATTCTAGAAGTGGATTGGAATAGAGATGAAGAGGATCAGATCAAAGTTAAAACCCTCCCTGTAATAAGGAGAACTGAAAAATGGTTAAGGGAATAGAGACTGAAAGAGGTTCAAAATGAAGACTCCTAGTGGTGTGCACCAATTGATGAATCACCATCTCCTATAAGCTCTTCTAATCAGCTGATTAATATCTGTGATGCAGGTACTCCCAAATCAAAAATTGAAAAAGGTTCTGTCATCAAAAAGTCCAAGAAAACCCTTGCAACTATTCTGCCTTCTCGTACCACCAGATCAAGAGCTAAAAGTAGAAAGAAGAAGGAAATTCTAGAAAGAATAGTTGTGGACTTAAATAGTGAAGAAGATTCAGATGAAGAACTGAGTGATAAAGGGTTTGGTTCACCAATGGTAGAAGAGATCAGTATGAACCAACAAGCAGAGGTTGCTTCAAATTCTGCCAATCTGATGATAATATCAAATGCGCCTTTTGAACAACTGAGTCCTGATAAAGAAGTTCTAGTTCCTGCACCTAAATGGTTAGAAAATTCAATTAGTGATAAAAGGAAAATAGTTCTGTTTTCATTACCATTGGAAGACATTGTCAGCAAGTGTCTAGGAAAGGCTCTTAAATCCAAGAAGTTGAAAACCACTTCCAAGGTGGACATTGACCCTAACACAAGGAATTGGAGTGCAGAGATAGCCTGACCAATAGCTGATGAAGAAGTTCAGGACCCCACATTCAGGATTTCACAATAAAAAGAATAGATCTTGGAACTGCATCACATGCTATGGACGTACACCATCTCTAAGCATCTACCAAAAGGATAGTTAGTCGTACCTAGAAGGATGAAAAAGATAAGAGGGAACTGAACCAAGCTTTACGATCTATGGCAGAGTATATTGATGCCATTCATAACCTAGATCCATAACCTGTTTCTCAACTACCTCTGTCTTTTTACCCAAAATCTCTAGTCAATCAGAAAATGCTCGATCAAATACATAGAAACAAAATGGTGACCAAAGTGTTTGATGATTGGCTGGATGGTATCATCCAAAAGGGCACAGAATATATTAATGAATTGAAAAGTATATATGATGAAACCATGGCTACTATCAAAGATTTGAAAACACAGAATACTTCATGGGTAAAAGATGAAGGGAAATGGATGAATGTGATAAATCACATTGGTGAAGTTCAGAAGTATGGGGTGACAAAGTTTTTATCAGAAAGGAATATAACAAGTCTGAATGATAATACATTGTATGTAAGCAAGAGAAACATCGAATGGAGAAATTCAGTATCTAGACAAGGACAAATTGAATTTACAAAAATGATTAAAGAGATAACTAAGTTTACTCAGTCTTTACAGCATGATTTGGAATGTATCGATGTGAATTATATAAAAGATGATGGGGAGCCAGAAAATGATATTGATACTATGGTGCAATCCTTCAGAGAGAAAATTAGTTTTGTTAAAGAAAATGATAACTTGATAATTGATGATTTCTCTCAGATATCAAAAGTAGAATCACTTCTTCACCTCTGTGTCGATGCACTCCCGGAGCATGCGAAAAAAGTGGCAAAAATTCGAAGAGAAAAGGATGTTTGGAAAGCATGGGTTAAACACATTGGCATCCCTAACTTCCCAAAAATTTAGGAATTTGTTGCCGCATCTCAGGAATGGAAGGTGCAATGTGTCTCCTCAGCCGAACAAAGAAAATCTGAAGATTCCAATCTGCTGCCCCAGTCATGATCATGCTTTCATAATCTCTTTATTCAATTATTTAGTTGGAATTATGTTTAAAAACTATCTTGTAATGAGCTTTTAAGAAACTAAATCCCGCTGTGGGTCAGAGTTTATTTTTAACTCTGGGTTTAAAAGAACAGTTAATTAAGGTAACTATATATATGTTTTTAGTTTTTAAAACTGAGGGACGGAGAGGGAGAAAAACAAGAAACAAGGAATTTTGGAACAAAACTTTTATGTTTTACAATATATGTGATGTTTGTCTGAAAGATTTTTTTCATCTGTGAATGAGAAGAAGAAATGATTACTGCAGACTTAAATCTATGTGTTTAACTACTTAAAATCGGGTTTCTATGTGAACTCTTCTTTTATGTGGTAATTATTCTTTCATTGGATAATTCATCATATATGTTTTATTATTTGCTGGTTCAGTGATACATGTGTATATTTATATATTTGATTATTGTGGAAGATGGAATCTATGTGTTCTATCACTGAGTGATGTTATATGAAAGAAATGATATTGCATTCATGACATAGTGATGTGTGGATGTTAGTTTACTTTAAATACTTTCAGGTTAAAAGTGTGTTCAAATAAATATAATAGTTTGAATTCATTGAATACTTTAAAGGGAGCTATACCTTAATTCAGAGGGGAATTATTCCTGATAATTCACCCAGTTGTTGTTTAACTTATTTGTTCTAAAACAAAAGGGTTATAGAGTCAGAACAAAATATTTTTAGACCAAGACAAATCTGTTAACCAACAACATTCTATTTTTTTTTATGCTTGGTAAACTTTTTAATGTGACTGGTGACACTAGTAAAACACGTCCTCCGGCTCCATGGTAACACTTTTGCTCGGAGCTATGAACTGGTGAGGCCACAACATGGTGGACCTCATCCCCCAGCAAGAACATTTCAAACCCATGAGCTCATTGGCCCAGCAAAGGCGTAAAGCCTTGTGAGCTCGTTGGCCCAGCGGGGGTTTGAACTTTGGTGGCCACCACTACAACCGAGTGACTTAACCACCGAACCACACCCTTATGGGCTATTTTGGCATTTTGTTCAACCTCATTGTTGCCATTTATTTCATCCTCCTAGTTTCTTCTCTGGGTTGTTATAAAATCTTAGACGCATCCCTTTATAATATACAACATCATCATTAATGCGAGGTTGATCATTTGGATAAAGAATTTGTTGGTCATCACAAATAACACAAGTACCTCTATTATCATGGGTGTGCTAAACATTCCCAAAGCTTGGGGCTGCAATAATGAGCCGTGGACAAAACAAGTTGAAGATTCTGTATCACCACAAAGCTCTATTATTGGCTTATATCAACCTTTGGAACTTGGCACAAGCCATCATCAATACTAGAGGCCTCCCCCATAGAGGAAAAAGTTCTAATATGAGACCAATCATGCCCTTCCATACTAGCAATTGATGAGAATATTGAGAGTAATCGTGTCACGAACACAACTCAATTGGACCAATCTTAAAAATTTCAACAAGGCATTGTAAGAAGAGAACTTTCTATCAAGAAAAAATGTTTTAAATGGAATTGATTAAAAAATTTAGTGTCCCATTACCAAACTTGCGAAGTCTGGTTGACCTCTCTAAATGCATCTTGCATAGATAGATTTGGATTATATTGCCAAACGAAATCTCTTGATGTGGATTTCTGATTTGAGGAACTGGATCTCCCATAATGTTGGCTTGAGATGATGAGCGCTAATAAAATTTGACCAATAACATATTTATAAAGCACAAGAATAATAGCAACTCTCCACAAAATGGACACTTCCCAAATCAAGGCCATCAACATTACTATTGTGTCCTTCCAGATCTCCTAATGCTTCAGTGTCAACAATGAGCAATGTATTCATACCACCTCCTTCTAAATTAATGTCTCCTTTGCCTATTTTTGGACAATGAATATTTCTGTAAGCATTGGAATATGAAAAACCACGTCTTAGAAATGAATGCTCAAGAGCATGTTTGAGAAATTCCTCGTGACAATCAAAATCATCGGTTTCATTTTTGTTGAAATATTTCCTTATAAAAAGATTCAAAATTTCATGCTGGATTTACCAAACCCATCTACTTTATTTTAGAAAGACTAAAAGTGTTCACACAATATGTATTCTATTTTTTAGCAGTGTCATTCTTTGTATCTACCAATTACGATGCCCAGGAACAATCCACAATAGTCAATCTTTGAGGTATAAATGGCCTGTCAAACAATTCTGTGTTTTGTATCTATATTCATGTTGGTGCCTGCATGAGCAGTCAGTTTTCAAGCATATAAACATGCAGGCACCTTCCCTAAAAATCCAAAGATATTCTAAGTCTCTGGGCCTCCTCAGCATTTTTCAACTACAACATCATATTTTCTTCAAGGAGGAGGTCATCATCATCATATTTCCAGTCATCACCCTATTATTTCTCGCGGGGGTCATCATCATATTTTCTGTTAGCCTGATCTTTCACTCCGGGGTGATATCTTAACATCGGGTGATCTTACTTAAGATCATCCTAATGATGTTGCTGCAAGGTTCTAAGTATGACCCGATATTCATCGGGGTCATCATATTTAAACATCGGGTGATCTTTGTTAAGATCATCCTGATGTTGTTTTATCACTTCATGTTCGTTGTTTTCTCACCCTATGATGCTGACGTCATTCTTATGTCAGGGTGATATCCGCTTTTCTACCTGTCTGCAGCATGATATTTTCGAAGGGAGATATCCGCCTGTCGGCTTCATGCATTGTCTAGTGGGGGGTGATCATTTCAAATATCTGTCATATTCATATATCACCCCGATCTTATAGTGGAGCTACAGTGCAACATGATTTTTGTGCATGAGGGTGATATTTCAAATATCCAGTTATCTTCTGAATATCATCCTGATGCCGACATGATGGTGACGTCATCAAGCTCTGGGGGTCATATTTTAACATCAGTCATTTTATGGAGATCCCCCGATGTTGCGAATATGACGATGATGTCATCTGGATATGAGGAGGTGTGCAATAGTCAGATATGCTGATGACATCAGCAAGATATGACGGTGACGTCATCAGGATGTTCATCAGCCAGACATTTGGTATCAGCTAAGTAGGAGGATCTTCCTTCGATGCATCAGGTTGTGCCGATGAAGGTGAATATCAGGTTGATGTTTCACATGAAGGTAAGGTTATCATGCTAATGGATGATGATGATGAGACTTATGCTAGTGCCATCGGGAGCAAAATCACCGACATTATATGTTAACGGCTTAGTATATAAAGTAATGAGAGGGTTGCCGCGGGGTGCATGTGGGATAATTAGATCCTGCATGATTTGAAATATTAGGATGATACATTTTGGCGGGAAAGGTTTGCGATGCACAGTATTCTGCATTTCCCAAGGCCGTGAGTTGGTGCACCATTAATGGCGGTTGTTGTAGAGGTATGGGCAATGGCGTGAATGGTCAAACCGCCTGATTGAAGATGTGAATCCCTAGGTGGTGGCGCAGGGCTCGAGATCTCTTTCTGTCCCCTCCTCCACCTGCTGCATTGAATATTTGAGCGCCAATTTCTCATGACGTGTTGTATCTAGCGGATATTTTGAGGTGCCATTGTACTGAATGATGGGTACACTTTCTTGCTATATAATGCAGACTGTGTTATTCATTCAAGGTTGTTGAAGGCCTGGGGCATTTTTTTGTGTAAATAACGAAAGACAGGGCATGATCTTGGTTGTTGTATCCCATTTTAGAGTTTATGTGTTGCAACATGAATGTATTTTGCACATATGTTCAGTTTCATGTTGATTTAGATGAAAAATGCTATACTGCATGTGTTTATCTGTCTGTCTTCTTTGTTGCATGCCTTTCCTTCTTTTGAATCTGGTTGCTAAGGGTTTCATAGATTCTAGGATACAGGGTTTTGTATCACATGCCTGATCTCTAACTTCCATTCAAGGAGTGGATTAAACTGTTTTAGGTTGAGCATGGAGAAGGTTGTATGTCTGCAGGGATATCTGTAAGTAGAGGCAGCTAAATACCCACTCTTGGGTGATGTTTGTAAGGCAAGCATCAAGTCCGACCCCCTGAAACTTGAGTGAAAGTTGCAAACCATCTGTTGTATACATCTAGTTGACTCCTTACCTAATGGATAGGCACCAATCTGCTCTTGGGTCAGTAGTTATGAGCCAAAACCCCTTGTCTTGCATCCAGGACATTATGTCCACCCATTTCATCACTTGAACCTGTTAGTTGTAGGAGTAGGATTAGGAACCCCCTGCATGCTCTCATACCCAACCAGACATATATGTCCAAGAATGTTGCCAACCCTATGATCTGTCATGCAGATCTTGGTCCATACATGAGAGTATTCTGCCCGTTGTTGTCAAGTTAAATCTATCAGTCATTAAGCAAGTCAAAGTCACATCTTTAGTTATAGGGACACCCCCCTTGGTGCGGCAGAACTAGAAGTGAAGGGGAGGAGCTCACGCAACCTCCTGTATTTGTTGGCTGAATCTGCTTGTGCATTAGAACTAGCAAACCCTAATGCTGATTCAGAAGAAAAACCAACAGTTCACATTTGCATTCATGTTTGCCAGAAGATTTAGAAGATGTTGACGTGAGAGAATAAGCAAACCCTAATTTCCCATATGACCAATATATTAAATGTTTCTTAAAGTCGGTGGATTGGGTGGTACTAGAAATCTCAAAATTGCCGATACAGAGGAGTTGACCAAAATAATGGTTTTATAACCCTAAAGATCCCTGACTAACAAGAAATGTCAAGAATGAAAACAAGTTCCAGAACCTTTAAAAATGTTGATTGCAAGGGAGTCAGGTATTTTTGAGGTTCTTGAACCTTTTAAATTACAGATACATGCAGTTCTAAAACTTTTAATATCCCTGATAGAAGTATATGACTTTAATAAAGTCTTTTAAACTTTATATAATCAACAATGTCCAAATTTTCTAATTCTTCAATAAAGGGGATTTTGGTAAACATCACGACTTTGTAACTTTTCACCGCAAAGGTAAACAAAATTTATCTCCAACTATAATGTGCCCATTTAATTTTCTAGCCTTGGGAAAATTAATAAATGAAAATATTTTATACCCCATAATTTTTAAAACCTATGATGCAGAGGCAAACGCAACGGGAGCTTACTAACAGGAAGGAGGAGCCAAATATACAAATAGCATGATAAAAATCCCTATCGGCTCAGCATCATCATCATATTTCCTATAAACACCAACAGCATCATCATATTTCGGACGAACAGAATTATCCTCCTGCCGACCACTGTTCACTTCCTCCGCCTGTCGTCTATCATCATCATCATGATCCTCAGCGAGCACAAACATCCTCCTGTTGCACTGTTCATCGGGCGCCAAACACTAGCGGCATCATCATGATATGCGACACCACCTTCGTCAGCAGGATATCAAATATCCGGTTGCTCCAAATATCCTGATGACGACAACTTCAGCATCTTCCCTTCGATGCCCCGATAGCCGACGACACAAGCAACAACATCATGATATGATTTATCCGGTTCTCTCGAAACCTCCTGGTGATGTTAACACAACTTTCTGCCGAGAGCCTACGCCGATACCTAAGCACTTAGCGACAACAAGATCAACATGCATAGAGTGATATCTCAATATCCTGATGACGATGACGTCATATCCTGATGACGATGATGTCACACAATATCCTGATGACCTCTTCAACACTTAGTCAAAAAAAACTGAACTTTCACTCCCGCATCTGCTAGCGATACGCGGATGATGGGCACCTCCGAGAGATGATCCTGACGGCGATATATACACTGATTATATATCCGACTTAAAACATCCTGATGCACTTGCAACATGCAAACTTCAACAGTTTCATGACCCGATCCTGATGGCGATGCATTCGCAGATGACGATGCGGCTCGTTCCGACTGGAAACGCACATGCAAACTCCTGTATATCCGTCCGCTGCATGTAAACACTCAGAACCGCTCTATTACACAAAGACAATATGACGACCGGGCTGGATCACCTTCAAACCAAAATCTAACAGCTTATCTTTCTATACCTAGCACATGAGGATGCTAGGCTGATTCACAGCATGCTCCTAACTGATCTCTTGAACAATGCAATGCATAAACAGAAAACACAAATGCAAACTAAGCTATAATACAAGACCATTCCACCGATTCACAGGATCAACCGGTGGAAGGGTTGAAAGTATCCATCAACTTGCAAAACAGAAAGGAAATCAAAACAGATACAGCTGATAAACCAGAAACTGCAAATGATGAGATCTTATTCAAATGAAATTCAAATGTATTGGTTCTACAATACTGTCAAACAACAGTGCTTCTCAATCTCTGGACTATTCTCCTGAATCTCAACACCATAACATCTATCAATATCCTAAACCCTAACAGATCGAAGGTATAAATAGCAAAATCCTTCGAGTACTACCAACTCACTTCCCAGCGGCTGGGAGCTTCCAAGCGGCTGGGAGAGAGGACAGCTCAGATAACCTTATCACGATCTCTAACTGCCTACACATACTCCTAGGCTGAACTAATACATAGCATCGGTCCAATGGACCTTATTACATGATGAAGTCAAACATACTAAAAATAGACTAATGTCCTGTCATCATGTGGACAATTATCCTATATCCTGATCATGTACGGGTGCTCCTGCACCAACCTACCTGACAAAAGAAAGAAGATAAATTTTATAATTTTTAACGGAAATGGTACCTTTCATCTCAAAACCGGCCACTTGAAGGAAAAGATCACACAAGGCCCTTTGTAAATCACATCTCCGCCAGCATCCACAAAAACCCCAAATTTAATATTTTTCATAAGCTACCGAGCTTGAACTAGACATTCTTAGATTTTTCAACCTGTGAAAGAAACTTATTCTAAAGATACTTGCCAAAAATGAAAAGTTTAATAAAATTTTGAGTGATAAAAAATTTGGGTAACGCAACACTAGTACAAAGAATCAGAACTCTAGAGGTAGAACATCCTGTCCCAGAAAGAAGACAGAAATCGTACAAAAACATCAGAATTGAACGAGACCAGGGGGCATCTCAGAATCCCCCTTACCTCAACTACTACTCAAGAAATAGGAGTAATGACACATTCCTAAATGGGAACCCTCCTATTCAAAACAATCAAGCAATTCTAGGAACCAAGCGAATTAGACAATAGCATTGGGTTATCGAAACCCGCCTACGGGTAATGCTGTCAACTCCGCAATCACAGAATGCCTTTTTAGGCACATACTTGGAGTACTTAAAGGAGCCACTTAACCTCATCATAAGAAGTGTTCCGTTACCTCGATCATTACCTGATCTCCTTAAGTTTAAAGGAGAATGAGATCTCCCATCTTGCACATTAAAGCTTACACAACTGCAATAAGAGAACTCCTCCCTTGGGATGGGGTTGTTGCCAAAATATTCTTGAAGACGTTAGAAGGAATAGCCCTGGATTGGTATTATCACCTACCAGAGGCCTCAATACATTCATTCAGGCAATTAATCAGAGAGTTTTTCATGGCTTTCAACATGAACAAACTTGTGAAGACAAACATATGAGAATTTTGAACTATGAAACAAGAATCAAACGAATTAGTAGCCCACTTCATCACTTGATGGAGACAAGTTCTCTATTCTTCGACAAGTGCTCCAAACATGGATCATCATGAATTATGTGATCTTTTCTTTCATGCCTTAAATAGAGACATGAGAGAAGAGGTTCAAAATTTACCTTATAAGTCCTACGAAGAAGCCTTGGAAAGTGCTTTAAGCATCAACCAAGCAACCATTGATAGTGGTAGAAGGACTTATGGGTCAAATGGAAAACTGATGAGTGAGGATACAAGAAACAATGTGCCTATCATCAAGATTCTTAAAAACAATAGAAATGCAATGACATACAGGGTAACAGATCAACCCCCAATTAGGAAAGTGAGGGATGACTATAACAGACTTGAGATTACTACCCTCCTAATGTTAATGCAATTGATCATCCTAGAAATAATGTGTATTACCCATAGGATAATTATCAATCTTGGAATCAAAATGGAAATGGAAATGATGGAAGATACGAAAGACCCTGCCATGAATATAATCAATTTTTTTCTTTTCAAAGGACGAGGGGGCATAACATGAAATCTTGCAGAGAGTATAATAGATTCATAGCAAGATTTGTGGAAGACCAACAACGATTGTTCATAGAGATGTTCTTAAACCGGTAAGAGGTCACACTAGATAACAAGGGGGCAAGGCAGACTCAAGCCCCAATAGATCCCCAAAACACAAACATGAGAATCTATCAAGACCCATTTCCTGTACACAAGGACATGGAAATGACTAATCAAAACAATGTAAACAGCCCGCCGCAGTTAGGACAAAAAGGAGAAGCTAGGATGTTGGGATTGGTCAAAATATTAAATGATGAAGAAGGAGAGTTCAAATAGGAGCAAGAAGAAATATATGAAAGTACAGTCTTGGTGGTTGAGCCAATACCAGCACTGATTGGACCTTATGAGCTCATTGAAGATTTAAAGAAAACTTACGCACATATTTCATTCATCGACCTCCTTACAAACTCTCCCTCACATCGTTCAACATTATTGAAAGTGATAGGATTGAAATACCTTGATCAAGTCACACCTCTGCCTAGTGAACAAATCAATCATGTCGATTTTGATATAAACTCACTAAATTCTGAACTTAAAAACCTAGGATTCTTCTTCGATTTAAAGCAAATGCCATATGAGATAGAGTTAACAAAGAAAGGAGATCCCATACTATACTTGTAAGTGTGGATTTATGGCACTTTCATCAAGAGAATGCTAATCGACGATGGGGAAACAGTGAACATAGTTCCATTTTCTCTCTTAGAAAGAATGGGTTATGGGCACACTAACATCACTACTTCTAGAGACATGCTAAGTGGATATGACAATTTAAAGACTGCCACAATAGGAAAGATCATGGATCTTGTGACTTTAGGACTAAAGACTATCCCAACCACATTTTATGTCATTGATAAGGACACAAGATATAATTTGCTTCTTGGAAGACCTTGGATACATAGAATGAAAGTTGTGCCATCTACTTTATTTCGGGAGGCTCTGTAACATGCCACTTGATCTACCAACTAAGATTTACTATGTTTTAACTCAAAAAGTAAATTGATCAAGATATTGATAGTGGAAGCCAATTTTTTTTTCCTTAAATTCATTTGATAAGATGCACATTTGAAAACATATTTCAAACTTCCATTGCATAATCAAATTACATTTTCTCAATTAAAGAATTGAATATTTAACTTTACAACTTTTTCATAATATACATATAAGCTTCAAGAGCTTAACTGAAAAATAGAAACACATGATTGTATACTTGTCTGTCTTTAATATTCCTGGCTGCCAACTGCATGCTAACTACACGAGGGGAAGCATCACTCAAGTGCTTTTCCTCCAACCACGAAGTCACTGCGGTCCCCCGCACATTTACCAAACTGGTAAACAGCCCTACCCTTCAACGAAGGTGTTGGTATGGTAACCCCAAATAAATTAAGCCTAATTTGTGCAGGTGTTGTGTCCTACATTAACTAGTAATATCATACTATGGCTACAACCATCAAAATATGACATCCCTACTTAGTAATGCAAACCTGGATCATAGTGAAACTAGACAATGTAAATGTTGGCTATTTACACTACTTTGGCCAAAGTTTTCATCGTCACATATTCACCCACCCTTCTATCTTGATTGGGAAAGACAACAATCTCTATACTAGGCTATCTACCTCTTCCATGGATCACATATCCCAAGGTTAACATGTTACATGTTTTACTAGGACACATATGTCAAAGTAATACCACTTGCAAATTATTGTTACTATCTTTTCCCCTTATACAATTATCTATCCATACAACTATCAATGATTATTCATAAAATCTATCTAGGTACAAATCCCTATTATAGAGACCAATCTCACATTCACAACAAAATTTACTTGCTAGATATATATGTATATATATATTCTATTACAAAATCAAGTAGACAAACATATTGATAGACAAACAATGCATTCCACCATAACAATCAACACCAAAAATGTCATGAAAATAGAAAATCATAATGAAAGAGAAATTTCCATGCCTGTGATTTTAGCTTCAAACAATTTCAATGAAATCCCTTGCTAAATTTCCTTCCAACACACTAGATCACTACTCCAAGTAGAACAACTCTCCAAAAACAAAATGACAAAACTCTCAAAACTAGTTCAAAAACTCAATAGCAAGAATAAGAAGGCTCTTGGCTGAAACTTGTGTGTGTTGGAATGAGGGAGAGCACCTCTTTATATACAAAAACTCATAGAGAGATCAAGCTACAAACTAGCTAGGGAAATGCCACCACTCCACTTAATTAACAACCAATTTAGAGGTGTCAAAAGAATAATAAAAATATAAGACACATAAGAGGACACATATTCAGCCATAATAGAATTAGACTTCTAAAACATACAACCCTCTCCACAAAATTGCCACCTAAAAGCCACATTCCCAATTATATAGTAAAAATGGTTTTCTTGGAAATAGTCAAATTCACATTTGAAAAGTAATGCAAAACTCATTTAAATCAAAGAAACCAACTTACCACTCCACATGAGCGCTCAAGACAAAGTCAACTATTATCTTAAAAGTTTGTTTTAACACCCACTAAGTATTTCTCATAGACTCCTGTTGGAGTACTTGGTAACACTGAGAGGGGGGGGGTGAATCAGTGTTATAGAGAACAAGACAAATTTTCACACTTTCATTGCAGGTTTAAACAACAGATATAAATGCTGACTCAAATGCTTATGAATGCATGTAATAGAGCATTAAATAGACAAGTAAACAAGTACTATGAGCATATGAAACAAATAACATCATAAGGCAGATGTCAAATCAAAACAAGTAACATATGACACTATAACATAGAAATTTTCAGGAGTGGAAACCCTCTGGGGTAGAAAACCACTCGATAAAAGTGCCTCACTGGCTCATTCAAAAAACTTGCCTCACTGGCTACAATAACATCTCATTGTCCTTTCAGCATTGCCTCACTGGCTGTTTATGTGCCTCACTGGCTTATTATGCCTCACTGGCTTATTGTGCCTCACTGGCAAAGGTCCTTGTCTCACTGACTTGACCTTACAATATATGTTCCAATCATAGGTAAAAATAAATATATTACAGAGGGTTGCTCTGTTTCACTTCATAGCCATATTCTTAGATAATACACTTAATATCCTGAAAACTCATATGTTAGGAGTTTCCACAACATTAGGTGTAGAATCTTACAAGTTGTTTTGCATCATAATTCCTAATACTGTTTCAAAAATGGTCTTTTGTTTTCCACACAAAACATATCTCACATTACAATGTCACTATTTTTATAAGCCCTCATATTCTACCTTTTTGAAAGGCCATTTTATACAACTTTACAGACTCTTTCTTTCTCTCAACAAACAGTTTGAATGAGTAACTGTATACATGCAACTGTCTCAAGCAGTTTGCAACTATCCAAATAGTCATTACAAGAACATGGTCAGATAGACCCATGAATACCAATATACAATGCATTTGAAGTAAAGTTTAACCCACAGTTTGAGTCGTGTAACATCAAGTTTTTAACCATATATCAAAAACTATTTAAAGAATGCTTTAAGAAACTGTAACTGTCAAAACATGTACCAAGAAACTATCCTCATGCTCATGAGAGAAAGAGACCCTAGGGTAGACAAGATGTCCAACCCTAACCATGGGTGTAATAGGAATTTGCAAACCCTTCTCCAAAGTTTAAAAACTATATGGCCGTTCTCAAAAACCCTAACTAATTTTTTACATAAAGATAAGCAATGAAGGCAAAAATAATCCTTGTCAGTTGTAGACTATAGCTTAAGATTTTGTAAAAAGAATGAACAAATAAGGAACAAAATCACTTGATGGGCTGACACAAAACCATCTTGCTGTAGCACGAAGTGAAAACTGTTTACCAAGTTGAGCTAAACTGTCCAGTTTTGTCTCATCCTTTAGATTCTTCATAAACTTTCAAAGATGCATGTTGTTCTTTCCACATTATTTCATGATTGCAACTGAAATATAAAACCCTCATTCGGAGCAGTATTACCAAGATAAAACTTTGCAATATGAAACGCAAACATCCCTTTTTACCCGATAAGATCAAGTAACCTGTATGCTCGGTGAACCCTAATGAAGGGCCAGTGACAACCAAGTAAGAAGTGAGCTTTTCACATGTTACAATGAACCACAACCTGCCCAGTAGGTAAAACCCCTAATGAAGCCTGATAATATCACATTTTGCAAAGTGTACTTTATGTTGTGCACTAGGAAATATTTGGTGGCACCTTGCAAACAAATGTTCCCTTTTAGATTTGAACAATTCAAATGAAGAATGACTTTATGACCTTTGATGACCATTACTGCCCATATGAAGATATTAAAGAAAATAAGAATTCACTCATGCTAGCTATATATCAACTGTCATGATAGTGTCACAAATCATACCATATGCCAAATTGCCAAACTGTAACATGATATCATATGCCATATGCCACAGGAAGTAAATCATTAGGAAGAGTTCATCAAATGTGACTACCATAGAGCTATCATAGAGTATGTATAACTATGAGCATACCATCAACATTGTATGAACAACTAGGGCCAACTGTACAAGAACATCTAATATATACCATGAGCATGAGCCAACATACCAACTGAGATCATATATTAGCTGAAATCTGAAATCAACTAAGCCAACAATGAATATCAACTGAGAGCATGAACTATCATCATGTGTCAATTATCAACAATGATAATGATACCATACCAAGCATGTGCCAATAGTCAAAATACCATGCATACCATACCAAGTGATACCAAGTTGTGTATTTGTCATCAAGGACAACAACTGGGGGGCAACAACTCCAAGTCTATGCGCTCCTCATGCATTAGAATAGCCTAAAACATAGGCTATGTTTTATTACCTCCATAGCCTCTAATGGCCATATACATGGGCCATAACATTGAGCACTTCATACACATTAGGATAGGCTTTCACATAGCCTAAAATATAGGCTTACTTTATTACTAAATTACCTCCCAACACATATTAACATGCGCCCCTTAATTTAAGCGCTTAATATGCTAATTCTCCTTGTTTATAGGCTACGTGCCTTTTATGCCATATAAACCTTATTATATATATATATAAAATTAATAATTTATTTCATGTAATTTCATTTCTCCAAAAATGTTATAATCACATAATTACAATTATAAGATTATAATAATATTTATTATATACATATATATTTATATATATAAATACCATATATATATATCATCAACATAAAAATCTCATACAAATTATTCATTCATTTATCATCATAAAATCTACATAAACATAATGTCAAAAAAATGCATAAACACAATAGAGGTGATAACTCTTGCAGGGTCCAAATCGATATCCCCATACCAGTGAGTAATACGTTCATGAGTGTACATAGGTATGTCTATCTACGTATACTCATGCTCGTATCGACTCATATGTATGAACATATTGTGGACTTGCATGAGCTATATCCAAACCACAAAAAGACCTTGCCTATGTAACCATAAACTTACCAACATGCAGGTTAAATCAAAATTCTCACTTGAACATCCAAACATGCAATCAAGATTTACAACATAGATCACTTACCACTACCCATATTGACTCGACATAACCTAGGTCAAAATAGGGTTGTGTGTGTGTGATTGCTCAATATAGGTTTTACTAAGGTTACTAGACCAAGTCCTTCTCCTAAGTGATACTTCCCCTCCCTTTCAGAGGAGCACATTTGTTCCTGCATCCACTTAGATCACCATCACAGTAGTTAGCTAATCAAAATATAACCATTTGCTTCATACATTTTCTATCAATAATCAAATATAATACAAGACATTGCATTATTCCATTTTTTGACATATTTCAAATCAAGATTTATAATACACATAAATGTAAAGATTTCATAAACATTCATTATTCAAACAAATTAACCAACCTAGGTAAATAGTAAATGGATAGAAACACACAGGGTGTAACAGGCTTGATTCTTACATCTTGGGAAGGTGTATGTTGCAAAAGGGGACCCGGATCCTTTTAGCATGATAAAATCCAATACATCAAACAAAAAGATAGGCATCCCCATGTTGCAAGTATGAGGTTAACCAGTGTTGTCATTGATGTCAACATACTCATATTGCATTAATGAGAAGGATTGGATGAGCTGTGTGCTGAAATTAGTCTCAATCAGGAACAGTAAAGAACAGTGATGACAAGAAGGCAAAAGTCCTTAATAGGTTGAGGATCAGAGGATGCGGTTTAAACGGTTTGTAGATATGAGTCTTGAGATGTTATAGGCAAGATTTCAAAGGTCCGCATGAAGATCTGAAGAAGTTATGATCGCTCAAGTAGAACCAGTTTCGGCAGGTGTTCAGTGGTGATAGAGTGTCACAGATTGGTCCGGTGAGATCTGGAATTACATTATCCCATTCTACGGATTGGAGGGAGTATTGAAGAAGTTCGTGTGAAGTGACAAATAGATTTGTTCATGGTTTGGAGGTTCAGAAGCACATTTTTCATTATGACAGTGATGACAGACTGTGTTCTTGAAGTTCTGGATGAAGAATAGAAGAATTCCAGTACACTGATTGTTACCTTTTGAGTCGCCCTTGTTTATTTATGTATCGGTAATTTTTCTTAAGCAAGAGTCGGTTTACCGTATTATATTTTTGGTCATATCTTCGCTTTGTAAATCGACTCTTAGTCCTTCAAATTTTACCTGTGTGTCGTCTTTGTATAAAAGGTTTGAACCTTTGAATCTGAACCATTCTCAAAGTTCAAGGTTCAATGGTTCAATATGTCTGAAGTGTCATATAAAGCAAGCTATCTTATTGTTTGTCTTAAGCATCTTTGTACTTTCGGGTTGAACTTGAACCTTCCGCGCGTACTCTATACCAGGGTTCAAGGTTCAATGGTTCAACGGTCTTAAGGTTCAACACTCATTGTCTTCCTATGAGTCGGGTCACGCAGTTTCCGTGTTTACTAATATATCGTTGAACCTCTCGCTTGTACTCTGCCGCGGGGTTCAATGGTTCAAGGTTCAATAGTTCACTGTTTTATAATTGGCAACCTTTTACCGAAGCCACGTAACTTTTGTTGGTCTACATAACCCTTGCATCGTTGAACCTTCGTATTGAACCGTATCTTCACAAGTTCAACGGTTCATAGGTCAAGTCCCTGTTTCGGTAAGTCAATCTTTTGCCTACCTACAAAGTCTAGTTGACATGCTTGAACCATCACATTGAATCATCGCGTTGAACCATGTCCTAGAGGTTCAATGGTTCAATAAGTTCGAAGATTTGGCAATTTTGGTCCCGTTTGCTCCCGCAGCTTTCTAAGTCAAACTTAGCGGGAAAGTTGGAGGAAAATTTGTCAGAAACCCATCATGAAATTGAGAGCTCTAATTTAGCAGAGACTATGGATAATCATTGTACTTCATGATGGCGCACGAACATTACTTGCTATTAATGAAGAAATCAGAGTTCACGTCTTTTCAAATATTTTTGGCACGTATTGTTCCAAGCGATGATTATTCATTTTGGTAAGTGCCATTATTAACCAAGAACAAGCTAATTTTAGCAAGAAAATATACTATGCAATGCGGAGAAGGATAGCGCTGGAAGTGTAAGGCTCTCGTTTTTCAAGTTTCCGCAGTGAATTCAAATATCCTGAAGGTGAGTCCTGTTTCCCCTGTGCTATTCTGAATTCTTATACTGGAAAGAAGAGCCTCTGGAATTTCTGTTATTTTTAAAATTTGAAGTGTTTTATTATAATCGTCCAAGTATGTCTTTGAAATCTACATGTTTGGGAGACGAACATGGCCCTGGTCTCACTTACTCTCACTCAGAATTTGGAGATACTGCATTAGTTCAATATGATTTAGAGGAATTCATAGGAAGAACTAGAAACCCTGTCCAAACCCCCACAATGAAGAAAATTGTGGACAGTGGTTTAGTTGAAGCCACAGCCTTTCCTCAAGCTTTATTCTGCCCAGAGTTGGTTCAAGAGTGTATAAACAGATACGATCCCCAACACAGGTGCGTTAGAAAAGCAGACGGGGATGTGTTATTCCATGTTGACAGACAAACCCTTATGTCTGTGATGAAGATACTGCCTAAGGAGGCGTATTCCAGTCTTGACATTACTTCCTCCAATGGGTATTTCTCAGAAAAGAGACCAACTTATAGAAGTGTAATAGCAAGGAACTGGCTACTAAAATTTCAAAAGGGCGATTCAAGGCTGCCCAGACCCCTTACTAGAGATCATTTAATACAGGAAGTAAGGGATATTGTGGTGTTGTTGCACAGACTGAGAGGCAATCAGCATGCCTATTACTGGGAAGACTGGATGTACTTTTTCATACAAGTCATCCTTCAGGGTGAACAATATTTGGATTGGGCTGAGATAGTAGCTGATTGTCTACATCAGAGTTTAAATAATCATCTGGGTAATAGGGATTTCTTTATGTCTTCATATCTATTCTACTGTTTAGCATCCACAAGAGATTGGTTTGACCTGCCTCATGAGCCTTTAGATGAGAGTAGTAAGATTTACGAATATTATTCACAGTTGCAAAGAAGAAATTGTTATGAAAATTATAAAAGGATTAATGATGTCTTCACTGGAAAAATGACCTATGAACTGGTAGGCAATCTAGGTAAGAGAATGACCAGTGAAGCAATGCAACTGATTAGTATCTACGGTAGCTTTTTCATCCAATTTTCTGAATTCACTTATATCAGAGTTGGAGGGTTTGATGGTGAACCCCTGAAGTTGCCTAGATATGTATTCGATCGTTTTGTATTGATGGAGGTATGTCGGCAATTGGCACATGTTGATAACAAATTCCCATCAAAAAGGGGTTGTGGTATTGCTTTTCCTATTGAACTTGGGCATTATTCATGCCATTCAAAATCTGATGCCTTAAATCTAGAGGTGAACCTCAAAAGGTTCAATTTTCAATTTTTCACTGCCAGGGTTCAATTCGACAGTAAATGTTTTGTTAAAGATAACCTAGATTCCGGAACAGGGCACTCACATCTTCCTAAGCTAGAGGATTACTGGGAGGACTGCCTAGATTCGAAGTTAGGAGGAGGTTATGGTGTAGATTTTCTTTGGGGCAAATAATTACCCTTAATTTAAACATGGAAGTTTTTGGAATTTTTGTTGGTGATGAACAAGTGGTTGATCCACAATTTGAGAAAGTAGAACACTTACCCATCCCAGAGGTGGACTGGAGCAAGAAAGAGGAGAACAGAATTGAAATTAAAACCCTTCCTGTGATAAGGAGGACTGAAAAATGGTTGAGAGAAAAAAGACAGGAAGGGCTTTAGAGTAAAACTGTCCAACAATTCTCTTCAGTGGTCGCATCATCACTTCCCATGGACTCTTCTAATCAACCCCTTGCTATCTATGGTGCAGGTGCATCCAAGCCATCGACTGAGAAAAGCCCTGTCCCCAAGAGATCCAGAAGGGTCCTCACGGATATTCTGCCATCCCATGTTACCAGATTGAGGACAAAAGGGAAAAGAAAGAAGCAGACTTCTGGGACAATAATTGTTGACTTAAATTCAGAGGAAGAAGCAGAAGAGCCTATGGGGGACAAAGAGGCAAGCCCAAACAGAATAGAGACAGCTGACACTGGTTCACAGTCAGAGGCCTTTCTAGAGACCCCTAAGGTGTTAATGATTTCAAATGAACCCTCTGATGGAGAGAAGCCCAGGAAGACAGTCTCGGCCCCTACACTGAAGTGGCTAGAGAGCTCTATATCTGACAAAAAGAAGGTGATTCCTTTTGTTCTCCCTCTGGAGGACATGGTAAGTAAATGTTTGGGGAAGACCCCCAAGTCCAAGAGACTCAAAACAATGTCCAGAATAAATGTTGACCCAAACACTGGTAACTGGAGTGCAGAAATAGCCAAGCCAGTGACCGAGGAAGAGGTTCAAGATCCTACAGTGCATGATTTCACTGTGGAGAGGATAGATCTCGGTACTGCCTCCAGAGCTGCAGATGTGCACCATCTTGAAGCTTCCACTAAGAGAATGGTCAGTCGAACAATGAAAGATGAGAAGGACAAAAGAGAGTTGAAACAAGCTTTGCGTTCAATGGCAGAGTACATTGAGGCCATTAACAATCCTAACCCACAGCTGATCTCACAAGTCCCCTTGTCTTTCGACTCAAAGTCGCCTGTCAATCAAAAAATGTTAGATCAAGTTCATAGAAGCAAAATGGTCTAAAAAACTTTTGACAGTTGGTTAGACAACATCGAGCAAAAAGGAACTGAATATATTTATGAACTCAAAGGCATATATGATCTGACTACTACTACCATTGAAGATCTTAAAACACAGGTTGCTGTCTGGGCTAAGGATGAAGGTAAGTGGACAAGTGTGATAAATCAAATAGAGGAAGTCCGGAAATATGGATTGGAAAAGTTTTTGGCAGAAAAGAACTTGACTGATGTGGACGAGGATTTGTTGTATGTGAACAAGAAGAATATCAAATGGAGGAACTCCATATCCCGACAAGGATGCTTTGAACTCTCAAAGCTAATTAAAGAAATAACAAAATTTACTCAATCACTGCAACATGATTTGCAATGTATCGATGTAAAATACTTAAAGGATTGTGGAAAGCTCGTGGAGGATGTTGAAGCAGTAGTCCAATCCTTCAGAGACAAAATCCACTTTATTAAAGAAAATGATAATATTTTGATTGAGGATTTCTCCAGGGTTTCTAAAGTTGAGTCTCTGCTCTATCTCTGCATCGATGCACTCCCTGAACACAAGGAAAAATTTGTGAAAATGCGAAGGGAAAAGGAGGTCTAGAAATCAAGGATGAAACATATAGGTATACCAAACTTTCCTAAAATTCAGGAGTTCGTGGCTGCCTTTCAGGAGTGGAAAGCCCAACATGCTTCCCAGGCTATCGACAGCAAATCAGGAGATGCTAATTCATCGCCCCAGTCATAACCTCGTCGGCTCATTCTTTTTCTGTTCCTCAATTTATGTTATTTCCAGCAACTTTGATATTTTATAATCAGTTGTTAAAAACTAAATCCCGTATGGGTCAGAGTTATGCTAACTCTGGGTTTAATTTGCTCAAGGACATGGTTAAGATAATCATATATATATATATATATATATATATATGTTTTTTTAGAGTTTTTAAAGATAGAGGTTAGAGAAAGAAGAGAGGAAGGGAATTTCAGAAAGACGGTGCTTAACTTTTACATTATGTGATGATTGTTTGAGTAAATTTTCATCTGTGAATGAAAAGAAGAACAATTGCTGCTTGTTTGGATCTGTGCGTCTGAATGTGTGGAATTAGATTTTCTGTGTGAAATCTCCTTTCACTTGGTAATTGCTCTTTATTTGGACAATTTATCATATGTGTTCAGTTCTTTATTGGTTTAGCAAGTTTGTATGAATGTATTCACGTATTCGAAGGTACCAAAGTAAAATCTGTATATTCTATTCTGTTGCTATATAAATTTATCGCATTCATGACATGGCTATGTATGAATGTTAGTCTGCCTTAAGCATTTTCTGGTTAAAAATGCATTTGATTAATTGAATAGGTTAAATTCATTGAAAATCATAAAGGGAGCTATACCTAAATTCAGAGGGGAACTAATTTAAAGGGTTCACCCATTTGTTGTTTAACTCATTTGTTCTTTTAAAGAGGGGTATAAAGTCAGAATAAATTATTTTCAGAATAAAGACAAATCTGTTAACCAACACTGATAAAGTGTGGATGTTGGTGATGACTCAGGAAAGGTTTTGGTGATCTTTGGATCGTGTACAATTCTTATTGCCGGTCCGCATTGAAGTTAGAGTTTGCATCTGAAGAATAACCACGGATATTGGTGTTCTTCTTTAGACTGGCCGACCGGATGTATTACACGTCTTGCAAATGATCTTGTAGGTGTTCACTGCCTTAGATGATTGTTCCTAAGTCAATGTCTTGTATAAATAAGGGATTGTGAATTCATTTTGAAAGTAGTCTTGCGGTGATGAGTGTGGTATAGCGAAGAGAAGTGCGAAAGGTAGAGTAGGAGTTTTGGGCTTAAATGAAACTGATCCAGGCATGGTAAAGATGTCAATCTCCAGTTCAATTTTGTAATACTTGTTACTTTGTAGACAGTGTGTCTCTTGTAGGCAGTGTGCCTCTTGTGAGCAGTGTGCTCGAGCAATGAGCCCTAATTGGCATGTGCCATATATTTTTCTTATTCTTCTAACAGAGAATAATCCTTGGGTTAATCACCTCGTGGTTTTTACCTTGACTAGGTTTTGTTGATGATGTTTTCTTGACAACAACAACATTAGAATAAAACACCAAGTGCTCTATCCTCTCTTGAACAAAGCGTCTCGAATGCTAAACTATGTGATCAAACAAGAACGCTCCAAGGTTCCTTGTACGTAATTTGCAACGGATAGCCTCGGTGGTGTGATGTGATTTGCTGGTAATCACAAAGGGACTTACGCTGAATATGCTCCTTACTTCATTCAAACATGTACTCTTTCATTATGAAATGGAGCTTCTTCTAATCAACTACGAAAAGAAAAGGCAAAAGGCAAGGGTTAAGAAGGCTAATCTAAAGACAATGACATGATGAACGATGCTATGATAGACAAATTCCCTTAGAAAACCAAATTTCACTTCGCCATGACGAGCAACAACTACATGAAATAGGTGCAATCTCCAAGGGATAAACCAAGGATTTTCATATCGTTGACACACTCCAAAGTACCCACAGCTGGCGCAACTCGAAGGAGCATCAACAATCGAACTATTTGCAAGATGTGGTTCAGGCTAACTTTACATGATGACTTACCATCGACAAGCCATCAAAAGTATGAACCAACGGGAATTCATCAAATATCATTGCATATATCCATTACATCAATGAACTCTATCTACTTTATCATCTAAACTACTTGGAAACACATCTCTGTCATATTCAAGAACTTGAAACCTTGCTAACATTTCAAAGCCACAAGATCACCATGCAAAACAACAACAATGAGCTTGTATTACTTTTGAAGTGTGTCATTACAACAATCTCATGTCTCTCTTCATGACTTTGAAGAGCTCCCTCTCTACTCTACTTGCTATTCTACTCTCCTACAGCAACTCTACTCCTAATCTCCTCTCTATTCCACCCTTACAAATGAGAAGAATGAGCCTTTATAGACTCCAGAAATTACATGAAGGGCCAGGATTGATTTGACAATCAACGGCCAAGATCGAGACAACAAGGCAGTTTGTTACAAAATTTGCTATTTTTAGAACATGAAAGAGGCAATGAAGGCACGTTTCCCAATGTGATAAGCATCTTTGGAGCATCTCTATGGTGGGCCCTCTTACATGGCAGAATGTAATTGGCTTGATGATGTGTACGTGCCACCTCAGCATCTTTGAATGAACTAGTGTGATTCACTTCATGTTCACTTTACTTAGAATATTTTCTTCTTGTTGTCTTGATGTAACTCATGGATCGCTTTGATGATCATGCTCATCTCTCATCTTGTGATGTTGTTGTGCTTGTGTAGGATCATGCCTCTGGACAGTTGCATGGACTCATGGAGTAGACTAGTGCCTGATGAGAGTTCTTCTTGTCTGGCACATGATATGTGAGCTTCTGGATGATGACCTCCTTCAAGATGTGCGTGGTGAAGTGACAACCTTCCACTGATCCTCGCCTCGAACGAATGATGCTCTTGATGATGAACTACACCTGTAGCCTTGATCATCTTACACTAGCTCCCCTTCGCATGGCGTTGATGTCTTCCTCATGCAGACATACGAAGTCTTCGAAGTAAGATAAAATTGATGTTGGAGCTCTCCTCCATGTGGTGATGATGAACTTGAGCAACCTTCCTGCGCCTTCCAAACTTCTCATGTATGAGCTTTTGCCATTCACCTCTTTGGATCCTCCATCACCTACAAGAAGAAACACATCAAATTAAGACTTGATATGAAGGATTTTCAATAACAAATTGCATTCATGCTATGCATGTGGGATTTCAAAACATATCTTTTCGCATGAAATCCATGCCTAAGTGCCTAGGCGGGTTTAGAGGGGCATTATGGATTATTTGATGTGAATTCCATGTCAAGATGTGAAATCTGCCCAGGCTGGGTGGGTTTAGGGGTGTCATCCAGAGAGTGTCTTGTGAATGACATGACATTGTCTAGGTAAAGTGCTCAAGACCGCCTAGCATGGGCGGGTTTGGAGGGTGTGTGTGGACAAATTCATGTGGAAGGTAACATTGTCCATGTGAGGAGTCTAAAGCCGCCTAGAGGATGACCTTTGGATTTTTCAACTTAAAACAACTTTGCACTTGCTCATTTCACCTTTGACATGTTCATCTTCATTATTACATTGATTTATACTTGCAAATTTATGGTTTTCACCCCTAAGCGGCTTTAGGAGTGTTGTCTGGAGGATGTCATGTGGAAGGAGATGAAGTTATCCAGACATAGAGCTCAAGGCCGCCTAGCATGGGCGGGTTTGGAGATGTAGTGTGGATTTTCAACATTTAATGACCATTCCTCTCCTCATGAAGTCCCTTCTCTTGAACTTGCCTAAGACTTAGCCATTTTGAGATGTTTATGAAGTGAGAAGGCAAACTTGGAGATGTTAGGTGGTGATGTCCTTCTGCATTGGTGAAATTCGCCTAAGAAGGGCGGGATTGGAGGCATTGTCTGGAGAGTGCATTGTGTCAGGTGATACAGTCCACAAGGACCTCTTGAGGCCGCCCAGGTAGGGCGGGTTTAGAGGTGACCCTTGGATTTTTCTTCAAAAACTCACTCAATGCCTTCAAACCTTCATGTTTTCCATTCAAACTTCATCATCTTTTATGTTTTGTGTCGAAACACTTGAAAATTTGCACAATCTCTCCTAGGGCGGGTTTGGAAGTACTGTCTGGAGTGTTTCATGTGTTAGGCAACATCATCCACAAAGGCCTCTTGAGGCCGCCCAGGTAGGGCGGCTTGAGGAGTGTGATGTGAATTTCATCTTGAAACTCATTTAATCCTTTGAAACTTTCATGTTTCTCTTAGAATTTCACCACCTTCTAGTGCTTTGTGCATGCAAAAACTTCAACACTTAGACATTTTCCTTGCAGGGCGGTTTTGAGAGCAGTGTGTGGAGAGTTTCATGTGGGAGGAGACAGAGTCCATGAGTACCTCTTGAGGCCGCCTAGGCTGGGGGGTTTGAGAGTGACCCATGGAATTTGACTTAAAATGCATTTAACTCCTTCAAACTTACAACTTTTCATTGAAATTTCATCATCTTCTTATGCTTTATGCTAGAAAACCTTATAAACTTAGCCACTTTTCTCCTTGGGTGGGTTTGGAACTGTTGTCTGGAGAGTGTCATGTGTTAGGCAACATCATCCACAAAGGCCTCTTGAAGCCGCCCAAGCTGGGCGGGTTGGGATACTACCCTTGGATTTTGTCATGAACTCACTCAAAATCTCTTCTAAAGTTTGAAAATTCTCTCCCTAAGGCGGATTTGGAGGCAGTGTATGGAGAAAGTGTGTGATCACAACCTTGAATCCAAGACCCCATGCCAAGGCCGCCCAGGTAGGGCGGGTTTAGAAGGTGTGCTTGGAATGCAAGTATCGTTGCCATATCAGAAATGTCCTGAATGGAAGTATATTGAAAATATGTTTAAGTATAAGTCAGATATTGAATTTATTATACTTTAAATATTTATCAATATACTTCCAGGATGTTTGAGATGGGTCTTGGATCCATAGGATTTAACATGCAAATTCTAGATTTTGGAGGATCCACCAGATTTCAGATTTAGCCAATTTTTCAGGATTTCAGGACATCAGGACATCAGGCTTAGTGATTTTTTATCATTCTTTCCAATTATTTCATCCTTGTTGTGAGGATTTTAAGTAATGCTTGGTGTCATCTTCATCATTCTCATCAAGTAAACTTGCAACTTATGCCACCTTCATCCCTGGGTGGTTTTGGAAGTAGTGCATGGAGAGTTTGAAGTGGGAGGAGACATTGTCCATCACTCCCTCATGAGGCCGCCCAGGTAGGGCGGATTGAGAGGTGATGCATGGATTCTTCTTTGAAATGCACTTGATTCTATCGAACTTGCAAACTTCCATTGGAATTTCATCATATCCTAGTGTCTTGTGCAAGAAAACCTTGAAAACTTGACCACTTTCCTTCTTGGGCGGATTTAGAGGGTATGTGTGGAGGATTTCATGTGACAGGCAACATTGTCCAAGACCCCTTCCTGAGGCCGCCCAGGTAGGGCGGGTTTGGACATGACCCTTGGATTTTCATCTTAAAACTCACTTAATCCTCTCAAACCTTCACATCTCAGTACTCCATGCATGCAAAACTTCAACACTTAACCATTTTTTCCTGTAGGGCGGTTTTGAGTGCAGTGTCTGGAGAAATTGATGTGACAGGAGACATTGTCCATCACTACCTCATGAGGCCGCCCAGGTGATGCATGGATTTGCACTTGAAACTACATTCAAACTCCTCCAAATGGACTCTCTTTATAATTTGATCATCATCCAAGCACTTGGAGCTCAAAACACTTGACAATTTATTCCTAGGGTGGATTTGGAAGTACTGTCTGGACAAGTGCATGTGCATGATGTTGAATCCATGACCTTGTGCCAAGGCCGCCCAGTCTGGGCGGGTTTGGAGGTGAGGCATGGAATTTTCATCAAAATCTTAGTTTTTGACTCCATCATCACTTCCTAACTCCCTTTAATCAACAAAAACTCGTGAAAACATCCTAACTTTCCCTGGGCGGTTTTGAGGGTGTTGTCTGGACAAGCTCTCCTGATGGTGAAGACACTGTCCAAGAGGACCTTGTGAGGCCGCCCAGTCTGGGCGGGTTTGGACAGTACCCTTGGATTTCTTTCCTTAGTCAAATTTTGCATTTCCTGAATGGAAGTATATTGAAAATATGTTTAAGTATAAGTCAGATATTGAGTTTCTTATACTTTAAATATTTATCAATATACTTCCAGGATGTTTGAGATAGGTCCTGGATCCATAGGACTTAGCATGCAGATTCTAGATTTCTAAGGATCCACCAGATTTCAGACTTAGTCATTTTTTCAGGATTTTCAGGATATCAGACTTAGTCATTTTCAGGGTCTCAGTGACATGCATCAGGATGAAGGCATATAGACCTTTAGCAAGAAACTATTGAGACTTGGATACACAACACTATCAAAATCCTACAAGCTCAGAGGAAAACTAAACCTAAAGCAAAACAAGGACAGAAAGCAAGAAAAAAAAAAGGGGGGGGGGGTCCCCATTTGCAATGGGGCGATGTGTGATTACATCACAACAGGTTTTCCACATCAAAATCTTGGTGTCTCATGTGTTGATGTACTTCTGCTCTGGTGTTTATGCTTTATGCTTTCATGAGTGATTAATTGATATGCTATTAAATAACAAAGAGGATTTAAGTGTTTGAAATAGAAGCAAGTTTTGTACAACTGATTCACCCCCCTCTCAGTTGTGTGGCCTAGATCTAACAATTGGTATCAGAGCCAAGTTCCTCTAAAAGGAGCTTAACTGCTTGAGGAGATCCAGGATGTCATCATACAAGAAGGATAGTCCAATGTTTGATGGACAAAACTTCTCTCTTTGGAAAGGTTGCATGAAATGTCACTTGGAGTGTATGGGAAAAGCATACTTGTCCATGGTCACAAAAGCATATGTACCTCCACAGGGTGGTGCGACAACTCTAAATGAAATCACAGATGCTGAAAACAATCTGCAGACCAAAGAGGCTCTTCTAAGTGCATTAACTGACTTAGAGCTCTCAAATGTTATTGACCTACCAACTGCCTATGAGATTTGGATTAAACTGGAACTTCTGCATGAAGGAGATGAGTATGTTAAGAGTGCAAGGTTGCAGAGTCTCAAAGGGAAATTTGAAAGATTGAAGATGAGAAATGATGAAAACATTACTACCTTTATGCCAAGAGTAAATGAGCTGGTGTGTGGAATCAGGAATGCTGGTGGAGTTTTGGATGAAAATGAGATTATTGGCAAAATTCTCAGATCCCTTCCTGCTGCCTACAAAATCAAGGTTGCTGCCATTGATGAATTCAGAGCCCATACAACTGTCACAAGAGATCAATTGGTTGGCAAACTGGCTGCATTTGAAATGACCAAGTTTGGAGATGATCCCCCCAAGACTGAATCTGCATTCAAAGCTAGTGCCTCTGTGAAAGGCAAACAAAGATTTGATCTGGGAGAAAACTCTTCAAGGAAGCTATCATGGTATGATCAAGCAAGAAGAGACATGGAAGAGGAAGAAGCAGAAATAGCTCAACTTGAAGCCCTCATTGCAAAAAGACTGCCAAGAGGATCCGGTAAGTATGAAGGAAAATTACCCTTTAAGTGCTTCAACTGCACTAAGATTGGTCATTTTGCCTCAAGATGTCCGGAAAGATCTACAAGGTCAAATTCTAATAGACAAAGGTTCCAAAAGAATTGCTATTATGTTCATGAAGAAGCTGATAATAAAGGAGTAACAGATGATGAATCAGAGATAGGAGACAAATCCGGAAATGAATGGGTGTTTATTGCCATCAAGGAAGAAGATCTACTATCCTCTGAATCTATCAATCATAAGGTTGTAGAAAGAGCTTTGGCTGCCCAAGTTGAAGAAAAGGATGATTGGGTTATTGACAGTGGATGCTCTCACCACATGACAGGTGACAAGAACAAGTTCTTAGATTTGGAAAGGTATGAAGGAGGAATGGTAAAGTTTGGTGATTATTCTGCTGTAGAATCAGAGGTAGGGGAATTATCTCTTTTGATGGAAAGAACAAAACCGGTAATGTACTATATGTTGAAGGATTGAAGCACAATCTTCTGAGTGTTGGATAGTTGGTGGAAAAAGGCTATGATCTCCGGTTCAAGAATGGAAGATGCAGGATCTTTGAAAGCTCCGGAACTGAGATTGCATCCGATACTCAAACAAAAGGTAATATCTTCCATCTAGTTGGTACTAATAAAAGCTGTTTGTTTGTTCAAGTTGATCAGAGTTGGTTATGGCATAGAAGGATGTGTCATGTAAATTTTGATAATATCATCAAGATAAGCAATACTCAGGCTGTAAGAGATCTTCCAAAGTTGGTAAAACCTACAGATAGTTTGTGCAAAGAACGTCAGTGGGGTAAATAGAGTAGGGTCTCATTCAAAAGTAAGGATCAGTCCTCTACCAGATTATTGGAATTAGTTCATACTGATCTATGTGGTCCTACAAGAATCAAGAGTATGCAAGGTGATAGATATTTCATGTTACTGATTGATGACCATTCCCGGATGATGTGGGTCACCTTTCTGAAAGAGAAATTAGAAGCTTTTGAGAAGTTCAAAATCTTCAAGGCTATGGTAGAGAATCAAACCGGATTAAAACTGAAATGTCTGAGGTCTGATAGAGGAGGTTAATTCACATCCAGTGAATTCATAGATTTTTGTGAGAAGCATGGTATAAAGAGACAGTTATCTGCTCCTAGGACTCCACAGCAGAATGGACTAGTTGAGAGAAAGAACCGGACCATCCAAGAAGCATCCAGGACAATGATGATGGAAGCAAATGTTCCCTAGATGTTTTGGAGAGAAGCTGTCAGCACTGCAGTCTACACTCTCAATCAAGTTCAAATCAGAATCAATACTGGTAAGACTCCTTATGAACTCTGGTTTGGCATCACTCCTACTATGAGATATTTCAGAGTATTTGGTAGCAAATGTTACATTAAAAGAGATGAAGATCTAGGAAAGTTTGATGCTAGAAGTGATGAAGGAACTTTCTTGGGTTACTCCATTCAAAGCAAAGCATATTGGTGTTATAACAAGAGACTAAGAAAAATGATAGAAAGTACAAATGTGAAGGTTGATGAGGGAATAGAGAAACCCTCAAGGTTTTATGAGTATGATGAAGATGATCAGAATGGTGCTCTGGTTCAAGGAGCTCAATCCTCTTCTAAAAGTTAGATTCAGATTGATTTGGTAAATTAGGAAGAAGAGATAGGTATGAATGAGCCTGATCAAGAAGCAGAAGTGCAAGAAACTCCTAAAGTTCCAAGGTATGTAAGACTGAACCACTCTGAAGATCAGATCATAGGTGACAAAAGCAAAGGTGTGCAAACTAGAAGGAAAATTGCTCAAAATTCAGATGAATATTGTCTGATCTCAAAGATTGAACCTAAGACAATAAATGAAGCTTGCAATGATGAAAATTGGACCAAAACAATGGAGGAAGAGTTGATGCAAATTGAGAAAAATCACACTTGGGATCTTGTTTCTAGACCTAGAAACAAGAATGTGATTGGAACCAAACGGGTCTTCCAGAACAAACTAAATGAAGTTGGTGAAGTAATCAGAAATAAAGCCAGATTAGTCTGCAAAGGCTACTCTCAAATAGAAGGGATTGATTTTGAGGAAACCTTTGCTCCAGTGGCAAGAATTGAAGCAGTCAGACTATTTCTTGCATTTGCTGCCTTCAAAAATTTCAAAGTATATCAGATGAATGTCAAATCTGCTTTCCTGAATGGTGACTTGGAAGAAGAGGTGTACATTGAACAACTGGATGGATTTCAGTTATCTGAGCATGGTGATATGGTCTGCAAATTAAAGAAGGCACTATATGGTCTAAAGCAAGCTCCAAGAGCATGGTATGAAAGGCTGGACAAACATCTTTTGAAGATTGGTTTCAACAAAGGTACTGCTGATAGTAACCTATATTTCAAAATTGATCATAAAAACATCTTGATTGTTGAAGTATTTGTTGATGATATCATCTTTGGAGGAAGAGACAGTATGTGTAAAACCTTTGCAAACCAAATAAAAAGTGAGTTTGAAATGTCAATGCTCGGTGAAATGAATTTCTTCTTGGGTCTGCAAATTACTTAGACAAAGAAAGGAATCTTTATCTCTCAGACCAAATATGTGAAAGAACTATTGAAGAAATTTGGAATGGAAGATTCAAAGCCAATGAACACTCCCATGGCTACCGGATGTAAGTTGAGCAAAGATGATGACTCTCCTAAGACATATCAGACCAAGTATAGATCAATGATTGGAGGATTATTGTATCTCACTTAGACTAGACCAGATATAATGTAGGCTATTGGTCTTGTGGCGAGATTCCAGGCTGATCCTAGAGAATCTCATGTCATGGCAATCAAAAGAATTTTTAGGTACTTAAAAGGAACAATTGAGTATGGCCTATGGTATCCTAGAGATCATGATTTTTCTCTTCATGCATATACAGATGCAGATTGGGTAGGAGATGTGGATGATAGGAAGAGTACAAGTGGAGGAGCATTCTTTTTGGGGAAAAGGTTGGTTTCTTGGCTAAGCAAGAAACAAGAGGCAATATCCCTGTCTACAACTGAAGAAGAATACATTGTAGCAGCAGGTAGTTGCACTCAACTTTTGTGGATGAAGCAGATGCTAAGAGACATTCAAGTAGAATATAAGGAGCCTATCACAATTTTCTGTGATAATTCAAGTGCAATAAATATTTCTAAGAATCCGGTGTTGCATTCTAAGACCAAGCATATATCTATCAAATTTCACTTTCTGAGAGAGCAAGTGAACAAGGGTGAAGTCAGATTGGAGTATGTGCCCTCCAAGGATCAGCTTGCAGATATTTTTACTAAACCTCTTCCCAAGGACTCTTTTGAGTATCTCAGGGAGAAGTTACGGGTCATGGCCCCTCTGGTGATGAACTAGGATGCACTGATGTGCATCAGTCCGGTGGATATCACAGTCATATCTTGTGATCCGGATTGATGATGGGGAGTTGCTACTAAGGGGGAACAGCTGGTATGATTCTGATGTGTTAGAATTGCAAGTATGAGCCCTTTGCCATTGATGTCAAAGGGGGAGAGAAGACATGTGAAAATAAAGTGGTTGATGATCAAAGGGGGAGCAGTAAAGGAAGAGAAGACATGTGAAAAGTTGTTGCTGATAGGGGGAGCTATGATAGAAAGGAGAATTTCTTGTCTTGATGGTTTTTCACATCATATGTTGCCATCAATGACAAAGGGGGAGATTGTTGCAAGTATGAGGTTAACCAATGTTGTCATTGATGTCAACATACTCATATTGCATTAATGAGAAGGATTGGATGAGTTGTGTGCTGAAATTAGTCTCAATCAAGAACAGTAAAGAACAGTGATGACAAGAAGGCAAAAGTCCTCAATAGGTTGAGGAATAGAGGATGCGGTTTAAAGGGTTTGTAGATATGATTTTTGAGATGTTCTAGGCAAGATTTTAGAGGTCCACATGAAGATCTAAAGAAGTTATGATTGCTCAAGTAGAACCGGTTCTGGCAGGTGTTTAGTGGTGATAGAGTGTCACAGATTGGTCTGGTGAGATCCAGAATTACATTATCCCATTTTGCGGATTGGAGGGAGTATTGAAGAAGTTTGTGTGAAGTGAAAAATAGATTTGTTCATGGTTTGGAGGTCCGGAAGCACATATTTCATTATGATAGTGATGACAGACTGTGTTCTTGAAGTTTCGGATGAAGAACAGAAGAATTCTAGTAAGCTGATAAAGTGCAGATGTTGGTGATGACTCAGGAAAGGTTTTGGTGATCTTTGGATCGTGCACAATTCTTATTGGCAGTCTGCATTGAAGTTAGATTTTGCATTTGAAGAATAACCATAGATATTGGTGTTCTTCTTTAGACTGGCCGACCGGATGTATTACACGTTTTGCGAATGATCTTGCAGGTGTTCGTTGACTTAGATGATTGTTCCTAAGTCGATGCCTTGTATAAATAAGGGATTGTGAATTCATTTTGAAAGTAGTCTTGCGGTGATGAGTGTGGTATAGCAAAGAGAAGTGCAAAAGGTAGAGCAGGAGTTTTGGGCTTAAATGGAACTGATCCAGGCATGGTAAAGATGTCAATCTCCAGTTCAAGTTTGTAATACTTGTTACTTTGTAGATAGTGTGTCTCTTGTAGGCAGTGTGCCTCTTGTGAGCAGTGTGCTCAGGTAGTGAGCCCTAATTGGCATGTGCCATCTATTTTTCTTATTCTTCTAACAGAGAATAATCCTTGGGTTAATCACCCTGTGGTTTTTCCCTTGACTAGGTTTTCCACGTCAAAATCTTGGTGTCTCATGTGTTGATGTACATCTACTCTGGTGTTTATGCTTTATGCTTTCATGAGTGATTAATTGATATGCTATTAAATAACAAAGAGGATTTAAGTGTTTGAAATAGAAGCAAGTTTTGTACAACTGATTCACCCCCCCTCTCAGTTGTGTGGCCTAGATCTAACACCCCATAGACTACAAACTTCCCACGAACAAGCTTTCTGTTCCTAGTCCTACTCCACAATCGATACATATCAAAAGGACATAAATTCTAGAAAATACTATAAACAATGCAGAAATGAAGGCCTTGGAAAATGAGGCACCACCAAAACAAAAAGAGGTTATCCCCAAAGAAAAGATGATAAAAATCATGGAATAGATAGAGAAGGATGGACCTCTCCAATTCCCCTTGGAAATACTTATGATTAATGTGCAAATGACCTATAAACTCTTTCTTTGCATAGGGGAAAAGCCTCAGAACTAAAGGACCAATATTTGAAATAGTTACACTAGATTTGAGAAATGCAGACCCTAACGCTTTCTTAGATTCTGAAGAAGACGTGACAGAAAGTTACACTCCTTTGTCATCTCTAAGTGAGTCACGTGCCCCCAAGACACCAGAAGAAAGCGAGTCATATGAACCACTCACACCATTGGAAGAATCATATAGACCAATGATACCAATGGAAGACATATAGTCTATGGACAATGAATTGACCAATGTGATAGGAATTCTCCCAAAGATGTTCATAGTCTCCCAACCTCAGTTGCAACCTATCACTTCTACTTGAACAGTGTAGTTAAATGAGCTTGATGAATGGGAGGCACCCTTAGTACAAATTGAAATGATTGAGAGACTTCCAGATAAAGACAAAGAAAGCAAAGGAACATTTCATAAAGAATGGAAAATATGAGTGTCAGTCAGAACAAATGATCCTGCCATCTTTGAGTTGCCTGGAAGCTACATTGGATATTCTATAGATTTGAGACCTGAGCCCAATAGAAGGACAAGTATAAGCTCTGTCCCTCCCAATGAGCAAAGGGAACCTCAAACTCCCTTTGAATTATTCCAATTTTTATAAAACATTCAAGCTAGGCAAGATGTAAAGATTTACATGCAAGATTAATTCGATATGCTAATGAAATTGCTAAGATGCGATGGAGTCTTGTATTGGACTCCCTCCCATCAACAAGATTTTTAGGATTTAATCTCACATTACCAAGAGAAACCAATGAGTTAGAAAGGATAGAGTTAAATGATTTCATGAAACCCTACAAAATAGGAGAACTCATCCTAAGAAGAGGTAGCATGAAAAATAAAAAGAGAAGAAGAAAGAGAACATTCACGGAAGATTGGAAATGTCCTTATATGGTCAAAGAAGATGTCAGAAATGGTGCCTATGTCTTGTGCACAATGGAGGGAGAGGAATTTGGCAAAACAGTCAATGCCTTTCACCTCAAGAAATAATTTGTTTGAAAATCATAAAAATCATAAAGCATAAAAATACAAAAAAATTCAAATATTCCAAATATACAAAAAAATTACAAAAATAAAAAATGTCAAAATGAATTTTGTTTCTTGCATTTCAGTATCATTTTGTTCATCTTGTATTATAGTGAATGACTTTCTCTTGTATTATTTTCATTTTAGTAAGGAGTCTAAGGTTGCCTAGGTATACATGATCCTTTAAGGTCTTGAGATTCCCCATTTTCACAATCGCCATTCTCCCCCTTCATTCATGGTGATTCTGATCAAAGCCTAGCTCTTAGCTTTACATTGATCCTAGTCTTAATGAGCCAAGATGTCAGGTCTAAGCAAAGTTAGTATTCAAACCTACAGTATTCAAAGGAGGCTTGCAAGTAGATCTTCCCAATTCTTCCCTAGTAGAAGAGAAGTCTGACTGGACTATGAAAACTTTTGGTGGTGCTCAACCCCTTATCTTCCTTGGCCAAAAATGTCAAGAGGATCAAAACTTTAAAGGAAGCAATCTAAAATACGAGTGAATAAAAAATGAGTGATCAAAATAAGAGTGTTGAAAAGGGTGAGAATTGAGAGACCAAATTGTTGCATATCCAAAGTTTCAAAAAGCATTCATTTTCATAAAATCCAAAAAAATCCAAAAAAATGAGAAAATCAAGTGAGGCATTCTAGAAAATATAAAAAAAAGAGAAAAAGCAAAAAAAAGAGATACAAAAAATAAGATTGATGGAGAGAAAATTGTTGAATGTCCATACCCTTGGGTGGAGATTAGTCTAAGCTCGAAGATTCAAGGGTGACATTCTACCAGAGGAAATAAAAGAGAAAGGTACAAAGCACACACACGCAATAGCTGAGCAAAGCCAAGAGTCTAGTAGTCTTTAGGATCATTTTCTATCTAGGGACCATTGTTCTTTCCCATTTATCATTTACCTTGGGTCTATCTTGTTGGCCATCTATGATCTAAGTCTAGCGAACTATTGCAAGTATGTGCCTAATCGGTGTTGTCATTGATGTCAACATATCAGTGTTGTCATTGGTGTCAACTGTGCTCTTATTTTGATGCTTGCTTGTTTGCCTATGTAACTATTGGAGATAATGAGTAAGTGATCTTGATATTAAGTTTCCAAGTGCTTTTGAGAAAATTTTCTCTCCCAGTGTAAACAGTGTGTTGAAAAGTATCTTTGTTTACTGAAGAACAACCCAGTAGATTGCTCCGCATTTCTTGTAGATTAAATATCTTTGTTTGCAGATTGGAAGTTATTTAGAGGCATGTATAAAGATGCTATGTTCCATGTTTGAGCCTCCGATATGAATATTTGAGTGAGTTATGTTCACTAGAATGAAAACTTATTTTTTCTATACATTTGGTGGTGACAGGGAGAATGTATTCTACTCTACATTCCTCCGCATTTTAGTCTTTTGGTCTGCGGTTTTGGAATTAAGTTTGTAATGTTGTTATGTGCCTTGAACTCTAATGGTTCATGATTTGATGGTCTGCAAGCGATCTTTTTTTATGACAGTGGCTGAAAGTTATGTCAATATGCTCTGGTTTGAAGAATCTTATGAATAAAGTGATCAGAGTGTTAATTTTAGCAATCAGATTTACAGTAAGGAACAAGATGACACGAATATGCACATGACATAGAAATACCTTGGGAAAACCTCTCTCTTAGAGGTGAAAAACCCAGCAAGAAAAATTCAAATTCGATTATATTAATTGTAGAGGCAGATTACAACTTTGCCTAGCTAGGGCATAAAATGAATAAATCAAATCATCAAATCGCATAACCAGTTGAACCCGTTGAACCGTTGAACCTGTTGAACCATTAAACCTATCAAACTGTTGAATCATTGAACCTAGCAAACGGTTTAGCTATCGGTGAAACTTCTTGGAGCGCTAAACCCTAAACTGTTGAACCAGTTGAACTGTTGAACCTATCGAACGGTTCAACTATTGGCGGAACTTCTTTAAGCGCCGAACCCTGAACTATTGAAGCAGTTGAACCGTTGAACCGTTGAACCTATCGAACGGTTCAACTATTGGCAGAACTTCTTGAAGCACTAAACCCTAAACTGTTGAACCAGTTGAATCGTTGAACCTATCAAACGGTTCAACTATCGGCGAAACTTCTTGAAGCGCTGAACCCTGAACTGTTGAACCAGTTGAACCATTGAACCTATCGAATGGTTCAACTATCGGTGGAACTTCTTGAAGCGCCAAACCTATTGAACCTTTGGAGCCTGTTGTACTTGTTGAACCATTGAACCTATCAAACGGTTCAACTATTGGCAGAACTCCTTGATAATCACAGAAGTAGATCGCTGATGGAGAGTTTGTCGCAGAGCAAAATTTGGTGTCTTGTGTGTTTCTATATGAATTGTGACTACAAGTCACTTTACATTTATAGGAGATTGCCCGAACAATAATCTTGGTCAGCCTTATACAATTTGGCGCCAAGTAATAATAATTCAAATGCACATTACATTGAAATAGGTCCTGACCGATTTGTAATTTCAAGATACATTGGATAATGAATTCACCCAATTAGGGCCTGCCTTAAATCAGGTAATACAACTGAGATTCTCAAAATGCTAAAGCCGATAGGCCATTCAGCATTTTATGACTAGGCTGGTCTCTAGAAGGGATCCCACCTAGCTACCAAAAATCAACACAGAGGTGGTGCAGAAGTTCTTGATGATTGCAATGTGCTTGTGGATGTCTCCTGATCATGTTCCTATCTTTTGATTGGTTTGCAAAGAGTAATTTGGATCGTGGAGGAAGACTGTTCCTAGAAGACTTAGTACTAACACCAGTCTTGGCTGACTTGGTCATTTTCACTACTTACGGAGATACATTGAAGATTATGGAAGCGTGTCGTAGCATGGAAGATTGCATTTGAGTCCCAGCTACGGCATAACATGATATGCATACATCTTTTCCTTAGCCAATTTTGTTTAGGTCTAGACCTATTTCTATGTATGTTTGTAATGCTAACCTTGGAGATTGTTCTAATGGTTGATGAATGTAATTTTGACCTTGATGTACATTCCAAGGTTGATGAATTATAAAAAAACATGTAATGAAGTTGCAAAAAACATGTCCTTGTGCGAAAATGTGAAGATAAGTGAAAAGGTGTAAGAAGAGCAGAGAAGAGGAATTATATTGTCCTTCAATGGAACTAAACTCAGGCATGGAGTAGATTCTATAAAATCAGTTCACTAACCCTTGGCAGTGAACCACCCCTTGGCAGTGAGCCCTAACTTTTGCTGTGAGCAATTTGGGTAGTGAGCCATAAGGCAGTGAGCCTATGTTTTTCAGTATTGCTATAACATATTTATTTTTGTGGGCTAACACCCATTGTGGTTTTTCCCTTATAGGGTTGTCCACGTAAAAAATCTGGTGTCTCATGTGTTGATTATGTTATTGTGTTGAATTTCTTATTTCATGCCTTCATGATTAAATCTGAATAATAGTGAACAAGTGTTTAATGTGTTAATGTTCATAAGTGGTCAAAGTTTTGGAGACAACTGATTCACCCCCACTCTCAGTTGTCTGGTGCATTTCAATAGCGAACATCAATAAAATTTATTACTTGTCTAAGTTGAAAGATTGTTAGATTGTCTTATCTAGATAAGGATCAGTATTTAGCCTTTAGCAAAGCCCAAATTTAGAAGCACTCCATCTCCTTCCTGCTCCCCACTTGAGTTCTAAATTTCTAATCTCATAGACTTGAATAGGTCTCTTATACCAGGATAACCTGCAATCCCCTGGATTGAAAATCATACTAAAGAGCAGTCATATTATTTGTTCCATAATGCATTCATACCGAAATCAGAAAAGAGTTCCAAAGCAATAAACTCAATGTCATTACTCATGGCATCCCATAGAAGTAAAAGTTTCATTTCAGCATCTCTTGTGTTCTTGCATCTGCATATCGTAACTTGCATCTCATATATATATATTTCAAAAAAGCTAAAAAAACATGTCATTGTTATCATGCTTGCATTCTTAGAGTTGAAGGTCTAAACATAATCAAAGAGTTCAAAAACTTCCAAAGTGCACAAGAGATGAGTACTCATACGATAACAAAGCAACCATAAAGAGACAACCTTTTCATTGATATATCAGAAGTTTGAGTTTACAAAGAGTACAAGAGTTAGGACAAAATGCTCTCAAAGGAAAGTAAGGCTCCCCATGCAATGGGGCACAATTTTAAATATAAGTAGAAAACAATCTTAAGGATGATTCCCCCCAATGAAACCATCAGGACTCCTACTCCTCTGCCGATGTGTGGCACTAATCTCTCCATGAGACCTGTGTGAATGGGGTGCCCTACTCTAGGCACGAGAACATGAAGGACATGTAGTACTAGACTCTGGACACTGAATCCCAAGGCAGTCCATCTCATGAATAACAACGTTCTCATCCCTAAGGAGGAGAACCGCAGTTCTCAACGTAGCACTCTCTTGACACCCATGGTAGGCAAGAGCGAAGATGTCAGTGTGTCTCCCAGCTCTAGGAGGCACACTAAGATCAACTAAAAGCCTCTCTCGTGTCAGGCTAGTGAAGGGTCTCATCAAACCAATATTGACCTTGTGAATGAAATCCCTCCACTCCTCAATGCTACCTGGAAAGAAAAGATAAAAGGTGTGATGATTCATAGCATAAAGTGAAGAAAGGACAAGTGCAAAATTAGAAAAGCAAAAGTAGACTTACGAGGGTCGCCAAGCTGCCAAGAAGGATCAAGTTGCCACATTGCCTCATCAAAATGAGGAGGTCTGGGCACTGTAGAGGAACCCTCAGGTATATCCTCCTCATTTGAGTCTATCTCATGTGTGTCTCCTGATGTTCCCTCATCAGATAAGTCATCTCCGTTTGGGATGAAGTCCTTGTTAGTAGAATGTGAGTTGTCCACAACAATGAGTCCATGAGAAGGAGCTCCTCTCCCTCTCCTTTGTCCACCTTGCGGGGTCCTAGAGGTCTTAGTGATCAAAACCATGGGATTCAAAGGAGTCCAAATGACAATCCTCTATCCAATCTTACCCATCTCTTGGATAGACCTGTAGCAAGTGGGAACTACGGGAAAATCCTCAGGAAAGTCCTCACCAAATTGTTGTAAGATGCGCTCAATGCGATGAGCCTCGATAAGACCATTACGGCCCAAAATTTTTGATATGCTAAGGTAATGCTCTCGAATCTATCATGGGACCATGCATCCTCCATATCTATATAAGGGTTAGCAGTCATATAAATTGCATCCGTGAGAGTGGCTACAACACATAATGAAGTATCAAAGTGGCCCACATGAGCCCATCTGGTGGCTCTAGGTAATTAACGATCAAGAAAAGGAATCTCCTTTTGGTACGACCTGATATGCTCAAATATCCAGGTCATAATAAGAGAGGAGTGGCTAAAAGCAAGAGCCCCACGCCATGCAATGCGATAAAAATCTCTGTAGACCATAGCAAGGATGTCTGGCCCCCAAGCATAAACTGTGTCGTACTCGATACCACGGATAATTGGTGCCCAACACCATCTCAAGCAAGTTGAGGCCTTGTCTCCAGATAGACTCAAAGCTATCAATCTGATCTAGAACTTCCTCAAGAGAGGAATGCAGAGTCATGGTATTGAAGTAAACTGAACACCAGTCTGATCCTCAAGGCAGCTCACCCCCATGATCTGTGCCTAGGATGCCTTATACTTAAAGGACTTGCTAGTAGGTAGAACAAGTGGGTGTCCTCTCACAGGAACCCTAAGAATGCAATACACATCATAAAGAGTGATAGTCCTATGGAAATTTGTGGAAATTTGAATGTTTTCCTATCAGCATCCCAGTAAATCAAGATATCATAGTAGATGCGTGTAATTGGATGTACAATTGGTACATGGCAAATCCTAGCCAAGCCTATCCTATTTAGGACAACAAGATCATTAATAGACAACAAAGTGTACATCTCTGAAAGATACAACTACTCGCAATTGGCATTCCAATAGATCCTCATATCCTACCAATTAGAAAAGAACTTTAGATTAGATCTCGTCAACTCAGAAAACCCCTAAAAATTGTAAAACTTGTAGAAATTTCACAAAAAAACATATAAACCTTCAAAATTGCAATAAATAGACAGATTCAATGTTCAAATTAGATCGAAAAAGAGTGAAGTAAATGTCAGAAACTATCAAATTTCAATCAAAATTGATCTATAAGGGTCACCCCTTTCATTAGACCGGATCTCCCTCGGACAACCCAGATGTTCAGTAGTATCTCCCTTGGGCGACCCTGTTGCACATGCATATCTCCACCAGGCGACCTTGTTGCTAAGATAGATCTCCCCCAGATGACTTGATTGGAAAAAGGGGTGACCCTGTGTGCCTACCCCTCAAACTCAAAAATGCTCTAAAAACCTCAAAACTTAGTCGATTTTGACAAATGAAAAACTAGAATTACTCTAAATAGTGAAACAAACACAATGCAACAGAAAGAATCACCAAAAACAAATAGTTTTAAGAGATTTTTCACAAATGTAACTTAGGGTTTAAAGAAGGATTTTTCAATATTTCTATACCTGACTCTCAATGATAGAAGAAGGGGTGGCCATCTTCGCGATCTACTTGGCGATATCTACCCAGCGATTGCTTACATGATCGATTCTATCGCTATTTCACTCAAATTTCACTAATTTCTACACTCTTTGTCTCTCTTAGCTTAGTTCACAATATGAATTTTTAGATTAGTGTTTGCTTTTATGCATCTCTTGTGCATTCATTTTGCATGTATTCATTCCTACATGTGTCACCGACAAAAGGCAAACAACTAGTAGAACTCACATGATCTATGGTATGTTTGTCATTTCAGTTTTCATTATTTGTTTTGATATATTCACATGCCAAACTAATACTAGTTATTGTAGGTATAATTGCAGAAAAATTGACAACAGGTAAGGCCTAGTTCAGGAATGGTACCTACCTTTCATGTAGACTACCGTCCCTGAGGGGGCAAATATGTAAGCACCAAAATTATGCACAGCCTCCACGAGGACCCTGATGATGACTCACAATCCTTTTCACATACATGTAAACATGAAATAACATCCTCTCAGCAACAATTCTCTTGGTGACGTGTGTTTTCTTCCCCCTTGTGTTGTTTCCTCTTTGTCGTTTTCTCTCTCTCTTCACTTTCGACACTTTTCAACACTTGTCGATTTGTGTTTCCTGTGCTTACAACTTCATCCCTAATCCTTTTATTCATTCATTTGTTGTGTTTGCACCTTTCGCCAGGTGTTTTTCATCCATTACCACTCCTAGAGGCCTTCTAGAGGTCCTCCCAATCCATCTCCTACTTTCAATTTTTAGTTTCACTCAACCAATCCAAATCTCTCCTATTATTTCCAAATCTCCCCTAGGAGATCCTACTTTTGCAAGTGGATATTTGGATTTTGACCCCTGATTGACCTATTTCCAGAGGCATATCCCCTTCTTTTCTCCTCCTCTTCCATCACCCATCATGCACTTTTACCTAGGTGTCCTCCTCTGAGGGTCACCCATGGGTCGCCCCCGGGTGACCCTACCATTTTTCCCAGCTAGGAAATAACTCAAGTTTTTGGCTAAAAATAGCTTTGTTTTTGCTCATTTTTCTTCCTGTTTGCATGGAATTTCGTGCCAAAGATAGAGTTAACTATTTTAGGCACACACACATGCATATTTAGCTCTTTTTCATTTTTAGTTATCAACCCATGCATTCCCATGCATTCTTTTTCTTCACTTCTTCTTGAGTGATACATTATAATTGGGTAGATCACTCCAATTTTAGCCTAGATCACTCTTGTGTCTTCTAAGTTAACTCTTCTTCTTCACCTCTCATCCATTCTTCAAACCTATAAATACCCCCTCCCTCAAGCACAAAGGGAGGCAATTTCATTTGTGCACACAATTCTTACATCTTATTGCTCTCCAAATCAAGCATCCATATGCTCACATAAGACGTTAGAGCCTTTTGCTTTTATTTGTTATCTCATATAGCTTTTCTAAAAGCTCCTTTTGTGTCGATACGCTACTCACATCACAAGCCACAGTGCTCATCAAACTCTCATTGAGCTTATATCGATGCTTCAAAAGCTTCTTTTGCTTCTCTTTTCTTATTGTTGCCAAGAGGATCACCCCGCTGCTGCAAGAGCATTAGAGGTTGCCATACAAGGATTTATGAGGGCAGTGGAGTCTCACATGTCTCTTTTATTCTAGGTTCCTTCATGCTTTCTTTCATTTCATAGTAATTAGATAATCAAAACTTTGCTCTTGGGAATAGTAAATACATGCTGCTTTTTCCTTGATAGGCTAAGTAGATTTGCATTGTTAAAGTAGTTTCCCTTTCAAAAGTTCTTAGATTAAAAGCAATTTCTATTTCCTAGATTAAATTGATCCACATATTCAGAAAACACCAAAAACATAGAATCAATTGCATTAGGTAGTCTCATACTAGTTTGCATTTATTTTCTAATTCCTAGAATAGAAAAAAGCACTTTTATTTCCATAAACATAAAAAAACACAAAAAATGTTTTGCACTCATATAGGCTTGCATGCATAAAAAAATAGAAAAGAACAAAAACATTAGCAACGTAGAAGGTTTACAAACCCTTGGTCCCAACACAAGGTCAATTTTAGTCAACGTTAGTCAAAACCCTTGGTTTCATCACAAGGTCAAACAAAGTCAACGAAGTGAAACCATAGGTCACACAAACCCTAAGTTGAAACCCTAGGTTAAGTCAAGGTTGACTTAAACAATCTCTCTTGTTTAGGCTCAAGAATGTGCCCTGGACTTAGAGGTGAGTGGGTGAAGGCAATCCTCGATGAGATAGAGCAGATCCACCCTAGACAACAACATAACCAACTAGTAATTCAACAACAAGAAGAAAGACTCAGAGAATTTCAAATACAAGCTATACACGAAAAATTTGGACAAAAATGAAAGATAAAACAAATAAATGCAATACCTTTTACCTAAAACCTTTCAAATACCTCAGATGCGTTGAAAGATAGATACATGCATGATTGATTGCTTGAATGATTGGATGTTGATTGTTTAGATACACAGCATAATGATAGGATGAAGATTTGATGAAAGAAAATAGATAGAAGATTAGAGGATTGGAAGAATATTTCAGCAGAGTAAGGATATCAAACTCAGTCCATCCAAAATGGCTTATGAGAGGGTTAATTTATAGATTTTGAAGGATGAAGGGAAGAAGATTTGATTTTTGATAAAAGAGGAAATAAAACAAGATAAGATAAGATAAAAAAGATAGAAATATTAGCTTTTAGTTTTAAATCCTCAAAAAGGAAATAAATCTTCGAAAAGGATGGAGGATAATTGATGAATTATCTAATTAAATAAATTAATTAGATACACATGAGTTCAAATTTGGAAAGAAAGAAAGAGGATTTTATTAATTAAATAAATATTTGATTTATTTAATAAATGTTGGATTTATGATGAGAGATGATGTGGAAAGATAATTAAATAAATAAAAAATTTATTTAATTATAGGAAAATATATAGATGACTAATTAAACAATTAAAAATAATTATTTAATTAGAGGGGATAAATGGACATGAATAATTAAATAAATAAAAAAATATTCAATTATAGAAGAAGGGATTATGGGATTGAAAGGGAATAAATGAAATTAGTCAAATAAATAAGATTTATTTAACTAATTAGGTGATGATATGGATGCTTAGGGCAAAACATGCTACAAGATGTCTAGATGATGAAATGTTGTGACAAGGTGTTGCAAGAGATGGACATTTTTAGGTGTCTACATTTTGCCCCTCTTTGAGATGATGTTCAAGATGGTGAAATTTGTGTCGAGTAACATCATTTCAAAGAAGCTAAGGTATGGATAGAGGAAAAGGGTGGATGATAGAAAGATATGATGATGATGGAGTGATAGGATGATGATGCCCCCTCAAGAGGATAGGCAGGTTGGACAAACCCGGGTAGGTTCTTGAAATGAAATGGATTGGTCAAGGAAGAAATATGAGGAAAAGGATAGAAGAAATGAATGATGTGTTATGCTACAATGAAAGTGAGAAACCATGATGTTTGATATAGCACTAAACATTATGCACCAGGGTATGAGGACCAAGGTGATGATGTGTCTTGTGCCCCAGCGTAATACAACCTTGTCTAGATGTATGAGAAAGAAAACTTAGAGAATTAAAGTCCTAATTCACAAAAGGTATGATGTGACCTTAGATGCAAAGGATAATGCAAAAAGCTATTCCAACATACACAAGATATGAATATTAGTTGGAATGATAGAGATGTGATACAAATGCAAGATAAAAAGATAACACACACAAGCAAGAAAGAAAGCATGCACAAATGATTCAAAAACAAACAAGGTATTGCCCCTGTCAAGCTGTAAACCAATGATTAATTGTTTGATTGATGATAATGATAGTGTTGTCATTGTGGGGAACGATATATCCCTAGATCAACACAAGGATGTGGGAATGATATATCCCATTGATGATGATGATGATAATTGATTGATTAATGTTGCCAAATTTTTGGACCTAAAAATTTTAAAATTTGCCTCCTGGAGTCACATTTGAAACCACACTGTCATCTCAGTTTATTTTGTCATCTCAGTCATGTTGGAATCTTGTTGTTGCACCTCACTCATAAATCATCTTATGGTAATGATACTCATTCCCAAGTCTATTGATGATGGGTTAGTGTTTATTTGGAGAGAAAATTTCTTCTTGGTTTTGTCTATATGTCAATGGTAGCTGTGACAGGTTTTGGAGGATAATAATAATATTTTTTATTGAGGACATAGACGTATGATTTTGTAAATCATTGCCTCTACCTTGTCTCGATTCTTCAATGAGGCTTCTTGAAAGATCAAGAAGTCTGTGTGCAGAGGCTATCAAGAAAAGAACAAAGAGATGTGGCGGTATCAAATGAGGATGCCTCTGGTTTCACAGATCTTGACATTAAAGATGAACTCTTCGGGGTCATGCTTTACATGATAAGTCTTTACATACTTTTGGTTATTTGCTCATACCATTATGGGAATGAGAGGTAGCGAATATAGTTTCTCATTAAAGATTATAATGACACAATCAGTTGAAATGAAAAATACATCCTCTTATCAGTAACACCTATGCTATGTTGGTATTGTGAAGAATTGGAATGTTTTTGAGTTTGTATCTATAAATGAAGTTGTTTTGCTACAACTAAGTCATCTCGTTCCTGCACAAAGCAATAGAAAAGAAAGTCCTTCGATCGGTATGATAATCCTCATAAGGGTAGTGGCCTACATCATATTGTTGAGGATCAATTCATATCAATAAAGAAGCAGCAGGAAGAGTCTAAGTTCACTCCACAATGGAAGGATGTTTATTGCTTTCCTTGGAAAGCTTCAAAAAGTCTCAAGGTTCTTCGTCTGAAGCAAAGAATGAAAGCATCTTATTTGGTGTAGATAAAATGGTGTATGTTTGTTCATTTTGAACCTTAGAATATAATGACACAGCCTACATGTGTAATATTCCATAAATTCAACTAACATTATCCTCAGCTTGTGCTAAAATGATAACATTGCAGATACATTGGAGAGTAATGTTCACTGGATTGGGATAATGAAGGACATGTTAAAATGGAGCTGAGCTTAATAAAATCTGTGATGATATTCTATGCTTTCTTAACACACCTTACAATATATAGTCGAAGGAGGATATGCTTTCACAAGGGATTTGTTGATAAGGACTTAGAAACTACTATTTGGTGGGTGCAACATCAATTTTACAATCACTCTGTTGGCATCTCCCAGGCCATGTCATCGCCATTTTCTACAATCTCTGCAGTTACCCTCCTATCCGTGACCTTCTTTGCTTCAGAAACTCTCAAATAAATGTGTTGGTCGCAACACAACCACAAAATGATGGTGGATGTGCCTAAAGCAGATTGGTTGAAGATTCTTAGAAGTTTTCAAGCAAATGCCACTGACAAATAAAAATACCAGCCTTCACCACCTTGGCCGGAGTTGCTGACCTGCTTGCACCAAATGAAAAAAGGCTTTAATGCCTTGTAGATATTTTGTTAGATTTTGTAGCTAGAGATGACCTGGCAGATATACATGCAAAACGACCGTGACCTCTTAGAATCGACAAAGCATCTTAAATATTCAAAAGGAAATGTTATCCCCATGATGGTAGCATATTTTTCAGGTGGATTCTTGAGAGATTTAGAAACTTTCTAATGAATTCAACTAGCAGATATAACACCAAATTCTGTGGTCTTCACTAGCGCGCTCTCCTCTGCTCACTAAAAATAGATAGCGTACATGCAAATTAGGAAGGCATATATCAGAGTAAAGGATTTTTGCCAGATAATATTGTTGGAAATGCACATATCAAATGTCTTACTGGTTAATGGCAGCGAAGGCTTAGGCATGCATGCTAATGTGAAAGCATGAACTAAAGGTAGGATATGTACAAAATTGTTTGTTTCATGCTCATGTAATGGGAAGTTGTAACACCAGGCTCCAGATTTCTTCATCAGTGAAGGTAGAAACAACATGTCCAAATAAAGATTTTTGTCAAATAATATCGTTGGAAATCTCCATGCAAATGTGAAAGTAGATAAAGGGTCACTGAGCTTGCTAGGAGTATGATTCCCATGTCATCATGGAAAGCTCTATATGCATCATCAACGAGAAGGATTGTAATGGTTTATGTATTTATTGTAGCTCAACTTTAGAAGCCTAACATTTTGAAGTCTGATTTTTAGAATCAAGATTTAAGTCTAGTGGTTCACCAAGAGATGCCGTGATTATTGAATTTCTAATGTCAAAGGAACCGAACTGAGCTTTGTGAATAGATCCGGCTTTTGAAGAATGAATTTGAAGATTTCGATGGTGAGAGTGATCTTCATATTTTGGAGTCACTAGAAAGAATCTTTGTTACTTGGGCCATCGAACTAGAGGTCATATCTCAACCTATTGTTTTAGATGCAGAAGAGCATGGCCCGATACTATCATTCAAGACTTTTCTCTGTCCTTTGACAAGGGAAGTAATGAGAGATCTTGTAGTCTTTGAATCCCCTCAAACATATGAACGTAGTACTATGGTTTGTAAGGGAAGGATTTGAATGTGAAGCACATAAAGTTAATGCACGGAGGCAAAAAATCCCAGAAAGAACAAATACACTGTTCCAACGATATACAAACCATAGCTTACTTGGTATGATAGATCCTAAGCATAGAGGATATGTGTATGGATCTAAGATAACAAATTTTGGAATCCTAATGCTTGCATATGAGATTGAAGATAATACAAGAACCATCAAAGTGAGGTTGATGACAATCTCGAATGCTGGTGGAGATTTTAGGGTAACCTTCAAATGTAAAGATGGGCACACTTATGTTTGCACATATGTTGATTGTACTACTTTGGAGTATTGTTCATCGTGTGGTAACTTAGATGTTGAGGGACTAGCAGAATTGCTTTTTCTTGTACTCCAAGGTGTAGAGCTTTCATGGTTTCTGTGCATCGTGTCACCAGCAATGTAGTTCTAGTTCAACAACACTTTGGGAAACACTATCACAAGGTTGTCATTACCTATTAATGGTGTTCATGCAAATGGTTGTGAAGAAATAACAACAGCTATGTTATGTGATGGAGGTGCTACTTTAAAAGGACTTCAACAATGTATTGACACGGTTATGGCAGAAGTACTATTTCAACTCAAGAAGGATGAAGATATCAAACATGCAAGTTAATCTCAAATATTGACAACGACAGTAATAGAAGGTCTAATAGAGTTCTAGAGAATTTTGATTTTGCTACTGTCTTTGTGTTGGCAAGAGACACTGCTACACATGACAAGTGTTGTCATTGATGGCAACTAAGTCTATCCTACACATCCGCATTATATGATTTGTTCATACCAGAAGTTAGAGTGAGGATTTGTCTAAGTCCAGATGTCAGAAATAGAGCATGTGACAGGGTTTGATATCTTAGTCTGAATCTCTCTGGTGGTAATTCATAGTTTACTATGGATCTTAAGAAGTGATAAGGATTGTCAGGACTATCCAAATCCAGAGATTTAGCCTCTGGTGATAAAGGATTCAAAAGTTATAAGGATCTGAGTATCGGGTTCCAGTTAGTCACCACAGTCAGAAGAAGAACAAGGTGACCTAGTATTTGATCTTGGTATGGATGCAAGAAAGTTGTTAAATAAGCAATTAGTGAAAATTAGTGGCATTGGCTAACTTGATTGATGATCTGGGAACACAAGTATTTGGTTTGCATTGATATTTGTGCATAGATTCAGCCAATAGAACAGAGTTCTTAAAAATGTTCTAAGTTTTCTTGAAGCCGACTATAGTTGATTGAATTTCTTGATGCGGATATATATAGCCGATGGATTCAAGTGTTTTGGTGTGTGATTGTGATGAGATGATGGAGTAAGAGTGAAAAAGGTAGAAAGAAGTGTGAAGGAGAAGAGATCTAAGGACTGGATCATGGCAGAACAGTAAACAAGGTAGAGCAAGGATGAAGTGTGTAAGATCAGTATTTTGTACTTAATCGAAACTGAATTCTTGCATTGGTAGATGTTATTCATCAGTTCAAACAATCTATAATCTTCTTGTAATCATTTCTATAGGTAGTGAGCCTCTTTAAGTAGTGAGCTCTACTCAGTGAGCCCAAAGGCATGTGCCTTCCCATTTTGTAATACTTTTAACAGGGTATTATTTTTTGTGGACTAACCTCCACCGTGGTTTTCACTTAACTAGGTTTCCACATTAAAAATCTTGGTGTCAAGTGTGTTATTTGTTTTTCTACTCGTGTTATTGATTCATACTTTCATGGTTATAATAATGATCTATAAATAAGTGATAGAGAAGAATTAATTATAGCAAGTGTTAAAGTTTTGAGACAACTGATTCACCCCCCCTCTCAGTTGTCTGCCCTAATTCCAACAATTGGTATCAGAGCCAAGTTCCTTGGAAGAAGCCTAACAGCTTGAGGAAGATCTGGGAATGAGTTCAAAGGGTTCACTTAGAGAACAACTTCAATTGGCTTTAGAAGATCTTGATTAGTCCAAAGCAGAAGTAAATGAACTAAAAGTGAACCTCAAAGATGCTGATGATTGCATTGATATGTTAAAAGAAAAACTAGAAAAATGTATGGAAAAGAAGAAGTAGCTACTTCAGCAGCTAATTAATCTTACTAAATAAAATTACATGAATGAGGCTCTGGAAGAAAAGACAAAGGAATGTGAGAAGTTGACAAAAGAAGTTTCTATTCTAAAACATGAGATGGAATCTAGGGTGATGAGGCTAACCAAAGAAATTGAGGAAAGGAAGAAGAATGAAGAAAACCTGAATCAAACTCTGAAGGAAAGAATAGAAGAATGCTTAAGAATGGATAGAGCAATTGGTCACCTAAAATCTGATCTACAAGAATGCAGATATAATGAGGAGGAACTTGAAAGGCAAATTGTCATCCTCAGAAATGACCTAGAAGTTGCAAATGAATACAAGGAGAAGTTCAAAATAAGCTCAACTAAACTTGAAGTGCTACTTGAGAGTCAAAAGAAGCCTGATGACAAGCATGGTCTTGGGTATGAGAAAGGTGAAAGCTCTAGATCTGGACAAAGAAATTCTCAATCAAGGAATAGGAGAAACAGACCTAGAAGACCTCCGGTAAGATAGCCTAATTGTCACGTCTCAGACTTTTCAGATTTACCTCATTACTTAATTACAAGTAAAACCATGAAATAATAGTAGATTGACATTGGATAAGATATGTTATTGATTAATATTTTGTTGCCTCGACTATATTTTTGGGCTAACTTATTGATAGTGCGATGAGTTTGAGTTTTTGCAGGTCTTGTCGAAGGACAAGAGCATGGCTCAGGTAGAAGGGATCTACCTTTTTGGCAAACATGTGTTGGGTTCTATCTAGTTCTTTCACACACATCACGTAGTTGCACATGCATAATTGAATGGATTTTATGTCATTAATTGTGAATAATCATTTTCAAATGCATGATGTGTTTTCTTAAATTAAATGTCTTTTTGAATTATGTTTCAAATAGTATATAGTATTTAAATAAGAAAATGTTATGATGGTATTTAAATAAATAATAAAATATTGTCTAAAGATGTTTGGAAGACAATATGCTCTTTAAATTAGATAAATATAGTAAATTGTTTATATAAATTATGCAATATTATTCTAAATTTCTCTTTTTGATTATTTAAAAATAGTTTTAAATAAAAATAGTTAAATAATAGTAATATTAAAAATAGCTTATTATATTTAGTGTTTTTGAATAAAGCAATTAAATAAGTTCCTTCACTCATGCAACAGTAAGTTCAAAAGATATTATTATTATTGTTATTCTCAAATTCGGTGGGATGCAAACTGAAACTTAAATGGAGTTCTCAAACTGATCTGTAATGTCCAAACAAGAGAGAGGAAGTTGTTAAAAAAAGTGGGAGATCGAACATATCAGAACACCATGATTTGCAGAAAGTTAACCACGAATTTAACAAAGAAAGGAAACCACGTTTGGGAGGAAATCTTCTGAGTATAGTACAAAAGAAACTTGGAAGAATGCAGGCGACAGGAAAAGAGAGAACAATAACAAATGTCACCAGCTATTGCCTCATCACCAATGCCATCTTTTCCAGGTTCTTATCTAGTTTTTTTCTTACTTTTTAAAACGACTGTTTTGTTGCTATTGAAAGTAGATCTTTCTGTCTAGTTGGGTGATCCTTCTGTGCTAATTTGAACCATGATTATTTCTGACTAATTATACCTTTTGATGGCTATGTTATTCATAGCTGCTATTCCTTGTTTGGCTGAATAACTCTCCCTAAGTCGGCCTCCTTCTAAACGCTTGACTTCTATGGCCTATTCCCTGAGTTGTTTCTACCTAGCAATTTTAAAACCAAATAAAACTATATATATGATGGCCATATCTTATTGTTGCCTGATCTCTCCTTGGGCCACCTATTTTCCTAGTCGCTTCTAGCTAAGGAAATGGAGTAAATTCTGCCTGGATGTTGTCTATGACTGTGTCGTCCTCTTCATTCTCAGCCTAGGCAACTTGCTGCTAATTCGATCTAAATAGCTTGGCTGACTGTGGTATCTAGAGTCATCCTCCATCTAAGTGTATGCTTGAGTAAATTAAAACTGCTAAATCCTTAACATGGCTGCCGATTCCTTATGGCTGTTTGCCTTAGTTTTGGATGACTATAATGTTAGGTCGTTTTATTTATTTATTTATTTATTCCCAAGATGATTACTATTCTATTGTTGTCACCAACCTACAGAATTTTATGGTTTTGATCCTTTGTTAAAAGACAAGATTTCTAATACCCTTGTTTCCCAAATCTAGAATGTAAATTTGAGTTAAAACCTTTGATAAAACTCTAGATTGTTGTAGGATATCACCGGTAAATATTATATGTCTATATTTAATTTGTATTCTGGCTGGAAATGAATAGCATGTTACACAAATCAACCTCTTTTTGTTAAACAAAAAATCTTTGACTTTAGATAAATTGTTATTCCTATAGCAGCTTTGTAAAAATCTCTGATTCTGAGTAGAAAACTAGTTATGTAGCTACTAATTTCAACAGTAAACTTTGTATATTACATAAACTGGAAACTATTATCTTCCTGTAGCAAAAATCAGTAGATCCTTTAGCTATGTTAAAACCATTTTGAAACTTGATAGAATGTTATCCGAATTGGAATGAATGATAAACAAAACAATTACACTGATAAAACAACACACTAGCAAATCAGACACAATAAATTATCTTACCTCTTGAATGCTGAAAAATGAACAATTTTTCTTGCTCTGTCACTATTTTATTCCTGTAGCAGTTCCTGTCACCACAGCGACATGAAGTCTGTAGTATGTTTTTACTATGTTTAAATAAACCTCCTATCACATAAATGACAGAAAGGCAGAACTAAGAATTAAATGGATTATCATTGGATTTTAAATGACCGAATTAATAGATTTCTTCATGATATGTTATATGCAATTGATGTTTGGAAAAAGAAAAATAATTAATTTATTAAAACTTGTACTTCTAATTTGTGGAAAGAAAATAGATGCTTGCATGTCCTATGTTTGTTCTTCTTTATTGTGTATTTTGGAAATATTGCCTTCCTGGATGGGTGTCGAGTATGGAATAACAATGAAGTAGGTTTTCTTTTTCAAAACCTATATGCCATTATACGGATTAATGCTTTGGCCAAAGCTAATGAGATGTTGAAATAGACATGTATACCATTATAGAATGAATGGTTTGATAGCCTAGTTTTTATATATTTTTCTGCCATATCTTATTGATGAGATGCTGTATTCATGATAGTAATGCATGTAGATTGATAGGCACACACCAGATTCCACCCTTCATATGTTTATAGATTGCTAGGCTCTTTGAGAAGGGTCGGGCATCCTTCAGTTTGAAGGATACTGGGGAAGCGCAAACTTTGTGGTTGGGCAAAAAAGGCACCTAAACCATGTTCTTGTCCTTTGATTCAGCAGATGGCTGGTTGGTCGATGGAAATTGAGGACGTTTTGTCAAATTTTATGATATTGATCACCTTGTACTTATTTTTGTTTCAAAGATTTGTAAGGCTTGATGCCAATTTGACACTTGTAATATTAATGATTATTACATACTCTATAAATGACTTCAGATATATACATATGTATTGTAATCATGATTATACTTTAAACTTATGAATTGAAAGATTGCTTGGACTCTTGAAAATATCTTAATATCTTTTCTCTGAATGATGAATAGAAGTTAATTTACCTTACATTAATTTACTTGTAGTAATTCTATGTTTTACTTCAGTTTTGTGTGTTTGTGAAAAATCGGTACTTTACATTTGGTATCAGAGTGATAGTTCTACTCTAGGCCTTTATGGAACCGTTACACTAAAGTTGTAAACTCCTTTTCCAGATAGTTCATCATGAACACTAGAAATTTTGGATGTAGGTCAGTAAGCCTAGGATTTGACAATAACCCCGATACTAGAAATAATGAAGAAGCCAATGTTGGGAACAATGCTAGAACTGATGCAGGAGGGGCTAATGCTGGAAACAATAATAACAATGATGGATAGAATAACCAATTGACTCAAATCCTAGCTCTTCTAACTCAGCAAGGAACTCTCTTGACTCAGTAGGGAACTCGAATGAATACTATGGAATAAGAAATCAGAGGAATATGGGGAAATAGAACTGAAGAAAGGAGAGAAGAAGCTAGAGGTCCTGAGGGTGAAGTGAATGGAAATAACAGGAACAAGATTGCTGAGGAGTTAGGAAAGAATCTCAAAAAGGTTACACCTCCTAAGTTTGACAGTAAGACTATAGGTGATGGAGTAGAAGCATGGATTATTGATATGGAAAAATACTTTGATCTTCGTGACTTGTCTGCTCAAACTAAAGCTACATGGGGATCCTATCAACTTACTGGGGAAGCGGTGACTTGGTGGGACAATGACAAAACTGACAAGAAACTATTACCAGGAGAAGTCACATGGGATCACTTCCTTGAGCTCTTTAGGAAGAGGTGGTTGCCACAACACTATTTTGACAAGAAAATGACAGAATTCCAAAACCTCACTCAAGGAGGTATGACTGTGACTCAGTATTAGGAGAAATTCTCTCACTTGTTGAAATATGTTCCATAATATCAGCTCGACAGAAGGTTCAGGATTCACAAATTCATTTTGGGATTAAGGCCACAGATTGGATCAGATGTTGATATTCATAATCCATTAACCATGGATGAAGTGTTTGAAAAGGCTACTAAACAAGAGCAGAAACTGTAACAAATCTCAAATTACCGTAAGAGTCAAGATGTAAAGAGTGGGAATAAAAGGTTTCAGAATGACAGTAGCAATCAAGGGAACAGTAAGCGTCAAATAAGGAATCTTAAGAGAGGAAATAACTACTAGGATAAGAACAATGGGAACCAAAGTGGAAATAACAATAAAAGAGGTAATTATGGCAACAATGGTAATAATAACAGGAGGGACATTTCAGTTAGACATAGAGGACCTAGAGATAGATGTTACACTTGTGGAGGAGAGCACTATGCTAGTGCATGTCCTCATTGAACAAAGAATCAAAGAGATGTGAATTGACAGGGAGCTCCTCAACACCAGATTCATGCAGCTATAGATCATCGACAAGCAGATTTCCAAGATACACCCATTCAGATGTCCGGTAAGCTCTTTGGCCTTCCAGTTTCTATTTTAATTGATACAGGAGCTACGAAATGTTTTGTTGATCCAAAAGTTGTAGCTAAGTTATCTGTTAAGCCTGGACAAATGGAAAATTCTTGGATGGTACAGTATGGTAACAATGTAGAGAAAAGAGTAGATTCATGTCTAGTATGCAGTGAATTAGATCTTCCTACTTTCCAAACACAAGTCAATCTCTATGTTGCACCTCTAGGATCTTATGATGTGATTCTTGGAATCAATTGGTTGTCAGAACATAAGTCCTTAGTAGATTGTGAAGAGAAGGTAGTGAAATGTCTTGATGACTTTGGGGATCGGGTAGAGATTCTTGGATCTAGAACACCCCTTAAGCTAAGACAAATATCAGCTATGCAATTGAAAAAGGCTAAAAGGAAGGGTTGTTCCATCTATGCAGTGAAGATAAGAGTTCTAGATAATCAAGAACCATCTTTTGACAAGTATCCTATTCTTAGAGAATTTAAAGATGTCTTTCCTAATGAGTTGACAGAACTACCACCTAAAAGAGAATTTGATTTCTCTATAGAACTTATACCAGGAACCGAACCACAGTCTAAAGCACCTTATCGAATGACAACAATAGAACTATATGAACTTAAGACACAGTTAGAAGAATTGTTAAAACAAGGGTTTATCAGACCTAGTGTGTCACCTTGGGGCGCACTAGTCATATTCGTTAAGAAGAAGGATGGAACGTTGCGGTTGTGCATTGACTACAGAATGTTCAACAAGGCAACTATTAAGAACAAGTATCCACTTCTAAGGATTGATGAATTATTCAACCAAATGAAAGGTGCAAAGGTATTCTCTAAGATAGATCTTAGATCTGGGTATCATCAGTTATGGACTAAAGATGAGGATATATCTAAAATGACATTTAGAACATGATATGGTCACTACGAGTTCACAGTAGTACCATTCGGGTTAACTAATGCACTAGCAACATTCATGAACTTGATGAACAGTGTGTTCAGGGATTGTCTTGATGAGTTTGTGTTGGTCTTCCTTGATGACATTCTGATTTATTCTAAATCAGTAGAGGAACATGAAAGACACTTGAGAATAATTTTGTAGCATTTGAGAGAAAGGAAATGTTTTGGTAAGTTATCTAAATGCATGTTTTATCAGAGTAGAGTGCACTATCTTGGTCATGTAATTTCAGCAGATGAGATAGCAGTAGATCCTGAAAAGATCAAGGCAATAATGGAATGGCCTGCACCATAGACTGTGACTGAGGTTAGAAGTTTTATGGGGTTAGCAAGATACTACAAGAAATTTGTAGAAGGATTTTTGACAGTTGCAGCACCCATAACCTCGTTATAGAAGAAGGGTAAGAAGTTTGATTGGACAGAGAAATGTGAACAAGCCTTTCAGTTGTTGAAAGAAAAACTCATATTAGCACTTATTCTAACTATACCTGATCCAAATGGTCATTTCATAGTGATTACAGATGCTTCTGGTGAAGGTGTGGGAGGAGTGTTGATGCAGAATGGAAAAGTAGTGGCATACAAATCGAGAAAACTGAAACAACATGAGTCAAATTATGCACCTCATGATCTTGAGTTGTCTACCATTGTTCACGCACTACAAATGTGGAGGCACTATCTTTTGGGTAAGCCATTTGAGCTTAAGACATATCATTTGGGGCTCAAATATATCTTCACCCAACCTAATCTCAATGCTCGACAGAGAAGATGGCTAGAATTCCTTAGCGAATATGATTTTGGAATCGAGTACATAAAAGGTAAAGAGAATAGGGTAGCAAATGCTCTTAGCAAGAGATGACATTTAGCTATAATGGTGACTACTAGAACCAATTTGAGACAACAGGTAATCCAAAAGTTGCAAGGAGATAAGCACTATGAAAGGGTTAAGCAAGCATTAGAAGTAGACCCCAGAGATCATCGATTTGATGGGTATGTCATAGAATCAGATGGGCTTCTGAGATATCAAGGGAGAATATATATCCTAGATTTAGGTGAATTGAGGAAGTTAGTTCTTGAGGAGATTCACAATGCTCCATATTCTGGACACCCAGGAATGACCAAGGCAATGGAAGGATTGAGACCATTGTACTTTTGGCCTAAGCTTAAGAAGGATGTGACTGAGTTTGTCACTCGATGTTTAGAGTGTCAACATGATAAGGCAGAACATGCCCATCCTGCAAGACTACTTTATCCACATAGTGTACCTGAGTACAAGTGGCAGGTGATTAGCATGGACTTTATTTAGGGTTTGCCCATGTCAAAGAACAAGCATGATGTCATCTTGGTCGTAGTGGACAAACTAACGAAAGTGGCTCATTTCATTCCCAAAAATCTTTCGGATGGGTCATTGACATTAGCAAAGAAGTTTGTTCAAGAGATCTTTCGACTACATGGAGTGCCTGAGACGATCATTTCAGATCATGACACTCGCATGACCTCTAGGTTTTGGACCACGCTTAATGCAGCTTTGGGGACTAAGTTGAACTTTAGTACAACTTATCACCCTAAAACAGATGGTTAGACGGAGAGAGTCAACCAGGTAGTGGAGGATCTTTTGAGGATGTACTGTATGGACCAGTAGTGCAAATGGGAGGAATATCTCCTATTGGTAGAGTTTGCTTATAATAATTCCTACCATGCATCTCTAGGAATGGTACCTTTTGAGGCTCTTTATGGTTGCAGGTGTAGAACTCCAATCAGTTGGGATATAATAGAAGATTGAATAGTAGTTGGACTTGACATGTTGAAAGAAATGGAAGATCAGATGAGGCTAATCAAAGAGAAATTGAAGCAAGCCTCAGATAGACAAAGAGTTATGCAAATAAGAACATGACTTTTAGACAGTTTTCAATAGGTGATAAGGTGTTTCTGAAGGTCAAGCCACATAAGAGTTCAATTTCATTTGGCAAGGCATCCAAACTAGCTCCAACATTCGTATGACCTTTTGACATCCTTGAAGTGATCAATCCAGTTGCATACAGACTTGCACTACCGCCAGCTCTCACCAAGATCCATAATGTTTTTCATGTGTCTTTGCTCAAACCTTATCATCCTGATGTGTTGCATATTCTTGATTGGTGTACTCTATAGGTATAGGATCCAGGAGTGGTGCTAGTGGAACTCATTTGAATCTTGGAGAAGCACAACGTTAAGTTGCGTAATCAAGACATAGTGCAGTATAAGGTCCAGTGGGACTAGTATTTAGTGGACAGTGCCACTTTGGAGGATGCTTCTGATATTGATAGATCTTTTCCGCATTTGGGAAAATAGAATAGATATTTTATTTTATGCATATTCAGATATTTTGATACTCAGATGATGATACATTATTGTTTTGATACTTTATTGTTTGCTTGATGTAATAAGACATTGAGATGATGTCTCTTCCAACTGGGGAAGGATGTCACGTCTTAGACTTTTTAGATTTACCTCATTAGTTAATAACAAGTAAAACCATGAAACAATAGTACATTTACATTGGATAAGATATGTTATTGATTAATATTTTGTTGCCTCAGCTATATTTTTGGGCTAACTTATTGATAGTGCGATGAGTTTGAGTTTTTGCAGGTCTTGTCGAAGGACAAGAGCATGGCTCAGGTAGAAGGGATCTACCTTTTTGGCAAACATGTGTTGGGTTCTATCTAGTTCTTTCACACACATCACGTAGTTGTACATGCATAATTGAATGGATTTTATTTCATTAATTGTGAATAATCATTTTCAAATGCATGATGTGTTTTCTTAAATTAAATGTTTTTTTGAATTATGTTTCAAATAGTATATAGTATTTAAATAAGAAAATGTTATGATGGTATTTAAATAAATAATAAAATATTGTCAAAAGATGTTTGGAAGACAATATGCTCTTTAAATTAGATAAATATAGTAAATTGTTTATATAAATTATGCAATATTATTGTAAATTTCTCTTTTTGATTATTTAAATATAGTTTTAAATAAAAATAGTTAAATTATAATAATATTAAAAATAGCTTATTATATTTAGTGTTTTTTAATAAATAAATTAAATAAGTTCCTTCAGTCATGTGGCAGTAAGTTCAAAAGATATTATTATTATTGTTATTTTTAAATTGTTATTCTCAAATTTGATGGGAAAGAGAGCATGCAAATTGAAACTTAACTGGAGTTCTCAAACTAATCTGTAATGTCCAAACAAGAGAGAGGAAGTTGTTAAAAAAAGGGGGAGATCAAACAGATCAAAACACCATGATTTGCAGAAAGGTAACCACGAATTTAACAGAGAAAGGAAACCACGTTTGGGAGGAAATCTTTTGAGTATAGTATGACATAAACTTGGAAGAGTGCAGGCGACAGGAAAAGAGAGAACAACAGCAGATGTCACCAGCTATTGCCTCATCACCGACTCCATCTTTTCGAGGCTCTTATCTGGTTTTTTTCTTACTTTTTAAAATGACTATTTTGTTGCTATTGAAAGTAGATCTTTCTGTCTAGTTGGGCGATCCTTTTGTGCTAATTTGAAACATGATTATTGCTAACCAATTATACCTTCTAATGGCTATGTTATTCCTGGCTGCTATTCCTTGTTTGGCTAAATAACTCTCCCTGAGTCGACCTCCTTCTAAATGCTTGACTTCTATGACCTATTCCCTAAATCATTTCTACCTGGCGATTTTCAAACCAAATCAAACTATATATATGATTGATGCAGAGGCACAGCGAGAAACATTCAATGGAATGGTGGAATTTGCTATTCCTTATCTCATCAGCAAGAGTTAACAAATTGTCTCACCGACATACCTTTCGGCCTGACAATACCTATCGGCACCTCCAATAAATCTCACCCCGACACCCTTTTTCACACCGATGTGTGATTCGCTTATATTGCATATTGGCAATACTTCGTCTATCGGTCTCACCAACCTCTACTATTTCAATGACTATCATCACAACGATACATACATACAAACATCTACCGGCTGATCCCGCGATCCCTTTGTATCTTTCGTTTCCTTTACCTTGAACATGCGAACTCTGACCCGTTGGCGCCGGTCACCTCCACCTTTACTGTCGCTCGACTTTTGCATCTAGCGCTTGTATCTGTGCTTTGTATATTCTCCACATGCAATCGATACATGTAAACCAAAATATACAAACACCGAATATTCCTCCAGATATGCCCTCTTTGTATGTTTGACCCGACATTGACTTCTTGGTATCTGCGGAATGTATGTTCGGACATACATTCAAATATATAGAACTAAATATGCATTCATCAAATATTCTTTAGAATATTCCTTCTACAGTCCGCTGACCATTGACCTTCCCTGGTACCACCCGAATGTATATTTGAAATATACATTCGCTACATACAAACCACAAAATGCATGTGATGGATATGCAGAAACATGCAAATGCAGTATACTCACAAAATGCATACAAAAGGTGTACACACACAACTTGTATGACCCAATGTACAACAGTGATATACACAGAGATTGTATATCGACCCTTTACCAAATCCACAACATACGAACCCGATATGCAAATGACGGATACACATGAAAATGACCCTCGGATGCAAAAGTGATATACACATCAATTGTATATCCGAACTACTTCATCTTTGTATCATCAAAACATGCATTTTTAACAAGTTCTAACACTGGATCTGTTTAGCGATATACGCACAGGTACAAATGTGATATACACATAGATTGTATGTCACATACAAACACTGTATATCTGTCAAATGTACATTTTGACAAAACCTTCAAAACTTCACAAATTTCACGCAGAAAATACTGCGATCGGGCCGAACCATTTCCTGGGCAATCTTAACTTAGATTTTATCCTTCAAACCCTAGCACATGAGGATGCTAGGATAACTCATAACATGCTATAAATCGATCCCAAAAACATGAAATGCATGAACATAAAAATAGAAAAGAAAACTAAACTATTGTACATGCCCATTCCACCGATTCAGAGAATCAACCGGTGGAATGGATGAATGAATCCATTTCACCTGCAATAAGAGAATCAATACACAGATAGATCAAAGATCAACAAAATGAAATCAACGGGATCTCTTTGTTTAATATCATAAATGCATACAGATATCACAGCTCTGCTGTATCACAATGCTCAGTCTGATCTCCAAAAAACAATGTCTCTCTATTTCTCCTATGCAACTATATATGTAAAAACAAACTGAACTAGGGCATAAATAACTACTCTACATGAGTAGTACAGACTTGATTCCCAGCAGCTAGGAGAAGACAACTAAGACAGCTAGCATAACAAACTATAACTGTCGACACACAATCCTAGATTTACTTAAAACATAAGGATTGGTCCAATGGACCTTATTACATCACAAAGTCAAAACATACTATAATTAGACTTATGCTTTATTTTGAAGGGGTGCTCCTACACCATACTCCCTAGAAGAAGAAATCTCAAGTCCACTTGAGATGAGAGTATGTAGGTCTGAACCGTGTTTGTTGATCTATTCTGCAGTCATCCACACTACTTCTGAATCAGGTTTTCCTGCCAAGCCACCAAATATTCCAAATATTCTTTGTTCCTTGTTTTCTTGATCACTCTAGAATCCAAAATCTTCTGCAACTGTGGTGGATCATGTTTAGGAATGTCATCAGTGACTGTATCCTAGAATGTGTCTTGTTTGTCATCGGGATTAGGTTTGTATGGAGTTAAATCACATACATTGAATATAGGTGACAATCCAAGATCTGAAGGGAGTTGGATCTCATAAGCATTATGTCCATGCTTTTTCAGAATCTGACATGGTCCAATCTTCCTCTGTATTAGTTTTGTATATTTGCCTTTAGGAAGTCTTTCCTTTTTCAAATGAACCCATACCAAATCTCCAACATCAAACTGTACATCTTTCTTCTTTTGATCAGCATACTCCTTATACTTCAAAGTGGTTTGGTGGAGTTGGTCCTTGACTTGATCATGTACCTCTTTTATGGCTTCTGCAAAAGCTTCTCCATCTGCACTAATAGAATCTCCTATAGGCAAATTTCTTAACTCCAAAATACCTCTTGGGTGTATACCATACACTATCTGAAAAGGTGATTTCCCTGTACTCTTGTTGACAATATCATTGTAAGAAAATTCTGCCTGTGATAGGATATTATCCCATTTTTCTCCATGTTGTCTTGTCAAGCATATGAGCAACTTCCCTAAGGAATGATTTACCACTTCAGTCTGTCCATCTGTTTGCAGATGATATGCGGATGAGAAAGATGAATTTGTTCCAAGCTTCTTCCAAAGAGTTCTCCAAAAATGACCAATAAACTTCACATCCCTATCTGACACTATGCTCAATGGAAATCCATGTATTCTTACTATTTCTTTGAAAAACAAATCTGCAATATATGAAGCATCAGCAGTGGTTTTGCATGGCAAGATATGTGCCATTTTGCTGAATCTATCCACTATAACAAAAACACTATCATATCCATTTCTTGTCCTTGGTAAACCCAAAACAAAATCCATACTTATGCTTTCCCATGGTCTGGAAGGAATGGGTAAAGGCTGATATAAACCTGCATTAGTTGATCTTCCTTTTTCTTTCTGACATATCACACATGTCTCTACAAATTTTCTGACATCTAATTGTAACTTAGGCCAAAAATAACGTCTTCTAACAAGATCAAGAGTCTTGTCCAAACCAAAATGTCCTGCAATAGCTCCACAATGTTTCTCTTTAATGATGTTCAACCTCATAGAACACCTTGGAATACACAACTGTCCACCTTTGAACAACAATCCATCTTGGATCAGAAATTTAGAGAACTTAGCATGATATTTATCTCCAAAAGAAGTACATACCTAATATATCTCTCCAAAATCTTCATCATCATCATACATGGTCTTCAATGAATCAATGCCAACACTTTCCAACTGGATCTCGTTGACTATTAGAGCTCTCCTGCTCAAGGCATCTGCTACCTTATTCTTGACTCCTTTCTTATGCTTCAATGTGAAAGTAAAAGCTTGCAAAGTTTCTACTCATTTCATATGCCTATGATTCAATTTTTCCTGGTTGTTGATAAAACTTAGAGCCTAATTATCTGTGAATACTATGAATTCCTTTGGCATCAAGTAATGCCTCCATTTCTTGAGTGACTGGACTAGAGCATACACTTCCAAATCATATGATGAATACCTCTTTTTAGCATCATTGAGCTTCTCACTGAAAAATGCAATTGGCCTACCTTCTTGGCTGAGTACTGCTCCAATTGCCATGTGGCTTGCATCACATTCTACCTGAAAAATTTTGTTAAAATCTGGAAGTGCAAGGACTGGCTGCTATGCCACTTTCTTCTTCAATGTTTCAAAGGAATCACCTGCTTCCTTAGTCCAAGCAAATTTACAATTTTGTCCTCCTTTTATAGTATCAAGCATGGGTGCACAAATATGACTAAACCTTCTTATAAACTTTATGTAGAAGGTTGCTAACCCATGGAAACTTCTGACATCATTCATAGTCCTTGGAGTTGGCCAAGACAATATGGCACTTACCTTCTCCTTATTCATTTGTAGCTTGCCTTGGGAAATGACAAAACCTAAATATGTGATCTCCTCCTGCATGAACAAACACTTGTCCAAATTTATCATTAGCTACTCTTCATGTAACCTCTTGAGAACCAAATCTATATGTCTAAGATGTTCTCCCTTTGTATTGCTGAAAATCAGAATGTCATCTAGATATACTATGACAAACTTTCCCATGAATTCTCTCAAAACCTCATTCATCAATCTCATAAAAGTACTAGGTGCATTAGACAAACCAAAAGGCATAACTTTCCACTCATACAACCCTTCATTGGTTTTGAATGTTGTTTTCCATTCATCTCCTGGCCTAATTCTGATCTGATGATAACCACTCTTCAAGTCTATTTTAGTGAAATACTTAGCACCTCCTAAACAGTCAAGTAAATCCTCTATCCTAGGTATTGGAAACCTATACCTGATTATGATCTTATTAATAGCCCTAGATTCTGTGCAAAGCCTCCAAGTGCCTTTTTTCTTTGGTGCTAGTATAGCTGGTACTGCACACGGGCTTAAACTTTTGCCAATCAGACATGTGTCTAGCAATTCCTCAATTTGTCTTGCTACTTTTGCATTCTGTTCTGGAGTTAGCTTGTATGATGCTTTGTTTGGAAGTGTAGATCCTGGGATTAGATCTATGCAATGGCTGATATCCCTTACAGGTGGTAGGGATCTTGGCATTCCATCAGAAATTATGCCTTTATACTTATCCAATAACTCTTAGACAGCTGGGTCTATGAACCTCTGCTTCTTCTCTTTCTTGACTTCTTGCTGCTGTTCTCTATTTACTGTCAGACATGGAATTAGGGCATATGCAACTGTACCTTCTGTTGCTACTTCTTTCATGAATTGTTTTGCTTCTATCAGCATTACCTTCACCTCTTTTCCTTTTGATTTCTCCTCCTTCTCTATCCGTGGGATCAACTCTATCACCATACCATCTTTGGTGATTGTATAGGTGTTCCTAACACCATCATGGTGTGCCTTCAAATCATACTGCCATGGTCTTCCAAATAAAAGATGGCAAGCATCCATCTTAGTGATATCAAACAACTTGTCCTTATATGCTCCAATATGAAATTCTACCCAAGCCTGCTCTTCTACAACTGTTTGCTAACCTTGGGTAAGCCATGAGACTTTATATGGGGATGGGTGAGGCAATCTTCTAAGCTTAAGCTTTGTTACCATTTCATCAGATACAAAATTTTCAGTAGAACCAGAATCAATTAAAACTTTACATGCCTTACCTCCTGCCTTACATGTAGTTCTGAAAAGAGACTTTCTTTGTGGGGGTTCTTTGTCAGGTACCTTCATGGTAGTCATTGTTCTCTTCATCATCAGAGATTCTCCACTCTCTGGATATCCATAATTGTCAGGAGCATTCACACTTTGAAAAGCATTTGAGCTTGTTGCACTTTGACTGTTAGGTTCTTGGATTAGATTCGTTCTCCTTTCTCCTATTGAACTTGTTGCCTTTTCTGGACATCTGCTAGCTATATGGCCTTCTTTATTACAGTTATAACATCTGATAGATCCTCTGCCCTGAGATCTTCCTCTGAATGGTGGTCTTCTGCCTCTGAAGTTTCCTTGTTGATTGTAACTTCCTCTCTGGTTTTGACTGTTATCTCCCTTGTTGTTGTCATGACTGGATTCTCCCTGATATCCAACTCCATGTCCTCTGCCTCTGAAAGGACCTCTTCCTCTATTGTTCTGTTCTTGTCTTCTCTTTAACTTCTCTTCCACTTTCAATGCCAACTGAAAACATTTCTGAACTATATCTGGGTTATGCATATTCAAATCTTCCTTAATGTTGAACCTCAATCCATTAAGGTATCTAGCTACCCTTTCTTCCTCACTCTCTTTTACTTTTGTCTTGACACAAAGTTTCATGAATTGTTTAGTATATGAGCTGACATCTAGCTCCTTCTGCTTCAAATTTTGCTTCCTCTTATGCAATTGGATGCTATAATCCAATGGAACATAGGCTTCCTTCACTAAAGCCATCATCTTCTTCCATGTAGCAACTCTGCGCTTTCCTTCTTGTACTCTGTCATCTTGGATAAAATTCCACCAAGTTAATGCAACCTCTTTCATCTTTGATTGGGCTATCTTTACCCTCTCATGTTCTGGTATCTCCTCTGTCTCAAAGAAATTGTTTAAGGAGTCTATCCACTCCATTACTGAATCATGATCCATCTTTCCTGTAAACACTGGCAAATCCAGTTTCACATCCATGGTTCTCCTCTCCATGGATTTGAGGGCATTAATCAAGGGTCTCTAGTTTGCAGGAACGTCTTCCTCATTCCACCTAGGGATCTCTTCTTCTTCCCTATCTTCTTATTTACCAGAACCTACTCTGTCCCTCAACTTCTCCAACTCATTCTTCAATGCCTGATTCTAAGCCTTCACAGCTTTGCTTTCTGCAATCTACTTCTTTACCAGAACTACCAACTCAGCGTTGGTCATCCTTGCCAGAATTTTTGATGTTCCTTCTTCATCTGACATCTTACCGTCTTCTTATCTTTTCCAGAAGATCTTTCCTTCGCTCTGATACCACTATGATGCAGAGGCACATCCAGAAACATTCAATGGAATGGTGGAATTTGCTATTCCTTATCTCATCGGCAAGAGTTAACAAATTATCTCACCAACATACCTATCGGCCTGACAATACCTATTGGCACCTCCAATAAATCTCGCCTTGACACCCTTTTTCACACCGATGTGTGATTCGCTTATATTGCCTATCGGCAAGACTTCTTCTATCGGTCTACCAACCTCCGCCGTTCTGATGACTATCGTCACAACGATACATACATACAAACATCTACCGGCTGATCCCGCGATCCCTTTGTATCTTTCGTTTCCTTTACCTCGGACATGCGAACTCTGACCCGTCGGCGCCGGTCACCTCCACCTTTACTGTCTGTCAACTTTTGCATCTAGCACTTGTATTTGCGCTTTGTATATTCTCCACATTCAACCGATACATGCAAACCAAAATATACAAACATTGAATATTCCTCCGAATATGCCCTCTTTGTATGTTTGACCCAACGTTGACTTCTTGGTATCTGCGGAATGTACGTTCGAACATACATTCAAATATAGAGCACTGAATATGCATTCATCAAATATTCTTCAGAATATTCCTTCTAGAGTCTGCTAACCATTGACCTTCCCTGGTACCACCTGAATGTATATTTGAAATATACATTCGCTACATACAAACCACAAAATGCATGTGATGGATACATAGAAACATGCAAATGCAGTATACTCATAGAATGCATACAAAAGGTGTACACACACTTGTATGACCTGATGTACAACAATGATATACACAGAGATTGTATATCGACCCTTTACCAAATCCACAACATACAAACCCGATATGCAAATGACGGATACACACGAAAATGACCCTCGGATGCAAAAGCGATATACACATCAATTGTATATCTGAACCACTTTATCTTTGTATCATCAAAACATGCATTTTTAACAAGTTCTAACACCTGATCTGTTTAGCGACATACGCATAGGTACAAATGCGATATACACACAGATTGTATGTCGCATACAAATATTGTATATCCGTCAAATGTACATTTTGACAAAACCCTCAAAACTTCACAAATTTCACGCAGAAAATACTGCGATCGGGCCGAACCATTTCCTAGGCAATCTTAACTTAGATTTTATCCTTCAAACCCTAGCGCATGAGGATGCTAGGATAACTCATAACATGCTATAAATCGATCCCAAAAACATGAAATGCACGAACATAAAAACAAAAAAGAAAACTAAACTATTGTACATGCCCATTCCACTGATTCAGAGAATCAACCAGTGGAATGGATGAATGAATCCATTTCACCTGCAATAAGAGAATCAATACACAGATAGATCGAAGATCAACAAAATGAAATCAACAGGATCTCTTTGTTTAATATCATAAATGCATATAGATATCACAGCTCCACTGTATCACAATGCTCAGTCTGATCTCCAAAAAACAATGTCTCTCTGTTTCTCCTATGCAACTATATATGTAAAAACAAACTAAACTAGGGCATAAATAGCTACTCTACATGAGTAGTATAGACTCGATTCCTAGCGGCTGGGAGTTTCCAAGCGGCTGGGAGAAGACAGCTAAGATAGCTAGCATAACAAACTATAATTGTCGACACACAATCCTAGATTTACTTAAAACATAAGGATTGGTCCAATGGACCTTATTACATCACAAAGTCAAAACATACTATAATTAGACTTATGCTTTATCTTGAAGGGATGCTCCTGCACCAATGATGGTCGTATCTTATTGCTGGCCGATCTCTCCTTGGGCCGCCTATTTTCCTAGTCACTTCTAGCTAAGGAAATGGAGTAAATTATGCCTGGTTGTTGTCCATGATTGTGTCGTCCTCTTCATTCTTGACCTAGGCAACTTGCTACCAATTCGATCTGAGTAGGTTGGCCGACTGTGGTATCCAGAGTCATCCTCCATCTAAGCATATGCCTGAGTAAATTAAAACTGCTAAATCCCTAACATGGCCGCTGATTCCTTATGGCCGTTTACCTTAGTTTTGGATGACTGTAATGTCAGATCGTTTTATTTTTTTATTTTTTATTCCCAAGATGATTATTATTCTATTGTTGTCGCCAACCTACAGACTTTTATGGTTTCGATCCTCTATTAAAAGGCAAGATTTCTAATACCCTTATTTCCCAGATCTAGAATGTAAATTTGAGTTAAAACCTTTGATAAAACTCCAGATCATTGTAGGATATCACCAGTAAATATTATATGTCTGTATTTAATTTTCATTCTGGATAGAAATGAGCATGTTACACAAATTGACCTCTTTTTGTTAAATAGCAAATCTATGACTTTAGATAAATTGTTATTCCTGTAGCAGCTTTCTAAAAATCTCTAAATTTGAGTAGAAAACTAGTTATGTAGCTACTAATTTCGACAGTAAACTTTGTATATTACATAAACTAGAAACTATTATCTTCCTGTAGCAAAAATTAGTAGATCCTTTAGCTGTGTTAAAACCATTTTGAAGCTTGATAGAATGTTATCTGAATTGGAATGAATGATAAACAAAAAAATTACACTGATAAAACAACACACTAGCAAATCAGACACAATAAATTATCTTACCTCTTGAATGCTGAAAAATGAACAATTTTTCTTGCTCTATGTCACTATTTTATTCCTGTAGCAGTTCCTGTCATCACAGTGACAAGAAGTTTGTAGTATGTTTTTACTGTGTTTAAATAAACCTCCTGTCATAAAAATGACAGAAAGGTAGAACTGAGAATTAAATGGATTATCATTAGATTTTAAATGACTGAATTAATAGATTTCTTCATGATATGTTATATGCAATTGATGTTTGGAAAAAAAAAACAATTGATTTATTAAAACTTGTACTTCCAATTTATGGAAAGCAAATAGATGCTTGCATGTCCTATGTTTATTCTTCTTTACTATATATTTTGGAAAGATTGCCTTCCGAGACGAGTGTCGAGTATGAAATAACAGGGAAGTAGGTTTTCTTTTTCAAAACCTATATGCCGTTATACGGATTAATGCTTTGGCCAAAACTAATGAGATGTTGAAATAGACATGTATACCATTATAGAATGAATGGTTTGATAGCCTAGTTTTTATATATTTCCCTACCATAACTTATTGATGAGATGCTGCATTCAAGATAGTAATGCATGTAGATTGATAGGCACACACCAGATTCCACCCTGCATATGTTTATAGATTGCTAGGCTCTTCAAGCAGGGTCGAGCATCCTTCAATTTGAAGGATACTGGGGAAGCGCAAGCTTCGTGGTTAGGCGGAAAAAGCACCTAAACCATGTTCTTGTCCTTTGATTCAGCAGATGGCCGGTTGGTCGAGGACTTTTTGTCAAATTTTATGATATTGATCACCTTGTACTTATTTTTGTTTCAAAGATTTGTAAGGCTTGATGCCAATATTTGACACTTGTAATATTATTGATTATTACATACTCTGTAAATGACTTCTGATGTATACATATGTATTGTAATCATGATTATACTTTAAACTTATGAATTGAAAGATTGCTTGGACTCTTGAAAATATCTTAATATCTTTTCTTCTGAATGATGAATAGAAGTTAATTTACCTTACATTAATTTACTTGCATTAATTCTATGTTTTACTTCCATTTTGTGTGTTTGTGAAAAATTGGTACTTTACACTAATGCTCAAAAGTATCCATCTTTCAATGGAAATTGTTTCAATTGCATTAAATTTGGTCATAGAGCTACTCAGTGTAGAAGAATAATAAATCAAAGTGGTCCATCCTTCTTTGGTCAATGCTTCAAGTGTAAGAGGTGTCGTCATAGATCCAATGAATGCAGAAGTATGATAATGAATAACTCTAACAATAGAGGAAATGGCAATTCTTTCAATGGCTACTATTTTGCTTGCAATGGATTTGGACACATGGTTAATCAGTGCAGATCAAGAGGAAATCAAGTAAATAAGCAAAGAAATGTTGTGTTCTTTAATTGCAATAGATCTGGTCATATTACAAGATTTTGCAGAAGTAGGAATAATGAAAGAAGAGGTCCAGTAAACAGAAAACCGGATGAGCAGAGACAAGACAAAGGCAAGGGAAACATTGATGTGAATGAGATCCAGAATGAAATGAACATGATATGGGTCAAAAAGGGTGAAATGAATAATGGTAATAGGTCGGCATCAGAATCTGGTGCTGGTAATCCCTCTAAGAATTGAATTAGGAGCTCTGGCTCAGGGGGAGCTGCATTGAAAATCAAATTCCCCCAGCTAGTAAGTGGGTGCCTGAATCTGGCACGATGAGAGAAAATATTTTGGGTTATTACAGATCATTTTGAAAGATTTTCGGAAGAAAAGAATTCAGTATGACAATTTGTGGAGCAATTCATAAGAAACTGCATCAAGAAACAGAGTAACCGGATGAAGTTAGGGCAACACATTTATTACAATGACAAATTAGGTTTTGTGGAGGATAAAAAGTCACTCATTCAAGAATTTGAATCACTTTACATTTGAAAAGAACAAGAAGAAGAGCATCTGAGTTGATAATCTAGTGATTTGAAGCACGAAGAACAAATTTGACCGACAAATTCTTCGACTAACCCTAACTTCGCAAAAGCAAAAGGTATTTTTCCGCAAAGCTTTGAACTCGTAATCTTTTGAGATGGCTACTCCTCTTGTTGTTGATATTACTGAAAGGCCCCGACCCAAATTTAAGAAGCATCCATACAAATCAGTCGAAGTCGAACCATTAGGAGATTTTTCTAGTGTCCCATACGGTGTACTGCATGTCGAGGATATTAGGGCATACATCCACTATAGAATAGATGAATTTGGGAATCTAAAATTACTAGATTTGTTTGACAACTACCTAAGGGATGATAACTATGAATTGAAACCGGAATACAAAGCCCTAGAAAGCAAACATTTTCTACAGGTCATTGAATTTCCAACATTTGATGAGAGTGAGTGGGTTCGATACATCTTGAGCCGAATGCATGATGAGTTCATATGGTTGTTGAAACCATTCAAGATTACAAAGGATGTTATCAAGATTGTAACTGGGTTAAATTCAACTGGTGGATTACCCATGTTAAAATTTGTGAAGAACCAGACCGTTACTGATGTAACCGATGCCAAGTTTGACAAGAGGGCAATGACCATCAATGACATTATTGATCAGGATGTTAAGTTTGCCTCTATGGTAATTGGTTACAAGATTTATCACTCCAGCAGAGAGAACTCTATTTCTAGAACTACCATATATGTTGCATATCAAATGCTGAAAGAAAATGCAGATTATGATCTATGAGTTGTTATAGAACCAACAGATTGAGAACTTGAACAAAATCAAGGACAAGAAAAAAACATTCAAATATGGTTCTTTGGTTATATGCTTATTTTTCTACTTCATGAATGAAGTGCCTGGAGTAAAGGGTGTGCACTGGACAAATGACAAACTAGTTGCAATGCAAATAAGAGATCATCTACACAGCATTGGAGACTCTAATGCACAGAAAACTACAATCTGGGGATACTTTAAAAAATTTTAGAGTATGATGCATTCCAGGGAAAGAATCCCTAAATCAGTTGTTGAGAAATACAAGAATGACATCTATTTCATGGTAGATAGTGATCAATGCCAAATGGAAGCAGTAGAACCCATAACTATTTGGATCATGCCCATGGGGTATGAAGTAGATGAGAAAATTTTGAATATGTATGCTCAACACCTTTTGAAAAAGCCAAAGGACACAACAGTTGAAAGATTTGGGACATATGATGAGCTAAGTGTGAAACTGCATGTTGAACTTAGAAAACCTGAAAACAATAGGAAAGTAAGGAAAGAAGTTGAGCAGTTAGCTGAGAATCTAGGCCTCACCAAGGAAGTTGTGAGGCAATTTAGGGAAAGAACTGAAAAGGCTGAGAGGGAAAAGCAGGATAAGAAACAAGTGCTCTGGTAGAATACTCTTCCACATCAAGGACCACTAGGAGCTCTGCTACTGTCCTTGTTCCCCCAAAACCTGTCAAATCTGAGAAATTGGAAGACATCATCCGGTAAGGAAAAGAAAAGAACTAAAATAAAGGCAAAGAGATCATATGACAGTTTGGAAAAGGAGGATGAAGAAAAGACAGACTCAGATGATGGGCTTAAGGAGCTAAAGGCCACAGGTGCTAAAGCTGTTAAAGTATCTAAAGAGAAGCCTTCCGAAAGCAAGAAGACAAATAAGAGGCAGAAATCAGAGGCTGATGTTAGGAAGCAAATTCCCTCTGTGAAAAACATTGTCAAGACAATCTCCATTGATGGAAATTTAAAACCATTGACTAAATTCTATGATCTTTACAATGACACTGACAAAAGACTTTTGGAAGAATCCACTATCAAATACTTGAATGTATTCAATCGAGCATTGGTAGAAATTTTGTCAAAAGTTCCAAAAGGCTTAAGAGACATCTTGGAAATAAGAAGAGAAGCTGCCAAGTCAAAAGATATGGAGCTGAGGGAACATGTGCTGACCACCCTATGTCCGGTGATCTCTAGCAAAGAAGCAGATAAAATTTTTAAGGAGGTCAAAAATAAATTCAGTAGTATGACAAGAATGAACAAACTGATGATTGGAGAAATAGAAGTAGTCCAAGAAACTGAACAAATTTTGAGAAAAACATTGGACAAGAACAAGTTCTTTGTTGTGTCAGTGTTAGGAACTTGTGTTTAACCCTTCTCTTTACTTTGTTAGTATATTGTTGTTGGACGCATATGCTTTGTAAGTCATCCCATGAGTATATTGTATTATCCCACATTCATGGGAAGTAATAGTTGTTTAGATTAGACTTAGTATATAAGTACGTGTTGAGGCCAATGAAGGCATCCGCAAATTTATTGTATTGAGCTTACTCAAAGGAGGATGCCCCCTCAAAGTGGCCTGCGATCAATAAATTCCTTTTGTGTTTCTGCTATTTTTGTTATTTCGTGCATTTTTCATTATATTGTTGTAGGAGGTTTCTCTCATCTGGTATCAAAGTGCTTTCTTGGGCTCGCTAGGTGGAATTTCTACCAAATGTTTTTTCTACAGTGGCCTCTAGGCACTGTGATTATTGCAGTAGTTCTTTCTTTTTCACATTTGTATTGTTCATATCAATTGCAGGTTCGGATCAGGGAATAACCCTTTCTGCTTAACTATGGAAAGTCCCTGGGCGTAGCCCTAAAACTCATTGTGAGAAGTACCACAAGAACCCCAAAGTAGCTGGCCTATTGAGAGGACCTGCCAATGAAAAGGGCAACAGCCCCTACCTAATTGATTAGTTCCCATCCGTGAGGTAAACCAAGAGCTGTTGTTTGTGGAAAAGCGGTTATCAGTTTTACCTGAGCCATGGAGTGAGGGGTACTACCCCAATACACAAGCTGTTAGACAACATTGGTGGCTGAGTGACTCCCCTGAACCTTTAGGCAGCTGAACATACCTAGGGCCAAAAAAAAGAGTAAAAAAATTTCTATTTTTTCGCCATATCTTCCTTGCTTTAGCTTTGTTTCCTCCAAAAGTTCACTGGAACCCCTGAAATTTCATTCTACATATTTCCTTCCTTGAGGACCCTATCCCAAATTCAACTTATCGAAGCTAGAAATCCCACATTTGTCTATTTTTAGGGTTTGTCATAAGTTCTTTGATTCTCACCCAATAGCCTTCAAATTTTGCCACAGTGTTCATTTCCTATTTCTGCTCCTTTGTCCCTCTTGGACAGATTTTCCCATTTTTTCACCCCACTTCTGAAATCCCCATTTTCTGCTTCCCTGTCCATCAGAAAGTGTCCAAAAGCTAGTAAAACCCCAATTACCCATCAGAGTTTTTCCCAAATCTAAATTTTTCTTTACTAAAAAAGTTTCTGTTTTTGTTTTTCTACCCATTCCCCCCCAAAAAAAATCTCCGGGCTATGGTTGTGACCCGCACAGGAGCAAAAAAACATGGAGGATGAACTTGCAACCCTCAAGACCAAACTCCAAGATCTGGATGAAAAAATTCTTGGCCTCAATCTTTAGCATTCAACCATGAACAATAGACGGCAGCCAGAGTCTTCTGCAGACACTGGGTTCTCTTCTTCTAGCAATTTTTGTGGGCCGAAGCTTGATTTTCCTCACTTCAATGGTGATGATCTGACTGGATGGATATACCAAGCAGAACAATATTTTAGTCTGTATAATACTTTTTATGTCAACAAAGTCCCACTTGCATCCTTTCATTTGGAACATGAAGCCCTTCAATGGTTCCATTGGTACATCAAGGCTCATGAAGAGCCAAAATGTATAGATTTTTGCAAACTCATTTTGCAACGATTTGGCCCTAGTGCTTTTGATGACTTGACAGGAGCACTCACTAAACTTTGCCAAACTGGTACTGTGAGAGAACAGCAGACAGAATTTGAAAAACTGGCCAATCACACAGAGGGATTGTCTGATGAATTCTTCAGGAGTTATTTTGTTAGTGGTCTGAAGGATGTAATCCGATCTGAGGTTAAAATGTTCTGCCCCAACACAATGATGGAAGCCCTAGGGTCGGCTAAGTTGGCGGAGGACAAGATCATAGCTCAACAGTGCTCCAAATCCAATTTTGTTCCATTCAGAAATATGGTTTCCAAAAGACCTCCAATCATGCCGGCTCCTAGAACAACTCCTATCAAGCATTTGACTGAAGCAGAGATGTGGACATGTAGAGAAAAAGGGCTTTGTTATAATTATGATGAGAAATTCACTCAGGGACATAGATGTGTTGAGAAAAAGCTCTATCTCTTGGATGTGGATTCCCCACCTGCAACTGAAGTTTATGAAGATGCTCAGGATATAGTAGATGATCATGTCAAAACTCAGCAGCTACTTGTTGACCCTACTTCTTAGGAAGACCACCCAAAGATCTCTCTCCATGCTTTAGTAGGAGTCACCACCCCACAAACCATGCGGGTCAAGGGTTACTTCAAGAAGCTCCCTCTTACAATACTCATTGATTTTGGTAGCACTCATAACTTCATTGACCCTCGGATCGCCAAACAGGCTGATTGTTTTGTCCATCCTTGCTCCAGTTTTGAAGTCATGATTGCCAATGGGGGCACATTACCTTGCAAAGGGAAGTGTCGCAATGTGCATATCTCTATTGGAGATTATAACCTGCGCTTTGACATGTTTGCCTTGCCCTTAGGCGGATGTGATGTGGTTTTGGGCACTCAATGGTTATGCACACTTGGACCCATCTTATGGGATTTTGCTAAACTTTGGATGCAATTTTCAGATAATGGGCAAAAACACACATTGAAGGGCTTACAACTAGGGTCTTTCAGCATCATTAGTTCACATCACATGGAAAATCTTCTTAAGAAGAATTCACATGGTGTCATCACTCAACTCTATTCCATTCAAATGCAACCATCAAAGGTCTCCACTACTCCTTCGGATCTACAACAAATTTTGGATAGATATGCATGTGTCTTTGCCAAACCAGTGGGATTGCCACCTTCACAACCAGAGGACCACTGTATTCAGCTCCTTCCTAGAAGCGTTCCTCCCAACATCAGGCCCTACCGCTACCCATTTCACCAAAAGACAAAGATTGAGATGCTCGTTCAGGACTTACTAAAGCAAGGTATTATTCGCCCTAGTACCAGTTCCTTTTCTTCACCAATTCTTCTTGTCGAGAAAAAAGATGGGTCATGGCGCCTCTGCATTGACTTTCAAGCATTTAATCACATCACAATCAAGGATAAGTTTCTAATTCCTGTTGTTGATGAGCTTCTTGATGAGCTTCATGGCGCTCATTTTTTCTCCAAGTTGGATCTTCATTTTGGGTATCACCAAATTCAGGTTCATGAGTGTTGGTTAATAGATTTGTCACCTCAATTTATACTCCATTTACCCACAATGATGACAACCTGACCAACATTTGAGTAACTTGCAATGGTATGTGCAAGTGCTCTTTGCTTGTTTTACAAGGTGCAACTACCTTCAAATGGTTTGCAATGAATGGGATCTGGGTATGCTTTTGACTAGAAAGTAGAAAAGGTAAACTACCATCTACCCATAACCATGAAATAGATGTGATGGATTGATTAAGAAAGAAATGAATGCAGATAAATGATACACAACCCACTTATCCCACACTCATAAATGGAAATGAATTGATTAAAGAACAGTTATATTTTCCTTAACACATATCAAACATAGGAAAGATATGAACAACCACATATAACAAGAGCACATTGAAGATTAACTATAGATTAATCATAGGAAAAATTGCAATTAAAGAAAATATTTGCAGACGCAAAGTTCTAAAAATAATGCTCTATTTCTTCAACAAAACAAAGCTCAAAGACTCTGAAATCTACCCCTATACATGGACTGAGTCAAGAGAAAATGATAGCTGAAAATACAAAACAACAAAAAATTAAATTGCCCTTCTTCCCCTGCCTCCCAAAACAACTACAAAAGGACCCCTACTAAATGGCAATGGATTGCATATTTATAGGTCTCACAAGAAACTTTTCAGTTTCCCTAACTACCTCTTGGAAATGCCCATAAATGAAAAGTAAAAACCCCCTCTTTTGAAACGGCTTCTTGAAAATTAGTTACCATAAAGAAAAATAATCTTCCTGGGATTAACTTATAAAATTACTTTTTCTAAGTTGTCCCGTAGGATTGTGTAACTAAACTTGTGCCACCAATTATCTTCACAAGGTCTCCAACTTGAAAAACTGTCTCAAAATGCATTAATACACTTGTTACAACATGTCTATGATCAAGACCTACACCACTTCCATATAGTGCAAAAACTTTCTCCCTCCTTACACACCAGAGATCCATTTAACATTCACAATAATAGTCATCGAAGATAAGTTGGCAAAGTATATCACAATCCATTTGAAACTCCATGAGCTTCTTTCATCATCCTGTGAGTTTTCCATTTCTCATTCTTAGGCACTACAGCTATATTTAGCCAGTGGAACGTTGACTACCAAATCTCTCTACTTCGGTTCTGTAATGTCTGAGGGAAACATTTCCTAGAATCCCCGAGCATTAGTTTTAGGATAAAATGCAAATGTTCCATAACTTGCTTCTTGAAATGACATCACCATCAAGAGCCCTTTGAGACTCTTTTCTCTGACCGAGAGTTATTTGTTTGGGCACCACCACTTCTCCATATGACTCTTTGCCATGGCTTTTAGAAAAGTGATACTTACTCTGAGGATGAAAGAGAATAGAGAGCAGTAGAACACTCTCGACCTACTGCACAGGGGATAATAGTTCTTCACCTTCAAATCTAGTACAAAAGATCCTTCATAGTAGTTAACATTCTCATCTTGTATCCTCCAATCCTTGTTGCTGCTACCTCTGAGCTGTGCTCCTTTTTTTATCTAGTGACAATGGAAGAGCTTTGCCTCATGCCTCGTTACTGCTTCCTTTAGCAAGATTGGATTTTGTTCCCAATCTTATTTCCATAGGAGCCTTGATATCATCTATGACTTCCATTCATTTTTCTCAAAACTATGCTTTGACCAGAAAGATGAAAACTTCCATATCTTTTGCATAACAACTCCAATATGCATGAAATTTAGACTGATGATGATTAGGCCCTTACAGACAAAACCTAGAAGATGATTTTTCTCCAGCAACACAACCATCTAAATTTGACCTCATTTGTGAATCACAACCAAGGAAATGTGGGGTTTAAAATTTCACAAACGATGAAATATTTGGACACAGAAATTGGCCAGACTAAGGAATATAGAGATCAGATTGAATCATACAAGAGGACTTTTCACCAACTTTGACAAGTTTTCAAATGTAGTTATTTTTGTGACTTCGCAGTTTCAAGGGGCTCGAGTAGTCCAAAAATTTGAAAATTTTTGAATTCAAATTTTGGGGTAACAACAGGCTCTGATTGGGGATGAGGACTGCAGAGGACGAAGCAAGGAACCTAGAATCTCAAGCATGGACCAGTGCATAAATCCATTGGGCAACAGAGTCAGAGAGTATAGGAGACAAAGAAGCTAGAGCAAGCCGAAAACGGAATAAAACATGAAAGGAAACTAGACTACCATCACAACAAAAACTCCTAATATGTACATGGTAGGAAGATCCTACCTTAGATGGCTCTAGGATAATCATGCAAATCCATCGACCGGCTGGGAAAAATAGCAGCCTGTGCGCAACAATGATGGATGAGTTAGAAGCACACGCACCAGCAATTGCCAACTTGTGTTCAACATCTGGATCAAACTAATGAGAATGGCTTCATATAAAAACTTTGTGGATATGATCTAGCACCCAAAAAGCCATTTTTCATTGTACACTTCTCCAATTTGATGACTTACATCAACATTACCCAGCATATGATTACCAACATCTGCATGTATAACCTTGTCAGAATGCACTTGGTTTTGTAAGCACGGATGAACCAGCCCCCGGATTGGACAAACCATACACAAATCATAAGATAAAGAACATTCTCTAGTTGTCCCATCATTTTTTTGCGTATAATTACCTCTCTGCAGTAGGTAAATCAATATCCCATGCTCGAAAACAACTAGTGGAATCATTGGAAGACCAATCATTAGTCATATGTGTCTCATGTAAAACTAGAAGTGGATGAGGCTAAAAATCTTCATTGCAAACAATAACTTCTTGTGGCATAATCTCATTCCCAACTGAAACAATCTCTTTTTTACTGCAATACCAAGCTCAGTAATTCCATGATATACTTCATTCTCTTTGTCTGTAATCTACAGATTAGTCATGACATCCTCTTCTACACACAGAAATTCATCATCACATGCATTGAGGCACCAATTGGGAATGTAAACAATATGAGGCTCACCTTCATCACAACTATCATTTTCCACATTTTATTTAAAAATTTTAGCATCCAAATTTTCAAAATGAAAAAACTTAAATGTAAAATCATTTCTAACTTCCTCTTGCAGCCTAACCTTTGTATCATCTTGCTCAGAAAATCTGAAAGTCTCATATTCATCTTGCATACAATTCAGAGAATGGACATTCGGCACCTCATCTTCATGTCGTGTAGCCTCAAATTGCTCTTTGTCAAAAGTGAATGATTCCATCTCTGCTGTAGATAAGGAGGTTGAAACAACATCATCTACACTACTATTTGTACAATTTGCACCAGGGGAAGATCATTTTTCTTCTACACCACATGGGGGGCTTACAGGTTCAACATTATCTTCTTCATAATGGAAATAGAAAGCTTCCATTCTTCTATTAGCATGAGGCTTACTCTTTACATTGCTCACCTTTTTTCTACAAAAGTGCTTTGGATCAAAAATAGTGAGATTGAGACATTCAACAGGAGGAGGTTGAGCATTGTGGAAACCTATAGGCTGAAAATTTTATTTGTACATAATAGGTTTCACCATAGGTTCACAAATTAGATTATCTACAACTTGGTTCACTTTCCATAGACCGCTCAATATCAAGTCATCTTCTATTTTTACAGCCTCTTGCTGAGCAACCTTTATATCATTTACTTTACTCCTCTTCAACTCAAATTGAACATTTGGATGTAAAGAGGAAATAAAAATGCAAAGCTGAAGTTGCTTACTTGGCTTAATTGGTGCAAGAATTTTTCTGAGTAGCCTGTCAAATCTGTCCACAAAGTCTCTGACAGATTCACCTTTTTGTTTTTGAATATTGAAAAATTGATTCAACAAAGTAGCTTCATCAACAGGGCCTTTATACCTTCCCAAGAATTTTGTCTTCAATGAATTCCAGTCAGTAATGCACTTTTCTTCCAAATAATAGAACTAATCAGCTACAGGCCCAACCAGAGACTCAATAAATAGTCTAACAAAAACATCTTCTTTACTTACCCCCAGAATCCCACATGCAACCATGAATGCGAGAATGTGTTCTTCAGCATCTTGAGAGCCCTCTCCACTGAATTTTGGAAAATGCTTTCTCGATCCTTCAGGCAATGGTGAGTATACAAATAAAGAAAGGGGCCCAAAGTAATTTCCCCATGGCTAGGAAGAAATCAAGGCCATAATGCAAATCTGAAAATTAAATCAATAGTAGTCTTCGCTGAAACAAAATATTTCAAGTACATTTCACTTTATAGAGCCGCCAGCCTCCATCCCTGGGGAGGCACCTTTATATTTATGGGAAAACAAGAGCACTGATTTTTCAATTTTGAATCCCCAGTGGAGTCACCAAAAATCTATTAGTTAATATATTTGTCACCTCAATTTATACTCCATTTACCCACATTGATGAAAACCTGACCAACAATTGAGTCACTTGCAATGGTAAGTGCTCTCTGCTTGTTTTACAAGGCACAACTACCTTCAAATGGTTTGCAATGAATGGGATTTGGGTATGCTTTTGACCAAAAAGCAGAAAAGGTAAACTACCATCTACCCATAACCATGAAATAGATGCAATGGATTGATTAAGAAAGAAATGAATGCAGATAAATGATACATAGCCCACCTATCCCACTCTCATAAATGGAAATGAATTGATTAAAGAATAGTTATATTTTCCTCAACACATATCAAACATAGGAAAGATATGAACAACTACGTATAACAAGAGCACATTGAAGATTAACTATAGATTAATTGTAGGAAAAACTGCAATTAAAGAAAATATTTGCAGACGCAAAGTTCTAAAAATAATGCTCTATTTCTTTAACAAAACAAAGCTCAAAGACTCTAAAAATCTGCCCCTGTACATGGACTGAGTCAAGAGAAAATAATAACTGGAAATACAAAACAACAGAAAATTAAATTGCTCTTCTTCCCCTGCTTGCCAAAATAGCTAAAAAAGGATCCCTACTGAATGGCAATGGATTGCATATTTATAGGTCTCACAAGAAACTTTTTAGTTTCCCCAACTGCGTCTTGGAAATGCTCGTAAATGAAAAATAAAAACCCCCTCTTTTGGAACGGCTTCTTGAAAATTAGTTACCATAAAGAAAAATAATCTTCCTGGGATTAACTTATAAAATTACTTTTTCCAAGTTGCCCCATAGGATTATGTAACTAAACTTGTGCCACCAATTATCTTCACAATGTCTCCAGCTTGAAAACCCATCTCAAAATGCATTAAGACACTTGTTACAACATGTCTATGCTCAAGACCTACACAATTTTCATATAGTACAAAAACTTTCTCCCTCCTTACACACCAGATATCCATTTAACATTCACAACAATAGTCATTGAAGATAAGTTGGCAAAGTATATCACAATCTATTTGAAACTCCATGAGCTTCTCTCATCATCTTGCAAGTTTTCCATTTCTTATTCTTAGGCACTGCAGCTGTATTTGGCCAGTGGAACGTTGACTACCAAATCTCTCTACTTTAGTTTTGTAATGTCTGAGGGAAACATTTCTTGGAATCCCTGAGCATTACTCTCAAGCTAAAATGCAAATGTTCCATAACTTGCTTCCTGAAATGATATCACCATCAAGAGCCCTTTGAGACTCTTTTCTCTGACCGAGAGTTATTTGTTTGGGCACTACCACTTCTCCATATAACTCTTTGCCATGGATTTCAGAAAAGTGATACTTCTGCTGAGGATGAAAGAGAATAGAGAGCAGTAGAACACTCTTGACCTACTACACAGGGGAAAATAGTTCTTCCCCTTCAAATCTAGTACAAAAGATCCTTCATAGCAGTTAACATTCTCATCTTGTATCCTCCAATCATTGTTGCTACTGCCTTTGAGCTGTGCTCCTTTTTTTATCTGGTGACAATGGAAGAGCTTTACCTTGTGTCCTGTTACTGCTTCCTTTCCTAGGATTGGATTTTGTTCCCAATCTTCTTTCCATAGGAGCTTTGATATCATCTACAGCTTCCATTCATTTTTCTCAAAACTATGCTTTGACTAGGAAGATGAAAACTTCCATATCTTTTGCATAACAGCTCCAATTTGCATGAAATTTGGACTGATGATGATCAAGCCCTTACAGACAAAACCCAGAAGATGATTTTGCTCCAGTAATACAACCATCTAAATTTGACCTCATTTGCGAATCACAGCTGGGAAAATGTAGGGTTTAAAATTTCACAAACGATGAAATATTTGGACACAGAAACTGGCCAGACTAAGCAATATGGAGATGAGATTGAATCATACAAGAGGACTTTTCACTAGCTTTGACAATTTTTCAAATGTAGTTATTTTTGTGACTTGGCAGTTTTAGGGGGCTCGGGTACTCCGAAAATTTGAAAATTTTCAAGTCCAAAATTTGGGGTAACAATGAGGATGATATCCCTAAAATAGCTTTCCGCACGCATGATGGCCACTATGTTTTTGATCATGCCCTTTGGCCTTACTAAGTCTCCTTCAACATTCCAAGCATTGATGAATAAAATATTCCGGCCCTACTTACAAAAATTCATTTTGGTCTTCTTTGATGATATCCCCATCTATAGTAGAACATGGGCTAAGCATCTCCAACATCTGGATCTTGTTTTGCAACTTCTCTTTGATCATCATCTTTGTGCAAAATAGTCTAAATGTGTTTTTGGCTAGGAGGAAGTGGAGTATGTCGGGCATATTGTTTCAGCCCAAGGGGGTTCGAGTGGATCCTGCCAAAATAGATGCCATGAAAAATTGGCTGCATCCTCAGACACTCAAGAGCCTCCGTGGGTGTTTGGGACTGACTAGCTAATATCGCAAGTTTGTCAAGGATTATGGGAAGATTGCAGCTCCATTAACAACTATGTTGAAAAATGATGCTTTTACATGGACACATGCTGCTGAGTGTGCATTTGAAAAACTAAAACAAGCTATCTACTACACCTGTTCTAGCTATGCCAGATTTTTCCAAGACCTTCATTATTGAGAGTGATGCTTACGGCAATGGACTTGGTGCTGTTCTCCTTCAAGATGAACATCCCATTGTGTTCACAAGCAAAGCTCTTTCTGGTAAGAATTTAGTACTCTCTACATATGAGAAGGAAATGATGGCTATTTTGCATGCAGTATAGATGTGATGGCCATACCTACTAGGGAATCATTTCTGCATCAAGATTGATCACCAGAGTCTGAAATATTTCCTAGAACAATGGGTCTCCTCCCCAACACAATAGAAATGGGTTAACAAACTCATGGTTTATGACTATGAGATCACTTACAAGAAGGGTAAGGACAATATTGTGGTGGATGCTCTTTCTCACACATTTGATGACCAAGCTTCTCTTTCAGCTATTTCTATGCCTGTTCCAAATTGGTTTGAATCTATCCAGCAAGGCTATGTTAATGACTCTTCATTATCTCAAATCATCCAGCACTTGGCCAATAACCCTTCTATTGTACCACATTACTCTTGGGATGGTGCTTCTTTGAGATATAAGGGTCGTCTGGTGCTTCCCCAAAGCCTAGATCTTCAACAAGCTGTCTTCTATGAACTCCATGCTTCTCCATCGGTAGGGCACTCTGGGTTCCTCAAAACTTATGAGCAGGCATGACGTAACTTATTTTGGAAGGGAATGAAAAGGGAAATTCAATAGATGGTGGCTAATTGTGATACCTTCCAATGCAACAAGGGTGAAACGACACTCCTTCCTGGATTGCTCAAACCCTTTCCCATCCCTACATGTATTTGGATAGATATTTCTATGGATTTCATTGAGGGGCTCCCTAAATCTAGAGGGAAGACAATGATCTTGGTTGTGGTTGATCGCCTCTCCAAATATAGTCATTTTTGTGCCCTCAGCCATCCCTATACCGCTCCTTAGCCGCACACATTTTCATGGACTAGATCTTCCATCTTCATGGAATCCCTTCTTCTATTGTCTCAGATCATGATGCAACTTTCACTAGTTATTTTTGGACAGAACTATTTTGACACACTGGCACCAAACTAAAGATGAGTTTGGAGTATCACCCACAAAAAGATGGTCAGACTAAAATTATCAACAAATGTTTGGAAACTTATCTTCGTTGCTTCACCTTAGAACAATAACATCGGTGGACAAAGTGGCTCCCTCTCGCTAAATGGTGGTACAATACCTCCTACCACGCTGCATCTAAAATGACTCCATATGAAGCAGTCTATGGTTAGGCACCGCCAATGCTCCTTCCATACACCCACAACAGTTCACCAATTCAGGTAGTCGACACGGTTCTCTGAACCTGAGATTAGCTTCTTCACATTTTGTAAGACAATCTTCACATGGCAAGAAATTGAATGAAACAAGCTGATCAACACCGTTCTGAGCACACTTTTCAAGTAGATGATATGATTTTTCTTCATCTATAGCCATACAAGCAATCATCCCTAAAACTAAAAGGGCATCATAAGCTGGCTCCAAAGTTCTATGGGCCATATAAGGTTCTTCAGAAGATTGGGTCAGTTGCTTATAAATTGGACCTTCCTCCTTCCCGCATTCATCTAGTATTTCATGTCTCTTGTTTAAAGAAAGTTCTTGGCACCAACATCAGAGCACAAAATGTTTTACCAGAACTGGATAACGAAGGATCCATCATTTTGGAGCCGAAGGCAATCCTTGACAGGTGCACTTGTCAACTTCACTCTCGATCCATCATAGAGGTATTAATTCAGTGGCACAGAATACAACTAGAGGATGCTACATGGGAACCACTCCTTCAGATTCAACAACAATTTCCACATCTTAAGCTTTGAGGACAAAGATTTTCTAAGAGGGAGGGAATGTTAGGAACCTGTATTTAACCCTTCTCTTTACTTTTTTAGTATATTATTGTTGGATGCATATGCTTTGTAAGTCATCCCATGAGTATATTGTATTATCCGACATTCATGGCAAGTAATAGTTGTTTAGATTAGACTTAGTATACAAGTACGTGTTGAGGCCAATGAAGGCATCCACAAATTTATTGTATTGAGCTTGCTCAAAGGAGGTTGCCCCCTCGAAGTGGCCTACGATCAATAAATTCCTTCTGTGTTTCTGCTATTTCTGTTATTTCATGCATTTTTCATTATATTGTTGCAGGAGGTTCCTCTCAGTTAGATGAACCTGCTGATGACACACCAGTCCCGGATGATGAAGAGTAGCTAAAGGATGAGCAACAAATTGGATTAGATGACTCCTCTATCCCTAAAGAGGAAACAATAAGCAAGGAAGATGAAAAGATTACAGATGAAGCTGCTAATGCAGGAGGTATTCTAACTCCTCCAGATCATTCTGACAAGAAGAATACAGAGATGAATATAGAAACAGATGATCAAATTGAAGATGACTCATTGAAGATTAAAGAGCATGAAACAAAAAAGGCTAAGGACCATGAAGCAGAAGAGGTCAAGGAGAAGAATGAAAAGGAAGAAGAAACTGCAAAGGATGATGAAGAGCCCAAGAAGAATAATCTGGCTGACAGTGCCAGTAAGGATCAAATAGACACATCATCATTTTGGGCAAGAGACACTATAGAAGTAGTGAGGGAGATTTTGGAGAGAGACAAACAAATTGAAGAAGATTAGGACATAATTCAAGGTCCAATAAACTTTGATACATTATCTCCGATGTAGAAGATAAAATTGGCTTCTATAGCTCAAGCCAAAGCAAGAGAAGATATACTGAAGTCTCACATAGAAGACATCGAACTACTTGGTCTGGCATAAGGGATCTTGGAGAATATCTTGCCTACTTTCCAGAAGGATTCTTCAGTATCCCCCTCCGAATAGTTAAAGAACCTGATAAACTCGGTAAGTTCTCATTTTGAGTCTCTAGAGAAGTCTGTAGAAGTTAAGGTTTAAAAAGAATTCAATGAGAAAAGATTTGATGCTCTAAAAGGATTGATTAGAGTAGATAGAATGGTGTTGGATGCCAATGTAAAGAGTATTCAAAATGCTCTTACAGAAGGAGGAAATATATACAAATTTTGCTTATCCTATCCTAAAGTTATAGAGGATATAGAAGATAAAATAAAGGAGTGTAAGCAAAAATTATCTAGTGTATCCAATTCTTTTGATCCGGTGACAGCATCAGTGGCAAGTAAGGAGGGTTAGGTGATAAGCCTGATTTAAGATATTAAGAAATTGACAAAAGAGAAGGAAAGCACAGAGGCAAGAATGGGTGAGCTCCAGGGACTAATTTCCCCCAAATTGGAAGCAATGTTCAATGCCTTAATAGAAGCCTAAGTTGTAGCTCAGTCAAGTGATCCCATTGATCTGCGGATGGCAGAGTCACAAGCATTTCTTTTCAATGGTCACATCTCAATTTTGAATACTATAAAGAAGAGCTGGGATAGCAAGTTGGCACAATTGAAGAACATTTTTGGAGATGCACTCAAGTTTATGTAAATAAGACTTAATGACTGTTTGTACATATGCGGCTTGGTATATAGGATTTTTTTGTGCAAATTTTGGTTATGGATCCTACCTTTTGCCATTGATGTCAAAGGGGGAGTGAAGAGTAGTGAAAAATGAGGAATCCAGCAAAGGGGGAGCTTCAGAGAACAGTGAAAATCATAAGTACTTAGTAAGGGGGAGTTGTGCCGAAACTTAGTCATTTTTCACTAAGTGTTGCGATCAATGCCAAAGGAGGAGATTGTTGGCAAGAGACACTACTATGCATGACAGGTGTTGTCATTGATGGCAACTAAGTCTATCCTAAACATCCTCATTACATGATTTGTTCATACCAGAAGTCAGAGTGAGGATTTGTCTAAGTCTAGATGTCAGAAACAGAGCATGTGACAGGGACCAGTAACTTAGTCCGACTCTCTTCAGTTGTAATTCACAGTATACTGTGGATCTTAGGAAGTGATAAGGATTGTCAGGGCTATCCGAATCTAGAGATTTAGCCTCTGGCGATAAAGGATTCAAAAGTTATAAGGATCTGAGTATCGGGTTCCAGTTAGTCAGCACAGTGTTGTCCCAAAAATTTAAACTTGAAAAATTCAAAAATTTTGTGCATCTTCCCATACGCTCCCAAAACTTGCCAAGTCACACAAATGATTAAATCTGAAAATCCATTAATTCTAATCTAAAATCCTCTTCTGGGCATAATCCTAACCCTATGCCACCCAGTTTGGCTAGTTCTCATGCCACATTGCTTTACCGTTTGCAAGATGTTTAGCTTTACTTTTTCCCGTTCATGATCCACAAACTGGGTAAAATTCTAACTTCCATGTTGCTGGAAGTTAAAATTTTTCTGGGTTTTGTTCGGGGCAGTCAAATTATCATTCTTTCTAGACTTGGTGAAAAATGGAGCTATTATGTGAGAGTTATGGAATTTTTCATCTGGAGGCCTCAAATTTATTCATGGGTAAATTTTTGTGAAACAATTCGTAATTCCCCAAAGTTGTAAAAAGTAAAGTTAATGTGTTAATATGGAATCTCATGGGTTGATTAAAAGTCATATAGTTATGTGGGGCCCATTGGTTTTGAAACTTATAAGCTAACCCTCCTCATTGTCAGGGTGTTTTCATAGTTTTTGAACTTTATAAGTCATGAGGGTAAAAGTTCATTAAATTACCCATTCCCCAACTCTCTTCGAAGTTAGAGTTTTCAACGTTCTCGAACCTCACAAAACCCCGACCCCTGGTTCAAAAGTTGCTAGCATTCCCGACGAGCATTGTCAGAGGGTTTATAAGTTTCTGAACTCTTTACGTTATAAGTTCAACATTTCAGGAAGTTGTCAATTCTCTGACACTCTCCACAGAGAAGCGATTTGCGAGAGTTTCTAAAGATATGTCTATGAAAGCTTCTTAATACACAAGCTATTTGCAACAGTGGCACCAAACGTTTGCAAGGTTGATCGTGGATGAAGGAGTATCAATTAGAGAGCACATTCTTGCATTACACTTGTATGTATGGAGTCTGTGGACATTGCTCCTATACTTGTATTCGTGTAATGGGAAAGTATAGTTCTGTGCTTCAAACGAGAAGACCCTAGAATGTGAAGACCATGACTGGATACAAACAAATGAATGTGGTTGAGAATAATTAAGAGCAAATACAGTTCGCAGGTGTAAAGCCGATGCCATCAAGGGAGCCACCTTAGTAATGTGATAGAAGAGTTTGTAACTATGAAGAGCATCAGCCTACTCCAAGCCCGTGCCGAAATGGGATCTTTTAAATAGAATATGGATGATTATTGAAGGAGACCTGCAAATGGATTCAAGCCAATGCAACTGGCAGGCGTAAAGCTAAGTGACCTTGCCGACCTCTCCCAGCTCGCGCGGTATACATGAAGTGGAATCGTTGAAATGGTTTTAGAAACTCTTAAGCAAATGCAATTCGCCTATCAAACTCCACTACTATCGCCAGTATCCTCCCGGCTGGCATAATCATAAGAACCTTTGAGTTGAAATGCATAGCGTGGGATGCAGGTAACATGTTGTTTGGGAATTCTCATCCTGTGATATATAATGGTACAAAAAAAAAATGAAGCTTTTGAGACACCAGGCGGGCCGTTTTACAGATGCCTCCAAGAAATGTGATTTCATATAATCGCAATAATCATGGGTTATGCACAATGGATCGTTGTAAAAGGCTTTATAAACTTTCAAGAATATTCAATTGGCAGGTGAAAGCCAAGTTCATTAATAGTTGCCAGCATCCTCCAGGTCTTAATCCATGATGAGAGTGATAATTCAATCGCAAGCAACATAATGCCAAGTATTGCTTTGGAGAATTTTCTAAATCAGATTCTGCCATGACGCCTTCTGATGGGATAGTGGCGATGCTTGATGGTCTTCTTGCAATTGAACCTAGAGCTGATCTAGGGAATGATTCTTGTGATATTAGAGGCATCTTCTTACATATGGATCTTTGGCTAGGTCCATCCGAGGATCTAGGTCATCTTATGGAAACTCAAAAGGTTGTGACTACTAATCAGATGGAAGGAGGGATATGCAGACCATGTGTGGTGTCATCTTATGAGAGCTTTGGTGTTAATCCATTTGACATGCCTCTAGATCATGCGAGGGCTAAAGAATACATTTCGAGTTCCAGGAGAAGACCAATGCTTTATGTGCCAGGCCATGATGTGCTAGATCTATTATTGAGTTTATCTTCATGCATTGACAGCTTTTAGCATAGGAAAAGGAGAACACAAAGTGGAATGGCTCGGTCTAGTGATTCAATTGAGAATATTGTTCAACAAGATGAATGTTTTGTTTTTGGTGCTCGGATTCCAGGGAAATCATGTTTAGATTCAGCCATTATAGATAAAGGATCTAGGGAATTATTTTTAGAGAAAAATAATTATGTGTATAAACAAAAAAAGAAGGCTGAGACGTTCAATAACTCTTCATTCAGGACATACTCATGCAACATTTACAAAAGAGGCTGCACAGTGCAATCCATCTAATTCTAACCAACTTGCACACGAAGGAAAAATAGAAACCCTATTAGAGATAGAAGATAATCCTCGGAGTCATTGTGAAATCCCTACTACCAGACCTGAGAGTTTATATCCTGATAAAAATAAAATTCTCAGAAACTAATGTTAATGATAAGTTAGATGCTAAAGAGCCAGTTTTATCAGCAATTTAGAGAAAGCTGGAAACATCTTAGAGAAAAAAGAGGGTGACAAGGAGGCCTAATAACTAAACAAAATAATGTGATTGGCTAAAGTTCTAGGGCCCACTTAAAAAAATGGTGGATTTATAAGGAAAGTGTGCACGGGGACACAAAGAATTTAACTCTTTTTGCCTTCACCTTTTCAAAAGGCAGTTAGAGGAGGGGAAAAGTAAATCTTACTTTTAAATTTTCTCACAAAACTATTATGGGAAAGAAAATCATTTTCTATTGTAACTGATTCGCAAGAAGCGGTTGAGGGAAAAGGAGAGGTTTCATTTGGGAGAATTATAAGTATGCAATGAGGACACATTCAGGTGAATCCTTTTTTAGCTGTTCTGGGAAGCAGGGGAAGAAGGGCAATTTAATTTTCTGTTATTCTGTATTTCCAGTTATCATTTTCTCTTGACTCAGTCCATGTACAAGGGCAGATTTCAGAGTCTTTGAGCTTTGTTTTGTTGAAGAAATAGAGCATTATTTTTAGAACTTTGCGTCTACAAATATTTTCTATAATTGCAGTTTTTCCTACGATTAATCTATAGTTAATCTTCAATGTGCTCTTGTTATATGTGGTTGTTCATATCCTTCCTATGTTTGATATGTGTTGAGGAAAATATAACTGGTCTTTAATCAATTCATTTCCATTTATGAGTGTGGGATAGGTGGGCTATGTATCATTTATTTGCATTCATTTCTTTCTTAATCAATCCATCGCATCTATTTCATAGTTATGGGTGTAGAGCATGGTTGTCATTGATGTCAAAAGTGTTAGGATGTCATTCCAAGTTGGAAGAGGATTGTTGTCATAACGTTCTTCATGATCTCAGAATGTTAAGATTGGGATACTTTGATGTTGGTTGATGAGCTGAGGAGTTGGTCACATATGGTCATGCTTCATGGAGTTTGTTCATGGCATAACATAGTAGGTTGTTCATGGCATAGCAGGTTGTTCATGAATTTCATGATAATAGAATGGTCAGCAATTAGATGGATCTCTCAATGCACAGGGCAGACATGATCATGTTAGGAGATGTCTTCAGCTATGTTGCTTCATGCTATGGCTAATGGTCTTCATTGTATTCATGTTGAGTATCAGGATTCTCTTGGTGTTTGGTGTTTGCTTATGCTTCATGGATCTCATTGAATAGGACCAGGATATTTGAGTTGTTGTATTCTCTTCATTGATGTATGTGAAGATGCTAAGATATCAGATTGGAGTAGTCAAAAGGTAATTTCATGTTTAAGTTGGTGTTCATGATTCATATTCATATTAGTGCTACAAGGTTTGCATCATTTCAAGGTTGACATTGGTTAAGTTGCAATAATGGTGATATGGCAATGTCTTTGCAGTTGTGTTGACTCAAACAAAACTTGCTTCACTATAGTATATAAGTTAGTAACATTACAGTTTCAGTAAAATACACCTCTACAAATCTAAGTTGATGGAGTGTGTTTTATACTCATATTCTTAGACTTCAAAACCCTAAGTGTCTAGTTTAGACCCTAAAGCACTAATGTTTTCACCTGTCACACATAAAGTTGTTTTTTCTTATATTTTAGTGTTGACCGGTTATTGGAGGTCAAAAGGCACTCAAGTTATAAAGTTAAGGGGTTAAGTTTGTGCTTCCACTGGCCCCTCTGCCTAATAAAATTGATACCTTTGGTGATACGACTTATAATGAGCGCCAAAAGCACATTGTGTGGTGCATGTTAAAAAGGAAGGTGGTGCATAGTTTTAATCATATGGATGATTTTTAATTTGCTTTTGAAGCCCAACGGTCACAGTGTTGTGTCAAAATTTGACGTGCTTTTCTCTATAAAAGTCTAAAAAGATGCTTTTACTTTGTTTTTAACACTGCGATGGTCAGAGAATTTTATATAATGAAGATAGAGGTGTTTTTATGGTGATGGATTGTTTCATTGCATTCTACAGAGTGATATCTACCAGACCATGTTAGACTTGTGAAGATTGGGGCTGTTAAAATATAGTTTTGATTGCTTTGAAATTGCAATATGTTTTAAAGGTTTTAGATCTTTATGATATAAGGAGAGCATCATATTAAGGTATTGTTGATAACTGAGAGGGGGGGGTGAATCAGTTATCCTAATTATTTCTTCTTTTGAACCTTCTTCTTAATCAAAGCAGTATTGAATCAAACAGACAAATATCATCATGAAATAAGAAACACATGACACAGTATTTTGATGTGGAAACTCGGTTAAGGGAGAAAACCACGGGGTGATTAACCCAAAGATTATTCTCTATTAGAAGAATAAGGAATTACAAAATGGCACATGCCAATTAGCGCTCACTGCCCGAGCACACTGCTCACAAAGAGGCCCACTGCCTACAAGGAGACACACTGTCTACAAAGTGATAAGAATCACAGTCTTGAACTGGAGAATGACATCTTTACCATGTCCGGATCAGTTCCATTAAGCCCAGAAACATCTGCTCTTCCTTCTGCACTTCTCTTCGCTACTTCACCTTTTTCCACATAAGCCACACTTCAAAATGAACTCACAAATCTTTATTTATACAAGACATCAACTTAGGAACAATCATCTAAGTCGGCAATCAATCATAAAGATGAATGACACATCCGGTCGGCCACCATAAGAACATTCACAGGATGAACAACTCATCCGGTCGGCTAAACAGAGCAAAAACTTCATCCGGAAGAATATCTTCAATTCTGGGCTCTACTGTCAATGCGGACCAACAACACGACCTCAACATGATCCAGGAACCTTCACAAGCCTACCTGAATGACCAGGTATGTCTGCATTTCCTTTACTTACTGAAATCTCTTATCCTCCTTATCCAGAACTTCAATAATACTGTCTGTCGCCACTGTCATAATGCAAGAGGTACTTCCGGACCTCCAAATCATACACAACTCTAGATGGCACATCACAAGGACATCCCAAAGACTCCTTCCAATCTGCAGATTAGGATTATACAGTTCCGGACCTCACCAGACCTTTTGTGATCCTCTGTCACCTCTAAATACTTGCCGGAACCAGTTCTACACCGACAGCCACAACTCCTTCAGATCTTCATGCAGACCTCTGAAATCTTAACTGAAGCATCTCAAGACCCATATCTACAAACCCTTTAATCCGCATCCTCCGGTTCGCATCCTATACAGTACATTTGCCTTCTTCTCATCACTGTTCTTCACTGTTCCTGACTGAGGCTAATTTTCTCAATATCCTCAGCACATTGCTCATTGAATCCTTCTTGTCAAAGCAATATGAGTATGTTGACATCAATAACAACACTGGTTTACCTTATACTTGCAACAATCTCCCCCTTTGTCATTGATGGCAACATATGATGTGAAAAACCATCAAGACAAGAAACTTCTCCTTTCTGTCACTTCTCCCCCTATCAGCAACATGTCTTCTCCTCATTTTACTGCTCCTCTTTTGATCATCAGCTACTTGTTTTTCACATGTCTTCTCTCCCCCTTTGACATCAATGGCAAAGGGCTCATACTTGCAATTTTAACATATCAGAATCATACCAGCTGCTCCCCCTTAGTAGCAGCTCCCCATCATCAATCCGGATCACAAGATATGACTGTGATAGCCACCGGACTGATGCACATCAGTGCATCCTAGTTTATCACCGGAGGGGCCATGACCCCTAACTTCTCCCGGAGATATTCAAAAGAGTCCTTGGGAAGAGGTTTAGTAAAGATATCTACAATCTGATCCTTGGAGGGAACATACTCCAACCTGACTTCTTCCTTGTTCACTTGTTCTCTCAAGAAATGAAACTTGATAGATATGTGCTTAGTCTTAGAGTGTAATATCGGATTCTTGGAAATATTAATTGCACTTGAATTATCACAAAAAATTGTGATAGGCTCCGCATATTCAATTTTAATATCTCTTAGCATCTGCTTCATCCATAGGATTTGAGTGCAACTACTTGCTGCTGCAATGTATTCTGCTTCAGTTGTAGACAGAGATATTACATCTTGTTTCTTGCTTAGCCAAGAAACCAATCTCTTCCCCAAAAAGAATGCTCCACCACTGGTGCTCTTTCGATCATCTACATCTCCTGCCCAATCTGCATCTGTGTAAGCATGAAGAGAGAAATCCGGATCTCTAGGGTACCATAGACCATACTCAACTGTTCCTTTCAAGTACCTAAAAATTCTTTTGATTGCCATAACATGAGATTCTCTAGGATCAGCCTGGAATCTTGCCACAAGACCAACAGCCTGCATTATATCTGGTCTGGTCTGAGTGAGATACAACAATCCACCAATCATTGATCTATACATTGTCTGATCTGCCTTTGGAGAGTCATCATCTTTGCTCAACTTACATCCGGTTGCCATGGGAGTGTTCATTGGTTTTGAATCTTCCATACCAAATTTCCTTAACAATTCTTTCACATATTTGGTCTGAGAAATGAAGATTCCTTTCTTTGTTTGAGTAATTTGCAGACCCAAGAAGAAATTCATTTCACCAAGCATAGACATTTCAAACTCACATTTCATCTGATTTGCAAAAGTTTTGCACATACTATCTCTTCCTCCAAAAATGATATCATCTACAAACACTTCAACAATCAAAATGTTTTCATGATCAATTTTGAAATATAAGTTACTGTCAGCAGTACCTTTGCTGAATCCAGTCTGCACAAGATGCTTATCCAACCTTTCATACCATGCTCTTGGAGCTTGTTTTAATCCATACAATGCTTTCTTTAACTTACAGACCATATCATCATTGTCAGATAATTGAAATCCATCCGGTTGTTCAATGTAAACTTCTTCTTCCAGATCACCATTTAGGAAGGTAGACTTGACATCCATCTGATATACCTTGAAGTCTTTGAAGGCAGCAAATGCAAGAAATAATCTGACTGCTTCAATTCTTGCCACGGGAGCAAAGGTCTCTGCATAATCAATTCCTTCTATTTGGGAGTAGCCTTTGCAGACCAATCTAGCTTTGTTTCTGATTACTTTACCAGCTTCATTTAATTTGTTCCGGAAGACCCATTTGGTTCCAATCACATTCCTGTCTCTAGGTCTGGGAACAAGATCCCAAGTATGATTTTTCTCAATTTGCATTAATTCATCTTTCATTGCTTTAGTCCAGTTTTTATCATTGCAGGCTTCATTTACTGTTTTAGGTTCAATCTTTGAAATCAGACAACATTCATCCTGATTTTGAGCAACATTCCTTCTAGTTTGCACACCTTTGCTTCTGTCCCCTATGATCTGATCTTCAGAGTGGTTTAGTGTCACATACCTTGGAATTTTGGGAGTATCCTGCACTGCTGCTTCTTGATCAGGCTCATTCAAACCTATCTCTTCTTCCTGATTTACCGGATCAGGCTGACTCTGTCTTACCGGAGAGGATTGAGTTCCTTGAACACTGTCTTGGTCATCTTCATCAGATTCATAAAATCTTAAGGGCTTCTCAATTCCTTCATCAACTTTCACATTAGTGCTTTCTATCATCTTCCTCAGTCTCTTATTGTAACACCGGTATGCTTTGCTTTGAGTGGAGTAGCCCAAGAAAATTCCTTCATCACTTCTAGCATCAAACTTTCCTAGATCTTCATCTCTTTTGATATAACACTTGCTACCAAATACTCTGAAATATTTCACAGTGGGAGTGATGCCAAACCAGAGTTCGTAGGGGGTCTTACCGGTATTGTTTCTGATTTGAACTTGATTTAGAGTGTAGACTGCAGTGATGATAGCTTTTTTCCAGAACATCTGAGGAACATTTGCTTCCAACATCATTGTCCTGGCAGCTTCCTGGATGGTCCGGTTCTTTCTTTCAACTACTCCATTCTGCTGTGGAGTCCTAGGAGCAGACAATTGTCTCCTTATACCCTGCTTCTCACAATAGTCAATGAACTCTCCAGATGTAAATTCACCACCTCTATCAGACCTTAGACACTTTAGTTTTAATCCGGTTTGATTCTCTACCAAAGCTTTGAAGATTTTGAACTTCTCAAATGCTTCAGATTTTTCTTTTAGAAAGGTAACCCACATCATCCGGGAATGATCATCAATTAACAACATGAAATATCTATCACCTTGCAGACTCTTGATTCTTGTCGGACCACAGAGATCAGTATGTACTAATTCTAACAATCCGGTAGAAGACTGATCTTTGCTTTTGAAAGAGACTCTGCTTTGTTTACCTAGCTAACATTCTTTGCACAAACTATTTGTAGGTTTCATCAATTTTGGAAGATCTCTTACAGCCTGAGTATTGCTTATCTTGATGATGTTATCAAAATTTACATGACACATTCTTCTATGCCATAACCAACTCTGATCAATTTGAACAAACAAACAACTTTTATTTGAACCAACCAGATGAAAGATATTACCTTTTGTTTGAGTACCGGATGCAATTTCAGTTCCGGAGCTTGTAAAGATTCTACATTTTCCATTCTTAAACCGAAGATCATAGCCTTTGTCTACTAACTGACCAACACTCAGAAGATTGTGCTTCAATCCTTCAACATATAGTACATTACCTGTTTTGCTCTTTCCATCAAAGGAAATAGTTCCCCTGCCTCTGATTCTGCCAGCAGAATTGTCACCAAACTTTACCATTCCTCCTTCATACCTTTCCAAATTCAAGAACTTATTCTTGTCACCAGTCATATGGTGAGAACATCCACTGTCAATAACCCAATCATCCTTTTCTTCCACTTGAGCAGCCAAAGCTTTTTCAACAACTTTGTGATTGACAGATTCAGAGAGTATTGAATCTTCTTCCTTGATGGCAATAAACACCCACTCATTTCTGGATTTGCTTCCTAGTTCTGATTCATCATCTGTTACTCCTTCATTGTCATCTTCTTCATGAACATAATAGCAATTCTTTTGAAACCTTTGTCTATTAGTATTAGACCTTGCAGATCTTTCCAGACATCTTGAAGCAAAATGACCAATCTTATTGCAGTTGAAGCACTTAAAGGGTAGTTTTCCTTCATACTTATCGGATCCTCTTGGTAGTCTTTTTGCAATGAGGGCTTCAAGTTGAGCTGTTTCTGCTTCTTCTTCTTCCATGTCTCTTCTTGCTTGATCATACCATGTCATCTTCCTTGAAGAGTTTTCTCCCGGATCAATTCTCTGTTTGCCTTTCACATAGGCACTGGCTTTGAAAGCAGATTCAGTCTTGGGAAGATCATCTCCAAACTCGGTCATTTCAAATGCAGCTAGCTTGCCAGCCAATTGTTCTCTTGTGACAGTTGTGTGGGCTCTGAATTCATCAATTGCAGCAACCTTGATTTTGTAGGCAGCAGGAAGGGATCTAAGGATTTTGCAAACGATCTCATTTTCATCCAGAGTTCCACCAGCATTTCTAATTCCACACACTAGTTCATTCACTCTTGGCATAAAAGTAGTGATGTTTTCATCATCTCTCATCTTCAATCTTTCAAATTTCCCTTTCAGACTTTGCAACCTTGCACTTTTGACAAACTCATCTCCTTCATATAGAAGTTCCAGTTTAGTCAGGATCTCATATGCAGTTGGTAGGTCAATAACATTTGAGAGATCTGAGTCATTCAATGCGCTTAGAAGAGCTTCCTTGGTCCGCAGATTGTTTTCAGCTTATGTGATTTCATTCAGAGTTGTTGGACCACCTTGTGGAGGTACATATGGTTTTGAAACCATGGCCAAGTATGCTTTTCCCATACATTCTAGGTGACATTTCATGCGACCCTTCCAGAGAGTAAAATTGGTTCCATCGAACTTCGGACTATCCTTTTTGTATGACAACATCCTAGATCTCCTCAAGCAGTTAAGCTTCTTTCAGAGGAACCTGGCTCTGATACCAATTGTTGATAATTGAGAGGGGGGGGTGAATCAGTTATCCTAATTATTTCTTCTTTTGAACCTTCTTCTTAATCAAAGCAGTATTGAATCAAACAGACAAATATCATCATGAAATAAGAAACACATGACACAGTATTTTGACATGGAAACCCAGTTAAGGGAGACAACCACGGGGTGATAAACCCAAAGATTATTCTCTATTAGAAGAATAAGGAATTACAAAATGGCACGTGCCAATTAGGGCTCACTGCCCGAGCACACTGCTCACAAAGAGGCCCACTGCCTACAAGGAGACACACTGTCTACAAAGTGATAAGAATCACAGTCTTGAACTGGAGAATGACATCTTTACCATGTCCGGATCAGTTCCATTAAGCTCAGAAACATCTGCTCTTCCTTCTGCACTTCTCTTCGCTACTTCACCTTTTTCCACATAAGCCACAGTTCAAAATGAACTCACAAATTTTTATTTATACAAGACATCAACTTAGGAACAATCATCTAAGTCGGCAATCAATCATAAGAATATCCGCAAGATGAATGACACATCTGGTCGGCCACCATAAGAACATTTGCAGGATGAACAACTCATCCGGTCAGCTAAATAGAGCAAAAACTTCATCCAGAAGAATATCTTCAATTCCGAGCTCTACTGTCAATGCGGACCAACAACACGACCTCAACATGATCCAGGAACCTTCACAAGCCTGCCTGAATGACCAGGTACGTCCGCATTTCCTTTACTTACTGAAATCTCTTATCCTCCTTATCCAGAACTTCAAGAATACTGTCTGTCGCCACTGTCATAATGCAAGAGGTACTTCCGGACCTCCAAATCATACACAACTCGAGATGGCACATCACAAGGACATCCCAAAGACTCCTTCCAATCTGCAGATTAGGATTATACAGTTCCGGACCTCACCGGACCTTTTGTGATCCTCTGTCACCTCTAAATACTTGCCGGAACCGATTCTACACCGACAGCCACAACTCCTTCAGATCTTCATGCAGACCTCTGAAATCTTAACTGAAGCATCTCAAGACCCATATCTACAAACCCTTTAATCCGCATCCTCCGGTTCGCATCCTATACAGTACATTTGCCTTCTTCTCATCACTGTTCTTTACTGTTCCTGACTGAGGCTAATTTTCTCAATATCCTCAGCACACTGCTCATTGAATCCTTCTTGTCAAAGCAATATGAGTATGTTGACATCAATGACAACACTGGTTTACCTTATACTTGCAACAGGTATATATATATATATATATTTGTTTCTACAGAAGATGATCTGAAGTGTTAATTTTTCTAAGTTCAGATCAGTGAGATCTTTAAGAATATGATCATAGTGTTCACTCTAAGAATACATTATTAATGGTGAATGTTAAGTGAATCATGTATACACTACTCATAGTGAAAGTCGTGATATTATGCATCCATCAAACTGACAGAGACAAAGAGGATAACAAGTTTTGTATGGCAGTGCTTATGCAGTAGTGTGATTCAATATGCACAGTTGAAGATATTTTATAGAAATCCTCTTGAAGAGAAAAGAAAGATGAGAATATGATACTGGGTATGTGATGAAGAAAGAGTGTTGAGTTATGTAGAGATAATCAGGTGAATTGTTATGCAAAGATAATCAGGTGAATGAATTGTGAATTGAATGGAAACATAGTAACCCTTTGATTTTGTTTATTATTTCTATTGGTGATTTGGTTTGCCAGTGAGGCACAGTATGCCAATGAGGCTTATGGTCAGTGAGACCTTCCTATGCCAGTGAGGCTTGTGGTCAGTGAGACCTCTATATATGTCAGTGAGACATTTGTAAACTTGAAGCTTTTCATTTAAGCCAGTGAGGCAGTTTGAGTGGTTTTTCTACCCTTGGAGGGTTTTCCACTCGGTATATCTTTGAGTTAAACTTCTTGTGTTGTTTCTCTGCATTAATAATTGGTGTTTAACAATTTGATGATTGTGAAGTTAATATTTGATCTCAGTTCATAATCAAGTTCATTGATAATTTGTAAAAGGTGAGAAAATTGAATTATTATATTAACATTGATTCACCCCCCCTCTCAGTGTTAATTGTACTCCTACAATGGGTAGATGGTAGTTTACCTTTTCTGCTTTCTGGTCAAAAGCATACGCAGATCCCATTCATTGCAAACCATTTGAAGGTAGATGTGCCTTGTAAAACAAGTAGAGAGCACTTGCACATACCATTGCAAGTGACTCAACTGTTGGTCAGGTTGTCATCATTGTGGGTAAATGGAGTATAAATTGAGTTGACAAATCTATTAACCAACACACAGTCAGAAGAAGAATAGGGCGACCTAGAATTTGATCTTGGTCTAGATGCAGGAAAGTTGTTGAATAAGCAATTAGTGATAATCAATGGCATTGACTAACTTGATTGATGATCTGGGAACACAAGTATTTGGTCTGCGTTGATATTTGTGCATAGATTCAGCCGATAGAATAGAGTTCTTAAAAATGTTCTAAGTTTTCTTGAAGCTGACTACAATTGATTGAATTTCTTGATGCATATATATATAGTTGATGGATTCAAGTGTTTTGGTGTGTGATTGTGATGAGATGATGGAGTAAGAGTGAAAAAGGTAGAAAGAAGTATGAAGGAGAAGAGATCTAAGGACCAGATCATGGCAGAACAGTAAACAAGATAGAGGAAGGATGAAGTGTGTAAGATCAGTATTCTATACTTAACTAGAACTAAATTCTTGCATTGGTAGATGCTATTCATCAGTTCAAACACTTTGTAATCTTCTTGTAATCAATTTTGTAGGCAGTGAACCTTTTTGAGCAGTGAGCTCTGGGCAGTGAGCCTGAAGGCATGTGCCTTCCCATTTGTAATACTTTTAATAGGGTATTAATTTTTGTGGACTAACCTCCACCATTATTTTCCCTTAACCAGGATTCCATGTTAAAAATCTTGGTGTCAAGTGTGTTATTTGTGTTTATGCTCATGTGTTATTGATTTATACTTTCATGGTTATAATAATGATCTGTAAATAAGTGATAGAGAAGAATTAATTACAGCAAGTGTTAAAGTTTTGAGACAACTGATTCACCTCCCTCTCAGTTGTCTACCCTAATTCCAACACTTTGTTCCTTCCTAATATCCAAAGACATGCCTTGTAATATTGAAATAATGGCTCAAAAATACAAGGGGAAGGGTAAATGAAGAGGCAAATGTCATTGGACTTGCGGGCATTCAAGAAGTCACTTTTAAATGTGAATTTGAAAATAAAAATTGTAGGGATTTTTCAAGAGTTAGTTTGGGATGGGGCTTTTGGTCTCCCATCCTTTGGGTAGTTCTATATAACTCTTTTTGTAATATTTGTGGAGGGATCTTTTGCTATTTTTCATCCGGGAGCCTCTGTGAGGGCTGGGGGATCTTTTCTATTTAGTTATTTGCCTGGGGAAGATAGGAGTAGTTTAATTTTTCCTCAAGACACATTTTGCTGTACATGAGATATTGAGTCTATGAGCTTATATTTACATTAGGGGAATAAAGAGACATTCTCAAATCTATGTGTTTGCCTATAGTTCTTTGATTGTATATTTCCTTTGAGTCTTTGTAACCATCCTTTAATGTAGCTTCTGTATATCAAGTTGTAAATGCATTTGCTGTGCAATCTATGAATTCCAGCTAAGTCATTTCTTGAGAGGACCTGTAGCTCATTCTTTCCTGGTTATCATTCATGGGTGTGAAGTGGGTGATCTTTGTGTTATCTAATTTGCATTCTATTTATTATATGTTTGTCCATCATATCTGTATCATGTTTATGTGCAACTATTAGTTTTCCTTTTTTGCTTTCCAGTTAAAAGCATACCCAAAAAAATCAATTAAATCATATGAGGGAGCTACCCCTCTCAAATACAGAGGATAATCGTTGCACTCTCAATGATTACTCCATTTGTTGGTTTCCTTTGTCACTGCCTTTTGGGCAAATCAGGGTGTTTTTGGTGACTCTGTTGGGGAAGGATCAAAGTGTTGGTGTCTTCTTTCCTCAGAAATTTAATGGTACCTCCACTGGAATGGAGGTTGGAGACTCTATTGTATTTAAAAATCTCAGAAAATGGTTCAATGCAAGGTAGATCAAAGAAATCAAACCAAATCTAGAAGAAGACCTATGCCAACAATTGAAGAGATATTGGCTAAAGATGATGAAATACTTCTTTCATTATGGAGCAGTCTCCAGGCAAGCATCTTTGAAGTGGAAAAGAAAAGGTTGCATCCATCCAAAGACTACAAATCGGCATCACTACTCAAAAATTTGCATCACATGTTTTATCTTCTCAAAGACCTTGAACAAAGGGTTCATCAGACAAAGAATGATGATCAAGTTTCTTATAATTTCTCTATGCTTGGTGAACAAGATTCTATGCAAATAGTGGTTGAACCCAGAGATTTGTTAGTACCATGGAATTAGCAACAAGAAAGAATTTTAAGCCAGGCTAAAAGTAAAGGACCAGAATCTTTCTCAACATGCATACAAAGGTGTGAAGAGGATAATGAAAAGGTACTATCAAAGGAACCCAATGTTGTTCTCATTCCAAACTGGTGCCTGACAGGATCGAATGATGACTTTTTATGTGGAGTCTTGGGAGAAGATGGTCACATTACTGAAATTAAAATGGATGCAACCACTTATGTCTCCAATGATAAGAAAGAAGGTATGAATGGTACTGTATTTTCTCCTGAATCAGAAATCTTTAATTTTGATATTGATGAAAAAGACCAAGTGATAGAAAGTATTCCTCATAAGGATGAAAAAGAGTTTGTAAATCATAGTTCAGACGTGGAAGTTTTTGTCTTTGATACTATTGATTTAGCTTTTAATAAAATAGACAAAGAAGAGCTTGACGAGAGAATGAATAAGTTGCAATTTGCTTATCCTCTTAGTGATGATTTTCCTTGTGCAAGAGGAGATGAAGTTCCTTTTACCACACTTGATCCCATGCTTGTAGAATGTGATATTCAAAAATCACAATCAATAGTCACACTTCAGACTGATTCATCATGTAGTTTGCAGAAAGAGTGTTTCATTTTTTATGTTTTCTTTCTAAGTCCTGGTGTAGATAATGAAGTTATGACTGATACACAACTAGAGTATATGACTTTCAAGTTTCATTAAGAAGATGATAAAGGAGAGATATTGCAGCCAAAGGTGAGTGAAGAATTCATCTTTGAGTCATTTTACTTTGAAGATGCAGTTATACCTTTTGAAAATGATTCATCAAATGAAGCTTGTATTAGAAATATATGCAATGATTTTTCAAAATTTGAGGTTAATGAGGAGAAAAAGAATAGTCAGGTTGATGAAAGTTTGCAGCCTCAAAATTTTTTAGAAGCTTCAAATGATGACCTTCTTTGTGAAAAATATGTTGTGCTCTCTCCTATACCATGTGTTGAGGAAGAATACTCTATTGCTAAATGTCCAAATATGGGTGGTCTAACAACTCCTATTGCAGCCAGTGAACAAAATTTTAATGAGGAGAATAGCTAGAATGATACATGGGAAATATTTTTGAATCATCTACAGTTGGAGTGTGAAGTTGCTGAAGTTCCCACGTCAAATTATGAAGAGGTAAAGCTATAAACAAAGGTTAGCAATGATTTTACTTTTGAATCACCTCATTTTGAATTTGATTTTGAAGTTGTGAAACATGGGATGAAGAATGATTGTATGAACAAGGATAGAGAAGATAATGTTGGTTTGGTAGATGAGAATGTTCAGCCTCATAATTTTCACATTCCAAAGTGGTGCTTAGAAATGCTAGAAGATGATTTTCTATGTGGAGAAGAAGTAGTTGTGCCTCCTTTGCGGGTTGTAGAGAAAGATGATTTGGGTGACAAATCCAAAAATTCAGAGTTGCCATTAGAAAAGTGTGAATCAGATTCTAAAAGTAAAAGAGAGATTGCATTCAAGCCCAACAAGGTTGCTGTTCATGGTATGGATTTTCAATTTTTTTTAAGTGGAGTTTGTTTAGATCTGATTCCAATTGAGGACATAGATGAAATGAAAATGAGTTCACCAGAAGTTATGGAAGTTTTTGATGAAAGGTGCCTGTTTGGTACACATTTGGGTGAGCTCTTGTCCTTCATGAATCTCAGTTTTGCATTCATGGTTCTCAATATGTTGCTGAGTTTGCAAATGCTTCATGAATACACACCTCTATTTCACACCGGCATATATATTTCCCAGCTAGTTAATGGTTTTGCATAATCTCTTGAGAGGTTGGGGTGTGTTGTACCTAGTTCGGGTACATAGGTGTCATAGGAAGTTTCATTTCATTTCTTGTTGTGTGTTTTTCAGTTTTGTTCCATTTTTGGCTTTGCTCAAGTCTCTGTTATTTCCCCTTGACTCTATTTGCCCAATTGATTAGCACTAGTCTTCACCTAAGATTTTGGGGTTCTTTGCATCCCTCACGGTCTTTGTCCCCAATTAGAGCCTGCTGTTGCCAAATTTTTGGACCTAAAAATTTTAAAATTTTTCCTCCTGGAGTCACATTTGAAACCACACTATCATCTCAGTTTATTTTGTCATCTCAGTCATGTTGGAATCTTGTTGTTACACCTCACTCATAAATCATCTTATGGTAATGATACTCATTCCCAAGTCTATTGATGATGGGTTAGTGTTTGTTCAGAGAGAAAACTTCTTCTTGGTTTTGTCTATATGTCAATGGTAGTTGTGACAAGTTTTGGAGGATAATAATAATATTTTCTATTGAGGACATAGACGTATGATTTTGTAAATCATTGCCTCTACCTTGTCTCGATTCTTCAACAAACCTTCTTGAAAGATCAAGAAGTCTGTGTGCAGAGGCTATCAAGAAAAGAACAAAGAGATGTGGCAGTATCAAATGAGGATGCCTCTAGTTTCACAAATCTTGACATTGAAGATAAACTCTTTGAGGTCATGCTTTACATGATAAGTCTTTACATACTTTTGGTTATTTGCTCATACCATTTTGGGAATGAGAGGCAACGAATATAGTTTCTCATTAAAGATTATAATGACACAATCAGTTGAAATGAAAAATACATTCTCTTATCAGTAACACCTATGCTATGTTGGTATTGTGAAGAATTGGAATGTTTTTGAGTTTGTATCTGTAGATGAAGTTGTTCTGCTATAGTTAAGTCATCTCGTTTCTATACAAAGCAATAGAAAAGAAAGTCCTTCGATATGTATGATAATCCTCATAAGGGTAGTGGCCTACATCATATTGTTGAGGATCAATTCATCTTAATAAAGAAGTAGCAGGAAGAGTTTGAGTTCACTGAATGTGGAAAGTTTCAAAAAGTCTTAGGGTTCCTGGTCTAAAGCAAAGAATGAAAGCATCTTATTTAGTGCAGATAAAATGGTGTATGTTCTATTGAAATTGGTTCAGACAACTGAGAGGGGGGGTGAATTAGTTGTCACACAAATTAAACTTTTCTGCCTTTAATCCTCTTTTACAACTTCTAATCAAATTAATGATATGAACATTAAAGCATGATTCAATAACACATGAGCATAAATATAAGTAACACACTTGACACCAAGAGTTTTGACGTGGAAACTTGGTTAAGGGAAAAACCATGGTAGGGGTTAACCCACAAAGATTATACTCTATTAAAAGTATTACAAAGGGGAATGCACATGCATTCGGGCTCACTGCCTAGAGCTCACTGCTCAAAGAAGGCTTACTGCCTACAGAAGGCTCACTGCCTATAGAAAGAAGGTTACAATGAGATTGAATTGATAATTAGCATCTATCAATGCAAGGATTCATTTTTGGTTAAGCATAAAATACTGACTTGATACACTTCATCTTCACTCTGCCCTTTTTACTATTCTGCTAACATTTGAATCTTGGATCTTTACTCTTCTCATAATTATTCCATAGTTGAATCACACACACCAAAATCATTCAAATCCATTGGCTATACATATCCGCATCTTGATCTTCAACCATTTCTCAGTCAGCTTTAAGAACACTTGGAACTTTATTAAAAATTCTTCTCTGTCAGCTAAATTCATGTACACTTGTAACGTGGACCAAAACTTGCACTCACAAATCATTATTCAGGTTGGATACTATCACTGATCATCATATCTTGTCCAACCAACAACCTCCATACATCCAGAACCAAGATCAATTACAAGGTCGGCCTGTTCTTCTTCTGTCTGCTCTGTCAAACTGTTAACCCAATACTTAGATGCTAATAACTATTGAATCCTTCATCACCGAAGGCCAAAACTCTGGATTTAGATTATCCTAACAATGCTTATGACTGCCTCAGATCTGCAACAAACTATGATCTACCATCAAAGGGATCCGGACCAAGATACTAGACCCTATCACACACTCTGTTCTTGACTTCCCGCACTTAGACAAATCTTCAATTTGATTTCTGGTATGGGCAAATTATGCATCCAACATATCTTGTCCAACCATTAACCTCCATACATCCAGAACCAAGATCAATTACAAGGTCGGCCTGTTCTTCTTCTGTTGGCTCTATCAAACTGTTAACCCAATACTTAGATGCTAATAACTATTGATAACTATTTTTGGAATTGGTTCGGACAACTAAGAGGGGGGGTGAATCAGTTGTCACACAAATTAAACTTTTCTGCCTTTAATCCTCTTTTACAACTTCTAATCAAATTAATGATATGAACATTAAAGCATGAATTAATAACACATGAGCAGAAATATAAGTAACACACTTGACACCAAGATTTTTGATGTGGAAACCTGGTTTAGGGAAAAACCACAGTGGGGGTTAACCCACAAAGATTATACTCTATTAAAAGTATTACAAAGGGGAATGCACATGCATTCGAGCTCACTGCCTAGAGCTCACTGTTCAAAGAAGGCTTGCTGCCTACAGAAGGCTCACTACCTACAAAAACAAGGTTATAATGAGATTGAACTGATAATTAGCATCTATCAATGCAAGGATTCAGTTTTGGTTAAGCACAAAATACTGACTTGATACACTTCATCTTCACTCTGCCCTTTTTACTGTTCTGCTAACATCTAAATCTTGGATCTTTGCTCTTCTTGCACTTATTCCATAGTCTCATCACACACACCAAAATCATTCAAATCCATCAGCTATATATATCTGCATCCTAATCTTCAACCACTTCTTAGTCAGCTTTAAGAACACTTGGAACTTTATTAAAAATTCTGCTTTATCGGCTAAATTCATGTACACTTGTAATGCGGACCAAAACTTGCACTCACAAATCATTAATTAGGTCAGCTACTATCACTAATCATCATATCTTGTCCAACCAACAACTTCTATACATCCGGAACCAAGATCAATTACAAGGTCTGCCTAATCTTCTTCTGTCTGCTCTGTCAAACTATTAACCAGATACTTAGATGCTAATAACTATTGAATCCTTCATCACTGAAGGCCAAAACTATGGATTTAGATTATCCTGACAATGCTTATGACTCCCTTAGATTTGCAAAAAACTATGATCTACCATTAGAGGGATTCAGACCAAGATACTAGACCCTGTCACACACTCTGTTCTTGACTTCCCAGACTTAGACAAATCTTCAATCTAATTTCTGGTATGGGCAAATTATGCAATGCAGATGTGTAGTAGAGACTTAGTTGCCATCAATGACAACACTTATCATGCCTAGCATTGTCTCCTGCCAACAATCTCCCCCTTTGGTATTGATGGCAACACTTAGTGAAAAATGATTAAGTGTCAGAATAACCCCCCCTTTGCTTGTGCTCCATACTGTTGTTCACACTACTTTTCGTTGCTCCCCCTTTGCTGGATTCCTCATTTTTCACTTCTCTTCACTACCCCTTTGACATCAATTGAAAAGGGTGGGATTCGTAATCACTAATGATGCAAAAACTACGTATATATAACTGCATATGTACAAACAGTCCATATGTTATATTTACATATATTTAAGGATATTTGAAAAGTATTCTTTAACTGTACAAATTCAGTGGCTCAACTTCTCTTCATAACATCCAAAATTGAAATGTGTCCACTTAGTAGAAATGCATATGCTTTTGTTTTCCTTTGATCTGAGGGATCACTTGTCTGGGCAGTACTTTGGGCCTCTGACAAAGTATTAAACATTATTTCCAACTTAGGGGTAATTAGTCCCCGAAGCTCACCCATTCTTTCCATAATGTTCTTCTTTTCCTTGATAAGCTTCTTTATTTCATTTGTTAGTCTAATTTATTGATATTCTTGGCTCACCGGAGATACTGTTAAAGGATCAAAACTTTGAGATAGGTCTAGCAGCTTTTTCTCCTGGGCCTTTATCTTCTTCTCAATATCCTCTACAATTTTGGGCCATGATAATCAAAACTTATATACATCACCACCATCCTTAAGAGCATTTTCAATACTCTTTATACCGATGTTGAGTGTTTTTCTATCATTATCTATAAGGCCTTCTAGTTCACTAAACGTCTTATCCAAAAATTCTTTCCAGACCTTTACTTCGGCTGACTTCTCAAAGGACTCAAAATTTGTATTTACAGAATGCACAAGATTTTTCAAATTACCAGAAGGAGAATCAGATATATTTTTTTAATATGTGGGCATGTTCTTCTCTAGTACTTCGAATCCTAGGCCTATCAACTCACTGTCTTCTATGTGAGACTTCAATATTTTCTCCCTTGCCTTGGCCTCTGTGAATGATGATATCTTCAACATTTGATCCAGAGAGAGTGTCCAAATAGATTGGTCCTATATCAGTTCTGGCTCATCTAACTCTAGCATCTCCTTGCTGAGAAAACTCTACACTACATTCACAGTGTCTCTTGCCACACTTGCTATTTTAGTTTCCTTCCCTTGTGCTTTGTTAGCAGCAACAACCAGACTATTTTGCTTTGGTGCATTAGCACCATCTCCTTCTGCTAGTTCTTCTTTTCCCTTTGCCTCTTCCTCTTCCTTCTCTTTGTCTTTTTCTTCTTCTTTCTTTTGGTTCTTTCCTGAGTCGTCAGTAGTAGGAGGATCTAGAGGATCATGGCCAACATTTGCTTCTATCAATTCTTCCTCTTCTTCTTTTTGCACTTCCTCTTCCAGAACAAAGGAGTCTAGAGTTTCATTCTATTGCTTGTTCTTCTTTAATCCTTTGACATCCATGTCTGAGGACTCAATCCCTACATTTTCCTTCTCTACAACAGGAAGATTGTGCTTTTTCAAAGCACTCTGGAGAATCTCTTTGGTTTCCTTTGCAATCTTGTTTGTCTCCCCAAGCATAAGCTTATTCATTCATTTTTTACTTAGAAACTCATCCTTGGCTTCTTTGAATATCAAATTCATTTTCTTCAGAGTAATTTGGGGGCATAGTTGTATTAATATTTGTTCTCAGATCTCAAGATCCTTTCTTTTTGCATTCTCTTTTCTCAGTTCTAAAATTGTTTCAAGGCTTTTTGGTATCAATGAACATATCTCAATAGGAACTTTGTTGTAGATATTCAAATATCTTACCATTGCTTCCTCAAGTACTCTTTGTCAGCATCACTATAGTCATCATAGAATTCTGTTATTGGAACCAAGTTTCCATCTACAGTAACTAATTTAATGATGTCATCTATTGAAAGGGTAGGCTTCTCTACATATTCCTCTATCTTTTGCCTCTTGCTTTCCCTTTTGCTTCCGGAGGGCATCTCGTTGGATATCTTGGCCACTTTTGTGCCTGTGGCTTTTAGTTCTTTGATCTCAATGTCAAAATCTGTATCTTCTTCTTCTTCTCTTGTGCTTTCATAGGTTTGGGATGCTTTTGTTTTCTTCCTTTTCTCCCTTTTTCCAGATGATTTTGCTTCCAGTTTTGCAGTCTTAGGAGGAACAGGGGCAGCAACAGAGCTCCTAGTAGTTCTTGAAGTGGAAGAGGGTTCCACTGAAGCACTTCTTTGTTTCTTATCATGTTTCTCTTTCTCATCCTTTTCAGTTCTTTCCTTGAATTTCCTCACAGCCTCCTTAGTTAGGCCCAGATTTTCAGCCAACTACTCAACTTCTTTTCTTACTTTCCTATTGGTTTCAAGTTCTCTAAGCTTAGTATGCAGTTTTAAACTTAGCTCCTCATATGTTCCAAATCTTTCAACCGTTGTGTCTTTAGGCTTGCTTAGAAGATGTTGAGCATACATATTCAAGATTTTTCCATCTACTTCATACCCCATGGGCATGATCCAAATAGTTTTGGGTTCCACTGCTTCCATTAGACACTGATCAGTATCAACCATGAAGCATATTTTATTTTTTGTACTTCTCAACAATTGATTTAGGTATTCTTTCCCTTAAATTCATCACACTCTGAAAATTCTTGAAGTAACCCCATATTGCAGTTTTCTGAGCTTTGAAATCACCAATGCTGCGAAGATGATCTCTGATCTGAATGGCAACTGGCTCATCATTAGTCTAGTGGACACCCTTTACTCTAGGTACTTCATTCATATAGTAGAAAAACAAGCATAGAACCAATGTACCATATTTAAAAGTGTTTTTCTTATCCCTTTTGATTTTGTTCAAGTTTTCAATCAGCTAGTTTTGTAACATCTCATAAAGGTCATAATCTACATTCTCCTTTAACATTTGATATGCTGCATATATGGCAGTTTCGGAGACATAATTCTCCCTGTTGGAGTGATATATCTTGTAGCCAATCACCATGGAAGCAAACTTCACATCCGGTTCTATAATGTCATTTATAGTCATAGCTCTCCTATCGAATTTAGCACCGGTTGCATTAGTAACAGTTTGGTTTTTCACAGATTTTAACATGGGTAATCCACCAATTGAATTTAACCCAGGCACAATTCTAATAACATCTTTGGTAATCTTGATTGGTTTTAATAGCCAAATGAATTCATCACACATCCAACTCAAAACATACCAGACCCATTCATCTTCATCAAATGTTGGAAACCCCATGATCTAAATAAAGTGTTTATCATGCAGTGCTTTATACTCAGGTTTAAGATCATGATTTTCATCCCTGAGATGACTCTCAAACAAGTCTACATACCTTGAATCACCAAATTCATCTATGTTTGCATGAATATAAACCCTAATATCTTCAACATGCAGCACACCATATGGAACACTTGAAAAAGCACCTAATGGGTTGACTTCTATTGATTTGTGAGGATGCTTCTTAAATTTGGGTTGAGGCCTTTCAGTAATGTCAACAACATGAGGAGAAGCCATCTCAATAGATTTTAGATTCAAAGCTTTACAGAGAAGTTGTTATACTTAGGGCACATAACTGAGAGGGGGGGTGAATCAGTTGTCCAAAACTTTTTCAAATTTCACACTTAAATCCTCTTAGTGATTAGCAGTATATCATTCATGAAACATAATGCAATTAAATCAGAAGCAGAAACTCATCAACACATAAGACACCAAGATTTTGATGTGGAAAACCTGGTTAAGGGAAAAACCACGGGGTGATTAACCCAAGATTGTATTCTCTGTTAGAAGAATAGATAGAACAAAATGGCACATGCCAATTAGGGCTCACTGCTTGAGCACACTGCTCACAAGAGGTTCACTGCCTACAAGAGACACACTATCTACAAAGAAATGAGTATCACTAACTTGAACTAGAAAATAGCATCTTCACCATGCTTGAATCAGTTCCATTTAAGCCCAATACTTCTGCTCTGCCTTTCACTTTTCTCCTTGCTACCACACACTTATCTGCCTTAGAACACCTTTGAAATGACTTCGTAACCCCTTACTTATACAAGACATCAACTTAGGAATGATCATCTAAGTTGGCAAACATCCATAAGAACATCCGCAAGATGTGTAACTCATCCGGTTAGCCAGTCTCAGGAAGAACATCATCATCTGGAGGTTATTCTTCAATTGCGGGCTCCAACTCCAATGCGGACCACCAATACAGGCTGGCCATGATCCAACGACCTTCACAAGATTGCCTGACTCGCGAAGAACATCTGCACTTCATCTGCTTACTAAAATTCTTCTCTTCTTCATCCAAAACCTCAAGAACACAGTCTGTCACCACTGTCACAAAAGAACATATGCTTGTAGACCTTCAAGCCATGAACCAAACTAGTTAACACTTCACAATGACTTCCTCAACACTTCTTCAAATCCGTAGAGTAGGAAAAGGCATTTCTAGACCTCACCGGACCTATCTATATTACTCTATCACCACTGAACATCTGCAGGAACCAGTTTTACTTAAGCCACCACACCTTCATCAGATCTTCATGCGAACCTCTGAAATATCTACTGGGCCACCTTAAGACACATATCTACAAACCCTTTAATCCATATCCTCTGATCCTCATCCTATCTTGGACTTTTGCCTTATTGTCATCACTGTTCTTCACTGTTCCTAATTGAGACTAATTTTCTCAATATCCTCAGCTCACAGCTCATCCAATCCTTATCATTAATGCAACAGAAGTATGTTGACATCAATGACAACACCGGTTGGGCCCATACTTGCAACAATCTCCCCCTTTGTCATTGATGGCAACATATGATGTGAAAAACTATTTTAGCCATCAAGACAAGAACTTCTCCTCACTGTCATAGCTCCCCCTATCAGTAACAACCATTCACATGTCTTCTCTCCCTTTACTGCTCCCCCTTTTATCAACAACCACTTGTTTTTCACATGTCTTATCTCCCCCTTTGACATGAATGGCAAAGGGTGCATACTTGCATTTCTACCACTTTAGAATCATACTTGCTGCTCCCCTTAAGTAGCAGCTCCCCAACATCAATCCGGATCACAAGATGTGATTGTGATGTCCACCGGATTGATGCACAACAGTGCACCTTAGTTCAACACCGGAGGGGCAATAACCCCTAACTTCTCCTTGAGAAACTCAAAAGAGTCCTTAGGTAGAGGTTTAGTAAAGATGTCTGCAATCTTATCCTTGGAAGGCACAAACTCCAATCTGACTTCATTATTGTTCACTTATTCTCTCAAAAAGTGAAACTTGATGGATATGTGTTTGGTCTTTGAGTGCAACACTGGATTCTTAGATATATTTATTGCACTTGAATTATCATAGAAGATTGTGATAGGTTCCTCATACTCTACTTTGATATCTCTTAGCATCTGCTTCATCCACAAAACTTGAGTGAAACTACCTGCTGCAGCAATATATTCTGCTTCAGTTGTAGATAGAGATATTGCCTCTTGTTTCTTACTTAGCCAAGAATCCAATCTCTTCCCCAAAAAGAATGCTCCACCACTGGTACTCTTCCGGTTATCCACATCTCCTGCCCAATCAACATCAGTATATGCATGAAGAGAGAAATCATGATCTCTAGGATACCATAGACCATACTCAACTGTCCCTTTTAGATATCTAAAAATCCTCTTGATTGCCATGACATGAGATTATCTAGGATCAGCCTAAAATCTAGCAACAAGACCAACAGCTTGCATTATGTTTGGTCTAGTTTGAGTGAGATACAACAGCCCTCCAATCATTGACCTATACTTTGTCTAATCAACCTTAGGAGAATCATCATCTTTGCTCAATTTACATCCAGTTGCCATGGGAGTGTTCATTGGTTTTGAGTCTTCCATCCCAAATTTCTTCAAGAATTCTTTCACATATTTGGTCTGAGAAATGAAGATTTCTTTCTTTGTTTGAGTGATTTGTAGACCCAAGAAGAAATTCATTTCCCCAAGCATGGACATCTCAAACTCACTTTTCATTTGATTTGCAAAAGTTTTACACATACTATCTCTTCCTCCAAAAATGATATCATCAACAAACACTTCAACAATCAAAATGTTTTCATGATCAGTTTTGAAATACAAATTACTGTCAGTAGTACCTTTGTTGAAACCAATCTTCAAAAGATGTTTATCCAATCTTTCATACCAGGCTCTTGGGGCTTGCTTTAGTCCATACAGTGCTTTCTTCAACTTGCAGACCATATTATCATGATCAGACAATTGAAATCCATCCGGTTGCTCAATGTACACTTCTTCTTCCAAGTCACCATTTAGGAAGGCAGCCTTGACATCCATCTGATATACTTTGAAATCTTTGAAGGTAGCAAATGCAAGAAATAATCTAACTTCTTCAATTCTTGCTACCAGAGCAAAAGTTTCTTCAAAATTAACTCGTTCTGTTTGAGAATAGCCCTTGCAAACCAATCTGGCTTTATTTTTGATTACTTCACCAACTTCATTTAGTTTGTTCCGGAAGACCCATTTAGTTCCAATCACATTCTTGTTTCTAGGTCTGGGAACAAGATCCCAAGTGTGATTTTTCTCAATTTGCATCAACTCTTCCTCCATTGCTTTGGTCCAGTTTTCATCATTGCAGACTTCATTTATTGTCTTAGGTTCAATCTTTGAAATCAGACAATACTCATCTAAATTTTGAGCAATTCTCCTTCTAGTTTGCACACCTTTGATTTTGTCACCTATGATCTGATCTTCAGAGTGGTTCAGTCTACATACCTTAGAACTTTGGGAGTTTCTTGCACTTCTACTTCTTGATCAGGCTCATTCAGACTTATCTCTTCTTCCTAATTTACCGAATCAGTTTGAATCTGACTTTTAGAAGAGGTTTGGGCTCCTTGAATTAGAACATCATTCTAATCATCTTCATCATAGTCATAAAATCTTGAGGGTTTCTCAATTCCCTCATCAACCTTCACATTTGTACTTTCTATTATCTTTCTCAGTCTCTTGTTGTAACACTGGTATGCTTTGCTTTGAGTAGAGTAACCCAAGAAAATTCCTTCATCACTTCTAGCATCAAACTTCCCTAGATCTTCATCTCTTTTGATGTAACATTTTCTACCAAAGACTCTGAAGTACCTTATAGTAGGAGTAATGCCAAACCAGAGTTCATAAGGAGTCTTATCGGTATTACTTCTAATTTGAACTCGATTGAGAGTATAGACTGCAGTGCTGACAGCTTCTCTCCAATAGATCTAAGGAACATTTTCTTCCATCATCATGGTCCTAGAAGCTTCTTGGATAGTCCGGTTCTTTCTTTCCACTACTCCATTCTACTGTGGAGTCCTAGGAACAGATAATTGTCTCTTTATTCCATGTTTCTCATAGAACTCTAAGAACTCACCGGATGTGAATTCCCCACCTCTATCAGACCTCAAACATTTCAGTTTTAATCTAGTTTCATTCTCTACCATAGCCTTGAATATTTTGAATTTCTCAAGAGCTTCTGATTTCTCTTTCAGAAAGGTCAGCCACATCATCCGGGAATAGTCATCAATTAGTAACATGAAGTATCTATCACCTTGCACACTCTTGGTTCTTGCCGGACCACAAAGATCAGTATGAACTAAGTCCAATAATCCGGTATAAGACATTTCCTTACTCTTGAATGTGACTCTGCTCAGCTTGCCCAACTGACATTCTTTACACAAGCTATTTGAAGGTTTCACCAATTTTGGAAGATCTCTTACAACTTGAGTACTGCTTATCTTGATGATATTATCAAAATTCACATGACACATTCTCCTATGCCATAACCAACTCTGATCAACTTGAGCAAATAAGCAACTTTTACCAGTACCAACCAAGTGGAAGATATTACCTTTAGTTTGGGTACCAGATGCAATCTCTGTTTCAGAACTTTCAAAGATTTTGCATTTTCCATCCTTGAATCGGAGATCATAGTCTTTGTCCACTAATTGTCCAACACTGAGAAGATTGTGCTTCAAACCTTCAACATATAGTACATTACTAGTTTTGTTTCTTCCATCAAAGGAAATAGTTCCTCTTCCTCTGATTCTACCAGCAGAATTATCACCAAACTTTACCACTCCTTCATACCTTTCCAAATCTCACCCAATCACTTCCGGATTTGTTTCCTATCTCTGATTCATCATCTGTTACTCCTTCATTATCATCTTCTTCATGAACATAGTAACAATTCTTTTGGAACCTTGATCTATTACGATTTGGCCATGAAAATCTTTTTGGACACTTTGAGGCAAAATGACCAATCTTATTGCAGTTAAAACACTTAAAAAGTAATTTTCCTTCATACTTACCAGATCCTCTTGGCAGCCTTTTTACAATAAGGGCTTCAAGTTGAGCAGTTTCTACTTCTTCTTCCAGGTCTTTTCTTGCTTTTTCATACCATGGAAGTTTCCTTGATGAGTTCTCTCCCAGATCAAACCTTTGTTTACCTTTTATAGAGGCATTAGCTTTGAATGCAGATTCAGTCTTAGGAGGGGCATCTCCAAACTTGGTCATTTCAAATGCAACCAATTTACCAGCCAGTTGATCTCTTGTGACAGTTGCATGGGCTCTTAATTCTTCAATGGTAGCAGCCTTGATTTTATAAGAAGCGGGAAGGGATCTGAGAATTTTGCCAACAATCTCATCTTCATCCAAGACTCCACCAGCATTTCTGATTCCACAAACAATCTCATTTACTCTTGGCATAAAAGTAGTAATATTTTCATCATCTCTCATCTTTAGATTTTCAAATTTCCCTTTCAGACTCTGGAACCTTGCACATTTAACATACTTGTCTCCTTCATGCAAAAGTTCCAGTTTTTGCCAAATCTCAAAAGCAGTTGGCAGGTCAATAACATTTGAGAGCTCTGAATCAGATAATGCACTTAGAAGAGCTTCTATAGTCCATGGATTGTTTTTAGCATCTATGATTTCATTTAGGTTTTTCAGACCACCCTGTGGAGGGGTATACTGTGTTGTAGCCATGGTCCAGTACACCATTCCCATACATTGCAAGTGACATTTCATGCGACCCTTCCAAAGATTGAAATTGGTTCCATCATACTTCAGACTATCCTTCTTGTAAGATGACATCCTGGATCTCCTCAAGCTATTAAGCTCCTTTTAGAGGAACTTGGCTCTGATACCAATTGTTATACTTAGGGCACACAACTAAGAGGGGGGGTGAATCAGTTGTCCAAAAAGTTCTCAAATTTCACACTTAAATCCTCTTAGTGATTAGCAGTATATCATTCATGAAACATAATGCAATTAAATCAGAAGCAGAAACTCATCAACACATAAGACACCAAGATTTTGACATGGAAAACCCAATTAAGGGAAAAACCACGGGGTGATTAACCCAAGATTATATTCTCTATTAGAAGAATAGATAGAACAAAATGGCACATGCCAATTAGGGCTCACTGCCTGAGCACACTGCTCACAAGAAGCTCACTGCCTACAAGAGGCACACTGTCTACAAAGAAATGAGTATCACTAACTTGAACTGGAAAATAACATCTTCACCATACTTGAATCAATTCCATTTAAGCCCAATACTTCTACTCTGCCTTTCACTTTTCTCCTTGCTACCACACACTTATCTGCCTTAGAACACCTTTGAAATGACTTTGCAACCCCTTACTTATACAAGACATCAACTTAGGAATGATCATCTAAGTCGGCAAACATCCATAAGAACATCCGCAAGACGTGTAACTCATCCGGTCGGCCAGTCTCAGGAAGAACATCATGATCTAGAGGTTATTCTTCAATTGCGGGCTCCAACTCCAATGCAGACCACCAATATAGGTTGGCCATGATCCAATGACCTTCACAAGATTGCCTGACTTGCCAAGAACATCCGCATTTCATTTGCTTACTAAAATTCTTCTCTTCTTCATCCAGAACCTCAAGAACACAGTCTGTCACCACTGTCACAAAAGAACAAATGCTTCTGAACCTTCAAGCCATGAACCAAACTAGTTAACACTTCACAAAGACTTCCTCAACACTTCCTCAAATCCACAGAATAGGAAAAGGCATTTTCAGACCTCACCGAACCTATCTATATTACTCTGTCACCACTGAACATTTGCCGGAACCAGTTTTACTTGAGCTGCCACACCTTCTTCAGATCTTCATGCGGACCTCTGAAATCTCTACTAGACCACCTTAAGACACATATCTACAAACCCTTTAATCCACATCCTCTGATCCTCATCCTATCTTGGACTTTTGCCTTACTATCATCACTGTTCTTCACTATTCTTGATTGAGACTAATTTTCTCAATATCCTCAGCTCACAGCTCATCCAATCCTTATCATTAATGCAATAGGAGTATGTTGACATCAATGACAACATTGGTTGGGCCCATACTTGCAACAGACGTACCTTTTTCTTCTACAGGGTTAGGGTTGATCAATTTCCAGTTGAATTCGCTCTTCATTCTTCAATCTCTGGATTTGTAGCCCAGAAGCTCTTCTATTTGTTTCCTTCGAAATGCAAAGTGGTTCAAATGCATGATTAAGTGACCTTTTATTCTTCACAAAACCTAATTTCTCATTGTAATAAATGTGTTGCCCTAACTTCATCCAGTTACTATATTTCTTGAAGTGTTCTTCATGAATCACTCCGCAAATTTCCATATTAACATCTTTTCTTCCAGAAACCTTTCCAAAAGTTCTAAAAAAATTCAAAATATCTTCTCTCATTGTGACATATCCAGGCACCTACTTATTGACTAGGGGAATTTGTTGTTCAATGTAGCTCCCCCTGAGCCAAAGCTCCTAATTTAATTCCTAGAGGAATTGTCAGTACCAGATTCTGGTGCGGACCCATCACCATTGTTCATTATATCTTTCTTCACCCAAGTCATGTTCATTTCACTCTGTATCTCATTCACATCAATTTTTCTTTTGCCTTTGTCTTGTCTCTGCTCATCCAGTTTTTTGTTAATCAGACCTGTTCTTCCATTGTTCCTACTTCTACAGAATCTTGTAATATGACGAGATTTATTACAATTAAAGCACACAACATTTCCTTGCTTATAAACTTGATTTCCTCTTGATCTGCATTGATTAGCCATGTGTCCAAACCCATTGCAAGAAAAATAGTAACCATTGAAAGAATTACCAATTCCTTTATTGTTAGAATTATTCATTATCATACTTCTACATATATTTGATCTATGACCATACCTCTTACACTTGAAGCATTGATCAGAGAAGGATGGACCATTTTGATTTACTCTTCTTCTACACTAAGTAGCTCTATGACCAAATCTATTACAATTGAAACAATTTCCATTGAATGATGGATATCTTTGAGCATTAGGCTATCTTACTAGAGGTTTTCTAGTTCTGTTTCTCCCATTCCTTGGTTGAAAATTTCTCTATCCGGATCTGGAGCTTTCACCTTTCTTATATCCAAGACCATGCTTTTCATCATCCTTTTTCTGTCCTTCAATCAATGCTTCAAGTTTAGTTGAGCTTATCTTGAACTTCTCCTTATATTCATTTGCAACTTCTAGGTCATGTCTGAGAGTGATAATTTGTCTCTCAAGTTCTCTCTCATTTTCTCTGCTTTCTTGTAGATTAGATTCTAGGAGACCAGTTATTCCATCCAATCTACAGCATTCTTCAGTTCTCTCTTTCAGATTTTGATTCATCTCTTCTTAGTTTTCTTCCTCTCTTCAATTTCCTTGGTTAGTCTCATCACCCCAAATTCCATCTCATGTTTTAGGACAACAATTTATTTAGCAATCTTTTCACATTCCTTTGTCTCCTCATTCAAGGCCTTGTCTTCATAATGATTTCCTAGTTGAAGAGGTTGCTCCTTCCCTTTTTCATTGGATTTGCTCAATTTTCTTTTTAAAATCTCAATAAAGTCTTCAGCCTTTTTGAGGTTTTCTTGCAGCTCTTGGACTTCTTCTCTGGATTGCTCAAGATCTTCTAGGGAGAGATTAAGTTGCCCTTGAAGGTTATATTCATCCATTTTACTACCTACCCAGATCTTCCTTAAGATATTAAACTTTTTCAAAGGAACCTAGCTCTGATACCAATTGTTGGAATTGGTTCGGACAACTGAGAGGGGGGGTGAATCAGTTGTCACACAAATTAAACTTTTCTGCCTTTAATCCTCTTTTACAACTTCTAATCAAATTAATGATATGAACATTAAAGCATGAATCAAAAACACATGAGCAGAAATATAAGTAACACACTTGACACCAAGATTTTTGATGTGGAAACTTGGTTAAGGGAAAAACCATGGTGGGGGTTAACCCACAAAGATTATACTCTGTTAAAAGTATTACAAAGGGGAATGCACATGCATTCGGGCTCACTGCCCAGAGCTCACTGTTCAAAGAAGGCTTACTGCCTACAGAAGGCTCACTACCTACAGAAACAAGGTTACAATGAGATTGAACTGATAATTAGCATCTATCAATGCAAGGATTCATTTCTGGTTAAGCACAAAATACTGACTTGATACACTTCATCTTCACTCTGCCCTTTTTACTGTTCTGCTAACATCTGAATATTGGATCTTTGCTCTTCTCACACTTATTCCATAGTCTCATCACACACACCAAAATAATTCAAATTCATCGGCTATATATATCCGCATGCTGATCTTCAACGACTTCTTAGTCAGCTTTAAGAACACTTGGAACTTTATTAAAAATTCTACTTTATCGGCTAAATTCATGTACACTTGTAACATAGACCAAAACTTGCACTCACAAATCATTAATCAGGTCGGCTACTATCACTAATCATCATATCTTGTCCAACCAACAACTTCCATACATCCGGAACAAAGATCAATTACAAGGTCTTCCTGTTCTTCTTCTGTCTGCTCTGTCAAACTGTTAACCAGATATTCAGATGCTAATAACTATTGAATCCTTCATCGCCGAAGGCCAAAACTCTAGATTTAGATTATTTTGACAATGCTTATGACTCCCTCAGATCTGTAACAAACTATGATCTACCATCAGAGGGATCCGGACCAAGATACCAGACCCCGTCACACACTCTGTTCTTGACTTCCCAGACTTAGACAAATCTTCAATCTGATTTCTGGTATGGGCAAATTATGCAATGCAGATGTGTAGTAGAGACTTAGTTGTCATCAATGACAACACTTATCATGCTTAGCAGTGTCTCTTGCCAACAATCTCCCCCTTTGGCATTGATGGCAACACTTAGTGAAAAATGATTAAGTGTCAGAATAACTCCCCCTTTGCTTGTGCTCCATATTGTTGTTCACACTGCTTTTCAGTGCTCCCCCTTTGCTGGAATCCTCATTTTTCACTTCTCTTCACTACCCCTTTGACATCAATTGAAAAGGGTGGGATTCGTAATCACTAATGATGCAAAAACTATGTATATATGACCACATATGTACAAACAATCCATATGTTATATTTACATATATTTAAGGATATCTACAAAAGTATTCTTTAACTGTACAAATTTGGTGGCCCAACTTCTCTTCATACCATCCAAAATTGAAATGTGTCCACTCAGCAAAAATGCATATGCTTCTGTTTTCCTTTGATCTGAGGGATCACTTGTCCGGGCAGTACTTTGGGCCTCTGACAAAGTATTAAACATTGTTTCCAACTTAGGGGTAATCAGCCCCCGAAGCTCACCCATTCTTTCCATAATGTTCTTCTTTTCCTTGATAAGCTTCTTTATTTCATTTGTTAGGCTAATTGCTTGATATTCTTAGCTCACCGGAGATACTGTTAAAGGATCAAAACTTTTAGATAGGTCGAGCAACTTTTTCTCCTAGTCCTTTATCTTTTTCTCAATATCCTCTACAATTTTGGGCCATGATAAACAAAACTTATATACATCACCACCATCCTTAAGAGCATTTTCAATACTCTTTATACCAATGTCAAGTGTTTTTCTATCATTATCTATAAGGCCTTCTAGTTCACTAAACCTCTTATCCAAAAATTATTTCCAGACCTTTACTTCGGCTGACTTCTCAAAGGACTCAAAATTTGTATTTACAGAATGCACAAGATTTTTCAAATTACCAGAAGGAGAATTAGATATATTTTTTTGATATGTGGGCATGATCTTCTCCAGTACTTTGGATCCTAGGCCTATCAACTCACTGTCTTCTATGTGAGACTTCAATATTTTCTCCCTTGCCTTGGCCTGTGTGAATGATGATATCTTCAACATTTGATCTAGAGAGAGTGTCCAAATAGATTGGTCCCTATATTAGTTCTGGCTCATCTAACTCTAGCATCTCCTTGCTGAGAAAACTCTACACTACATTCATAGTGTCTCTTGCCACACTTGCTATTTCAGTTTCCTTCCCTTGTGGTTTGTCAGTGGCAACAACCAGACTATTTTGCTTTGGTGCATTAGCACCATCTCCTTCTGCTAGTTCTTCTTTTCCCTTTGCCTCTTCCTCTTCCTTCTCTTTCTCTTTTTCTTCTTCTTTCTCTTGGTTCTTTCCTGAGTCATCAGTAGCAGGAGGATCCGGAGGATCATGGCCAACATTTGCTTCTATCAATACTTCCTCTTCTTCTTTTTGCACTTCCTCTTCCGGAATAGAGGAGTCTAGAGTTTCAGTCTATTGCTTGTTCTTCTTTAATCCTTCGACATCCATGTCTGAGGACTCAATCACTACATTTTCCTTCTCTACAACAGGAAGATTTTGCTTTTTCAAAGTACTCCGGAGAATCTCTTTGGTTCCTTTGCAATCTTGTTTGTCTCCCCAAGCATAATCTTATTCATTTGTTTTTTACTTAGAAACTCATCCTTGGCTTCTTTGAATATCAAATTCATTTGCTTCAGAGTAATTTGGGGGCATAGTTGTATTAATATTTGTTCTCAGATCTCAAGATCCTTGCTTTTTACATTCTCTTTTCTCAGTTCCAAAATTGTTTCAAGGCTTTTTGGTATCAATGAACATATCTCAATAAGAACCTTGTTGTAGATATTCAAATATCTTACCATTGCTTCCTCAAGTACTCTTTTGTCAGCATCACTATAGTCATCATAGAATTCTGTCATTGGAGCCAAGTTTCCATCTATAGTAATTGATTTAATGATGTCATCTACTGAAAGGGTAGGATTCTCTACATATTCCTCTATCTTTTGCCTCTTGCTTTCCCTTTTTCTTCTGGAGGGCATCTCCTTGGATATCTTGGCCGCTTTTGTGCATGTGGATTTTAGTTCTTTGATCTCAATGTCAAAATCTATATCTTCTTCTTCTTCTCTTATGCTTTCATAGGTCTAGGATGCTTTTGTTTTCTTCCTTTTCTCCCTTTTTCTGGATGATTTTACTTCCAGTTTTGCAGTCTTAGGAAGAACACGGGCAACAATAGAGCTCCTAGTAGTTCTTGAAGTGGAAGAGTGTTCCACTAGAGCACTTCTTTGTTTCTTATCTTGTTTCTCTTTCTTATCCTTTTCAGTTCTTTCCCTGAATTTCCTCACAGTCTCCTTAGTTAGGCCCAGATTTTTAGCCGACTGCTCAACTTCTTTTCTTACTTTCCTATTGGTTTCAGTTTCTCTGAGCTTAGTATGCAGTTTTAAACTTAGCTCCTCATATGTTCCAAATCTTTCAACCGTTGTGTCTTTAGGCTTTCTTAGAAGATGTTGAGCATACATATTCAAGATTTTTCCATCTACTTCATACCCCATGGGCATGATCCAAACAGTTCTGGGTTCCACTGCTTCCATTAGACACTGATCAGTGTCAGCCATGAAGCATATTTCATTTTTTGTACTTCTCAACAATTGATTTAGGTATTCTTTCCCTTAAATTCGTCACACTCTAAAAATTCTTGAAGTAACCCCATATTGCAATTTTTCTAAGCTTTGAAATCACCAATGCTGCGAAGATGATCTCTGATCTGAATGGCAACTAGCTCATCATTAGTCTAGTGGACACCCTTTACTCCAGGTACTTCATTCATATAGTAGAAAAACAAGCATAGAACCAATGTACCATATTTAAAAGTGTTTTTCTTATCCCTTTTGATTTTGTTCAAGTTTTCAATCAGCTGGTTTTGTAACATCTCATAAAGGTCATAATCTACATTCTCCTTTAACATTTGATATGCTGCATATATGGCAGTTCCAGAGACATAATTCTCCATGCTGGAGTGATATATCTTGTAGCCAATCACCATTGAAGCAAACTTCACATCTGGTTCTATAATGTCATTTATAGTCATAGCTCTCCTATCAAATTTAGCTCTGGTTGCATCAGTAACAGTTTGGTTTTTCACAGATTTTAACATGGGTAATCCACCGATTGAGTTTAACCCAGGCACAATTCTAATAACATCTTTGGTAATCTTGATTGGTTTTAACAGCCAAATGAATTCATCATGCATTCGACTCAAAACATACCGAACCCATTCATCTTCATCAAATGTTGGAAACCCCATGATCTGAATAAAGTGTTTATCATGTAGTGCTTTATACTCAGGTTTAAGATCGTGATTTTCATCCCTGAGATGACTCTCAAACAAGTCTACATACCTTGAATCACCAAATTCATTCTATGTTTGCATGAATATAAACCCTAATATCTTCAACATGCAGCAGACCATATGGAACACTTGAAAAAGCACCTAATGGGTCGACTTCTATTAATTTGTGAGGATACTTCTTAAATTTGGGTCGAGGCCTTTCAGTAATGTCAACAACATGAGGAGAAGCCATCTCAATAGATTTTATATTCAAATCTTTACAGAGAAGTATATTTTTCTTCTGCGGGGTTAGGGTTGATCAATTTCTAGTTGAATTCGCTCTTCATTCTTCAATCTCTGGATTTGCAGCTCAGAAGCATTGATTAAGTGACCTTTTATTCTTCACAAAACCTAATTTCTCATTGTAATAAATGTGTTGCCCTAACTTCATCCGGTTACTCTCTTTCTTGAAGTGTTCTTCATGAATCACTCTGCAAATTTCCATATTAACATCTTTTCTTCCAGGAATCTTTCCAAAAGTTCTGAAACAATTCAAAATATCTTCTCTCATTGTGCCATATCTAGGCACCTACTTACTGATTGGGGGAATTTGGTGTTCAATGCAGCTCCCCCTGAGCCAAAGCTCCTAATTTAATTCCTGGAGGAATTGTCAATACCGGATTGTGGTGCAGACCCATCACTATTGTTCATTGTATCTTTCTTCACCCAAGTCATGTTCATTTCACTTTGTGTCTCATTCACATCAATTTTTCTTTTTCCTTTGTCTTGTCTCTGCTCATCCGGTTTTTTATTTATCAGACCTCTTCTTCCATTGTTCCTACTTCTACAGAATCTTGTAATATGACGAGATTTATTACAATTAAAGCACACATCATTTCCTTGCTTATAAACTTGATTTCCTCTTGATCTGCATTGATTAGCCATGTGTCCAAACCCATTGCAAGAAAAATAGTAACCATTGAAAGAATTACCAATTCCTCTATTGTTAGAATTATTCATTATCATACTTCTACATTCATTTGATCTATGACCATACCTCTTACACTTGAAGCATTGATCAGAGAAGGATGGACCATTTTGATTTACTCTTCTTTTGCACTAAGTAGCTCTATGACCAAATTTATTGCAATTGAAACAATTTCCATTGAATGATGGATATCTTTGAGCATTAGCTATCTTACCGGAGGTTTTCTAGTTTTGTTTCTCCCATTCCTTGGTTGAAAATTTCTGTATCCGGATCTGGAGCTTTCACCTTTCTCATATCCAAGACCATGCTTTTCATCATCCTTTTTCTGTCCTTCAATCAGTGCTTCAAGTTTAGCTGAGCTTATCTTGAACTTCTCCTTATATTCATTTGCAACTTCTAGGTCATGTCTGAGAGTGATAATTTGTCTCTCAAGTTCTCTCTCATTTTCTCTACTTTCTTGTAGATTAGATTCTAGGAGTCCAGCTATTCCATCCAATCTGTAGCATTCTTCAGTTCTCTCTTTCAGATTTTGATTCATCTCTTCTTTAGTTTTCTTCCTCTCTTCAATTTCCTTGGTTAGTCTCATCACCCCAAATTCCATCTCATGTTTTAGGACAACAATTTCTTTAGCTATCTTTTCACATTCCTTTGTCTTCTCTTTCAGAGCCTTGTCTTCATAATGATTTCCTAGTTGAAGAGATTGCTCCTTCCCTTTTTCATTGGATTTACTCAATTTTCTTTTTAAAATCTCAATGAAGTCTTCAGCCTTTTTGAGGTTTTCTTGCAGCTCTTGGACTTCTTCTCTAGACTGCTCAAGATCTTCTAGGGAGAGATTAAGTTGCCCTTAAAGGTTATATTCATCCATTTTACTGCCTGCCCAGATCTTCCTTAAGCTATTAAACTTTTTCAAAGGAACCTAGCTCTGATACCAATTGTTGGAATTGGTTTGGACAACTGAGAGGGGGGGTGAATCAGTTGTCACACAAATTAAACTTTTCTACCTTTAATCATCTTTTACAACTTCTAATCAAATTAATGATATGAACATTAAAGCATGAATCAATAACACATGAGCAGAAATATAAGTAACACACTTGACACCAAGATTTTTGATGTGGAAACCTGGTTAAGGGAAAAACCACGGTGGGGGTTAACCCACAAAGATTATACTCTGTTAAAAGTATTACAAAAGGGAATGCACATGCATTTGGGCTCATTGCCCAGAGCTCACTGTTCAAAGAAGGCTTACTGCCTACAGAAGGCTCACTACCTATAAAAAGAAGGTTACAATGAGATTGAACTGATAATTAGCATCGATCAATAAAAGGATTCAGTTCTGGTTAAGCACAAAATACTGACTTGATACACTTCATCTTCACTCTGCCCTTTTTACTATTCTACTAACATCTGAATCTTGGATCTTTTCTCTTCTCGCACTTATTCCATAGTCTCATCACACACACCAAAATCATTCAAATCCATCGGCTATATATATCCACATCCTGATCTTCAACCACTTCTCAGTCAGCTTTAAGAACACTTGGAACTTTATTAAAAATTATGCTTTATCAGCTAAATTTATGTACACTTGTAATGCGGACCAAAACTTGCACTCACAAATCATTATCAGGTCAACTACTATCACTAATCATCATATCTTGTCCAACCAACAACTTCCATACATCCGGAACCAAGATCAATTACAAGGTCAGCCTGTTCTTCTTCTGTCTACTCCGTCAAACTGTTAACCAGATACTGAGATGCTAATAACTATTGAATCCTTCATCACCAAAGGCCAAAACTCTAGATTTAGATTATCCTAACAATGCTTATGACTCCCTCAGATCTGCAACTAACTATGATCTACCATCAGAGGGATCCAGACCAAGATACCAGACCCTGTCACACACTCTGTTCTTGACTTCCCAGACTTAGACAAATCTTTAATTTGATTTCTGGTATGGGCAAATTATGCAATGCAGATGTGTAGTAGAGACTTAGTTGCCATCAATGACAACACTTATCATGCCTAGTAGTGTCTCTTTCCAACATTTTTGTTCATTTTAAACCTCAGAATATAATGACACGGCCTACATGTGTAATATTCCACCAATTCAGCTAACATTATCCTCAGCTTGTGCTAAAATGATAACATTGCAGATACATTAGAGGGTAATGTTCACTGGATTTGGATAATGAAGGACATGTTAAAATGGAGCTAAGCTTAATAAAATTTACGATGATATTCTATGCTTTCTTAACACACTTTACAATATATAGTTAAAGGAGGATATGCTTTCGAAAGGAATTTGTTGATAAGGACTTAGAAACTACTATTTGGTGGGTGCAACACCAATTTTACAATCACTCTGCCAGCATCTCCCAGGCCATGTCATCATCATTTTCTACAATCTCTACAGTCACCCTCCTATCCGTAGCCTTCTTTGTTTTAGAAACTCTCAAATAAATGCGTTGGTCGAAAGACAAGCACAGAATGATGGCAGATGTGCCTAAAGCAGATTGGTTGAATATTCTTAGAAGTTTTCAAGCAAATGCCACTGACAAATAAAAATGCCATCCTTCACCACCTTCACCAGAGTTGCTGACCTGCTCGCACCAAATGAAAAAAAAGCTTTAATGCCTTGTAGATATTTTGTTAGATTTTGTAGCTAGAGATGACCTTGCGGATATACATGCAAAATGACCGCGGCCTCTTAGAATTGACAAAGCATCTTAAATATTCAAAAGGAAATGTTATTCCCATGATGGAAGCATATTTTATAGGTAGATTCTTGAGAGATTTAGAAATTTTCTAATGAATTCAGCTTGCAGATATAACGCCAAATTCTATGGTCTTAGCCAGCGCGCTCTCCTCTACTCACCAAAAATAGAAAGTGGACATGCAAATTAGGAAGGCATATATTAGAGTAAAGGATTTTTGCCAGATAATATTGTTGGAAATGCACATATTAGATGTTTTACTAGTTAATGGCAGTGAAGGCTTAGGCATGCATGCTAATGTGAAAGCATGAACTAAAGGCAGGATATGTACAAAATGATTTGTTTCATGCTCATGTAATGGGAAGTTGTAATGGCAGGCTCCAGATTTCTTCGCCAGTGAAGGTAGAAACAACGCATCCAAATAAAGATTTTTCTCAAATAATATCGTTAGAAACCTCCATGCAAATGTGAAAGTAGATAAAGGGCCACCGAGCTTGCTAGGAGTATCATTCCCATGTCATTATGGAAAGCCCTATATGCATTATCAGCTAGAAGGATTGCACTAGTTTCTGTATTTATTACAGCTCAACTTTAGAAGCCTAACATTTTGAAGTTTGAGTTTTAGAATCAAGATTTAAGTCTAGTGGTTCACCAAGAGATGCCATGATTATTGAATTTATAATGTCAAAGGAACCAAACTGAGCTTTATGAATAGATTCAGCTTTTGAAGAATGAATTTGAAGATTTCAACGGTGAGAGCAATCTTCATATTTTGGAGTCACTAGAAAGAATCTTTGTTACTTGGGCCATCAAACTAGAGGTCATATCTCGACCTATTGTTTTAGATGCAGAAGAGCATGGCCTGATACTATCATTCAAGACTTTTCTCTATCCTTTGATAAGGGAAGTAATGAGAGATCTTGTAGTCTTTGAATCCCCTCAGACATATGAACATAGTATTGTGGTTTGTAAGGGAAGGATTTGAATGTGAAGCACATAAAGTCAATGCACGGGGGCCAGAAAATCCCAGAAAGAACAAATACACTGTTCCAGTGATATGCAAACGATAACTTACTTGGTATGATAGATCTTAAGCATACAGTATATGTGTATGGATATGAGATAACGAATGTTGGAATCCTAATGCTTGCATAGGAGATTGAAGCTAATACAAGAACCATTGAAGTGGGGTTGATGACAATCTCAAATGCTGGTGGAGATTTTAGAGTAACCTTTAAATGTAAAGATGGGCACACTTATGTTTGCACATAGGTTGATTGTACTGCTTTGGAGTATTGTTCATCATGTGGTAACTTAGATGTTGAGGGACTGTAGAATTGCTTTTTCTTGCACTCCAAGGTACAGAGCTTTCATGGTTTATGTGCATCGTGTCACCAGCAATGTAGTTTTGGTTCAACAACACTTTGGGAAACACTATCACAAGATTGTTATTACCTATTAATGGTGTTCATGCAAATGGTTGTGAAGAAATAACAACTACGTTATGTTCTGGAGGTGCTACTTTAAAAGGACTTCAACAATGTATTGACACAGTTATGGCAAAAATACTCTTTCAACTCAAGAAGGATGAAAATATCAAACATGCAAGTTAATCTCAAATATTGACAACGACAGTAATAGAAGGTCTAATAGAGTTCTAGAGAATTTTGATTTTGCTACTATCTTTGTTCCTTCCTAATATCCAAAGACATGCCTTGTAATATTGAAATAATGGCTCAAAAATACAAAGGGAAGGGTAAATGAAGAGGCAAATGTCATTGGACTTGCGGGCATTGAAGAAGTCACTTTTAAATGTGAATTTGAAAATAAAAATTATAGGGATTTTTCAAGAGTCAGTTTGGGATGGGGCTTTGGGTCTCACATCCTTTGGGTAGTTCTATATAACTCTTTTTGTAATATTCGTGGAGGGATATTTTGCTATTTTTCATCCGGGAGCATCTGTGAGGGCTGGGGGATCTTTTCTATTTAGTTATTTGCTTGGGGAAGATAGGAACAGTTTGATTTTTACTCAAGACACATTTTGTTGTATAGGAGATATTGAGTCTGTGAGCTTATATTTACATTAGGGGAATAAAGAGACATTCTCAAATCTGTGTGTTTTCCTATATTTCTTTGATTCTATATTTCCTTTGAGTCTTTGCAATCATCCTTTAATGTAGCTTCTATATATCAAGTTGTAAATGCATTTGCTGTGCAATTTGTGAATTCTAGTTAAGTCATTTATTGAGAGGACCTGTAGCTCATTCTTTCCTAGTTATCATTTGTGGGTGTGAAGTGGGTGATCTGTGCGTCATCTAATTTGCATTCTATTTATTATATGTTTGTCCATCATATCTGTATCATGTTTATGTGCAGATATTAGTTTTCTTTTTCTTCTTTCCAGTTAAAAGCATACCCAAAAAAATCAATTAAATCATACGAGGGAGATGCCCCTCTCAAGCGCAGAAGATAATAGTTGCACTCTCAATGATTACTCCATTTGTTGGTTTCCTTTGTCGCTGCCTTTTGGGGGAATCAGGGTGTTTTTGTAGTGACAAAACTGCTAACCAACAATTAATTGATTGGGTGTACAACAGGATTAGGATCAAGACCAATGATGTGATTAGATAATTTGACAAGATTGATTGACTTGATTGGTATGGATTGATGATGACTTGCATTTGGATCATTGATTGGAATGGATTTGACTTGAAGAAGTGACTGAAGAATTGATTTGAATGATTGAATGGATGAATTGTTTTGAAAGATTGATGAATTGATGGAGATAGATGATAGAAGAAATGAGAGATAGATGAAGATGATGATTGGTGAAGATTAGAATAAGGATGAAAGAAGAAAGAGGAGTATCGCCTGTGCTTGAATCTAGGTACTTCCTTTGTATCCTAGATTGCCTACATACCTTGTATCCATGGGATTAAGGCACTTAACGATAAAGATGAGATGTAGTTATGATATTATTTTATTGGTGGGAATGATGGAGGATAGATTGATCGAGTTATGGATTAATGGGATTGATTGGATGTTTGATGATATATGATGTTATTGATAAGATGATATGGATTGGGTTGATGTGATTGTGATTGATTGATAGATTGGCTTGATTTGATGATTTGATTGGATTGAGTGATTTTATTGCTTGGATTTTTGTTGGATATTTGATTTTTTTGTATTTTTGAAATGTTTTGATTTTTTTTGGATTTTGACATATTTCAATTTTTTGGATTTTGATATATTTTGATTTTTTTGGATTTTGATATATTTAAGTTTTTTTGGATTTTGATATGTTTCGATTTTTTTGGATTTTGATATGTTTTGATTTTTTTGGATTTTGATATATTTCATTTTTTTTGGATTTTGATATGTTTTGATTTTTTTTTTGTGTTTTTGGAATGTTGTGATTTTTTTGTATTTTTGTTATGTTTTGATTTTTTTTGTATGTTTATTATGTTTTGATTTTTTTTTGGTTTTTGATATGTTTTGATTTTTTGAATTTTGATATGTTTTTGGGATGTCAATGGATTTACAATTTGAATAGCCTTTGCTCTAGATACCAATGACAAGGGAAAAACCAAGTCTAGGTGCAATGAGGTAGGTAGGATGGATGGATAAAAAGATGGGTGATGGTAGATGGGATGGAAGGCTCATGATAGATGGATGGATAAGAGGATAGGCCATGGAATGGAAAGCTGATAATAAATGGATAGATACAAGGATAAGCTATAGTGGATGGATGTAAGCCTCATTTAATGGAGCTAGGATGTGATCTTCAAAGACTATATCACATAGGAATAACATGCCCCATTCTACGTGCAATACTTAGGGTTTTACATGACAAGATTTATGACAAAAGGATGACATGATGGATTGTTTGGAAAGGATAAGGTATATCAAGAGATAACCAAAGCATGTTTCAACATTTTGCCCCCAATCTTTGTCAAGATCAAAAGAGGAAGGGATGAATGGACTCAATATGATAGGTATGTGTATGTGGATGGATAAGGACATGGTAAGATAGGATATGATAGGATGGAAAATGATAAGTTGTAAAATTATAGGTGAAAGGAAGCAACGTATGCGGAACACACTTCCTACGCTAATCTAATGAGGGAAGTAGAGTACAAATTCTTTTAAATCCTTACAATTACAGCAACATGAAACATATAATAGAGATATTGCAGCAATACACACAGAACCAGAAAGAAGACAGAAGAAGAGAGACAAGATATATCGTGGGGAAAACCCTTATCGGGTGAAAAACCCCACACTCGAAAACCTACACAATGTATTATCAAAACTGAATATGGTTTACAATGTATATGCAATGCAAGCTCTCAATAGTCTTCGACACTCATGTTTGGAGTCAATTTGGCAGCATAACAGTACCTGTCAATCACAAAATGCAACTCCTCCTCAAAGCACCTGTTTATATAGAAAATACAAGGCAAAATTACCTCTATCTTGGAATGGGCGTCCAACTTGGCCTTATGGCTTAAAACCCATACCTATGGACACTTGGTCAACATTGTAAGATGCATCTGACACTTATCCACACACCCCATCCCAAAGAGGTTGCCTATTTCCAAAATGGGCTATGACATATGCTCTTATGACTCTTACAACCGTCATAGAATTTGTCATAACTGTCATAACTTACATCTGTAAGAGAATCTATCATACACAGGCTATAAATAGCATATTCTCTTACAACATGTCATAGTCCACCTTGGGCACCCAAAGATGCCTTTTTCAAAAATGCTTCTCGACACATGTCTTCACCTATCTTACAAGCTTCTATTTCTGACTCTTACATGTCATAACTTCGTCATAGGAATCTGTCATGACCGTTATGGTCAACATTCCCTTACACAACATCCAAGATGCTGACACATGGAAAAATATTCCTACCACTAAGTGGGACGCCTATCTCCTTATGTGAGGACAAAATTACATGTGGTCACATGCCATGTAGGATGACACATCACCGTGCCAACTCCCACAATATGACAACATATGATTTGAATCCAAATTATACAATAGGCAATAAATAAATAAATACAATGAAATAATACAAGGAATTACCAAGGTTGAGACACCTTAATTCCCAACATTCTCCCACTTGTCAAACACCTTGTAAGAGCTAATAGAATAACAGGATTTAACTGCTACAGGTTGAGAGGCCCATAGACTCCGAACATAATCTAAACTTCTCTGAGCTCATTGGTTTTGTTAATGCATCTGCAACATTCTTCAAAGTATCTACCTTCTCCAAATTTACCTTCCCATCCTCTACCATGTCTCGCATGAAGTGAAATTGTACATCAATATGCTTTGTTCTAGCATTGAAAGTTAGATTCTTCACAAGGCAAATCACACTCTAATTGTCAGAACTGATCATAATCTAACCTGCATCAACACCAATATCTAAACACAATCTCTTAAGCCAAATGGCTTCCTTACAAGCATGAGTTTCTGCCATATACTCAGCTTCTATCATGGACAAAGCAACCATAGGTTATCACTTACTCATCTAACTAATATCACCACCAAACAATGTAAACACATAAGCACTAGTGGATCTCCTGCTATCAATGTCACCTACCCAATATGAATCCACAAATCCATGAATATCAACAGAATGTGGAGGTCCTAGAACATTACCATGATAGTATATGGAATACTTGGAAGTACCCCTCAAACATCTGAACACTCACTTAACTGCATCCCAATGTACCTGTCCAGGATTAGCCATAAATCGACTAAGGACTCCCACTGCTTGGGCAATGTCTGGTCTTGTGCAGACCATGGCATACATAAAACTACCAACAACACTAGAATAAGGTACTCTGCTCATGTCCTCCACCTCACTAGGAGATTTTGGACAATCCTCAACAGACAACTTTGTTCCCAAAGAAATAGGAACACACAATGGTCTATAATCTGCCATGCTGAACCTATCCAACATGGTCTTCACATACTTACTCTGGCTTAACCAAGTTTTCTGTTAGCTCTATCTCTTCAGATCCCCATCCCAAGAATGTACCTAGATGCCCCTATATTTTTCATCTCAACCTATGCTGACAACTGAGACTTCAAATCAGAAATCATATTCTTACCATTCCCAATCAGCAACATATCATCAACATACAGTGCAATTATGAGAATACGATCATTGTCAAACTTGTAATACACACAATGATCTGATTTCGATCTCAAATATCCAATTGACAACACAAAGGCATCAACCTTCAAGTACCACATCCTAGGAGATTGTTTCAATCCATACAAAGACTTCTTTAACTTGCAAACCAAATTTTCTTTACCTTTCACCATGTAATGCTCTGGCTGTGACATGTAAATCTCTTTCTCCAATTACCATGAAGGAAATCTATCTTCATATCCATCTGTTCTACCTCTAAGTCATAAGTAGCTACAAGAGATAACAGATGATGCAGAGGTCCTAAGAGGGATGGACAACACATCAAAGGTTTGACAAGTTATTCAACATGAAGGGGGATTCACTATTTTATAATGACAGTCCTTCAAGATTCACAAGACCTAAGCCAAGGGGCTCAATATGGGATATGGCACAAAACACATGATCTCCTCAAAGGTAGTCACTTCAGAGGGTTCAAGACATCCAACAAGACCTTTCCAAACCATAGGTTAGGGTCTTACATGTATGGGGCTAGTACTTGCTTCACAAACCACTCAAATTCCTTGTAGCCCTATTTTGGGAACAGTGGCAATAACTCTTCACAATGACCCTCCTCTGACAAACTTTGAGCATTAAAATGTGTATTTACACAAGACTCACAACATATCATCCAATGACTAGTGGGTTGTTTGGGAAAAATGCCTCAAATAATGATTGGCAACCCTGATTAGAACCCCAATTAGGCCTAATTTACAAAGGGACTACCCTTGATCTGCCGCATAGAACTTGTACAACCACTAGAACATGTCAAATACATGGCTAAACAAAATATTTCATGGGTTTTAGACTCCTACAGTCGACTGTACTAGATTTAGACACGTGGGTTCCTTCTAATGGCTTGACACATGGTTTTGTCAAGCCAAATCTACCAAAAACTAGCCAAAACTCATTCTTCCTCCCTGCATTTGTTCCAAACATCAAATACACAAATGTACAGATCCATTCCACTATTCATTTGATGATGAGAAATAGTGGAAGGGTCAATTTTTCATCGCTCTTGTTCAAAACCCTAAATCAAGGTTTTATTAGCCAGTCTCAGAAGAACAGTAATAACTTCATTCATATTGATTGTCAAGAGTCCAAATCACATTCAAATTAATCCTAACACTCTCCTCTATCAATGCAATATGAAGTGGACTTATGACAATTTCGTACTGGGACAGGGTATGGCCTGTAATAGTAAGAAATACCAGAAAATGCAGGAAAAACTGAGTTATTTCTTCTTCTTTGAAAATCCTTCACAACAACATGCCTCCTCCAATGAGAGTGGCATTTTGAACATGTTTACATCATTGTCAAACAGTTGTAGGTAGTTTGGGTTGATGGGAAGCAGAAAACTAACTTTGCAACCTCTAAACTGTCCCTTTTTTGTCACCTTATTACAACTACATACAATCTAGTTTTGTTTACAATGTGAATAATTACTTCACAAGACTATTTCAAACTTTTTTAAGATAGTTCCTACATGCCATGAATGGCTACAAACATGAGAGACATGAAGTTCACTCCACCCTTACAATCATGGATTACATGACTACAATGGACCATCTTAGGACTTTACTTGACTACATATAAAATTGGCACCAAGGCCTTACAAGATGACTGTGAATGATTTCAACATGCTTCAAAGTGCCCAAGGTGACCTTATTACATTCCACAAATGGTCTTCAAGACCTTATTGCAACTCAAACCAAAAAAAAAACATAACAAGAAACTCAAGATAGGCCTCTTGGACCTATGGGTGCCGCTGCACCAACAGAAATCAAATGGATGTCAGCTTTGCAATGAGAGAGAAAATTTCACCATAATCAATTCCCTCCACTTGTGAGTACCCCTTCGCAACCAATCTAGCCTTGTACTTTTCAACACTGCCATCGGCACCGAATTTCTTCTTGAACACCCATTTGCATCCAACAGGTTTCCATCCATCAAGCAAAGGTACCAAGACCCATGTTTTATTCTTTTCCAAAGAAGCCATCTCATCTTCTATGGCCTCCTTCCAGGAACCTACATCTTTCATGCCCATAGCCTCTTTCACAGTTCTAGGCTCATCAATGTTAGTAATTAAAGCAAAAGCACAACTAGAATCAAGCAATGAATAACCAAACCTATCAGGTTGCTTTCTTGTTCATGTAGACCTCCTCAATGGCTGAGGTTGAGGTTCTGCTTCTTCTTCTGAGCTTTCAGAGCTGCTAGAGCTCTCCTCATCATCAGGTCTCACAAGGTTTGTCTGTTCAGTCTTCTCAGGGGTAGAAGGAAACTAAACTGTATCCTCTTTCTTTTCTGTTTGTTCTGGCTGTAGAACAACCGAAGATGGTGTTAGCTCTCTGAAGATAACACTTCTTCTATACAACACCATTTTAGCAGCAGGATCCCATAGCTAATGAAGATACACTTAACAGCCTTGTTCTCCAATTTAGACCGTTTCTCCCTAGGCACATGTACATATGCCTCACAACCAAAAACATGAAGATGTCTAACTGAAGGCTTCTTACCAGACCACACATCCATAGGTGTCTTAACAACAAGAGCTGATGTAGGAGATCTGTTTACTAGATAGCAAGCAGTGGCTACAGCTTCTGTGAGGCCTACATTTTTCATTTCTGTTCATGAGACTATTTACCTTACTGTTGCTGATACTTTTATATTTGTGGGACTGTTGATCCCGGATTCCTAAACTTTTAGACCTTATTATGTTAAAGGAAAACTAATTGGGTGATGTTAGATAGATGCTTGTATTAAGAGAAAACAAATTGGGTGATGTTAGATAGATGTTCATTTTATAGGAAAACTAATTGGCTGATGTTAGATGTTTATATTAAAGCAAAACTAATTGGGTGATGTTAGTTAGAAAATTGTAATGTGATTTCGTTTATGCTTAAGAGAACTTGTGGTATTTTATGGGAATGCATGTTTTAAATTGCTTCGGCTATGATATTTATATGTGGAATTAACTTTGCAATTGAGTGCGCAGGTATTCTAACAAACCACAGATACTGGAGATCATCCCACACCTTATGTTGTAATCCCTTGTGAAGCTGATCTGGTTCCACGAGGAACCAAGATCAATTATGTGTATGATGTAATGTTGTAATATTAATTTGCATGAGGTTGAATGGGTTAGGTCTACCCTCTTTTAATTTGAATTATGATTTGTGTTGTAAGAATTATTTTTGAATGTTATTTTTAAATTTTAATTTTTGGAGACTCTTTGCTTGTGTTTTAACTTGATCGTGGGTGTTCTAACTAGGTTAAAATTGACCCTGAGTTATACCCCATGGGTCTGGGGTCCCTTTTGACTTGGTTAACCCTTGGTAAACCTCCATATGGTCACCTTAACTTCACACTGAAGTTAAGTGACGAATTTGGAGGCATGGGAGGGATAGGATGAGTGGTACCAACACTCAAGCCCATCCCTTTTCAATTCCCAAGGCTAGAGATGACTCCAAGATCCACCAATGGTGGAGAACTTGACTTCAAGTCTCTCTCACAATTGATGAGAGTCCCCATGGAGTTGTGTGGTCCTTCATGAGAGGAAAGGAAGTAAAGACATGTGTCACCCTTTCCCTCTTTAACTCCCCTTTTCTCTCCCATGTGTTTGAAAGAGGACATGTGGTAAGGGGTGAGGAAGACTTTGGGGATGGGTGAGTGACATGTGTCAACACCCATCCCTTGGGACACATTTTTAGTGGGGAGGAAGAGTGAGAAGGTGACAAGTGTCACCTCCCCATTCCTCTAAGCTTGTGGATTGGGCTTATTTAATCCCACTTGGGATAGGGAGAAAGGTTGTTGAATTTTTGAGAATTTTTTTGATTATTGGAAATTGTTTTAGGAAAAAGGATAGAGGGAGTTTGGTGGCTTAGGTTGGAGGAGACTTTAGAGGGGCTCTACATCAACTTCTTCCATATTAGGGCTTTAAAAGTTGGTTTTCAAGGCTAAGGCCTTCCCCTTGTATTTCAATTTTTTCTTGCTTGATGAATGTGTGAGATGTATTTTGCTTGTGTTATATCTTATTATTGTGGGGAATGTTTAGTAGGGTGTTGAAAGAGCCTCTCCCATTTGGGAGAAAATGCTCATCAAGTGTGGGGTAGGGGAGGAGTGATCCTCCTCGAGGTCATTGCCTTGTTTTGGGATGTTGAAAGCCTTGAGGGCATTTTATGTAATTTTGAGTAAATTTGTCACATGGCTTGAGAGCCAAAATATGAACTCCTTTAGAAATTTTGTTAACATGTTAGGCTTGAGGCCATGAGAAAAATTGTGTTGAAATATTTTGAAGGGTGGCACTTTAGAGTCGAGTGTGTCCACTCTCCTACCCCTTTTGAAACTCACCTGGGTTGAGTTTGTGTGTGTGTAAATATCCATGGGTGTATTTTTTGTTTTAGGATATTGTTTTGCCTTGTTGTGAAGTGGATTTGGATTCCCTAGGTGTGTTAATGATCTCCCTAGCTTGGGGGTGACCCCCTTGCAGGTCTATAGTAGGGAAGAGAGCAAGATGTGTGGTGTTTCTTTCCCTTGTGTGATATGCAAGTTTCTTGGAACATTATATGAAGTTGAAGAAGTTTTCTTGTTTTGGGGAAAATATTTTATTTTCCTTTACTCTTGAGGCTCTTGAGGAGAGCTTGGTCTTATTAAGAACTTTATCATTGTTGATTTTCAAAGAGGAGAGTCTTCTCTTTCTTTCTCTCTCTCTCTCTTGTTGATAAAATTTTGTCTTCTAAAGTTATGAGAAATTCTCTTTCATTGTATTGATAATTTTAGTTTGTTAAATTAAATTTTACCATTTATGGAATTATGAGGGAAGGAAAATTGTTTAAAAAGGATATTGATTTTGTATATGTCCTAATGCTTCTAATAGTAAAGTTGTGGGTTCAATTTTTAGTGAACAAGAAAATTAGCAATTTAGTCCTATGAAAAGAAAGAATTTGTTGTTATAAATTTGAAAGTGTTTGTTTATTTGCAATGTTCTTTCCTTAAAAGAAAAAAAAATTATAAGCAAATGATTGTAACATTCCAATGAAATTATTTTTTGTAAATGAGATAATTTCCATGTAGAAATTTGATAAGAAAATAATGGATTAAATTTATCTTAGTTTATTGGTTTAAAATGAGAAATTAAGCAAATTTTTTATTTGCACAACCTATGAGTATATGCATGAATGTATTAGTTGAATTTTAATATAGTTTGTGTGACTGTATTATGCTATATACATATATTCATAGTTATAATCTGTGTATATTTAGCAATTTAATAACCTGTGAAAGTTGAATTTTTTGTCTGTGTTTATTTAACAGATAATAAACTGTGTTTGGAGCAGAACTGTGATAATATATATATATATATAGTGATAAATTCTAAATTTGAAAGGACTGTGTTTTTTTTTACAGTCATTAGAAATTGAATGAGGGACAAATTTAAACAAAAAAAAAATTACAACATTGGTGGGGATTCAAACCCCCACCGTTCTTTTTATAAGGGTGTGGGGAGGGGGGCGGAGCCCCCACCCACACCCCACTATGTGGAGTGTGGGTGGGGGTTCCGTCCCCCTCCCCACACTCCCGCTAACCCTATACCTCCGCGGCCACACCTCCTCTGCACCCTACGTACCCTGCGAACTCTCTGCAGCCGTGCCTCCTTCGGCCCCTCCAACCCACACATCGCCATCCGTTCTTTCATCCGCCTGTGACCTCCTCCATTTCTGTCACCACCCTCCATTGCCCTTGCTTCATGCCAAACAAAATTAAAAAAAAAAGTGTTAGGGTTTCTCCAATGAGATTTCAAAAAAAAATAATATGGGAATCATACAATATTCCCTTGTATATATAGAGGGAGCTAAATGTTATAAAACAATAAAATATAAATGTATATATATTTATATATGATAAATATTAAAATTGTGATTCATTAAAGGCTATATATATATATATATATATATATTAAAAAGAAAAACTTAGAGATATAAATGCAAATAAGCATATATATATATATATATATGCTTATTTGCATTTATATAGATATTTATATCTTTATAAATAAAATTAAGCCAACATATGCATTTCATATGTGGCCATTGTAAATGCAACCTATAGACTGAGAAGACGTCCAATTGAGGAAAATGAGAGAAAAAGAGAAAGAAAGATAAAAGTAAAAAATAAAGAGGAGAAAATGCACGACCCTTCCGGAATAGGGTTGAGAGTACTAATTAAGATTGAACATTCTGTTAAACCTGAATGGGGGAAAAATTAATTATCAAAATTAATTTAAACGTTGAATTAAACCTTGAGCGGAAACCTAGTGGACTTCATCAAGTGAAGTTAGTAAGTCCTGTTTAAGTGATCTGATCTACCAAGAAATTAGGAATAATGTAAAGGATGCAGTGATAACTCTGACTGATAGAGAACTGATCTACCAAGAAATTAGGAATAATGTAAAGGATGTAGTGATAACACTGATTGATAGAGAATGTGAAGGAGAGCAGATTAATCATAAAACCTTGAAAACGGGAAGGAGAACAAATGTTTAGGCTTTGTTGAAAATGCTAAAATTAGAAGGAGAACAAATTAATATTAAATTTTAGAAAATGTGAAGGAGAACAGATGTTTGTGCTTTGTTGAAAAATGTTCAATCAACTTAATCAACTGTATGAGTGAGATGTAAGAAATTTAGTAATCCCAAATCAGAAAACCTTATGATCAAGATTAGTGTTAAGACAATAAACCCCACTCACGCCTGTGAGGCGTTATGCTACCAGAATTTCCTAGAATTTAGGGTTTGGTTAGGTTAGTAAGTTGAACCCTACTAGCGATGTTAACTGCATCGCAACAACCCCCTTTTTGGCCTTCTTGCGAAGGGTATGTGCACGTGTGTGTATTACCCCGCTTTCAACTATTTTTTTTGTGCATTAAGTGCATGCCACCAAGCACACTTACACGTGCGAGGGGGTTTCTAGGGAAGCGTGGAAATTTTTTTGATATTTCGTGTCATGACCACATGACAAATGTGGACATGACACGTGTGATGCATGTTGTGACCGCATGGGAAATGTGGGCATGACAGCTTTAGCCCAAAACTTTTGTTCAGGGCTTGCTCCACTAAGCATACTCCTAGCCTTCTCCATCACTGTCCTGTTCATCCTCTTTGCAACTCTATTTTTTTGCGGGGTATAAGGAGTTGTATTATGGCTTTCAATCCCTTGCTCTTTACAGTTACTTCTCAAACTCTGCCAAACAAAACTCACCACCATTATTAGTTCTCAAACACTTAATCTTTTTACTAGTCTGATTCTCAACAAAAGCTTTAAACTCTTTGAACTGACTAAAGACTTTAGATTTGCTTCTGAGAAAATAAACCCATGTCCTTCTACTATAGTCATCTATGAAAGATACAAAATATACATATTTGGAAATCAAAGGAACATTAATAGGACCAAACACATTAGAATGAATAAGATCCAATAAACTAGAAGACTTGTGAGAACTAGAGTAAAACTGAACACAGTTTTGCTTTCCATAAATGCAATGTTCACAAAAGTCAAACTCGAGATTAAAATCATTTAACCCCTTAATGAGGTTTTTGTTTTTCAGGGTATGCAGACCCTTCTCACCAATGTGGCCATATCTCAAATGCCATTACATAGTCTTTTCAGTAGGAAGCTTAACTTCCAAAGCATGTGCACTACCATCAGAACTAGTTACAACAGATTTCTTCACTTCTCGTTCAGATGGTGGGGATGAAGTGATTACGTCTCTTTTCTTCAAGTCAAAAGAACAATTGCACTGTGAAGTGCATGCCTCCAGCTGAAATAGAGTACCTCTCTGAGTACCCTTAGCAAGTACCATAGATCCTCTAGTCATCTTGCATCCATCCTTCGAAAAGACAACTTGCACACCTACATCATTCAACATACTTACAGAAAGTAGGTTTTGTGCTAGGCCTAGGATGTGCATAACCCCAATGATCCCCTTCACTCATCCATTAGGGAATCGGATTGAGACTCTTCCACGACCAAAAAATTTTAGATGAGAATCATCACCCAGGTACACTCTTCCACCATCGAACTCTTCATATTTTGTAAACCAGTCTTAATGCAAGGTCATGTGGAATGATGAACCAGAATCAATCAACCACACATCATCAGATGCATGGGTGGCTAGGGCTGCGATGAAGGCATCACCATCATCTTGTGACTTGTTAGAATCTAAATCAAGAGCTTTCTTCTTCTTTTTCTTCTCCTCTTTGCACTCCTTTCAGAAATGCCCAGTTTTGCTATAGGTCCAACAGAGAGCCTTGGACTTTCCAGGAGATTTGGATCTCCCACGAGATTTGGATTTGCCCTTCTTAGCTTTCTTGTCCTTCCTTTTCTCTTTCTCCTTGGGTCTTCCACGAACCATAAGAGCCTCTTCTCCACATCTCTTCAGATAACAGCAAAGATACCACTTCATCCATTGTGAAAGTGGATGTGGCGCTTCCAATAGCCATCACAAGATGATCCCACGAGTCCGGTAAAAAACAAAGCAAGGTCATACGATGATCCTCCTCCTCCATATTAACACCAACTGATGTCAATTGAGCAATCAACATGTTAAAGGCATTCAGGTGATCTACAATAGATCCTCCATCCTCCATCTTCAGAGAATACAACTTCTTTCTTAGAAAAAGTTTGTTCACCAAGGATTTAGCTTGATAAACATCACCCAACTTCTTCCAAAGGTCTTTTGTGCTCTCCTCCTCATGGACATTTAATAGGACAGAATTAGCTAAATTGAGTCTTATGAGACTCTTAGCCTTTCGATCTTTGAGATCCCAATTAGCTTGTGCCATAGTAGTTGGTTTTACACTGGATACAGTTTCCCATAGGTCACGATCAACAAGTAGGTCTTCCATCTTGAGTTTCCACAACTTGAAATTAGCGCCATTAAATTTCTCCACCTCAATTCTTCTAGATGTGCCTGCCATCTCTTTCCTACAACAAGACTACAAAATACTCTACATAGGACTCCCACTCAAACTAAGATCAGCTCAAAAAACCCCTACCCAACAACTAGGACCAAAGGTGATCAAGCTTTGATACCAACTGAAAGGAAGCAAGGTACGTGAAACACACTTCCTATGCTAATCTAATGAGGGAAGTAGAGTGCAAATTCTTTTAAATCCTTACAATTACAAAAACATGAAACATATAATAGAGATATTGCAGCAATACACACATAACCAGAAAGAAGACAGAAGAAGAGAGACAAGATATATCATGGGGAAAACCCTTATCAGATGAAAAACCCCACACTCAAAAACCTGCACAATGTATTATCAAAACTAAATATGGTTTACAATACACTTGCAATGCAAGCTCTCAATAGTCTTCGACACTCGTGTCTGGAGTCAATTTGGCAACATGACAGTACCTGTCAATCACATAATGCAACTCCTCCTCAAAGGACCTGTTTATATAGAAAATACAAGGCAAAATTGCCTCTATCTTGGAATGGGCGTCCAACTTGGCCTCATGGCCCAAAATCCATGCTTATGGACACTTGATCAACATTGTAAGATGCATCCGACACTTGTCCACACACCCCATCCAAAAGAGGTCACCTATTTCCAAAATGGGCTATGACAGATGCTCTTACGACTCTTACGACCATCATAGAATCTGTCATAGCTATCATAACTAGTATATTCTCTTACAACATGTCATAGTCCACCTTGGGGCACCCAAAGATGCCTTTTTCAAAGATGCTTCTCGACACATGTCTTCACCTGTCTTACAAGCTTCTATTTCTTACTCTTACATGTCATAACTTCATCATAGGAATCTGTCATGACTATTATGGTCAACATTCCCTTACACAACATCCAAGATGCCGATACATGGCAAAATATTCCTACCACTAAGTGGGACACCTATCTCCTCATGTGAGGACAAAATTACATGTGATCATATGCCATGCAGGATGACACATCACCATGCCAACTCCCACAATATACATCCAAATTATACAATAGGCAATAAATAAATAAATACAATGAAATAATACAAGGAATTACCAAGGTTGAGACACCTTAATTCCCAACAATAGGAAGATGAGACAACGTGCCCCCAAGTGTAGGTGACATAGCAGATCAACTTACACATGACGTCTGTTTGCTAGGTTTTCATCATGGTACTTATTCAAGGCGCTTGTTTGCCAAGTTTTCACCGTTGGACAAAGGGATTTCTCTTTACTTTTTTGATTTTTTTTTTGACTTTTTTGAATTGGATAGGTGTATATGGACGAAGGGGACTCAAGTGTCTAGTGCCATGAAAGGTGATAGTCCCATTAGAGATGGATGCCATCGCATATGGACCATGTCAAGTGTCATTATGCTCATAGATATTGGTAGGGGAGATTACATGAAAGTGAGATGGAGTAGGTAGATGGTGGATTATGATATGGATTATGGAGGGAAACAGTGGATTATGATGTAGATTATGTAGGACTTATAGATAGAAGATGGATGGAAGGCTTATGCAAAAGCATGGACCATAGGAAGGTGATAAGGTAGATATGTAGGATAATAGTTGAATGATGGCGTGATGGAGGTGTGAAAAGGAATCATGACCGACAGTTGCACACACCATGTTAAACATGAAATCTTTTGATTAGATGGTGGTGTAGGAAGCAATGGGGATGTTTGCTTAGTGGGTGGGAGATCTAAGCATTTGGGGACCCACATAGACTTAGTATTTTTTTGATTTTTTTTTCTTGTGGGATTTTTGGATGGAATGAGATTTTTGAGGTTGGATGCCTTGTTTGACTTTCTTTCTTTGTGCTTAGGTACCCATACCATGTTAGTTTTTGACTTTACTTGTGAAGGTTGTTGGGAATTAAGGTGTCTCAACCTTGTTAATTCATTGTATTTATTTTTTGTAATGTATTTATTTATTTATCCTATGTTGTAATTTTGTTGCACATCCTATTTTGTCATTTAGTGTGAGGTGGCACGATGAGTTGTCACTCCACTTATAAGATGATTGGGATGGTCAAATCACTCCATGTAGAGATAGGCATCCACTTTGTGTGGTAGAGGTTTTTTACCATGTGTTAGCATCTTGACTAGTGTGTAAGTGAATCTTGACCGAAACAGTTATGACACATTCCTATGACAGAATCTATGACGCATAAGAGTCAAAAATAGAAGATCTTATGACAGGTGAAGACAAGTGTTGAAGAGCATCTTTGAGGGAGGCATCTTTGGGCACCCAAGGTGGGTTATGACATGTTGTAAGAGAAATATGCTATTTTTAGTCAGTGTATGACATATTCTCTTACAACTGTAAGTACTGTCAGTATGACAAATTCTATGACAACCGTAAGATGCGTAAGAGCAACTGTCATTGCCTATCTTGGGATTAGGTGCCCATATTGGGATGGGGTGATGTGACAAGTGTCATGACCATGCTACAGTGTTGGACAAGTGTCCCTAGGTGTGGATTTTGGGTCATGAGGCCAAGTTGGACGCCCATTCCAAGAAAGGTCCATTTTTTTGCCTTGTAACTTCTATTTAAATAGGTGCTTGGAGAGGAGATGTATTATGTGATTGACGGGTACTGTTATGCTACCAAATTGTCTCTAGATACGAGTGTTGAAGACTCCTATAAAGACTTGCATTGCAAGTGTGTTGTAAACTTCATTGTTTAGATAATACACTGTGTAGGTTTTAGAGTGTGGGGTTTTTCACCCATAAGGGTTTTCCCTACGTTATATCTTGTCTCTTTCTCTTCTATCTACATTCTATGTGTATGTGTATTACTACAATATCTCTATTGTTGTGTTAATAAAATTGTAATTGTAAAGGTTAAAAAGAATTTGCACACATCTCTCCTCATTAGATTAGTGTAGGAAGTGATTTCCGCACACCTAGCTTCCTTTCAGTTGGTATCAGAGCTTGATCACCTTTGGTCCTAGTTGTTGGGTAGGGGTTTTTTGAGTTGATCTTAGATTGAGTGGGAGTCTGTGCAAAGTATTTTGTAATCTTGTTGTAGGAAAGAGATGGCATGCACATCTGGAAGATTAGAGGTAGAGAAGTTTAATGGCACAAATTTTGAGTTATGGAAACTTAAGATGGAAGACATGCTTGTTGATCAAGACCTATGGGAAACCATTTCCAGTGTAAAACCAACTGCAATGGCACAAGATGATTGGGATCTCAAATATCGAAAGGCTAAGGGTCTCATAAGACTCAATCTAGCTGATTCTGTCCTGTTAAATGTCCATGAGGAGAAGACCATGAAAGATCTTTGGAAAAAGCTAGGAGATGTTTATCAGGCCAAATCCTTGGTGAACAAGCTTTTTCTAAGAAAGAAGTTGTATTCTCTAAGGATAGAGGATGGATGATCTGTTGTAGATCACTTGAATGCTTTCAACATGTTAGTTGCACAATTGACTTCCATTGGTGTGATGATGGAGGAGGAGGATCATTGTATGACCTTGCTTTGTTCTTTGCCAAACTTGTGGGATCATCATGTTATGGCTATTGGGAGCACCACATCCACTTTTAAAATAGATAAAGTGGTATCTTCATTGTTCTCTGAAGAGATGCGGATAAAGTCCTTTGAAGCATCCAAAGAGGCTCTTACGGTTTGTGGAAGACCTAAAGAGAAAGGGAAAAGGAAGGACAAGAAAGTTGAGAAGGGTAGATCCATATCCTGTGGGAGATCCAAATCTCCTAGAAAGTCCAAGGCTCTTTGTTGGAATTGTGGAAAAACTAGGCATTTATGAAAGGAATGCAAAGAGGAAAAGAAAAAGAAGAAGAAGAATGTCCTAGACTTAGATTCTGACATGTCACAAGATGATGGTGATGCCTTCATCATAGCCCTGGCCACCCATGCATTTGATGATGTGTGGTTGATTGATTCTGGTGCATCATTCCACATGAATTCGTATCAAAGTTGGTTTATGAAGTATGAAGAGTTCGATGGTGGAAGAGTGTACCTGGGTGACAATTCTCATTTGAAGATTATTGGTCATGGAAGAGTCTCAATCCGATTCCCTGATGGATGAGTGAAGGGGATAACTAGGTCCATGAACATCCCAAGCTTGGCACGGAACCTACTTTCAATAAGTAAGTTGAATGATGTAGGTGTGCAGGTTGTCTTTTCAAAGGACAGATGCAAGATGACTAGAGGATCTATGGTGCTTGCGAAGGGTACTTGAAGAGGTACTCTGTTTCAGCTAGAGGCATGCATTTCATAGTGTAATAGTTCTTCTGACTCGAAGAAAAGAGTTGCAATCACTTCATCCCCACCATTGGAACCGGTAGTAAAAAAGTTTGTTGTAACAAATTATGATGGTAGTGCATTTTGGGTACCCAAGGGTGCTCATGCTTTGGAAGTTAAGCTTCCTTCTGGAAAGACAATGTTATGGCATAAGAGATTTGGCCACATTGGTGAGAAGGGTCATAGAAACCTAAAAAATAAAAACCTTGTTGAGGGGTTAAATGATTGTAATCTCGAGTTTGACTTTTGCAAACATTGTATATATGGAAAGCAAAACTGTGGTCAGTTTTACTCTGGTTCTCACAAGTCATCTAGTGTGTTGGACCTTATTCATTCTAATGTGTTTGGTCTTATTAGTGTTCCTTTGATTTCCAAATCTGTATATTTTGTATCTTTTATAGATGATTACAGTAGAAGGACATGGATTTATTTTCTCAGAAGCAAGACTGAAGTCTTTAGTCAGTTTAAAGATTTTAAAGATTTTGTTGAGAATCAAACTAGTAAAAAGATTAAGTGTTTGAGGACTGACAACGGTGGTGAGTTTTGTTCAGCAAAGTTTGATAAGTTCTGTAAAGAGCAAGGGATTGAGAGACATAAGACAACTCCATACACCTCACATTAAAATGGAGTTGCAGAGAGGATGAACAGAACACTATTGGAGAGGGCTAGGAGTATGCTTAGTGGAGCAAGCCTTAAACAAAAGTTTTGGGCTAAAGTTGTAGCCACTGCTTGCTACCTGGTAAATAGGTCTCCTACATCAACTCTTGTTGGTAAGACACCTATGGAGGTGTGGTTTGGTAAGAAGCCTTTAGTTAGACATCTTCGTGTTTTTAGTTGTGAGGCATATGCACATGTGCCTAGGGAGAAAAGGTCAGAATTGGAGAATAAGGTTGTTAAGTGTATTTTCATTGGCTATGGTGTTGATGTGAAAGGATACAAGCTTTGGGATCTTGTGGCTGAAAAAGTGTTGTATAGAAGAAGTGTTATTTTTACAGAGCTAACACCTTCTTTCGTTGTTCTACAGCCAGAAGAGAAAGAAAAGAAAGAGGATGTGGTTCAGTTTCCCACTACCCCTGAGAAGACGGAACCGACAGACCTTGTGAAACCTAATGAGAGGAGAGCTCTAGTAGCTCTGAAATCTTAGAAGAAGAAGCAGAACCTCAACCTCAATCCTTGAAGAGGTCTACACGAATAAGGAAGCAACCTGATAGGTTTGGTTATTCATTGCTTGATTCTAGTTGTGCTTTTGCCTTGCTTACTAACACTGATGAGCCTAGAACTGTGGCAGAGGCTATGGGCATGAAAGATGTAGGTTCCTAGGAGGCCACGGAAGATGAGATCGTTTCCTTGGAGAAGAATAAAACTTGGGATTTGGTGCCTTTGCCTGAAGGACGGCAACTTGTTGGATGCAAATGGGTGTTCAAGAAGAAATTTGGTGTAGATGGCAGTGTTGAAAAGTACAAGGGCAAACTGGTTGCGAAGGGGTACTCACAAGTGGAGGGAATTGATTATGGTGAAATTTTCTTTCTCATTGCAAAGTTGACATCTATTCGGTTCCTATTATCTCTTGTAGCAGCTTATGACTTAGAGGTGGAGCAAATGGATGTGAAGACATCATTCCTTCATGGTGATTTGGAGGAAGAGATTTACATGTCACAGCCAGAGCATTACATAGAGAAAGGCAAAAAAAATTTGGTTTGCAAATTGAAGAAGTCTTTGTATGGTTTGAAATAGTCTCCTAGGATGTGGTCTATGAAATTTGATGCCTTTGTGTTGTCAATTGTATTTTTGAGATCGAAATTAGATCATTGTGTATGTTACAAGTTTGACAATAATCGCATTCTCATTATTACATTGTATGTTGATGATATGTTGTTAATTGGGAATGGTAAGAATATGACTTCTGATTTGAAGTCTCAGTTGTCAGCACAGTTTGAGATGAAAAACTTAGGGGCAGCCAGGTACATTCTAGGAATGGAAATTAGAAGAGACAGAGCTAACAGAAAACTTTGGTTAAGCCAGAGTAAGTATGTGAAGACCGTGTTGGATAGATTCAACATGGCAAATTGTAGACCATTGTGTGTTCCTATTTCTTTGGGGACAAAGTTATCTATTAGTGATTGTCAAAAATCTCCTTCTAAGGTAGAGGACATGAGAAGAGTACCTTATGCTAGTCCTGTTGGCAGTTTGATGTATGTTATGGTCTATACAAGACCAGACATTACCCAAGCAGTGGGAGTCCTTAGTCGATTTATGGCTAATCCTGGACAGGTACATTGGGATGTAGTAAAGCGAGTGTTTAGGTATTTGAGGGGTACTTTCAAGTATTCCATATGTTATCATGGTAATCCTACATAACCTTTGCATTCTATTTGTATTTGTGGACTTGTGGATTCTGATTGGGCAGGTGACATTGACAACAGGAGATCCACTGGTGCTTATGTGTTTACCATGTTCTATGGTACAATTAGTTGGATGAGTAAGCAGCAACCTGTGGTCGTTTTGTCCACTTCAGAAGAAGAGTATATGGCAGCAAGTAATGCTTGTAAGGAAGCCATTTGGATTAAGAGACTGTGTTCAGATATTGGTGTTGATGTAGGACAGATTACTATCTAGTGTGGCAGTTAGAGTGCGATTTACCTAGAAAAGAATCCAACTTTCCATTCCAGAACAAATGATATTGATGTATAGTTTCACTTTGTACGAGACATGGTAGAGGATGGGAAGGTGAATTTGGACAAGGTAGACACTTTGAAGAATGTAGCAGATGCATTGATGAAACCAGTGGGCAAAGAGAAGTTCAGATGGTGTTCGGAGTCTATGGGCCTCTCGACCTATAGCAGTTAGATCCTGTTATTTCTATTAGCTCTTACAAGGTGTTCGACAAGTGGGAGAATGTTGGGAATTAAGGTGTCTCAACCTTGGTAATTCCTTGCATTTATTTTTTGTAATGTATTTATTTATTTAGCCTATGTTGTAATTTTGTTGCACATCCTATTTCATCATTTAGTGTGAGGTGGCACAATGAGTTGTCACTCCACTTGTAAGATGACTGGGATGGTCAACTCACTCCATGTGGAGATAGGTGTCCCCTTTGTGTGGTAGATGTTTTCTTCCATGTGTTGACATCTTGAATAGTGTGTAAGTGAATCTTGACCGAAATGGTTATGATAGAATCTATGACGCGTAAGAGTCAGAAATTGAAGATCCTATGACAGGTGAAGACAAGTGTCGAAGAGCATCTTTGAGGAAGGCATCTTTGGGCACCTAAGGTGGGTTATGACATTGTTGACCCATTTTCCTCTGTGCAGAGTTAAATAGTCCACCTTGTATTTTCCTTGAAAATCCTTTAGAAAATGACCCTATCAGGCTTAAATTCTTCAAATACTCATGTTGTGCCTTACAAAAGATCCCAAAAGTCTCACCTTGAGAATCTTTGCTAAAAACCCAGAAATCTTTTAGCTTCAAGTACTTTCTATCGCAAGGATTTCTAAATTTCATGCTTAGTATTTGTGTGCGCATTTTTCAATATATATTTGCATATACATTCGCCATTTGTATGTTCATATGTACAAGTACAAATATACAAACCAAAGATGCAAAGTAAAACCATACATGGCCACATATAAAAAGGGCTGGTATATGCATTCTGGACATACAAGGGTGGAATATACATTAAAGATTCCTAGAATATTCTGCAGATGTATCAAAATGTTTGCATGTACATTGTGTTGTATGTTCGACATACATTGGGTTGATACATTGGCGAGCCCGAAAATAATGTTCAATCGGCTTCATAAGGTGCAAAAGATAGTTATATGCATTTTGTATACATTGCAGGTACATTCCATCGCATACTCTGGGAATATTCCCACTTGTATGTGGGGGTTTGTATGTTGTTGTTGTATATTCAGATATACAATGGGTTTATACAAGTGGCAAACGTCAAAAAAGATTTAGATTGGGCTAAGTGGTGATCATGTTCGCTGGTATGCGCAAAGGATTGCATGTATATTTTTGTTTGTATGTTCGAATATACATTTGCAATATGCAATGTCCATATACAATAGAAAATATACAAAGGGGGAGATACAATTGGTGGGGTCTACCAATTGTATGATTGAGCATACAAGGTCGATATACAAAAGAAAAGCATATAGTCCAGACCTGAAGAAGAAATCAAATGCAGTGGATAGGTGTCTAAGGTCCACGGCTTGTATATGGTGCTTGTATATGCCAATATACAATGAAAGATACAAAGGAAAGATACAAGCCAGATTTCAAATGGATATACATTTTGGTTGGTGCAGTGTCGGGTCCACAGCTTGCATGTATGTGGGCATTGTATGTTTGAATATACAAGGTGGAGGTACAAAGAAGACATGCAAGCCAGACCCAACACAGAGGTTAATTCTGGCAAATTCAAGCGTGAGGTCCGCGGCTTGCATGTATGTTTGCAATTTTTCCCTTGTATATTTTTCTTTGTATATTGCGATATGCAAGGGGTCATATACAAAGGTCATCGGCCAGACAGAATGCATCGGCAGCTCAGTTCATAGTCATTCCAACCGCTGATAAGCAGATACAGTTTTTCAACGATGCTTCTCAGACCAGCTCAACAATGAATCAGGTGGTGCCATGTGGCACGAATGGTGATGCGTATACAGGGGCCGTTGCACATACAAGGCATTTTGGAGGGAATTTCAAGGCATATGCAAGTCAGTTTGAATATGCAAACAGGAAAAAGGCGCGGTTGCCATTGTATATACAAGGTAACACACATTTGAAGATACAAGCATATATACAAAGGCCTTTTCAAAAGACAAAGCCCGTGCTTGCATGTTGGTGTATATAAAGCACTTTGCACATACAAAGACATTTCAGAGGCCTATTCAGATAGTGATATATACACAGATGCAAAGCAATATATACAAGGTTTTCGGAAGGTTGTTCTCACTTTTCAAATTCAGATCTGGATTTGCATATTTTGGGCAAGTGGACGTTTCAGCGACCATTTTGAGCAAATGCAAATATTTCTTGCATTCATTGCTGCACAAAGAGGAAGCAGCTCGCATTCAATGATCAGGAAATATCTCTTAAACTACCATGTTTCAGATATTTCATATATTCCTTGTTGAAGATAACCATTGAAGCTACTCGCATTTAATGCCCAGAATATCTTCCATCATCCCCAGTTCCAGATCTTCTGCACCATAACTTCTTGCAGGTGGACAGTCATTAGGAGGGAGATATTTTCCTACTGTAGCTCTTTGAGTGAATTTTGTAACTGACTTAGGGCATTCTTGAATTGCTATATATATGCATTCGAATGATGTAAATAAGGTTGGAAATTTTTTAAGCATTGAGGCTTTTCTGTTTCCAAACAGAGCTTTCTACTACTGTAACTTTGCCTTCCCATTAAATATATGCAAGTTATTTTGCCTTTTTGGACTGAGTTTTAGTTTAGTGTAAATCTGCATATGTTTGCCTGTGAACGTATTGTTCCTTTCAATCATTCTGGTTTCTCACCTTTGCTAGGATCAGTTAAATCTGTGTATGTCTGCTTGCTATATTTGGTTATGCTATGCATTCTTTCAGTATTGTGAGGCTTCTTTTATTAAACTTGGTGAATCACCCTTTGTTTTCAATCTTTTTGTTTCATCCTTCATTTTAAAGCATTCCTTCTCCCTTTTCCTCTTAAGATTTAGTAGTTTTAGGTGATAACCAGTTAAGGAAGCCGGCCTTCTCCAGAGGTCTGATATCATTTAGCAAAGTCCCACACTTAGAGATCATTCCCATGTTACTCTAGATTGTTGAGGTTTCACAACTGAATGCAAGGGTGCAAATCTAGGTGATAACAACTTTGGCACGCCCGGTGGGACTAAGAGTTAGAGCAACAATCAAATATTATCTCTTATTGCTGGTTTTGATGTGCAGCCAGTAATTTTCAGACCTATAAGAGGTTAAAACTTGCATATCTAGTGACTCAGACTGGGGAGAGACAAGCAGATTAGTTTTGCTGTGACATTTTATGAGAAAGATTCAAACTAGGAGTTCAAGTACATTTGATTACTTGCAGTTGTCTCCACCTAGAAGACAGAGTAGGGCAATGGTAAGGACTCTAGTTTCTAAAAGAATATAATCAACTCCACCAAATTTCAGACCAGTTGCACCTGTAGTTCCTGCACTAGTTCAAGCAATCTTACCTCTAGCCGTTCCAATGGCAATAAATCAGCCATTTGTGGCTTTTGATGGGGGCAGCCCATTGAATTTAACAGTACATGATGTTATACCCATGGCAGTTTTGAAGAGTCTGCCCTATTTCATAGGGGAGAATCAAACTACCCCTATTAAGCACATTAGAGACATGGCTTCTCTATGTGGAGTGCATCATATAACCCAAGAAAATGTAGCCATCAGGTTGCTAGCTACTTCATTCAAAGGAAAAGCATTACAATGGTTTAGGAGTTTACCAGTGCAAACCATTACAACCTAGGATGATCTAGGTGATAAGTTAAATAAGCAATTTCAAGATAAATTAGACAACTTGTCATTGGTTGAACAAATGACTACAATAAAGAGAACTCCTCAGGAGCAAATGATGGATTTCAACTTTAGATTTCAGAAGACATGGGATAAAATTCCTGCCATGGTAACGCCTCCAGCTAAATATGCTTTTCTGTATTTTTTGAAAGCCCTAAATAGTGATATTTCAGTGATGATACAATCATTAGGAGGTACTAGTTTACCTGATGCATATGAAATAGCTATTAGAGTAGAGAATAGCCTGATTCAAGCTGAAAAAATAGCACCTAGACCACCAATGCCCATCTTCCCTGAGATTCAAGCTTCAATGCCCTTACCTATTCCATATTTTGCCCCTTTACCTACTACTGCAGCATTACCAAGTACTGCCAATTCTAAAAATGCTGCTTCTAGCTCATCACAAGAGTTGAAAGAGATTAAAAATAATCAACAAAAAATAGAGAACATCCTGCAAACCTTTGGGAATGAGCTAGTAAACATCAAAAAGCAGCAGTCCCAGAACAGGCAACCTTATCAGCCACAACCTTATCAAGGGCAAAATTAGCCTTACTAGGCTAATAGACCTCCATATCAAGGCAATTATCAGGGTCCCAGATAGAATGTCAACTAAAGGCCCTTCCAGCCTTACAATCTAGCACCCATTAATGCAGTAAGGGACCTTGTCCCTGTTCAGAATAACCTTGCAGCTGAATATGAATGGTGTTTTCCATGCAATCAGCCACACAATCAGGCAGCCTACTCGAATGGGGTTATAAATCAGGCTCTGATGGTGCAGAATGCTGCAGTCCCATAGCCAAATACACCTAATGATGGGGCTATACAATAGCAAGAGCAACCTCAGAGTGATTTTGCCTTCTTGAACTGGCAGGAAGGTGAATTCTGTGGCATGAATAGAGATAATACTCCAGTCGCAGCAAATACAAGGGCCAAGAAGAGGGGTTATGAGATTGAGCAAGCAGTGAATAAAGGTAAAGGACATGTTGATGCTTCTACATCCCAAATTCCCCATATTTTACAAAGAAATGTTTCATCAACAGCAAGGGAGATGCCTCATCTACAGGCTGATACTGTTGCTACTCACAACAAAAGGTAAGTGTCACTCCACCTTTCAATATCATTGAAAATATGAAGAAGATGAATGTGACAATGTCTATATGGGATTCCCTAGCCATCTCGGGCCAAAAGGGGATGTTGCAATCTACTTTATCTAATTTAAAAGTGTCCAATGATACAACTGTCAACCCAACTAGGGCTGTCCTTACCAATTCCCAGGATAACAACAAACAACCAAACAAAAGTGATAAGCCACTCCCATTTTATGTGTCATTAATAATTGGAGACAAGTTAGTACACAACTGTATGGTGGATAGTGGTGCAAGCAGTTCTGTGATGCCAAAACAAATTGCAGACCAATTAGGATTGAGGTACCAACCCTTGGAGAAAGATGTGCTTCAATTGGATGACACAGCCGTCAATACTGTAGGTGTGATCAAAGACCTAGGTCTCACTCTGCACACTTGCCCAAATATTTCCATCTTCCAAGAGGTCTTCATCATTGATTTGCCTCCTTATTTTGCCATGTGCTTATCAAGAGAATTCATAGCCAAAATAGGCGGATATTTATCCTCGGACTAGTCCCACATGTTTTTTAGGACCAGATATGGCACAAAAGTAACCCTAAAATCTGAATTGCTTTCAAATCATCACATAGAGCCCTACACACCAAGTGCTATTAATGCAAATTGCATTATTTCTGATGATCCTAAACTTGCTACTGCTCAAGAACTGTAAGCTGAGAGTATACCAGAAGTGCTATTAAGGGAGTGGGCCTCAGAAAATGTTGTAGATGATCCTGAGGTACACATTCAAGAAACTGGTATGGGGGTTTACATACTACATGAGCCTAAAACAACAATTCCAAATCTGGTAAAGGATGCAGAACAACAGATAGAGAAGTAAGAGGAAGTATGGAAAATGTACTTTGATGGCTCTAGGAACAGGAATGGATCTGGTGGTGGTGCAATGCTTGTATCCCCACAAGGTGAAAAATATTATTCTGCTTTCTGTTTTGCCTTTTCTTATACAAATAACACTGCTGAGTATGAAGGATTGATCCAAGGTTTGTAGTGGGCAAGAAAGAGAAAAATTGGTTGTTTACAGGTGTTCGGGGACAGTGAACTTATTGTAAATCAGGTAAGAGGGCTGCATGTTACCAAGAATGATACTTTGAAATGCTATAAGCATAGGGTATGGGACATGATTGAAGAGTTTGATGCTTTCAATCTAATCTCTATTCCAAGAAATCAGAACTCCCATGCTAATAGGTTAGCTGCAATTAGGGCTTAGTTTGATATCCCCAGTGATATTCAAAGAGAAAAAGTGCAGCCTCATGTAAAAATAGTTGATAGACCCTCTATCCCTGACAATAATATTCATTGGCAGGTTTTTGAGAGTGAAGAGCAGATTCTGCGGTTCCTGTTAGAGAAGGATGAGTTTTCCATGATGAATCAGGATAGACTCAAACAGTAGTATGGCAATAATCAAATTGTTCAGCTAAGAACAAACAAGCTGCCCAAAGGATTGGTAACCTTGGAATCTATTTTTGGCACTGATGATCAGATGAAGAAAACCAAAACCAGCATGCAGATAAAAGAGGAACATTATGAGGAGTTGGAAATTTTCAAGGGTAAACTTCTCAAAATAGGTAAAATCTGTTCGCCTGAGGATAGGAGGGCTTTTATTGCTCTTTGTCAAGAGTTTGAAGATGTGTTTGCTTGGGATTATTCAAACCTGAAGGGATTTGATCCTCATATTGCCTAGCATACCATAGAATTAGAACTAGGTACTAAACCTATGAGGCAGAAGCAAAGACCTTTAAATCCAAAGCTTGAGCCTCTAATGATTAAAGAACTAACCAAACTGATTGAGGGAAAGATCATTTTCCTGATCAAGCATACTTCTTGGGTTTCCAACCTTGTCCCTGTTAGAAAAAAAGAATAGGGAGATTAGGCTGTGTGTCGACTTCAGAGACCTCAATAGAGCCTCCCTAAAAGACCACTACCCGCTGCCCTCAATGGAGAAGATTCTACAAGTAGTGGCTGGTTCTGAAAGATTCTCCTTGCTTGATGGATATTCTAGCTATAATCAAGTGTTAGTCAAGGAGGAAGATCAATTTAAAACCACTTTTACTACCAAATGGGGCACTATGGCCTACAAAAGGATGCCCTTTGGTCTCTCAAATGCTGGCTCTACTTTTCAGAGAGCTATGGATATGGGTTTTAATGGTTTGCTATATAAACTGGTGCTTGTGTACTTAGACAACATAACAGTTTTTTCTAAGAATGCATCTAAACATATGTCCCACTTGAGACAGGTATTTGAGAGATGCAAAGAGTTTGGGATATCTCTCAATCCCAAGAAATACATTTTCGCTATGCATGAAGGCAAGCTGTTAGGGCATATTGTGTCAAAGGAGGGTATTACCATTGATGCTGAGAGAGTAAGGGCTATTCTACAGCTGCCCTTACCCAGCCACAAGAAGGGGCTTCAAAGCTGTATTGGTAGAATTAATTTTCTGCGAAGATTTATACCTAACATTGCAAATCTTTTGAAGCCTTTAACATCCATGTTAAAGAAGAATACAGTTTTTAGTTGGATGAAAGAGGCCAAACTCAGCTTTGAGTCCATAAAAGAAGCATTGTCAGTTGCGCCAACTCTGGTAAATCCTGACTTCTCCAAAGATTTTATTTTGTATGCTTATGACGGTCTAGATACAATCTCTGCAATCCTGGTACAAGAGCAGAGTGGCGGTTTTGAGCAGCCAATCACTTTCTTTAGCCAAGGGCTGGAGGAGTACGAGTAGAGATATAGCTTTGTTGAGAAACATGTCCTTGCAGTGGTAAGGAGTCTCAAGAAATTTTGGCATCTTGTTTCTAATAACAAGATACATTTGATGGTTGCTCACCCTAGCATGAAAGAGTTTCTGTTAGGTAAGGATGTGAATGAGAAAAGGGCTGGGTGGATCACCAAAGTCATGGAATATGACATGGATATCTAGATAACCAAGCTTGTTAGAGGCAAAGGACTCAGTGAATAGCTCACTACCAGTTCCAAAAAAGAAGTAGAAAAAGAAGAAGAGGTGCTGTTGACCATTGACGATACACCTTAGGATGATATAGCAGTAGTCAGCACAAGTTGGGTTAATAACATGACTCAATTTTTGCAAACTGGTAAATGTCTAGCAAGTTTAGATAGAACCAAGAGGAGGTACTTTAGACTACCGTATGTTCCATATGTTTTAATAAATGGCATCCTTTTCAGAAAGGATTTTAACGGTGTATTGTTAAGATGCATTGATGATGATCAGACTGACAAGGTGCTGCATGAGTTTCATAATGGAATAGAAGGGGGTCATTTTGCCCCAAAGACTACTGCTTGGAAAATAATGAGAGCTAGATATTACTAGCCCAGCTTATTCAAGGATGCCCATGCATGGGCTAGAAAATGTGTAAAATGTGCTATTTTTGCAGGGAAAAAAAGGTTGCCAGCCTTACCTCTACGGCCAATTCAAGTAGAGCAGCCCTTCATGAGATGGGGTATTGACTTCATAGGTCCCATTAACCCACCATCAAGTGCAGGCCACAGGTGGATACTTATAGCTACAGACTTTTTCACAAGGTGGACTGAAGCAGTGGCTCTAAAGGAATCCAATGAGAATATTGTTTTAAATTTTTATCATGATTTGATATCTAGATTTGGAGTGCCTAAGTCAATCATCTCTGACAATGCTTTAGCCTTTGTTGGCCTAAAGATAACTGACTGGGCTGTTAAGAATGGGATTTATTTGAATACGTCATCAAATTATTACCCACAGGGTAATGGTTTGGCTGAATCTACAAATAAAAATCTCATAAGAATTATTAAAAGATCAATGGAGGACAACCAGAGGACTTGGCACACTAATTTGAAATATGCCTTATGGGCAGACAGAATAACCCCCAAGTTGTCTATTGGGAACTCCCCATATATGTTAGTTTATGGGAAAGAGGTAAGATTGCCTATATCTATGGAGCTACCAGTACTTAATATCATGAATCAGCTGGAGATGTTTGAAGAAGAGGATCCCATGGTTGTCAGATATGCTCAACTTATGGAGCTTGAAGAAATCAGAGACCAGCTATAAAAACTATGGAGTATCATCAGCTTCAGACCAAAAGAAATTTTGATCAGAAGGCCACTCCTAGAATCTTTAGGGAGGGCGATATGGTGCTCAAATGGGATGAATTGAAGAGCAGGCCAGGAAAACACTCCAAGTTTGACAACATGTGGAGTGGCCCATTTCTCATTACTGAATGCAAGGAGCACAATGCATTTCAGTTATCAAATATGGATGGATAAAATTTGCCAATCCCAGTCAATGGGATACACCTAAAGAGGTGTTTTGAGGTATGAGTGCCTTGTAAATCATTAGATTAGATTTCTTGCTTTCAATAAGTGTTGTTGCACAATAGTTTAGATCCCCTTTTTGTTTTCCCTAAGTGTTGTCTAGCATAGTTGGAGGGGTTGCCTTCAGCATTTTTGTCTGGTTTGGTCTTCCAGATGTTCTTCACTGCTAATATGCTGAGTTGCTAAGGTCAGGATGGTTTGTCAAGATATATTTTTAGTCTTAGTATGAATCTATGCCCAATGGATGCTTAAGGCTACTGATCTTATGTTTAGTAGGCAAACATCCCATAGAAGTCGCCAAATTGTTGACCCATTTTCCTCTGTGCAGAGTTAAATAGTCCACCTTGTATTTTCCTTGAAAATCCTTTAGAAAATGACCTTATCAGGCTTAAATTCTTCAAACACTCATGTTGTGCCTTATAAAAGATCCCAACAATCTCACCTTGAGAATCTTTGTTGAAAACCCAGAAAAACCCAGAAATCTTTTAGCTTCAAGTACTTTCTATCGCAAGGATTTCTGAATTTCATGCTTAGTATTTGTGTGCGCATTTTTCAATATATATTTGCATATACATTCGCCATTGTATGTTCATATGTACAAGTGCAAATATACAAACCAAAGATGCAAAGTAAAAACATACATGGCCGCATATACAAAGGGCTGGTATATGCATTCTGGACATACAAGGGTGGAATATACATTAAAGATTCCTAGAATATTCCACAGATGTATCAAAATGTTTGCATGTAGATTGTGTTGTATGTTTGACATACATCGGGTTGATACATTGGCGAGCCCGAAAATAATGTTCAATCGGCTTCATAAGGCGCAAAAGACAGTTATATGCATTTTGTATACATTGCATGTATATTTCATCGCATACTCTAGGAATATTCCCGCTTGTATGTGGGGGTTTGTATGTTGTTGTTGTATATTCGGATATACAACAAGTTTATACAAGCGACGGACATCAAAAAAGATTCAGATCGGGCTGAGTGGTGATCATGTCCGCTGGTATGCGCAAAGGATTGCATTTATATTTTTGTTTGTATGTTCGAATATACATTTGCAATATGCAATGTCCATATACAATAGAAAATATACAAAGGGGGAGATACAATTGGTGGGGTCTACCAATTGTATGATTGAGCATACAAGGTCGATATACAAAAGAAAAGCATACAGTCCAAACCTGAAGCAAAAATCAAATGCAGCGGATAGGTGTCTGAGGTCCGCGGCTTGTATATGGTGCTTGTATATGCCGATATACAATGAAAGATACAAAGGAAAGATACAAGCCAGATTTCAAATGGATATACATTTTGGTTGATGTAGGGTCGGGTCCGCGGCTTTCATGTATGTGGGCATTGTATGTTTGAATATACAAGGCAGAGGTACAAAGAAGATATGCAAGCTGGACCCGACACAGAGGTTAATTCTGGCAAATTCAAGCATGAGGTCCACAAATTGCATGTATGTTTGCAATTTTTCCCTTGTATATTTTGCTTCGTATATTGCGATATGCAAGGGGTCATATACAAAGGTCATCAGCTAGACAGAATGCATCGGCAGCTCAGTTCATAGTCATTCCGACTGCTAATAAGTAGATACAGTTTTTCAGCCATGCTTCTCAGACTAGCTCAATGGCGAATCAGGTGGTGCCATGTGGCATGGATGGCGATGCGTATATAGGGGTTGTTGCACATACAAGGCATTTTGGAGGGAATTTCAAGGCATATGCAAGTCAGTTTGAATATGCAAACAGGAAAAATGCGCGGTTGCCATTGTATATACAAGGTGACACACATTTGAAGATACAAGCATATATACAAAGGCCTTTTCAAAAGACAAAGCCCGCACTTGCATGTTGGTGTATACAAAGTGCTTTGCACATACAAAGAAATTTCAGAGGCTGATTCAGATAGTGATATATACATAGATGCAAAGCGATATATACAAGGTTTTCGACAGGCTATTCTCACTTTTCAAATTCAGATCTAGATTTGCATATTTTGGGCGAGTGGATGTTTCAGCTACCATTTTGAGCAGATGCAGATATTTCTTGCATTCATTGCTATACAAAGAGGAAGCAGCTCACATTCAATGATTAGGAAATATCTTTTAAACAGTTATGTTTTAGATATTTCATATATTCCTTATTGAAGATAACCATTGAAGCTGCTCACATTTAATTTCCAGAATATCTTCCACCGTCCCCAGTTCCAGATCTTCTGCACCATAACTTCTTGCAGGTGGACAGTCATTAGGAGGGAGATATTTTCCTACTGCATCTCTTTAAGCAAATTTTGTAACCAACTTAGGGCATTCTTGAATTGCTATATATGCATTCGAATGATGTAAATAAGGTTGGAAATTTTTTGAGCATTGAGGCTTTTCTGTTTCCAAACAGAGCTTTCTGCTACTGTAACTTTGCTTTCCCATTAAATATATGCAAGTTTTTTTGCCTTTTTGGACTGAGTTTTAGTTTAGTGTAAATTTGTATATGTTTGCCTATGAACGTATTGTTCCTTTCAATCATTCTAGTTTCTCACCTTTGCTAGGATCAGTTAAATTTGTGTATGTCTGCTTGCTATATTTGGCTATGATGTGTATTCTTTCAGTCTTGTGAGGGTTCTTTTATTAAACTTGGTGAATCACCCTTTGTTTTCAAGCTTTTTGTTTCATCCTTCATTTTAAAGCATTCCTTCTCCCTTTTCCTCTTAAGATTTAGTAGTTTAAGGTGATAACTAGTTAAGGAAGCTGGCCTTCTCCAAAGGTCTGATCTCATTTAGCAAAGTCCCACACTTAGAGATCATTCCCATATTACTCCAGATTGCTGAGGTTTCACAACTGCATGCAAGGGTGCAAATCTGGTTGATAACAGACATGTTGTAAGAGGAATATGCTATTTTTATTCAGTGTATGACAGATTCTCTTACAACTGTAAGTACTGTCAGTATGACGGATTCTATGACAGCCGTAAGATGCGTAAGAGCATCTGTCATTGCCTATCTTGGGATTAGGCACCCATATTGGGATGGGGTGATGTGACAAGTGTCATGACCATGCTGCAGTGTTGGACAAGTGACCCTAGGCATGGGTTTTGTGCCATGAGGCTAAGTTGGACACCCATTCCAAGAAAGGTCCTTTTTTTTTGCCTTGTAACTTCTATTTAAACATGTGCTTGGAGAGATGTATTATGTGATTGATAGGTACTATTATGCTGCCAGATTGTCTCCAGATACGAGTGTCAAAGACTCCTGTAAAGACTTGCATTGCAAGTGTGTTGTAAACTTCATTGTTTAGATAATACATTGTGCAGGTTTTGGAGTGTGGGGTTTTTCACCCGTAAGGGTTTTCCCCACGTTATAGCTTGTCTCTTTCTCTTCTGTCTACATTCTGTGTGTATGTGTATTGCTGCAATATCTCTGTTGTTGGGTTAATAACACTGTAATTGTAAAGAATTTGTACACATCTCTTCTCATTAGATTAGTGTAGGAAGCGATTTTCACACACCTAGCTTCCTTTCAAAGGTATGGGTTTGGATAACTTTTTGGATGGATTTTTCTTTGATGCTTTGTACCCTAAGGCATTAGGACCCTTAGGATTTTTTTCTTTATAGGTAGAGGCATCCAAATGTTTATTTTTGAATCCCATGGACATGGTGTAATGAGTGGAAGCTTCATGTTTACATGATGTGTGTATTTGTTGGCCATGATTGGGAATGTAAGGGAATTTATGGATGATAGGTATGTTAGGTGTTGAAAGCAATGGTGGCAAAGTAGATGGAAAGAATGTTAGGAGTTGGAAGTAAAGGAGGCAAAGTTGATGGTGGAAGGTGTACGGTCACGTGCTTTTGACATTTGTAAGATGATGAAGGTGGAATGGCAACATATGTTTTGGGTGTATGATGGGATTTGTGATAGGAGACATGGAGGAAATACCAACATCTTTAGATTGTTTACCTTGGGGTGTGTATCCAAGTCCATATGAGTGTGGAGAAGGGACTTTGACATGTATGCACTCCAAAATTCCTTGTTCAAGAAGGCCTAATCCTTTACCTTGATAGTTCATTCTTTGGAGCATGCGATGGATAATGGGACTATGTTTGGTATGGACACTAGGCTTGAGTTCTTTATTGGATGAAGAAGGTGAAGTGATGGAAAAAAATTGTTGTGTTCCTAGGGAGGAAATTCATGAATGAGGGTGGTAAGACCAATAGGACATGATGGCTTTGAAATGGAGTCAATAGTGGATGATATGGAAGGATCATTAGGATCTTTATTATCATTATGTTCATTAAGATCCGAGTTAATAGTTTGACCTTTTATGTATGCTTGGGAGGCACATGTCTCATCATGGGAAGTGGAAGCTTGCACATTAGGGCTAGATGGAGGATGGAGGATGGAGTGATAAGCTCCTGACCATGGAATGCATAAAGTGGACTAAGGGGATCATCATGGTCCTCTTGATCATAAAAAGGATCTTGATCACATATGGGAGCTTGATCATGGATAGGATCAAGTGTGTTATTGGTAGGGCCATTAGGAGGGCTTAGATCTTGATTTGGATGAGGGAGTAATGTTTCTTCATGCTTAAGATAATTCTCTTGACATACCTCTTGAGTTGCTTGAATGGAAATGGAAGGATCTTGGATGAGTTTGATGGGTTCTTGATATTCATCCATAAGAGAGTATGGTGAACTTTGACACAAGCTCATGATGCGAGGCTCTTGAATAGGCTCGATGGCTTATGGTTCACATGATGGGCTTGAAGGGCTAAGCATGTTAATGGAAAGCTCTTGGATAGGCTCAAGGATGGGTGGTTGACAAGATGGCAATGTTTTGTTCCTTGCTAAGAGCCATTGGATCACATCCTTTCCAAGTGTAGGGGTGGATGGATAATATAGTGGATGGAGGATAAGAGTAGATGGAGTGGTAGGTTTAGGATTAGGACTTGTGGGATGAGATGGATTAGACATGTTAGGATTTGGATTGGGGTTGGGATTGGATGAAGGGATAGTGATGTTGGATGGATTAGGATTAGGATTGGATGGGGGTGACACATAGGAGGCATTATCTAGATTGGTATCTCCCTCATCAAAGGATATTAGATCTTGCTCCAAAGATTGACTTAAGGACACATGACTTATGTACAAGGAGCCACTTAGAGTAGGATTAGGTCACACATAGGTATCTCCCTCATCAAAATATATTATATCTTGCTCCAAAAGTGGACTTAAGGATGTTTGATTTATGTACAAAGGGCCACTTAGACTTGCATGTACCTCTTGTGAGGACACTTGTTTGTCTTGGAAAAGGGTTTGAAGGTGAGGTGGCATGTTGGAATGAGGAATTGGATAAGTTGATATGGTATTGACATTATAGGTAGATGGGTTAGGTTGGCATGATGGTGAAGGTGACACATAGGATTATGGTTGAGATAGAATGTGTTGGAAGTTTGGATGGTGTTGTGATGTGATTAGTTGTTGTATGATTTGTTGTTGAACATGTTGATGTTGGAATTGTTGGATAGGTTGATGTTGTTGATGTTGTTGTAGTTGAAGGTGTTGATGTTGTGTTGGATGAGGGATCACATAAGATAATGGTTATTGATAGCTGGATTGATATGGATAAGGGTTGAAATTGGTAGAAGTGTGATAGGTTGATGAAGGATTGATGTGACATGTGGATGGATTTGGTTGATATGATGATATAGGTGACACATAGGATTGAGATAGAATTGGTTGATGGTGAATGGATGGAGGATGATGTGCTTGTTGAATTTGGGATTGTTGGTATTGGCTTATGACTTGATGTTGTGGGAATTGTTGATGTTGTGGTGGCATAGGGACTTGTTCCTTTCTACGTAGCCACTCAAGTGTATCAAGCATTCTTATGGTGCCATAAGGATCACTCTCATAGGTCTTGTTTGGAAATGTTATGTCCATGTTTACATGTGGTAGATTAGGATGTGGAGTGATTAAGATGTGATTTGGATATGAAATGGATGAAGTTGATTGGGTAATGATTAGGATGAATTGATTGAATGTCTTGGAATGATGATTAACTATGATGATTAGGATTAGATAATGTGGATGATGTGGCTTAGGATGTGTGTGAGGATGCGATTTTCTGTGACAGGGATTTTTTTTTGATAACTTTTTGGCAATTTGTTGACAAGAAAACAAGATAGCTAACACTCACACACAAGACACACACAAACATGTACAACCTAGGTTGACAAAGATAATATTTGTTGGATTCCCACTGCAGATAAATCCGAGCCACTTATTTAGAGAAGATAGCTTAGAAGTTTGCTGGCACTGGCTCCCCCTTACATGACACACACTTCTCAGGCACACCAAACTTCAAATTCCTAAAGACCCGAAGATCTCAAGAAATTTTCTATCTCTACTTTGAACTACGAGAACGTGGGATGACTTCAGAGGTCTGACCTCCTACACCAGCAAATAGAAGGATTTTGGCTACTACAACAGTTGGTTCTTAGTAAGAGAATTGGTTCAAGTGGCCATACATGTAGCGATTCACTTTAGCTAGGATGCCTCCCAGACTGCAGAGGATACACTCTATAGGTTTTCACACACCACAAGGGTACTAAAGGAGACATTCATCGGTATGACACATTTGCACTTGTTTCTTATGACTTTCATCACAAACACATTTTTAATATAGCGGTTTGAATGAGCTTGGCTTTAGTTTGTTTACCACTTGGGTCATTCCCTCTCACAACGGGAGGCAAGCCCTCTAAAGATAATAACAATTTCTCTTACACCCCAGATCCATTGGATAGGTAGGGGAGAAAATACTTTTGTTATTAGCTTGGGTTACAGACATGCACAACAAGAAAATGAAAAAAAGATAAACAGACATGGAGCATGCAAGGTTATTTTTAAGAATCAAGTCCAAATATTCTTAAATTAGTGGAAAAAAAACAAAGATTCTTCGACTGATCGAACTTGCAGAAGATATGTTAGTAGTTTTTAGATTCTCTATTCTTTGACAAACGGATTGACAAGCTACACAGATAGATATTAGCTCCAAGAAAATCTAGATTTGTAAATACAAACCAAAGGCATATGATAAAAACTAGATGTGACTTCCAGAAATGCAAAGGCGACAAATTTTTTACCAAAGGTGATTTCCTGCTGTGCAAAGGTGATTTGCTGCTGTACAAAGGCGATCACCAGTCGACCAAAGGCGCTCGGCTATTTCCAACTTGTAGAAAACAATAAAAACCCTAATACAACCAAAGGCGACTCCTGATGGACCAAAGGTGATTAGATATAGACAAAGGTGACTAGATACAGACTAAAGGTGACTAGATACAGCCAAAGGTGATTTTCTATTGACAAAATGCTACTTTCTACGGACCTTACAATTTTTTTTCCTGTGAGCAAATTATATCAAGTTTATAGTCAAGAAGCATGGAAACAGCCTCCCGGACACGATGGTGATGTCAGATTCAACCCAGGAGATCACCTATGATAGATCACATGCAAAACTTGCCCAACAAGGGTTAGAAAAACACAAATTTTTATAACAAAAACTTGCAAAAACATATGATTAGATCAGGACAAGTGGGTCCCACCAAGTGTGCCAGAAATATACATGAAAAATTTGGACAAAAACAAAAGATAAAACAAATAAATACAATACCTTTTACCCAAAACCTTTTGAATACCTTAGATGCCTTGAAAGATATATGCATGCATGATTGATTGTTTGAATGATTGGATGTTGATTGCTCAGATACGCAGCATAACGATAAGATGAAGATATGATGAAAGAAGATAGATAGAAGATTAGAGGATTGGAAGAATATTTCGGCAGAGTAAGGATATCAAACTCAATCCATCCAAAATGCTTATGATAGGGTTAATTTATAGATTTTCAAGGATGAAGGGAAGAAGATTTGATAAGATTTAATTTTTGATAAAAGAGGACATAAAACTTGAGATGAGATAAGATAAAAAAGATAGAAAGATTAGCTTTTAGTTTTAAATCCTCAAAAAGGAAATAAATCTTTGAAAAGGATGGGAGGATAATTGATGAATTATCTAATTAAATTAATTAATTAGATACAGATGAGTTCAAATTTGGAAATAAAGCAAGAGGATTTTATTAAGTATATAAATATTTTATTTATTTAATTAATGTTGGATTTATCATGAGAGATGATGTGGAAAGATAATTAAATAAATAAATAATTATTTAATTATAGGAAAATAGATAGATGACTAATTAAACAATTAAAAATAATTATTTAATTAGAGGGGATAAATGGACATGAATAATTAAATAAATAAAAATGTATTCAATTATAGAAGGGATTATGGGATTGAAAGGGAATAAATGAAATTAGTCAAATAAATAAGATTTATTTAACTAATTAGGTGATGATATGGGTGCTTAGGGAAAAACATGCTACAAGATGTCTAGATGATGAAATGTTGTGACAAGGTGTTGCAAGAGATGGACATTTTTGGGTGTCTACACAAGCAATCATCCAACAACACGAACAACAATGTCAACTTGAGAAAAGCATCAACAAGAACAATAGTCAACCCACACAATGCTAGAACATTAGAAACCCCAACAGGAGAACAGTGACTAGTGACTCTTCGGGTCATATAGTTATCTTTACAACAACGGTCACAGAACACCACATTCAAACAAATACACAACAACAAAGGCCCCAAGATTGGTCGACCACTCCACAAAGTCTAACTCTCAAACAAGCCAGACCACACCCATGTCTCGCTTCCTCTCGACTGGCTACTTCCACGAGAGTGAGAGTGATGTGGAGGTTCACCATGTAGCAAGGAGAGAGGGTCCGTGTGCACGCCAAAGCCGAATCAATTGCCCTAGGCCACTGAGTCATGATTTTGAGTGTACAGTTCCTAAAAGTTTGAAACTACAACCTACATTTTTCATTTGGTTTTAGGCTCTGGAAAGGCATGGTAAGCCTACCCTTAGCCTTGACATACAAGTACAAGTCCATGTTCACAACAAGAGAAAAGACTAACTTTACCAATATGGTTAATGACATTTTTTTAATTTTTTTTTTACAAAATTAAAACCCATTATAGATGACGATGTGTAGTTTTCAAATATGTATTTTTTTAATGATTCAACTTGTTTTTCTATTTATTAACTAATTTATGATAAAATTGGTCCATAAACTTGAAATGTTAGGTTTTAATATTTTTTTAATAATTATTAATTTTTAAAGTTTTTAAAAACAAAATCTATTTGTCATCAATCTACACATCATTATTTACACAATGAAAAAAAATCATTTTATGATTAGTTTATGTCAAATTATGTTGGCCGCACATGAGGGGTTTTTGATGAATATGCATATCTATTACTGAAAAAGTATAACAATAAAGTACATATTCACAAAAAAAGGCTGAGGGACACAAGGTCACCCACAAAGTCCAATGTCACATGGGCAGAGCCTAGAGAGAAACAAAATCAAGTAAACAACATAAGTCGACTAAGTGACAAGAGTAATCCCAGAAGGTGGCAGTGGAGGATCCTTATCCTCTGAATTGTCCTAGGTATCATTGGGGTCTGGGGTATCCTTAGGAATAGACCAACCATCCTCAGCTTCTCCTTCTCCTTTGTTTTCATGCACCAGGGAAATAGCCAGGGCCAAACTGGGGAACACTTTGGAAGAATCCAGCCAACTAGAATCCTACTACCCACTAGCTCCTCCAATATGTTGCTCATCTCTTCCAGCGCCCCACACAGAGCCACCACACGAAGGGGAGGCAAAGTGCCACCGAGTAGCTCCACCCCACGAGGGAGAGGTAGAACGCCACCTAGGAATACCACCCCTACCAGAGTGGCGATGGGACTGGGAATGAGGGTTCTGAGAATGGCGGTCGAGAGAACTCTTGTTGTGTCTTTGTCCCCGAGAGGGGGAATAACCCTAGGAGGTGGAAGCATTTGGAGGGAGCTGGGCCATAGTTCAAGGGGCATTTCCCCAGTGGTCCAAGAGCTCCTGGAGGTGAGAGGCCTCCAAAGCCACTTTGTTGGCTTGAACCTGAATTTGAAGAAGCACATTGTCACAAATACAAGCTTTAGTAAACATAGAAATATCAGTTGCTATAGTATGATGAGAAAAAATAGCAGAATTCCTATCCTTCCATAAGGAAAACAAAATCTTCCTTGGAAAACATGTCATATTTGGGTAAATCTAGATGGAAGATGAGGCCAATCTCTCGAAAGAATCATATGCCAGGAAAAAAGTTATGGATGAAATGACCTAAAAAAGTCATGAATCCAGTTCCAAAGGTTCTAGGCACGTCAGCAAAACCAAAGGATATGCATAAAAGTCTCTGGCTGGCCATAAAATGGGCACCAAGGATCAACAATGCCTAAATGGCGGAGGCAAGATCCAATTGGAAATCCTTGAAAAATCACACACCATGCATAATGAGACAACTTGGGTTCAAAAATTACAGACCAAGTAGTCTAGAATCACCTTTGCCAAACAAAAGGTGAAGACTACAAATGCCACCAGTTGTTCAAAGAAGATACCATTGGTAGATGTGGAGATAACTAACAATATCCAAGCCATGGATTGTACCAACAAAAAGTGGTCTTAGGAGACCACAACCAATCCTTTCACCAAGGTTTAGTAGAGAAAATACCAATCTTGTGAATCATATTTAGCGGGAGAGCTGCCATCACAATGTCGAATGTTTCACGATCCAATTTGTTAAGATTAAATTGGACCCATATATCCTCCCATGAGCATAAATTTATTGAGGCTCTAGAAAATAAGTCTTTGGGAGTGCAAATGCTCCACTTGTGAAAATGCAAAGCACGAACCCAAGGAAGCTTAGCAAGAGGCTGACCTTGAACTTGAATGAGAGGGCACCACCAGAGGTTGTAACAATTAAATGAAATGCCTTCATGAAAACAAGAACCAGTCCAGCGAAGCCATGGTTTAATGGCTTCCCAAGCCCACCAAATGCTTTTGGCAACAAAAGTACCTTCAATATGAACAACTTCTTTCATATCAAGAAGGGTCTGAAAGCCAATCCCCTTCCAAGCCAAGTGGTGAACAAGGTATCCTAAAGAAATACAGTGTTGAAGCAACACTTTCCAAGCCTCATTACCAGAGACCGCCCACACAATCCATTTGGCACAAAGAGCCATACCTTGGAGATGAGTGGAAAGGAGTCCAAGCCCTCCAGAGACTCTCAAGTGGTAGAAAAATTCCCAGGCAACTCTGTGAAATCCTCTATGCTCCTCTGAGGAGGTCCATAAAAAATCCCTGAGAAGCTTTTCCAACTTCATGTATGAAGCTTTAGACAGGGCCCAACAAGAAGAGTAATAAACATGAGTAGCTACAAGAATTTTGGAGCATACCTAAAATTTACCAGCCAAAGAAAGTGGCTTGGTAATCCAGAATGAAATCTTTTTCTCAATTTGAGAGAGCACAACATTCCAAAGATCCATAGAGGAGGCTTGGAAAGCAAAAGGAATGCCCAAAAAGTGAATAATTTCTCCATGATTGATCCACTTCCATTGATATTGAAGTAGCCATTGAGGAGTCAGAAGAATGGATTACCTGTAACATTGAGTTTTATGCCATTGAATTATAGATCCAGAAGCTAGGCAAAATGTGTTAAGGTAGCGAAGAGCTTCTTTGACATTTTCCTCTTCTTCAATCAACATAGGAAAGGAATCATCTGCAAAGTGACCATTCACGAGCTGAGCAGAAGAATCAGGGAGAGCAATCCCTCTAGCCCTTCCAAGAGAAATGGAATGAGCCAGAAGATAACCAAAACCTTTAGCAGCCAGGACATATAAGAAAGGAGCAAGCGGACAACCTTTTCTGATGGAATGATGAATGCCAAAAGCTTGAGATTGGTGACCATTAATGGTAAAGCATGCAGAAGTATCTCTAAAAAGCATTTTGATAGATTGAATAAAATGGGGGCCAAAACCCAGAGCCTTAAGCATGGAAAGAATAAAAGGCCACTTAATGCGATCATAAGCTTTAGCAAAGTCGATTCTGAGGAAAAGGGCCTATTGTTGAGATCGGTGAGCCCATTCCATACCTTCCCAAACAACAATAATATTGTCTAGACTGAATCTAGATTTAATGAAGCCTGTTTGTTCTGGGTGAACAATCTACGGAAGCAAATGATGAATTTTTAAATCTAACGCTTTAGCAATGATCTTGTAGGAAACATTGAGTAGCGTGATAGGATGCCAATTGTAGATATCTTCAGGGTCACCAGCCTAAAATAAGAAATTAGGGCCAATAAAAAATGAAAAAAAAATATATTTGGAAAAAAATTATAAAAAAATATTCTCATCAAACTTCAATATAATACACATCTTTCCCCAAAAGGATTTATAAAAATATTTTTATTTAAGTCAAATTATGTTGGCCGTACACGCGCATGGTATGGTCCTAAAAAAGTGACTTTTAAAAAGTGATTTTTGTAGAAGCCAATGAAAAATTAATTTGTATCATCTGGGTATTAGAATAAATTACATATTTGAAAACTAGACTCAAAATTCTACATTTCATATTACTAGACTTTCTTAATATTATATGTGTAAGTGCTTGAAATTTTGACTCCAACTGTGACAAACTTTGATTTCTAGGAAAAACACTTCCACTTTTTAGCCAAAAAGTGGACCCAATTTCTTGCACTTACCCTGATCTTAGACTGAGGATCTTCAAAGTGTCTCTAAATTTAATATTTTTTATCATTTCAATAAATAATTGGAACCTTCCTATTTCATTTAAGCTTTTAAAAAATTTGAAATTTTATTAGCAATTCTTCTACAAGTGCATTTGGGAATTTTATTGGGCATTGGTTTTAAGACATTTTCATCAATTTCAATTACATACTTTAATTTTTTATGAATAATTTTAGGTGATGTTTTTATTGGCATGTGTTCTTGGTTTGCATCAGGTAAACTTTTTTCATTATTTTTTATTTCAATAGGTGATTTGGGACTTGTTTCTACATTCATATCAATTAGTATTGATGATGTACCTTCTCCTCTAACTTTTCTCATTTGATGAATCCTTTTCATATAGTCCCTTTGTTTTTCTTTCTCCACTTCAATTTGCTCGAGTGTTTCTCATTTATTCCTTCCCATGGTAATTATCAATTCATTCTAAATACACAAAATTGTCAATATATCTTAATTGAAATTGTCAATTACATAAAAAAGAATAGACTGATCACATAAAAGGAAGATAATGATCACAAATAGACTTTTAAAATACAAGTAAATGATTATTAGTCACAACAATTAATAAATTTTCAAATTTATATTAATAGTGAACAAAATTGACAATTAGAACTCCTAAGCAAACAAAAAATATGTAATAATTAAAGAATTATTGATTTTCAATGCAATTCAATCATTTTTAGTCATAAAACAAAAAGATACCATAGAATGTCATAAAAAGTGCATAGAAAACATGTGCAGAGAGTTGTGGTGGGACCAAATCATGGGTTTCATGCTTTTTCTACCCTTTTATGTAACTTTTAAAGTTTTTCAAAATGTGTTTGTATTATTCTTTTCAAATCTTCTCCAACCTTTTTAGCCTTGGAACAGGCTTGGATAATGACCTTAAAGGGTTGGCTTGCTAATTTCCCCCTACTGACATGTTTTTTTTATCTTCAATAGCATTTTTAAACTTCAACGTCATTAGATTTACTCATTTTATAACAATATTTGACAAAATTACCACCAAAATGTCATTTTTCTTCGTAGCTTTCTAAACATTTGGAATACATTAACATATTTATTTTTATTTCCTTTTACTAATATTTTTATATCCCTTAAATACATATGTATTGATTTTTATTTATAACTTTTGATCCACTTATTGATTTTTTTTTTAAAAACATAGGATTGTTCTATGTTTCATTCTTTATAGATTTTAAAAATAATATATTTTCAACTATTTTTATGCAAGTTATGTGAGATGCATGCTCAATGATGCAATTTTCAGGATGCATCCACTTTAAAAATTAAAAAAAAATTAATAAAAAAATATAAAAAATACACAAATTATAGTGCTCACTCTTAACTATATTTCTACCAAGCAGTTTTAAAAATACTGAATGTAACAAAAAAGGGGTGCACACTGATGATGCAAAAGACTACCTCATAGTAAACACACGATACTTCAACACAAATTCAAAGACACACACAGACAACACTGCATAATCTAAATTCACAACAATACAAGATTCAACAGAAATATAACTAAAGATTCTTATTGATTTTTTGTATTCTAAAACATATACAACATCTGCCATATAATTACAAGATTGGTCTTCAACTTTCAAAATTGACCTCTCTTCAAACCAGTCACTCCACTTTAAAACCAACTTTCCTGCCTACCAATCTGCCGCCAGTCATGGCTTATTTCATCTTTTTCCTTCTTAATGCTTAGCATGTCGACGTCCTCTATTCATCCTTTCTCTCCCTCCTTCCCCCTCTCCACAACATAGCTCTAGCAGTTTTAACTTTTGTTTCTTTAATCGAATTGCAAAGGTTAGAGGAGGTGAAGCATTTAACTTACCAACCATGTTGATGAAGTCAAACGACTTCCTTTCAGAATTGCCTGTGACCTCTTCTATCCTTGTTAAGTTTTGGTTCTAATGCCTTTGATCCACCTCCCTAAGTGTTCCCTTAGATTTTCCTTCTATTTTCTATTTTGAAAATTGAATTATATTAATGCCATGATGGCATTTTCACACTTGGTCCACCTTATGAATTATTGTACTTACTTCTATTGATTTTGAAGGGACTGAATTTTCCCCAAGCCTGCGACCTCCAACATGGAATCACTTCAAACAATCTGTAGGTATTTGTCCACGAAGTTCAATTGATCGCTATCTCAGACCGAATAGTCTCTCCCATTATTGATTCTAACTACTCAACATGATCCTGATAATTGGGTATCGCTAGATGAAATGTTTCAATTGCCAAGAGTAACAACAAGTCTACGATGCCAAAACTATTATTCTCTAACATATGCACTACCTATTTATTCAAATTATATTAAATTGGAATGTAAGCACTCCAATATTGGTGCGGTTCCCTCTTTAATTGATATCTTGTGTCATTGAAACTGTGGCATTTTCTAACATAATAGATATTAAACATTGTCAATATTCATTAATAGTTCAACTTACCATGTCCTTCACATTGAGATCTCTGTGGTGAAAATAAGAAAGATGGAGTTTGCAATAGCTGTCATGCCCACCTTTTTATGAGTGGCCACGACATGATAAAACACATGTCATGCCACATTACCCATGTGGTCATGACATGAACCACCAAAAAGTTTCCCCTTACCCCTAAATCCCCATCATGTAAGGTGGGGAAGGAAGACGAGGCACGGATAAAGCATCTAGGATGCCTTGTCAGATAAAACAACCCAAGTGGAAAATGATATTGAGTGCCCAAGACAACAACCATGCAAGAAGAAATGACCCAATCATCCATTTAGCTAAAAAGTAGGATACTACATACATAAGCAAATGAGATACAAATCCATTCAATGATACGTACAAGAGTATAAAGAGATAATTCCTGAACAAAAAGATTAGTATCTAACTCTGAGACATAGTATAACGACATTGATGATTTAAGAAGACTTTTACATTAAGATCAACAAATCGTAAGAAGATGAGGAACAACCTTTTTCCTTCCAAGCGCACCAGAACACCAAGGGATAATCTCTAAGCAAAAAGCGTAAGAAACTAACCCTATAACATAGCAAAGAATCATAAAGGGAGCAAGAGAACTATGACATGCATATTACAATAAGGTAAGAATTAAGATCATTCATCACAACATTTACTCCTACAAATTAAATATCAATTTCTAAAAACAAGAGATAATTCTTTACGATTTACAAAGTGAAAACTCCCTCCCAAACATGGGAGGGTCATACCTGAAAATTAAATTACAAAGATTAACAAATTTCATTGAATAATATACAACAATAAATAAATACAACTGAGGTGTCCCCAACAACATAGTGGATCAGCAAGAGAACCTCACAATGGTACAATATAAGGGCCTCACCAAGTCGTCCAAACAATGTCTGAACGGAGACCAATGGGGGATGCTACTCACCTCCCAACCTTATTGCCATCGTTGAGTGCAATGGATGTCCATTGCACACTAGACAACTCCCGAGCTACGAAGAGAGGAGATCATGGAACCACTGTTAACATGGTTGACTCACATGACAAGAAACTAAGGCATGACACCAAGGTCATCCACACAAATGTGTACACTTGTATCTCACACACCCATCACGACACTAAAAAAAGAGAACTCAATCTATACCTGAAATTTAAGTAAAATAAGTATTCAACAGAATGTTTATACTTTGAGACCAAACAAAAATTGGTGCCGTCAACAAGAATATCGTCAAGCGGTTACGAGTTCAATTCCCCATAGCCCCCTTAATTCTGACTCCCTAAATGCATCTATTCCCACTACCACCGTATTTTATGTTATGCAAGAGCAATTTGGGTTGTACAAAAAAATCAATAGTGTAACTTTATCTTAAAACAATATCACTCATAATACAGTCATCACCATTCCTCCATCACAATAGTAATATAATCACCACCATATACTTTAGACTCCATTTGATATAAGGTCTGTAGACTATAGCAACTTTTCTAAGACATCCAAAGTCAACCAATGCCTACTAGAAAACAAGGTGTCTTGGACTAAGTAAACTGATTGCAGAAATAATTTCTTTATTCGCATGTACCTAAAATAAGAGAAAGAAGGTAGTATTCTTACATGAGCTTACTATTTCAGTGTATCTAGAGTTGAGGGATTTCATGGCTATCTGTGGTTCAAAAGCATACACATGTTACAAATTCTAAATATCAATAGACATTAAATACTAAGTATCCGTAAACATGAATTGTTTAGTGTTTTTAGCCATCAGAATTGTTCAGCTACAACAAAAGAAAAACTAGAATGAAACGAAACAATCACAAACTGAGGGGCACAACCTTGGTATAGCTCTCATCTTGCCTCATAAATGGGGACTCACTAAACTTAGCTGGACAGAGCATTAATCTAGGATTTTTCAAATGTGAAGAGCTTAATTAAAATATTTGCGGCTATCTCACCCACACATTAATATCAGAGATAGGATATAGTGTTAGAACGAAGTAAAAATACTGAAATAAAAACATTGTATGTTGTAGGAACCATTATGTGGGCACGAGGGATACCTCTATTGTGGCAGTGTTCCCATTGGCCGAATAATCAAAAGTTGTTGTCTTAAGATCAATATTTCCCTACCATGTGAGAATAGGGGCATCATACTCTCAGCGAAAGGAACTCAAACCATAAATCCACGACATTTTTAGTGAAGAGAGGGATTTTCAGCACTCTGAGGACCGTGAGTGAGTTGAGTTCTATTGGACACTCTATCAGTACCTCTTCTTTCCAGTTTTATGGGGCTAGATACCCTTGGAGGATACATGCAGCAACAAACCATATCCCCTTTTTTTCTTTTTTCTTTTTTTTTTTTGGAATAAAAAATCGACTATAGCACCCCTAATACTATTATACCCTTATCACAAAAATAAAACCGATCTATGTTTAAGATTTAATAATGCATCAGATCCTCTACTAAGCTCAAAATGCCTGATGATTCCAAATGAGGTCTGCTTTGATCTAAACTATTTCCTGATGCACTCTGGTCTATGTTTTTTTTGCACAAAAGGTTGCCAGCCATAAGCAAGAGTGGGCACGGGTTCTTGGAGGCTATTGATGCCCTGTTGAAGTTCACGGGCCCTGTTGAGGGTTGCAGGCCCCTATTGCAGATCGCGGCCAGAGGAGGAGGTTGTGAGTCCAAAAAAAAATAGCCAGTCTCCAATGAAAAGTGCCCTCCTCTCAGACGGCCCTCGACCCTCCTACTAAGTGCTTCCTCACTCCTTTTCCTCTGCACGCCCTCCTTTTTCTCTCTTCTCTCCCTCACTCCCTCAGGGGCAGCCAAAAACCCCCTAAAGAAAGTCATTTTCCCTCCTCTCCCAAAAAAAACCCTAACACTCAACCCTCCTTTCTTTCCTCAACCCCCGCCCCCAAAATATTTTGAAACCATAGAGAAAAGTATTCAAAAAAATCAAACCCTCCATCTCTCCTCCCCCCCCCCAAATAAAATGAACTCCCCCTCACTGTAAGTAGAATTTCATCCAATCAGAGGTTTAGGAAATTCCAAAATGGAAAAGGCCCTAGCAAAACAAATCATAATTTTCTTTTCATTTTGTCTAGTGTGAATACGACGTGGGATAACATTTCGCCCAATATAGGCATTCAAGCTGCAAAATATAATCGACATCTAAAAGAAGAATTAAATCACCAGAAAGAGAGATTTTAGATGACCTGTCACAATTTATAAATAATAGAGATGCTCGTATATAAATACCTATGTCTAAAAGTACAAATGATGTTAATGAGTTGGGGTTTCATGTGCTATGAATGGGATATTGATCTTCAAATGATCATCTATACTGCATGCTTGGCACTTGAAGGAGGAATTCAATGTTTATGCTTGGTGGGAATGAATTTAATTTAATGATAGAGAATATAATCTATTAGGTAGAGATTATATGTTTGGAGGGTTACAACAACAATTGATTTCCTTCTAATAGTATAGGTCACACAATCTTATTGTGGTGTCAAATCTCATGGTTTCCTATAATTGTGCCATTGGTTTGTAGCATTATATTGGGCCCCTCCCAATATATTTATCTAATCATTATATCATTAAGAGATTTAAATGTATTAGTTTTTTGGCTTAAATGGATGATCATGTGGTTAGCACAACCCTAAAATGTGGTTGAGTTTATTATTATTACAAGGTTGCACCAAACATCAAACCCCATGGTATAGGTGCTTACACAAATTAGTATGTTTTTGTAATACTACCATATCATATGGATATGGAAATGCTTGTTGACATTCATACATCATTAGTATTCCATTTAACCACAATGGTTATAGGGAACCTAATACTGCAATCTATCTTTCCTATAAGTGGCTTATGCCCAAGTTAACAATTATTATTGAGTATCTAAGCCTCAAATTTAGTGTCAATATTATTATGTGGGTATAGTTCCACAATTGTAAACTCAAGTTACTCTTGCATTATTATAACCTTCTCTAGGGTAGAGGTATACCAAGAGAATGGAAAGTAATAATAATCATTATTAAAGTTGATAAACCATCTAGGGGTAAGAGTAAACTAGGAGGTTGGAACTCAACTATCACTCACGAATCTCAGGCCATTCCTTAAAGAAAAGGCTAGTAGGAACATCTTACGGTAGGAAATACTAGGATATTGTTGTTTGAAGAATAATATACCTTTGTCCTAATAAAAGAGTATGATGTTTTCACATACTAAAATGTGTCAAATCATTCCAAATAGTTTTCTGATACAACAATAAACCATGGTATTATAAATGCATCATTGAATGAGACAACTACTATAAAAGATTTGTGAGACTAGAATAGGGTAGCTATAACAAGGTGCTATACTTAGAGCATCTATAAAATAATTGACAACACATAACTCATGATGGAGTTATATTAACTTGAGTTTAAGCAAGTCTACTATTGTATCAAAACTCAATCTATCCTTAATTTGCAAGCATCACGAGGAGTCCTAACATAACACTCAAATGAAAGGGATCATAACTCAATGGTCAAGAACCATTTCAACCTCACATTGCGTCAAAATGCAAGACTCTCCAACCAAAGGATAGACAAACCAAACGACCCTTGCTTCTAAGCATGGATGCAACTTACAACAATATAAGGAGATCCGGTTAGACATCCAAAGTGGTAGAGGGGAATGCAATTGAGTAAAAGCACACATGAAAGAGGAACACATTACAAAAAGGGTTACACCCACCACAATGATTCAAAACCATAAGTGACTCAATCTAGAGATAATAGGGTGGACACTGATAATCCTTTGACTCACCACTGAAAGAAAGGCTTAGATGACTAACATACCACAAGAACTAGGTAGATAACTTGTCCACTGGCTAGGTAAGGTGGAATAGTCAATTGGTTTAGTGATTCCATGTCTCCTCCTCCACATCCACCCATTGGTCAATACCTGTATAAACATATCCTGTATACTCCAGTCAAACATCAAATCTGACAACATACCTCATAGTCGAAGCAACATTAAAGGACCAAGATGAGAATGTGTAGTCTAACACCACATGTATCCTTCTTGCAATTATAATATAAAATACTCAAATCATTTTATCTTTTAAACTTAGAACCATAAGAAAAATAGGGTACACACTAGTTAGACGAGGCTGGGCCTTACATTCTACCCCCCTAGGATATGACTTACTCCAGGAAGTCATCAAGAGGAGGATAGAAGCACTTTCCTGAACTTCTTTGCACTGGACAATGTAAGTATAGAAGATAACATATGCAATAAACAACTGAGATGGTTATAAAACATGGTAACTAAATTCCATAAAAGTGTATTTCTTTCCATAAAACACATCCTATGGATCAAAACCCAGCACAACTAATCTCAAGATCATTACTCATTTTCACACATGCATAGAGGAATTCATACATCGAACAACATGTTTATAGAGAATACATCAACTCAATGCAAATACATCAATGTAAGGCTTACACTAAATACACATTTTCATTCATCCACATTACAAGAATTAACTTCGCAAGGTTCACATAAGGTCTGGAGGGATGCCATAGTCTTGACATAGAACCAAGTAACCAATAACCAGTGCCAAATAACCAAAGATCCAAGAACCAATGGAATGATGGTCTCAAGGCCATGCACCTGGGGACCTCTCCATATAATTCCACAATGACCTACCTCTTGTTTGTATAAGGGGATTAGCCTCCAAGAGGTAGTCATCATAAGAACAAAGATCACTAGGAAGGTAAGTGGATAATGACCAGCCCATACTAGTCCACACCTACCCCCATCCTCATAAGTTTCCCACGTATGCTTCCTTATATACACTCTACCAGAGGTCACTCCACTGACATGGCGAGAAGAACATCACAACACATGACCAACACTTGCCAACAAAAATAACCTAGCTTAGCCACCATAAATAACAAATATACCAAAAGGAAGGAGTTTTCCAAATCCAATAATAAAATACATAAATGCGCGCAATTCCAACAATAAATCAAACATAACGACAAGGGTTATGTGAAAAAGGAAGAATCAAAGGTCGTGGCTAAGCTACTTTCAGACAAGATAAAACAACATGGTTGGTCCACACAAGCAAGAAACAAAAAGGTCATCAAACAACCAAAAGAAATGATCACAATCCATGAAAGTGCACATTACATCACTATGTGACTAACATTAAGTCACCAATAAGGAAGGAGGGAAACACGGTCACTACATGTGTTATGCAAACACAACCAATGCAATAACATCATGTAGGTAAGTATTATCAATGCGCCTTCACGTACTCTTATGTGGAATCGTGCCCTTCTCAAAGGTAACACATCATCAGTATAGTACATCATGCCCTTCTCAAAGGTACACATCATCATCTTAATGTAAATGTCTCTGGGATGCTACGCATCCAACTCAAATAAGATACCAAGGGTAAGAACAAACCTGCACCAAGTAACATGGCCTCAAGAAAATCACATGCCCATACCAACCCATACCAAGATTCCAAGTCAAATGTCAATAGTACCATCAAGTAAACAGAGCATGACAGGATAGCACTATGGGCCTCTCAAAGGTCCATTCACTAACGAGAAGTAGGGGGTACTCTGGCATAGGAAGGTATGGTTGGTTGGGTAATCCCAAACTAATGCCACAACATATCGCCATAGCTTCTTAAGTTCTTCCTCTCCACTACTTAACTCCACACATGGAAGGTCTCCAACTCCAAGATTGGACCTTATAGGGTATACAAACAAGCAGCCACACAAGCATGACTCCGCCATACTTGTAGTTATACACTCAACCCATGGATGGATACCTAGTATCACAAGCTCATGAGTACACAACGCATGTATGGGGTGATCACAACACATAGCAAGCACGTTCATAACAGGTATTCACATCCACAAGGTAATACATAACACAATTCTCCTTTATTATTCATTACTTAGTGAAGAAGGACAACTTTCATACCCCAAAGTCACATAATAATTACCATAAAGGTTCTCTAAGAAATTTACTCAAACATCAACTCAAATTAATCCATCTAAGGCATATTGGAATCCAATCATAACTTCACATTGAGTGACAATGCAATACACCTCAAGTGAGTATACCAACATACTAGCATTTGTATACAAGGTCGCAATTAACTCAAAATAACATTATTTCAACTTGCAAGATGGTCAACACCTCACACATCATGGAGTTCTCTATAGCCCTTAACATATTACCTATGAATTACATACAATACATATACCTATCTAGCAACAAAGCTCATAAAATAGAGGTATATCATATAAAAAAAAAATTTAATTGCAAGCTCAAGTCTCTAATTTACTATTCTACCTTATAATGCCAAGCATCTCTTTCGCACAAGGTATACATACATGATATCACATTCACACAAGGACAAAGTTATAAAACACAAGATTTCCATTATTAAGTACTTTACAACAAGTTCGCCAAGCACACAAATGCATCATTGAAACAGTTGGAGAACATACGTTAATTCTTAACAATTGCCATGCTTAAAAACTCATTTTCACCTCTTTCTTTCTTATTAATTTTCCTACAAGGTCATCTAATGAAATCATACAAGTCACAACTTGCACTCATAAAATTCGAAGAAAGATATACTTCATGCAATCTTTTCTAGTTATCAATCCAAAGGAGACAATGCCAATCTCCAATGATAACAAGGGTTAGGGATTCAAGAAATTATGCCATTCAACATCATGATAAACACACATCAAGTTCACAAGGCAAGAATAAGCCAAATGGGCATTAAGATGTCACTACTCTCCACAAAATACACAAGGGTGAGGAAGGGTCCAACACAACCCTCACAACCCAGACCAACCGACTCAAGAGGAGAATCGACAAGGAGGAACACAACCCCCACAAATCACAAGCGGAAGACTTTGATAATCGTGTGACAAGTTCATCACGATGACAAAACAAGAGGATGGATATTCCTCCAAGGTGAAGGTTAGTTGACAAACCACAACCTCACTTTCCCATGGCTACACAGAGTAGGACAAGGGTCAAACCACCCTCAACCCACTCCATGTCGGCCCAAACAACACGCAAACCCTAGAGCTCCCAATGTTGAAACAAGGGCTCTGATACCAAATGTCATGCCCACCTTTTTACGAGTGGCCACGACATGAGAAAACACATGTCATGTTGTTGCAAGTATGGGTCTAACCGGTGTTGTCATTGATGTCAACATACTCATGTTGCATTAATGAGAAAGTTTGGATGAGCTGTGTGCTAAGGATATTGAGAAAATTAGTCTCAATCAGGAACAGTAAAGAACAGTGATGATAACAAGGTAAAAGTCCAAGATAGGTTGAGGATCAGAGGATACGGTTTAAAGGGTTTGTAGATATAAGTCTTGAGATGCTCTAGTCAAGTTTTCAGAGGTTTGCATGAAGATCTGAAGAAGTTATGGTCACTCAAGTAGAACCAGTTCCGACAGGTGTTCAGAGGTGATAGAGTGACACAAATAGGTCCAGTGAGATCTGGAAATGCATTATCCCATTCTACGGATTTGAGGAAGTGTTGAGGATGTCCTTGTGAAGTATCAAGTAGATTGGTTCGTGGTTTGAAGGTCCGGAAGAACCTATTCCTTTGTGACAGTGATGACAGACTATGTTATTAAGGTTCCAGATGAAGGAGAGAAGGATACCAGTAAGCAGATGAAGTGCAGATGTTCTTGGTGATTTAGGAAAGCTTGTGGTAATCTATGGATCGTTTCCAGTTCATGTTGGTGGTCCGCATTGAAGTTAAAGTTCGTATTTAAAGAATAACCACCGGATGTTGGTGTTCTTCCTGAGACTAGCCGACTGGATGTATTACACGTCTTGCAGATGTTCTTGTAGGTATTTACCGACTTAGATGATTGTTCCTAAGTCGATGCCTTGTATAAATAAGGGATTGTGAAGTCATTCCAGAGTGTGTGTGTGGAGATGTGAGTGTGGTAGTGAAGAAGAAAGCAGAAGGCAGAGCAAAAGTTTTTGGGCCTAAATGGAACTGATCCAAGCATGGTAAAGATGCTATTCTCTAGTTCAAGTTTGTAATACTTGTTACTTTGTAGACAGTGTGTCTCTTGTAGGTAGTGAGCCTCTTGTAAGCAGTGTGCTCGGGAAGTGAGCCCTAATTGGCGTGTGCCATTTTGTTCTTTCTATTTTTCTAATAGAGAATACAATCTTGGGTTAATCACCTCGTGGTTTTTTCCTTAACCAGGTTTTCCACGTCAAAATCTTGGTGTCTTATGTGTTGATAAGTTTTTGCTTGCTATTTAATTGCATTATGTTTCATGATTAATATACTACTAATCACTAAAAAGATTTAAGTGTGAAATTGGAGAAAGTTTTGGACAATTGATTCACCCCCCCTCTCAGTTGTGTGCCCTAAGTCTAACAATTAGTATCAGAGCTAAGTTCCTCTAAAAGGAGCTTAACCGCTTGAGGAGATCCAGGATGTCATCTTACAAGAAGGATAGTCTGAAGTTTTATGGAACCAACTTTGCTCTTTGGAAAGGTCGCATGAAATGTCACTTGCAGTGTATGGGAATGGCGCACTGGTCCATGGTTACAAAATAGTATGTACCTTCACAGGGTGGTCCAACAACCCTAAATGAAATCACAGATGCTGAAAACAATCTGCAAACCAAAGAGGCTCTTCTAAGTGCATTATCTGACTCGGAGCTCTCAAATGTTATTGACCTACCAACTGCCTTTGAGATTTGGAATAAATTGGAACTTTTGCATGAAGGAGACCAGTATGTTAAATTTGCAAGGTTATAGAGTCTAAAAGGGAAATTTGAAAAACTGAAGATGAGAGATGATGAAAATATTACTACTTTTATGCCAAGAGTAAATGAGCTAGTTTGTGGAATTAGAAATGCTGGTGGAGTCTTGGATGAAAATGAGATTGTTGGAAAAATTCTCAGATCCCTTCCTGCCTCTTACAAAATCAAGGTTGCTGCCATTGATGAATTCAGAGCCCATATAACTATCACAAGAGACCAATTGGCTGGCAAATTGGCTGCATTTGAAATGACCGAGTTTGGAGATGATCCCCCCAAGACTGAATCTGCATTCAAAGCCAGTGCCTCTATGAAAGGTAAACAAAGGTTTGATCCAGGAGAGAACTCGTCAAGGAAACTGTCATGGTATGAAAAAGCAAGAAAAGACCTGGAAGAAGATGAAGTAGAAACTGCTCAACTTGAAGCTCTCATTGCAAAGAGACTGCCAAGAGGATCTGGTAAGTATGAAGGAAAATTGCCTTTTAAGTGTTTTAACTACAATAGGATTGGTCATTTTGCCTCAAGATGTCCGGAAAGATTTTCAAAGCCAAATCCTAAAAGATCAAGGTTCCAAAAGAATTGTTGCTATGTTCATGAAGAAGATGATAATGAAGGAGTAACAGATGATGAATCAGAGATTGGAAACAAATCAGGAAATGAATGGGTGTTTATTGCCATCAAGGAAGAAGAACCAATATCCTCTGTATCTGTCAATCATAAAGTTGTAGAAAGAGCCCTGGTTGCCCAAGTTGAAGAAAAGGATGATTGGGTCATTGACAGTGGTTGCTCTCGACAGGTGACAAAAATAAGTTCATAGATTTGGAAAGGTATGAAGGAGGAGTGGTGAAGTTTGGTGATAATTCTACTGGTAGAATCAGAGGAAGAGGAACTATTTCTTTTGATGGAAGGAACAAAATCGGTAATGTTCTATATGTTGAAGGCTTGAAGCACAATCTTCTCAGTGTTGGACAATTGGTGGACAAAGGCTATGATCTCCGGTTCAAGAATGGAAAATGCAAGATCTTTGAAAGCTCAGGAACAGAGATTGCATCCGGTACCCAAACTAAAGGTAATATCTTCCACTTGGTTGGCACTAGTAAAAGTTGCTTATTTATTCAAGTTGATCAGAGTTGGTTATGGCATAGGAGAATGTGTCATGTGAATATTGATAATATGGTGCAGGAGCACCAAGACATCAAGGTCTTGTTTGATCTTCAAGTAGTTGTTTTGTTAATAAGGTCTATGAGACCATCTACATATTGTAATAAGGCTTGCATGCCATACTTGTAAGGGACTATGTCCAAGTGTCTAGAATCTATTCTCATGTTGTAAGTCCTAATGAGGACAGTCATGTTGTAATAGGTAGTTTGCAATAGTCATTTATGTAAGCCTTTGTTGAGGCATATAGGATAGTCATTAAAGTTTTCATGTTTGTAAGCCTATAAAGGCATGTTAAGGGTTAGGAGGAATGTTAAAACCTTGTCCAAGGTTAGCCAAATGTTGGGAATACATTATTAAACCAAAAACTGATGATGCAGTCCAAAAAGAGGACAGTTACAAGATTGTTAACAGTTGTAGATCAGGCAATGATGGTTTGGGGAGCAGTTCTTTTCACCCTCCATCGGTTCAACTACCCTCCTGCATGTGCAAGGCATCGAGGAGGCTTCAAAAAGCCAAGAACCTTTTCATTTTGCAGGGTAAAGGAAGATTGAAGAAAAGTGAAATAAAGAAACCGTTCTCTTGCATTCTTTTCTATGTTTTCTATGTTTTTCTACTATTTTCCTGCCATACTCGACCCTGTACGGATTTGTCATAACCCATGTAATGGAATGTTAGAGGATTGAAGTACCTTGGTTTTGAGCTTTGTTTGGGGTCTTGACAGTAAACTAGGAGTGGGAAAACCATTGTTTTGTGCTAAGTTGTCTTAAACCCTGAGTTAGGGTCCTTCTAAACAAACCGATGGAACTCTCCCCATTCCATTGATCTTTTTCTATTTCTGCTTAGTGGAATGGGTTGTATATTAGTTAATGCTAGGGCTTGTGAAGGTTTTGGAGGCAGGAGGATGGGTTGTGTTGAGGTTTCCATGTAAATGACTACAAATCCATGTATTAGGAATGAAGTGAAGGGCAATAGCAACTAGGTGGTAGTAGTGACTGTGTTCAATGGTTAGTCAGTGAAATGCCATGCATTGTACCCAAAAAAAAGGGCTCCTAATCTTACAAATGATCCTATGACAAGAGAAAGGAAGAGACCTCTCTGAGGAAATAGTCCATCTTACCTTATGCTGTCTCTGACAGTCCTCCTGGAGACAGTCACTACACAAAAGGTAATAGGCATGTTGTTGTGTTATTGACTTGTGAAGGCATTAGGTATGCTTGGCATTTCATTTAGGCATGTTGCAATAAGATTGAGTTTGTGTTAGAGGGAGATCATCCCAAAGAGGTTACTGTGACTGTTATCCTAATGGAACAGCAATGTTATGACTGTCTTGAAGACTACTATCCTGCAGACCTTGCACAATGGGTTGGATGAAGCCTTGAATGGAGTTAGGCATCTTAGGATAGGTGTCCCAGAGTCCTCTCACCTTGTGTCATGAACATGTGTAGTTTAGAGTTAAAACCCTACCTTATGTGAAGTTTGATCTCTATCAAAGAAACAGTGAAGTTGAGAGTCATTACATTGAAGTTTTGAAACATGCTTCTACTGTCCTAGATGCTCTGCATCATAATATCATCAAGATAAGCAATACTCAGGCTGTAAGAGATCTTCCAAAATTGGTAAAACCTACTAATAGCTTGTACAAAGAATGTCAGCTGGGTAAGCTGAGTAGAATCACATTCAAGAGTAAGGATCAATCTTCTACTAGATTAATGGACTTAGTTCACACTGATCTATGTGGTCCAACAAGAATCAAGAGTGTATAAGGTGATAGATATTTCATGCTATTAATTGATGACCATTCCCAGATGATGTGGGTTGCCTTTCTGAAAGAGAAATCAGAAGCTTTTGAGAAGTTCAAAATTTTCAAGGCTATGGTAGAAAATGAAACCGGATTAAGATTGAAATGTCTGAGGTCTGATAGAGGTGGTGAATTCACATCTGGTGAGTTCATAGATTTTTGTGAGAAGTGTGGTATAAAGAGACAGTTGTCTGCTCCTAGGACTCCACAGCAGAATGGAGTAGTGGAGAGAAAGAACTGGACCATCCAAGAAGCATCTAGGACAATGATGATGGAAGAAAATGTTCCTCAGATGTTTTGGAGAGAAGCTGTCAACACTGCAGTCTATACTCTCAATCGAGTTCAAATCAGAAGCAATACCGGTAAGACTCCTTATGAACTCTGGTTTGGCATCACTCCTACTATGAGGTATTTTAGAGTGTTTGGTAGAAAATGTTACATTAAAAGAGATGAAGATCTAGGCAAGTTTGATGCTAGAAGTGATGAAAGAATTTTCTTGGGTTACTCCACTCAAAGCAAAGCATACCGGTGTTACAATAAGAGACTGAGAAAGATGATAGAAAGTACAAATGTGAAGGTTGATGAAGGAATTGAGAGACCTTCAATGTTTTATGAATATGATGAAGATGATCATAATGGTGTTCCAATTCAAGGAGCCCAAACTCCTTCCGGTACTTAGAATCAAACAAATCCGGTAATTCAGGAAGAAGAGATGAGTCATAATGAGCCTGAGCAAGAATTAGAAGTACAAGAAACTCCCAAAGTTCCCAGGTATGTAAGACTGAACCACTCTGAAGATCAGATCATAGGTGATAAAAGCAAAGGAATTCTAACAAGAAGGAGAATTGCTCAAGATTCAGAAGAGTATTGTTTGATTTCAAATATTGAACCTAAGATAGTGAATGAAGCTTGCAATGATGAAAACTGGACTAAAGCAATGGAGGAAGAGCTGGTGCAAATAGAGAAAAATCACACTTGGGATCTTGTTCCCAAACCTAGAAACAAGAATGTGATTAGAACCAAATGGGTCTTCCAGAACAAACTAAATGAAGTTGGTGAAGTAATTAGAAATAAAGCCAGATTGGTCTGCAAAGGCTACTCTCAAATAGAAGGAATTGATTTTGAAGAACTTTTGCTCTGGTGGCAAGAATTGAAGTAGTCAGATTGTTTCTTGCCTTTGCTGCCTTCAAGGATTTCAAGGCATATCAGATGGATGTCAAGTCTGCCTTTCTAAACGGTGACTTGGAAGAAGAAATGTCTATAGAGCAACCAGATGGATTTCAATTGTTTGATCATGGTGATATGGTCTGCAAGTTGAAGAAGGCACTGTATGGATTGATGCAAGCCCCAAGAGCTTGGTATGAAAGATTGGATAAGCATCTTTTGAAGATTGGTTTCAACAAAGGTACTACTGACAGTAACTTATATTTCAAAATTGATCATGAAAACATCTTGATTGTTGAAGTATTTGTTGATGATATCATCTTTGGAGGAAGAGACAGTATGTGTAAATTTTTTGCAAATCAAATGAAAAGTGAGTTTGAGATGTCTATGCTTGGTGAAATGAACTTCTTCTTGGGTCTGCAAATTACTCAAACAAAGAAAGGAATCTTTATTTCTCATACCAAATATGTGAAAGAATTGTTGAGGAAATTTGGGATGGAAGATTCAAAGCCAATGAATACTCCCATGGCAACCAGATGTAAGTTGAGCAAAGATGATGACTCTCCTAAGGCAGACCAGACAAAGTACAGATCAATGATTGGAGGATTGTTATATCTGACTCAAACTAGACCAGATATAATGCGGATTGTTGGTCTTGTTGCTAGATTCTAGGCTGATTCCAGAGAATCTCATGTCATGGCAATCAAGAGGATTTTTAGATATCTAAAAGGGACAGTTGAGTATCGTTTGTGGTATCCTAGAGATCATGATTTCTCTCTTCATTCATATACAGATGTAGATTGGGCAGGAGATGTGGATGACTGGAAGAGTACCAGTGGTGGAGCATTCTTTTTGGGAAAAAGGTTGGTTTCTTGGCTAAGCAAGAAACAAGAGGCAATATCTCTATCTACAACTGAAGTAGAATACATTGTAGCAGCAGGTAGTTGCACTCAAGTTTTGTGGATGAAGCAGATGCTAAGAGATATCAAAGTAGAGTATGAGGAGCCTATCACAATCTTCTATGATAATTCAAGTGCAATAAATATATCTAAGAATCTGGTGTTGCATTCTAAGACTAAGCATATATCTATTAAGTTTCACTTTTTGAGAGAGCAAGTGAACAAGGATGAAGTCAGACTGGAGTTTGTGCCTTCCAAGGATCAGATTGCAGACATCTTTACTAAACCTCTTCCTAGGGACTCTTTTGAGTATCTCAGGGAGAAGTTAGGGGTTATTACCCCTCCAGTGATGAACTAAGGTGCACTGAGGTGCATCAGTTTGGTGGTTATCATAGTCATATCTTGTGATCCGGATTGATGGGAGCTGCTACTCAGGGGTAGCAGTAGGTATGATTCTGAAGTATTGGAGTTGCAAGTATGAGCCCTTTGCCATTGATGTCAAAGGGGGAGAGAAGACATGTGAAAAATAAGTGGTTGATGATCAAAGGGGGAGCAGTAAAGGAAGAGAAGACATGTGAATAGTTGTTGCTGATAGGGGGAGTTGTGACAGTGATGCAGAGGCATCCACACTATAACCTTCGCATATAGCATGAATGTCTGCAGACCAACCTCATCATCATCATCTTCGCCATCATCATCATATTCCCTAGAACTACCAACAGCATCATCATGTTCTGCGTTACACAGTCAGCATCATCATTTTTCGGATGATCGCAAACATCCGCCTGCCGACTACTGTTCATCTCCGCTTTCCTTCTAACATCATCATCATGATGTTCAGCGGGCGCACACATCCTCCTGTTCCACTGTTCATCGGGCTCCGAACTCCATCGTCATCATCATATGCAACACTTCCTTCGTCAGCAGGATATTCAACATCCGGTTGTCCCAAATATCCTGATGACGTTCACCTTCAGCAGCTTACCTTCGATGCTCCGCTACCCGACGATACAAGCAACAGCATCATGATAAGGTTTTATCCGGCTCTCTTCGAAACCTCCTGATGATGATGTTAACACAACTTCCTGCCACGGACTTCCGCCGATACCCAAGCACTTAACGACGGCAGGATGAACTCGCATAGGGGGGATATCTCAATATCCTGATGACGATGACGTCATATCCTGATGACGATGACGTCACCAAATATCCTGATGACCTCTTCAACACTTAGTCGAAAAACCCGAACTTTCTCTTCCGCATCTACTCGCGATATGCGGATGTTTGGCACTCCCGATATGATGATCCTGATGCCGATACACTCCTCGGCTCCTCCTGCTGATGATCACCCCGACGAACTCACACTTCATGCAATCGGCAACATCATGCCGATCTTCTCCACTTATCCGGATGACGATGTCCGAACTGTCTGCAGGATATTCACCAAAATATCCTGATGATGCCGTCTTCACGAACTTCTTCACTTAGCGAAATTTCCCTTCGCCGATCCACCAGGGATGACCCGATCCAACCTCAGGGTGATCTTCCAACTCCAGTTTATCAACTTGACCTAGCACATGAGGATGCTAGGCTTCTCAGCATCTGTCGACCGCGATCCTGCACACCTGCATGTAAACAGAAAACAAACTACAATCTAACCTACTGTACATTACCATTCCACCGATCAGATGAGTCAACCGGTGGAATGGATCAGGAAATCCATGACACCCTCTCAAACCAGCAGATCAATCAAGTAATGGAATGCAACCAGAGCAAGAACACAAACAGGATCACTTTATTGATTTCAAAGATGCAATACAATATGATCAATCTCTCTCTTAGTCTCACTCAAGCTCGATCGATGATATCTGTCTGTCTGTCCAACATCAACCGATCTCATGCTTATAAAGACTTTCCCTACGAGTACTACTGACCCGACTCCAAGCGGCTGGGAACTCTCCAAGCGGCTGGGAGATCCCACCGAACATACATCATGACAGCTGTTATAACTAACTAGCTAAAAATAGCAAAAGCCTGGTCAGCATGATCTTATCATGATCAGCATGACCTTATTACATGCAATTGGTCTAACAGACCTTCTTGGAAACACAAACAAGACCTAAACTACTAACTGCCTCATCAAGACCAGCTGTCAGGTAGGTGCTCCTGCACCAGACAGTAAGGAGAAGTTCTTGTCTTGATGGTTTTTCACATCATATGTTGCCATCAATGACAAAGGGGGAGATTATTGCAAGTATGGGTCTAACTGGTGTTGTCATTGATGTCAACATACTCATGTTGCATTAATGAGAAGGTTTGGATCAGCTGTGTGCTGAGGATATTGAGAAAATTAGTCTCAATCAGGAATAGTAAAGAATAGTGATGATAACAAGGTAAACGTCCAAGATAGGTTGACGATCAGAGGATACGGTTTAAAGGGTTTGTAGATATAAGTCTTGAGATGCTCCAGTCAAGTTTTTAGAGGTCCGCATGAAGATCTAAAGAAGTTATGGTCACTCAAGTAGAACCAGTTCTGGCAGGTGTTTAGAGGTGATAGAGTGACACAGATAGATCCGGTGAGATCTGGAAATGCACTATCCCATTCTACAGATTTGAGGAAGTGTTAAGGACATTCTTGTGAAGTGTCAAGTAGATTGGTTTGTGGTTTGAAGGTCCAGAAGAACCTATTCCTTTGTGACAGTGATGACAGACTGTGTTCTTAAGGTTCTAGATGAAGGAGAGAAGGATTCTAGTAAGCAGATGAAGTGCAGATGTTCTTGGTGATTCAAGAAAGCTTGTGGTGATCTATGGATCATTTCTAGTTCATGTTGGTGGTCTGCATTGAAGTTAAAGTTTGTATTTGAAGAATAACCACCGGATGTTGGTGTTCTTCCTAAGACTGGTCGACCGGATGTATTACATGTCTTGCGGATGTTCTTGTAGGTATTTGCTGACTTAGATGATTGTTCCTAAGTCGATACCTTGTATAAATAAGGGATTGTGAAGTCATTCCAGAGTGTGTGTGTGGAGATGTGAGTGTGGTAGCGAAGAAGAAAGCGGAAGGCAGAGCAGAAGTTTTTGGGCCTAAATGGAACTGATCCAAGCATGGTAAAGATGCTATTCTCCAGTTCAAGTTTGTAATACTTGTTACTTTGTAGACAATGTGTCTCTTGTAGGCAGTGAGCCTCTTGTGAGGAGTGTGCTCGGGTAGTGAACCCTAATTGGCATGTGCCATTTTGTTCTTTCTATTCTTCTAATAGAGAATACAATCTTGGGTTAATCACCCCGTGGTTTTTCCCTTAACTGGGTTTTCCACGTCAAAATCTTGGTGTCTTATGTGTTGATAAGTTTCTGCTTGCTATTTAATTGCATTATGTTTTATGATTAATATACTGCTAATCACTAAGAAGATTTAAGTGTGAAATTGGAGAAAGTTTTGGACAACTGATTCACCCCCCCTCTTAGTTGTGTGCCCTAAGTCTAACACATGCCACATTACCCATGTGGTCATGACATGAACCACCAAAAATTTTCCCCTTACCCCTAAATCCCCATCGTGCAAGGTGGGGAAGGAAGATGAGGCACGGATAAAGCATCCAGGACACCTTGTTAGATAAAACAACCCAAGTGGAAAACGATATTGACTACCCAAGACAACAACCATGCAAGAAGAAATGACTCAATCATCCATTTAGCTAAAAAGTAGGATACTACATACATAAGAAAATGAGATACAAATCCATTCAATGATACGTACAAGAGTATAAAGAGATAATTCCTAAACAAAAGGATTAGTATCTAACTCTGAGACATAGTATAACGACATTGATGATTTAAGAGGACTTTTACATTAAGATCAACAAATCGTAAGAAGATGAGGAACAATCTTTTTCCTCCCAAGCGCACCAGAACACCAAGGGATAATCTCTAGGAGTAAGAAACTAACCCTATAACATAGCAAAGAATCATAAAGGGAGAAAGAGAGCTATGACATGCATATTACAAAAAGGTAAGAATTAAGATCATTCATCACATCATTTACTCCTACAAATTAAATATCAATTTCTAAAAACAAGAGATAATTCTTTACAATTTAAAAAGTGAAAACTCCCTCCCAAACATGGGAGGGTCATACCTCAAAATTAAATTACAAAGATTAAGAAATTTCACTGAATAATATACAACAATAAATAAATACAACTAAGGTTTCCCCAATGACATAGTGGATCAGCAAGAGAAATTCACAATGGTACAATATAAGGGCCTCTCCAAGTCATCCATAGAATGTCTAAACAGAGACCAATGGGGGATGCTACTCACCTCCCAACCTTATTGCCATCGTTGAGCACAATGGATGTCCATTGCACACTAGGCAACCCCCGAGTTATGGAGAGAGGAGATCATGGAACCACTGTTAACATGGCTAACTCACATGACAAGAAACTAAGGCATGACACCAAGGTCATCCACACAAACGTGTACACCCATATCTCACATGCCCATCACGACACAAAAAAAAGAGAACTCAATCTACACCCAAAATTTAAGTAAAATAAGTATTCAACAAAATGTTCATACTTTGAGACCAAAAAAAAATTGGTGCCAATCAACAAGAATATCGTCAAGAGGTTATGAGTTCAATTTCCCATAGCCCCCTTAATTCTGACTCCCTAATTGCATCTGTTCCCACTACCACCATATTTTATGTTATGCAAGATCAATTTGGGTTGTACAAAAAAAGCAATAGTGTAACTTTATCTTAAAACAATATCACTCATAATATAGTCATTGCCATTCCTCCATCACAATAGTAATATAATCACCACCATATACTATAGACTCCATTTGATATAAGGTCTGTAGACTATAGCAACTTTTCTAAGACATCCAAAGTCAACCAATGCCTACTAGAAAACAAGGTGTCTTGGACTAAGTAAACTAATTGCAGAAATAATTTCTTTATTCACATGTACCTAAAATTAGAGAAAGAAGGCAATATTCTTACATGAGCTTACTATTTCAATGTATCTAGAGTTGAGCGATTTCATGGCTATCTGTGGTTCAAAAGCATACACATGTTACAAATTCTAAATATCAGTAGACATTAAATACTAAGTATCCGTAAACATGAATTGTTTAGTGTTTTCAACCATTAGAGTTGTTCAGCTACAACAAAAGAAAACCTAGAATAAAACGAAATAGTCACAAACTGAGGGGCACAACCTTGGTATAGCTCTCATCATGCCTCATAAATGGGGACTCACTAAACTTAGCTGGAAAGAGCATTAATCTAGGATTTTTCAAACGTGAAGAGCATAATTAAAATATTTGAGGCTACCTCACCCACACATTAATATCAGAGATAGGATATAGTGTTAGAACGAAGTAAAAATACTGAAATAAAAATAAACATTGTATGTTGTAGGAACCATTATGTGGGTACGAGGGATATCTCCATTGTGGCAGTGTTCCCATTGGCCGAATAATCAAAAGTTGTTGTCTTAAGATCGACATTTCCCCACCATGTGAGAATAGGGGCATCATACTCTTAGTGGAAGGAACTCAAACCATAAATCCATGACATTTTTAGTGAAGAGAGGGATTTTCAACACTCTGAGGACCGTGAGTGAGTTGAGTTCTATTGGACACTCTATCAGCACCTCTTCTTTCTAGTTTTATGGGGCTGGATACCCTTGGAGGATACACGTAGCAACAAACCATATCCCCTTTTTTCTTTTTCTTTTTTTTGGAATAAAAAATTGACTATAGCACCCCTAATACTGTTATACCCTTATCACAAAAATAAAACTGATCTATGTTTAAGATTTAATAATGCATCAGATCCCCTATTAAGCTCAAAATGCCTGATGATTCCGCATGAGGTCTGCTTTGATCTAAACTATTTCCTGATGCACTCTGGTCTATATTTTTTTTGCACAAAGGGTTGCTAGCCATAAGCAAGAGTGGGCACGGGTTGTTAGAGGCTATTGATGCCCTGTTGAAGTTCACGGGCCCTGCTGAGGGTTGCAGGCCCCAATTGCAGATCGTGGCCAAAGGAGGAGTTTGTGAGTCTAAAACAAAACGGCCAGTCTCCAATGAAAAGTGCCGTCCTCTCAGACGGCCCTCGACCCTCCTACCTGGTGCTTCCCCTCTCATTTTCCTCTGCACACCCTCCTTCTTTTTCTCTCTTCTCTCCCTCGCTCCCTTAGGGGCAGCCAAAAACCCCCTAAAGAAAGTCATTTTCCCTCCTCTCCCAAAAAAAACCCTAACACTTAGCCCTCCTTTCTTTCCTCAACTCCCACCCCCAAAATATTTTGAAACCGTAGAGAAAAGTATTCAAAAAAATCAAACCCTCCGTTTTTGCTCCCCCCCCCCCAAATAAAATGAACTCCCCCTCCTTGTAAGTAGAATTTCATCCAATCAGAGGTTTAGGGAATTCCAAAATGGAAAAGGCCCCAGCAAAACAAATTAGAATTTTCTTTTCATTTTGTTTGGTGTGAATATGACGAGGGATAACATTTTGCCCAATATAGGCATTCAAGCTGCAAAATATAATCAACATCTAAAAGAAGAATTAAATCAGCAGAAAGAGAGATTTTGGACGAACTGTCATAATTTATAAATAATAGAGATGCTCATATATAAATACCTGTCTAAAAGTACAAATGATGTTAATCAGTTGGGGTTTCATGTGCTATGAATGGGATATTGATCTTCAAATGATCATCTATACTGCATGCTTGGCACTTGAAGGAGGAATTCAATGTTTATGCTTAGTGGGAATGAATTTAATTTAATGGTAGAGAATATAATTTGTTAGGTAGAGATTATATGTTTGGAGGGTTACAACAACAATTGTTTTCCTTCTAATAGTATAGGTCACATAATCCTATTATGGTGTCAAATCTCATGGTTTCCTATAATTGTGCCATTGGTTTGTAGCATTATATTGGGGCCCTCCCAATATATTTATCTAATCATTATATCATTAGGAGATTTAAATGTATTAGATTTTTGGTTTAAATGGATGATCATGTGGTTAGCACAACCCTAAAATGTGGTTGAGTTCATTATTATTACAAGGTTGCACCAAACATCAAACCCCATGGTATAGGTGCTTACATAGATTAGTATGTTTTTGTAATACTACCATATCATATGGATATGGAAATGCTTGTTGACATTGATACATCATTAGTATTCTATTTAACCACAATGGTTATAGGGAACCTAATACTGCAATGTATCTTTCCTATAAGTGGCTTATGCCCAAGTTAACAATTATTATTGAGTATCTAAGCCTCAAATTTAGTGTCAATATTATTATGTGGGTATAGTTCCACAATTGTAAACTCAAGTTACTCTTGCATTATTATAACCTTCTCTAGGGTAGAGGTATACCAAGAGAATGGAAAGTAATAATAATCATTATTAAAGTTGATAAACCATCTAGGGGTAAGAGTAAACTAGGAGGTTGGAACTCAACTATCACTCGCAAATCTCAGGCCATTCCTTAAAGAAAAGGCTAGTAGGAACATCTTACGGTAGGAAATACTAGGATATTGTTGTTTGAAGAATAATATACCTTTGTCCTAACAAAAGAGTATGATGTTTTTGCATACTAAAATGTGTGAAAGCATTCCAAATAGTTTTTTGATACAACAATAAACCATGGTATTATAAATGCATCATTGAATAAGACAACTACTATAAAAAGAATTATGAGACTAGAACAGGGTAGCTATAACAAGGTGCTATACTTAGAGCATCTATAAAATAATTGACAACACGCAACTCATGACGGAGTTATATTAACTCGAGTTTAAGCAAGTCTACTATTGTATCAAAACTCAATGCATCCTTAGTTTGCAAGCATCACGAAGATCCCTAACCTAACACTCAAATGCAAGGGATCATAACTTAATGGTCAAGAACCATTTCAACCTCACATTGTGTCAAAATGCAAGACTCCAACCAAAGGATAGACAAACCAAATGACCCTTGCTTCTAAGCATGGATGCAACTTACAACAATATAAGGAGATCCGGTTAGACATCCAAAGTGGTAGAGGGGAATGCAATTGAGTAAAAGCACACATGAAAGAGGAACACATTACAAAAAGGGTTACACCCACCACAAGGATTCAAAACCATAAGCAACTCAATCTAGAGATAATAGGATGGACACTGATAATCCTTCGACTCACCACCGAAAGAAAGGTTTAGATGACTAACATACCACAAGAACTAGGTAGATAACTTGTCCACTGGCTAGGTAAGGTGGAATAGTCAATTGGTTTAGTGATTCCATGTCTCCTCCTCCACATCCACCCATTGGTCAATACCTTTATAAACATATCCTGTACACTCCAGTTAAACATCAAATTTGACAACATACCTCATAGCTGAAGCAACATTAAAGGACCAAGATGAGAATGTGAAGTCTAACACCACATGTATCCTTCTTGCAATTATAATATAAAATACTCAAATCAATTTATCTTTTAAACTTAGAACCATAAGAAAAATAGGGTACGCACCAGTTAGACGAGGGCAGGCCTTACAATAGCCTCCATCATAGATATAATGTCCTTCTAATGCATCTTCCATCTAGAGTAGATCTTGCTGAAGAGGTTGTGTTTACATCATGAAATTGGGCTAGTGCCTATAGAACATCAATTCTGACATCACCAACTTCTACCCCTTCAATTGTCACCAGCAATACATTACTTGGTTCATCCCCAACTCTTTTACTGTTGAGAATTTTTTATCTATTTGATTATTGCAGGTATACAATTTTGCCTCGCACTTGAGCAGGTGCTAATGATGAAGCATAATATGAAACCATATTAATAGCTTGGTTGAGGTCTCCTTGCAATTATTTTTGTGTGACATAGGATTGCTCGTGCACCTGGGTGCTCCTACATCAACTGAACACTATGTTATATTTTAGTGAGAAAAAGGAAAACTTTTGTGTACGTACAACAGTTGACCCTCTTCTTATTAACTATTTTTTTTAAAAAATAGTAGTTTAGAAACTAGATTCAAAGTAATAAAATTCTTGTTCTTGTCATATCTTTAAATTTTGAGTCCATGCATCTCAAATTACCCATCCAAGTTTAGGTTTAATTGATTTCAAGAAAAAAGTTGCCACTTTTGACCCCCTTTCTATCCCCCATTTCCATGTGTGAATGAAAAAATGGTGAAAGGATAAATAGAAAGATAATATGACAAACCCAATACCTTTACCTTCAAACTAAGTCCTCAACACATGATAGAACGGAGTAGATGCACTCTAATCTACTAGCTATGTTCTAGATGAAGAGAGATGTATGATGAATATGTTGATCACTCATGATTTCTGCAGCATAACGATAGATGGAAGAATACGGATATGGAGATCTAGAGTCATTTTGATAGCATGATGATACTTGAAGATGGATGCATGCAAATGGCTTGGTTGAAGATTGATTTATAGGAGATGAGGGATAAGGATCAATGACTGAGATTGATAGGTCAAATGTGTGATGTGGATGACTAAGATTAAAAGGTGATTCCTTCAAAGCCCCCTTCATTTAATAAAGGTAGTGGAATGACAAGTTTGCCGATAAGAATAGAGCTGACCTAATTTAAATAATAAGTTGGTAGTGTGACAAATCATTAAATGTGACAAATCATTTAAATTAGTTGGTAGTGTGACAAATCATTAAATGAAATTTGTAGTATGGTTGTAGTATGACACATAATTCAAATAAAAAATTACTTAAATTGTGAGAGAGGGACATGTGTTGTGATGAAGATAAAGGTGAGGACTAATTTAAATAAATATTTTATTTAAATTAGTTGGAAGATGGAGGAATTAATTAAATAAATATAATTTATTTAATTAATTGGCTAATGGGATTAGTATGGGAATTAGTTAAATAAATATAATTTATTTAACTAATTAGGTGATGAAAGGGGTATGTAAGGGTCCTAGGACAAAATGTCATAAGATGTCTCAAGTAATGTATCGACAAGGTGATGCTGTAAGACAAGGAAAATTTTAGGTGTCTACATTTTACCCCTCTTTGAGATGATGTTGTGACTAAGGGAAGTAACATCATTTCAAAGAAGATAAGGTATGGATAGAGGAAAGAGATGTATGGATAAAAGGATGAAGAAATGGGATGATGCTATAAGGATAGAATGATGATGTAAGGATATGATGATGATGATGTAAGGATATGATGATGCCCCCTCGAGAGGATAGGCGGGTTGGAAGAACACGAGTATTCTCTCGAAATGAAATGAAATGATAAAGAATGGATAAGAAAAATGGAGGATGCAAGATAAGGGATGGATGAAATAGATGAATGATACATTATGCTTCCATGAAGTGAGCAATCATATAGTTTGATGTAGCACTAGACACTATGCACAAAGGTATAAAGAACAGTGTGATGATGTGTCTTGTGCATCCAGTGTAATACAACCTTGTCTAGATGTATGAGGAAGAAAACTTAGAGCATTAAAGTCCTAATGTACAAAAGGTATGATATGACCTTAAATTCAAAGAATAGTGCAAAAAACTATTCCAACATACACAAGATATGAGTATTAGCTGGAATGATATGGATTTGATACAAATGCAAGATAAAATGATAGCACACACAAGAAAGCAAGCAAGCATGCACAAATGTTACAAAAGAAAACAAGGTATTGCCCCTGTCAAGCTATAAACTAATGATAATTGATTGATTGATGATGATAGTGTCTAGTTTCAGAAAATGATACATGTTGTATAAGACGTCAAGTTTGGTTTCGCTAATGCAACATTTTGTATAAGACAATTGAATGATGATGATTGATTGATTGATTGATTGATCTAAAGGTTTACAACAAGGCTAGGATTAAGACCAAGGATGTGATTAGATGATTTGACAAGATTGATTGACTTGATTGGTATGGATTAAGGATGACTTGCAGTTGAGTTATTGCTTGGATTGATTTGATTGATTGGATTGATTTGATGAATTGATTAATTAATTTGATTTGATTGATTTGATGGATTAATTTGATTGAATGGATTTGATTGAGTAATTTGATGGATTGATTTGATAGATTTAATTTGATTGATTTGATTTTGAAATGTTTTGATTTTTTTGTATTTTTGAAATTTTTAGGATGACATTGGATGATAATTTGGATAGCCTTTGTGCTAGACACCAATGACAAGGGAAAACCAAGTCTAGATGCAAGGATGGATGGATAAAAGGAAGGTCAATAGTAAATGGGATGGAAGACTCATGATAGCTGGATGGATAAAAAGATAGGTGATAGTGGATAGGATGGCCGAGAGGTGTAGGATGTGATCTCCAAAGACTATGTCGCATAGGAACAACATGCCCCATTATAGGTGTAATGCTTAGGATTTTACATGACAAAGCACATGACGAGAGGGTAATGATACGATTGGTTGGAGGGGATGAGGTATACCAAGAGATGTCTAAAGCATTTGTTAGCATTTTGCCCCCATATCCTTATCAAGATCAAAAGGAGGAAGGGAGGATGGATGGACTCAATATGATAGGTATATGTATGTGGTTGTAATGGCTAAGTTTGGTAGGATGGTATGGAAATGGTATGATGGGATAGATAGGAAGGAAATGATAAGTTGGATGAGACAACGTGCCCCCAAGTGTAAGTGGCAGATAATCAACCTACACATGATGCCTATTTGCTAGGTTTTCATCATGGTACTTATCCAAGGCACCACCAAAGGTGGTTTTCACCATTGGATGAAGGGGTTTCTCTTTACTATTTTGAATTTTCTTTTTTTTCTTTTCTTTTTTCTTTTCTCTTTTTTTTTTGAAATATTTGGATGGGATATGTGGATATAGATAAAAGGAATTCGAGTGTCTAGTTCCATGAAAGGTGATAGTCTCGTTAAAGATGGATGTTGCACATGGACCTATTGCAAGTATGTGCCTAATCGGTGTTGTCATTGATGTCAACATATCTTTGTTGTCATTGGTGTCAACTGTATCCTATTTTGTTATTTGATTAGAAGCTTTATATGTTGAGGATATTGAGAAAATTTGCCCCTCCAGAAGAAACAGTGAGTTGCAGTAAATTGTAGTGAAGACAGTGTGTTGCTAATAAAAAAATAGTGCAGAAGATTACTTCGTATTTCTTATTGATTGAATAATTTGGTCTGTAGATTGGAAGATATTTAGAGGCATGTCTGAAGATGCTACATTCTGAGTTTGAGCCTCTAGTATGAAGAATTGAGGAAGTTGTGTTCATCAGAGTAAAACCTACTTTTTCTGTTCATTCACTGGTGTTTGGGGGAAAGTATTTTGCTCTGCATTCCTCCACAGTTATGTATTTAAGTTTACGGTTCTAAAGTAATGTCTGGGATGATGATATGCACCTACTATTGTAATGGTTCATGATTTGGTGGTCCACAAGTGATCTTTCTTTAGTGACAGTTGATGATAGTTGAGTTCTTATGCTCCAGTTGGAGAAATCTCATGGTTCAAGTTGTTAGATGTTGTCTAAATGTTCCTGGTGACTACAACATGCTTGTGGATGTCTCCTGATCATGTTCCTACCTTTGCATTGGTTTGTGAGGAGTATTTCAGATTGGAATTGAAGATTGTTCCTAGATAACATAATGCGAGCTCTAGTCTTAGCCAACTCAGATGATTCCACTAATTGTGGATATTCATAGAAGATTGTAGAAGCATGTAGCGGCATAGAAGATTGTATTTGGTCCCTTTCTAAGGCATGATGTGATCCACTTATATTTTTGTGTCTTCTCCTTAGCATAATTTTGTATTAGGTCAAGACTTATTTTATATGTTTGTAATATCATCATTGGAGTGTGGCCCAATGCTTGATAAATGTAATGTGGTTGTAATGCCGACTTTGATGAACATTCCAAAGTCGATGAATGATATATATACTTGTAATTGAGTCATGGAAAAAGATGTCCTTATGTAAGAATGTGAAGAGAAGGAAAAGAGTGAGAAGGCAGAGCAGAGCAGAGGAATTGTTTTTGTGCTTCAATGGAACTAAACTTTGGCATGGTGTAGATGCTATCATCTCAGTTCAAACCCTTGGTAGTGAGCCTCTTTGAGTAGTGAGCTCTGGGCAGTGAGCCCTAATGGCAATGAGCCTTTGATTTTTGGTATTGTACTTTACATAATAATCTTGTGGGTTAACCCCCACCGTGGTTTTTCCCTTTACAAGGTTTTCCACATAAAAATCTAGTGTCTATTATGCATGATCTTGCAGTTGTGTTAGAATTCCTAATTCTATGTTTTCATGTTCTAATCATAATAACAGTAAATAAGTGGATGATGTTTTAAGATGCAAAAATTGTTTAAGTTGTGTGACAACTGATTCACCCCCCCCTCAGTTGTCTTGTGCATTTCAACAGGACCATGTCAAATCTCATAATACTTATAGATGTTGGTAGGGGATTGCATGAGAGGGAGATGGATTAGGTAGATAGTAGATTTTGAGGTGAATTATGGATGGAAGGATAGTGGATTATGATGTGGATTATGTAGGGAATATGCAAAAGGATGGATAAAAGGCTTATGCAAAAGCATGGACCATAGGGAAGTGATGGGGAAGATATGTAGGATAGTGGATGAAGGATGGAGAGATGGAGGTATGTGGAAATGTTGTGGAATGGAAGGGAACCAAGACCAACGGTTGCACACACCATGATAAACATTTAAGCTTTTGATTTGGAGGAGGTGTAGGAATCAATGGACATGTTTTCTTAGGGGATGGTCGATGTAGGAATTTAGGTACCCAGATAGACTTAGTATTTTTATAATTTTTGTTTTGCTTGTGGGATGAAGGAATTTGAAATTTTTGAATGGAATGAGATTTTTGGGATTTTTGACGGAAGAGGATTGTTGGGATTTTTGAGATGTGGATGCCTCATTTGACTTTCTTTCTTTTTGCATAGGGACCCAAACCATTTTAGTTTTGGCCTTTTCTTTTGGAGGTATGGGCATATATAGCCTTTTAGATGGATTTGGCTTTAATTCTTTGTATTTGTGCCCTAAGGCATGAGGATCTTTAGGATTTTTGGCTTTATGAGTAGAGGCATACAAATTTTTATTTTTGAATCCCATGGGATTGGTGGAAGCTTCATGTTTAGATGATGTGTGCATTGATTGGTCATGATTAGGAATTTAGGGGATTTATAGATAAATGGATAAGGGGATTGGATGATGGGGATAGGGCTATTAGACATTGGGAGAAGTGGTGGTAGAGTGAATGATTGGATATTAGGAGTTGAAAGTAGTGGAGGTAAAATGGATGGTGGAAGGTGTATGGTCACATGCTTTTAGGGTTTGTAGGAAAATGGAGGAATGGAAACATATGTTTTAGGGGTATGATATGATGCATGGGATTTGGGATGGAAGGAGGTGAATTTAGGAGGCATGGAGGTAGTACCAACATATTGAGGTTGTTTTCCTTGGGGTATATATCCAAGGCCATATGAGCATGGAGGGATGTTGAAATGGATAGGCTCCAAAATACCTTGTTCATGAAGGCCTAAGCCTTTACCTTGATAGTTCATTTTTTGGAGTATGCGATGGACAATGGGACTATGGTGTTTTGAACACAAGATGTGAGCTCATTATTGGATGGAGAAGGTGAGGTTGTGGATAGTGGTTATTGCTTTCCTAAGGAAGAATATTCATGGATGAAGGTGGTAAGACCAAGGGGATATGATGGTTTTGCACTATGGTCGATAGTGGATGAGGAAGGATCAATAGGATCTTGTTTATCATTATGCTCATTAAGATCCAAGCTATTTGTTTGATCATCTATGGGTGCTTGGGAGCCAATTGTCTCATCAATGGAAATGGATGTTGTTGTATGATGGATAGGGCTAGATGGAGGATGGATAGAAGTAATTTGGATATCTTTCTCATGGATGGTTATGGGATTCTGGATAGATGGAGTAATAAGCTCTTGACCATAGAATGCATAAAGTTAACTAAGAGGATCATCATGGCTTTCTTGATCATAGATGGGAGCTTGATCATAAATAGGATTAAGTGTGTTATGGATGGGATCATTTTGCTCATGGATATGATCATCATCATAGGAAATATCTTGATCATAAAGAAGGTATAGGTTGTGGATGGGTTGAATAGAAGGGATTTGATCTTGATTGGAATGAGGCCTTGATGTTTCCACATGCTTAGGACTAGAATTTTGAAATAGTTCTTGTGGTTTAATGGAAGTGGAAGACTTTTGGAGAGGCTTGATATGTTCTAGATGGTCAACAACATGGGGGTATAATGGATCTTGACTTGGACTTATGGTGAAAAATTATTCAATAGGATCGATATGTTGTGATTCCTTGTTAATAGCCAATGGATCACATCCTTCATAAGTGTATGTGTGGATGGACAATATAATGGATGGATATGTTGGCAAGAGACACTGCTAGGCATGTTAGGTGTTGTCATTGATGACAACTAAGTCTATCTTACACATTTGCATTACATGATTTGTTCATACCGGAAGTCAAAGTGAAGATTTGTCTAAGTCCGGGTAGTCAGAAATAGATTATGTGACAGGGTCTAGTATCTTAGTCTGGATCTCTCTGGTGGTAAATCATAGTGTGTTGTGGATCTGAGGGAGTGATAAGGATTGTCAGGACTATCTAAATCTAGAAATTTAGCCTCTGATGATGAAGGATTCAAAAGTTATAAGCATCTGAGTATCAGGTTCCAGTTAGTTAGTACAGTTAGAAGAAGAACATGATGACCTAGCATTTGATCTTGGTCTGGATGAAGAAAATCTATTGGTTAAGCAATTTATGATAATCAGTGGCATTGGCTGACATGATTGATGATTTGAGAACACAATTCTTTGGTCCGCATTGTTGATTATGCATGGATTCAGCTGATAGAGCATAGTTCTTAATAAATGTTCCAAGTTTTCTTGAAGCTGACTACAGTTGATTGAATTTCTTGATGCAGATATATATAGCTGATGGATTCAAGTGTTTTGAAGTGTGATGTGATGATGGAGTAAGTGCAAAAAGGGTAGGAAGAAGTGCAAAGGTGAAGATCTAAGCTCGAATTATGGCCGAAGAGTGAAACAGGGCAGAGTAAGGATGAAGTGTGTAAGATTAGTATTATGTGCTTAACCAGAACTAAATTTTTGCATTGGTAGATACTATTCATCATTTCAAACATTTTGTAATCTTCTTGTAATCATTTCTATAGGCTGTGAGCCTCTTGGAGCAATGAGCTCTAGACAGTGCGCCCTGAAGGCATGTGCCTTCCCCATTTGTAATACTTTTAACAGAGTATAATTTCTTGTGGGTTAACCCCCACCATGGTTTTTTCCTTAACCAGGTTTCCAGGTAAAAATCCTAGTTTTACGTGTGTTGATTAAGTTTGTGCTCATGTGTTGTTGATTTATGCTTCCATGGTGGTGCAGGAGCACCTTGACAAATTGATGCTTTCATAGGAATTTGATTGAACTTTGATGATTCAACAATGTAATGAGATAAATTAAGTCATTTTTCCTTTTATTAAAGTCACTAAGAGAGGTCTAAGTTCAAATTTGTGTAAATGATACAAAATTGTAAAGTTGCAAATGATGCAAACTTGGAATATGAAAGGTCATTTTGGTTCTAGGCATTGATAGGCAATTAGAAATCAGTTGGAATGTGAGGAGTCATGATGTAATGCCTTTAAAAGGCCTTGTATCCATTTGTGAAGGTGAAGGGGAGAAGGTTGGAGAATGTGGGTTGTTACATTTTGATGTGATATCAATAAAAGATACCCTTGTTTCTGCATTTCTGAATGTTAAACTGCTGTTTCAGAGATTGGTACAGATTTGTATGGATTTTATATGACTACAATGTGGTATGGATAGAAATATTATTGAGTCTACTTTCCATTTATTTTTGTTGCATCAAATTTCATTAATATTTGAATAAGTTATGGCATTTTTATTGAGGGTAGGTCTGCAGAGTTTAATTTTCTGAAAATGTAGTCTGAAAATATGCAGGGTACGGCCAGGTACAGCCTCACATTGAGGCATATAATAGATGGATGGAAAGATATGTGTTTCTAGTTTACAATTATTTTTGTTTGGTATAATTTCATTAAGTTGTGTGAGAGATATTGCAATTTTGGTGAGGGTAGGTCTGAACGCTGCCTAGGGTTTGCAGTTTTGGGAAAAAAATCATAACCTTCTCCCCTACCATTGGATCTTCATGAAAATTGGAGGAAAAATATGTATTAATGTTCTCTTCAACCTGACCAAAGCAATTGGATTAGTTATTTGATTTTTTAATGTTATTGAGGATAGTTTTGGTCCTCCTACCTCTGCATCAAATTGGTATTAGAGCTGGCAAAAGATTTGGGTGCTGTTGTATTTGTTCCTGTCACTGAGAAGGTAGGTGAAGAACTGAAGGAAAGAATGTGTTGGTGACCATTATTTGTTTTCTAAGTTGTTTGGTTGCAGGTGCTTGTTCCATCTAAGTTACAGAAGGAGGTTTCTGAGATTGTGTGTGGACAGACAAGAGAAGGTCTGTCATGACCATTCTCCAATGGAGATTAGGCTAGATAAGGGTGCAGAGAGAAGCCACTGAGGAGAGAGTGGTAGGGTGATGGTGACAAGTTGTCATTGATGTCAAAAGTGTGTTCAGTTGTTGGTGAAAAGTTGCCATTGTTGTTGAATAGGAGGAACAGGAGTACATCATCTTGTGTGTTGTTGCAGGATTACATCATCAAGAGTATATCATCTTATGTATTGTTGATCATTTGATGTTTGATATTGTCAATCTAATCTTCTCATGTCTTGATGCATGTTGAGTTTGGTTTAGTATACATGTAAAACTTATCATCTTAAGTACAGGTATGTAGAGACATTAAAGATTTGTAGAGGATGTTATAGAATGATTCTTGATTAAGGAGTTTGTGTATTATGTGCCATGAAGACCTCATGGAGATTCAGTGTTATCATCATGTCAAAGATCAAAGGATGTAAGAATGTCAACAATATTTATCAGGATGCCTCCAATATGTATTTGTCTTCATCTTGTTATGCTTCATCAAAGGATAAAAGGGAGTATTTGTTTATCAATGTTTGGGTTCATGGCTTGTTGGTGTTCACATGTTTTCAGTTTAAGAAATGTGCTGCAGGAATTGAAGAGAGTCGAGAGATTGATCAAGTCAGTGCTTTAGGAGTTCTCAAATTACTTCATTGCTTTCGGTTGATTTATACTTCAGCGTGTTGTCAAAGTGTTTGGGAGTTGCAAAGAGATTCTTTAATGGATATATTCATTGAGTATATATAAAAGATAGAGGAATGGCAGAATATTATCATTTCAGAGATGTTTAATGGTTTCACAAAAAGGGTCATATCCTTCAAAGTTTAAATGTGACTTAAATGGTAATTAATCATCTTTTGAGACTGTCATATGACTTTACACTTTTGTTTTATTTTTAGTTTGACCTGCTCCTCCAGGTAATATCCACTTATACTGACTTGCTCAAGGGTTTGTTTGCCATAAAAACAACCGGCCCTTTCCTCTTGAAAATCTTTTTGCATCAGTCTTTAATATGTGAGATGGGAGGCAAGTTCGGTGGTGATGGTTAATAAGTAGTTTTGCCTTTTTTTTTTAAGACATCAAATTGCATGTGATGGGCGCTTGGAGTGGTTCAAAGACTTTTGCAAAGATTGTGAAGAAAAGTATTGAATGCTTTTGTGAGGCTATCAAACGGTTTTATGAACCTTGTTTTTTTTTAAAAAGGCATTATAATTTATTATCAAATGCTTTATGAGGAGGTCAACGAATAAGTGAAACTACACATTAGAAGGAATATGTTATTCGATGAAAAACATCTATCAAGGTTTTTAAAGGTTGGGGCACGTTTTGTGTAATGTTTTTAGAAGTTTTCCTTTAAGGAATTTTTTAAAGAATTCTATTTTATTTGCCTTTTAAAAGGCATGATATTTGAGTTCAAATTAGGAAGTTTATGAGTTTTTAAAGGAGATGGTTATTGCTTTTTAAAAGCAATTTTTTTTAGAAAACTATTGAAGAATTTAGTAAAGATTTTTATGAAAAATTGCAGAGAAGAAGAATTTCAAAAAGAACAGGATAACAATGATGCAAGGAGAAAATATTTTGCATAGAAGATGAATAATTTTTTTTGTTTTCTTGAGAAAATAAAGAGGTTGTCTACAGAGAAGAATTTGAGGAGATTTTCTTTTGTAAAGCAAATATTTATGGAGAAATTGGAGATTGATTTTGAGAGGATTGCTTTGACAGAGAATATAAAAATATAAAGAGATTTTGTTTATACAGAGAATATATTTTTATGCAGGATTCAATGGTTTCAATGAAGGAGTTTGTCTTCTTGCACATGGAGATCAGATTAGAAAGAGATTTTATTTTCTCTTTCAAGAGCAAATTGAAATATCTTATTTCAATTAAAGATTTTTATATGACTTTAATTATTGTTTTAGATGAATTGTCTGTGCAGAGAAAGTGAAAAGTTTCAAAATTTTTGAAGAAGATTTACATATTTTTGCAAGAGATAATTTGAAATGTCAAAGAAGATGAAAGGGCTCTAAAATGGACAGAGAGATAATTTTTTGTTACAAGAGATTGATTTTGCACAGAGAGAAGGTGAAATGTTTTTATTTACAGAGAAGATCAAGAGTTTGGGAATGTGTTTTTGCAGAGAAGGAGATTGATTTTTTAAGGAACATGAAAAGACTTATGCAGAGAAATATTGATTTTATTTTTTCTTGCAGGATGGAGAAGCAGAAAATGAATGGTTATGAGATTAAAGAAAAATTGATTTTATTTTTCTTTTTAGATTCTTCATAGATGCAGTGAAGAAATACATGATGTTTTTATGCAGGCAATGTTGTAGAAGAGAGAATGTGAAAGGTCATTAAATTTGTATATAATGAAGTTTGAGGTCTATTGGTTTTGTGTGTCAGTGATATTGTGCAGATGAATGATGAACTCACAGGATAAAAATCAAATAGAGAGATTGACAAGATCATCAGAAAGACAATATACAATTGCAATGATAATCAGGTGCATGAATCATGAATTTGATTGAACAAAGACATTGAGTCTAGTAAGACAGAGATGAAACATATAGAGTATGCAGTGTTGTTGAGTGTATCTGGATGTCAGATTGTTTTTGAATAGAATGGGCATTTGACAAATATATGTTTTGTATTGAATGGAAACAGAATATTCCTCTAATTTGTTAATTACATCTATTGGTGATTTGGTTTGCTAGTGAGGCCTTGTATTAGCCAGTGAGGCTTGTTGGTCAGTGAGACCTATTTGTTTACCAGTAAGGTATATCAGTGTTGGAAGTGGGTGCTTCTATTTGGTATTGGAGTTGGTACTCCATAAGGAGTTGGTGCTCCTAGATACATATTATAGCCAGTGAGGCATGTTTTCCAGTTAAGCCAGTGAGGCAGTTTTAGAGTGGTTTTTCTACCCCTGGAGGGTTTTCCACTCATGCAAATCTTGTGTCATAATATTCTCTATGTGTGTATGATTTACTTATGAAGTTTTGTTCTCATGTGCATATGACAAATTAATGCTATCTTTCTCTCCTTGTGCTCTGAAAGTTAAAGTTTGTAAAAAGATTTGAAAATTCACACAACACTGATTCACCCCCCTCTCAGTGTTGATTGTACTCCTACATAGGGTGCATCACCAGGATTTGCAGTTGGGTAAGATGGATGGTTTGGTGATTTGGTGTGGTAAGACAGTAGAGAGATGGATACCTGACTGAAGAAGCACTTGAGGTTGCAGCCTGAAGAGTACTCCACTGATGGGAGTAGAAGGAGCCTGAAGAAGCTCTAAAATTGATGGTAGTTTGATTTTGTTGGTTGGTTGGTCACTAGCCATTGATGCGAAGATTTGAAGCCTGAAGCTAAAGATGAAGAGATAGACAGAGATGCAGGAAAAGGTAGTTTTGTTTTTCAGATACATTTCCAAGGGACTTGGAAATCTTTGTTGGTTGGTTGTATGGTGCAGGAGCACCTTGACAAATTGATGCTTTCATAGGAATTTGATTGAACTTTGATGATTCAACAATGTAATGAGATAAATTAAGTCATTTTTCCTTTTATTAAAGTCACTAAGAGAGGTCTAAGTTCAAATTTGTGTAAATGATACAAAATTGTAAAGTTGCAAATGATGCAAACTTGGAATATGAAAGGTTATTTTGGTTCTAGGCATTGATAGACAGTTAGAAATCAGTTGGAATGTGAGGAGTCATGATGTAATACCTTTAAAAGTCCTTGTATCCATTTGTGAAGGTGAAGGGGAGAAGGTTGGAGAATGTGGGTTGTTACATTTTGATGTGATATCAATAAAAGATACCCTTGTTTTTGCATTTCTGAATGTTAAACTGTTGTTTCAGAGATTGGTAAGGATTTGTAAAGATTTTATATGACCAAAATGTGGTATGGATGGAAAGAGTATTGAGTCTACTTTCCATTTCTTTTTGTTTCATCAAATTTCATTAATATTTGAATAAGTTATGGCATTTTTATTGAGGGTAGGTTTGCATAGTTTAATTTTCTGAAAATGCAGTCTAAAAATATGCATGGTACGGCCTGGTACAGCCTCACATTGAGGCATATAATAGATGGATAGAAATATATGTGTTTCTAGTTTAAAATTATTTTTGTTTGGTATAATTTTATTAAGTTTTGTGAGAGATATTGTAATTTTGGTGAGGGCAGGTCTGAACGCTGCCTAGGGTTTGTAGTTTTGGGAAAAAAATCATAACCTTCTCCCCTACCATTGGATCTTCATGAAAATTGGAGGAAAAATATGTATTAATGTTCTCTTCAACCTGACCAAAGCAATTGGATTAGTTCTTTGATTTTTTAATGTTATTGAGGATAGTTTTGGTCCTCCTACCTCTACATCACATGGTTATATCATTAATTTGTTAATAAGTGATAAAGAAGATAAATTGCTACAAGTGTTAAAGTTTTGTGACAACTGATTCACCCCCCCCCCTCTCAGTTCTCTACCCTAATTTCAACAATTGGTATCAGAGCAAGGTTCCTTGGAAGAAGTTTAATAGCTTGAGGAAGATCTGGGAGGGTATTACAATGGGTTCATACAACCTCAATGAACAACTTCAACTTGCTTTAGAAGATCTTAGTCAGTCCAGATCTAAAATCAAAGAACTAAAAGAGAACCTTCAAGATGCTGATGATTTCATTAACAACTTAAAAAGTCAACTGAGCAAATCCAATGAAAAGATGAGGGAGCTACTTCACTGGTTAGCATATCAGAATGAAGATAATGGCATGGATGAAGCTCTAAAGGAGAAGATGAAGGAATGTGAGAAGTTGGAAAATGAGATTGTTGTCCTAAAACATGAAATGGAATCTAGAGTAATGAAGCTAACCAAGGAAATTGAGGAAAGAAAGAAAAATGAAGAAAACTTGAATTAGAGTTTGAAAGAAAGAACAAAAGAATGCTGTAGACTGGACAAAATAATTGGCCACTTAGAATCAGATCTACAAGAAACCAAGGAAAATGAAGAACTTGAGAGGCAAATTGTTATTCTCAAACATGACCTAGAAGTTGCAAGTGAATACAAGGAGAAGTTCAAGATAAGCTCAGCTAAACTTGAAGTACTGCTTGAGAGTCAGAAGAAGACTGATGATAAGCATGGTATTGGGTATGAGAAAGGTGAAATCTTTGGATCTGGACAAAGAAATTCTCAATTAAGGAATGAGAGAAACAGACCTAGAAGACCTCCGATAAGACAACCTAATGCTCAAAGGTATCCATCTTTCTTGCAATAAATTTAGTCATAGAGATACTCAGTGTAGAAGTAGAGTAAATCAAAGTGGCCCATCCTTCTCCGGTCAATGCTTCAAGTGTAAGAGGTATGGTCATAGATCCATTGAATGTAGAAGTATGATAATGAATAACTCTAACAATAGAGGAAATGGTAATTCTTTCAATGGAAAATGCTTTGCATGCAATAGATTTGGACATATGGCTAATCAATGCTGATCAAGAGGAAATCAATCAAATGAACAAAGAAATGTTGTGTGATTCAATTGTAACTGATCCGGTCATATTCCAAGATTTTGCTAAATAAGGAATAATGAAAGAAGAGGTCCGGTAAACAGAAAACTGGATGAGCAAAGACAAGACAAAGGCAAGGGCAAAGTTGATGTAAATGAGATCCATAATGAAATGAAAAAGACATGGGTGAAGAAAACTGTAAGAAATGATGGTGATGGGTCCGCACCAGAATCCGGTGCTGAGAATTCCTCAGAGAACTAAAATGGGAGCTCTAGCTCAAGGGGAGCTGCATTGAAAATCAAATTTGACCAGCTAGTAAGTGGGTGCCTGAATCTGGCATGATGAGAGAAGATAATTTGGGTTATTATAGATCATTTGGAAGGATTTTCAGAAGAAAAGAAGTGGATATGGCGATTTGTGGAGCGATTCATGAGAAACTGCATCAAGAAATAGAGTAACCGGATGAAGTTAGGGCAACACATTTATTACAATGGAGAGTTAGGGTTTGTGGAGCATAAAAAGTCATCCTTTCATCATTTGGATCACTTTTCATTTGAAGAGAGCAAGTAGAAGAGCACCTGAGCTAAGATTTCAAGGATTTGAAGTGCGACCAGTGAATCATTATCTAACCCTAATTCCATGGAAGAAAAAGGTATTTTCTGTGAAGCTTTGAACTTGTAATCTTTTGAGATGGCTACTCCTCTTGTTGTGAATATCACTAAGAGACCTAGGCCAAAATTCAAGAAACATCCTTTCAAGCCCACCGAAGTCAACCCATTAGGAGCCTTTTCTGGTGTCCCACACAAAGTGCTACATGTCGAGGATATTAGGGCCTACATCCACGATAGCATAGATGAATTTGGGAACCTAAAATTGTTGGATTTGTTTGAGAACTACCTAAGGGATGATAACTATGATTTGAAACCGGAATACAAAGCCCTAGAAAGCAAACATTTTCTATAGGTCATTGAATTTCTGACATTTGAGGAGGATGAGTGGGTTTGATATGTCTTGAGCTGAATACATGATGAGTTTATGTGGCTACTAAAACCATTCAAGATTACAAAGGATGCTATCAGGGTTGTAACTGGGTTAAATTCAATCGGTGATTTACCCATGCTGAAAGCCGTGAAGATCCAGACCGTAACTAATGCAACTGATGCCAAATTTGACAAAAGGGCAATGACTATCAATGACATTATTGATCCGGATATTAAGTTTGCGTCAATGGTAATTGGTTACAAAATTTATCACTCTAGCAGGGAGAACTTTGTTTCAGGAATGACCATATATGCTGCATACCAAATGTTAAAAGAAAATACAGATTATGACTTGTGTGAGTTATTACAAAACCAACTAATTGAGAACTTGAACAAAATCAAGAAAGACAAGAAAAACACCTTTAAATATGGTACTTTGGTTCTATGTCTATTTTTCTACTTCATGAATGAGGTGCCTAGAATAAAGGTTGTGCATTGGACTAATGATGAGCCAGTTGCTAGGTAGATAAGAAATCATCTACACAGCACTGGTGATTCTAAAGCACAGAGAACTGCAATTTGGGGATACTTCAAGAATTTTTAGAATATGATGTATTCTAGGGAAAGAATCCCTAAATCAGTTGTTGAGAAATACAAGAATGAAATTTGTTTCATGGTGGACACTGACTAGTGCTTAATGGAAGCAGTAGAACCCAGAACTATTTGGATCATGCCCATGGGGTATGAGGTAGATGAGAAAATTTTGGATATGTATGCTCAACAACTCTTGAGCAAACCCAAGGATGATTTTGTTGAGAGAATTGGGACTTATGAAGAGCTTGATGTGAAGCTACACGTTGAGCTTTGAAAGCTAGAAATTTAGAGAAAAGCTCAAAGACAAGTAGAAATGTATGTTGAAAGCATTGGCATAACTAAGGAAGCTGTGAAGCAGAATAGAGAAAGGATAGAAAAAGCTGAGAAGGAGAAGTAGGATAAGAAACAAGAAGTGCTCCAGTAGAATCCTCCTCCACATCAAGGACTACTAGGAGCTCTATTGCTACCCCTGTTCCCCCAAAACTTGCCAAACCTAAGAAACCAAAAGACAAATCATCTGGAAAAGAAGGGAAAAGGGTGAAAACCAAGGCCTCTCAGACATATAAAAGCATGAAAAATGATGAAGAAACTAATTCTGATGTTGAGGTCAAAGAGTTGAAGGCCTCATGTAAAAAAGCAACCAAGGTATCTAAGGAGAAGCCCTCCAGAAGCAAAAAGGTAAGCAAGTGGCAAAAGACTGAAACATATGTTGAAAAGCCTACTCTTTTTTTGAATGACATCATCAAATCAGTCATAGTAGATCGGAACTTAAGGCCAATGACTAAATTTATGATGATTATAGTGATGTTGACAAGAGGGTTTTGGAGGAAGCAACAGTTAAATAATTGAATATCTACAATAAGGCCTTAATTGAAATAACCTCTGAAATCCCAAAAAGCCTTGCAGATATTCTAGAATTGAGAAAAGAAAATGCAAAGATTAAAGACATTGAGCTTAGGGAGCATGTGCTAATCAAATTGTGCCCTCAAATCTCTCTGGATTAAATGAGCATGATATTCAAAGAAGTAAAAGATGAATTTAGGAGCAAGAAAAGAATGAATAAACTCATGCTTGGTGAGACGAATAAGATAGTCAAAGAAACTTAGGAGATTCTTCTGAAAGTATTGAAAAATCATAATCTTCCCATTGTTGAAGAAGAGACTAATGATAGGATTGATTCTTCCATTCTGAATGTTGAAGAATTGAAGAGCAATAAGAAACAAACTAAGAAAGATGACTCCTCTATTCTGGAAGTGGAAATGTCAGACAAAGGAGATAAAGGGGTGGCAAAGGAAGATAATGTTGATACTGCTCCTCTGAATCAATCTAATGATGAAAAGGTTGTTGCTGAGGATACTCAAAATCCTCCAAAAAAGACTGCAGAAGACTCTACTAGTGTAAATGAAAAGAAGGATGTCCTTGATAATGATGCAGAGAAGGCTAAAGCAGAGAAAGGGAAAGAAATTGATAAGAGAGACAATGTATTTGACTCTAGAAAGGAAGAAGATGCAAGCCCTAAAGAGAAGAAAATTGAAATAGCTTATTGGGCAAGAGACACTGCAGAAGTAGTGAAAGAAATTTTGGAAAATGATAAACTAGTTGCAGAAGAGTTGAAAGGTCCAATCAATTTGGATAGCCTTTCACCAATTTAGAAGATAAAGTGGGCCTCTCTCACACAAGCCAAGGCCAAAGAAGATATTTTGAAGTCTCACATAGAAGACAGTGAGCTACTTGGTCTTGCATATGGGATTCTGGAGAAAATCGTGTCAACATTCCAAAAGGATTCATCTGCATCCCCCTCCAGTCAGTTGAAGAGTTTGATAAATTTTGTAAGTACTCATTTTGAGTCCCTTGAAAAATCTGTAGAGGTCAAGGTTAAAAATGAATTCAATGATAAAAGATTTGATGCTCTAAAAGGGATGATTGCATTAGATAGAATTGTGCTGGATACCAGTGTAAAGCGTATTCAAAATGCTCTTACAGAAGGAGGGAATGTATATAAATTTTGTTTATCTTGTCCTAAATCTATAGAGGACATTAAAATAAAAATAAAGAAGTCTAAGGAAAAACTATCAAGTGTATCCCAATCTTTTGATCCTCTGACAGTGTCAGTGATGAGCCAAGAATGTCAAACAATTAGCTTGATTGAAGAAATAAAGAAATTGATGAAGGAAAAGGACAACATTGAGACAAGGATTCCCCTCAAGTTGGAATCAATGTTCAATACCATGACAGAAGTCTAAGCTACAACCAAGTCAAGTGATCCTACTGACTTGCAGAAAGCAGAGTCTCAAGCATTCTTATTTAGTGGTCACATCTCAGTTTTGAATAGCATGAAGAAGAGTTGGTACAATGAGTTGGCACCGTTGAAGAATGTCTTTGGTGATATGTTCAAACTTATGTAAATAAGTCATAGGGTTGTTTGTATATATGCCCATGTACATAAAATTTTTGGTGAATTTTGGTATGCAGATTTTGTCGAGTTTGATGCTTAATTACAAATATTGGAACTACTAGACCATAAGGCAATATTCACTTCTAGCTATAAAGCTATATTCCATATACACTCCATTGTGGAGAAATGTGAGATTATGGAATTGTTACATCCAAAAAGTCTAGCCTTTGCCATTGATGTCAAATGGGGAGAGGAAAAGCAGTGAAAAATGAAGAATTAATCTAAGGGGGGCATGGGAAATCATAAGTGTATAAAGTAAGGGGGAGTTGTTCTAACACTTAGTCATTTTTCACTAAGTGTTGCCATCAATGCCAAAGGGGGAGATTGTTGGCAAGAGACATTGCTAGGCATGTCAGGTGTTGTCATTGATGGTAACTAAGTCTATCTTACACATCCGCATTGCATGATTTGTTCATACCGGAAGTCAAAGTGAAGATTTGTCTAAGTCCAGATAGTCAGAAACAGAGCATGTGATAGGGTCCAATATCTTGGTCCAGATCTCTCCGGTGATAAATCACAATATGCTATGGATTTGAGGGAGTGATAAGGATTGTCAAGACTATCTAAATCTAGAAATTAGCCTCCGGTGATGAAGGATTCAAAAGTTATAAGCATCTGAGTATCAGGTTCCAGTTAGTCAGTACAGTCAGAAGAAGAATAGGTCGACCTAGCATTTGATCTTGGTCTGGATGAAGAGAAGTTGTTGGTTAAGCAATTTGTGATAATCAGTGGTATTGGCCGACATGATTGATGATTTGAGAACACAAGTTTTTGGTCTGCGTTGTTGATTGTGCATGGATTTAGTCGACAGAGCAGAGTTCTTAATAAATGTTCTAAGTTTTCTTGAATCTGACTACAGTTGATTGAATTTCTTGATACAAATATATATAGCCGATGGATTCAAGTGTTTTGAAGTGTGATTGTGATGTGATGATGGAGTAAGTGTGAAAAGGGCAGAAAGAAGTGTGAAGGTGAAGATCTAAGCTCAGATTATGGCCGAAGAGTGAAACAGGGCAGAGTAAGGATGAAGTGTGTAAGATCAGTATTTTGTGCTTAACTGGAACTAAATTTTTGCATTGGTAGATGCTATTCATCAGTTCAAACATTCTGTAATCTTCTTGTAATCATTTCTGTAGGTAGTGAGCATCTTGGATCAGTGAGCTTTGGACAGTGCACCCTGAAGGCATGTGCCTTCCCCATTTGTAATACTTTTAACAGAGTATAATTTCTTGTGGGTTAACCCCCACCGTGGTTTTTCCCTTAACCAGGTTTCCACGTAAAAATCCTGGTGTTATGTGTGTTGATTAAGTTTGTGCTCATGTGTTGTTGATTTATGCTTCCATGGTTATATCATTAATTTGTTAATAAGTGATAAAGAAGATAAATTGCTACAAGTGTTAAAGTTTTGTGACAACTAATTTACCCCCCTCTTAGTTGTCTTCCCTAATTTCAATAGGATAATAATGGTAGATGGTGTTGTAGGCTTAGGATTAGTATTAGGTGGAAGGATAATTGTATTGGATGGATTAGGGTTAGGATTGGAAATATCCCATGGTGGAGGGATGAAAGGGGTTAATGGACTAGGATTAAGAAAGTTAGAGGAAGATGGTAATGAAGTGAGTGAAGGGGTTGATGGATTGGAAAATGGATTGCATGGTGGTGTTGGTATAGGGCTAGTAGGCTTTTGAGTGGATGGTGATGGAGGGTACTCATATGATACATAAGCTAGAGTGGTGTCTCCCTTGTCAAAGGTAGCATGGGGACTTAAAGGCACTTGATCTTGTTGCAAGGGGTGACTTGGATAGTCTTGTGAATGGATTTGGGGTTGAGGTGAAATGGTGGGATATGTAGGTGGAAGATCTTGTGGTGTGGATTGATATGGATGTCATTGGGATGTGAACTGAAATGGGTATTTTTGGGATATGAATTGATAGGGATGTTGGTTAACATTAAGAGAAGTGGGATAAGTTAATGTAGAATGGACTTGATATGTAGATGGACTAGGTTGGTATGATGATGAAGGTGACAAATAGGATTGAGGTGGAATTTGTTGATGTTGAGGTTGTGTTTGTTGAATTTGGGATTGGTAGGTGGCTATGAATTGTTGGGCTTGGGATATGAGTTGTTGTAATTGAGGTGATTGTATTTGTTGAAGTTGTTGGATGATGGCTTGTAGTTTTTGTATGGTTTGTTGGTATAGGGGTTGTTACATTTGGGCTAGTTGGTGAAGTGTTTGGATGATGTCTTATAGTTGTGGTGCTAGGATCTTGTTCTCTAGTGTTGGCATGGAGTTGTACATATGTTTACATCTTTGTATTTCAGCTTGTTCCTCAACATGTGCATCATAATCTACAAGATTCTCATAATCATTGGACCTAGGAGGAGGGCCTCCTCGAAGTATGAGTTTGGGTCTTGGATTTTTCTCATCATTGGAGCTAGAAGGAGGGCCTCCTTGGAGTATGAGTTTGGGCCTTGGATTTGACCTAGGCTTGTTAATAATCACAACCATTTTGAAAAGTGATTGATTAGAACTAGAATGATGATGTGGAGTGATTAGAATAATGAGGAAGGCTTAAAATTATTAGGGATGAGGTGGATAAAAGAGGTAATTAGGATGATTAAGATGGAGTGATTGGATGATGTGGAATGATGCCCCCTCGAGAGGATAGGTGGGGATGAAAGACACATGTAGACTCTCAAAATGGATGTAGGTGGATAATGATTATGGTGAGGTGGATATGACAAGTAGGATGATTAGGATGTGTATTTTGATGAGGATGACTTGGCTTAGAATGGATGTAATGACGAGGATGTTTAGGATGATGTGTTTATGTGTTTTTGTTGATAGCTTGACTTTGACAAATTTCAAACAAATGATTTCACATGTACATGCATGAATAACACACACAAGACACAATAGCAAGTTTGACTTTGAAATTTGATTGGCGTGATTATGAAACAACTTGAAGACACATCACCAAGCCTAATATTATTCAAGTGGGTATGGCCAATAGGTCTTAGTTTAGGATGCATAATTTTGACTAAGGATGTCCCCAATATACATGAGATACAGGGGCCTAATTCCATGAAATTAAAGTGAAATAATGCCACACAGCTGGGAGAAATGGGTAACCCATCCTTCACCTTCACTTCCCCAAGGTATAAAGTTCTTGGGGGCTTAGCCCAAATGACAAGATTTCAACATCAAAGAGGGGTGTCTTTCGATTCACTCGCTTTTTAAACTCCATCGGAACACTAGAGTTGAGGTCATCCATTGGAGTGGTGTGCCTCCAAGTAGGTATTCTAGGAAGGGTGACAAAAGACAATTGAGTGGGTGCTTTTGATCTCCAAGGTCACCTTGGGGTGCGAGGAGAGAGCATACACACACACACACACTAGATTCACACTCGCAATGTTTATTTCCCCTTAAAAATTGAAATGTGTGTTGTGAAAGTGAATGAATGAAAGATGTTTTTGATTCTCAAGATCACACAAAGTACATGAGAAGAGCATACACATCCTCAATCACACTCAAGTCCACCAAACCATGAAAGCACAAGTTTGTTTTAAACCCAAAGCCAAATGTGATAATGAAGACACAAGTTCATTTTAAGCCCAATTTCAATTTGTGATTGCAAAAAATGGTTTGGTTTAGGCCCAAATCAAAGTGTGAGTGCAAACCAGTTTATTTTATCAAATGAAAGACAAGAGATGGATTCGGTTCACCTAAATTTTTTTTCTTTAGATCTGACGCTGAAGCTGATGTTGTACAATGCCTTATGTTCACCTAGAATCCACCAAAATGAAAAAAATACCAAGAAACTTACAAACCAATGTGTTAGATGAAAAAGAAGTAATCTAGAAAATTCTGATTTAGATGAGTAGTGATAGAAAAATAAATAGCATTATTAGAATCTACATGAAATTCTATACATTGTTTCAAAAAACAATTCATCAAAATCGGACAAAATTTGCTCAAGTTATGCTCATTTGAATTTTGCAAATAAGGTTGACTTTGACTGAAAATACATGTTTAATCTAATGAAATTACCTAAAACAACCTTTGCCACAATGAAGCTAGCTGAACCAGCTCTCCAATGCCACTAGTTTCATGAAAATCTGACATGTTATGCAAAAGTTACGATGAAAAGAAAAAAAGTGCCCTTCTAGGGATTTAGGAGAAAGAAGATAGACTTGATGGTTAGTTAACCGCTAGAGTTTATCAATCTACATGGTCACATGTAGCCTGGTAGTTGAGTTAGGTAGTTTGGGTTGGCATTTAGGGTCTTAAATCTACCCCTAGTCACCCATGTGACCAGGGACTACAAGGATTGAAAAAAAAGAAATAGGAAAAGGGGGCTCGATGGCCCCTCCTCCCCAGTCACTAATGTGACCACACACTATAGAAATGGTGGCCAACTATTTTGACAACCATGCTAAGTGCACCCAACGGTGTTAAAACACCAAATAACTAACAGAATTTTAATGCTATTTATGTTTTGATTTTATTTGGTGGTTCGATTATAGGACACACCTTTGAGTTGTTGCTTGGCCAATGGCTAGGGTTTTGAAGGAGACAATGACCAATGTGGAGAGGTTGCAAGGTGTTAAGGATGATGACAAGATGGTCTAAGTGTTGATGGGGTGGAGGGTTAGTGTTGATAGGAGTCGACATAGGCAAACAAGGGTGGCGATTGGGAGTTGACAGAGCTTGGACAGTGGCTGAGCGGAGATCGGGGTAGTGGCAATGTTTGGAGGTGGAAACCACTATTTAGGGAGGTTGCAATAGGGTTTTGGAGAGTCGACAAAGGTGGAGGCAGGGTGGAGATGGTGATGAGGTTACCCAAAGGTGGTAACCAAAGATTAAAGGGACAATGCTGACGGAGTGGTAGATAAGAGATCCGTACAATGGTGAACTGTGGTCGAGGAATTTGGAGGTGATGAGGTCATCGAGGATAGTGACCAAGGGTTTCGATGGCAAGGAAAGGTATGGTAGGTAGTGGAGGTGGTAACGAGTATCCACCAGGTGATGGGAATAGTGATGAAGAGTGGAGAACAAGCATTGACAATGGGAAATGTAGGAGCAACAGAGAAGAGGGGGCACATGGAAGTCGACCAAAGTGTCAACTGTAGAGGAGAGGACTGTAAAGGGGGTGACGATAGCCTTGCAATAGTATACCTAAGAGATGGTGAGGAAAACCACAATGGTGGTGACCAGGAGAATAGTGGCTACGATACTAAAAAAAGTAGATTTAACAGAAGATCTTTAGAAGCTGACAGGAAAATAAGTTAAACCTGCAACAACTGAAAACAAAGAAGTCGACCCCAAATCACAATGAAACCTACAATAACAAATAGCATGACATAGATAGGTGTGATCGATCCATACGGTATGGATCTGTACTGTATAGATCGATAAAATTAAAAAAAAATCAAAAATTTGCAAAAACATTTATGTGAGTGAAATATAGAAAATTTTATGTTGATCTTTGCTTGTGAGGCCTCCTAAATTCAATGATGAGGTCAAATAGGGCCTAGGAGATCACTTGCAAAAGTTGATTTCCCAAACTTGACAAAAACAATGTTAGATTTGTTAATTTAAACACATAAAACCTACAAAAGGTGAGGGTTAGAGCTGCGGGCGTGCCAAAATGTGAATGAAAATTTGGTGAAAGAATAAATAGAAAGATAATATGACAAAATCAATACCTTTACCTTCAAACCAAGTCCTCAACACATGATAGAACGGAGTAGATGCACCCTAATCTACTAGCTATGTTCTAGATGAAAAGAGATGGATGATGAATATGTTGATTGCTCATGATTTCTACAACATAACGATAGATGGAAGAATATGGATATGGAGATCTAGGGTCATTTCGATAGCATGATGATACTTGAAGATAGATGCATGCAAATGGCTTGGTTGAGGCTTGATTTATAGGAGATGAGGGATAAGGATCAATGGCTAGGATTGATAGGTCAAATGTGTGATGTGGACGGCTAAGATTAAAAGGTGATTCCTTAAAGGCCCCCTTCATTTAATAAAGGTAGTAGAATGACATGTGTGCGGATAAGAATAGAGCTGACTATAGAGGAAAACTAATGCATTGTAGACTTAAACAAACTTCAGGGATAAACCTATCTGAATAGTCCACTCTATCATTGCATTCCTACATTGAATTATTGACCAAGGAACATAAGCTTATGATGATACCCACACTATATATGCCTTCAAGACTCATTTCTATCCTAAACTAACTCATACAAACTTATTCTAATTAGCCTAGTTTGTTGAAGTTCATAGAAATATAAGAACAATAAAAATAGTTTAAAATCCAGTTGCTATGGGTACCTTCAACATAAGCAGAAGATAGCTATATTCAATAGGGAATTATAGAATTAACTCAAAATATTTAGAATGATAAAAGAACTAACACTAACCTCCGGAGGACTTAAAATATCCACTTGTTCATGAATCACAACTACTGGAAATAGCAATCAAGATATTTTACTTGTCTTCACAATGCAATTGATGAAATAATAGAAAAACAATTTTAACTAGGAATGCATAAATAAATAAGGAATATATGAAGTGAGGGTTAGTACCTTGAGTGGCCAGCTCAGGGAACTATCACACTTAATCTGGAAACCAAATCTACTTCAGATTGTCATGCATTCTCATAACATCAAATTATATTCAATTCATATCAGAAACAAAATCTTCTCATATTTTATTCAAATCAAAACATGTCTAGATAATTGATATTGAAAAATAGAGTAACGACTAAGTAACTTGAAAGGAAAAGCAACTAACTTAGCAATGAACTCCTCCCTCTAACTTATACAAAATCAAGAGAGTTCTATGCAACCACTAACTAATCCTCATCCATCCAACCCTAGATACTAGGATACAGGTTGCATGATTGATTTATTAATCTAACTGATCAAAAGAAGAAAAGTCATGTTCAAACAAGAACTCTCATGAAATGGTTTGTATGAAAAACCACTCACATACTGCATTTAGAACAAGTCTTCTTTCTTGCATTTATTCTAATCCATGATAGTACAGATTCATCCTCCATCTATCTTCACTTTTGGCATTCAAACTGCACTTCACTTAATTCCTCTGTCCTGCAACTCGCTGCAATTGCTCTTTCCTTAATGCCATGTCCTTGTTGCACAGGGTTAATTCTCCAAACATATGCACACAAAATAGCTTTCATATTAAACTATAGAATTCTATCTATATTACATGCATACTTATAATTTAAGTCATTCACTTGATAATATAACCACCATATTCCATATTATCAACATAGGTTTAAAGTCTTTGAAAAGTATATGAGAAACAACATATAGTAATGGTGATGTTTGTAAAGTATCTGCAGGATCATATGAAAAGGTCTTAAAAACATATAAAAACAACATAAAAAGAAGTCAATAGTTCAACACATCATCTCCCCCCAACTACTCTTTTGCTTGCCCTCAAGAAAAATCAAGAAACTAAACATCTAGGGGAGAAGATTATAATGTAGAGTGATTCGTCTTAGGTCCATGACTTCTCTAAGTCCTTGTCTCTGTTTGAGATAAAAACCATTGTAGCAGGCAAGCCTATTCATCCTAACCAATTCTACATTCTTTCATTTATCACTCTTTTCTCCTATCCAGTATGGTACTGGGTAAAGGAGAATAGGAGGGTGAAATGTGAGTGGCAGCCATGCTACTCCTATTCGTTCTAAAATCTTGATATACCTGTGTAGCCTCTCAAACATGTTCATGAAATTGTGGAAGGAGTGGGGCTCTTTACTCTGCAATTACGAAGTCAGACTATCCCATCTATTCTACACATGCCTCTTGCAATTCTAAATGATAGACACTACTAACCATTGTATCCTTCTATAATCCTTGAGTCTTAAATACATAATTACCTTACCTGGGCCCTTATGAGAGAGGAGTGTTAACCATTGGGTCAGGATCACATCAAGATTTAAGGCTTCTTGCCTAATCTGCAGTGGCACCTTCTTTTCTTTTTCCTCATATTTATCCATTAGCTCCCCTCTAAGCTCTGCTCATTCATGAGGTAAGACATCAGTGCTCTAACTTGAAAATCACTAGCATAGATCAAGGGGTTCCACTCTGTATCTTCTTCCATCAAATAATTGTGAAAATAATATTCACACAACTGATCTTGTTCTTCCAAATTGACTTCTTGAAATAACTAGAAAAAATCATGCATTGATTAGATAGAAATAGACTGATCATTAATGAATCTATTAAATTGAAAACTAAGAAACTTTTCCTTGAGAAATAATGCATAAACTCTTTGTGGAGTTTTGCATTAAATGATTTGAATTTCTCTAATAATTACCTCTACCATCTTTCCTTCCAACCTTTTGATTACCAAATCCTTTTCCTCAACTGATGCATTAAGGCTTTGTTTCTCTTTTTCCTAGTTCTCCTTTTCCTGCTTGGTTTTATGAGTCAGCTTCATTAATTCAAATCCTAGAGACAGAGTGGTATGGTACCCTGGGGGTTTTGTCACAGGAGGTTGGAGAGTGAGTACTTCATCCTCTTCAATTTTTGTTTTACTTTCAGCCAGTTGTGCTAATAAATCTAAATTGGAACCATGGCCATAAGTCTAAATTTTCTCTTCCAACTCTTGAATCCTTAGTTTCTCTTTTTCTTTATCTTTCTCCTCATACCCCTTCACCTACTCTTCTAACTGTCTTATTCTATTCAAAGCTTCTTGAAGTTCCTTTCTAATATTTATGTCCTCCAGTAATTCTTTTTCTTTTTCAAAATTTAGATTTTCATCATCACCTTTTCCAAGAATATCAAAAACTTCTTGAGGAGAATTATTAGGTACAGACTTCCTCATATTCTTTGTAGTAAACAAATCCTCTGACTCAGAATCAGAAGAAGAAACATACCTTCTTTTCCTAGCAAACATGTTGACATTATCACAGGTGTCAGCAGAGACGTCCTCTAGAGGAATTTCTCCCCTGTCTGAATCTATATTCAGTGGAATTGGATTCACCACCCAAGAAGAACCAACTTACAATTTCTGCCTCTCCTTTCTTCTCCACTGTAACTTCCTTCCGGTAATAGCTTCACTTATTGGCAAAATAGGGTAAGTTCATGGTGTAGGAGGTTTTATCTAGTTTTTCTTGAAAGGCAAAAGATGGTGAATGGCAAAAATCAAAAAATAAACCCCTCCCCCCAACTTAATTTTGAAGTGACCTCACTTCACATGTCAATTAATACGAAATGAGGAGTATTGATTAAATGGAATGGTGAATAATATTCTCACATGCACAAAATAAAATACAAGTAATTATGAATATAAAAAGAAAGCTAGTTTTAATGATTGAAAGTTACATAATGCACGTATGGAATGGAAAGAAATAATTAACACACCTTGGAATTTGTGAACATATACTGATGATTTGAGGTGATATGCATGTGGCGAATGGTAAGGTGGCTGGTATGGTGGTAGAAATATGATGTGATGGCACATAAAGGTGAAGAAATGAACAACTCATAAATGTAAGTTGACACTTGCAGCAATAGAGCAGAGTGATTTCAAAATGAATGCGGCTTGTGGAATGGGCGGGAAAAATTAGGTACTATTCACCAAACTGTGGAAGGTTGCATACATGAGTTGCTATGGGTGCCGCTAGCACTGGTCCCAACTGTGTAATTATAGATGTAATATATCAGGTCCCAGCTGAGTTAGGTCCCTACTGTGTGAGTGAAAAATAGGTCTCAATTGAAGTAACTATAGTAACCATGGATATTGTGTCGTGTGTGCATGTGATTTTAAAGCAAAGAAAATTAAGTTTCAGCTACAGGGGTTGAGTATTGTAACTCAACCTCCACATCACTGGACAATATTGATGGTTCAGCATCAAAAAGTGTATCAGTTGGTGTCATAGCATCTTCATCAGGAGTGTCAAGAGTACCATCCTGAGCAGCTAAAGAAACAAGAAAGTCATCCTTCAAAAGTGGCCTTTTATACAGTTTTAGCTTGTGCCCATTTACTAGAAGTGAAAACCAAACTTCATCAATGGTCTGTAATTGAACTACACCATTAGGAAAGACTTGTTTAATCTCATATGGGCCTAACCAACGAGACTGAAGCTTTCCCTTGAAGTCCTTGTATCTTGAATCATAGAGGAGTGCCCAATCACTAGCAGTTAATTCTTTAGTCTTGATGTATTTATCATACCATTTGGCTCTTTGTTTCTGTATGACCTCTATGTGGCGGATGGCCTCCAATCAGATTTCATCTAGAGAATTAAAATGTTGTAGCTTATCTTGTTAAGCTGTTGTCAGATCCATCCCTAGTTCCACTATTGTTCTCAGGGTTTTGTGTTCAAATTCTATAGGGAGGACTGTTGTCTTGCCATAGACCAATTCATAATGTGTAAACCTTGTAGTTGTCTTCCAGGTAGTTCTGTATGCCCAAACAGTTTCTGGAAGCATAGAAACCCAATCTCATCTGTGAAGCTGCACTATCTTTGTCAAGATGTTCTTAATTTCTATCTTTGTGACTTCCACCTAACCATTAGCCTGAGGATGGTAGGGAGTGGATTTCTTATGTCTGATCTGATATTCTTCTACTAGTTTGGTGATTAAATTAGATGTAAATTGTGGTCCTTGATTAGTTACTATCTCCCTTGGCACACCATATCTAGTGAAGATGTCCTCATACAAAAATTTGGCCACATTTCCATCTCTAGCAAAATTTAAGGCTTTAACTTCAACCCATTTAGTTAAGTAATTAGTACATACCAAGATATATTCCTTGTTGTTGGATGTAGGAGATATAGGTCCCACAAAATCCAGTCCCCACTTATCAAAAGGGGCCAATGAGATTTGTGGCTTTCAAAGGCATCTCATTACTTCTTGTAGGCCTCCCCATTCTCTGACATCTATCACAACTCCTAGTGTACTTGACAACATCTTTATGAAGTGTTGGCCAGTAATATCCTGTTGTTAGCATTTTGAAGGCTATCCTCTTGGCTGCAAAATGTCCCCCACAAGTTTCATCATGGTAGGCCTTCATTATATCAAACACTTCATCCTCTTTGAGACATCTTCTCATAATATTTTTTGGGCCAGTGTAAAATAGGAATCCAGAAATCCAAGAGTAGGAGAAACATTTGTGAACTAGATGCCTCTTCTCCCTTGGAGAGAAATATCTTAGAATCTGCCCTATAACCAAATAATTGGCTATATCTGCATACCATGGAGTGTGTATAGTTAGAGAAAATAGATGCTCATTAGGAAAAGAATCATCAACTACTCCTTCTGAGGACTGTGTAGGTAGTCTAGACAGAAAATTAGCAAGTACATTAGCCTTGCCTGGTTTATCAACAATTGTAATATCAAACTCCTGTAACAACAATAACCATCTTACAAGTCTTCCACCCACTATTAGCTTATTCATCAAATATCTGATGGTTGCATGATTTGCATGTATAAATACTTTGTAACTAGTTATGTAGTGCCTAAATTTGTTAATTGCATAAACAACTGCCAACATCTTTTTCTCTGTCACATTGTAGTTTAACTCAGCTCCTTGCAGATTTTTATTTACATAGTATATGACATACTCTTTGTTTCCTTCTTGTTAGCCTAGGATTGCCCCAATGGAAAAATCTGATGCATCTGTATGGATGTGAAATGGTAGTGTCCAATTTGGACCTCTAAGAATAGGGGCTTGTGTCAATGATGTTTTTAGCTTTTCAAAAAAAGTCTGACAATCCAGTGTCCATTCAAATTTACTGTCCTTGGTTAGTAGAGTAAACAGAGGTGCAACAATCTTGCTAAAATCCTGAATAAATCTCCTGTAATATCCTACATGTCCTAGGAAGCTCCTTACATCCTCCTGTATTTGTGGAATAGGCAGGGTAGATATGATTTCAATCTTCTTTGGGTCAACTTGGATTTCTACACTTGAGATGAAATGTCCCAAGACTATTCCCTATGTCATCATCAGAAAACACTTTTCATTACTCAAAGAGAGGTTGTGCTCTATGCATCTCTTCAACACTTTCTCTAAATTGTGCAAGGCTTCATCATATGTGTCACCATATGTGGTGAAGTCATCCATATAAATCTCCATGTTATCATCAGAAATATCAGAGAAAATATTGAGGAATGCTCTTTGAAATGTAGCTGAAGCATTGCACAAACCAAAGGGTAAGACAAAATATGCATATGTCCCCCAAGGGCAAGTAAACGTTATCTTATCCTAATCCTCTGGAGTAATCTTAATCTGGTTATAGCCACTAAAGCCATCAAGAAAGGAAAAATATTTCTTACCTACCAAAGAGTCAAGAACTTGGTCAATAAATGGCATTGGAAAGTGATCCTTCCTGGTAGCAGTATTGAGTTCTCTGTAATCAACACAAACTCTCCATTTGCCACCTTTCTTGGGCACTATGACCAATGGTGAAACCCATTCATTGTCTAAAATGGGGTATATAAAGCCTACATCCAGAAGCTTTTGAAGCTCAACTTTCACAATCTCTCTGAGGGTGGGGTTCATGTGCCTCTGTTGCTGCCTAATGGGTCTATAGCCATCATCAATATATATTTTGTGCATGCATAAGGTGGGATCAATGCCTTTCATGTCACTGTAATCCCAGGAAAATGTTGTTGAGTGTGTATGCAATATTTCATGCAGGGATTGTTGTTGTTCATCAGTTAATGCATTGTTAATATTCAACATCTTACCTAGCTTGATTTCTAATTGTTTGGACAATTTTTACATAGAAGACAAATCAAGGCTAGTTAATACGTGAAAGGAAGCAAGGTACATAGAACACACTTCCTACACCAATCTAATGAGGGGAATGGAGTGGAAATTCATTTAAATCCTTACAATTGTACCAACATTAAACTAATAACATAAAGATTACAGCATCAACACAACACAGAAAGAAGGTGACACAAGATATGCCATGGGGAAAACCTTTTCAGGTAAAAAACCCCACACTCTAAACCTCCACAATGTATTATCAAAACAGCAATAGTTTACAATACACTTGCAATGCAAGTCTTCTAGGAGTTCACAAATGTCAATTCTGGAGTTATTCCAGCAACATAATAGTACCTGTAAAAACACTATGCAACTACAACTCCAAACTATACATTTTATAGAGATTACAAGGCATATCTTGAGAACATCTTGGGATAGGCATCCACCTTGGTCAAATGACCATTTCTAGCATCAAAAGACACTTTTAATTTCTATCCTTACATCCCTTACATCTGTCATACATGGCAGATTTGACTTTCCCAATGTAGAGTGCTCCAGGCTAAAAATAGACTATGACAGATTCTCTTACGCAACTTACAACTGTGATAAAATCTGCCCACAATAACAATCTTAAATGTTGTAAGAGAATCCGTCATACAATGCTCAATATAACATATTGTACTTACAATATGTCATAGCCCAACTTGGGTGCCCAAAGATGCCTTTCCCTCATGCAAAGATGCCAATTGACACTTGTCATCACTTGTCATAGGAATCTCCAAACTTGGCCCTTATGTGTCATAGATTTTGTCATATGGAATATTGCCTTCCACATACCAAAATGCCGACACATGGAAAATTAATGCCACCTCAATATGGGATGCCCAAATCCATGTAGGATTGACTTGACCATCCAAGTCACATTCCAAGTAAGCTGACATGTCACCATGCCACCTCAACTATGTGACCAAACTGAATGTGCAAGTAAAATACAATATTAGGCAATAATTAAATATACAATTAAATTACCAATGCTAGGAAATTGCAAAGTTTGAGACACCTTAATTCCCAACATTCTCCCACTTGTTGAACACCTTACAAGAGCCAAAAGAAATGACAAGATTTAACTTCTATAGGCCGAGAGGCCCATAGACTTCGAACACCATCTGAACTTATCTATGCCCATAGGTTTAGTCAATGCATCTGCAACATTCTTCAAAGTGTCCACCTTTTCCAACAACACCTTCCCATCTTCTACCATATCTTGAACAAAATGAAACTGAACATCAATGTGCTTTGTTCTGGCATGGAAGGTAGGATTCTTTGCTAAGAAAATTGCACTCTGACTATCACAATGGATAGTAATCTGTCCTACATCAAAACTAATATATGAACACGACCTCTTAAGCTAGATGGCTTCCTTACAAGCATGATTTCCTGCCATATACTCAGCTTCTGTCGTGGACAAAGAAACCACAGGTTGTTGCTTACTCATCCAACTAATAACACCACAAAACATGGTAAACACATAAGCACTGGTGGATCTCCTGTTGTCAATGTCACTTGCCCAATCAGAATCCACAAATCCATGAATACTCATAGAATGCTGAGGTCCAGTAGGATAACCATGATAACATAAGGAATACTTAGAGGTACCCCTCAAATATCTAAACACTCTCTTCACTGCATCCCAGTGTACTCATCCAGGATTAGCCATAAACTGACTAAGGACTCCCACTGCTTGGGCAATGTCTGGTCTTGTGCAGACCATAGCATACATCAAGCTGCCAACAACAATAGCATAAGGTACTTTGCTCATATCCTCCATCTCAGAAGGAGACTTTGGACAACCATTAACAGATAACTTTGTTCCCAATGAAACATGAACACTCAATGGTCTCCAATCTACCATGCTGAATCTATCCAACATGGTCTTCACATACTTACTCTGGCTTAACTGAAGTTTTATGTTTGCTCTGTCTCTTCTAATTTCCATTCCCAGAATGTACCTGGCTGCCCCTAGATTTTTCATCTCAAATTATGTTGACAACTGAGACTTCAAATCAGAAATCATATTCTTACCATTCCCAATCAGCAACATATCATCAACATATAGTGCAATAATCAGAATACGATCATTGTCAAACTTATAATACACACAATGATCTAATTTTGATCTCAGATATCCAATTGACAACACAAAGGCATCAAACTTCAAGTACCACATCCTAGGAGATTGCTTCAAACCATACAAAGACTTTTTCAACTTGCAAACCAAATTTTCTTTACCTTTCTCTATGTAATCCTCTAGCTGTGACATGTAAATCTCTTCCTCCAAATCACCATGAAGGAAAGTTGTCTTCACATCCATCTGTTCTATGTCTAAGTCATAAGTAGCTGCAAGAGATAACAAAAATTTAATGGATGTTAGCTTTGCAATGGGAGAGAAAATTTCACCATAATCAATTCCCTCGACTTGTGAGTACCCCTTCACAACCAATCTGGCCTTGTACTTTTCAACACTACCATCTGCACTGAATTTCTTCTTGAACACCCATTTGCATCCAACGGGTTTCCATCCATCAGGCAAAGGCACCAAGTCCCATGTTTTATTCTTTTCAAAAGAAGCCATCTCATCTTCCATGGCCTCCTTCGAGGAACCTACATATTTCATACCCATAGCCTCTGACATAGTTCTAGGTTCATCAGTGTTAGCAAGTAAAGCAAAAGTACAACTAGAATCAAGCAATGAATAACCAAACCTATCAGGTTGCTTTCTTGTTTGTGTAGACCTCCTCAATGGGTAAGGTTGAGGTTCTACTTCTTCTTCTGAGATTTCATAGCTGCTAGAGCTCTCCTCATCATCAGGTCTCACAGGGTCTGTCTGTTCAGTCTTCTCAGAGGTAGAAGGAAACTGATCCGCATCCTCTTTCTTTTCTATTTGTTCTGGCTGTAAAACAATGGAAGATGGTGTTAGCTCTCTGAAGATAACACTTCTGCTATACAACACCTTTTCAGCCACAAGATCCCAAAGCTTGTATCCTTTCACACCTACACCATAGCCAATGAAGATACACTTAACAACCTTGTTCTCCAATTTAGACTGTTTCTCCCTAAGCACATGTGCATATGCCTCACAACCAAAAACATGAAGATGTCTAACTGAAGGCTTCTTACCAGACCACACATCCATAGGTGTCTTACCAACAAAAGCTAATGTAGGAGATCTGTTTACCAGATAGCAAGCAGTGGCTATAGCTTCAGCCCAAAACTTTTGTTCAAGGCTTGCTCCACTAAGCATACTCCTAGCCCTCTCCATCAGTGTCCTATTCATCCTCTCTACAACTCCATTTTGCTACAGGGTGTAAGGAGTTATCTTATGTCTTTCGATCCCTTGCTCTTTACCAAACTTATCAAACTCTGCCGAACAAAACTCAACACCATTATCAGTTCTTAAGCATTTAATCTTTTTACTAGTCTGATTTTCAGCAAAAGCTTTAAACTCTTTAAACTGACTAAAGACTTCAGATTTGCTTCTGAGAAAATAAATCCATGTCCCTCTACTATAATCATCTATGAAAGATACAAAATATATAGATTTGGAGATCGAAGGAACACTAATAGGACCAAACACATCAGAATGAATAAGATCCAATACACCAGAAGACTTATGAGAACTAGAGTAAAACTGAACATGATTTTGTTTTCCATATATGCAATGTTTGCAAAAGTTGAACTTGAGATTACAATCATTTAACCCCTCAACAAGGTTTTTATTTTTCAGGGTACTTAGACCCTTCTCACCAATGTGGCCATATCTCATATGCCATAACATTGTGTTTTCAGTAGGAAGTTTAACTTCCAAAGCATGTGCACTACCATCAGAAAGTGTTACAATAGATTTCTTCACTGCTTGTTCAGATGGTGGGGATGAAGTGACTGCAACTCTTTTCTTCGAGTCAGAAGAACTATTGCACTGTGAAGTGCATGCCTCCAACTAAAACAAAGTACCTCTCTGAGTACCCTTCGCAAGCACCATAGATCCTCTAGTCATCTTGCATCCATCCTTCGAAAAGACAACCTGCACACCTGCATCATTCAACATACTTACAGGAAGCAAGTTCTGTGCCAAGCCTGGGATGTGCATAATCCCAGTGATCCCCTTCACTTGTCCATCAGGGAATCTAATAGAGACTGTTCCACGACCAACAATCTTTAGATGAGAATCATCACCTAGGTACACTCTTCCACCATCAAACTCTTCATACTTCGTGAACCAGCTTCGATGCGAGGTCATGTGGAATGATGCACCAGAATCTATCAAGCATGCATCATTAGATGCATGGGTGGCCAGGGCTGCGATGAAGGCATCACCATCATCTTGTGACTTGTTAGAATATGAATCTAGGGCATTCTTCTTTTTCTTTGTCTTTTCCTCTTTGCATTCCTTTCAGAAATGCCCAGATTTACCACAGTTCCAACAGAGAGCCTTGGACTTTCCAGGAGATTTGGATCTCCCACGGGATTTGGATCTGCCCTTATTAGCTTTCTTGTCTTTCTTTTTCCCTTTCTCCTTGGGTCTTCCACGAACCACAAGAGCCTCTTTGGCTGCCTCAGAAAACTTTCTCCGCATCTCTTCAGATAATAGCGAAGATACCACTTCATCCATTGTGAAAGTGGATGTGGTGCTTCCAATAGCCATCACAAGATGATCCCACAAGTTTGGTAAAGAACAAAGAAAGGTCATGTAATGATCCTCCTCCTCCATCTTCACACCAACTGATGTCAATTGTGCAATTAACATGTTAAAGGCATTTAGGTGATCTATAACAGATCCTCCATCCTCAATCTTTAGAGAATACAACTTCTTTCTCAGGAAAAGTTTGTTCACCAGGGATTTAGCCTGATAAACATCACCCAACTTCTTCCAAAGGTCTTTTGTGCTCTTCTCCTCATGGACATTCAACAGGATAGAATCAGCTAGACTGAGTCTTATGAGACCCTTAGCCTTTCAATCTTTGAGATCCCAATCAGCTTGTGCCATAGCAGTTGGTTTTACACTGGATATGGTCTCCCATAGGTCACGATCAACAAGCATGTCTTCCATCTTAAGTTTCCATAACTCAAAATTAGTGCCATTGAATTTCTCCACCTCTATTCTTCTGGATGTGCTAGCCATCTTCTTGCTGCAACAAGATCATAGAATACTCTAGACAGACTCCCACGCAATCAAAGATTAGCTCAAAAAACCCCTACCCAACAACTAGGATCACAGGTGATCAAGCTCTGATACCAACTGAAAGGAAGCAAGGTACATGGAACACACTTCCTACACCAATCTAATGAGGGGAATAGAGTACAAATTAATTTAAATCCTTACAATTGCAGAAACATTAAACTAATAACATAAAGATTACAACAACAACAACACAACACAGAAAGAAGGTGACACAAGATATACCGCAAGGAAAACCTTTTCAGGTAAAAAACCCCACACTCTAAACCTGCACAATGTATTATCAAAACAACAATAGTTTACAATACACTTGCATTGCAAGTCTTCCAGGAGTTCACAAATGTAAATTCTGGAGTTATTCCGGTAGCATAACAGTACCTGTAAAAACACTATGCAACTACAACTCCAAACTATGCATTTTATAGAGATTACAATGCATATCTTGAGAGCATCTTGGGATAGGCATCCACCTTGGTCAAATGACCATTTCCAAAATCAAAGGACACTTGTCCTTTCTATCCTTACATCCCTTACATCTATCATACATGGCAGATTTGACTTTCCCAATGTAGAGCACTCCAGGCTAAAAATAGACTATGACAGATTCTCTTACGCAACTTACAACTATCATAAAATCTGCCCACAATAACAATCTTAAATGTTGTAAGAGAATCCATCATACAATGCTAAATATAGCATATTCTACTTACAACATGTCATAGCCCAACTTGGGCACCCAAAGATGCCTTTCCCTCATGCAAGTATGCCAACTGACACTTGTCATCACTTGTCATAGGAATCTCCAAACTTGGCCCTTATGTGTCATAGATTCTGTCATATGGAATATTGCCTTCCACATACCAAAGATGCTGACACATGGCAAATTAATACCACCTCAATATGGGATGTCCAAATCCATGTAGGATTAACTTGACCATCCAAGTCACATTCCAAGTAAGCTGACATGTAACCATGCCACCTCAACTATGTGACCAAATTGAATGTGCAAGTAAAATACAATATTAGGCAATAATTAAATATACAATTAAATTACCAATGCTAGGAAATTGCAAAGGTTGAGACACCTTAATTCCCAACAATACAAGTAAGCATTGTTGGGGTAATAAGGCCTGAAATATTTGGGATACCTCCTTTGAGGAACCGCTGGGTATTATGTTGGCCAAAGGGTCTTGTAAGTAGGATAGGCAATCTTGCTATTGTGGGTGCCTCCCACAGTCATTTTGTCTAATGTGAGCAATTAATTCATCTTCATCTAGAATATCCAACAAGGGGCTGCATTCAATGGTCATCAGGGTTTGCAGGGAATAGGTGTCCTCGTCTTCCAAGCTAGGCCAAATGGTCTACTCAAGCTCATGGTATGGATGGGCTAGTGGATATAAAACCAATTTCTTAGTCACAGTCCCATTGGATATGATCATGTTACCAGACTTGCAACCTATAAATGCATCAACAATGGCAAGCCATGGTCTACCTAGTATAAGAGGATAACCAGCAAGATTAACCTTTGGCTGCAACACTATAAAATTAGTAGGGTATTCCCAAGAATCTAATTGAATGACCAAATCTTCTATGACTCCTTTAGGTTTGACTGTAGACCTATCAGCTAATTGCAAGACTGTCTGAGTAGGCCTAAGGTTGTTTAATTGGAGTGTCTGCATTGTCTCCTTGGTCATGACATTAATTGCAGCACCTAAATCTATTAGAGTATTCTTAATCAGAGTCCCATTGATCTTGACATCCACCATTGGACTACCTGGATATGTATATTTGGGAACAATTATATAACCCAACATGATATTAGCAAGATTGCCTAAAACATGTACTGTCTGAGGGTCTATTCTCTTCCTTCCTAGCTTCTTTATGCAAAGATCCCTAATAGTCTTAGTGTAGATAGGAATATCCTTGATGGCTTGCATTAAGGGAATCTTGATGCTTATTTCTTTTAGCTAGCTGAGAAGGATAGTATCAGTTTGGGTTGTTTGTTTTTGCATGGCCAAGCGCTCAAGGAAAGGAGGAGGCTTCTGATGTAAGGTAGTTTGGGCATCTTGGGTTGATTCAAGTTCTAAAGGTAGTTTATTTGAGGCTTTTTTGGTGGGTTCTTCATCTTCAAGTTTAGTGATTTGGGGAGATGAAGGCCCTACAAGTTGCTTCCCTGATCTAAGATGAACATTACTCACTTCCACTCCATAGGTGGGATATTGCATTACCTTGTTAGTATAAGCTTGTTGAACAGGCTTGTTGTTAAGGTTAGGTGCTAGTTGGGTAGGGATTTGGGTAGGTCTAGGAGGTGGATTTTGAGGTGTTGAGGGTGGCATTATGGTTGGCTGTTGTGGCTGAGATGGAATCATTGGTTGCTGAAAAGGTGCATTTTGCTGCCATTGTTGGCCCTTGTTCCATTGAGGCTGCCATTATTGCTACTGAGTAGGCCACTGGGGGTTATAGTTGGGACCTTGGAAATTTTGTTGAGGCCATGGGTTTGGATGTTGTTGGTTCCAACCAGCTTGTGGAGTAGGCCATTGTGGGTTTTGCCATGTATTTGGATTACCAGGCCACTGTTGAGTATTCCAAGCAGAAAAAGTTTGGTTTGCAATAGGAAAGAGGGAATTAAAATTAAGTGGATCAGAGGGCATACCTTGTGTTGGTGTGAACAGGGTTATTACCTATCTAGTTTACCCTTGTGTGGATAATTCATATTATTTAACTATTTATTAGTTAAATAATACCCACACACATGTTCACATGTTAAGTTGACTTAGTGAGTCTACTAGATGTTTCTAGTTGTGTCTAGTTGTTGCTAGGTGTTGATAGTTGTCTTATCCTACACATGTGATCTAGTTGACATCTTATCCTCTAGTTGTCTCATGTGATAGGAATGTGACACTTGTCACATGACTACAACATCCTAGCTCTCAACCTTGGTCTTTATAGCCAAGGCCTCTCATTCTATCATATAATATTGTATCAAGTCATTATCTTATGTATAGAATATTATTCAATCATGTTGATCTTTGATTCTTGTGATTAGCTCTTAGACATCTTGATCCTGGGATAGCTACCTCCATAACTAATCCTAACATGGTATTAGAGCTGGTAGATTGTCTAGAGTTAGTTCATTTAAAAGATCTTAGATAGTGATTTATTTTTCTTTCTTGAAACCAAATATGCTCTTCTCTTGCATCTTTGGATGACCTGGAGAATCAGAAAGGTTGAGAGAAATAACAGTTTTTGGGAGTCTTCTTGTTTGTGATTTGAAATTGCAGGTTTCTTTTGGTGCATTTTGGAGCAAAATTGTCCTCACCATTGAGATCAGAAGGGTCAAATCTGCTAAGATCGACTGTAAACATGATATATTTCAGTCACAGTCAAATCTGGTATTTTTTACCCCCTATGCAGATTTATCAGTTGAAAAGGCAAAATTGTTTTAGCAGAGGGCAATATTGCCCCTTACCAATTTTCTGGGTTGATCATTCGCTGTGCAGGTTTTGCAGGCCCTCCAAGTCTCTGATCTATCTTCACAGGCCTGATCTATATTGTAGGCCTCATCTTCTATTCTTGGTCTGATATAGGCCTCAACATGTTTTTGTTTGGGCTCCATCCGGCCTGCACTTGAAAACATCTCAGTATTTGTATTCAATTTTTTGACTTGGTCGTCCAGCATCACGGCCTATTTGGCCTCTGTAACATGCTATTTTTATTTAGTCGTTCGTACATTGAGGACCTATTTGGCATTATGCTCAGGTGGTTTTGGATCAGGGCACATTGGTTATTGTAGGCCAAGTTCCATAGTACTCGTGTTGCAGTCTATGGTTGTTGGATCATGTTTCTTGCATAGTAGTCTTCAAATCTATTGTATGCAGAGTTCATTCATAGATTGGGATTTGAAAGGTTAAATTCAAAGTCTACCACTCCAAATCTTTGTCAGTGTGTTTGGTTTCAATCCAAATTGGTTCCATTTTTTTGGCATGTTTTTGGATCTCTTCTTCTGGTACAGTTTTTGATGAGTTTGGCTTCTTGGCATTCAACACCACATTCTTTGTTTCATGGAGATCCTCAAAGTCCTGGCTATCTGAAAGGTCATAGTTAGCTTTTGAGATGCTAACATTCATGGTAAACAGAAATGATCTTTGGTGTAGGTTGACGTTTTGTGTGATCCAGGCTGCTTTGTTGTCGTGACCTATTGATGAGCGACGTCATCTGCATACAAGACAACTTCTTTTGCAAGCTTTGTCATTGATTAATTTTTTTCGAGGCCTTCACAGCAATTTGCCATTGATCTATTTTTTTTTCGTGATCTTGATCGAATTATCATTATGATCTGAGGCCACATTTGGATGAAGGATCTCCTTCTTTGGCCCCACTGTGTTTTCAGAACCAGTCACGAGTCTTTTTAAGATTGGCCTCATATATTGTTTTTTAAATGTTTTGTAAAACAAAACATTCACAGATTTAAAAATCTGTGGGATCTTATCCTTTACCGTGGGATCTTGTCCTTTGCCAGATTTTGGTCGATGGTTTGGTCGACTTAAAACTACTGACATTGTTAAGTCTACCAGTTGGTTGTTCCTAACCAGTGGTCACTGTAGATTAAGGTCAGTGGTCTACAGATCATGGCAGAAATCTTCAATTTTGTCAATTTCCGTCACCCTCGGCCCAACAGTTAAAAAATTCTTCGGAGGTTAAGATCCTCAATGGCAGTCTTCCCCGCGGTATTGTCTTAGGCAGGAAAGACAAGCAGTTAAGACTCCGGCGGTTTGGTGCCTACATAAGGTGGTTTCGGGGGTAACTTTGTGAAACCTATTTTGGCATCTTCACCAATCAAGCTCTTAATAAAGATTTGGCAGCCTTTACAATTTTGACAACTAGCATCATTGAGATCCACTCCTTAGATCTGACAAAATTCCAAGTTTTTTTTAGTCAGGTAGATCTTCATAATTCTGATTGACACATCTATGCTCGTCAATTTTTTGCTATCGTTTTTGTCGGCATTCATCTCTAAATTATGGTCGGTGTAGGCATACATCAAAATTACTATTGGGTTTCACAACATTTGCATTGATCGGTCTCATAGATCGTCTTTTGGCTATGATCATAGGTAGATGATTTGAGTATGTGCTACGCATTGGGCAGATAGGACCCACTCACCTCGGTGCTTTGTTTGCTGATTTAACCTTGTGTGGCTCTTCTGTGAAAAGATCATTGTTTGGCTACCCTCTGCATGATAAAAGTTTGAGTTTTTTTATAACTTCATAGCGAGATTTGAACATTTTTTGATTTTTTTTTTCTATTGTTTAGTTGACTCTTCCACATGGCGACAGGATTTTGCAGTCACCATGGTTTGATCTCAAAACTTTTTAATCTGAATTCAGTGCTAAGAGATCGGCTCTTTTGATCCCAAGCCTCTTCTGTCATGCCTAACTGATATGAGTTCCCAAGCCACTTTAATCACATTAGGTGAGTTAGTTCCATTACTCCAGTCGGCCTCCCTATCCGCCCAGGATAGCTTGTCCTGAAACGGGACAGGTAGTCCACTTTTATTGCAAAGTTTGACAAGGAGAGGGACATTTTCTTTTTGCCACAACTTGCACCCGATGGGTCGGTTTTTCACATTCTTATAGTCATTGGAAAGGTGATTCCTAGTACTTCATCATGGTGTAGGTGATTTTTACCCAGCTTGTTGTATTTCTCCAAAATTTGCCTCTGAATGTCATTTTTGCTTGATTTTTTTGACATTTTTCGATAGGGCATAACTTTTGTCCACGATGTTGAAATTGAGCAAACATTTTTTTGAAATTGATCAAAAAAATGCAAGGAATTTGTTGGTATAGGTCATTTTTTATTTTGGAAAGCCAATTTTCTTGAAAAATTGTAAAATTGTCGTATGTTATAAATGGTCAATTTAGGCTTCCACATTGACAACATTGTACTCAATCTTGTATTTCTTTCTGGGGGGCATATTTTGCAGCATTATTTGTTATGGGGGTTATTTATTTGTAGTTTGTCTCATTTTTTTGAGGTTTGTAAGGCATGCATGGTGAATGTCTTCATTGTCCACCTCATGACATCAACTCATTCTATCCTTGGTTTGGACATTGCATGCATCAATTGAATGCACTTGTTGATTTGTCAATGCATTGAGATAAAGTGCCACATATTGTATTTGTAGTTTGGGGATCTTGAACATCATGTTGTGCCATTTTTGTACTTGTACTACTTTATAAAGTGCCATGGGGGTTTGTTTTAGTGCCTTGTTATTTGCCATCACAATCTTGTCCGGTGAGTGTCCCTCCATGACAACATTTTCAGCCTCATGTGTGTGTGCCTTGTTATTTGCACACCCTTTACTAAGTTGCAGGTACTACTATGTGCATCTTATGATTTTGCTTCTTCACCTTCTTGCACTACATTGTGACACAGTTTCAGTGGAGCTACCATACCTCTCCCTTGTTAGCATTATGGGCGGTATCATACTACTTGTGCTAATGCTTCCTTGGTTTCGCTTGGAGTGAACTATGTATCCATTTTTTGTTCCTATATACTAGGCAGATGTAGCGGTTGGTTACCCATGCATTTCAATGAGATGGAACATTTACCATATAGACATTCTTGCATTCTAGTTTGTGGAGGCAACCTTCTACCTTATTTAGAGGATTAGTCCTTGAGACTATTGGCACCTGTATTTTCAACTATCACATTGGTTGAGTAGTGTCGTTGGGGTCACTCATATAGATTGATGTACCATTTGCATCTTTGACTATCAAATTGGTTGAGTAGTGTCGTTAGTGTCACTCATACAATTTGTGTCTCTTTGATTTTGATCTTCATTCTATTTTCAGTGAAGGTTCTTTAGTAGTGTAGCAATTCTACGACAGTTGTTTGCAGCTTTTTTGTGCTTCAATGGAGTTCTTCATGTTCCTAATTCTTTTGGTACATCCTTTGTGAGGGATTCTTAGTCCTTTTATCTCCTATGGGGAGGATATCTTTTGTATATTTGTGATGGAAGTAGTCCTTGGGGGGTCATGTTGCATCCTCCTTCCTTCCTTCACTTTTTCATGCTTCTTTGCATTTTTTCTCTCTTTTAGGGAGGAGTTTTTCCCATGAGGTTTTCTCCTTTTCTCCGCTTGTGAGAGATCTTTTGTACATGGGTACCTAACATGGCCTTGTTCATAGGACACATCTTTGCATTTGTTTGTTCCTCCCTAAGTTGCACTTAAGGGGGGGTGTTGGTGTGAATAGGGTTATTACCTATCTGGTTTACCCTTGTGTGGATAATTCATATTATTTAACTATTTATTAGTTAAATAATACCCACACACATGTTCACATGTTAAGTTAACTTAGTGAGTCTACTAGATGTTTCTAGTTGTTTCTAGTTGTGTCTAGTTGTTGCTAGGTGTTGATAGTTGTCTTATCCTACACATGTGATCTAGTTGGCATCCTATCCTCTAGTTGTCTCATGTGATAGGAATGTGACACTTGTCACATGACTACAACATCCTAGCTCTCAACCTTGGTCTTTATAGCCAAGGCCTCTCAATGTATCATATAATATTATATCAAGTCATTATCTTGTGTATAGAATATTATTCTATCATGTTGATCTTCTTTGATTCTTGTGATTAGCTCTTAGACATCTTGATCTTGGGATAGCTACCTCCATAGCTAATCCTAACACCTTGTATTTGCTGCCAAGGTGTCCTTTGAGCTATGAAGAACAGTTGCCCATCTTCTCCTTCAAATGGCTATATTTCTGGCCTTTCAATCTTTTTTTGATGGATACTGGCCACCCTCTTGCATTTACAACTGGCCTTCCTCCATCTACAACTGGGGCAACATTCAGTAAGCATTGCATCTGCTTCTTCCTATTTCTTCTTGATGTGAAGAGTGTTTAGGTGTGTAGCCATATGGCTTATAATGTCCTCTTTCATGTTGCTCAGCAAGTTACTAATCTCCACTCTTGAAACCCCATTGGTTGCCTTGCCTGTGATGGCTGCTCTTTCTCCCCTTAGTTTTTTGGAAAAGGTTCTAGAATAATTTCTACAAGATCTGTAGACATCCTCAAAGGGAAGTTGAGATATATCCCCTATTCCAATGAGATTGAGGACATCCATGCAATCATCATTAACTCCCCTTAAAAAGACTAGCTTCAGTGATTCTTCAGACAATCTATTTTGAGGGTTTTTCTTCAAGGCAAACTAGAATCTTTCAACATAGTCTTCCAATGGCTCATCCTCTTTCTGGGACATCTTGAAGATGTCATCTCTCCTCCTATCATGCCCTCTACAGTAGTCTTTATATATTACCAGGAACTTTGTCTTCATGGTATCCTAGTCTGGAATGACATCTTTCCCTAACCCCATAAACCATCTTAAAGCAACATCTTTTAGTGTGGCAGGGAACAACTTGAGTCTGTAAGGATCAATGGTGTAGTCATAATTCCTACACAAGACATCAAACTCAAACATGAAAGTGTCAGTATCTTCAGTCACCAAGCCGTAGAAAACAGGCAATGCAGAAGGTGGTATATTTTTCAGAGTAGCAACCCATGCTTGGTCTAGGATAGGGAATTCAAACGTTGCTTGTCCTAGAGGATCCTCTACTGTAGCATTTGCCATGGTTATAAAAGTCCCTTCTATAGTTGTGGAGGAAGCTGATGGAGATGTAGAAGGTGTTGATGAAGATGTAAGAGGAAACTCTTCTTCAAAACTTTCTACTATATAAGTGACAAAGTCAGCTGTGTCCTCATTATCCTAAGAAGTTGAAGGGAGGAATCTACCTTGGTGATCTCTCTGCCTCTGCATACAGTGGTTTTAGCTTGATATTTCAGTGGTCCTGCACAATGTTAGTATAATGTCTGGTGTTTCCTGAAAAATGAATTTATTAATTCTAATGTTGTAATTAAAATTTAAACTATGAGAGCATATAAAACAAATGAGACTATGAAGGTAGCACCATCCCTAGCAATGGCGCCAAAAATGTAGAGGAAAACTAATGCGTTGTAGACTTAAACAAAATTTAGGGGTAAACCTATCTGAATAGTCGACTCTATCATTGCATTCCTACAATGAATTATCGACCAAGGAGCGTAAGATTATGATGATACCCACACTATACATGCCTTCAAGACTCATTTCTATCCTAAACTAACTCATACAGACTTATTCTAATTAGAATAGTCTATTGAAGTTCACAGAAATGTAAGAACAGTAAAAATAGTTTAAAATCTAGTTGCTACAGGTACCTTCAGCATAAGCGAAAGATAGATATATTCAACAGGGAATTACAAAATTAACTCAAAATATTCAGAATGATAAAAGAACTAACACTAACCTTCGGAGGACTTAAAATATGCACTTGTTCATGAATCACAACTACTGGACATAACAATCAAGATATTTCACTTGTCTTCACAATGCAATTGATGAAATAATAGAAAAACAATTTTAACTAGGAATGCATAAATAAATAAGGAAATATATGAAGTGAGGGTTGGTACTATTACCCAGATTTTCACTATAGCTCAATCAGGTAGAGCCCATTGTTTTAAATAGGGAAGTGAAATTCATATTATTACTTTCCAATGTTACATTCAATCATATAAGCAAAATCAGAAAAAGGATTACAAAAGGCTGTAATGGATTATTGCATTTACAAAAGTGCATATAACAGAGAAAAGTAATCTTTATTGAGTGAAAAAATATCCATTTGTCTCACACAAGTCGTGAGATTAACTTTCGCTTATTCAATTCAAATTGAGAAAAGCATATACATAAATAAGTAATGAAAGTAAATAAAGGGGTATAGAATGAGGGTAACCAGTCATTGCCTGAATGACTGGTCTGTCTGGTTGGTTGTGTTGTTGACTTGAGTCTCCTTGGTCTGTTGTCCTGGTTCCCTGCAAAAGATGAGATAAGGTGTTAGAGCAATGTTGCTCTAAGCAATGACTAATTACATTCATTATATACGCATTCATTATGCATGTATAGGCTTTTCAACAAGATGCAAAAAATTAGTCATGCATACCTTAAATGTACCAGAAAACTACTAAAGTTATCTAATGCATCCAGGGTATGCATTTGTTTTTATTAACAAGTTTGCTTCATGTGCAGATACAGGTGTAATTATATTTCTATTTGATTCATCATGTTACATTATGAGTGGAGAAAATGTGGCTCTCACAAGGGTTGAACCCAGCTCATAAACATTGCAAAAAAATCTCATGTATTTTCAACAGAAACAAGGATCAACTTGTACAACTAGATCTATTCATATACTTTTATAAGGTGTAGATAGGTTGTATGATAAACAAGTGAATCTTCATGATATAAGAAAACTAGAACATCTTGTTGCTCATCATAGTGTATTTCACATCAAACGGAAATCATCATGAGTTGATGAGGATATGTAATAGCATCATCAAGATAATAGCATCACTGTCAGAGGGACAATTTGATTTTTTCAAGATAGTTATAGTCATGGAGACAATCACAGAGGTGAATCAACAAATGCATGAATGTTCTTGAGTCTTTTTCTACAGTCATAAGTGCCTTGCAGACCTAAAAGGAGCTATGATTGAAATGTGAACAGAGACTTTTTGGAGATAAAGCACCAAATATGTAGAACAGTATCCAGAGGCCTATCAAAGGAGCCTAACATGGTAAAGAAGGACCTATAACCATAGTCTTGCAAGGATGACAACGAATCTAAAACACCATATTAGTCAAACCTACAGAGAAGTATGATATTATTGCCAAAGACATTCAAGAGTTTTCTTTGAGAATAATCCATCATCATAGGAGATGTTGAAAACTAGAGGTGCTATAGAGAATTGCATCCATCAATGCTAAAGGGCATATTATTCAACCTCATTACACACTATGCTGATGGATATAGCAATCCATGAAATAAGAATAGTCATCAAATGACTGTAATAACAGTCAGCAGACAATAAAGTGAACAGAGAAAGTAATCAACATTTATTGTAAGCATAGAGCATCATACTCAGAGAATAGGACAATCAACAAAGAACAATGGTGTATACATGCTACAGAATGTCATAATGTTTCATTGATGCAAGATACCATGAAAAGCTTATACACTGAGAAGTTCATGCCCAAACCTCATGCATTTTTGCCCATTTTGAAAGCTACAGTAACCTTAGTGTTTACCAGAGCTTATACCAAAGAAATGGTAGTGTCCATTATAGACATCAGAATAGGTTCAAAATGAATAAAATGTGTAAGATGCATCTGGCATAAATGAAAAGTGAAAAGTCACTGTGTGAACAAAAATTTGTAGTTGCTGTTGAACAGTATGCAGAAATGGAACAACCACAACAGAATAATGAAAGAAGATAAAAAAGGGGTAAAAATGCTTCTCCAAAAGGAGTCATAACACCATACAAGGGTGATAGTGGATATAGTTGTGATAACCTTACCATGAAGAGAATAATAGAGGTTATAAATCATTAGAACATGGCCATGTGCAGCCTCACGGATCTTGATGTACCTAGCAGAGGAAGAGATAGTCATGAGAGAGGTCTTTTGAGATCTTAGATAAGGTGATTACAAGTCTAACAGAGAGTTGGAGGCTCTCAAATGTCAAGTCGAGTTCCATAGTTTCAAAGGAGTATGACAAGTCAATGAAGAAGCCAAGAGAACAAGTGGCATTGTTAGTGAATGGTAACAAGGAAAGAGTGTAAAAGCATGAAAACAGCTATGACAATAGTCTCACTCATAAACCATGGAAGAGCTTCAAACACAATTAACAAAGTGCAATGAGATTTGTTTTGATCAAAACCCTTTTAACAAGAGGTAAAGCACATTAACCATGTATAACAGTTTCAGGGACAGTTCACCAATAATGTGTGAAGCAAGCCAGTTAGTAAGAATACAAATGACATGACACAATGACATTCCAGGCTAAAAGGTATGTAGAAATGGTATAAGAACACAGAGAGTAGTGAATCAGCTACAGTAAGTGGCAAATACAGTGAAAGCCATAGTAAGACTGGTGTTTTCATAGCCTTTAAGAACACAGTTAGGTTTTGAAACCCTCAGAAAGCCTAAAGATAGATAGCAGTGAGATAGCTACAGGATGTCAGAAATGTCTATAGAAAAGCTTTGATAGTTATTTTTCTCTATGGCCGAGGGTGCATAGGATAAAGATAACTTACATATGCCATTACAGAAGGAAACAAGGGTTTTGTAAACCAAACCCTAATGGATGGTAATTTAAATGGAGCAGCAAACTAGTGAAAGACAACATACTTAAATTACCTCAAGTTTTTTCCAATCAATACCATGAACGAAGAGATTATAGAGCTGTCTGGATGAAGAAAAATAATAAACCTTAATAGAAATTATTTCTATTCATTATTTCTAGTAAGAACAAAAGCCATATGCAAGGAAATCACAGTCAGAGTGAAGTTTTTGGGCAGAAATGATACATTTTGCCATTTTTCCATAGCAACATATCTCAGAAAGAAACAACCATTACAAAAAATGAAATCTATAGCATATACAGTGGATGGAAGCTACAGGAAATTACAAGAAATCATGAGTTTTGTAGTGTTATCTCAGAAAGAAGACTTTATCACAGAAAAATGGTGCAAAAACACAGTGACATGCTGTCGAATCACCCACAGAGACTTCTGCGACATCAAACCCTCATGTTGGCGGCCAGAGCATGCAGAGCAAGTTTTGCAAAAGTTCAAAATGCAAAATGAATGTAAAAGTTGTTGTTTTGTTTTAGGGTTTCATAACCCTAAGAAGCCTGATAGCTTTTCTTTTTGCATTTTGTATTTCCTTTGTATTCCTTTCTAATAGATCTGTGGTCAAGACATTGGCAATGTAATGCCTAGATGATGCCACGAGGTGGCTTTGATGCATATTAAGACTTTGTTAAGTCTTTTATGTATTTTATTCCCTTTGTTTTAGGTAGCACTTTAGTGCCTTTTGATTGTTTATTTATTTCTTCCTTGAATATATTTTGACTTGTAAAACAATATCATCAAAAAATCATGACCTTTATAAATCATTTGAAGAGTTATTGTTATTTTTAATGCAAAGGAGGATAATATGAGATTGACTGTGAGACTTTAGTGTCTTGGAGGGAATATATCTTGGATTGTGAGGATGTGGCAGACATATGCCTAGAGCTTAGCTTCTTGTTTTTCCTTGGTGGAGTGAGAGCTTGACTAAGTCTGGTGGTAGTTAGTAGTTGTCTTGACTACTTGGAGGGTATCTAGGGGTTTTGTTGCTCTTAGAGTCCTTTTTGGACTTATTTTCATGATCCTTCATGTTTGAGTAAGTCCTGATCTAGACTTTTCCTTGCATTTTGGACACTTTTGGATGAGATCTAGTGGCTAGATTTTAGGCTTTTTCTGGGTATTTGACCCAAATCAATTTTGACATGCCTCCTTTTGTGGGTAGTGATGGATATAGTCACTTTTGTGACTCTATTGTAGTTAGTTCTTATTATGCAAAAAATACTTTTTGGAGATTATGATTGATACAATCCTTTGTTACAGTATTGAGCATCTTTTTTGTAACTCATCATTTTTGGAGTATGGAATACAAATTTTACCTTGGAGATTATTGAAGAATCTTGTTACCTTCTTGTTCTTGCAAGCATTGTGCATTACCAGGTGATTGACTGAGCTATTTGTGAGATTGCTTTTTCTCCTTTAGTTTTGTCTCATTTTATGCCTTTTTTGCAAAAGTAGGAATTTGCAGGTTATAAATTGTGTCTTAGGATTGAATAGAAGCCTCTAGTTTGTGAAAGTTTTATCTTTCCTTCTTGAAAGTATATGCAGGATAGACCTATTTATGAAACATTTATGCAGAAACTTACAGTAACATGTTGTGTATTTTTAGTGTTCATCATAAATAACCAAGTGTATGTCAGTCTTAGTATCTCATAGCTCTCATTAGCTTGGTGTATCACCCTTTTTCAATTCATTTTTATCACTTTTGTTTAAAACAAGCATATTCTTCCTTTTTTCTCCATCAAAGTAGTATTTTTGGTGATATCCTTAGGAAGCCAGCCTTCTCTAGAGGTTGACCTCTACTCATAGAGTAACCCACGACTTTAGAGGTCCTCCCATGTTTCATCAAATAGACTAATTTCTACAAATTAGTCAAGGTGTGTATTTAGGTGATAACAAGTACCTTGAGTGGCCAACCCAGGGAACTATCTCACTTAATCTGGAAACCAAATCTACTTTAGATTCTCATGCATTCTCATAACATTGAATTGTATTCAATTCATATCAAAAACATAATCCTCTTAGATTTTATTCAAATCAAAACATGTCTGGATAATTGATATTGAAAAATAGAGTAACAGCTAAGTAACTGGAAAGGAAAAGCAACTAACTTAGCAACGAACTCCTCCCTCTAACTTATACAAAATTAGGAAAGTTCTATGCAACCACTAACTAATCCTTAATCAATCCAACCCTAGATACTAGGATACAGGTTGCATGATTGATTTATTAATCTAACTGATCAAAAGAAGAAAAGTCCTATTCAAACAAGAACTCTCATGAAACAATTTGTATGAAAAACCACTCATAGACTGCGTGTAGAACAAGTCTTATTTCCTGCATTTATTCCAATCCATGATGGTACAGATTCATCCTCCATCTGTCTTCACTTTTGGCATTCAAACTGCACTTCACTTAATTCCCCTATCTTGCAAATTGTTGTAATTGCTCTTTCCTTAATGCCATGTCCTTGCTGCACAGGTTAATTCTCCAAACATATGCACACAAAATAGCTTTCATATTAAACTATAGACTTCTATCTATATTACATGCATACTTATAATTTAAGTCATTCACTTGATAATATAACTACCATATTCCATATTATCAACATAGGTTTAAAGTCTTTGAAAATTATATGAGAAACAACATATAGTAATGGTGATGTTTGTAAAGTATCTGCATGATCATATGAAAAGGTCTTTAAAACATATAAAAACAACATAAAAAGAAGTCAATAATTCAACCCATCATTGACCCAATTTAAATAATAAAATTATTTAAAATAGTTGGTAGTGTGACAAAGCATTAAATGAAAGTTGTAGTATGGTTGTAGTATGACACATTTAATTCAAATAAAAAATTACTTAAATTATGAGAGAGGGACATGTGTTGTGATGAGCATAAAGGTGAGGACTAATTTAAATAAATATTTTATTTAAATTAGTTGGAAAATGGAGGAATTAATTAAATAAATATAATTTATTTAATTAATTGGTTAATGGGATAAATGGGATTAAAATGGGAATTAGTTAAATAAATATAATTTATTTAACTAATTAGGTGATGAAAGGGGTATGTAAGGGTCCTAGGACAAAATGTCATAAGATGTCTCAAGTAATGTATCGACAAGGTGATATTGTAAGACATGGACAATTTTAGGTGTCTACACCATGCACTTACCTGAAATCAACATTGTTTTTACCTCTACCCTCCAAATTCTTCTTTCCACCATATTGTTGTTCACTACCCTTGATGCAAGTAGAAGAGACCACCTTCTTATCCAACTTGAGGTAGTGTGCTTGGGCACATGTCTCATCTATATTTTGGGGTTTGGCCCTAAGGATTGGCCTTTGTAGGTGATTAAACAAACCTCACACATACTTGATCAACACCTCATGTTCCATAATGTCTTTCCCAAGTTGAACCATTCTTTTTCTAAACTTGATCATATATGCTTGCACACTCTGCCCATGTTATTGCTTCAAATGATGTCATTGCATCACCATCACTTCTTCATGGCAAATGGGGTATTATTGCTTCCTCAACAACAAGTTAATGTCTTCCCACTTAGACTCTAGTGATAATTTTTGAATCTCTAAAGAATTTGCACAACTCTCATACCAAGTAAGAGTGTGCTCGACTAGTTTCAATTTTGCAAAGGAAATTTGTTGTTACGGAGATAATGGAAACTAAAATATACCTATATTTAAGACACCTGTTGGTCAAATTTTTCTACACTTATCTCTACATTATATGGTTGGATATGTATTTTGGCCTCAACTTTTAAGAATTTATTAGATTTTAAAGTTTCTCCTTGTTCGACTATACCTACTTTCTTGGGTTCAACTTCTTCTTGGTGCATCCTAGGAACATCCATCTTGGTTGCCAAAGAATCATCATGCTTTCCAACCTATCAATTTTCCCCTCAACTACCAATATTATACCCATGTCCTCTTCCAACCTTTGAAGTCTAACTTCTCCATAATCATCTCTCCATTCTCATTGTTCTCACCATTCTCAACCACTCTCTTGACTCAATTTCAGTCTTAAAAGGCACTAAATTGCCTTTCCCATTTGACCTTTTTGATGACATACACTTGTAACCCATTCAATCAAGCAAATTTAAGTGAAAACCCAAAGTATTTGATCACTTTGATGGCCACCTTATATATAAACAAGGTGGCCATACCACACAATACTAAATAGTAAACATATAAACTAGTTGCAAATAACTCAAACAAACATAAACTTGCACTAACACCACTTCATAATGGTTGTCTTAAAAACATTAACACACACAAATAGAATAAATAAAGATCTTCACTACCAACAATTCATAAATGAACACAATAAAAAGGTTCAAACTAAACAAACTCAAAATTACCAAGAGAAAACCCAATTTGGGTGAAAAACTCTAGCCTAAGGACCAACAACTTCTCATTCCACTATGTGAAAGGAAAGTACAAATGCTTAGAATGCTAAACAAAGTATCAACAACTCTAATATAGACTAGAGAGCTTTGAATAGACCTTAGGTCACACACTTCCAATTGTAAACTTGCATTCACTTGGATAGTCCCAATCAATGGATTCACATAACAAAATCATGAGATTTTACCTTCTTCCAAACGTGGAGACACATCTTATTAATTTCCAACATCTCCACAATGGTGAGAAGATGAAAGATCAAGTTACGTCTAAATTGAAGATGAAACACCAAACACTCCAAATTCCAACTCACTCCTTACACAAAAACGAGTTTTTCACTTTACCAGTAATGTGTTTATTGCTTTTGGACAAGTTTTTAGGGGTGAATGTCTATTCGCTCTAGTGTATGGTAAGTTTGCCAAGACAAACACATGTTCATTGCTTGTTGCAACTGGTTAATGTGCCAACCTTAGCTTTTTGAATATTTTCCATGTCTACAACTTTGAACAAAAACTTCTCAAAAATGTCTCATTCCACACATTATCTACATCAATCCTTTCCACATCCCTGCTACATAGGTTTTGACGATAAATTCTTACTTGTAGCTTCTTGGCTACACTCTAATGAGTTAGGACAACTACAACCCCAATGGTCTTGCACACTTAAAGCTTGATTTTTCAAATCATTTACCCCTTGTAAACTGTGCCAAAAATCATATATTTGATCACCTTTACTTATAAAATTATAAGTAAGTCATAAAACTATGATAAATTATTTTTTATTAATTTTTAATTCAATAAGTTTTTTGAAAGAAAGATACTTAATAATTTTTTAAAGTATATAATATTTTTATTAATTTTTTAATAATTTATTTAATAAATCTACAAAACATACAAATAAATTAAAAAATTCTATAATATCATATCACAACTTATTTTAAAAATTATTTATATTATTTTATGCAGACTATTCCGAAGGACTATTCCCACCGTTACACCCACTAAAGTGCGGGCCCCCCTCCCCCAACTTCAAGTTATAATTTATAATCAGCACATTAAAAAATTAACATTTTCTATTCATAAGAAATATTAATATTTTGAATTGTATGAGTGCCTATTGCTTTGTTTATTTCCTCTTCTAGAACACATGAGCTCACTATTTCTTCAAACATGTGCAGAATAGACAAGTACTTCTCCTCTCTTGAAGTACGAAGTCCAACACACAGGCTTGAAACTTCTCGTCAGAAGAATGTTCTGGGGCTTAATTCGCTCATAAACCAGCAGCCTATGCTTTCCCTTTGCACAAATCCTGAACATGAGAGCCAAATTCATACGATTCTCTCTCCAAAGCGTACTAACCTCTACCCAGAATTCATCTTTGTGTTGAGACACTCCTTCCAACCGCTTCACTGCGACAACTTTATTTTCTGGAAGAACGCGGCCTTTGTAAGTTGGCCCAAATCCTCCTTTCCCGCGATGTCTTTCAATTCACTGGTCGCTTCTCTCAGTTTAGGAAACTTAAACCTTGAAGTCCTGTGGGAGCCGCAAAGGAGCCTACTATTTCTCTTCTTTTTCTCCTTTTCTCTTCTTTGTTTCTTGTTTTTTTCAGGATAGGGATTCAAAGTGACCAATAAATTATGTCAAAGACTTTTAGAAAGTAGGCAAGGATTAAAAAAATATGTCAAGACTTCTGATTTTTTAAAGCATAAATGTTTAGAAAAGTTTTTGTTGAGAAATAAAGTAAGAATTACATAAATTTTAATTTTTAGTTAAGAATTATTTTATTTTGTTTATATTGTTTATGTGACTTTTAATTTTATTTTTAGAAAAATTACCATTCATTATTTCCATAATTCTTTTGTTTTATTTTTACTTTGAAAAATGTATTTTAAATTATTATTGATTATACTCTTTAGAAAAATCTATGTAAAAGACAAAGATATCATTCTTGAGGTGCTTATTTCATTTAAATCACAGATCCACTCAAAAATAGGCACCTAAAGAATGATATCTATCAAGGTCTTTTACATAGATTTTTTTAAAGATAAGTATGCTAGTTTTAATAATTTTGTAATTTTTTAATTAATTTAATATTTTTATTTTGTAATTGTATTAATTTTATAAGTTTATTTTTTAATTAATTTTATAAATTTAATTATTTTTTTAAATAAATAATTATCTAGTCAATGAATAAAAATATAATATAAGTGATATAGTTTATAGCTTATAAATAAATTAGTGAGTAATATTTTTGAAATAATTATTTATCTTAAAAGAATTAAACTTTCAATAGTAAATAAATAAATAAATAAATAAATAAATAAATAGATAATTACTTTAATTTTGATTTCATAATATTTATTTTTATGGAAGAGGAAAGAGGAATTTTTATTTACTTAAAAGTTTTTTAGAATTATTTTATTTTATTTTATTTACTTAAAATTTATTTTCTAATTTAAGAGCTATTTTATTTTATTTTATAGATTTATTATGTTTTAGTGATATATATATATATATATTTGCATATAGACTCTTTAATAATTTAATAGTTTTTGTTAACACGCTCAGCCATAGTTAGGCCTCTAGACATAATTATTTATATATAGTATATCAAATAATTTACTAAATAATATATTTATTTATAATATTAAAATATTTTAATACATCTAATTTTTTTTTTATAAGCAAGTTGCTGCCAAGAAGCAACTACCATATATTGAAAATTCCAAAAACATCGCTTAAAAAATGGTTTACATGATTCGATTGCAAAATCAGGATTTCTGAATATACAAGGAGCCCTCCTTGACTTCCTCTAGTCGCTATTTTAATACATCTATTAACATGCCCATTAAAATATATTGAAATCGGAACAAAAATATCATATGATTACATTGGCTAGGGTAATTTCAGTTATTTTTTTTTTCTACGGGAAGACATACGTGCATGAGAAATTACTGCTGCCACTTTCTTGAAACCTACGCAGAAAAGTAGAGCTCCTCTCTTGAAATATACTTCGCTTAATGAACAGGCCGATGTGACAACTTACTCCGCCATTAACATCTGAACAAGTTCACTCATGGAAGGCCTGCGATCCCTGTCCTGCTCTACGCATGCTAGTGCCGTTTTCAGCACTCTTTCCACCTCCCTCTCCTCCTCATATTTCATCTCACCTCTCACTGTCAGCTTGCCATCCACTACCGTCTCCATCCAGCTTCCTGATTTCACATTCTGAAACGCCCATTGCACAAAATTAATCCCGGACCCCTCCACTTGGAATTTACCAGCTTCTCGCCCGCTCACTAATTCCAAGAGAAGAATGCCAAAACTATAAACGTCTGCCTTCGCTGTGATGGGAAGATTCAATGTCCACTCGGGTGCCAAATACCCTCGTGTCCCTCTAATTGTGGAGAAGGTCAGCGCGCGATCTCTGCCATGACCGCTGTCTACAAGCTTTGCCAGTCCGAAGTCCGAGACTTTGGCTCGAAACTGCTCGTCCAGAAGAATATTCTGGGGTTTCACGTCACAGTGCAGAATCCATTCCAGACATTCTTCGTGCAGATAAGCCAACCCTTTGGCCGTCCCCACAGCAATTTGAAGTCGTTTCTTCCAGTCCAAAATCCTCGAACTGTTTTTGGTGAAGATGTGCTTATCCAGAGAACCATTCTCCACATACTCAAAAACCAGCAGCCTGTGCTTTCCCTCTGCACAAAACCCAAACATGCGAACCAAATTCATGTGATTCACTCTGCCGATCATACTAACCTCTGCCCAGAATTCATCTTCGCCTTGTGACACTCCTTCCAACCGCTTCACTGCGACGACTTTATTTTCAGGGAGAAGCCGGCCTTTGTACACAGTCCCAAACCCTCCATTTCCCACGATGTCTTTGAAATTGCTTGTCGCTTCTTTCAGTTCCGCAAAAGAAAATCTCTTAAGTCCTGTGGGAACGGCAAAGTAGCCTTCGTCAAAGCTTCTGAAGATAAACCACCATCCCAGTGCTACGCAAACAATCTCTGCGACCCCAATAGCAGAAACAAAAGACGCCATGGGAATAATTAGCTGATTTCTTTTCCTCTTCTTTGCAGCTATGGGCAAGCTGACGTTTGGCTGGACAGCGGGGGTCGGTGCTTGCAGTCCGGAACATTGCGATGAGTCGGAGTGCAACAAAGTCGACAGAGATGAGACGTTACTAGCTGAGGAATCATTCACAGAGAGTTTTATATACATGTGGTTTTTAACCCCAGGAGACTGATACCCACTGATAAGTAGAGTCTTGGGGTAACATTGTCCCGTCCCCGCAAATCTGTAACCAAACCCTACACAATTGCAATCCTTTATACAAGTTTCTCTACACCTTTCAAACGACACCCCATCTGCATACCCACGATTGTCAAAACCATAAAAATCTGTGTACAGAAGCTGAAGCAACTTAAAACTATTTGGGGAACAAGAGAATTTCTTAATCGGCTGGCAACCTTTGAACCAATCAGTCGAATCTGCCCTTTCAAAACCCGGCGGACACACACAGTTGGGCTCTGGCGTATATACGCACACACCATTGGGTCCACATAAACCATGAACTCTGCACTGTTCTGCAACTGCCGTCCAGGTAATATTCCAGCTGTTCCTCTTCGTGTCCAGGCTATATAATCTCAGATTGCCGTCAACATCCATGGTCAATCTTCTGAGGGGGCCTTTTCCATAATCTGAGGCTTTAAAACTGTACTGGTCGCTAGAACTGAACCCACCGAATTCGTCAAGAAACGCTAAGCGACTAATATTATAAATGGTTCTGCCATTATCAAATACACTCAACCAAGGTTTAGGCCAATACTTACTGGAGACATTGGAACCTTGATAAATGAGGGCCAGATAGTTCTCATCGTTGAAGTAGAAACGATAGTCGCCCGATCTGTAGGTGAGATTATCCATTCTAGAGATCAGCTGTGCGTTGTAGGAGAAGCGTTGGCCTGGAAGGAGCGTATCAGTAGGAGAATCAAAGCTTTGCCAAAGTATTTGTCCAGAAGAGCTGCGTAGCACAAGATTTCCTGTGTTAAGAAGAGCAGCTGTCTTGACAGGCAGACCTTTGGTGTTAGTCCTCCATATGACGGTTCCATCTGCATTGAATAGGACCAAGTCCCCGTCTTTTTGAAGACGGAGACGGGAATTCCTTCCGTTGACGGGTTGATCTCTGTTGGGCATCCACACAAGAGTGGGTGTATTAGAGTAGCATACAGCGAAACCATAGGCGTTGGTGCCAACAGGATGAAACCCAGCGAAAAATGTGCCATCGGGAGAGCGGAACAGAGTCTGGTTACTTTCGGGTGAGGGAGAGGAATATCCTAATTCCAGACTGGGGAGTTGGGAAGATACGAGGGAAGCATGAAACAGTGCAGATTTTAAGCAGAGACATAGCAGGGAAAGGCAATGAAAAAGTTGTTTTGCGAATGCCATTGCAATACGCAGGCTGAGGCGGTATAGCAAAGACCCAATGGACCCGTAACTAACAAATTACAGGCAGCCAGCATATAGGACTTCATCTCTCATTAGGACTATTGTTAAAAAAGACTAATAAATTCAGGCCGTAAAGCCGTCTACAATACACGAGTCTATATAAATTAAAATTTAGGACATCATCTCTCAGGACTCTTTTAAAAAGTCTAAGAAAATAAATTCAGGTCATGAAGTCGTTACATTAATTATAGTTATTTGTATAAATTAAAATTTAGAACATCATCTTTCATTAGGATTTTTGTTAAGAAGTCTTTAAAGAAAATAAATTTAGGTCACAAAGTCGTCCACATTAGCTGGTTATTATTTGTCATTTGTTATTATGGTTGGTAATTAATAATATTAAAATATTTGAAATGTTTAATTGAATATTTGGAAGAGTTGTGGAAAGCTAATTGTTGTGTCCTCAAGTGAATGATGACTCCATACCATGGGATTATGCTTCTCTAAAACAATTTGTTTTTTTATTTTGTGTGGTCAATCCATGAAGTCAACCAAATACTCTTTTTTTTTTTAATATATTTATTAAAAACCTTTAAATACTCATAAATGAACAAATCAATAAATATTGTATATAGGCAAATATATTAATGTTAAATAGTAACCCCCCTCTATCTCTATTTTTCCTATCTCTCTTACTCTATTCCTCAGTCATATGCCCCTCCCTGCCCTTCCTTCTTTTTCACTTATTTTATTTCCACATCATAATTCCTTTTCAAATATTCCCAATTTTATGATTCTTAAAAACCTTGCACCTTATAAATTTTTTGAAAATAAAATAAATATCAATATTGCTTCCCACTATTTTATTAGGCTTTTAATTTTTATTTATTAAGTTAATTTTGGTCAATAAAAATTGGTCAAATATTTACCACTTTTTAGTATGGATAAGGTGTCCATTAAAATGGATGATGTTTAAGTAGAGCGATAAAATAGTGCTTGCCTTTGAAATAGTATAACAATAAAATTTGTTATATTTTGTAATGTTGTAATAATTTCAACTTTTCATTGTTATAATGTATTATGTCAATTGATATCTCTCTTCCAATATGGACATCCCACAAAAATAAAATATAAATATAAATATTATTGAGATGCAATAACTCTTGAAGTAAACATTGTTTAAATGGATATTAAAAATGATATTCATAAAGAAAAACTACTAATTCATGAAGTAAAATTAACCTATTCTTTTATTTATCAAATTACATAATAATTTTAATAATTTTTAAGTTATTATTATTATTATTATTATAATAGTAAAAATAACCCTTCCAATAAAAATAAAGTAAATAAAGAAATAACAATGTAAATAAATAAAAATAGTTCTTAAATAGTTAATCTTTTGAAAAATCTATGTAAAAGTTTATTCTACTTTAATAAGAAATCTAATAAAAAATAAGTCTCTTCTACTTTAATCAAAATCCAATAAAAAATATGACCCTCTAGAACGAAATCTCTAGGCATCTTTTACATAATAGTAATATATTAATTATTAATATTTATTATAATACTTATTAATCAAAATCCAATAAAAAAGGACCTTCTAGAATGATATCTCTGGGCATCTTTTACATAATAGTAATATATTAATTATTAATATTTATTATAATACTTATTATGTCATGTCTCATTTCAAATTAAATTCTAATTAAATAATTAATTAGTCATTTCTAGTGGACTAAGGAAGAGAATTTAGAAAAAAATATATTTTATATTTAATTAGAAATTAGAAGTCAAAGACAAGTTAACAAGGAGGATCAAGATGAATATTAAATATTGATATTTAATTGAAAATTGAAAAATTGGTAAGAAGGAAAAAACCAATGGGAAGGATCAAGACAAATATCCAAATATTATTATGTTATTTCCTCAAATTGGAAAATGGATTTACATGAAGGATTTAGATAATTTCCAAATGAAAATTAGCAAATTATCTTATCCACGAGAAAAAAGAAAGAAAAAAACAAAAAAAACTTGGCAACTTGCATGATAAGAAAAAAATAGTATTTTAAGCAATTTGTTGGCAAGTTGGAATTTGTGCCCTCCTTTTTGGTACTTAAAAAATTACTTATATATGAATAATTTCTTCATTTGGGGGTCTTTTTCCAAATGAGTTTCATGAAAACTTGAACATTGTTAAAACTGGTATTTGAGGATGAAAAACCTTGAGTATTAGAGATCATTGGATGAAAACCTAGTGGTTTCAAAGATCAAAGGAAAAAACTCCTTTGATTCTATAAACACCAAAATCATGCATAACCTCCATGAGGACCCCGATGATGACTCACAATCCTTGTCACATACATGTAAGAGTGGAATAATGCCCTCTTAACAATGATTCTCTTGGTAGAATGTGGTTTCTTCTTCCTTTTGTTGTTCCCCCTTTGTTATGCTAACCCTTTCCTCACTTTTGACACTTTTCAACACTAGTCGATTTGTGTTTCCTGTGCTTGCGACTTTGTCTCTTAGCCTTGTGTTCATCCATTTGTTGTGTTTTAATCTTTCCCTAATGTTTTTCATCCATTCCCACCCCTAGGAGCCCTCTAGAGGACTTCCCAAGCCATCTCCTACTTTCAATTTTCAGTTTCAGTCAATTAGTACAAATCGTGCCCTATTATTTCCAGATCTCCCTCGGGAGATCCAACATTTGCAAGTGGAGATTTGGTTTTTGACCCCTATTTGACTAGTTTCCAGAGGTATATCACCTTCTTTTCTTCTCCTCTTTCATCTCCCATCCTGCAATTTCACCTAGGACCCCTCCTCTGAGGGTCACCCATGGGTCGCCCCCGAGTGACCCTAACTGGTGAAAGGGGCGACCAGGTGGTGACCTTGCCATCTTTCCCAGTCGCAAAATAACTTGAGTTTTTGGCCAAAAATAACTTTATTTTCACATGTTTTTCTTCCTGTTTGCATGGAATTTTGTCCCAAAGATAGAGTTAACTATTTCATGCATTCAACCATGCATATTTAGCCTCTTTTTTATCTTTAGTTGTCAAACCATGCATTCTTCTAACTCCATTTCATCTTGAGTGATAAGATATATTGGTTAGATCACTCCAATTTCAGCCTAGATCACTCTTGTGTCTTCTAAGTTAACTCATCAAACAAAGGGAGTTAACTCTCCATCCTCTTCACCTCTCATGCCTTCTTCAAAACTATAAATACCCCCTTCCCTGAAGCACAAAAGGAGACAATTTCTTTCGTGCACATAGTTCTTGCAAGTTATTGCTCTCCAATCTAGCATCCATATGCTCACACAAGATGTTCAAGCCTTTTTCTTTTTATTTTTGTCTTATCTAGCTTTGCTAAAAGCTCATCTAGCGTCGATATGCTTCTCATATCACAAGCCATAGTGCTCATCAAGCTCTCATTGAACTCTCATTCAAAGCTTCCAAAAGCTTCTTTTTGCATCTCTTTCTTATTGTTACTAAGAGGATCACCTCGTTGTTGCAAGAGGATAAGAGGTCACCATACAAGGATTTCTGAGGGTAGTGGAGGCTCACAAATCTCTTTATTCTAGGTTCCTTCATGATTTTTATTTCATAGTAATTAGAGAATCACATTTTCTCTTAGAAATAGTAAATGCATGTTGCTTTTTCCTTGATAGGCTAAGTAGATCTTGCATTCTTAAAGTAGTTTACTTTCAAAAGTTCATAGATTAGATTCATTTCAAAGAAATTTCCTTTTCCTAGAATAATTGTTCCACATATTCAGCAAAAAAAAAAAAGATTAATTGCATTAGGTAATTTCATACTAGATTGCATCCATTTTCTAATTCCTAGAATAGAAAAAAACATTTTCATTTCCATAAATAGAAAAAAAGCACAAAAATTTGTTTTGCACTCATGCATCCAAAAACTTAAAAGAACAAAAACATTAGCATCATAGAACCTTCACAAACCCTTGATTCCAACACAAGGTCAACTTTAGTCAACATTAGTCAAAACCATTGGTTTCAACACAAGGTCAACACAAAGTCAAACCCTAGGTCAAACAAACCCTAAGTCGAAACCCTAGGTCAAATCGAGGTTAGCTTTAAATATCTCTCTTGGTTTGGGCTTACAAATGTGCCCTAGACTTAGAGGTGAGTGGGTGAGGGCAATTCTCGATGAGATAGAGGAGATTCACCCTAGACAACAACAAGACTAACAAACAATTCAACAAGAAAGGTTCAGGACATTCCAAATACATGCTATCATTGAGCAATTCAGACAACAACACTAAATTGAAAGAAGTATCAATGAAAACAATAGTCAACATACACAACACTAGAACCTTAGAAATCTAAATAGAATAATGGTGACTAGTGATCCTTCAGGTCATATAGTTATTTTAACAATGGTCATAGAACACCACATTTGAACAAACACACAACAACAAAGGCCCCAGAACTGATCGACCACTCTCTGCGAAGTCTAGCTCTCAAGTGAGCCAAACCGCCCTTGTGTCTTGCCTCCTCTTGACTGGCTACTTCCACGAGAGTGAGAGTGATGTAGAGGTTCACCCCATGGCAAGGAGAGGGGTCCATGTGCATGCCAAAGATGACTTGACTGCCCCAAGCTATCGAGTTATGTTTTTGAGTGTACATATTTTGGTGACGCTGACATGAAAGGTTAAAGCCTCTTGGTTATGCTTTTTGCATTCCCATTGCTTGGATCCATTTTTCATCATCATTGTCACTTGTTTCCATTTCACAACTTCAAAGAATTAAATCATTATCACTTTCATTCTTGCGACCATCTTTTCTGCTTCCACCTTCGCCTTCACTCGTTCCATTTATTTTGTGGTGTTTATAACACCCCTGAATATGATGGAACCAGACCTAAACTTAGGGAACATTCCTTCAAGGGAGCTGGAAACTCCCTCTTTTGACAGGCATGTGTCACTTGACCCAAACGCACCTATTTCAAACTGCTATGACTATGGAGATTCAGACTATGAACATGACAGAAGAGAACCCATAGGTTCTCTGTCCTTTAACAACCCTGCATGGGAGCATAATCCTGTCATCCCAAACACATCTCACAAAGAAAAAAGAATACAAATGAGATCAAAAGTCCATTACGTGGATCAACCCTCCACAAGCCACTCAATTCTCATCTTGATGATGAAGTAAGAAGGCTTGAACAAAACTTACAAGAAGCAAAAGATGCCCAAGAGGCCCTGAAAGTTGCTCTACGAGAAGAGCAACAAGAAAATGCTATACGAGAAGAAATGGAAATTCATGACAACATTTGCAATGAAAAACCTAGAAATGAAGAAGTGCCTAGAGGTACCACACCTGTAGACCTCATTGTAATGCTAGTACAAAGAATTAGAACTTTGGAGGCAGAACAACATGTCCCTGAAAGAAGACAAAAATCACATGAACATATTAGAATTAAATAGGACCAGGGGGCATCTCAAAATCTCCCTTACCTCAACTACTACTCATGAAATGGGAGTAATGACACATTCCCAAATGGGAACCCTCCTATTCAAAACAATCAAGCGAATCAAACGATAGCATTGGGTTATCAAAACCCACCCATGGGGCTAATGCTATCAACTCCGCAATAACAAAGTGCCTTTTTAGGCACATAATTGGAGTATTTAAAGGAGCCACTTCACATGGGTATAAGAAGTGTTCCATTACCTCAACCATTACCATATCTCCCAAAGTTCAAAGTTCAAAGGAGACCCAAACTCACACATTAAGACATACACAACCGCAATAAGAGAACTCCTCCCTTGGGATGGGGTTGTCACCAAAATATTCCTTAAGACACTCAAAGGAATAGCCCTGGATTAGTATTATCGCCTACCAAAGGCCTTGATACAAGATCTTCCCACTTGGGCTAAGAGTGATGTGAATTTGAATTTTCAACATACTGATTACTCTTTCTACATCCACCATCCTCTTGTGACATCATCAATTTCATTCTTGAAAGTATTGAGATATAATGCCATGTGACCAAGCTTTTCCAAAGAAGTGTCATTTATGTTATCAATACTAGTTAACTCTTTAGTGAGAAGCATTTTGAAGCGTTATTTAACCTCCTTCACATCGAGAAAACTATCTTTTCCTTCATCAAGGATTTCAACCTCTAAAATCATATAATTATTCTTAATGTCCACCAGGTCACCATGATATTGATTCAAAATTATTCTTATTTCACCTATAAATTGTTTAAACACAGACAACTTCCAGTCAATAGTATCCAGCCAAGAGATTGAATCATTTTCCTCAGGTTTGTTCAAGACCTTTTCAACCACCAAAATGTCTGTATCAATCTTTGTCATCTCCTATACTTCCCTAGATACCATTAGCAGAGCACTCTCATCCTTTTTAAAAGTTTGTAATTCTACAATCAGTTCCTTCGTTTTGTTGGAGATATAAGAATACAATTTCATTAATTCCTTAATATACAACAAACTGTCAATAGTGACCTTTTCAATCCACTGTTCAGTGGCTTTGGCCATAGTTTGGTACTTTTTAATTTGTTGTAATATTTCAGGATCTACTCCATCAATAGGAACATCTAGATCCATATCAGGAGGCTAAGAAGTAGCATTTACAATTGATTGAATAAACTAGATTAAAGCATTCACCTAGGTTTGTAGTTTCAAATTTTCTTGTTTTTTTGCTTTAACTCTCTTAGCCAACATTTTGACTGAAAACTTAGCATGATATTGTTGGCAAGAGACACAGTGTGGCTTCATGAGTGTTGCCATTTATGGCAACAAAGTCCATCCCACACATCCGCAGGACATGGTGTGTCTATACCAGAAGATAGGTTGAAGAGTATTTTGGTCCGGTGACCAAGAACAGAGCATGCAACAAGATCTGACAATCAGGTCCGGATCTCTCAAAGGAAGTATCTCAGTAAAGTGCAGACTTGGGGAAGTCAAGAGGAGTACCATGACTAATACACTCTAGAGATTGAGTCTCCGGTGATGGAAGAGTGAAAAGATATGAGCACCTAAGTATTGGGTTCCTGTTTGGTAAAGTAGACTGAGGAAGAACTGACCGACAAAGCATCAGACCTTAATCCGGATAAGATATTGATGGTGATCAAGTTTTCTGAGGGATCATTCATGGTTGGCTGACATGATTGATGACTTCTATAACTATCTTTTTGATACGCATCACTTAGTAAGCATGGATTCAGCCGACAGACCAAAGTTTGGAAATATCTTGAGTTTTTCAGATGCCGACTAGAAAGATGATTGAAATGATTGATGCACATATATATACCAAATTGATTTTGGTATGAAGGTGTGTGTTGTGTGTTGTGAAGTGCAAAGAAAAGTAGAGAGCAGTGTGGAAGTAGTAATATAGGTCCGGTATGTAACAGGACAACATCACCAAAGAAGAGGAAGAATGAAGTGCAGTAGATCAGTGTATTGAGCCTAACCAAAACTGAGCCTTAGCATATGTGGATGCTTCTCATCAGTTCAAGTATCTTGTTACTTTCTTTTTACCTTGTAGACAGTGAGTCTCTTGTAGGCAGTGAGCCTCTTGTGAGTAGTGTGCTCGGGTAGTGAGCCCTAATTGGCAAGTGCCATTTTGTACTTCTATTCTTTTAACAAAGAATACAATCTTGGGTTAGTCACCCCGTGGTTTTTCCCTTAATAGGGTTTTCCACGTCAAAATCATTGTGTTATGTGTATTGATTTTGTTTCTGCTTTCATGGTTATGGATGCTTATTTGTTTTGATGTTGCACTAGTTATTAAAGAAAAACAAAAAAATAAATTAATTAAGATAACTAATTCACCCCCCTCTCAGTTATCAACAGATATATGTCTCCTTCTACAATGAGGGGACCCATATCAACTTTTCTTGAATACTGAAATTAGCTTTTGTAACATTGTGTTCATCTTTATCCCGAGTAGGGTCAATGATTTCAAGAATCTAGTGCCCAGAAGAAGAATCCATGACTTTCCTTAACATCCTCTTAGACTTTTTAGGCCAAGGGCCAGTTTGTAGCAGTTTAGCTACAGTATCCACATTTGCATTTGTCATAGGGGTGTATCTCCTCTTTTTTTCCACTACTTTCTTTAGCTAAGAAGGAGATGGTAATACTGCATTATTATGGTTGGCATCCAAAGTAGTATTCTCTGGTTGGTTTTAAGTGCTGATTGAAGGAATTTCATTGGAAATAGGAGAAGCTAGAATATCAAATAAAGTACGAAAAGAACTATCTTCACCAAGTTTTTTAAAAAATAGAGGAATCATTACTTGGGACAAGAGATATAGGAGAAGTCACATGGTCCGTTTGGATCTGCTGAAGAGCATCCAACTCCTTTTCTGTTTCTGATCCTTTTAGTATTGACTCACTATCTTCTTCACATATATTTTTCAATTTTTGATTCTCCTCAGGGTTTTCTCCATCACCACCCTATTGTGAACTAACCCTAGACCTAGTTACATCCACACTAACTGAAGTTATCTGATGCTCAGTTGCATTGGAAGATCCTTGATCTTTTGTTGCAGGTTCTCTTTGTGAAGAAGAAGACACAGTACATTCATGAAATTTCCCTTTAAGCCACTTCTCAGTTTTGTCCAAGAAAAAAGAAGGTTGAACCTTAATGTAATTGACTTCCTTTCTCGACCAATGAATGTGTGGTAATGTCTTAGAAGCAACAACAAGATATTCTTTGTCAATGATATCAAAATTATTGTCTACTCCATCACAAATTTCTAATGGTAAACTAAAGGCACGTATTTGGTCAAGAGTTAACCTCATCCATTCCCTTCATGTACCTATCTTTCATTTACACAGTCTTCCCAATAATCCTCAAGATGAGGTTGGTGTTCATGCAAATTCCCTCCATACAAATTTCTCTTAACAAAATTTTTACTATCAAAGAATGGTCTAACAAAAAGAGGACGAAAATTATACTCAGCTATAATTTTCTCCACATTCTTTGCATTTTCATTAGTCTTGCATGTGAAAAATGTTAGGGACATAGGGAAATAATAACCCTTCTTTTTCATGTTGTGATACTTTCTGTTCACACAAGCCATCTGCCTACACATTTCCAAGAAAATAATAAAGTCACTAGCAAATCTGGGCAATTTTAAAGGGGCATTTTTGAACCCACCAATTCTGAGATAAGTGAATCTATCAAATTGGATGTAGAAGATTCCAAACCTCATGATCAATTTTATAGCCTTAAGAGATATCCTTATCTCTAGATTACCTTCAATCTTCTTTACGTTGAACATAAAAAAGGCATCATTGACATGTCGATAATCCTTATTACCTATTTCCTTTTGCAACCGTGGAAAGTATTCATACACATGTGTGTCTAGAGTCAAGGAACCATGAGTTTTCAAACTTGGCCAAACCACCTCCTTACTGGCTAACACATAGAATAAATAGGAACACATATAAAAATAATTTTTTTGATGAAAATTGGCTAGTTGATCATTAAGATGATCACTTATTAATTTTGCCCAGTCCACATATTGAGATTCACTACAGACAATTAGAATAAGTTGGCACATCTATTTTTCAAAGGAATTAGAGTCATCATTCCTAACCACCCGATGCAACAACATAATCATGTCAAATATGTTCTCTTTGAAATGTACCCTCTTTAAATTATATGGCACTTGGGGTTTCCCTTTCTTTTCATTTTTGAGCCAGCTCTTCACAATGGAGGTCAAACACCAATCCTTCATATTTAGGAAATAATTCCAACCCATTTCAATAGATAGTTCTACAAATTCATCCCTCTCGAGAAACCTCAGAGCACAAGTGATAGACTCGATGTCAATATTTACTATTACTGAGCCATAATATACCCTGATTTCTTGAGACTCGGGGTGATAATTCGTAGCACAGGTGAGGACCAGGTCTGGGCAAGACACAGCTGGCAAGAAACCTTCTAAATGAGCTAACCCACTTGTGAATGTTTTCTCTACCAACGACAACCTGGGGTTTGGCTCCATCCTATTCCAAAAATCTTTTAAATCAATACGTCCTAACTTAGTATCCCTCACATTTGCTAGACCATTCTCAATAATGGAGGCTATCGGGAAACCCTGATATTTGTATTTCATCTTCACAAGCTTAAGCAACTGATAAATATATGAGTCTAATATTACTAAGGGTACAAACACACTCCCAGGACATTTGGGAAAAAGGAGGAGTTAGAATTCATGAAATTGGAATACCCTTCCCACTATCTTGACTGAACAACTCAAATTCACAATAGAATAAAGCAAGTGAAGGAAATTATAGTTGGATGACCTATATGGAATAACCTGCGTACAATGCTGGTAGTCATCACTGTGCCAAAACACTCAAAAGTAGCATGCTAGTATCATCAAAGAATGGAATGTTTGTAAGGATGGCGGCTCTTATAAAAGTCTTTCAATAAATTTCCTTGAATAGGACATCACATGCAGCAATGCACTTCATAAATGAGTCACCGTAATTTGTTAATGAGATATGTGCAATTGAGCATTTCAAAATAATTCCCATTTAATATGAAGACACATGTGTCTCTTTCTCTGTGCATGGCAATAAATGTAGGATTTTCTCAAGATAAGTAGATTAGGTGACGGAGTGGGAGATTGGTGAATTTTGAAACATAAGAACACCCACAACTAAGCCAATCAGGAATCAAAAGATTTAGGAAACTAGAAACTTGCTGATTGGAAGTAACTTGACTTCGAGAATGTAAGGTAAGACTAGTGGAGGAGACTAAGTTCACATTCAGGGTTACATCAGCTAATCGGTGAGTTTTAGAAAAGTCAAACTCGCCGATGGAAGTCATGGAAAGTTTGAAGATGCTGATTGCAAAGAAAAAAGGTCCCAAAAGCACTGCAAACTTTTTAAAGGTTGAGATGACAAGTGAATTAGGGAGGAAACATAAAACACTGACATGAAAATGACAAGTTTAAAAATGGGGTAACAATATGTTCAATCTGGAGTCATTATCTAGGAGGACTCTTTTGACTTTGTGATTGGTGATTTGAACCTCTATATGGAGGGATTTATTATGCGCAGGGTCAATGGGTGGCATGTCAGATTGGTTAAAAATGAATTGGTGAGGAGAAGAGAATTGGGGTACCAAGTTTTGGAATTGTGCGAGTGGAATGCCAGTGGGGACATGGGACTCTTGTAGAGCTTTATCGAGGATGTCGTAGTGGATGGGGGATGTTTTAAGAAGTTCCAAGATAGATATTTATGCGAGTGTCTTCCCAAGATGGTCAAGGAGGTTATATTCATATGGTGTTGAGGTGGAGAATGAAGAGGGTCCTTTAATGGTTACTCAGCCATGCCATGTAGTAACATCACATTCGAGGGTATTGCCTTTTATTTTGATGGTGGTGACATGAGTGGAGTTAAAATCAATTTGACCTACTATATTGTCATAGGGAGGTGGAACGTTGTTATAGTTGATATTGTTGTCTTGATTATTGGGATTGGTATTGGAGGATGATGGATTGGATGAGGAAGCGTTAGTGCGATTGGGAAGGGGTTCTTGGTAAACTCCTAAGCCATCATTTGGTGAGGTATTGTTGGTTCCTTCCACTTGGATATCATCTTGATCAACGAGGTCTTGGATATAGTTTTTTAATTTCATACACTTTCTAGTGGAGTGTCTGACAAGGGTCGTTGTACCTTGGCATTTAATCATATTTTATGTGTCAAATCTAGGGCTGTGTCCTTGGCTATTTGCAATAAGAAACCTGATAATCAACAGTCCTTAACTAATCTACTGAATTGAATTTTTTCTTAATTAATCAAACTAATGCTTCTAATTATTTCTTTGAAAGGAAAACCTAATCTAAAGAATAAAATAATAAATTACTGAAAGGATCTATCTAATTCACACAAAAGCTAAAACATGCATTAAATGGAAACAAGATTGCTTGAACCATAATTGATCTATCTAATGAAAAAAAAAAATATACTTAATGAAAACTGTAATAAACTAATAAAGCAAATATACTAGCCTCCTATCTGTTGGTGGAAGTGTGCCCTTGCTCTACACCTTTAGAACTAAAGGCTAAACAAGAAACTTAGAACAAAAGTATAAGAGTACTGCCTCTCTCAATCCAATATATCTGAGGTATATTGTATTAAAAAATATATATTTCTACTGAAGAATTAAATTACATAATAAACTGCTACCAAATTCTAATTAAGTATTATGTTGTTCACATCCAAATATATATCAGTTTGAGTGACATAATATTACTGGAGTTAACTATTTTACCTAATAGTTCATCTTGAGATATAAACAATCTCTTATTCTTAAAAATAAAACATGCAACTGTCTATCTAGAGTATAATCATGCAAAGTTTCAAAAAGGACTTTAGTGACACTGAAGGTGTCACTAAATCTGGAGTTTAACTTATAATAATAACAGACTACAAGTCCCTAATAAAAAGGAACTTGATTTCCTAAAATAGCAGACTATAAGAAATCCTCTAATCTCATGCAAAAATAACTGAAAGTGTATTGTGTCCCCATGGATAACTGGAGTCATCTTCTAGGACACTCAAGACTAGATAAGCAGACTCTATAGCTCCTCAAACATCTTGGAGATCCTGGTAATCAACGGTGCCAAAGACTCTGTGATGTTGCCAGCAACTCCAAAGATGCTTCAAAAACCTGATAAGACATAGCTCTAGAGATCACCATCTTCTTTGCTCTGCTGCATCACTCCAGAGATCCTCCAACAAGATGTAAAATGTTGGAGTATCATGCGGTGTCCTTCATGTTTGGCTCCAAAGATAATAAGGATTTCCTCTAGAGTTCCTCAAAATTGCCTTTCACCTATGCAATGGATACCTGTGAAACCAAAAAGAGATAATTCTACACAATTTCGCTAGTTTCACTGCAACATAAGTCTTTTCATCATTACAATAATCTTCATCATTTCATCTCTTATTAGAATAATTAAAACAAGACTTCCCAGTTCCTATAGTGCAATTACTAGGACAAGCAGCATGAAAAGATGGGAAAAAGGAAGTAAAAAGGCATGTTTAGATGAGTGCTACCTGACACTCATCAATGTCCTTTGATACGATGATAATCACAATACTCATTGTATTTATGCCATGTAGGCTTAGGTTGATTTTCATCAAAAGGTTTGGTTGTGGGAAATTCAACCATGTTGGCTTGTACCAATTTTTGAAACACAACTTCAAGTGGTTCACCTAAAGAAGTGTACTTACATTTTGGATTGTTGGGAGGGTTTCATTTTGGTTGACCTAATGGTACCGAGATGTTGTTTGAAACATTTTGCACTACTTGTGTTTCCTTTGATTTGGGTGTGGCTACTTGAATGTACTTAGAATTAGTAGCACCGTCTCCTACAACATTTTTTTTTTAGCCCAAAACTTTGGTTTATCATTTGATGGTTTGTCATTGTCATTTCAGTTATAGATTTTGACTAGGCCTTTTTCTATGAGGGCCTTTTTGATAGTGACTCCCTTTTCTATGATCTCGTCAAGGGTTGAGGCATAATGCACTTGAAAGTGGAAAGCTATTTCTTGATTCAATTTTGGATGAAAAAATGGACAAGTTATTTTTTAGGCATGGTCCAAGGTAGCCTACTAGCAAGTGATCTCCATCATTTAAGGTATGCAGAAAAACTTTCACCATTCTATTGTTTGGTATTGCAAAGATCAAGCATGGTGATCTCATGTTCTACAATATATGAGAAATGGATGACAATTTTTTTTGGCAAGTCGGCGAAGGTGGAGATGGTGCCATACGGCAAGTGTGTAAACCATTCTAAAGCTTGTCCTCCTAGGCTTCATAGGAAAAGACAAAGGAGGAATTGGTCATCATAGGATACTTCTTGGAATTCCATGAAGAATTCCTTGATGTGATCATGGGGGTCTTATTTTCTGTTGTATTTATCAAACTTAGGGATTTCGAAGTGTTGAGGAAAAGGTATGGTTTTCATGTTTCGATCAAAGGGATAGGGACATAAGTCTTCGAACTTATAATGTCTCTTTTGTGTCCCTAGTTAAACTTTTTTGAGAGTGTTTTTATTTCTTTCCATTCTTGATCAAAAGGATTAGCAAGGGGAGGTTGTTATTGTTGTTAAAATGATGATTGTTGTTGCGGTATGGTGTATTGTTTGGGGGTTATGTGATGGTGGACCCATAGCTTGTGAATGGATAGGGGGTTTGTATGTTTGATGTTGTGGTTGGCTGTGAGTGGAGGAATGATATGTGTGATGTGATTGGAAGGGGGGTTGTTGTTGTTACTCCTGTGATGTTTTGATGATGCATGGAAGAAACATGAGGAGGTTGTTGATGAGTGGTGGAATAATATGTTTGTTGTGTATGTGTGGGATGTGTATAACTTGTTAAAGGATTTTGAGATTGATGTGGTGATTGTGACATGAATGGATGTTGTGATTGGAGAGGTGTTTGTGAAGGTATGGTAGGGGGTAATGTTGTTTGGTTCATAGTCTTCCTTTGTGGGATGACTAAGGGGGGAGTGTTTGTGGAATAGTAAAGGCATTAGAAGTGTTTTGGAAAATGTTGGACGTGGGTGGTGCAGCAAGAACACTTGAACTAGTAGGCATGGTGGAAGTTGTAAAGTCGGATGGTAGCATATAGAATGGTAGACCATAAGGGGGTCCAATACTTGTGATTGTGAGGTGGTGTTAACCCCTAAATGTTGATCAATGGTGTGAATGGCATTGGTAGTTGTAGTGAAGTGAGCCCATGGATTATCATAGATGGGATTGTTTGGATTAGGGACATGTCCCCATGCTTGATCGTGAATAGTTGATGGTGGATTGTCATGCATGATTGTCTTGAGTTTGTCTTGGTCAAATGAGTGAGGGAGACATATCCCATGTTCAATGAGTCATTCGAGGAATTCATCCTTATGATTGTCAAGGAATTGTTCAAATTTGTAATGCAATCCTCTTTTGTTAAGGAAATTGATGAAGGTGGGAGAATATATGTGTTGTGGTATGGATGTTTCACCCACTTTGGGTTGGTTGACATATCCCTCCATATTGCTTGTGGTGGAGCCATGTGGAGAGAGGGGTTGATAGTGAGAATCCATCTTTCTTCTAGCTTGTGATCGTGTGATAGGAGGCATAAAATGGTGAACGTGTAATGGAAGCTTGGTTGAGGTTTGATGATATTAATGTGTGTTTGTAGGATTGATGATGGTTGGGGGATGATAGTATCCTTGAGAGGAACACTAAGTTCAAATCTAGATCCTTTGATGGGATTTTATCCTAACTTACTTATGGTAGACAAAGAGCCTTAGAAAAAAGGATAATAAGATTGTCTTACTTGGGGTAGACAAGATGTACCAAGCAGAACATGATTCTTGAATTCCACCAACTTAGGAGTAGTCTAAGCTCCCAAGCTATCTTATCTAAGTGGGATGATATATAATTTGTACTAAACTTAAGATAGAAAAATTCTTAATCCTAATACAAACTAGAAGAGGATGAAAAGATCTATATTTTAACCTTTAGGTGTGATGGGATTGGATTGGTTTGATTTTTTGGATGATGTGTTCTGATTTTGTTGGATTTAGTTGGAATTAGATGATTTGTTTTTTTGGTTGGATTAGGGTAGGAAGACTACCTTGGGTGGATAAATGGGATGACTTAATCAAGGTTGATGTGAAGAGGAAAGGAATGGATGATGAGTCACAAGCTAAGGTTCAAAATGGATAATGGCAGGTGTGTCATGTCCCTGAAAAAAAACATGTCCTAATTTAAGTACTAGCCGACTTCCTAATACATATAGTTTAAACAAAATAAAATAAATTATGAGTTTTTCAAGAGAGTTGACTCCTTCAAAGGACGTGACTCTTCATGGATAGTCACCTCATGTAGGAAAAGGAAAATAGAAAGGTATAGATAGATAATAATGGAAGCAATGGAAGGGAAGGAGGATACGATTGATATTTCAACCAACAACGATAATAAAAGAATCTAGAAAAAGCAACAACGATAATTTGGGAACAGATTCATGTTTTACCAAATATGGGATAATTATTATGTAGAAAAAATAGACAAATAGAGAGTGGCACTTAAGACTTTGACAGAGTTGTTATGAACAACAATTAATGCAGAAAAAAGTATACATTATTAATTCTAGATTTAATCTACAGATATAAGATAAAAAAGTAGTCTGGAGAAAAAGAACATACAATTAGAGGAAGCTACATATAATATTAATAATCAGTAAGTCTGATAACACACTAGTAGTCAAGAATCAATATTCATTTCAGATTGCATTACTTATGTATAATGAATAAATGTATAGAATATGAGATGCTAATACAACTTAAATGATAATGCTTGTATTTATTATGTATCAATGTATTTTAGATGTGAATTATATTGAACCCCGTCATGAAGGAAAGGAAGGAGACATAGGTAAGAGGGTATAAGGTTTCCATATAAGTACCCCACCTTGGATGGATGTCAAATCCTTGCCATCAAGGCCAAGAGGGTCAAAGTCCAGCTCTTGGGCTTAGATTGGATAAATTGAGAACTCCGCTACGATCCCCATACCATTCCTACCATGATGATTTGTTATTTGTAAGAGATAAGGCATGGATAGGGAAGAAACACAAGCACTCTACTAAGTACCCCACTTTGGTGGATGTCTAAGTCTTGCCACCAAAGCCAGGAGGGCCAAAGTTCCGCTCTTGGGCTTAGTATGGGTTGGTTGGGTCAAACCTATCATGTCCATGTCCCTATGCTCCAAATGTGTTTGATAGTAATAGTAATGTTGGAATTGTATTATGAGTTTGATAAATGCTTAGCTAACCCTAAAAATGGCATTAGTTTATGTATATCTGTATGCACTTGTGTTTTCTATGTGATGAGTGTAGGGTTTATACTCAAGAGCATAACGAAGAAATAACTACTTGTAAGTCATCTTCCTAACCTTAATTTATTATAATTATGATTGTAGGGTTTAATCTAGGGCAAATCTAGAAGGGGACATTACATGATAATTCTGAAACCCTAACCCTAAACTTGTGGTATTTGAATTTTTAGGGTAAAATTAGTATTATTCCAATAGGGGACATTACAAGGTGATATTTTCACAAGGTGAAGATATCAAAATGGAAAGAACAAATGTGGATGGTTTTGCAGTTGTGAGGATACAGGGAGTGATTGGATGATGTGGTGGACTTGAATCAATGTTTACAAGAGTGAATATACTTGGAGTTGTGTGACTTATCAAACAGGTGCTAAGATAGAAGGTCTTAGCACTGACAAATGGTATATGGGTGCTAAGATAGGAGGTCTAGGCATTGGCAGATGGTAGATGGATGCTAAGACATGAGGTCTAGGTGCTGATAGATGGAAGATGGGCACTAAGACAAGAGGTCTAGGCACTCACAGATGATAGATAAGCACTGAGATAGAGGGTCTCAACGCTAACAGGTGATGGATAGGTGCTAATAGATGAATCCAGGCACTAAAAGGTGTTAGATAGGCATTGAGGGATAGCACGAGTCAATGTTTAATGTTACCAAATTTTCACCTATAGCTCAATTTGGTAGAGCTGAAATAGTTTATTTACATTTAAAGGTGAAGACTATTCTAACATATTTCTACCATGCTTAACCATTTCATATCAAAGTTCAAAAGAGAGAATTTAATTTTGTGGTGCAATGTTTTGCAACATAAAGGAGACTACATTAAATTGCAAGATATTGCTTTCATTTATTTGGTAATATTTCATTCATTCTGCAATAAGAAATATACACAAGGCTGTAAAAATGTTGTTGTTTGATACATTGAAAAGAAAAGAATGATCAAATGTCCCACACAAGTTGTGGGGTTAGCTAAACCAATGCAACATAAAATATGCTATACACCTGAAGATGAAAGAAATGAAAAGAAGCATATAAGAATAGGCATATCCATCATTACCTGGTAGAGTCTTGGGTGGATCTTCATTGTCTTTCATTTCTCCTCGCTCCTGATCTTCAAATGAACCTGCATCATGATAAAGAGTTGGTTAGAGCTCTAGATATGAATCTTCCTATGTGCCCTACCAACAGAAATATAGCACATGTTCATGATGCATTGGATCAACAAACATCAGAAATATGCAAGAGAGCCTGAAAATCAAACATCGCAAGAGCATTAAACTTCATTGTTTTTTATCTATCACGTTTGTTTACTATGTAGGTATAGGTGAAATCATGTTGCTGACTCATGTATGAAGACATCATAGCATGTGGTGGAAAAATGGGATCCCACAAGGGTTGAACCCAACATGCTACCCCTAAGTCTTAAGAGGGACATGTACAAGTGAGAAGCATGTTTTGGCTTTTCAAATAAAAGCATATTCTGATCAATTCATAAGGTAGTTGTGACATTGTCCATTCATAGCAGCCATAAAGTACAAAAAGTGAATGAAGTACAGATGAATGCAATGGTAATGACTACAACCTTTTAGTATTGGTGGTGCTTACATTCACAGTCAACACATGAAGGGCAGTCACCACCCTAAACCAATGACTAAGGTGCCACTATGAAAAGAATCCTATCATTGCTCAGATGTACCTCCTATTTCAAGCCTTTAGTGTGTGCTTAGAATGGTGACTTCCTTCATGTGGTGAATGTAACTAATGAACACCAAAATATGATAGCCACAATGGGCAACATGTTAGATTCAGGACAGACAACTGAGAGGGGGGGTGAATCCATTGTCCAAAACTTTCTTCCAATTAATCACTTAATTCTCTTTGTAATTCAACAACATAATAATAAATCAATCATGAAACATAATGCATTAAATCAAGAGTAGAAACACATTAACACATAAGACACCAAGATTTTAATGTGGAAAACCTGGTTAAGGGAAAAACCATGGGTGACTAACCCAAGATTGTATTCTCTGTTAAAAGAATAAGAAGAACCAAATGGCACATGCCAATTAGGGCTCACTACCTGAGCACACTGTTCACAAGAGGCCCACTGCCTACAGGAGACACACTGTCTACAGAATAATAGATATTACATACTTGAATTGAAGAATAGCATCTTCACCATGCCTGAGTTAGTTCCATTTAAGTCCAAAACTTCTGCTCTGCCTTTCGCTCTGCTCCTCTCTACCACATACTCATCTCCACAAGATCCACTTTGAAATGACTTCACAACATCTTATTTATACAAGACATTTGACTTTGGAATTATCATCCAAGTTGGCATACATTACAGAGCAAATACATAAATACAAAATGACTAATTACAAAAAGACTTCACACGGATCAACCCACTGTTGGCCACATAGATCTGAGACTTCAATCTTCCTTTAGGAATGCACCAATCTTCACAGAACATCTTCAAAATCATCTGCAGGATGTGTAACTCATCTGGTCGGCCAAACTTAGGAAGAACACCATCATCTGGAAGTAATTCTTCAATTGCAAGCTTAAACTCCAATGCAGATCACTAACACAAACTGGACATAATCCAAAGACCTCCATAAGCTTGCCTGAATCACCAAGAACATCCACACTACTTCTGCTTACTGAAATCTTTCTCTCCTTCATCTAGAAGCTCAACAACACAGTCTGTCATCACTGTTGTATTGGAATAGATGCTTGCGGACCTCCAGACCACAAACCAATTGAGTTGTTAATTCACATTGACATCCTAAACACTCCACCAAATCTGTAGAACAAGATATTTCATTTCTGGATCTCACCGGACTTATCTGTGTCACTCTGTCACCTCTGAACATCTGTCAGAACCTATTTTTCTCAAGTGGCTATAACTTTTTCAAATCTTCATGTGGAACTCTCAGTTCTTTACTGGATCATCTTAAGACATATATCAACAAACCCTTTGATGCGCATCCTCATATTTGCATCTTAGCTGGGATCTTCACCTCACTGTCTTCACTGTTCTTCTCTATTCCTAATAGGACTAATTTTCTCAACATCCTCAGCATACAACTCATCCAATCCCTATCATCAATGCAACAAGAGTATGTTGACATCAGTGACAACACCGGTTAGGCCTATACTTACAACAATCTCCCCCTTTGTCATTGATGGCAACATATGATGTGAAAAACTATTTTAACCATCAAGACAAGAACTTCTCTTTACTGACATAAATCCCCCTATCAACAACAACCATTTACATGTCTTCTCTTTCTTTACTGCTCCCTCTTTAATCAGCAACCACTTATTTTTCACATGTCTTCTCTCCCCCTTTGACATCAATGGCAAAGGGCACATACTTGCATCATACCAGCTACTCCCCCTAAGTAGCAGCTTCCCATCATCAATCCAAACCACAAGATATGACTGTGAGATCCTCCGGATTGATGCACATCAGTGCACCTAAATTCAGAACTGGAGGGGTAATAACCCCTAACTTCTCCCTGAGATACTCAAAAGAGTCCTTAGGCAGAGGTTTAGTAAAAATATCTACAATCTGATTCTTGGAAGGCACAAACTCCATTCTGACTTCATTCTTGTTCACTTGCTCTCTCAAAAAATGAAACTTGATGGCTATATGTTTAGTCTTTGAATGCAACACCAGATTTTTTGATATGTTTATTGCACTTGAATTGTCACAGAAGATTGTGATAGGTTCCTCATACTCCACTCTAATATCTCCTAGCATTTGCTTCATCCACAATACTTGAGTACAACTACCTGCTACTGCAATATATTCTGCTTCTGCAGTGGAAAGAGAAATTGCCTCTTGCTTCTTGCTCAGCCAAGAGAACAATCTCTTCCCCAAAAAGAATGCTCCACCACTGGTACTCTTCTGGTCATCCACATCTCTTACCTAATCTACATCTATATATACATGAAGAGAGAAATCATGATCTCTAGGATACCTGTTAACCTTATTTCCCTCTGCCCAGAGCTAAACATTTAACATGGTATTTTCCTTGGAAATCCCTTTGAAAAGGTCCCTATAAAGCAAAGTGCCAAAATTCCCAGAAGCCTTGCCTAAAAAACCTTACCATTGTAAAGAGCTTGAAAAAATAGGCAAGTTTGCTTTTTGCAGCACCCTGAAATTCGTCCAAATGAGGAAGTTATGCATGGTCAATGTTGCAGTCAACAGACAGTTCAAATGTGCATTTTGGTGGGCTCGCAAACTTCCATCAGCCTTTTGAAAATGATCACCGCAGATCGCGACACGTGTCATGGTGGAGAGCAGTTTCTAAAAAGTTTCAATGTTGCCGCGGAGGACACCACGTGTAGGCTTCCGCCATAGTTCCTTTGCAGTTTCTTTAAGTTTCTAACTCGCAGTTTCTTTAAGTTTCTAAGAGTGGCGCGGATGACACCACGTGGAGCCACCCGAGGGACACATAAAAGGTAACTCAAGAGCCCCACGGATGGAGACAGGTGGCAGCCTCTGCTACATTTCTACAAGTTTCACGGCCTCCGCCTAAGTTTCGCGAGCCCTTTTTGAAAAGTTTCTCAATCTGCGGAACATGCCAAGTGTCAACGGTAGAGAGTCTCATTATTGTTTCTCAGAGTCCCGTGGAAACCGACAAGTGTCGCTTTCCGCTAAAGTCTCTTCTATGTTTCTAAGATGGGGCGGAACACTCCACGTGTCCCTTGTAGTTGCTGCGAAAGCTGACGCATGTCAGCTTCTGCATGAGCTTCTATTTATTTCGGTGCAAGGCTAAGAAAAGAGGTGGGCCCCTACTATGTTTCTTAGAGTGAAGCAGAACTTGACACGTGTCGGCTTCCGCGTGAATCTTAAGTGGGTCTTTAAAAGGTTTCTATCTTGTTTCTCTTTGCGTAGAAGGCGCCAAGTGGCAGCTTCTGCCGAAGTTTCAAAGGGCCCCTTATATGTTCTAAGTGCGTGGAAGGCACCATGTGTCAGCTATAGAGGGTCTCATATGTTTCTCAAAAGATAAGTGGACAATGCCAAGTGTCGCTATCCGTTGCAAGTTTTGAGTCCCTGTTGATGTTTCAAGAGTAACGCAGAACATGCCACGTGTCGGCGTCCGCGAAGGTTTCAAGTAGTGTCTCTATGTATCTCAGGAAGGCGCGGAAGGCGCCAGGTGTCGTCATCTGTGTGAGTCCCAGCTGAGCCTCTATGTTTCTCACGACAACGTAGAGCTCGCCACATGTTGCTCTCTGCTAAAGTTTCTAAAGGTTTCTAGCTTGCTGCAGAGGTTGCCATGTGCCCCTAAATGCTTCCGCAGTTGTTTCTTTTTGTTTCAAAGCTTGGCGCAGAAAAGGTAGGTCCCAGTAGGAGCTCGACTGCTGCGGATATTGTCATGGGTTGCAATAGGTGTCACAGGTGAAGGCCCGGTTAGAGAGTTTTGGCATGGGCGCGGAGAGCGACACGTGTATCATACAAGGTACCATGGGGCTCGACACGTGTCAGCTTCTGCACATGTTTTTGATGGGGGCTTTTCAAAGGGCCTTTTGGCGCCCAGTTTCTTATTTAGACACAGCTCGAACCCGGCAGGAAAATGAAATGTAGCTAAGGGTGATTTTTCGGGTCCGTAGCTTGCATTTAGGGTTGTATATGCTGAGACACAGTTAAAGATACTGAAGTGATATACACACAAATGTAGAAACGATATACACAGGCAGTTGACTGAAACTTTGACCGCCTATATCTCCTCCGTTTTAGCAAATTTTCACATGCTGCAAGAGGCAAAGTTGCATGTTTTCATCCCCTCTTTCATTTGGTAGGCTTTTTGGGAGGTTTTGTGACACTTTTTCAATAGATGGAGATTTTTTGGGGGCATTCATTACAGCAGATATAGCAAGCAACTGTCAGCATTCAATGCTAAGTTATCCTCCACCATTTTGAGGATTAGATCAATGACGCAGCTGCTCGCATTAATGACCCAGAAATATCTCCCACCTGCCCTTGTTCCAGATCTTTTGTGCCATTACTCTTGGCAGGTGGACGTCTCTTCAGGAAGATATTTCTGATTGCAACCCCAGTGTGGATTTGGGTAACTAACCTAAGACAGTTTTTGTATTGCTATATAAGCAAAGGCTTATGATGTAATAAGGGTTGGAAATTATTTTGGAAACATTCTTTTCTCGCTATTTCCAAACAGAATTTTTCATGCTGTAACCTTGCCTTTCTTTAGATATATGAGAGCCATCATACCTTTTGCTAATTTTTCTATCTCTGTGTGAATCTGCATATGGTTGTCTGTGAATGTTTCTTGTTCCTCTCAATCATTTTGCTTCTTACCTCTGTTAGAATCATCTATTCTGTGTATATTTGCTTGCCGTATCTGATTATATTGTGCATGCTTCAAGCTTTGTAAAGGTTCTTTAGAACTGTCTGGTGCATCACCCTTTCATGCTTTCAAGTATTGTTGCTTTCATTTTAGCACGTTTCTTCCCCTTTTCACCCCAAAATACAGTAGTTTTAGGTGATAACTAGACAAGGAAGCCGGCCTTCTCCAGAGGTTTGATCTCATTTAGCAAAGTCCCACAATTAGAGATCTATCCCATTGTGTCATTGGAATTCTTGGAATCCCATTCAAGCAGGGTGCAATTTCATGTGACAATAGCTTTTGGCATGCTCAGTGGGACCATACAAACTCTTATTACTGGTTTTGATGTGCAACTGGTGAGTTTCTGACCTATAAGAGGTTAAAAATTGCATATCTGGTGACTCATACTGAGGAAGATCAAGCAAACTAGTTTTGCTGATATACTTTTATGAGAAGGATACAAACTAGGAGTTCAGGTTCCAGCTCATTTGAATATCTACAGCTTTCTCCACCTAGGAGGCAGAGTAGAACTGTAGTAAGAACTCCTTATTCTAGGAGGACCTTGTCAACTCCTCCAAATTTCAGACCAATTGCCTTTGTAGTCCTTGTAGAAACTCAAGCAAACCCACTTCCAATTACTTAGATGGCAAGAAATCAGCCATTTGTGGCTTTTGATGGGGGAAGCCCCTTGAACTTAACAGTACATGATGTCATACCTATGGCAGCCTTGAAGAGCTTGCCCTATTTCACAGGGGAGACCCAAACTACACCTATTGAACACATAAGAGATGTGGCTTCTCTATGTGGAGTACATCATGTAACACAAGAAAATGTGGCCATCAGATTACTAGCTGCCTCATTCAAAGGAAAGGCATTGCAATGGTTCAGAAGTCTACTAGTACAGACTATAGGGACCTAGGATGAACTAGGAGACAAGCTGAATAAGCAGTTTCAAGATAAATCAGATAATCTGTCATTGGTGGAATAGATTACCACCATAAAAAGAGCTCCTCAAGAACCAATGATGGACTTCAACTTCAGATTTCAGAAGACATGGGACCGAATCCCTACCACGGTAAGACCTCCAGTTGAATATGCATTCTTATATTTCTTGAAAGCTTTAAATAGTGATATTTCAGTAATGATACAATCACTAGGAGGTGTAAGCTTACCTAATGCCTATGACATAGCCATTAAAGCAGAGAACAGTCTAATTCAGGCTGGAAAAATAGTACCTAGGCCCCCTATGCCCATTTTTCCTGAGATCCTGGCTTCTATGCCTTTACCCACCCCATATTTTGTCCCTACACCTATTGTTGCAGCATTACCAAGTACCTCTACTTATGAGCCTGCTACCTCTAGTTCATCTCAAGAGCTAAAGGAGATAAAAAGTAGCCAGCAAAAAATAGAAAATCTTCTACAGACTTTTGGGAATGATCTAGTAAACATTAAGAAGCAGCAGTCTCAAGGTAGACAGCCTTATCAACAACAATATCAGGGGTATAACCAAGCATATCAGGGGCAGGTTCAACCTTACCAGGCCAATAGGCCACCTTATCAGAACAACTACCAAGGTGTCAAGAAAAGTATGAACCAAATGCCTTTTCAGCCTTACAATCCAGCACCTGTTAATATAGCAAGGGACCTTGTCCCTGTCCAGAATAACATTGCAGCTGATTATGATTGGTGTGTCCCATGCCATATGCCACACAATCAGGTAGCCTGTTCAAGTGGAGTCCTAAATCAGGCTCTGATGGCACAAAATGTGGCAGCTACACAGCCATACACACAAAATGATGGAGCTGCACAACAACAAGAGCAACCTCAGAATGATTCTGCTTTCATGAATTGGTAGGAAGGAGAATTTTGTGGGGTAAACACTGATAGTAGTCCAGTTTCTGCCAATACAAGAGCTAAGAAGAGGGGTTATGAGGTTGAGCCAGCAGCAAGCAAAGGTAGAGAACATACTAATGCTTCCACATCCCGCATTCCTCGCATCTTACAAAGAGGTGCACCAGCAACAACAAGGGAGATACCTCATTTGTAGGCTGATACTACTACTACAAAGTCAAGTCAGAAGGTAGGTGCCTTTCCACCTTTCAATATTATTGAAAACATGAAAAAGATGAGTGTAACCATGTCTATGTGGGATTCTTTAGAGATCCCTGGCCAAAAGAAGATGTTGCAGTCTGCCTTGTCTGATTTAAAGGTATCCAATGATACCACTGTTGACCCAAATAGGACTGTCCTTGCTAATTTATCCCAAGATGACATCAAGCAGCCTAACCAAGGTGCCAAGCCTCTTCCCTTTTATGTATCACTGGTAATTGGAGATAAACTAGTGCACAATTGCATGGTGGATAGTGGAGCAAGCAGTTCTGTCATGCCTAAGCAGATTGCAGATCAGTTAGGGCTTAAGTATTAGCCACTTGAGAAGGGTGTACTCTAGTTGGATGGTACATCTGTTACTACTGTGGGTATCATAAGAGACATAGGTCTCACCCTACATGCCTACCCCAATGTTTCTATTTCATAGGAGGTGTTCATAATAGATTTGCCTCCTTATTTTGCCATGTGCTTATCGAGGGAATTTACAGCCAAAATAGGAGGATATTTGTCTTCTGACTGGTCCCACATGTTTTTTAGGACCACATATGGCACCAAAGTAACTTTGAAATCTGGGTTACTTTCAGACTATCACATAGAACCTTACACACCCAGTGTTGTTAATGCAAATTGCATTATCTCTGATGACCCTAAACTAGTTGCTGCTTAGGAACTACAAGCTGAGAGCATACCAGAGGTACTCTTGGAGTGGGCCTCTGAAAATGTTGTAGAAGATCCTGAGGGACATATCCAAGAAGCTAGCATGGGAGTGTACATGTTGCATGAGCATGAAACAGCAATTCCAAATCTTCTGAGGAAAGCTGAGCAGTAGGTAGAGCATCATGATGAGGTATGGAAAATGTATTTTGATGGCTCTAGGGGCAGAAATGGATATGGTGGTGGTGTAATGCTTGTGTCACCACAAGGTGAAAATTATTATGCTACTTTTCATTTTGCCTTTTCTTGTACTAACAACACTACTAAGTATGAAGGGTTGATCCAAGGTCTGCAGTGGGCAAGAAGGAGGAAGATTGGCTATTTACAGGTGTTTGGAGATAGTGAGCTCATTATGAATCAGGTGAGGGGACTGCACCTTACAAAAAGTGATGTCCTGAAGTGCTACAAACATAGGGTATGGAATTTGATTGAAGAGTTTGATGCTTTCAATCTGATCTCCATTCCAAGAAGTCAGAACCATCATGCTGACAGATTAGCTTCAATTGGGGCTCATTTTGACATCCCCAGTGACATTCAAAGGGAGAAGGTTCAGCCTCATGTAAAAATAATTTCTAGGCCTTCTATCCCTGATAATAATATTCATTGGCAAGTTTTTGACAGTGAAGAACAGATCCTGAGATTCCTATTAGAAGAAGACAAGTTTTCCATGATGAATCAGGATAAACTCAAACAGCAATATGACAATGATCAAATCATTCAGCTGAGAACAAATAAGCTGCCCAAGGGATTGGTCACCTTGGAATCTATTTTTGGCACTGATGACCAAAAGAAGAAGACAAAAACCAATATGCAAGTAAAAGAGGAGCATTATGAAGAGCTAGAAGTTTTCAAGGGTAGACTCCTTAAAATTGGTAAAATCTGCTCAGCTGAAGACAGAAGAGCTTTCATTGCTCTTTGTAAAGAATTTGAAGAGGTGTTTGCTTGGGACTATGTAGACTTAAAGGGATTTGATCCTCATATTGCCCAACACACTATAGAGTTAGAGCTGGGTATAAAACCTATGAGGCAGAAGCAAAGACCTCTAAATCCAAAGCTAGAACCCCTGATGATCAAAGAACTAACCAAGCTGATTGAGGGGAAGATCATCTTTCCAATCAAGCACACTTCTTGGGTTTCTAACCTTGTGCTTGTGAGGAAGAAAAATGGGGAGATTAGGTTGTGTGTTGACTTCAGAGACCCCAACAGAGCCTCCCTAAAAGACCACTACCCATTGCCTTCAATGGAGCAAATTCTACAGGTGGTGGCTGGTTCAGAAAGGTTTTCTTTGCTTGATGGGTTTTCTAGTTATAATCAGGTGCTAGTCAAGGAGGAAGAACAATTCAAGACCACTTTCACAACCAAGTGGGGTACTATGGCCTATAAGAGGATGCCTTTTGGTCTCTCAAATGCTGGCTCTACTTTTCAAAGAGCCATGGACATGGCCTTTAAGGGTCTGATGTATAAGCTTGTGCTAGTATACCTGGATGACATAACGGTCTTCTCTAAAAATGCATCTAAGCATTTATCCCACCTAAGGCTAGTCTTTGAAAGATGTAGAGAGTTTGGGATATCCCTCAATCCAAAGAAATACATTTTTGCTATACATGAGGGCAAGTTGTTGGGGCATATTGTGTCAAAGGGGGGTATTACCATTGATAAAGAGAGGATACAGGCCATTTTACAGTTGCCCCTACCCAATCATAAGAAGGGACTGCAGCGCTTCATTGGCAGAATTAATTTTTTGAGAAGGTTTATACCTGATATCGCAAATCTCTTAAAACCCTTGACGTCTATGTTGAAAAAGAATATAACTTTCAGTTGGACGTCAGAAGCCAGACACAGCTTCCAATCCATAAAAGAGGCATTAGCAGTTGTGCCAACCTTGATTAATCCAATTTCTCTAAGGACTTCATCCTGTATGCTTATGGCAGCCTGGATACTATTTTCGCTATTCTAGTACAGTAACAGATCGAGAGTTTCAAACAACTGATCGCCTTCTTCAGCCAAGGGTTGGAGGAGTATGAGCAGAAGTATAGCTTCATTGAAAAGCATGTCCTGGCAGTAGTCAGGAGTCTAAAAAAGTTTAGGCATCTTGTTTCAAATAACAAGATACACCTGATGGTGGCTCATTCTAGTGTGAAGGAGTTCCTGCTGAGTAAAGACGTTAATGAGAAAAGGGCTGGTTGGATCACCAAGGTCATGGAATATGATGTAGAGATCAAAATAACCAAACTAGTCAGAGGCAGAGGACTCAGTGAGCAGCTTGTCACTAGTTCTAAGGATGAGGTAGATGAAGAAGAAGAGGTGCTCTTGATCATAGAAGAGGAGCATCAAGATGGTACAACAGCAGTAGGTACTAGTTGGGTTAATGATATGATCCATTTTTTGCAAACTGGTAGATGTCCTGCAGGTTTAGATAAAGCTAAAAGAAGATACTTCAAGCTACAATCCATTCCATATGTTTTAATAGAAGGCATTCTTTTCATAAAGGACTTTAATGGTGTATTGCTTAGATGCATTGATACTGATCAGACTGACAGGGTGCTGCATGAATTCCATGATGGAATAGCAGGAGGACATTTTGCCCCAAGAACTACTGCTTGGAAAGTAATGAGAGCTGGCTATTATTGGCCTAGTTTATTTAAGGATGCCCATGCATGGGCTAGAAAGTGTGTTAAGTGTGCCCTTTTTGCAAGAAAAGAGAGGCTGTCAGCTTTGCCTCTACACCCAATCCATGTAGAGCAGCCCTTTATGAGATGGGGCATTGATTTTATTGGACCTATCAACCCACCATCAAGTGCAGGCCACATGTGGATACTCACAGCCACAGACTACTTCACAAGATGGACTGAAGCAGTGGCTTTGAAAGAATCTAATGAGAGTGCTATTTTGAATTTTTATTGTGATTTGGTCTCCAGATTTGGAGTGCCTGAATCAATCATCTCTGATAATGCTCTAGCTTTTGTTGGCCTGAGAATAACTAACTGGGCTGTCAAGAATGAGATTTATTTGAATACTTCATCAAATTATTACCCACAGGGTAATGGTTTGGCTGAATCCACAAACAAAAATCTCATCAGGATTATTAAGAGGGCAATGAAGAATAATCAGAGGACCTGGCACATTGATTTGAAGTTTACTCTATGGGCTGATAGGATAACTCCTAAGAGGTCTATTGGGAACTCCCCTTATCTGCTAGTGTATGGAAAAGAGGCAAGGTTGCCTATCTCTATGGAGCTGCCAGCATTAGACATCATGCATCAGCTAGAAATGCTTGAGGCAGAGATCCCCATGGCTGTAAGGTGTGCTCAACTTATGGAGCTGGAGGAAAGCAGAGATAAAGCTATGGTAGCCATGGAACATCATCAACTGCAAACAAAGAGAAATTTTGACAAGAAGGCCACCCCCAGACATTTTAGAGTGGGTGATATGGTGCTCAAATAGGATGAGCTGAGGAGTAGACTAGGAAAACATTCCAAATTTGACAGCATGTGGAGTGGCCCCTTTCTCATCACTGAATGCAAGGAGCACAATGCATTTCAGTTGTCCAATATGAATGGAGAAAATTTGCATATCCCAGTTAATGGGATACATTTGAAAAGATGTTTTGAGGTATGAGCACCCTGTAAATTAGTAGATTAGACTTCTTGTTTTCAATAAGTGCTATTGCCCAGTAGTTTAGATTCTTTTACTTCCCTAAGTGCTTTTGCACAGGCTGCTTTGTCATTAGGAGAAGGCAGGCCTTTCCCCCCTTCTTGTGTTTTGAGAGGCAGGTCTGAGTTTCCCAGCATATTTTAGACTTGACTCCATGCCCAATGGATGCTTGAGGCCATTGATCTCATGTTTAGTAGGCAAACATCCTATAGAGGTCACCAAATATGTTAACCTTATTTCCCTCTGCCTAGAGCCAAACATTTAACATGGTATTTTCCTTGGAAATCCCTTTGAAAAGGTCCCTATAAAGCAAAGTGCCAAAATTCCTAGAAGCCTTGCCTAAAAAACCTTACCATTGTAAAGAGCTTGAAAAAATAGGCAGCTTTGCTTTTTACAACACCCTGAAATTCGTCCAAATGAGGAAGTTATGCATGGTCAAAGTTGCAGTCAACAGACAGTTCAAATGTGCATTTTGGTAGGCTCGCAAACTTCCATCGGCCTTTTGAAAATGATTGCCGCAGATCGTGACACATGTCATGGTGGAGCGTAGTTTCTAAAAAGTTTCAATGTTGCCGCGGAGGACACCACATGTCGGCTTCCGCCACAGTTTCTTTGCAGTTTCTTTAAGTTTCTAACTCGTAGTTTCTTTAAGTTTCTGAGAGTGGCGCGGATGGCACCACGTGGAGCCACCTGAGGGACACATAAAAGGTAACTCAAGAGCCCCGTGGATGGAGACAGGTGGCAGCCTCTGCTACGTTTCTACAAGTTTCACGGCCTCCGCCTAAGTTTCACGAGCCCTTTTTGAAAAGTTTCTCAGTCCGCGGAACATGCCAAGTGTCAACGGTAGAGAGTCTCATTATTGTTTCTCAGAGTCCCACGGAAACCGACAAGTGTCGCTTTCTGCTGAAGTCTCTTCTATGTTTCTAAGATGGGACGGAATGCTCCACGTGTCCCTTGTAGTTGCTGCGAAAGCTAACGCGTGTCAGCTTCCGCGTGAGTTTCTATTTGTTTCGGTGCAAGGCTAAGAGAAGAGGTGGGCCCCTACTATGTTTCTCAGAGTGAAGTGGAACCCGACACGTGTCGACTTCCGCGTGAATCTTAAGTGGGTCTTTAAAAGGTTTCTATCTTGTTTCTCTCTGCGTGGAAGGCGCCAAGTGGCAGCTTCCGCCAAAGTTTCAAAGGGCCCCTTATATGTTCTAAGTGTGCGTGGAAGGCGTCATGTGTCAGCTATAGAGGGTCTCATATGTTTCTCAAAAGATAAGCAGACAGCGCCAAGTGTCGCTATCCATTGCAAGTTTCAAGTCCCTGTTGATGTTTCAAGAGTAACGTGGAACATGCCACGTGTCGGCATCCGTGAAGGTTTCAAGCAGTGTCTCTATGTATCTCAGGAAGGCGCGGAAGGTGCCAGGTGTCGTCATTCGCGTGAGTCCCAACTGAGCCTCTATGTTTCTCATGACAACGCGGAGCTCACCACGTGTCGCTCTCCGTTAAAGTTTCTAAAGGTTTCTAGCTTGCTGCGGAGGTTGCCACATGCCCCTAAACGCTTCCGCAGTTGTTTCTTTTTATTTCAAAGCTTGGCGCAGGAAAGGTAGGTTCCAGTAGGAGCTCGGCTGCTATGGATATTGCCGCGGGTTGCGACAGGTGTCACAGGCGGAGGCCCGGTTAGAAAGTTTCAGCGTGGGCGCGGAGAGCGACACGTGTATCATACAAGGTCCCGTGGGGCTTGACACGTGTCAGCTTCCGCACATGTTTCCGACAGGGGCTTTTCAAAGGACCTTTTGGCGCCCAGTTTCTTATATAGACACAGCCTGGACTCGGCAGGAAAATGAAATGCAGCTAAGGGTGATTTTTCAGGTCCGCAGCTTGCATTTAGGGTTGTATATGCTGAGACACAGTTAAAGATACTGAAGTGATATACACACAAATGCAGAAATGATATACACAAGCAGTTGACCAAAACTTTGACTGCCTGTATCTCCTCCATTTTAGCGAATTTTCACATGTTGTAAGAGGCAAAGTTGCATGTTTTCGTCCCCTCTTTCATTTGGCAGGCTTTTCAGGAGGTTTTGTGACACTTTTTCAATAGATGGAGATTTTTTGGGGGCATTCATTACAACAGATATAGCAAGCAGCTGTCAACATTCAATGCTAAGTTATCCTCCACCATTTTGAGGATCAGATCAATGATGCAGCTACTCACATTAATGACCCAGAAATATCTCCCACCTGCCCTTGTTCCAGATCTTTTGCGCCATTGCTCTTGGCAGGTGGACATCTCTTTAGGAAGATATTTCTGATTGCAGCCCCAGCGTGGATTTGGGTAACCAGCCAGGCCATAATTGCTTGGCAAATCATACAACTCGCATTCCTTCATTTTCAAATCTCAAGAAACTGCAAATCTGAAAAGAAAAACTTTTGTAAATGGGATTAGCAACAAGCCATGAACGGATAGACATACAACATGTCGATCGAAACTGTATTTATCTGCTGACGGCTTAAATTCAGCACAAAGATCAGTAGTTAGTTCAATTTCCACAAAATAATGGTCAAAGTTTGCTGAAAACCACGAATTGCAACTATCAACGCTACCTATATAGAACCTTAACGACTAAATTTCAGCAATTTGTTCATTTCGCTTAATAAAACAGTCAAAATTTTCATTGAAAACCATATGCAATTATATCAACCTGTAAACATCCTCAAAATTCCAGAATCCTAATAGACAAACATCAAAACCAACGTATTGGCTCATTAATTTATGCAATTCGCTATTGGACTAGAGATTATTTCACATTTACGCTACCTAGGCAATTTTCTCCTCCTTTCCGCTCATCTCTCCTTCATGCCCAACAAAAAAAGCTTGTTAAGTGAGAAGAATATCATCGATGAAGAATATGGAAAATGCTCGGTGGACAGAGGAAGGGGTTACACTAACCCTTGCCATTTAAAGAATGTGAATGCCCACCCCATTTAAGGAAACTTCACCCTTACAATTTATGACGACCGGTCAAAAATTTAACTTGTTTTGGGTAAATCTTTCCAGACACCTTGAGGCAAAATGACCAATCTTATTGCAGTTAAAACACTTAAAAGGCAATTTCCTCTCATACTTACTGGATCCTCTTGGTAGTCTTTTTGCAATAAGGGTTTCAAGTTGAGCAGCTTCTGCTTCATCTTCTTCTAGGTCTTTTCTTGATTTTTCATACCATGATAGTTTCCTTGAAGAGTTCTCTCTCGGATCAAACTTTTGTTTTCCTTTAACAAAGGCACTAGCTTTGAATGCAAATCAATCTTTGGGGGGGCATCTCCAAACTCAGTCAATTCAAATGCAGCCAATTTACCAACCAATTGATCTCTTGTGATACTTAAAATAGATCTGAATTCTTCAATAGCAACAACCTTGTACTTGTAAGAATTAGGAAGGGATCTGAGAACTTTGCCAACGATCTCATCTTCATCTAAGACTCCACCAGCACATCTAATGCCACAAAAAAGCTCATTTACTCTTGGCATAAAAGTAGTGATATTTTCATCTTCTCTCATCTTCAGATTTTAGAATTTTCCTTCCAGACTCTTTAGCTCGGCATATTTAACATACTTGTCTCCTTCATGCAGAAGTTCTATTTTTTCCCAAATCTCAAATGCACTTTGTAGGTCAACAACATTTGTCAGTTCTGAATCAGACAAGGCACTTAGAAGAGCTTCTTTAGTCCACGGATTGTTTTCAGCATCTCTAATTTCATCTACAGTTCTCAGACCATTCTGTGGAGGAGTATACTTCTTTGAAGCCATGATCCAATACTGCATTCCCATACATTGCAAGTGACATTCCATGCAACTTTTCTAGAGAGTAAAATTGGTTCCATCAAACCTCGGACTATCCTTCTTGTAGGACGACACCCTGGATCTCCTCAAGTGGTTAAGCTCTTTTAGAGGAACTTATCTCTGGATACCAATTGTTGGATTTAGGACAGACAACTGAGAGGGAGGGCATGAATTAGTTGTTCAAAACTTTCTTCCAATTAATCACTTAAATCCTTTTCTTAATTCAATAGCATAATAATAAATCAATTATGAAAACATAATGCAATGATTCAAGAGCAGAAACACATTAACACATAAGACACCAAGATTTTTGATGTGGAAAACCCAGTTAAGGAAAAACCATGGGGTGCCTAACCCAAGATTGAATTCTCTATTAGAAAAATAGAAAGAAAAAAAATTGCACATGCCAATTAGGGCTCACTGCCTGAGCACACTGCTCACAAGAGGCCCACTGCCTACAAGAGACACACTGTCTACAAAATAATAAGTATTACATACTTGAACTGAAGAATAGCATCTTCACCATGCTTGAGTCAGTTCCATTTAAGCTCAATACTTCTGCTCTATCTTTTCGCTCTGCTCCTCTCTACTACACTCTCATCTCCAAAAATTACCTTTGAAATGACTTTACAACTTCTTATTTAAACAAGACATCAACTTAGGGAAAATCATCCAAGTCAACATACATTACAAAGAAAAATACATAAATACAACATAACTAATTACAAAAGGACTTCACGTGGATCAACACACTGTCGACTACAAAGATCTAAGACTTCAAACTTCTTTAGGAACACACCATTCTCCATAGAACATCTTATAGATCATCTGCAGGATCTGTAACTCATGCCGGTTAGCCAGACTTAGGAAGAACATCATCATCCAAAAGTAATTCTTCAATTATGAGCTCAATCTTCAATGCGGACCACCAACATGAATTGGAAACAATCCAAAGACCTCTACAAGCTTTCCTAAATCACCAGAAACATCCACACTACTTCTGCTTACTGAAATCATTCTCTCCTTCATCCGGAACCTCAAGAACACATTCTGTCATCACTGTCATATTGGAATAGAAGCTTGCAGACCTCCAGACCACAAACCAATTGAGTTGTCACTTCACATTGACTTCCTAAACACTCCACCAAATCCACAGAATAGGATATTGCATTTCCAGATCTCACTGGACCTATCTGTATCACTCTGTCACCTCTGAACACCTGCCAGAACCTGTTTTACTTAAGTGGCCATAACTTATTCAGATCTTCATGCGGATCTCTAAAATCTTTACTGGATCATTTTAAGACACATATCTACAAACCTTTTGAAGTGCATCCTCTGATCTTCATCTTAGCTGGGATCTTTACCTCACTATCTTCACTGTTCTTCTCTATTCTTGATTAGGACTATTTTTCTCAATATCCTCAGTACACAGCTCATCCAATCCTTATCATTAATGCAACAGGAGTATGTTGACATCAATGATAACACCGGTTAGGCCCATACTTGCAACAATATTTAGGGACACTGTTAATCCATCTTTTCTACACTTATCTCTACATCATATGGTTGGATATGTATTTTGGCCTCAACTTCTAAGAATTTATTAGATTTCAGAGTTTCTCCTTGTTCTATACCTACTTTCTTGGTGTCATGCCCACATTCGCCATGTGGTCATGACACGATAACCACATGTGATGTCCACATTTATCATGCGATCATGACACGAAAAACCAAAAAAAATTCCCACCTGACTCTAAAACCCCCTCTCGCACAAACATGCACGCTTGGTGAGACACGCACGTAATGTGGTTGTATTCACAACACATGTTAGGTGCATCACACAAAGGTGATAAATTTAATCATGATACGGGATGATGTGAAACTTCTTTCGCAATCCCTACGATAACGACATCAACGAAGGGGGTGCGCGTCGCAAGAAGCATCACTAAGAGGGGTGGTTTCCATCTCAGAACCAGACCGAGGGTTTCCTAAGTGAAAGTGATATAGTTTTGACCTAAGTTGAAACCTAACCCTAGATACAACTATCAACTAAAATTAACATTAAAATAAATCAACTATCATGATAAGGCTAGATAGACTGAAATAACCATCTAAAACTATTCAAGGGAATCACAAGATTTCAAGCCTTTAATTAAAACATCTAACCATATAATTAAATGGTAATGTAATATACTAAAATAAATTAATTAAATAATCCTATCCTT